>CM041788.1:35726805-38126805 GCA_023375725.1 Nephotettix cincticeps
TGAACAGTTTATACATGGTGGTGTCCATCTCGTTTTATACATGGTGGTGTCTATCTCAGTTTATACATGGTGGTGTCCATCTCGTTTTATACAGGGTGGTGTCTATCTCAGTTTATACATGGTGGTGTCCATCTCGGTTTATACATGGTGGTGTCATTCGCGGTTTATACATGGTGGTGTTCTTCCCGATTTATACATGGGGGTGTAGTACTTTTTCAGTACTTGTGCCAGAACCCGTAAAACCTCTCTACTTGTACTTGTAACTTTGTATATATAGAAGTGGAGGGGGAAATAACAAACGGCTGTCAAATCAATATTAGTTAGTTAGTTTATATTGGTCATTGATTTCGGAATGGGTTTAATTGTTGAGTATTGCCAAATAATAAAACGTGGTATTAATTTATTTTATTTGTTTGGGATTTCAGGTTTATATTTTGATATGATAATCTTTTTTTCTTTAAACTGAATCCTACAACCCGTACAAAGGACGGGCTTACTGCTAGTAAGCATAAAATATACAAAATTGAAAATAAATAGTTTTCATCAGCAACCACCCCACCACAGAAGTCCTAGGACGCACCAGAATGAACTAGTTTTAGCTACTGTTTACTGGAGTCCCTCGTCTGACCTTCAACTATTGATTAATGACCTCGACTATTTTCCGCCTCCGATAACCGACGCAGGGATGGGCAATACTGGCTTGTGGGCGATCTTAACCCTAGCATTGGCCAACTGTCGTATCTCGACAGTATTGCGAGACGGTGTGGAGTGGCCTACTTTCGTATCTCGACAGTATGGGTCCAAAAATTTTTAAACGGTTAAAAACCTATATTAACTAACTCTAACGTGGATAATATTTATACCGTTTGAAAGATGACAATCTAAACTTTAATTTTCATACATAAATGCGAGTTCTGTAACACTTTGATGACGATTAGAAATGTAACAAATTTTCTGGTGCGACATCAGACGAGTACACGATGCGCCGACATGATCAAAACATGTGTTTTTTGAAATGTCATAGCTCAGGTAATTTTTGTTGCAGAATGTTCCAAATGCTATCAATGGATAGAAAAAGAATTGCCCTTTGATTTGATGTAAATATCTCTTATAGAATTGCTATAGATATGAATTTATGAACTTTTGAAAACACATGATTTTTGAAAAGCTAACAAGTGGCTGTTTTAATTATATTTAACCATGGAACAGGATCCCGATGATTCAGATGAGGTTTTAGAACAGCAGTTCTCCGGAAGTGACGATTCAGGCGAGGGGATGTAAATAGTAAACTTAGTGTTAAAAATGTATGTATTTTTTTGTTTACACTGTGTGGTCTCTTTTATAATATAGTTACAAAGTATTGAGGTGTTTTTATGAAGAAAATTAGTTTTTATCTACAGTTTGTGCGAGTGTTGCGAAAGAGATGCGGCACTGAATCGGCACCAGGCGCGGCCCCCTCCGATCCGAGTGCCAGATGTAATGTCACTGCTACACTGGAAATACTGCCTCAAACCACTCTATTACGATGTTATTCATGGATTGGCATTATTTTAATTTAAGATTTTAAAAAATTCCTGCATTTTATGAAATCCTTGTTATTGATTTTCAGCAGCGAACGTGTTAAGTCATGAAAATAATAATGATGCATTACTTTTTCATAGCCAGTATAGTTGCAAATGATATGAATAATATTTTAGATATTTCACTGGTTGTCAATGAGTTATACGTGGCAATAATGCTAAAAGTTTTGTACTACTAAACAACACTATGAAAAAATATTATATAGTTAAAAAATTTACAGGGAATGAAATATCAGCTAAGAGTTGTGGGTGTCATGTGAAACTCAAAATGTGATACAAATTTAAATAGTTATATAGGTCCCATAACACACTGGATAGTGGCTGGCATGCCAGTTGAGATCTGACTGGAAAGGCATTGACAAGCGGTGACTGGAGTGCCAGTGAACTGGCGCTTTACCGTTTACACGCTTGAATTAGTTATCTAACATTTTGGACCCCGGACCCAAAAAAATAATGTTGTCCTAAATCCCTAGACGGAGTTGATATGGGTATGTATAAATCCCCGGATTCAAAATGACTACAGACAGTGTCATTAATATGTGCATGCGGCTCTGACACTACTAGTTGTTCTATAAAAGTTTGGCTCGCTCTCTCAATTATGCTTGTCTACAAGATTATCAGATACAAGAAACAAATTAAGTCACCCAACTGAAAGTGAATATTTATATTCCTTAAAGTTAAATTATTAACAAATAACTAGTGTGCCACGAGCACAGACTAATGGCACCATCTGTACTTTGTAGAGATTTACAAAAAAATCATAACTTCCTTAATACTCGTGTTAAATTTATATTTTATGCACAAAAATGTTTGCATAAGATTTACTGTTGGAATATACCAATAAAAAATAATTATCTATTCCAAGTAAAAGCAGCTCGGCCATATTTACATAGCCTCTACACTGAAGTAATAAAAACGAAATAACTTTACATAGGGGCTCACAAAAAAATTGCGGGTACCCGAAAATTCGGTTAATTTCAGGTAATCAGGTGAACCCGAGAGGTCGAGCGGGCTCGGCACATCTCGGCTTTCATTCGGGCGGGCTTCTATTAGATGTCGGGTCGAGCGGGTAATAACTACCCGAAAGACATCGGGTATCCATAAGTCGTCCCAATCCATAAGTTGTAATGACACATTTATGCCCAATATATATTTAGCACCATGAATTAATTCAAGAATCTTGTCAATTATGTTCGGTATTTTAAACCCTGCAATATAAATATTAACTAAAAAAATAACCTATGTAACGTCTACATTACAGTGAATGGACTGACATGGGACCATGACTGTTTACACAATGCCGGTCTCGATTTGAGGTGGTGGGGAGGGGGGTAACTGGCATGCCACAAAAACAAACTGGCGTGACAGTGGCTAACTGGCGAGATGCCAGTTGAGGAGGAATGAAATCCACAATGAAATCCTCCACTGGAACGCCAACCGTCAGCGTGTAAATGGGCCTTAACATAAATATGATGTATGATGACAAACTACTCATCCAAGCAGTAGTATAGAACATATTTTTTTATGAATATTTTTGACAGAAATTATTGAATTGACTGGACCAGCAGTCAAGATTGGTGTTCATGATGAACTTTTAGAGTTTGAATACAAGATTTAAAAAATATAAACCAGTCTCATGTTCCATAAGAGACTTAAAACCAAACTTGACAATCTCTTAGTCTACATAAACTTAATTTCTTCTGTACTAGGAAAGTCATTGTCACTGTCAGAATGGTTTTGAGCCTTCAGTAAAGCTAAATAGACACTGCAACCATAGTTGATCTGAGTAGTCATAGGGACCAAAAAGGCAGGAAAAGGCCTCTCCCTCTCTGTGTGCCCAGTCAGTATGGGTCACCCAGGGAGAAAGCGGCAACAGTCCCAAGCTCTTCCAGACCCCAGAACCCAGTGTCATGCCCAAGTAACGGGTTATCAGTCAAGCCATCTTGGAGTGGAACCACCCCATACCAAGTATCCAAGTTTAAAGGATGGCATGCCCCAAGGAGACAAAGAGGAACCAAAGGTGTATAGGAAGCTGTTCTACTTTGGACAGCCACAAGACTTACCAATATTGTAACACCATTATTTGATTGTATAATATTATGGCTTCTGAAGTGTATTAGTAAAAAAGTCAGAAAGTCATTGAGGGCTCCAACCAAAGTTAGTTGACACTATCAATTCTGTGGCTACCACTTGCTGACCTGAATTCCGAAGACATCCTCAGACCCATGTCGCTTGGTCAGGGCCCACTCCTGAGGTTTCCCTTGCAGCAGACATGACGCCATCGCCATCTCGCTCACCGTGATGTCCGCCCCAAGCTCCTTGCAGACCCGGCGGAACGGCAAGTTGCCCAATGTTGTCAACGGTGCCAGAATAAGCTTATCCTTCCAGTCTATCTAGGAAAACAAGTTTTAACGAAATGTTAAAAGCATTGCAGTTTTTGTAGTGATATTTATTGTACTTGTCATAATGCAGCTTTATTTTAATTTTATTCTTTCATATATTCCCTTGACATTTTAAAATTACATCTTTCCGCAGTTGAACGGTATTTCCTTAAAAACATCAAGTCATTCATGCCTTTTACTGCTTTCCTGCATACGACACTAGAATTACGAGTAGGAAATGCAAGCTCATCCACCAGACCTTGGCTCAACAGGAGCCTCATTACCCGGTGGAGAGGCTTGTAATGTGTAGGAGGTTGCTCAGCGCATTAGCTGGCAGGACATCTTGTTCAACTTCCCTAGAGTGCGGTTGGAATGGGCAGAAGAGGTTTCTTTTATGTTGAGCTCAAGCAACCTCTCCTTGGACCTAAAATGGCTTGGGGTCCTGGCATTCAAAAAATTGCAATGTTAAAAAAAAGGTATAAAAATAATTTAGTGACTAAAACAAAATACCCCCGCTGCAGCAGACCTGCATTCCAGAGAATTTCCAAATCAATAATAATATATAATAGGTTTGATCAATATCTGTAAGAAATAAGATTATTTCATACAAATTCAATTAAATTAAGGTTAAAAAATGTAATAAGATACTTTGTATTTTTTGCGAAAATTGTGTAATGAGAGAATTTTGCGTTTGCTGTTCCAAAACCAAATAATGCTTCCTATATAACAACTTATAATTTTAATTTTACGGCATCACAAATATTCAATAAATTATAATTTCTTTTTTAAAACTTGCTTAGTATATAAGTTTTAGGTTAATTTAATTTAATTTAAAAAAATCATTTTTGTTTAATTACCCAGCAGTTTAACTAACAAGGCAGTCCCAACCATTCCAACCACTCACTAAAGTTCAGTGATATTTTGTATTTTGGTGTCTAAAAAAATAACATTTTCATGTTTATATTTTTTCACAAACAAAATATTTTTTTTAGTTTACAAAAAAAATTGTAATTGTTTTTGAAATGTGTTTTCAAAATGTGCCTAAAATTCACTGAAAAAATTTATTTAGTCATATATCATTTTCCACTTGGCCAGTAAACTTCACCCTACAATTTTGAAAAAAACCCTGTCCCAATGTAGGCAGCCGCACCGGTCCACACAAACACAAAATACTAAGGAAATAACACCATTTAAATATGTTAGAGAATATATTTTCTTTCACAATACAATCATGCATAAATATACTCATAAATAAAAATACCCCCGTCGCAGCAGACATGCGTACTCAGCGAATTTCCAAATCAATAATATAATAATAATAATATATGACAAGTTTTAGAAATCCGTCCATAAACATGAGAATTATTTGCCTACTCTCCATGAGATTAACATGGGAAAGAGTGTGCAGGGTTGCTGCTGTGAGGAACACTGAAAGTAGGCATTTCTACCATAAATAATTTTTATTTTTAACATTTATACCAACTTTCATCAACATCTGTCCATAAAAAAAGGAGTTTGCCTATTCCCTATATGATTAACATGGGAAAAGAGTATGCAGGTTTGCTGCCATGATAAACACATAAACTATGATTTTTAAGCATAAACGGGTGGGTATCAACAACATGAAGGTAAAAACCAAGTTAAATCTAAAAATATTGATTGATATGGGAAATATTAATTTTTCCCTATCCTCCATAAGATTAACATTGGAGCCCCAAAATAAAACGTACTGTGTTTAGATTTTTTAATATCTCGGTAACCGTTGGAGATAGAGAAAAACTTTAAGAAACATAATTGTGCATTTTTTAAGCTAATTCTAATAGTGAAAGATAAAATTTTAAATTTTAAAAATTACATGGGAAAAATGTTTATATATAAATTGTCATAAATTTAAACATTAACTGGTTTAACAGTTAAAATTTAACTGTTAATAAAAAAACAACACTGAATTGAAAATTATTGATTAAACTAATGTGATTTACTTACCTTCTTCTTTTCTACAGTTCTGGGGGTCACCATTTCGTGATCCAACACTGGCCCGAGTCTTGCATTGGGCTCATTTAGACTGGTTACCTCTTCATTCACAATTTCATCTTTACTTTTGTCTCCTAAATTTTCTTGTTCCACTTTTACTTCAGATTCTAGCGGAACAGATTCAGTATTTTTTTGATTCAAAGACTTTTTGTCTTTTTGAATCTGTTGATTCAACTGGAACAATATTTTTTCGGACTTGTCAAAGTTATATGTTCGCTTCCTGAGGGCATACTGCACACTGTGGTTGAGTCCATTAGTTGTTTGGAGCTTTGCATCAGCCTTCCACTTGGCGTACACAGCTTCATTAACAATGTTTAGGCCGTGTTCAGTCACATGTTTTGAGTTGAACCTGATGTACAAATTGGTTTTTAAAAACAATAATTGAATGAAATGAAATTTTTTCTTGTTTCGAATTTGCATGCTCAAATTTATTTAATTTTATTGATTTCATTCTTTTAAATTTTATTTTGCTACCTACTAGTACTTTGAATTTGAAACTATAAACAAATACAATTTAATGAATAAATACATATTAATATTTAATGTTCTTCCCAAAAAATAAGCATATCTGTGGCTCCGTAGATCCCAGGCCACGTGACATTAGCATCCTCCATTAAAAAGATTGTTCTATACTGATATGTAGGTTAAAACTAACCCCTAGCTAAATAAGGGTGAGCCCTAAGAAGTACTTAAAAGCAGCCCTAGACTGATGCCAGATGATAAATAAAACATTGTATATGATCCAGTTTCAAGATCTTTGTATATTGTGTGGCATCATCCAGGGTTGTAAAAACTTTTTCTTGAAAAAAATTAAAATGAAATTTTAAAACAAAAACAATTCAAGATCTTTAGACAAATACAAGATAATAACTTCCACATATATGATAAATAGTTCCCAGGCTAGTGTCTGAGGGAGAAGGGTATTTGTGAATAATCCTGCATGTTCTTTTCCACAACACAAGACTGACCATAAATATGCTCTCTTTAAAAATTAAAAAAGGTGAAACTGCCTATTATTACAGTAAGTAAACAAAATGAGACAAACCTGCAGGTTAGGCCTCGAGGACAGTGACCTCTGGTGTTGAACACGTAACACTCGTCCCCCAGGCTAGACAGCTTCTGGGCCTGGTATTGCTTAAGGTCATGGGTAAACTTGCACCCTTCTATCTGACACTTGGGTTCATCTTCTGTCTGCCTGTCAACTAATCGAGGGCACAGCTCGGACTCTCGGTCCACCTTGTATGTAGGGCCACGGTTCTTGTTCATTCCTGAATCAAGATTATTAAGTTACTATTCTTAGTCCTTAAAAAAAGATTCATTCACCACTCAAACTATCCCACTGTTTAGTCAATTTCATATATAAAAGTAAGTTTTTATTTTTGTGGCAAGGAAGATCAAGATAAATAACTAATTTTAGTATTTTTTGAGGTCAGTATATGTAAAATACCAATAGTTTGATACTGTATATACTCGATAAATCTCATGAATTAAAATTACTAATTACATTTAAAGTATTTTTTAACTTATTACGAAGTGAAAAAATACCTGAAAAACTTTTCCCTTAAAAATTTAAAAAAATTTGTGTAATAAAAATATCATGTTCTAAAATAATTCTTGAATATCATACATATATTGTTCAATTTTAAACAAATACATTTTGGTTTGTAAAACACTCATATATAAAATAAATAAAAGAAAATATACATATAAGAAAACATTCGCTTTAAAACTGATTTATGTAATAATTTAACTTTTCTCTAATTAGTCGTAGACAAATAATTTAATAAATTGTTTATGTTTTTTACTGGTCAATTACCAGTAAGTTATTTTATATTTTTCGCTGAAATTATAAAATGATTTTTTGACATAAAGCATGTTTTGAATATTTTTAAGACACTGTTTTATTTGTGCTCTGTCACTATAAACTATCAATTTTAATCAATATTAGAATTTTTTGAGAATTTGGATTTTTCACGTTTTTTAAGTTTTACTGAACTACCCTTAAAAATCAAGATTACAAAATGAAAAAAATTAATACCTAATTTTTCATAAGAATATAAATAAATAGTGTATTAATGATACTAAAAATATTAAAACTATTTTTTGATTAAAAATACTATATTATTAATAAATGAAATTTTACATAAAATATTTTAACTTAATAAGTGAAAAAATACCTTGAGATATTATCAAAGTTTAACCTGATACAAAATGTATTAAAATTTAACAATCGCATCATTGTGGTCTAGGGTTTTGAATACGAAAATACATATCACTTCAAAAACCACTTCTTGAATTCAGGATCCCCAAAACATATATTTGTAATTGCAACTCAAATTTAAATATAATATAATGACAAAAACATGTTCTACATACCCTATACTACAGTCAAGAAAAAGTACTCTTGTCTATAAATAATAGCGTTACATGATCAATAATAAAATTTATAAAATATGTATAGGCCCTTGCGAAAATATGAGTAAAAGAATCTATATGTGTAAATAAAAAATTGGTTTCCGGTTCTATCCAACTCAGAAAGTTATTTGGAGCGATTTTTAAATACATAAGCCAATTGTTTTAGAATAGTGTTTGCAAGCATACAGATTTTTAGGGGGAAACAGATGTTTCTTAAAATAACACACACTGTTTTTAAAGTCTCTTGTTTTTAAAGTATTCTAATAATCAATAATATATTCTTATTCTTATTTGAGACTAGCAGTAAGCCCGTCCTTTGTAAGGGTTGTAGGATTCAATTTAAAGAAGAAAGATTATTATACCAAAATGTAAACCTGAAATCCTAAATAAATCAGTACAAAGAAAATAAATAAATACCCAGATTTATCATTTAGCATTACTTTACAATTAAATAGATTATAAAAATCTATCTTTATGATTATTAATACTAGTTATACATTAAAATAACTTTTTAATATAGTATGATTTTGAAATGGGTTTAAAATCAATGACAATATAAACTAACTATTGATTTTAATTTGTCAGCTGTTTGTTTTTCTATCTATTAAATCATTAAATTACAAATAAAGCTGATTATCAAGGGCATCTGCTAGCCTACAGTTGCGTCTTGGACTTTGGTGCAAGAGGTGACGGGTTCGATCCCTGAGAAGGTTACAAAATTTAGATGGGAATTCCATAAGAAAAACTAGTGTACTTCGAGGCTCCATAGCTGACGCTGAGCCTGCCATTGCCAAAACCGAAAAAAGCTGATTATTACCAGTAGGTGATTTATCGAAAAATGAAAGCAAAATGTGACTAATATCGTGTAGAAAGTGGGTTTTTAAATGCTTTTTAAAGGCTTATTTAATTTTCAAGAGGCAGAGGACAATTTTAAGAATTGAAAAACCTTCTCTGGAATGTAGAGAATGCATGAAATAAGTTTCATTGTTATCAGATCTCCTGTTTTTCGGAGAAGATGGCATAAAATGCCTCCTGGAGCGTTACAGACAGACAATCGGACACAAATTGAGATAAGACTTGTTTCGGCTACTTTAACGCACTAAATGTAAAATAATTATTAACTCTGAGCAACGTACAAACAAAACTCTAATTTTATTTATATAGATAAAAGAAGAGAAAAAGTGGAACAAAGGAAAAGAGAAATGAAAAACCAGATGACATGAGTCATGGGAGTTAAAAATGTTGTAATATCAGTAATCAATTCTTCATTGTGAGATAAGCCATCCATAAATTATGATTACTTTTGATAAGAGATATCAACACACCATAAATTTTAGATTTAACTAAATTTTTTCATAATCATTTTTAAGGTGAATGTAAATACTAGAAAAAAATGAAAAAACACTTTCATGGTCTTGATAACAATATTGAAACTTGTAAAAATAATAATAAATTAATTTGTTATAAAAATCCATTACACATCATTGTCAATTTCACAACTCACACCAAATGAATGTACCCAACCATTCAACCAACTTAAGATCTACCAAATACATTTTGTAAGAGACCTGTGTTCTCAGTGAAGTTTCATATCTTCAATGATTATTTGTAGCACCACACGAGGCTGCATAGTAAGTTAATTCAAGCTGTAATCAAACAAGCTAGAGTATTCTTATTTTAAATACAAAATTAATAGCCGGGATGCAGATTTTCTGCAGTGAACATTTAAGTACCGGTTCAGGGAATTTATAAAGTGTTTTTGATCATGACACACAGGTATATAGCCACACTCCAAATCTTTTATTTTTTATCTAAAACTTATGACAAATCTAATCAATTTCTATTAATTAAAGAAACTATCTGAAAACATGCTAAACTTTACTTTGGTAAATTTAACTTTAATCCTGTGTACCATATCTTTAACAGTAGTCTCCAAATATTTTATTATTTTTATCTTCACCTCTCTAAATGTTTTGTGTGTTCTATACATAAAACAAACCAAAACACAGAGTATATTTACTTATGGAAATGAGTATTGTTTGTATGGGGAGCTAGATGAAAAAAAAGAAATCTCATTTTTAGGTACAATCCATGGTTCTATAATATAAAAATGAATCGCAAAATGTGTTGGTAAGCGCATAACTCAACAACGCCTGGACCAATTTGGCCAATTCTTTTTTTAAGATGTTCGTTGAAGTCCAAGGATGGTTCTTACGGCAAGAAAAAATTGAATAATTGCCGGGAAAATCCTAAAAACAGCCCTTTTAAAAGGATCCCATATACTATGGAACCAGAACTTTGTTTACATTATAAATATTTTCTTTTCAACAGTTGATTGCTATACTATATCTGTTAGTTATAGATATACACGACAGATTGAAGCACATGCATTTGTTTATGTTTTTGTATTTTGTTTACATTTGTTTTTTTTGGTTATGCAAGTGATTAAAAAGTTTACATTTTTAACTGTGACTTCTTATTGCACATTTTGATACTGTGTTACATTATTTTAGTTTATAATGGTATGGACTTTTGCACACACTTTCCCTACACTGCCATTAACTCTATTCTAAATACTAAGGACTGCCGACAACAACCACGGGGGCCTGGGGGAGCCCCAGCTAGCAAAGCTATGATTGGAGAGACAAATTAATGAGTAGTAAAATAATTTGTTTTCGTTTACATTTTTGTTTTAAAGTTATGCGAGTGACTAAACAGTTTAACTGTACATTTTAAACGTATACACTTTTACTTGGTCAGGTGATCTGTATTTCTTATTTTAACCTTATTGCCTCGGTAATTAAAAGATTTAGGGAAACGTGAAAATAAATAATTTATTTTGCAGAATACTTTTTATGGCATGCCTCCTAAAAAAGCCAATATTGGAAGAAGAACCAAAACGCTTGATGTATTTCAGCACTTAAAGCTGCTGAAACATCTGGAGAAACAGAAGCACGCTTGGAAGCTGTCCGAATAAGGGCATTGTCTTCAAGAGCTGTTGAGCCCCCTACAGAGCGGGAAGCACGACTTGAAGATCTGCGTGAACGAGCTTTGACGTCAAGAGCTAAAGAAACGCCTGCAGTGCGGGAAGCACGACTCAGAGACCTGCGTGGACGAGCTTCGTCGTCAAGAGCTACAGAAACACCTGCAGAGCGAGAAGCACAGCTCGGAGACCTCCGTGGACGAGCTTCGTCGTCAAGAGCTACAGAAACACCTGCAGAGCGAGAAGCATGACTCGGAGACCTGCGTGGACGAGCTTCGTCACACACCTGCAGAGCGAAATGCTCAACGTGATGTTGAACGCATAAATTTTTTTTACAAATGTTTTTACTAGGCTACTTAATTTTGGTATATTAATGAAAAATTAAAAGGGAGACAACATCCGCCAGGTTAAGCTAGTTAATTTATAAAACTAATGTAAATTACTTAACCCCCCCTTTTAAAACAAGACTGTAATTAGCCTTTAATCAATTTTACAGCTAATAATCAAGAATTATTAAAATATATACTTCTTAGTGTGTTTATCATTAAAAATTACCATTTTATAATATTTGAACTAACACTATTACTAAAAGAACAAAACTATGATTGTCACTTTGTTTGTCATCTTTAATTAAAAGTGTCGCCAATAATGTCCGCCATTTACATTTAGCATTACTTGGGCATTGGATAGTCGAATATAGCATTTGGTAAATTTTCTAGCATGATGACTGTAAAATACTAACATTTTTGCAAAAATAACATATACAATACCTCTTTGTTTTCTCTTTCTTTTTGAGTTGTATGTGTCACCTCCATTTTCCCACTGTTTTCGCTTATTGCCAGCTTTACATTCAGTGACGACTTTTTCTGAATTTTGATTTTTTGAATCATTAAATGCTACGCTAAAAAAGTAATACATACAAATATAAGAAAGCAATACAAGTAAAATGAATAGGAAGCCCTAATACTATATGTAGTAATACTACAATTATTATTTTATCTTTCAATATTTCTTAGTTTATGGAGTTTTATTCTAATGGCCGGTGTCTCATGAACAATAAGAATTAAAATTCTATTAACAAGTGAATTATACTACCGGCTCAGTGGATACCGTGTCAATATTACAGGAGTAATATCGTATAAATTGCATATCTAATTAAATTGTTCATTCATGATGAACAATAAATAAATAAACACTTTTTTATCTTCCAAAACGTTGATCCTTAAAAGTGTAGGCCTACCACTTTTTTCCTATCTTTCCTCCTTAACCCTTAAAAAAATATCGTTTCACTTTTCCAAAAATCTGCCGGTACGAAGTGAATTTTCAGCTCTAGCCACCATCTTAGAAAGTAGGTACAACAACTCATAGCTCCTAAAACTACAGAATGACTGATCCACTAAAATTAAAATGACACCAAAACATCTAAGAAACCACAACTTAAGCGATACCAGGGCTTAAACATTGGGACAACCAAGACACTAGAAGTTAACTGGAACCAGAACTTCTAATACACAAACTAAGGGGCCTGGTTTCTTGAGAGGAAAGTGAGTTTTACCAATGTACAGTCATTTTCTAAACAATTATATTTTACCAGTCACTGCTTTAAAAGATTGTTTATTTGGTAAAATCAACACTATTTCTTTTATTTAGGCCTATCTTATCTTATTTGGAACTAAAACTATAACTGCCTTTTATCTATCACTTTACTCATCCATAATTTAAATTTTATAAATCCATTTAAATAAATAAATAATGGGGTAAAATGAGTAGGCCTAAGCCTGGAATTAAGATTTTTATATAATTTAGAACTTATAGAGCGAGAAGAAGATAATAAAACTTAGATTAAAAGTATAAATACCTAATCAAATCGGATGTTTGGGAAACTTCATTCATAGTTCCCACAACAAAAAATTCAAAAGAAACCCAATAGCATACAAACACACGCGACAAACAGCAAGAGAGAGAATTAAGTAACATAACCTCAAATATTCTGTTTTTGACGTTTGGTTTGGCTGATACCACCGCAGTGTCTCCACCACATTAACATCAATTAACCCTAATGGTTTTTAATTGTACCCTACAGTTTAACAGGAATTTATCTATTGATAAAATGGCTTAGCTCAATTTAGTATTTTAAATCTTTGCTCCCTGTCAAACAGTTACTGAAATATACTGTGTTAGCTAAAAGTGTACCCACCCGATCCATAACAGTTAATGCGTTAAGTGAGTTTGTGCAAAATAGTGAATACGGTATTTAGTCTTTATCTCAATCAGAGAGGAACAGATTATAAGATCTTTACTATCCGTTCATCTATGTCTCAACCTAGTGGAATATTTAACTATATTTACCTAAATAGAGATAATAGGTCTTTCACTAAGACATTTCCAACCTTTAAAGCTATTAGCATAAAATGTTTTAATAAATTGCTCTTGATTGCACTGCATGTTAGCATGGACTGCTTTAAAAGATTTATTTATGCATGGTTGGTTGACAGGCCACTTTACAGCCTAAATGAATATTTTGAATTGGATTTTGAGTCATTAAGTTTTACTTAGTTCATTACCACGGCACAATATTTTTGTATGACTTGCTCTTTATGGATGATTCTTGTTTTTGCATTGTATGGCCTGTAGAGTGCAGTTGTGTTGCTTGTTAGGATTTTAGAGAAATGAATTATTTTATTTAGGTTATAAATTTATTTGCTTGATTCATATCTGTATATTATTTCTTTGGGATTAACTGAGATTTGATATGAATGCATATGTTCTAGTGCATGTTATATTTAATTATTTATGTTTTATTTGCCTATATCTTGATCTTTGTAAGATTATCCTTTGTAACTTTATAGTATTATGGATGAGATCTATTGCATGTAATAATTGCTTAATGATAAATAAATATCTTATGTCTTATCGCCTATAGAGGCCTATCATGTTTCTTCTGCGTCCACTATGGAAAATTATTCAATTTTAAATAGATTAGATTATATTATATAATCTAATCTATTTAAAATTGAATAATTTTCCATAGTGGACAGAGAAGAAACATGATAGGCCTAAGAAAGGGATGTAAAAAAATAACTGAAACTGTACATGCTGTCCACCACTTCCCTTCCATTACTATCTGGAATAATTTCCTATCCTGTGTCTAATACAACTTACCCCAACAAAAGTTGCTAGCATAATGGTTAGCATCTTAGACTTGGGTGAGAGAGGTTAGGGTTCGATTCCCGAGATATCCACAAATTTTGATGGGTTTGGACTGCTTTCTCTTAAAAGTGTTTGAATTCTCCTGTAAAAATGCCACGTGAACAAGACCAAAAAATGTCATCTACCCTGTGACTAATAAAGTACACCCTATAAAAAGCGACTGGTAGTGGTCTAATAAAAAATAACCCATAAAAATGATCTACAGTCTGACTGATAGAACATACTTTGTCCAAAATTACCTTTCCTGTGACTAATAAAACACACCTTGTAAAAATGACCATCATTAATTCCAGGACGTTACTAACACCTGCTTTAGAGTCGACTGACCCCAAGTCCAACCAACTCCGACTATTTAAACCCGACCTGCTCTTGAAGAATGCCAAGCCAAGCAATTAATTATTCTATTAATTGAACTATTCATACAAAACCATAACCCTATCACACTCAAACATTTACTTAAAAAAAATTTTTCGGCTCTAGATCTTGTTTGTGACGACCAAGGTAATTGTGCTTATCTATAGGAAATTCCCTTAAACTGAACATAGTCTAATAAAACACCATTAAAAAATAAACAATTGATTATAGAATTACAATTAATTGTAATAACAAAATAATTATAACAATGTATAGTAATAACAACAATTTAATAAAATTAACAAAAATGATAACTTACAATAATCAACAATTGATTGACTTTTACACGGAACACCCAAAGATGAAAAGACTGTGGTCAGCAGTAAGTAATACACCAAATATAAGGTATGCTGTCATTAGTTTTTTTAAAAACTCCGGCGACCACACCACAAGGTAGGTATTAATCTGAGTATGAATGAGGATTAAGTGTATGATGATTGTGGCACGATCTTGTAGTCTTGTTACTGACAAAGGCTGGCATGTTCCTTATACAGGACTGTTATTTAACAGCGCAACAGCGATGGCAACTAAGGGACCTGCACTCTGAATTACGAATTGGTCTAATTGTGAGGATGGTGATGGTCTTTGCGGATTAACATAATATTCAATAGTGCAGATGTTAATCCACACAAGAGAACACTACACCCACTGACCATCACTCACAACTATCCACAGTTCGTGACCTCCAAGTAGCTGGATTACATGAACAGTCCCATCTCAGTTGAGGTAGGACAACTTTTATATAATCATTCAGGGTGAATTTAGGCCAACTACCCCTTAGGATACTTTTAGGGAGATGGTTGGTTTACTTTTATCTGGTCATTAGGGGTGAGTTTGGGCCAACTACCCCTTAGGATAATTTTAGGGAGATGGTTGTTATTATCATCTTGAGTGGCTGTTATTATCTGGAGTTATCAGCAGTATATGTCTAAATATGAAGGTAGGACAACTCAGTCTATATTCTTTTATTCTTAAATCAGATAATCTCCTTATTCTTGACAAATATTTATATTATTTGTGTTCTACATTGTGTTTTCAAAAATTAAATTCCCTGACCAATCAAGGTTTTCCATACTAGTACTTAGAAATCCAGGTTCTCTATCATAGGGCAGAATACTGTGAATTTTTAAAATATCCTTGGAACTGGTAAGAAAGGTTTTATTAAAAATAACACAAACAGAAAATGAACTACCTTAAGGCTTACTACCTTGAACTACCTTTCTTAAGGCTTGTCCATCCAAGCTAAATGATACACCATCTTCCTGTTTAATCATACTGTCTGATTTCAAAGTGTGTATTATTCTTCCACCCTAACTTTAAGGCTAACTTAAGTTCAGGGAAACAAAATAAAAATAATATTATATTCAGTACCATTTTATTGTTATATTCAGTACAATTTCCAAAAATTATTTAGTCTTAACTCTCATAACTTACATGAAATATTAAAAAAAGACCTTAATACTTATAAATGAAGGAACAAGATAAATAGTATACATTGAGACATTGAACACTTACAGTAATATTTACTCAGTCTTGACAACATTTTTTTTTACTTAGGTAATTTTTGTTTTATGGAATTATCCAATTTAACTTTCCATTTTCTCTTCCTTCTTGCTATCTTTCTTGTCGGTGGGCTTGATGGCGGGCTGGTTGGTCTGAGTGATGGGAATGGACCTCTCCTTGGCACCCGGAAGAGCTTTTGTTGGAGCGTGCAACTGCAAGACTCCATCAGAAGAGAGGGAGCTGGTCAGTGCTGCCTTGTCTATGTTGTCTGGCAGTTTGTAGCGACGGGTGAACTGGCGAGAGATGAAGCCATGCTCATCACTACGCTCTTCGTGTTTCCCCTCAATGCAAATGTAATCATCTACCACCTAAAACAAAAATCCAAGTTATGAAATAGTTGAATTAAACATACATACAGTATCCAAATTTGAAGTATTGTAAATTTTAGAAGTGAAATATTAGCAATTGTATGACATGTTTGTCCAACTATGCCTTTTAAATTCACTATCAATTAACACATTCGCTGCGGATCGGATCGGAGTGGTGACATATGAGTTAAAATCAAGATGGTGGATCTGGCGATGTAGATTGTGCTGCCGCTACGACCAGCTTTGTTGGGATCTGAGAGAGCTAAACCAGCTTTGTTATAACGCAGTATCTGTTTCTGTATGGGTCACTTGGAATTTTTCTATTGGTTTATTTTAAACTACGGGGGTTTCAGGCACCACAGTGAATGTGTTAACTAAATAAAAAAACGGTATCAGTAAACTGACACTGACATATACTGTCTCCCTCTAAAGATAAACTAAAAAATATTACACTTAATATAATTTTTATCATATTCTCAAATGATTCTCAACAAGACAAATTTGTTGTTTCAAAAATACTCAAACATTTCCTTCACTCTCTTACTACAAGTGTAACGATTTTGGGGAGAAGCTTACTTTTTGTAAGGAGTTCGTATATCTTATTTCCCTCTTACAAACAGCACATAATTACTTTTAACAAATTAAGCGGAAAAAGTGAGCTATTCACATAACCTCCACATAAATAAATTATGTTTAATTTAAAAAAAATCAATTTTTAGTTTAATCATTGGATTCAGCTGAAAAAACACACAATTAAGTATTTTTAATCATGACTCTAGGTCAATTGGTTACTGAGATATTAAAAATGTTAAAAACAGTATGTTGTCTAAAGTTAACCTTATGAAGAATAGCTAAAAATCAATAAATCACTTAGTTACATAAATATTCTTCCAAAATTTGGTATTCCAAGTCCATCTAGTTATGTTTTATCATTAAATCCATAAAGCCCCAAAATATAATGTTACTCACAGCAACAAACCTATGTACTCCTTGCCCATGTAATTCTTATGGAGAATAGGTAAATTGGTATAACTCGCTTAATTCTTGCTATAATTTCTATAAATTTTGTATGTGTTTTTCTTTAATAAACAACAGCCTTTACACACAACATGTAAAACAACCCTTATTGCAGCAAACCTACATACTCGGTACTTTTCAATTACTATGATGAGAATAATATAAGTTCTATGGAATTTCCTTTACTCACACCAGCATGCTATGTGCTATCTCACTTTTCTAGGTTTGTTTTTATCATGTTTAATTACATCATAGCACCCATAATTTAATGCCTTTTAAAAACTGAATAAAGAACTGACATAATTATCATATTAATTATCGTTACAATGATTTTTAGTTAAATCAATCACGTTCAGAACAAGAAATTATTGAAATTAACAAGAAAAAAAGGTTGTCAATATAACTTTTATATAACTTCATCCCAAACAACAACTCAAGTTTACAGATACATAAGAACATTATAGTGTTTATAATTAACTACATATAATAACCAAAGCTGTAAAAGAATTAAACATGATACAAAATTTTGTTGGTATAATATATTATACATTTAAAGACTCCATGAAGTGTTACCTTGACAGTAAGTTCCTCTGGCTTGAACTGTTGAACATCCAAGCTGACTTTGAATCCATTTTTGTCATTGACAACTGAAGATACATCGCTGTGGTCATGTCGCAGCGCATGCCACGGTCGCACAAAGCTGGAGCGCAGTGGTGCAACACGCAGTCTCTCATAGGGATGGTAAGCCCAGTGGTGGTCATAAGCTGGGCGCTCTAGCTCACTCAGCAATTCGTTGACAAGGTACGGAACCAGCGACATCTGCTGACATGCATTATCAAGTAAGTGTACTGAACAAGGTTGTGTTTGATTTGGTTTGTGGCAGGAAGGTACTAGCGTGGAGGTAACCTGGAGTGCGACTATACTGGGACAATGAAAAATGCAATTTTCCCAGCGGTCTGGGGACAGTGAAAAATGCAATTTTCCCAGCGGTCTGACCGCGGTTAGTAATTAAGAGTTAAGGTCCATTAAGGTCAACATTTTTTTAAATTTAACATTTTGAGAAAATAACCAACTCTATTCGACAAGTTAAAAAACCCATCAGACAGTGGCATCTATTAAGTGAACAACATTCCGTGCTGTCCCCAATAATTTAATCTCAGAACTATCTCACACAATTTGCTATTTTGCCGCTACAATATGCTTTATAGCCATGTAGGCACTCTGCTTACAGTACACTTGCTTACAGAGTGTTACAGTGTATAACTGACCTGTGAAACTTTGTAAGTGCTCGGGTTCGACCATGAACAATCCCAATTTGGCTTGCAAATGTGTGGTACATTAGCGGCAGGGCCTACCTTAAATAAATGGTGACCGGCTTGGGTGGAAGTTGAAGGCATTTATAGGCTTAATTGGCAGCAAACTGACATCGCTTCACTAATTTTGGGTTTGCTAGGAATTAAATATGAAATTTATCAAGAGGCAGTTCCCTGTTAAAATTGGTTTACAAATTAACCTTAATTAACCATACTAACTCAGAACTCTTCCTTTACCATTATTAGAGTGTGAATGACCAGGACATCAATTTTATTATTCTTCCATGTTCCTTTCATAAGCAAAAATAATACATATAGAGATTTAGATGTATTAATATTATCACATAATATTGTGTAGTGTTTAATCCAAAGACAGGGTTTCTTGGTGTCTTAACTAAATGAGTGAAGGTTGGGTGTGATATGTTGTTAAAATGTTTATAATAATACTTAAATTACAATTTAGCAGATGAAATTCACAAGAAAATGTTTTTAACTAACAACGGGAAAATGTGATACTGTTGTACATGTACAATCATGTAGGTAATCAATAAGCTTACCTCATTCAAAACTATTGATGAGAAATCAGTGCTTTACACAAAAGCTAATAATTATTTGTTGGGTTAATTTTAACTAAAACGTTATATTCACACATACCTTAGTAGATCAGAGCTATCTCACAGGACGAGTGATAACAGTAAAGCGAAAATAGCCAAAGAAAGGACAACACTTGAGATGACTCCACGAACGCAACTTCTATGCTACTGACTGACAGCGGGAGAGACGTTCCTTCATTTATAGGTTAGCCAGCTGAAGCATCGAGAAATCGAGTCGAGATCTAGAATGTTCTAGCACAAGGTTCCATCTAGTCGACAGCAGCTGTTCTGTAGATCGTTCTCGAGCGTCTAGACTCTATCGGACATGTTGAGAACTACTTGCTTTTCACCCGCCAACCAGCAAAATTTGATTAAAATATTAATATTATTCTGTCTTTTGTCTTTATTTATAAAGAATATTATTCTTTATTTTCCAACATGGAGAATACTGAATTATTAAAAATATTAAATTAACGATAAATTCAATCAAAATATATGCATTAATTCCCCATATACATAGTTCATTTAAGATAATATCTTTAACACTTCGGAATATTTAGAAAGTAGAACTGTATGAGTAGACAATTTAATTGTTATACTATTTATTACTAATATTTTTATACTTTTATAATTTTTTTATTTGTTTGAAATTGTCTTTGTTATGAGTAATATAAAATAGAACTGGCCGATCTCGTTCAAATTTAGGCCTACTATAATAAAAAATTGGGCCTACTATAGTTTATTAATAAATTACACTAATATCTCCGGCACAGGAATTGTAACAGATTTATAATGCGTTTAGTTGTTTAACTATTAATCATTTGTGAAACACATATTCGTAAAAAGATCTCGAAGTATGTTTATGATCAGCAAGACTTGCAGTATAGTTAGTATTTTGTTAGCTGTTTATTTTTCTCTCATTCAAAGTCACCTGATGTATGGAGTTGTGATTTGGGCTGTGATAGTAGTATTGTATTATAAGAAGTTGCTGGTGTTACAGATAAGAGCCCTGAGAGTAATTTGTAAAGTTCTGTAAGTAGCAGAACTCACTGTAAACCAATTTTTTCAAAAGATTGGGGGTGCTAACTGTTCCTACAGTGTATATTTTTTGCAATACTGTATATCAATACTAATGTAAGAGAATAGTCCTAATTTCCTACAAATAGTTCAAAATTAGAGTTTAGTCTGGACACTATTAGGAATTATGATATTTATGGATATTTTTACGTTTTACACCCCAAAAAGTCGATTGGGTCTTAGTTTGAATTTGTCTGTCTTTCTGTGACGCGAAACAAGTATTTTTGTAACGTATCTTCGTGAAAATGAGAACATCCACAGTTAGGAAACTTTTTTTATTAATCTATATCCTTAGGAGAAGATTTTCATTTAACCACTAATAATATCTCAAAACCACAGTTTTCAGCAATAATAAATATACTTTTTAGTTTTTCAGAACATGTAATTTATAAAATGAAGCTTTAGATCGTGTAAATGCCTAAAAGTAATGTTTAATTTCCTCTAAACGGCTGTCTTTAGAACTATATGACGTCACTTCCGTTTCAAATTTTGGTCTGACGGATTATCAATACCCTCCCCCAAGCTAAGACATACCCATGTAAAAATGATTAAATAGAAATAAATAACCATTTGGCAAATTAAAATCATTATGAGTTTGCTTACATTGACCATTGATTTTAAACCTATATTTAAAAATTATGCTGTATTACAAATGTTATCTTAATGCGTAGGCCTATAACAAGTTATAATAATAATACGAATTTTCTAATTGAATACAGTATAATAAACTTAACTTTTAAACTTAACATAAAACATTAAATAATTGAGCTGATAAGTTATTCTTCATAGTATTTAATTTTTTAAGCTTTCAGTTCGTCAGGGGTTTCAGGATTTTTATAATGATTTTACACATCTTGTTTAACACTTATCATATAACGCGTCCAAAGGACGGGCTTACGGCTAGTTATGTTTATAAATAATCTGATATAAATAGTATAGCGAGAGTTTCTCAAACAATAGTTGCTCTGATGTTTTTGTTGAAACCGAATTTGGATGACCGTTGGGGAGAATGAGAGCCAGCCGGCGAAAACATGCTGGAACCTTCTATTCTTCCCGCTTTAACAATAGGCTGGTTGTTGAACAGCTGGTGCCGACATTTCTGGAACAATCCTGAAAAATCTGGATATTTGCAGCAACAATTTCCTCACTCTTAGGACGTTTATAATTCCTGGAATTAAATTTAGGATTATTCTAATTTCCCTAGATAACAACCCCTTATAGTGTATAAATAAATAATGTATATCCAACTGGAATATACCAATTTTAAAAACTATTACTATATTGTATTAGTGTTAGTGTTTTTATCACTCAAAACCCAATTATTGTTAACTTATCACAGAAAAGAGTTAAGAATCTCAGAGTTAAAAATAAGAATAACGATTTCACTAATTAATAAACAAAAAAGTCTCGAACTAATTTTTAATTATAAATCTATACCATTAAAATCGTATGCATGTAAAAAGAATGTTAATAAATTTTAAATTATGTTCGAATTGAAATATATAGGCCCAAACACTGTATAGGGCAATTTAATATACAACATTTTAACATTTTCTTTACAAGGGGAAATGGAATGGCATTAAGATTATTTCTGTCGGATGGAACCGACTTTGTCATTGCAAAAATCCATATCTTTAGTGATAAACTCAACAGTTTTATGATCTGAATGTACATTGTGAAAACCTTCAATCATTGGCTTATTCTTATCATGAAATAAAACTAATTTGTCCATATACTCGTAACCTACATGGAAATTGAGTTACAATTACCTTGTATGTAAATAGTAATTCAAAACGACATTAATTGCATTTTTGTTTCGACATGAATTCAGTTCTGCCCAAGGGTCAGGCTGCTAAAGCGCTGGTTATTAAATTAGTACAGTAGTTAAAATAGCCGCAACACAGTGATAGTAAAAAATATCATTGAAGTGTTGCTGATATTTAGTCATATAATTCTTAATTTTGTAATATAGACCATTTTTGATATCAATTCATAAAACCTTGATAAGTATGACACGAGTAAATTCTTCACGAATAGTGTTTAATGTTGAAAGACACTTTCTGAAATCTAGTTAGTTAGGCGCCTGAAATCTTATAATACTTAACCCAACACGCACGATATTAGGGAAATATATTTGAACATTGAAGGCACCACGGTAAGCTGTAGTCAATGTTTAGTTTACTTACAGTAGTTCTATGGGCAAGGTGAACATGTGATACATACCAAGTTTATATTTAAAAATTAGGGGAAAATGTTTTTATTTGAGTGTAGATCTCTCCTCTTTTATGGTCAGTCGGCAAAGCGACTTCACAAATCGTATTGAGTAAGGATAAGACCCCCACTATCTCCAATCAATAATAGCAAGAGAAGAGACCAATATAATGTACATTATACGACATAATAATTGAGTATTAAATCACTGTAGGCCTAAATATGATTTTTGGAAATATTTAGATACCGGTAACCATATTTATACTTCATTAGTTCAGGTCTTTATGTTATGATATTCCTCCAATGTGAACAATTATACTACGGATAGTTATTGTTCTTTTGTTTTCCGGTAATTATTATTGTCAATAAAAAGGTGAGGCAGATTTATCAGAATGATTCACAATAATATTCCAATATCACTTCACAATATTAGTGGTGATAAGTATTGACTCTCTTAGATAAGTGATAAGTTGAGTAGTTAATTTGTGATAAGTGATATAGGTAAGTTTTGAAATAGTGTAATGGTGTAAGACCAGACAACTGTTCTATAAATTGTTCCATTGGTGTGGAATTTACGTTTTGGACATGTCTTGAGGTAACATTTTTTTATAGCTCAAAGCAACTTTCTTTTTCAATATCACTGGAGTCTACAATTAAAATATGTTATGTTATTGGCTGAAATCCAAGCAGATCATGGCTCTATTAGGAATTAAGGGTAGTGTCATCTGCATGATTTACAAAGTCAACCTTTATTTTTTGGTACATCGTTTTTACATATTAGATGTAGGAATAGTCCAAGGACCTAGCCCTGTATAACTCCCGAGACAACCTTTCTTAGACCAGATTGCATCCCACCAACAGAAAAATACTGCCTCCTATTACTTAGGTAACATTGAATGAATTCAATTTGTGGATCTTTAATGCGATACAATTTGAGTTTATGGAGCAGAATTTTTTAGAGACACAATAAAAAGACTCAATAAAAGTTTTGTTTTATGGTTCAATGAAGTGAAAAATCAAGAAATAAATATCCTTGTGCCTGATGATTGCCTAATGTAGGCCGAAACTATAGTTGTGCAATTACTTCAACTACTAGGATTGCTACAGATAGAGGTATTTAAAAGGTATTTAGGTATTTCTCAGCAATCCGGAGGCTTAAGTACTAAGCCTTAATGTTCTCATAATGAAACAATAAAAAGCTTTTGTTAGGTCAAATAATGTAAGAGAAACAATTTATTTGCCCTCAAAAGTAATTTTGGTTTTATTTATGACCTTAAAACTGCTAAAACAGTTGACTTTCCTACCCAAAACCCAAATTGTGAGTTGGTCAATAAATTGTTATTTTCTAAGTACTCGTTTAGCTGTTTATTTAAACAATTTACATTTACACATTAATTTAAAACGCCGTAAAATAGAAACTTACGGAGTTTTCGAAAATATTTTTTCACTAAAACCTTCCAGGACACACTTAGAGCAAATTCCTAAAATTTCACGGCGATCGGATGAGCAGTTTGGCAACGCATAAAGTACATATACATACATACTTACAGGCTAGCCTTCCGGTCGAATAGCATATTGAGAGTCTCCTTACTGGCGAAATTTCGTTTTAAACCCATAACAACAATGTTAATTTTGTGACAGCAGCTCTGGTTGTGGACTACAAGGTAGTCGTAAACAGATGGTTGAGGTGTCAAATTTAAGATATAGTGGTTATCTAGGGTATTATATTTTTAATGTTTTTTTTCACAAATAATTCATTACCACAAAACATATAATCAAAAGTTAACAACTCACAACAAATTTAAAAAAATGTTATAAAATAACCAGTTTTTCATATTTTTTACATTACAAATTTTAAAAATGGAAAATATAATTCCTTAATAATCACGTTACTTTCAATTTGGCACCCCGGCCTATTTTTTACAACAATCGAGTTATCAGAAATGCTGTCACAAAATGAACATTGTTCTTGGAACTAAAGTCCAAACTGGTGAAAGTAATGCATGTTCTTATATAGAGATATTCAACCTATCATAATGTCCCTTATGTACCCTAGAGTACATTCTTTGGAATAGGTTTTCACTTCTGGGGGAGGTTTATATCCCCTCACATGTAAAAACTGTATCTACGCCAATGTTACAAGATACCACA
This sequence comes from Nephotettix cincticeps, assembly GCA_023375725.1. Taxonomy (NCBI): domain Eukaryota; kingdom Metazoa; phylum Arthropoda; class Insecta; order Hemiptera; family Cicadellidae; genus Nephotettix; species Nephotettix cincticeps. Next base: position 35,752,056 of record CM041788.1, read on the forward strand.
ATCTATTACATGAAATTCAAAGTGTAAGAATTCAGATTTTAACAGTTTGTTTTAGTATGTAATATTTACAGTAATAAAACCACAGTCCTATGTTCTTTGATTAAAATGATTATTTTTAATATACAGGGTGACAACTGGAAACTCTTTTTTAATTTTTAAATCAAAATAGAAAAAATTCCAAAGTTCACAGATGTTTACTGGTGATAGTAACACACCCATCTGTCCAAATACCAACTGGATAACCCAGTTCGAGGACGGACCACAAGGAGTCAGACACTATTCTTAAATAGCAGCGTAGGTTGAGTCTCACTTGGCAGAGTACAATGCCGCAAAACTAGACTTCAAAAGGTGTATTCATTCAGTAGTTATAGTTGTTTGAATTTGAAAGTTATCGAACAATTTTAATTTATTAACCCTTCTCAGACTGTAAGCGGATATATCCGCTAAATTTTTGGGCTTAACCGACGATCGGCGGATATATCCGTGGATTGTAAAAAATATGTATGTACGTATACGGTATGTATATGTATGAACCATTTTTGATCAATATGAACCCAAAGTAATGATTAACATTACATTATTAATATAGATTCTTATTTTTTGTTTTTTCCTTCCCCTACTTATTTATTAAATGACATTTTTAATTTTTAAACAGAAACTTTAAGACCAGTGCAAATACCAAGTGTGAGTAGGCATACATTCCCTACATAAATAATAAATCCTTAACACGTATGCACAAAATTTTATTTCAAATGGACCATATTAGTCCTAGTAATTAGTAGATTTAAAAAAGGGCACAAAAGCTGAAAGTACACTCTGAAAGAGCCTCCATAAGAAGAGGAGTACCACAGGGCTCAGTACTCGACCCAGTGCTATTCCTTCTTCTCACAAATGACCTCCCAGACCAACTTGGACACTCTTGCTCTACCATGTAAACAGGTGACACAGTCATTACCATAGCAATCAAATCAAAGGACACCCTGAAATTACATGCCAACACAACCTTTAATAAAACTAAAGAATATTGCAACAACAATGAACAAGCACTGAACGAAAAGTAAAACTGTGCAAATTAACTATGCCACAAAACACAAAGATGTAAATATAACTCTACAAGGCGTACAAGCTGAATGCAGCACGAAATATCTCGGTGTCATCATGGATGCAAAACTCGCTTGGCACCTACATGTTACAACTCTGTGCAAGAAACTCTGCTCTGGTATCCATGTCATCAGAAGGATGATGCACATAAGTGATCTAAACACTGCAAAAATTTGCTTTCATTCACTTTTAGAGAGTCACCTTCTATATGGCATAATGATATGGGGAGGAACCACCAACACTAACCTGGAGAGAGTGTATCAAACTAGTGCATCAAAAAAGGGCACTGAGATGCATGACAGGACTCAAAATGCAAGAAAGCTGTCGGGATAAATTTAAAGAACTAAAAATACTCACGGCAACATCCCTCTATATACGCAAGGCAGTGCTTCATGCTGTATCCACTCATCAAACAAGATATGAAGACTACTTAAGGGAGAATGTATGTGTCAGTCCACTGATACCGTGTATTTTTTCATTGTCTAAGCTATTCATAAGTCTAATTGTACATGAAAGTACATTGACAGTACATTCTATATATAAGAGAAAGACAATTTGACAATTTCTTTATATAAACAGCCCTAGGTTAGACCAGATATCCCCTGCAGGACAGGCACAAAAATATACTTTACAATAGGTTGTGGCCAAACCTTAATTTAACAATTAAAAATTAACGATTTAACAGGGCTTTTACAGTTTTATGTGTAGAGTATCTATAAATATGCAAATCTATTTTCAAACCACTCATCATATTATATTAGCTATGGAATGAGAGGGAGAGAAAGTGAGAAAATAATGACAAATTCTTTTTTTTACCTGCCCAGGGTTAGACCAGAGGTCCACTCTTCTCGACGTAAGGTGCCTCTTCAAATGGCGGCAGTGGCGTGTGGTGTGCCCGACCGGGTACAGTCGCTATGTTTTGTAATGCCGTTGATGACTAACACAATGTCACTAAATATATATGAAATAACGTTTTATATCTCACTAAATATAAATATCTTGTTCGCATACATTTGAGGCATAAAAAAGAAAAAAAACAAATATTGGGAACACTTAATAAAAATGTAGAAAAATATAATATAAATAATTTTGGACAAAAACAATGATACATACATACTTTTATCATCAAAACAAAGTGAGATTAAAATGACCCTAAGTTTGGATTTTCGTATTTTTTATACATATTGGCTCCTCCAAGTAAAAAAGAAGGCTTTTTCACTTCCGTTGCAAACATGTTAAAATATGGAAGTTAGAAATACCCAAATAATGGTAAGAGGCAATAATCATACCTTTCCATAACTAAAGAGATCAATTGTATTGCAATAATTCATTATTATAGAGATTAGATTAGATTAGATTAATGAAATGGTGACCCTACCACAATACAGGTATTTTAAGCCAAATGAATCCTTAATAATCTTTACTAACATAGTCTCTTCCAGAATAAACATGAAAAGATTAGAAGAGAAAAGCTATAGATGCACATACAAGAGAAACAAGAGAAAACAAGCTAGATTCATGAGAGGCCATTGTGAGTTAAGAAGACAGTTATCAGTTTATACTCTCTATCAACATACCTGTGTGTGTCAGTGAAAAATTTATAAATAGTTGACATGCTTTGTAATTCTGGTATAAATGTTTAAATATCAAAAGTTAATTGACTTAAAATTGACATTGCTATAATCATAAATCTTAAATTTTCAATTCACTATGCTTTTCCACCAGGACCATTTAGTTGGAAATACTGTTAAGTGTTATTATTAAATACTTGTAGCATATAACTTTAATAATTAATTTTATAATTTGAGTTTTATTTCACACAGTAAACAAACTTACCCATTTAAAACTCATTTCTGTCCCTTCTGACTAGATTTGAACTTTTTCTATATGGATATAAACTTTATTAGTGAAATAAAATAAATTATTAATATTGAATATTTTTCCAGGTAATTGGTAGAAATTGAAACCAAAAATAAAATTCATTTTTCTACCAACTGAATTATGAAGAATGCATATATACTTCAATGTAAATCACATATTCCTAAATGTATCATAAACAATATAAAAAATGTGATCATAATTTCAGTTGTAACAACAATAATTATGTTGATATATGGTAGGGAGCTGATTATTATGAATTTAAGCTCAAGTAAAGACTTTATTTATATAACAACCAAGGATAGAAACAATGATCCAACATTACTAAATGAAGTTCAGACTTTGACAAGGAAGAAAGATATATTTGTAAGATTAGAAAGTATACAAAGAAGTGTAAAGAATATATTTTTTGTTGAATCTAGATGTGGTTTAGAAACATTGAAAAAACATTTCAGTGGAAGGGAAACTCTTGACCTGAACGCTCGTCAGGTGTGTGCTGTGGAGTCAACCGCCGTGACTAATCCGGAGCATGACATATACATACTATACACCTGCCCTCTCGCTGAGAACTTTTTTAAACTGTTGCCAAACTTAACAAAACACTTGATTAAATATCCAAATATTTTTATTGTTGAAATAAACTCACCAGAAATATTCATGAACACACCTGTTCAAAGCCTTTACGAGAGTAAAAAGTTAGAGTCTTCAAGTTATCCTATCGAACACTTCAGTGATATAGTTAGATTTCTTTTACTTTGGAAATTTGGAGGAACATATTTGGATCTGGATGTTGTGACAATCAGGTAAGTTTAACTTTTAATTATAATAAAACTTTTGTTTTTATTCAAACAACTGTATTATTTTTATTTGCTAGGCAGTCAATGTAAAGAGTTTTAAGTCAAGAGGAAATTAGGACAGAAATGAAAGAAAAATGAAATTTTAGTTTAAGTGTAAAAACAAGTAAATTTATATTGCATAAAGTACGAGTATAGTTGTTGTACTATTTAGCTATTGCTCGTAGTGTATTGTAAATTGCAGGTACTTTACTAAAAACACAATAATCATTTTCTTATAATGCTCATCATTCCTAATTGATTGATATCTTCGGAATCAAACAGGTAAATTTGTTCTTCAAAACACCATCAAGCAATGACTAGCTGGATATGTTGCTCCGTAAAGAGGAAGGCTGTAACTGTCAAATCACTGGACAAATTATTCTGCAATATAATTGAAAAATTATTAAAATCATCATGGTAGCAGAAGGGTCCTATTTGTGTATACATGTGAAGATGCCAATTATTATGTGCGGGTTATATTGATAGGAATCTCAGAATAAAGATTATCATAAAATAAGTAAGTATTGGTAACGATTAGTAAGATCATTTACTAGATAGGATTGTTCGTAAATTCAAATTTATATGTTGGCCTACAACACTGAACCACTCTGGTTGGTATTTTAAGGTGAATAAGAGTAAAGGATGATTAATGTAATGAAAATTATGAACAGCTGGCTTCAGTATAGAACCAACATACAAGGCAGAACTAAGTTTTAAGCACAATTGGTCTACATGGGGTTTCCAGTTGAGGTCATTATCAATGGTTAGTCCGAGGTATTTTGCCTCTAGTGTGCAACAACATTGGGTAGCGCAAGGGCATTTCTTCTTTGTGGACCAAAGAAGAGCTGATGCGTCTTATCTTCATTCAGTACCAGGTCGTTCTCCTGACATTAGGACAGAAATGAAAGAAAAATGAAATTTTAGTTTAAGTGTAAAAACAAGTAAATTTATATTGCATAAAGTACGAGTATAGTTGTTGTACTATTTAGCTATTGCTCGTAGTGTATTGTAAATTGCAGGTACTTTACTAAAAATACAATAATTTTCTTATAATGCTCATCATTCCTAATTGATTGATATCTTCGGAATCAAACAGGTAAATTTGTTCTTCAAAACACCATCAAGCAATGACTAGCGGGACATGTTGCTCCGTAAAGAGGAAGGCTCTAAACTGTCAAATCACTGGACAAATTATTCTGCAATATAATTGAAAAATTATTAAAATCATCATGGTAGCACAAGGGTCCTATTTGTGTATACATGTGAAGATGCCAATTATTATGTGCGGGTTATATTGATAGGAATCTCAGAATAAAGATTATCATAAAATAAGTAAGTATTGGTAACGATTAGTAAGATCATTTACTAGATAGGATTGTTCGTAAATTCAAATTTATATGTTGGCCTACAACACTGAACCACTCTGGTTGGTATTTTAAGGTGAATAAGAGTAAAGGATGATTAATGTAATGAAAATTATGAACAGCTGGCTTCAGTATAGAACCAACATACAAGGCAGAACTAAGTTTTAAGCACAATTGGTCTACATGGGGTTTCCAGTTGAGGTCACTATCAATGGTTAGTCCGAGGTATTTTGCCTCTAGTGTGCAACAACATTGGGTAGCGCAAGGGCATTTCTTCTTTGTGGACCAAAGAAGAGCTGATGCGTCTTATCTTCATTCAGTACCAGGTCGTTCTCCTGACTGCATTGTTTGGCTATGCTGGAAGCGATGTAAACAAAAAATCAGCTGACTGAGTAGAAAAGAATTCGACTCAGGGATTGTGGAGTCTTTGTGTTTTTTTGTTTCTATGTCGTGGCATTTATTTTTTTTCCTTCTCCACTCAAACACTCTCTTATATACCCTAATATAGGTTGTGTGTGTTTCTGATAACTGTACGTGACCAACACATTAAGGAAGCTATTTAGAGAAGAATAAAACCATCCATTGGGAAAAGGCTACACAATTATTTATCTAGTATTTTTCAAAAGAATAGAATACTGTTCCCTTTTTAAATGTAATAACATTCCAAACACATTGATAGACACGTTAATAAAACAGGGCAAGTAATAACAGGAATAAACACAATAAAGGTCAATTCATTCTCCTCAATTATATATGAAATTCATTAACTCTTTCATATCTTATGAGAAAGTGTAGCCATGTATAATATGGGTGGTACACCAAAAACATGAATATTATCTCCACAACTCATCAACCCTAAACAATCCTTGGCTCTTAAAAGACATCTCTGGTATGCCATAATAATTGGACTTTGAAAGGCTGTATGGTCAGGATAACATTGACACAACGAACCCCTTGTAGCCAGACAGGGGATACACTGAACGCTGTTTACAGAAAATATAAATTGTTGTTTGTAATTAAATTAAATTTATTTAAAGTAAAGTTTAATTAAATATTTTCCAATGCTTAATTATTTGACTCTAAACTATGGATGAAAGTTTAGCATTTGACACTAAACTTTTGACTATTGGCATTGGATAGTTTAAACCTGAGATAGGTACTTTTCCTCTCTGTTATATTTAGAGTTGAAACTCTTGTGTTTATACTCTCTTATGAAATTATATAAAAAAACTTAATTTTTGCAGCTCTAAGCATGTTGCAGATCGTTACTGGAACTCGGCACGAACTACGCAGGTGTTGAGGACTCGACCACTATCAATGGTGCAGTGTTAAATATAGAACCATATGGAAGTGGTCATGATCTGATGCAGAAAGTTCTTGAATATGTCAATGAACATTTCGATGGGACAGGATGGATCACGAATGGCCCAGCTGTGTTGACAAAACTGATCGCAGACGAGTGTGACCTTAAATATGATAAGGTACTGTACAATATATGATACAATACTAAATTACTACAAGGATATTGCTTATTACTATGGTGACACCCAATGGGATTCCTGCTGGCCTTGGTCATTCTAAGATGGTAATTTGGATGTCCTGTAATTCAGATTTTTGGAGTCACGAATAATTGTGGATAGTTATGAGCAATGATCGGTGGATGTGATATTCTCTGGTGTGGATTATTGTCCACAAAGTATTGAATTCTGCATTCATCCACACAGACCAGCCTCATAACTACACCGGTTTGTAATTTTAGATGCAAAAGTAGATTGGATTTGGCATTAAACTGTAGGTCCCTTAGATGCCATTGGCTGTTAAGCTATTAATTAACAGTCCTGTCTAAGGAACATGTCAGCCTTTGTCAGTAACAAGACTACAAGATGGGTCCTGGGTAAGTCGCCATTTCAAAAGGTAGTTTAATCTAATCTAGATACCGTACAGTACCAATACTGTACATTTGTACAGTAAATGGTTGTAAAGCTGTTCATCAACTGAACACCAATTTCTCACACCAGGGCAGTAGAGTACAGGAATATCAAGACTCCTGATGTCAAGGGTCTTGCACAGTTACCTCCAGACTTGGTGTAGGTAGTCAACGTCCTCACCCATCTAATTCATCCTTTTCTTCATAACATTTTTGTCAGTTTGTATTTAATCTGATACCTGAAATAGTTTATGATCATTCCATAAGATTTGCAACCTGTTGAAATTATCCTCCAAATTAATTTAATTAATGTCTCATATCTTATCTCATGACAAGATCACAGGATAATAATAACAACTGTATGGACAATTAAATTCAGTATAAGATCAGCTAAAACAATTGAGGTTGGCCAAAAACTCTTAAACGTCAGCTTGAACTTGGCTGACGCCTTAGTACAGTGGCTAGCACTCGGGTCTATCGAGCCAGTGGTCATGAGGTCGATCCCCGTCTGGGGAACCATATTTTTGTTCAGTGTTTATGCCATATAAATAAAGGTGTATGAAAACGATTTTATTTAAACCACATAAATGTTTTCATTGAGCAATAAACTTGTTTTAATTTTGCTAATTAACTTGTAAACTACACGTCTTATTCTATCCGAGCTTGGTCTCCAGGTACTACATCAATAATACTAGTTACAATAATGTGATATTCATTTTTCCAGATGGATGAAGGCATTCATAAATGTGATAAATTTCATATCTTACCACCTCACTATTTCTACAAGATACATTGGTCCAACGAGAGTGAGTTCTTCAATGCTACCTTGGGTCCTGAGATTATGGAAACATTGAAGAATGTTTCATATGTTGTACACATGTGGAACAAACTCAGTCATGGACATAAAATTACTGTAGGATCCACCCAAGCTTACAGTCTACTTGCAAATGAATTCTGTCCAAATGTGATTAATAACTGTGGAGAAGAATTTTAAAACGCCGTAGTCTAGGACCAGTGAATCGAATTAATTTAATGTCTATCCACCATTAGGATGTACCTCATAATATTTGCAGTACTTAGCTATTTATTAAAATAAGTTCCTAGAGATGATGTTTTTTATTATTGTCATAAATAATGGTCAAATTTGTCTAGTATTCATTCACGTTTTGTTGACATGTTGTAGAGAGGCTAGAAGTAGATTGGTTTGGTATATCTTCAAACTTTAGACTTTAGGCCCTTGCCCTTGCCACTTGGCCTTTTCTATGGGGGTTTTATGAAATCTATTGGTTATCTTCCCACATTTCACTTATTTCTTTATAACTTTTTTTGTTCTAGCTACTTATACAGACAGTGCCATTAGCATGGGCGGAGTTAAGGAGGGGGCATGGAGGTAATGCCCCTCCAGACATATTAGAGGTTTTTATTACCAATCTTAACAGTTCTATTATAATCTTTTTATTTGTCACATGAGTTTTTACCAGGGGTGCCCATCCCCCCATGACCCATGTAGCAAAATCCTCCAAAAAATTATATTATTTATTTCCCTGTGGGAAATAAGTTAGATCGTGGACACATCTAAAGGGGATGTTTTCAATTCCTCTAACCAGCTTTCCTTATAATCATACGACGTCGCTAAACATATGATATCATCGTTTCAAATTTTGGTCTTACGAATTGTCAACCCCCACCTCCAGAGGAAGACATATCCAAAAATCAAAATTGGCATCCATGATTAAATTCTAGCAATCAACTTATAGTCTCCCAAACTATTTACTTGTTATTACAAAATTATGGTTAACTTTATTTCTCCGCAATTTAACATATGTAGTCAGAGCTATTTGTAATCTTAATTGTTTAGCACTGTAAATTCAAATTGGCATATGAAACCAAGATGTTAGGCCTACTATAAAATGAACCCCACTATGTTACTATAAAATAATATCCTAGAAATACAATTTTAAACCGATCATAAAATACTTTTTAATAGGCAAATATTTACATTACACAATTGATTAATTTGTGGAGAGGAGCGGTGAGACGTTGTACTATGATTACTGTAGCACGTGACCACAGGGTAGTGCAGTGCGAGTGTGAGCACAGCCCGCACGGCAACAACACATCATCACAGGAGTCAACAAAAGCCAACTTTAGATCAACTGAACCTGACAATATTTTTATTTGACCATTTCAATTCAGCGTTTTCTGATTTATGAGACAAGAGGCACAAAGGTGTGCTGAATAATTTTATTAAGTTGTAAATTGCATACTGAGAAAATCCCGCTATTTTTCTAACTTTTTCAAAATCCCCCCAAAATTTTGTCTGATGTCACAACTTGCGAAACCAAGACATGCTGGTGGCTACCCCTGGTTTTTACTGTGGTTTTATATTATTTTTAAACAAATATGTTGTTTATTAAAGGACAAATATAAACCTACAGCAAAATAATCGCTTGGTAGTTCAAGGGTAAATGCTTTGGTCCAGTAAGTCAAAGGTTGCTTGATTGAAACCAGTTGTCATTGATTCCTCCCAGACCATGAGCCTCTGGCTAGCCTATGCATGGGCGGAGTTAAGGCGGGGTAATACCCCCCTAACCTCTGAAACGTTTTTCAATTGTTTAACTAATCACAACAGTTATATTATAATATAATAGTTTATTCTTTGATATAATAAAATGACATTCAAATTTTTCTTAATTCATTTTATTTTAATAATTGTCTTTAACAGATATTTTGATGAGTCATTGCTGTGGTTTTGTATTAGTTTTGTTTTGTAAAAGTAAATGTTTAAAAAACCAATAATTTCTTCATATACTATGTATAACTCACTTGTGCCACTTCTCCAAACCAGATGACGGAACTGGAAGATAAAAGGTCAGAAGGACAGGTTGGATCCCAACCTGTGCACTAAGTTCTGGATACTGGGTTTTCTACTAATTAAGAAGTTTAAAATGTTGTTAAGTTTGATAAATGTTTAATTTGATAATGTCGTTAAAACTTACTCTGCTTGTTGTGTTAAAACCAACATAAAATTTGTATGTGTATGTGGAGAAGACATGGTAAAAAAATAACTTACATTACATAAAAATATATTTACATATGTTCTAGATTCTAAATTATTATAAAAGTAGAATTCATCATCACCCCCCCACTGATTGATTAAATTAGATTACATTACCTACAATCATAATCAGTCTTAAAAGTTATTATAAGTATACTTATTCAAGTGAAAAAAATTATGACTAAATGAAGGTTGAACGTATCTCAAGTTATGTTGTTCACACATTTACAAACATGTTCTAATCTTGTAACTATACCAGAAGTATTTCATGTTGTGATTTGTCTGAACATTAAGAAGTAGTTTACATGTAATTATTGAAATGATCAAAATGATGTACTTTAGGAACACTGCCTAAAATAAAGAATAAATATTGTTAGCATTTTTAGAAAGTAATTAGTTTCTTCCCTATGTGTGTAGAAAATTATCTATGAATGCCACATCCCCAAAAACAATGACAAAATCATAACAGAAACTTAAAAATATCATTATTAACCCTTACAATTACATATTGATTTTTATTGTTTTCATCTTAAACGATAAAAACAAAATTAAAACTAAGAATAAAGATTGCAAAAATTGATATCACCAAAGGGGAAAAATACTTTACACATTTTCAGTACCTATCTATTAATAATAGGGGTTTACCATTTAATAGTTTGTAATAAGGATTTAATTTACCCTAGTTAATTTCCTCACAAAAATATTTTATTTGTCAAAGGCCAAACTTGAAAAATAATACAATTTACATTGGATAAAGTATTTTTTCCCTTTGTCAATGAATGTTATGTAATAAGATGCAATGGTGGATGATATTTAGGAGGCAATACAATAAAAATTACACATACTTATGAAATGTGACTTTCACAAATATTAATATATGACTAGGAGTATTCACTTTGGTTGGATTAGCTTGTAATTAAGAGTTTGAACACTGATATAATTAATTCTACCATCTACACTGAGTTTGATTTTAAATATATATTTTTATAACAGAATCCTTGAATGGATTGGAAAATTACTATAAAATCTTGACAAAGTGTTGTAGCCTTTATTTTATAATTGGAAATTTAGTTAAGTTTTAGATAAATCTCATTTTGCTAACAAATGCTACAAAGTTGTTATATTTTGGTCTCCAAATATACCTTACTATACACAGATAGATATTAAAAATTCTTTAAAAAGGGAGATTTATAATAACACTGTATACTGCAAGAAACCCCCTGAGCCAGTAGAACCAAACATAGTGTTTTTACCTTTCATTTTTCACTTTAATAAAAACATTAATAATTGGGATTTTACCAAAAGCCCTTAGTTGTGCGCAAGAATTCGAGAGACTGGGATTCAGTATTTAAGATCTTCCTGATGATGTAAACATGATTTAAAGGGGGTATGATGATTGGGTGTTTGTTTTCCAACCTGGCAGCAGTGTCAGACAGCCTGTCCAACACCGCTGCTAAATTCTCACCATAGCCTGACGAGGCTTCTCTCTCAGAGAAGTATGAGCTGGGAAAGTTGCAAGCACTGGCCAGTGAGATAAAAAAAATGGCTGAGAAATACAGCCAAGTGCATGACACTCTCCACTGGCAGCTAGAAGCTGAAAAATAATATTCAGAAAAAGTGTAAAATTACACTTTGTTGCAACATGGATGAAAGTTTACAGATTGTTGAAAAGAAGTTAGAAGAAGCCACAACGGAATTGAGCAACCTGCAGCAGTTATCCCAAAGCATCGAGACACCAAAGTATAGTTTAGAGGAACTTTAAAATATAAAGCAAGAAGTAAATCAATTGGATTCTGAAATATCAGTCATAACTAATAAACTAAGTAAGTATGATAATCATCCATTGAATGAGGAAGATGCAATAAAAGAGGTGGAAAATATGAAGGTAGGCATGAAGTAAGCAGATGATAAAATCCCAGAAAAGTTATGAGAGTGAACATTACTACGCTATGATTATGTTATCTTATGGTTCTGGAGTATTTCTGTGTTTCATATTAAATCTAAGCTGCACTCAACAAATAACTTGCATAATTGGGCTCAGAAATGTAAAACTATCAAAGTAATTATATTTTCTACTTTAAAAGGCCGGTCCACAGTTTCTATAGACTTGAGGGCAATAGTTCTCTGCCAGCAAGGCATACGCCTGTGTTGAACCAACCGTTACCGCTATTTCGTGGCTCATTTTGTTCCAAATGTGAACACTGTAGGCTTTTTTTTTGACAACAGATAAAATTCTTCCACCTAAATTGGCGTCAAAAAAATCTTTTGCCCCTGTGTAGTAAATAGGGTAGAGAATTTCACTGTTTAGTACAGTAAAACTTCCGTTGCAATGATTTTGAGCCTCTATAACCTGTAACAAAACATGTACCATGTTATAAGAAAATGACGTTAGGGAAAAATTTAACGAATAATTAAATTTCAATTAATGTTACGACATGTTTACAAAACCAGATATATAGTAACAATTTTTATGCATAGTTGGAGATTTACTAGCTGAAGTATATGTAGGCTACACCAGAGTCCCGGTGATCCAAACTAATTGGAACCTACCCCTGTTTGAATTATCTGGAAATGCAGTGTAAAGTTGCATTAAAATTACATTACTAATCAAATCCGTTTTTTAAGACCAGAACTGTGTATTTAGACCAATTAATCCTGCAGTAGGCACACCATCAAGTATAAAACATTAGGGCACGTGGGCTACTGTTGTAGCCCATATACGGTACACATTATATTTTATAAATGAATTTTTTTTCAAATCCTACTTTTAGTATAAACTTATGTAGAAGATTGTATGAAAATAAATAACCAGATGTTAGAGGATATTTTAATACAAAAAATAATAATGTATTTCTCTGTTTTTATATACTCAAAACTACGAACTTTGATAGCTCAAAACTAAAAAATACCCCCGTCGCAGCAGACCTGCGTACTCAGCGAATTTCCAAATCAACAATATAATAATAATAATATTTGACAAGTTTTATAAAAATCTGTCCATAAACATGAGAATTATTTGCCTATTCTCAATAAGATTAACATGGCAAAGAGTGTGCAGGTTTGCTGCTGTGAGGAACACTGAGAGTAGGCATTTATACCATCAAAAATTTTTATTTTTAACATTCATACAAACTTTCATCAACATCTGTTCATAAATAAAGGGGTTTGCCTATTCTCCATATGATTAACATGGGAAAAGAGTATGCAGGTTTGCTGCCATGATAAACACATAAACTATGATTTTTAAGCATAAATGGATGAACCTCAACCACATGAAGCTAAATATAAAGTTTTATCCAAAATTACTACGCTATGATTATGTTATCTTATGGTTCTGGAGTATTTCTGTGTTTCATATTAAATCTAAGCTCCCCTCAACAAATAACTTGCATAATTGGGCTCAGAAATGTAAAACTATCAAAGTAATTATATTTTCTACTTTAAAAGGCCGGTCCACAGTTTCTATAGACTTGAGGGCAATAGTTCTCTGCCAGCAAGGCATACGCCTGTGTTGAACCAACCGTTACCGCTATTTCGTGGCTCATTTTGTTCCAAATGTGAACACTGTACGCTTTTTTTTTGACAACAGATAAAATTCTTCCACCTAAATCGGCGTCAAAAAAATCTTTTGCCCCTGTGTAGTAAATAGGGTAGAGAATTTCACTGTTTAGTACAGTAAAACTTCCGTTGCAATGATTTTGAGCCTCTATCACCTGTAACAAAACATGTACCATGTTATAAGAAAATGACGTTAGGGAAAAATTTGACAAATAATTAAATTTCAATTAATGTTACGACATGTTTACAAAACCAGATATATAGAAACAATTTTTATGCATAGTTGGAGATTTACTAGCTGAAGTATATGTAGGCTACACCAGAGTCCCGGTGGTCCAAACTAATTGGAACCGAACCCTGTTTGAATTATCTGGAAATGCAGTGTAAAGTTGCATTAAAATTACATTACTAATCAAATCCGTTTTTTAAGACCAGAACTGTGTATTTAGACCAATTAATCCTGCAGTAGGCACACCATCAAGTATAAAACATTAGGGCGCGTGGGCTACTGTTGTAGCCCATATACGGTACACATAATATTTTATAAATGAATTTTTTTTCAAATCCTACTTTTAGTATAAACTTATGTAGAAGATTGTATGAAAATAAATAACTAGATGTTAGAGGATATTTTTAATACAAAAAATAATAATGTATTTCTCTCTTTTTATATACTCAAAACTACGAACTTTGATAGCTCAAAACTAAAAAAAAACTTTAGATTGACCTATAAAACAAAGTTATTACTTTTGATAATACTCTTCTTAAATTTACAACTGAGCACGAAAATCCCAGATCTTTTACATTAGGCTCTACAATAATAATGTTTTCAAGAATAGGTACACCTTTTGCAAAATTAAAAAATCATTTTTGCCCTTACATAAATGTATTATTTATACAGGTTGTCCCTTGTTTTTTAGTGATTTTCATTATACATAAGTCAAACATTAGTCGAGAGTGGTTGGGGCAAATCTTGTGTCCACATTTGTGACAGCATTTCCCGTTGACCTTTCCCTCTCTCTTCCGCACCGGTAGCAGCAACTGTGCAACTTCAATAGATGTCCATTCTATCTGGGGCTCTTTAATTTAAGAAGTTTAATCCCATTTGTTTTATCTGTTGGTTTCATCAAGTGGCAAATAAGAAATCTTAACCCTTTCTCTTATTTCAGGACAATACTTTCCTAGGTGACGTTTGTGATGAACTCACTTCTTGGCAAAGGAGACCCTTCACCTTGATTAGGCTACCGTTGTACTTATTTAGAGCATTGATGTTGAGTAAATTAAAAATGTTAGTACAGTATTTACTTCCCTGTAGAAAATAAGTTAGGTTATGGATATGTCTAAAGGGAATGTTTGCAATTCATATAAACAGCTGTTCTTATTCTTTTATATTAAAAATTCAATACAAAGCTCTGGTAGTTTTCAAACGGTAAAATATTTTCCATTTTACAAATCACCAACACCCACCAAAAGCTCTACTGAATCGTTGTATAGACCCTTTCACGTCATTAACAAGAACTGTGATGTTAATGAATCGTCTTCATGCAGATCTTTGTGGGGATCATAAACCAATAGGTCTTCGGACATGTTTCCATTTTGTAGAAACATGTGAGCGGTTAACAACCTGGGTGTATGTTTACCTTTAATGAAAGAGGCTATGAATTATGTGACAGTAGGTTGTGCCCTGAGAGGAGGAGGGAATCTTGAGTCATGCCTGAAAAAGACTTGAGGATCTGAGGAGCAAGGGATACTTTCTTTCGGGAAGTTCACATTTCATACCCAATAATGGACTTACTAAACTACTACTGTAACAAATTTGTTTTGTGATATATTACACATATTAAAAACATGTTGCTGTTAGCTCAGGAGGAGAAAATTTATGTACCTCCAAAATATTAAAGCTTAGTATCTACTTAGAAAAGGAAGTAGAAAGGCAAATATTTGCAAACAATACATTTTTGAATAGTATATATTTTGTTAAAAGTATATTTTTTATGTATTATATATTATGGGTAGTATATATATCTAGTCCTATTTTTGTCAAATAGGAAATCACACAACCAATGTAAATATGAACAGTAAATATCTTCTTTTCTTTTCTTCTAGAAACAGATTAAGAGTAGTAGGATATAGTATGATCATGTTTATGGTTGTATTCAGCGGCACTCACCGATGGCACCAGTTAGTATGTAGTTGGATGTAAATCCACTAAGTCGTCATCAATCAACTTCCACTTCAGTAGGTTATTGGAGTCAACAGAATATTTTTTTGGAAAATTAGTAAATTACTGTTTAACCATATGCTACTCTTACTAACCGATACCACCAGTTTATAAGTGCAGCTAATAAAACCATTGTTAGGAAGCTGGCATACCTTGTGAACTCTGCACTCCTTCAATATGATCGGAGTGATGAGGAGAGGGCCGTTAGAGGACCAGTTGGTGGGGTCGTAGTGTGTGTTGGCGTACTCCAGGGCGCTCTGTAGCATCCGGTGACCAACACCCTCGGGCTCAAAGTTGATTACCCCGTTTGCTATTGTATCTTCATCTTGCATGCCGGCCCAATTAGTCTTCAAATTGTTGAGAGATCTGTTGGGATTATAAGAACACATTATTTATTAGATAAAACAAATTGATCTGCCTCATATACTCATTTTACATATGTCCTTTATGTGCTTTATTAGAATTATTTATTAGAATGTTAAAAAATGACATGTCATCTAATAACATAACAAACCGTGAAGTAAACACTACAAGGATTTTATTACTTCCTTATGGCAAAGAGCTTAGATCATATGTCTGAAGTTCCTCTAAACAGTTGATCTCATAACCATATGACGTTACATTCGTTTCACATTTTAGGTCTCACAATATGCTAACAATTTCCCCGGAGCTTAGGTACCTAAATCAAATTAGAAACTAATAACCATATCCTAATTTGAGGTGATTTTATACTTGAATTGAAAAGGGTTGAGATGATTTCTTCACAAGACACTAGAACATTATATACATATTGTGATTTATAGACTGTAACCTCAAACAAATATAGCCAGAAATGACTTATCTTACCTAATTGTGACAACATCCAGATCACTATAGGTGCCTCCAAACTTCCAGAGAAGAACCAGTCGTATCAAGTCGCTGTTGTGTTCTACTGGATAGCTTGAAGTTTCAAGACGTTTTCCCTTATAAAGCTGCTCAAGGGGAGATTCCAAGAAAACCTCTGTTGTATTCAGTCTAACCACAAATATATTTGGGTACCTAAATAACTCTTTTACAAATTTTGGTGAATGTAAAACAAAATTGTCATCTAGGGAGCAGGAGTGAAATACGTAAATGTTACGGTCCAGATTCATTTGTGCCGTTGACTCAATGGCGCAACACTGACGAGCATTTAGCACCAAGCCTCGGTTGCCTTTGTAGTGAACATTTATTTTCTCAGTTGTACATCTAGACTCAATAAAGAAAATATTATCTGTAGACTTACTGATATCTTTCATCTGAACAAATACATTCCTACCTATAACCCTTTGTTCGTTAAGGAAATTAATTTTAAATGCCGTTTTGTTATTCTGTGACCTTACGATGGTAATAGTAATGTTTGGCTCATGTATATTTAAAAGCTTAGGTCTATTATCAAAGGAACTATCTTTAGCTTCTGCTTCTTCTAAAGTTGCTATTTTATTACTATCCTTTGGTGGGAGAAATTGAGATAAGTAATTGTTTTCCGTATAGGAAACATACGGGTATTCTACAGAGGAAAAATATTTAGTTATTATAAACAATATACAAATGCTGAGAAATGCTGCTATTACAGTGACTCTTCTCTTTTGAGGTATTTTCATTTGCTTGTCTTCTGACATTAAAATAGTTTGTGTTTGTCTTCATAATAGAATTATACACTTCCATTATGTGAGTTCCATACTCTCACTGACTAGGCAATATCTGCAAACAAACAGAGTATTTTGAATATTTCTTATTTGAACCTTCTTCACAAGAATGTTCCTTACTTAAAACATATAAGTGTCTTACACTTAAATGATTGTGTGTGTTTCTGTACAAATAATACATGTTCACTTTACTCTAAATAAAGACATAGGACACATTTTTTATCTTAGCTAATACTAATACTAATAATTATTAGTGAAATTTTCTCAGAATTTTACTGAAGATGATATGCTGTGTTAAATATACTTTTTGCTTTTAACTAAAATGGCGACCTACCCTGGTAGGTATTTTAAGCCAAGTATGAATGTGAAATGTGTGTAAGATGTTTGTGGCGCGATCTTGTAGTTTTGTCACTGACTACACAGTCTGACATGTTCCTTAGACAGGCTATTATTGTTAATTAATAGCCCAACAGCCAACAGCATCTAAGGGACCTATAGTTTAATGTGGGATCTGACTGATGAAGTATTCTGTATTCTGTTTTCACCCCTCTAAAGACTCTAAGAATAGATATAATTATTAGATTTAATTATTTTATTATTTAATTATTTATTATTTAATTTATTAGATTTAATTATTTAAAAATATAAACTTACAGATTACTGTATGTAAAAAAATGCATTCATCGCACACTAATAATGGCATAAAAGTGCAATTTTCCTGGACAATAATTATTGTCCTGAGAATTTACTGAATGCAGATGTAACATAAAAAATGAGAACTACATTGTGTAGATTACTGACCTAACTGATTATAATATCTTTTTTTTATTTAAAATTTATTTATTTCAGAAATAATTTACAAATCTGGAAAATATTACACAAAATTAAACAAAATAATAATCCTCACATGGATTGTGACCTGTGGGTGGAGATTGAGTCCATAATCAGTCCTCAATTTAAATAAATAAAAAAACTTACGTAAAAATCTTATCTAATTCCTAAAACTAAAACATTGCTTTTCATTAGAAAATAGATAAAAAGTAAGCTTTAAAGATCATAAATGAAGCAACAAAAGCATGACTATTCACTAAACAATTTATACGACTTATACAAGTAACTGATAAAATGTTATGTGAAACTCGTGAATGTTTTTGAAAACACTTTCTCAACGTTTTAGTTCCAACTAACTTTACTATCCAAGAGAAAAATATAATATCTTTTAGTTGTATGATACATTTTTTTTGGTAGGTCTCCAAAAATGGTTTTACAATAGAAAATAATCATAAAAAACTATAAAAACTTAATATAACAATTAACTGATTATGAATTAAAAGATAAATGGAAGAGTTCTATTAAATACTTTAAGTTTAAAATGAACAGTTTTGTGTGTGTATTTTATATTCAATAGACAAAGTATTTATCACTCTTATATAAATTTGAAACAATAAATTAGTGTTATAGTCAACATTATGTTGATAACTTATCAAACTAAATATAATTTTTGTACTCAGCTTATATGCAATATTTTGTGTAAGAAACAAATAATGATTGCTGAAACATCTAAATCAAACAGATATAAATAATAATTAGATCAAAAGATAAAAATATCTCAAATATTTCCAGTTTCCAGATAGTGCTGGTTACCATAACACTGAACATGTGGTGGAGAATCGTGGTAAATATTGATAATCATTACAGAATATAAATTTTAAAAATTATTTATACCTTATAACTAGTAATGCAGTGTTGTCTCAAAATATAGACAGATGTTTCCCTCTCTATTTAGAGTGTATTATAATTTTATTTAGTTATGGAAGGATAAAAGATGACAAAACTGACTTCTGAAGCTTTTTAACTGACAAATCTATTTTGTAGGGACTGTAAAGTAGTAATATCGTTCCTATGAAATATATATCATAAAACTTTATTGATAAAGAAGATCCCATCTCTGATTCCAGATCCAAAATTTATTATACTTTATACTATCCTTTTTATTCCTTCCAGGTATTACTTATTTTAATTGTTGTGTTATATAAGAAATACAACTTTGACAATATTGCAACAAAATGTAATGCAACAATTTATTTCAATTACATATTTAAATGACATGAAATTTGAAAAAAGAAACATAATTGCTGTGGAAAATGAATGAATATATTATTATAACTGACCATGATAAGACTTAACACATGGCTTCATAAACATGAAATACTGACATGGCTAATCATGAAATATATTTATAAATTATATATAAAGAAGATTTTAATTTGTATACGTAATAATTAATTATTGAGGAAGTCTCATGGATCATAACAAAATGTTATAAATTGGATTTACCTTCAGTCACAACCTCTTAGATCCAAATTCACTTGTTCAAAGCTGCAGAGCTAAGAGATATAAACTGGTTGGGCAAAGGCTCTGACAAAGCAGCTGATTCCACTCAAGGTCACAGTTGAGAGTGTGTTATCCCAAACTGGTTTCCTTCATCTGTGTTTATTACCAGTGAATTACCTGAGGGAGCTTCAGGTTATATTTAACTCTTAATTCGTTCTCATACTTTCTTCAAAATGCTCTCAATATTGATTTTAAATTAATGTTTTGAATTAGTTTTAGAGAATAAAAGATAATTTAATACTTGTACTCTTCATCAAATGAATTAAATGAAGTGAGCCCCTTCTTTATTGTTACATACAATCCTTGAACTTTAAAGTAATTATGTTATTATTGTTTCGTACTGCAGCATGGCCATCTACCTCTCCAAGTCTTTATAATTAAATTTCTAAAGGAGATGGCTACTGTGGGATAGTCTAGTTCAAGTTCGCCTAAGGAATAGTCTAGTTTATTTCGAAAACGATTATGAATGTATTATAGTTAGTTAGTTGATGCATATGTTTAGTTTAAGATTACTTATGATTCATAATTATAGTAATATCGTAAATACAGTATGTGTTGATACATAAAACTCAATGGATATCAAATTGTATTATTTTAACATATTAATTTGTCATATTAATTGATAAATGGCTAGTTTTGATGTATCCACCCGGATAGCAAAAACTGTTTGAATTTAACTTGAATCAAACTTGAATGCCAAGGCTCAAAAGCTTGATTCAAGTTATAAATTGCAAGCCAGATTCAAGCTTGATTCAAGAGTCGAAGTTGACACCTGTCAAACTTGAATATAACTTGAAATTCAAACTTAATTAAAATGTTCCATCAAACCAATTAGATAGATTCAAGTGTCTTTCAAAGCAAAATAAAGTTAGATTCGAGTGTTCTAGACCATTTTAAAAGGTCTTTCAAAGAAAAATCAAGTTAGATTCGAGTGTTCTAGACCCTTTTTCAGGGTCTTTCAAGGCATTTTCCCAGTCAAATTAAAAAAAATCATCTAGAGTATTGCAATATGCATTTTATGGAACATTTGGAAATGGAAATGAAGCGAGAATGTTGTATGGTGAATATTTTACTGCTGTTCATACAAAAAAATGCATATCACAATAGTTTGATACATCAAAATCAGCCATTCGTCAATAAATCTGAAAAATGTTAAAAATATGTTAAAAAAGATCATTATTAAAAGGCAGCACATTTAACAATAAGAAACATACAGAAAAGGAAACAATGGAGCATAAAACTATCATATTTTTTAACAATTGTTGATAAATCAGCTATTTGGTGATAATAACTTGAAACAGCTGATCAAAGTGGCTCACAAACAGCGGTGTCACATGATAACAGTTGTTATTGACAAAAGTACATTTTCTTAAAACTGATGTTTCTTCATTATTTATGAACCAATATTACTAAATTTGGTGTCAATAGATTTGAAATAAAATTTTCTAAATAAAAGGTAATCGGTGTTTTTTTAAAATCATGAGTGGTTTTTGATATTTTAATGTTTTAATAATGTAGGAAGCCACCATTTTGAAAATGATGTTTGAAAAGATTACTTTTATTACTGTAATAAGGTCTTTAAGTCATAAATGTATGTACTAAATTTGATTTCATTATAAGTAGCTGCTCTTAAAACTAAAAATGCTATGTGAAAAAAACAAAAAAAAAACAGTGGCCATTCGAGTAAATTTCCAGTTTTCAAATTTTTGAATTTTATATTTTGGCTTGTCTATGGTCCAGGTCTAGAAAGGTCGGCACTCTGTATTGATACACTATACCGATCAGCAGATATGATTGGTACAAAGCCACCGATTCTACAAATCCACTGATACAATTGTATCTGCTTTGGGCAAATGATAGTAAATAAATTTTACATATACTGCATACAGTTTCAAACAAATGGTGTTTTTGGCATCTGGGAACCCCCGAAACAAAGGAAAATATGGCGCCTGGTTAAGGTCTATGAGGACTATAGTAATAGCTCTATTTTTCTATAGAAAATTAGATATTATAAAAAATAGGTATGATACTGGAAAGAAAATGGAGAGATAATTTTAGATGAATCGTATTCTCTTTGTTCTGTGAAGTGATATATCTTCCATTTGTATTTTTTGGGGTTTGGTCCCTTTATAGAATTTTAGGATGAAAAAAATTGATCATAAAATAAAAATTGCATTATAATGCTAATTTCCTATAGGACTATAACAATAAATGAATAGTTTTAATTTTATTCTTAAATAATTTCAAAATCATTCAGGATATTTTTTGGTCTGGTTTCATCAAAACGATTAACAATTATTATTTATAGGACTATAACAATAAATGAATGGTTTTAATTTTATTCTTAAATAATTTCAAAATCATTCAGGATATTTTTTGGTCTGGTTTCATCAAAACGATTAACAATTATTATTTGTATTTTTATTTTTTAAGGCTATGATGGCTGCTGCCTCCTTTGTGGGGTCTTTCCTAGGATCTATGACAGAACTTTACTTGGCTTTCAAGAGTATGCAAGAAATAAATAAAAAAATTAAGCAAGCTCATCAAACTAAGCCACCAACACAGAAGCAGCAGCCGAGCTTCCCTCCTGTACCAGAGGAGAAGGAAGCAACCACCAGTAAAACCGCATAATTGAGTCTTGCAGCCAAATTGAACTTATGTCATTAATAATATGTCATTGTGATATATTAATTGTACACTTGTTAAAAAATAAGTAAAGTTATACCTATAATTATATCTTATTGAACCCTATCATTTTGTGTGACTAAACATTTTCATGAGGAAGTTAAATATTGAAAGTAGAGTAGCTTTTTTACAAAATAAATTTTTTCTTATTTTAAAAATGTCATGCTATTTATAATATCATTCACCAATTTCTATTTGAATCGTTAAATATTGGAGTAGAATGCAATTTAAAAACATATCAAAATAATTTGTTTCATTATATCTCTATAAAGTTGGGAAAATTTCCATAACAAACACAGAACTGTAGCCTACCATTAATTTAGCATTTCGGCTTATACCATTGCACTGAAAAACAATAATTTCTGTATAGTTAATTACAGATACGAAATTCAATGTATTTAGCTTCTTGTTATTACATTAAATACCTTAAGTTAATTTTATTTTATTACATGAAAAGTATAAATAACTTACTAACTAAAATTACGGATTTTCAGGAATTTTTCAGCACTATTTAACAAATTACAATATTTTTATAATACTGAAATGCCCTTGCCATTATTTATTAAATTTCATATTCAGATTATTTTCGAGTTATAGGACTAAGTGTTTTTATCTTTAATTCACAATTAAAACATGAAATGCAAGCAATATTAAGTAATAAAGATTTTTGTTTTTTTTTGAAAATAAATTATGTAAAGTAAATAGTAATAAACTTGATAAAAACCCTTAAAGTTATTAAGCTAAAGTCATTGTGATTTTATTTTGTAATATTTGAATAAAATTTCTAGTCTACCTGTTTTTTCAGTAAGTGGTCTAAGGGTCAGTTTATTCTATAAATTATATCCTCACCCAACCTTTTTATTTGAAACTTGGTATGTAGATTATGGTTAAATCACTTACAAACCCGATCAAAAAAGTTTGTTTCAACCTTGATGGAGGAGTATAATATTACTCCCCACATAAAAACTCCTATGACATTTTGATGTCAAAGGGTAGGCCTGAAACATGTCTCAATGGTAAAAAAAACCTGTCTCAAAAAATATTGCAATATATAATATATATGGGGCGCTATAATTTAGTTATGATATTATCATAACTAAATTATAGCGTAACAACAACGTTTGGGTATTAATAATGACTGGAACCGTGACTGTAATCCAGCTAATTGGAGGTCACGAATTGTGGATAGTTGTGCGCGATCTTCGGTGGGTGTAGCATTCTCTTGTTTGGATTAACGTCCGAACTATTGAATACTATGTTAATCCGCAAAGACCATCCTCATAATTAGACCAGTTTGTAATTCAGAGGCGGTGGTTCGGACTCTACATTAAACTACCTATTTGTCTCTTGGATGTGCCATTGACTGTTGGGCTATTAATTAACAGTCCTGTCTAAGGAACATGGAACATGGCAGTCTCAGTGAATAACAAGACTACATGATCACGCCACAATCGTTTACACTCATCTCTCATTCATACCTGTCTTAAAATACCTACCTGGGTAGTATGCCATTTAAGTAACCGACCAACTAACTAGATACAATTATTTATTATTATTTATCCAACTGTCTATCGGCACAGAATCCCCAGAATCGTACCCTACATGAGGGAACTTTTTCCTGGTAAGATCAGCAACACCTTACTCGCATTTCTCATCAGACTTGCATTAAAAATGTGATGGAGATTGGAACTTAACAAGGATGTTCATTGTTATTTTTTGTTGTTGATTAGTTTTTTACCTTACGTTACTTTTAACCAATATTATATGTCCACTATATTATGTATTAAATATATTAAATGTCCGCAGTAAAAATCTAAATAATATTATATGGTCATTAAATAATAAAGTTTTAATTAGTTGAGTTAATAGTTATAAACTAAAAAAACTGATTTTGGTTCATAAAAGTACATTTCAATTTCTTTACAATGGATAAGATGTAAGATGTGATTCAAAAGCGAGTGGCTGGACATTGCCCTTCTACAAGAACCCTGGGTCTACAGATGAGCTGTCAGAGGACTACCTACTCAGACCCGGGAGTACCATGCCCACCCTTAGAAGTGAAGCAACTAGTGAGCTATGCCACCAGGAGAGGATTTCCACTCATACTGGGCTGCGATGAAAACGCTCATTACACCATCTGGGGAAGCTCCAACATCAATGCGAGATGTAGGGATCTCCTGGAATTTATAGTTACGAAGGGAATGTAAAAAGTGACGGTCTAGCCAGAAAGGGATCGACGTCTTTACTGGTAGGGCCCGAACCATTTAGTCCAGACAGATTTTATTTTAATATTTTTTACTTACAAAACAACGTAATAGTTTAGTATACACCAAGATTAGTCTCTGGTAAGTGATAGCATGAGCAAATTATCAGGAAAAACCTTTGTAACAAAATATTTTAATCAATAAGACTGCTTTAATTGAATGGAATCCCTGGAAAACGTTCGTATTTTTATTCAGTCAATTCATATTCATAATATTAAGGTTTGACTATCATAACTATTCCATAATTTTTATTTAAATATTCTTAAAAAGTGTAATAAAAAATCAAATTATCGAACTAACAAAAAAAGAAAACAAGTTAAAATAATTTTTAGAATTGTTTGGGACGTAACACCCTCACTTCCCAGGTAATAGCACACTTTTTAACGGGGTTTATAGGGTCATGTGACCTTACATAGCATAAAATGTTTTATGGAAAACGGTTGGGAAATAAGGAGGAAATTAATTTTTGGGCTCTCTCAGACAACGTACTGCGTCGAACATTAGTCGTAGACTAACGATTCAAAGTATTGATTAGCTTTTTGAGATGGATTACTGGGATGGTCAAACTATTTTAAAAACTTATCATTAGTCGAAAAATAACATTGGGACTTTGACAACTATAAACTATGCAGTTTTAATACAAATGGTTATACCGAACTTTGTATTTGTTTTACATCTTTAAGGGGTAAACTACCCTTAAAAAATAAAATAAAAAATAATCTAGAGATATAGCCAAAATGAACACGTGTACATATTTTTATTAAAATCGGACAATCAGTGGTCTAGGGGTCTGTACACAGACACACAGACATCAGTCCGAAAACCACTTTTTGGATTCATGGAACCATTGAACATCCGTTCGATCCAATGAGGAGATAGATATGTCAATATCTCCTCTCAATTCGAATTCAAAAATGTTGACGATAAATACACTTCCTCCAAATACTATGAAATGTATAAGAAATAGAAAGAGAATATTAGAGTAAGAGAAAGTAAAAAACGGTAATTATAAAGATCCTTACAAGTAACGTTTGACCAGAAAACATACTGTTACTGAAATGGCCAAGTATACGCCGATATTGTATATATCTTGTGGCTAGGAATAGAAAAATACAATACTTCCAATTTAAGTGAAAAGTGAAATTTATCATTTTTCACTTGAACATAATAAAACTATAAATTAGTTATGTTATCTATGAAAATTTTCACTACCCCATTCTAAATATAACGTCTGATTTACAAATCAAAATACTGTACGTTGACGCACTTTTAGAGCCCCACGTGTCGGAAAATATTCCGTTTTGCAAAATTACATATAAATACCATTATTTACCATGTAATTAAAATGTCCGGCGTTAAACAAGTTTTGTTCGCAAAAAACGGACTTCACGTAATGCTGTGTGCGAATTAAATTTCTAAACTTTACAGGTAGTTTTTAAGTTAAAATAGGTGAGAAATAGATCAAAATCACCACAAAATTTGTGAGACTGTTGAAGGATTCGTGTAGCGTACCTGAGAGGCGCTGTCGGTGGGCGTCACTGATGGACTGGCACAGGCAGCGCTGCGAGGACGGAGCTGTTATCAGCTGTTATCACCTGTCCAAATAACGCCGTCAGTGTCTGAGTCCACAGCCACAGCTGTTCCGCTGTAGGCTACACTGTCACTGTACCGCCGGATCACCGGATGTACTCGTATATTGCGTGACGCACCTTTTGTTCTACGGAAAAAGTTATTTTCAAATTTGGATGCAGTCTGTGATCGGAATCTCACACTGATGCTATCAGCACTTCCACATTGTGATTGTTGACTTCATTAGCATGTTATGACAAAGCGAGCGAAGCTCTATCCGGGGTGGATGTTGATTGTTGAAATTTACTTAATGGTTGAATGAATCAACGAATTAATGAAAACGTCTTTATTAAGTCAGCGTTATTCAAAGTACATGCTTTGTTTTTCAATGCAACTATTGTCAGAAATTATACTTAGTTATTAATACTTTTTAAAATTTAAATTTATTTTTAACATACATAAAATTGCTGTACATTGCCAACATGGCTACTTATCACTGACATCAAACAAATCTCTCATCTCCTTTTTAAACTTTGGCAAATTTGCTGACATCAGGTGTCATCAGTATTTGGTTAGTAATTTTCTTTTGAGATGGTTCAATAATCAACTGTTTTCGACATGGATTTGTCGTAGCTCTGGGGGGTGGTGGCAATTTGCGAGACCAAAATTTGAAACGGTGACGTCATATGCTTAGAGACGTTATATGGCTATAACGACAGCTGTTTAGATGAACTGAAAACATTCACTTTGATGTATCCATAAACTAACCCATTTCCCACAGGGAAGCAAATAAAATAATTCTTTTTATTCTATTTTTATATAAAATTAGAGTCATGGTTGTATATAGCTGTAAATTATTGTTTATTTGGTTATTTTTTACGTTGTACGTTCAGAAGAGCTGAAACGGAGCTTATATCGATTTCTGTACTATTGCATATCGTCTGACAAATGTCTGTAATATATAATATGTAGAAGCTATTTGTGTTTAGCTCCTCCGTGAAAACAACAGTTTCCTGATGACTTTTATACATTTGGAAAAAGTTTTTTGTTTAACTTTAAAATGACCCCAGCCCTACTTAAATAAATAGGTTAAATAAAATAACAAGGTCTCAAATATCCGTATTCATATTTTAAATATCTTTAAATACTCGGCGTTATTGGGTTTTAGGCTATTAACATTATTTTTAGTTGTTCACTAAACCAATAGGACTGAATTCTTTAGCTGTATATTACAACTATTAAAACATTATATAGGCTTAAGTAGATCACAGTAGAAGAAAGATCGATTTTACGTTAGTATTATTTGCATTTTTGCTTTATCCTCTTATACATAGTATATCCCCACAGCCTGAACTGCCAAACCCTTGGACACCTCTGTCGCCTACCTTGCAGCAACATCAAACCAATTCTACTCCTTGCGTCGCCTCCACAACTCAGGAATTGGGTAAAGTGAGTGCTTGTGATTGGCAACTCTTTGTTGAGGCATGCAGGTGGTTACTGTTGTGGGGAAGTATCTGTTGTTGAGTTTTGCTTGGGGATAATTAGAACACTTATTTTTTTTAATTTGTTGTAAAACTTGCAGTACTATTTGTTTACATTTGTTTCTCACTTAGTGATAAAAGTAGTAAGGTCTGTACCCAAAATAATTTTCTGTAGAATTATCCATTTGGCTATTAAAATTGTTTGAGACATAAGTTTTCATACTATAACGAAGGGTTCGTAACCATGTGAGAACTACTGCAGATCACACGATAGGAGTGGTTGGAGGGGTGGTTGTGTCCTTCAAATGTGGACTGACAATCAGCTGTTAGCGTCACTCGTTTCAGAGGTGCAAAACGAGTTATAACACGCCTTAAGAAAATTTATCGAATACAATTTGAGCAGAAAATTTATCGAAATCAATCCTTGAGTAGAAGGGAAATTGGGAAGTAAGGAAGTTGAAATACTAACAAATCTGAAGGTATTTCGTCACAAAACTAGAACTGGTTAGTTATGCGTCATAATTGAAAATTCATCTTTGAAAATTCGACAAACAAGTTCTACTAAAACTTTCCTTTAAAACAATAACTGCTACAGGACTCTGTTACTAATCTAACGAGAAACTGTGAGTTTACCGTGAAGATAGTTAACGTATTTACTATATTGATGTTTCTCAACAGAATCGCAGCACAAATGAAATAAATGTTGAAAACCACATCATTATTTGAAATGAGAAGAAGAAAGAAGAATCAGAAGAGTTATTTATTTATAAAGAAAAATGTAAAGATAACACAAAATTAATAAAATACATTTAACAAATACATTTTGATTCTGCAAGAACGTATAAAATCCTATTTCCGGAACTCAGCCAACCAATAAATGATACCTATGACGCCATGACAGGAACTTCCGGTAGCCAGTAGTGTTTAAGCAGGGACGCCATCTTGTTTCTTTCAGTCTCCATTTGGGCCTAATGATGTTCGGTGTAACTGGACAAAATCGATCGCCAATTTAACAGCTTTTGTATATATTTCCCCTTGTATATCATTACAATATAAGTGTAAATATATTAAGTAGTGTTGGAAGACGTGAGTTTTTACTTTATCCTATAATATCTATATATAGAAAATACCATCGCGATATAGCGGCTCATAGAATTTATTTAATTTGTACCATGATTTTGTTAAGTCGCGTCAAAGAGCTACATAAACTATCATTACGTTACAATGGTATACAGCAGCATACAATAAAGCTATCATACAATATCAAGACAGTAAAATGTGATTTTCGTAAAAAAATGTTGAAATAAAACCCATAGATTCAGGTGGCGCAACTAGGAAGTAAGGTAAAATGAACTCTAAAATTCATGCCACTAAAAATCAGACTCAGTTCGAGGTTCAAAGAAATACATATTTGTGACATTTGGAATTATAATACTTAAATAATATATAAAAAAACAAATCAGCAATCTACAAAAACGAAAAGAATTTTTCGAAATTGGAAACGTTGAGGCGTTGATAAAACATCAAAGGATTTCATTTCATTTTCCCCAACATGGTCGACGTCACCGCAGAAACTTTACTCATACGAGCTGCCAAACCAGCCAAGTCACAGAGAGATAGCAATATGCGTGGTTGTCTGATCCGTCCACCTTTTCAACTTCTTTGCCTCAGTAATTTCTCAGAGTATTTCGTTATAAGTAGACAAGAAAATCTACTTCTAACAACTGTAAGGCTATTGTACCTGTTAGTTCTAATTTTCGTAGACCAATATTCAAAGTTTTGTTTAGGGATTAGTTACCGTCAATTCTTTCACTACCATCTTCAGAGGGACTGGTACTTCAGTCACAATGGGTTTTTACGCAGACCAAACGAATTGTCGATTAAGTCCTCCTGCGGCAGGTGTTCCCCTCAACAGTCGAAGAGCTGATGTTCAGCTGTATCTCCACACAGACCGCATCTCCTGGACATCGGGCCCCCCATGATCACTCACACCCACGACAAGTGCAAGTGCTAAAGTGTCCGTATCTCATGACCATTCTTGTTATTCGTTCTGATTCCTGTCTGTTAAGGCTCAGAAGCGGTGGCTTTGCGGCTGGTCCACCGTGTTATTTACGTTATTCTACCATGCTCTCTTTTGTAAATAGTGCCTAAGTACACCGCCTTGTAAAATAATGCCGTACAAATATTTTGAGGCGATCGTTATTCAGGTAAGAATCAGGTTCAGTTCAGTTTACGTCATGAGCATCTTGTCACTTTTTCCTAAAACTATAACTTCTTGTGGGTCAAAAATGTTTAGTTGAAAACAAGTCGAGAAATCGATAAATTGACTAAATAAAAAAAAACTTGTATTAGCAAGTTATTTCTGAAACTTAATACTTTTCTCCTAACTCAAATCAGTTACAGTTCCAGTATGGTTCAGCTATAGTCTATAACTGACGCCGCAGTTACCCAGATTTTATTACTGTAATTAATTGCACTACTACGGCCATTTTGGCATGTCTTGAGGAGAGACATGCCATCACTATTAAGGGAAGTAGGAGAAGGGCAGCTGAATGGGGGAAGACCACCAGGAAGACCGAAGAGAAGATGGAGAGACGGTGTGAAAAAAGACATGACAAGAGCAGGAGCAGCAATGGACGAGGCACAGGACAGAGAGATGGCGAGCAGTTGTTGGCAAAAACAAACCAACTTCTTGGTTACCAATGGCCATGGGAGTAAGAACGATGTGGCCGTTCGACAGTCACAACGGTTTCCACATCTATCGATGTATGAATGGCCGTCATAAACGCAGTAGGAAATGAGGTGTGATGAAATGAGACGGCGAGGCGTGACGTCATAATCAGCTGATTATCAGAGATGATTACAGAGATACAGCAGGGGAGCATCGTGCTGCGGCTGGTCCGTTATTATTGTGAGTACTGTATTTCATTTTACAATAATTCTTGTCATGCATGTTTAGGTGTAAGTTTTACAATAATTACTCATGAATACATTTGTAAAATTTAGAATATGGTATTTAGGATCAAATAAAAAGATAAAGGTATAATATTCGTTGACAATTTTATTAGGTTTACGATTTGCATTGACTACCACTTTCAAACAGTGTCAAGAGAATTTCTAGTTGTGTTATTGTATTGTTCTATTTAAGTAATTCGTAAATTTGATGTTTTTAAATTATTGATCATGGAATATAATAAACTGATTCAAACACAAATACATAGCGAAATTTAGTATATGAGTATTGTAAGAAATAAAATTGCTTGCAGGCATACAATGATTTAAAATGGTAAAAAATAGCTTTGTAAATGCAAACCATTTCAACAGATACATTTACTATGATAAGTGCAGTAAAATTTTAGTTTTTACAAACAGAGATTCGCAATTCAAACAGAAATGAAAATAGCCAGTATTTAGGAATTATGGATAAATATATATCTCAACCACGTATATTCATATTAAACAATACGAATAAGAACCTCATTTTTCGTAAAAAATAAAAAGAACATTTTTATAGATAATACGCAATATGTGTACAAAACTAAAAATATTTATGTACTTAAACAAAAATTACAGTCTCATTTTCTGAAACATACAAGTTTCAGGAGGTAAAAAAGGAGTGTTGATGCTATACAAATTATTGCGTTGAATTATCTTCAAACCTGCTTTAAACTTAACAATTTCAATATGAAGATTATATCAAGTTTTTTTTTAAATTGTAAAGCTTTCGGTTTGTATAGTTATATTTTTATTCGAAGTAATACTGTATAGTTATAGTTTAAATTCTATCGTTCTTAAAGTCTTACATTACAGCTACGATATTCAATATATATGCCACAAAAATATTCATTAATATGGGAAATATTAATTTTTCCCTATCCTCCATAAGATTAACATTGGAGCCCCACAATACAATGTACTGTGTTTAGATTTTTTAATATCTCGGTAACCATTGGAGATAGAGAAAAACTTTAAGGAACTTAATTGTGTAGTTTTTTAAGCTGATTCTAATGGTGAAATATAAAATTAGAAATTTTTAAAAACTACATGTGAAAAACGCAAAAAACCCCATTTTGGGGTACAAAACCCCCCCAAACTACCCGTTCCCATTGACCGATATGTCTGGTTTACGAACTCGTCCGAGCATTTGTAGGAATACACGTCTCTACCAAATTTGGTCTCGATCGGACCATTTTTACGAGAGTTATCGTGCTAACAGACACATATATATATATACATCAACATATATGCATATACAGATATATATATATAAGAAATCAACGACTATTGTTTTTGGAGCACCTAAAGAGAAAAAATAACAGGAAAAGTCTCACAGAGGAGGGGAAGCATCAACAGGGAAAAGCATACAAAGAACAAAGAGGGAATCAACAGAGGAAAACAGAGAGAAAGCATCAACAGAGAAAAAGATCACAACATACAAGGAGGAAAAACAGAGGGAAGCAACAACAGAGGGGAAGCACCAACAAAACAAACAGAGGAAACAAGAATATCAAGAGAAGCGGGAAGAACAAGAGAAGCATCAACAACTGAAGCATAGAAAGAGAAGCATCAACACAGAGTATTCAATATAAAGCAAAACATCAAAATGAGAGGGGGAAGCATCAACAGAGGGAAGCATCAACAGAGGGGGAAGCATCAACAGAGGGGGAAGCATCAACAGAGGGAAGCATCAACAGAGGGGGAAGCATCAACAGAGGGGGAAGCATCAACAGAGAGGGAAGCATCAACAGAGGGGGAAGCATCAACAGAGAGGGAAGCATCAACAGAGAGGGAAGCATCAACAGAGGGGGAAGCATCAACAGAGGGGGAAGCATCAACAGAGGGGGAAGCATCAACAGAGGGAAGCATCAACAGAGGGGGAAGCATCAACAGAAGGAAGCATCAACAGAGGGGGAAGCATCAACAGAAGGAAGCATCAACAGAAGGAAGCATCAACAGAGCGAAGCATCAATAGAGGGGGAAGAATCAACAGAGGGTATGTCCATCAAATTGACAGAGGGAAGTATCAATAGAGGGAAGCATCAACAGAGGGGGAAGAATCAACAGAGGAAAGTCCATCAACAGAGGGAAGCATCAACAGAGGGAGCAACAGAGGGAAGTATCAACAGAGGGTGGCATCAACAGAGGGGGAAGAATCAACAGGGGGAATGTCCATCAAAATGACGGAGGAAAGCAGCAACAGAGGGAAGCATCAACAGAGGGAATTTCCATTAACATGACAGAGGGAAGCGATTATATAGAGTGAAGGAAAAGTAAGGAAACTAAGATGAATAAATATTGGTTTGCTATGGGTACGGAGAAAGACATTAACCTTTTTTCTGTAACGATAAAATGTTTTATTACTAAGCAATTTTTTTAGTTTATCTTTAGAGGGAGAACGTATTTGTGTCAGTTCACTGTTGCCGTTTATTTATTTAGACCTCAGTTTTCATAGCGCCTAATGCTTTGAATATGTGCATAATTGACCTTAAGAGAAGATCATAAGAAATACAGGGACTGAATCTTCTTATCGAGAAAACTTCCTTTGACATTTTAGAAGTTACCATGGATGGTCCAAGGCAAATTTTTACAATATCTCAACAGCTATAAACATGTCATAAACGTGTTGATAGCTGCAAAAGACCTGCCGATATGTATTTTATAACGTTAAATTTATTTTAAATTTGTTTTACAAATTATCGTCACTACACGCTTGTATAGGCCAACGGGGTTCTAAAACTAAAAGAAAATTAAGCTTAGATCTTTTAATGTAAATTTTTTCCTTGCCACCTCATGGCTAAGCATAAAGTTAAACTAATGCATATTAATGAACATGTTTTCTATTTGTGTTCATGCATTACTACCTCTTCCAGTTTAAGGTTGATTGACGTTAATTACTTCATGTTTACATGTCACATTGTTTCAGTAAACAATGCCTGTGTAAATAGAGCTATTAGAATTAGTATAAACTTCCTCTAAGAAATAGAGCTATTGCCGTGGTCGCCGTGGGCAACAGCTACTAGACACGGGACCGAATTTGGCACAGGCATGTAAATGTGCGATAGATAAGTTCGAAGTCCAGGCAAATAGGTCTGTCTGAAGGGGATTTAGTTAATCTAAGGGGAAAAATTTAAAAATTGATGTCTCTAATTTATTATTTGACATATTGTATAAATACATTTTCCACAATTTCGACAATCTTTCTTCTGAGAGAAGTACCTATTATTAAATTTACTTACATCTCACCATTTTCGTTGTTCTACATGGGCTCCACCGTTGGCCTCGTTCATAAGCACAAGTGATGGATCACCAAGTGTTAGTTTCAGATTCAACGATTTCACTTCTGCAGGAGAAGGTCATGGAGAGAGCTGGTGTAGGGATTTTGATGGTTGGTGCGGGTGATTTGCCACTGTGACGTAACCAGTTCTTTCGGGGGTTTCCATTGTTACCAAACGGACTTACGTTTTCAATTTTCCTTAAAGCTTTAGTTAAAATAATGGACTTGTAATATTCGTTAATGCATCGAAGAAGTTCAGTTATCTCTAAAGTTTATACGTGAAACCATTTTTGTAAACGTCTCTCCTCCGATACCACTGGGCAAAGTTCATTGATTGAGGTTTCAAAGAAATAATATTTGTTTTTAGTGGTTTATGACGCTTGATTCCATACTGTTTGCGCTTTGAATAAGATAGGAAAAAGGAAAACAAAGGGCGAGGATAGTACAGTTTTATATATTGTGAAACATACCAGTTGTGTACAAAAATGAGATTTGTCAAATGATAAAAATTGTATCTCTCGTTTCAATCAACAAATATTAGTTACACCTAATAAAATTTTTGGTTGGTTAGGCTATAAGTTGAAATAAATAACCATTTTCGTCTGTTTTTGACTGTGTTTCGTCTACAAAATCAGAACGCCAGCGGGGGTGAATGTCTATCCTTTATCCTTTATCTTATCCTGAAATCCCGTTCACTGCATAGTAATAAAAAATTAATGAGTCCTAAAACATTATATTATTCTTAACTGTTTTCTGAGCTGCCGGGATAGACCTAATCCTGATTCATATAGTCTAAAACCAGGAATATTTGATCATCAGCGGTGAAGCAATGAGAAGACTAGATGTATTAGGTCGCTCAAGATCGATCTGCGAACTTGAGATGACGGATGTAATTATGTGGGTGGTGAATGTTTGAACTAATTAAAATCATTGTTCAGAAACAAGACAATGACTGGCACAGATAGGTGATTACTTCAACGTGAGTCGCTTGCTGCTTATCATCTACGACTTTGTGTTTTGATTTTATTACCTAGAAACACTACAAACTAATATTTATAAATATAAAAAATATGTTTTATGACCGTTTATAGCTTTTGGACCTTGTGAACATTTAAAGTTAATTCATGATAGTCCGTGTTATCTTTTTAAATTTTCTAAAATCAGTGGTGTCTGTATGAACATTTTTAATTGAACAAGGTGGTAGATAGAGAAAATACCCCCGTCGCAGCAGACCTGCGTACTCAGTGAATTTCCAAATCAATAAAAATATATAACAGGTTTGATCAATATATGTAATAAATAAGAGAGTTTGTCTCTCCTACACAAGATTAACATGGGAAAGTGTATGCAAGAGTATGGAAAGAGTATGTATGTATGGGTTTCATGTAAAAGATTATTACCACAATAATATCATTAAGATTTAGAAAGATCTCACTACAATACTGATGGTAGTTTCAGGTATATTAATAAAAGTATAATCCAATTATATAAAACAAAGTCGTGTTAGCTACATTTATAACTCCAGGACGGCTGGACCGATTTTAATGATCTTTGATTTTCTTTGATTAGTATCGTTATTAACTATGCCGCGACCCAGAATATTTAATCTTTCATAAAGAAATCGTAATGATATTCGACTTCAGAACATGACTGATTTTAAAGTAAACACGTATTAACCGTTGGGCGTTACGAAGTTCGCCGGATCAACTAGTCTAAAAATATACATAAAACAGTCTTGTTAGTTAAAAACTTGTAACTCGAGAACGGCTGGACCGACCTTAATGATCTTTTTTTGGAGTCGTCTCTGCTCCGATCATGCTTTAGCCATATCCAAATAGTGTCCATATGTATAAGGGGAGAAAGTAAAAATAACTACAAGAAATGTAGTTTTTGTGAAAATTAAAGTCCAAGAGAATAAATGATTTTAAAACATTCAATAACAGACGCGTGTTTAATTCTACGCACTTGAATGACCTAACATGAGTAAATAATCTACAGCTTTGTCTATTGGAAGGACAAACGATAAAGATAAAGGTGATTTTCTCACCTACTTTATTGAAATGAAGTTACCTCATAATAGGCAATTGAGCTTGAGTGTTTAAATTGTTTTCAATTTGAAATGAAGCTATCGCTATAATGTTATTAAACTATACTACTGATATTTAGTTTTTGAAGGTTAGATTTAATAAACTAGTATTACATGGTGCACTCAACTCTTACACTTTTATTTTACGGATTATTGACAATTATCAAATAGTTTGTTCAATTTGGCTTTTTGTGGAATTTACTGTAAACATATTTCAAGAGTATACAATACCCGCACCTTCTTTTACCCACTTCCAATAAAAAAATGAAGAATTCAAGCAATGGACGTGACGTTGTTTTGTATCAAACCGTTGTATGACCTACTTGGTGTAATTTGTAAGATCATTATAATAATATCTACCGATCGATCTGGAGAGATATAATAAACATATATAGTATTTAATAATATATTTAATACATCTGTCTGGACGAAATCGATCACCAATTTAACACCTTTTCTATACAGGGTGTCCATGAAAAACGTTTCTATACTTCGGTGAGTGATTAGGTACATTAAAAGAAAGAAAAACGATTCAATGGAGGTATGACGTAAAACGCTTATTTTCTCAGATATCCGCCATTTTGTATTTTTCACAAAATATTATTTATTTCAAATATTTTCAAACGGATTATTTTCAAATTTGGTATGTGTTTTACACTAGTAGACTACTATCATTAAAAATAACTTGCATGATCCAAACTCAAAATTCAATATGCCGGCCATTTAAAATTTTAAAACTAAAATACTTTTAAAACGGTAAAAATACAATGGCCGCCATCTTAAATTTTAAGCTTGGATCAAGCTAGTTATTTTCATTAATGGTAGTCTACTAGTGTAAAGTTGAAAACAATTAAGGTAAAGAAAGATTTGACTATCTCCATTGAAATCATCTTAAAAAACTAAACAAATTAGTATTATGAATTATTTGTCTACGACTAACAGGTCCAGAGAAAAGTTAAATTTACTCATGGAGAATATTAAAGTATCAGTTTCTTTCTTATTTTTCAACCTGTTTTACATGAAACTTGGTATCCCACAAATACAACAAATCCCACTCAAAAAACTTGGTATTACCGGGGGGGGGAGGTTTCCCCCTATAAAATTCAAACAATTAATTTAACTTTGTTTCTCTTATTGTTATTTTCAGGAATTGGATGAATATTTTTGAAACGATACTTTTTTAAAAGATACTTAGATAAACTTTCAAGAATATGATAGTTCAATTACAAATTGTCGTTTTTAGGGATAAAGTATGTGTCAGTCCACTGATACAGTTTATTTTGGTTACAAATGTGAACAAAATAGTAAAAAAGTGTTGATGTTAACTATTTGGTATTACATCCTACAAAACGTGTCCCGTCTCGGGGACTTGACTTGGATACGAGGATGATAAATGCACTCGTAGGAACACTTACACGTATGCACGACACATAACCTTTTTTTAGATTTAGAGACACCAACACTTGTTTATTATAATTGAAGGTTAAGTGAAATAAAAAATGAAACAGGTTCGAATAATGTAACTTCGTAAATGTTTCAGTCGCCTTGATTAGTTATGGTTGCGATTTTGTCTGTTCTCAGTTATCAGATGGTTTTTACCTCATCAATCCTAGGGCGGGGCCGCATGCCGGTCTACATTGTAGCCTCATGCACTGCAAATTATTGTTCCATTACATTACAATCTTTTAATTACCCTGGCTACTCTGCTGTATTAAAAGTTGTTTAATTGATAAGAGAATTTGCTCTCTAATTATGATATTTTTTGTGTAAGTGAAAATAAAAAATCGAGTATAAAGTATTTTAGAATAAATTGCGAGAGATTGTAGAGATGTAGCTTTGGAACTTAGTGAGACCAGCTGATTGAATTTAATATCAATGAAGAAAGGCGGATATTTATTTTATGCTTTCTACGCCTCAGCATTTTGACATGGATATGTCTTAGCTCTGGGGGAGTAGGGGTATTGAGAATCCGCCAGACCAAATTTGTAGCAAGCCAAGCCAACTAAAGAAAAAATAAACGAAAAGGTAAATAAAATGTGTATATAATATTCGTAAAATGCAATAATTTACCATTTCACGTAATATTCGTTAAGATGACGAAATAAAACTTTCCCCAGGTTTCACCAAGTAACCGATCATAGGTGGCCTAATTGGGTGACTTAGCTCCCTAGGTTTGTTGGACAGTGTAAAACCTGTTCATATATTCTGTTTATTATTTATTTAAATAACAAATAAATAACGGCCACGGTCATGGTCACGGTCGTGAGTAGAATTTTTTCTGTTCATCCGACAGTTCTGTGCGCAGTGTGTGTTTTTCCATGACCTGTTGCCTCCTAAAGGCATTATTAAATTTGTGTAGTGTCCAGTGTAAAGAATATAATATGTATGTTTAACTATAAATTATGCCAATTGATTTATGTTAGTCTACTCACTCCTTCTAGGGTAATGACGTAAATTAAACCCTAAAAATGTAACTTTATCCAACACTTTAATTTAGTTTAATTTTGATTTTAGTTCAAATTAAGTTAAGTATTTTTTATAATTCGTGTTTTTTGAATATATACTCTTTTATTGCCTTTTCTCTAATTTGTTTTTAATTGAAGTTTTCTCTAACCCATTCCTTTATCTTTCATATTTTTTATGTAAATTGTGCTGGTTATTCTCCTCATTTGTAGGGTGTTCAAACAACTAATTGTTCCTGTGTAATCGTAATTTCTTCAAGATTGTAAAATTTTTATAGTATTCCTTTTTACTTTCTCCCCTTATACATAGTATATGGAGAAAGTATTGTTTTCGTCAAAATTTTCGAATTTGAGTTGAGGGTGGATATATCCATTTTGGGGTCCCCTGAATCCAAAAAAGTGGGTTTTGACGTGATGTCTGTCCGTCCGTTTGTGTGTGTGTGTGTGTGTGTGTGTGTGTGTGTGTGTGTGTGTGTGTGTGTGTGTGTATGTGTGTCTGGATGTGTACAGTTGGTCCGATTAGATGAAATTTGGCATGTATATATATAGTCACCGTATCTCCAGGCGTTTTTTTCATTTTTTTGAATTTTTGATTTTTAAGGGTAGTTCACCCCTAAAAACCCTTAAAAAACGTGAAAAATCAAATTTTCTCAAAAACGGCTCTAACGATTTTGATTAAAATTTGATAGCTTATAGTGCACAGAGTAATAAATAATTTGACACCACCCGCATGTCTGTAAAAATGACGGTTCAAAAGTTATGGGCTTTTAAATGTCAAAAAAATCAAATTTTTAAATTTTCAGCGAAAACAATAAAAGTAAAGTATAACTTGACTGGTACCATTGAAACCAGCTTAAAAAACTAAACAAATTAGTATTTTGAATTATTTGTCTACGACTAACGGTTCCAGAGAAAAGTTAAATTTACTGTCCACGATAAACGCAGTACGTTGTCTGAAAGCGCCCAATGTTATTCTTATGGAGAATATAAAAAAATCATTTTCTTCCTTACTTTCCAACCGTTTTCCATGAAACTTGGTATGAAGTGTAAGGTCAAATCACTGAACAAAACCAGCTCAAAAAAAGCTTGGTATTACCGGGGGGGGGGGGGGTTCCCCCATGCAATTTGAACAATAAATTATTAAATGATATTTAGAATAACTTTGTAGAACATGATAGTTTTATTACAGATTGTCTTTTTTAAATTTACTTAAGGGAGAAAGTATGTGTCAGTCCACTGGTACCGTTTATTTTAATCCAAATATATCTGTATCTTAGACATGAGTGTTTCATTTAAAGGTCCCGTTGGCCTCTCGCAGGCTTCCAGTGTAATGTAGCTAACACAGAAGGCCATTTTAGGTACTGACAAAATATAATTCGGATAAGCAACATTTTCAAAATAAAATATTGATTTTACTGTAGTTTTGTTTTTTAAAATGAGAGATCACGTGAAATTAGCTTTTACAACTTGAGGTAAGAGATAAATAAAACTATGCGCACAGAGTGGCTTCACGGTAAACAGGGACGACCGAAACGACAAGGACTATTGAAGTGGACAGATAACAGTCGTGCATTGAAAGATATTTTCCGGTTGAACTCATTTAGTGATGGGTCGGTTAGTACGGCAGATACACATGATGTAATGCTGGATATGTAGTTCATTCCTCATTACCGAACTCAAAATTTATTGAACTTAATTTATTGAGCCACACGGCTGTCCCCTTCCCTAAGAAAATCCTGTTTAAAGCCATGTTGGGAACCAGTAATTGTAATCCATATCCAATACATACGTTGATACCATCAACATACATACATACGTTCATCAACATACATACGTTGAAACCATCTACGTAATAGAAATTGTTTCAATTCATTTTTTCAATTCTAAACGTATGAATTTTTTGTAAGCGAACAGACAGAAAGTAGGAAGTAAATGTTACGATAAACTATAAACGTCTCCATATAAGTAAATAAATACCATATATCATTCCAAAGTAAACGAGAGATATAGTTTTAATATTATAATGAGTTGAATAACTCGGTTTAAATTCTACAGGAATCATTATGATCGAATTAGTTTTATAATACATATATCACAGTTAGTACCACAGTAGGCAATAAACGTTTCTGATTTACTATTTTTAGCTCCATTGGCTGGAATTTTCTCAACTCGATTTGCATTTTAAAACTACGTAGCAATACTGGACGTGATGAAACCCTTTTCGTTTTAAGAGACCAATTCTTAAATCTTCATTTATTTTATGAGTATTTAGTCTAAAAATACGACTAGAATAAACAACTACCGGGTGATTTGTACCGGGTGCTTGTATAATAAATTGTAGAACATACAAAATTACATATTAAAAAAATAAAGCAATATTGTAGTTTCTAAAAACTAACTGAACTTAATAGAAACAAAACATACTCAAACATCTTAGAATAAAGGAGATGCGCCACCAATTTTTTATTATTATTATTATTTTTTATTATTCTATTATAAATTTTTATTAGTAGTATAATTAAAATTAAAAATATCACAAACCGTATTCGTTGTCTCTAAGAAACGAAATTCAATAAGAACCCCAAATAAAGTAGTCTGATTATCTGTGGATTATCTGATATC
This sequence comes from Nephotettix cincticeps, assembly GCA_023375725.1. Taxonomy (NCBI): domain Eukaryota; kingdom Metazoa; phylum Arthropoda; class Insecta; order Hemiptera; family Cicadellidae; genus Nephotettix; species Nephotettix cincticeps. The sequence goes on from CM041788.1 coordinate 35,793,503, forward strand.
TATTCCTAATAGTCGAAGTGAACGACACCTAAGAGAGAAGTGAAAAAACATTGGAGTCATATTGAAGAGCGTCTTTTGAACAAGTCGAGTGTTAAATTTGCCTAAAGCAGCTCAGCAGGCAAGGCTGCAAAGAGTCAAACTGCCATTTTAACTTTTAAAATCTCAACTTCGGCCAATACGAAGCGTTTCAGCAACTCGCCAAAGTCTTGCAAACAACTTTTCTTGTGTATTTTACTTTATCGGAAACACAGATGACTCTAGAAGTGTTTCATTTGCATAAGTAACAACGTTCTATTAGAGACCTTAGAGAGGTGATCATTTCTGTATCGAAACAAAACGATGAATATAACGATAAATAAAACATTATTTATTACAATTGAGGGAAAAGTATTTTCCCTCAACGGTGAAACAGATTGTTTATAAAGAATTGTAATTTAATTACAAACCAATATTGTATGATAAAAACGTAATGAAGGCATAGGTACTGGTGCGTTTTATGATTAGCTTTGTTTAATAATTAGCTATTGGTAATAGTATCATGATATTATTGTGATACTATTACACACAACATGTGTAACGTAAAACTAAAATATTAAGCGATGAAACATTTATCACGTGGTTTTGTTCCGAAACAATAAAGATTGTTGGTAAAAAATAAAAACTTTAATTTTACTTTCTTAGAAGATAAAATACTGGTAATATTCTTACTAGTGAAAATCTTAGTCTTAAAGTTTGTGGTGTGAGTAGGGTAGTGTGTAGTATTACTGTACTGTGATTAGTAATACTAGAAAAACATAAATATCACTTACCTAAAGAAATAGTCAAGCTTTAAAAAATTATGGGTAAGTTTAATAAAGTAACACAATAAGTCTGACAAGGTCCGACACATGAATGGGGAAACTAAGCATTGTCAGGCTAAGAGACACGCACGCACGTGTACGCACGCACGTGTACGCACGCACGTGTACGCACGCACACGCCCACGCACGCTCCAGAACAGACAACTCACTATCTCACTCGCGTTCTTTTGCTGGCATGCCCTAGTTGAGTGGCAGCAAAATTCACCAAGTGGTCAACGGGCCAAAGCTTCCAGCACTACTTTAATCATTTTGAGTGAAGAAAAATATTTATTGAGACGATTTACACAACTAGCTAAAGTAAAATAATACTACAGTAGAGAGCCGAACCATCAATCCGAACCACCAATAATCCGAACATCAATAATCCAATACTGGAATGGCCTTAAATATGAACCTCAAAAGTACTTTGTACAGTACTTTTTGGTATATAATTTCGATATACTTCCCTTGCACATAATATATGGAGAAAGTATTATTTTTGTCAACTTTTTGAATTTAGGTTGAGAGTGGATGTATTAGTTTTAAGGCTCATTGACCCCAAAAAGTGGCTCTCGGACCGTGGTGGTCTCGGGGTCTGTACAGAGACCCCAATGACAGTCCAATTTTTATAAAATTAGGTACTCGAGTGCACTTTGGCTATATATTTAAAGCATTTTTGTGATTTTAAGGGTAGTTTACCCCTAAAACGCCTTAAAATTTAAAAATAATTTAAAATGTTTAAATTATGTAGTATAACGATAAAAAATTGTAAAACATTTTGACCATTACCATTAAAACCAGTTCGAATAGCTGAAAAATTAGTATTTGAATCATTAGTCTACGACTAACGGTTCCAGAGAATATTTACATTTACTGTCCTTAGTAAACGCAGTACATTATCTGAGCGCGCCAATGTTATTGTTATGGAGAATGTAGAAAATCATTTTATTCCTTATTTTTCAACAGTTTTCCACGAAACATGGTATACAGTGAGAGATCACATCACCCAACAAAGCCTTTAAAAAGTTAACTATTACCTGGTTGGGAGGGGGTGGGGACATAACCATCACCACTACGGTGGTTATGTCCCAAAAACGATTTTAACTTTTTTCTCTAGTTCTTAGTTAATTTTTTATTTTAATCATGTAATCAGATGATTATTTTTGAAAGAAAAAACCGTTAAATGATATTTTAATTTATTTAAATATAATTTTAAAATTCTTTAACATAACTAGTATACTCTTTAGTGTTTACGATACAGAATATGATAGTTTTATCAATTCAATAGTTTTTCAGTAGTTTAATTCATAGTTTTTAATTAAAGTTTTTAAATTTAGTAAAGGGAGTAAGTATGTATTGGTCCTCTGATATAATTTACTTAGTTTACGATACAAACATATTTAAAAACTGTACCACTAGACTAATATTGTCACTATAAAATAGATCTAATACTTTTAATTGTCTAATTAAAATTAATAAAACACTTTTTATGAGGTTCAGAGTAGTTTTTATTCTAAGTACAGAGCATCTACACATTAGTTTCTAACATTTAGCAAGATCACAATTCGATTTAAAATTGCAAGAAAAAATATTATATCATAATGATGAGAGACAAACAATAAACATAAAATCATAAATAGTTTTAGACGTTTTAGACTAAAACACATACTCCAAAATAATAAAACAATTTTTAAATATGTGAAAATTATTAATTGAATTAGAATAACACACAAGCTCCAATCAATAAAACAGCTAATAAAGATGTGCAAGATATTAATTAATATTCATGACCTTACCATAAACTCGGTGGACGAGATGTGCCCCCGTGAGAAGTCTGACGCCAGGTGTACCTCTCGCTCTCTCTCTCTCTCTGCCTGACCAGGCCTCAGTTCTCACCCAATTGAAATCGCTGAGGTCATACAAATTCAATGGTCAGAACGAGTAAGTAGGTAACGAGTCATCATAAAATGACTCTATGTGCCAATTGTCCAACACTGGTGTGTGGGTTGTGAAATCCCAGTACCAGGTTTTATATCTGTAGGAGAAACCAAAGTTTTATAAAATAATTAAAAAAATGAATATCATCACAGTATTGTACATATGTCGTAAATGTCATTTCCATGTCTTGTTGTATGTGTTGTGCATGCCTTGTACATGTCGTGTCGTATGTATTGTATGTATTGTGCATGTCATTTCCATGTCTTGTTGTAGGTGTTGTGCATCTCTTGTACATGTTGTGTGGTATGTATTGTACATATCTTGTAAATGTCCATATCTTGTCCATGTCTTGTTGTATGTGCTGTGCATGTCTTGTGCACGTCTTGTTATATGTCTTGTACTTATCTTGTACATTTCGGGTCAATGTATTTTTGTATGTGTTGTACATATCTTGTACATGTCGTGTCCATGTCTTGTTGTATGTCTTGTACATGTCATGTCCATGTCTTGTTGTATGTCTTGTACATGTCGTGTCCATGTCTTGTTGTATGTCTTGTACATGTCGTGTCCATGTCTTGTACGTGTTGTACACGTCTTGTCGAATATATCGGTTGGTGGCGCTCACACTACTAGGTGCGCTAGTGGGCCGCGACTGCACCAATCACAGCGCGAGCTGGTAGGTTAATTCAGCTGCATCGTAAGCGTGACGTAATGTAGCCCCGTCATAATTTTGGTCGTTACAAATTATAATAATTGATATCTTGTTTATTTTTTTAAATATTTGAATAACACTCGATACACACTTTTGTATATTTAATTAAGATCTAACAATATAAGCTGAAAAATATAAATTTTTGTTCCTCTTGGCAACATAACTATTCCTCATTTCTTATGTTATTGTTGAGTATACCTACATGAATGAGTAGGTCTGCTGCTACGCTGGTATGATTACAATAGAATTCTTGACTTTAATATTGAAAAGGTTGCGTTGTTTAAGAACGAAAACGGAAAGTTTTCTACTAAAATTGGAGAAGAACTTCTTTGTTTTGAACTTTGGTTATTCCTTTTTAATAAGCAGAACCACTTGTCAGTATAAAGTGACATATTTTATGGATTTGGTCGAACTCGCTTTGCAGCTTGAGACTTCATAACGAAGTTGTGCTAAAGAAAAATAAGTTTTGAAATCAGATAAATAATTACGTTTTAGTTAAGTTCTTTCTTTTTATGTTCAATAAGTGGAAATATTCTCTATAATAAAATCTGCAAACTTGGACTGTTTATGAATGCAGTAGAGATTCATTTAAAAATTCAATTTCGTTCATTAATTCCATGTAGCTTATTCTGGACTCCATAAATACTGCAAATAGTCATCTCGTTACAATACATAATTTAACTCTAAACTCAGATTTGATATAGGGTCCGTATCTCAGGCTGACTATCACCATACCTGTCTGTATACACCTGTTATTGATAATGAGAAAACTGCTTAAGCGCTGTGATTTTGAACGCCATTACAGCCCAATTAACATGTCGACCACCGGTTAGGTCCGTTCCTTGTTTGACTGCTGTGAGGATAACAATATTCCACATAACTTAATAACTAGACTATAATAAATAGTCAAATACAGGACAGGGGGGTTCCAAAAAAATGTTCCTACAAAATCCCTTGATTTTGGAGTTAAAAATTATTTTATTTATATTATTCTATCATTGGAACAATAGCTATTTGTGTAACTAGAGTGCAAACTATGTCATACCGCACTAGCGGTTCATATGGCAGCACGAAGCGTCAGCCGAGTGTTGCCAGAACTTTGAGGGCGTTTCAAATTTTGTCCTAGAAACTGCTAACACCCCCAGAGCTAAGACATATCCATGTCAAAAAGTACCAGTAGATAACATTTCCTGAAAACATAGCAAATTAGACAATCATTCCCTTAAAATCCATGTGATGTCAGTCCCGTAAATAACACTTAAATATGTTGACAGATTAGAGAGCAGAAGACTTTGTTTAATAGTGTTTTTTATGTACAGTAAGACAAGTGTAGTCAATTAATCAGTACACAATTATTCGATAAAATAATAATTATTAGATAATGTGTCAATCTTGAATCAAATGGCTGACTAATCAAACTAATTGACTAACAATTTAAACAAAATTTTAATTTATATCATGTTCCTTTATTTGTTGAAAAAGAAAAGTTATTGTAATTATAGATACACAATAGTTAAAAGAAATAATAACAGGTAAAATAAAAATAAATCTGTTGAACAAAGTAAACAAAGGGTTTAAGACTTATAACTTGATAAATTTTCAAATTTGAATTACGATTTTTCAGGCGATCGAAAAGAAACGTCATCATGGAGACAGAAGGTTCAACGACACCGACATCCGAAACTCTCCTTCAGATGGAAGAACTAACTCAGACAGTTCAAAAGCCTCGATTGAAACCAAACCGCGTGTGCGTTGTTGTAGTTGTCGTGACGTTTACTTTGACCATTATAATGTTTCGACTCCTCCATCACGACGCAGAGCCCGCGGAGGGAGCTCCAACACCGCGCCCGGGAGGCCAAGTGAGCATATTGATGGATGAGAGGAACCCGTTCAACGTGACTGTTACGTCAGATATGGACATTGTGCAGACCTTGGACTCCGGAGGATCTAGGGTGGAGATATTCGTTCGAGAGCTCCTGGACAACAGGACGACAGGGCCGCTGAGGATCACCAGGTCTAACGGTGACCAGGTGGACGTGCGCCTCAGCTACGAGCAGCAGCACGGTAACCAGCCTGGAGGGAGGTCTACGCTCACCGCGCTGGACCAGATCAAACCGAGCTCGCTCAACATATTTTTCATTGAGACACGTTGCGGGACAAGTGCAGAAATGAAGAAACACTCCTTATATTCTGGGGTAAGTTTAACACTTTTATAGTAGTCGCAACTATAACTATAATTAGTAGTTCTTGACGCACGGTCTCCGAACCAGCGGTAATGATTATCGCTGGTGTTCTACCTATCTACCTACCGTCTTGCGAGGGAGACACAGGTGGTCCATTGCCGCGGTACTGAGGCAGGCCGAGAGGCTGTCTCCAGGGAAGGGCGTGACCAAAGCTATTATCATTTGCAGTACGAATGATCTCTGTGGAGATCGGCGTAGCTATCCGTTCTGATAACATCGTTGGAGCTGCTCTAGGGAGAGGACGTCTGGAACTGTGTTAAGCACTATGTTCAATTCACACTTCGGGCGAACAAGGTCACTCTCGATCGTCTTTAGCACTGCGATCACCCCGATGAGGAAATACTCAAAGCTATTAGTCATAAAGAGTTTAGTAATAATCAAAGGTCTAACACAAAGTAATGTGCAAAAAAGTTCCAGGTTAGTCCCAAGAGATGATGTGGGGGGGGGTTTAGTGGGTTCGAGTCCCACACTACCGTGTGCATAAGCGTTACCTCCTTCTCCCCACAAAAAATAGTGTCTGATTAAATTTAACATTAAAGGTATATTTTTAGAGTGCCGTTATACGACTACAGTAATAGAGTATTATATAATGTATATAGCGGTAAGTTACAGGTCTAACAATTTTTTACTGAAGCAAGCTGGTATCTTTTTTTTACAATTTTAAATCATATTTTACTAATCAGCTGATTGGAGACGCTAACTATGTTTTTTGAAAAGCGTTAAGCAATGGTATATTATTACTAGTCTTGCAAGTGGATGAGTGATACTTTACGCCATAATACTCTAATCTAACCTGATAAACTAACAAAAGATACCGAAATTCGTTATATGTTATCTCGTTGCTTAAGATATTGCAACACCTTGCAACGTAAATATCTTACGAAAGTTCGAGGTTATGTTTGTGTTTAAACAATGAACCAGTCACTACCGTACATTCGATTTTTTTCCATTCAGTTAACAGTTTGGTAAAAATATTGTTGGACAGTCCCGGTAAACTGTTTCCAGGACTAAATACAAATCCTTTAGGGAATTCTTCAGTAATAAATATATTAATATGGAATGCGTAGCACGTTCAAATATTTTGGGAAATGGTTGGTAAAATTCAGGTCTGTTCCTGGCTCCCAGTGCGGTCGGTTCATTTTTGTTAACAGATCTGTTGTAAAGTATCTTTTTGTTTTAATGTTTATTTTTACAAAAAAACAAATTATTTATGACAATGTCTACGACTAAACAACTTCACAGGAACCTGAAGATGACGATGGTGCTTTAACCCCGAAACATATTCTAAATATCGAACACATTTCTATATTTAAACAGTCTCTATTTGGCCGAATTTACGTTATAGTCTTCCAGTATGTCCAGTAGGTCAGAGGATTAAATATAGATTTTAAAATATATAGGTACCTACTACTGGCATCTTTGCATCTTTGGAACTTTTCAGAATGAGTATAGGGATTCACTAAATTCCGATGTGAGTTTAACTTTAAAGGAAGACATAGTTTCTAATATTTCAATATCGTTCATCGAATTTAAATGAAATTTATGAGATTAAGAAGTCTTGGAATCGTGTGAGAGGCTTTGGAAGATAAGCTATGAGTTACAGTTATTTCTATCACGAGGACAAAGTAAAGTGAAACACCTCACAAACTTCCTCAGGATCACTAAATTCATTCAATATACTGTAATACTGAAAATGAAATAAAATTAATAATGTTTCCAGTTATTTTTAGATACATTATCAGAATGTATATCTTATTTTTATGAAGCTGTTTTTAAGTTTTTTTTATGTGCTAGTAATTGATTAAAGTTCCCTTATAATAACTTTTTAATTCGATACATTTTGATTTTCTTACATACTGGCTGCGATTAATTATCGTTTCCTTTTTATATTTAATTTCCGACGAAACCCTCGTTTTCACCTACAGAAAACACGTAGTATATTACTTTTAATGTAGATTTATTTATTTTATTTCTTACGAATATTTTCTTTTTAAAAAGTGTTTCAAAGTTTGTTGGTGTATTTATGTTTTTTCTCGAAACGCAAAGTCCTCAGTGTGGCTTGTACAGTTTCTAGTTTGTGCCGGCTTTGCCATTAATTCCGCACCTAGGCGGACACTGCAATGCTTTTTCTGTGCTATTTCTTCCACACTGGAGTTCCCGCCTTCCCCCTTTGATGAAAAACCTATTGTATTAATACTTATTTACAGGAAAACCTACTGTAATTACTTTTTTAAATTATTAATTAGAATAGTTATAATAATTTCCTTAAGAAAATAAACAAACATTTTCTTTTTTAAATTAAGTGTTTTTAAATATAATTGAGAAAATATAAACAAATTATTCTTACTTAAGCATTTAAATTGCTATTTTTTCTGTCATAAAAAAAAACCGAAGATTCCCATAAAAAAAAAAAACAAAACTCCTTGCTTTTATTAAATTTCTGTGTATTTCTATAAAATCATGTCTGACTAATTTAAATCTCTAATATTATATCAAAGTTTTTAAATACACGATAGAAATCTACTTATTGTGCAAGAAATATATGAAAAGAAGAAATAGTAAATTTTCCCAGCATTTGTTTTGGTCTTTTTCCCGCTTTTTCAGGAGTTTTTCTGTTTTGTTTTCTGTTTTTAGTTATCTTTTTTTGGCGTTGGCATTATATTTTTTTTATTTTTATTTTTTTTTTATCCTTTCCTTTTGGATCTTCCTTTATTATCAGACTGAACGCGACGTCTAAACAGACTGAGGTTGTATCCCCCAGTCCCTCCTTATCTCTGTACGTACACTAGTTCTTAAGTATTATGTTTACCAAAAAACAACCCAATCACAAGACGTCACCTGATACATAGGACACAACACTTATGCAGTCCTAACAGGGGTATCCATCAAAACATATTTACAAGTTGCGTAAACAAAGAGCAACCAACGTGAGAGACCAGTGAAATACTGGGTGAAAACAACATAAAGAGTAAAAACTTCCAATAGCAACAAAGTAAACAAAACGCATATAGTTGAAAATAACAAAATTACGTAAGTAACTACACATAAAATATTCAAATAAATATAACACAAATTGAACATGCTTCATGTGAAAGTTTGTACTCTAAACTCCTTTCACGTAAAAGCTCCTTTTGCTTTCTGTTCTATCCTCTTACGTACATAACAACCCGTAAAACCTGTCGCATACTGTTTTAAAGTTTTCGTTCAAATGGAACAAATATCGGAAATAGAAATAGTTGAAAACATTTTACATTTCAAATATTCTGATAGAAATTATTACTTAAAAATAAATGAACAAAGATTATAAAGTATTCCGTGTCATTAAGTAAATTAAAAAAGACAATCTGTAATAAAACTATCATGTTCTACAAAGTTAATCTAAATATCATTTAATAATTTATTGTTTCAAAAATAATCATCCAATTTCTAAAAATAAAAACACGAGAGACAAAGTTAAATTAATTGTTCAAATTGTATGGGGGGGACAACCCCCCCCCCCCCGTAACACCAAGCTTTTTTGAGCTGGTTTTGTTCGGTGATTTGACCTTACGCTTCATACCAAGTTTCATGGAAAACGGTTGGAAAGTAAGGAAGAAATTGATTTTTTTTATATTCTCCATAAGAATAACATTGGGCGCTTTCAGACAACGTACTGCGTTTATCGTGGACAGTAAATTTAACTTTTCTCTGGAACCGTTAGTCGTAGACAAATAATTCAAATTACTAATTTGTTTAGTTTTTTAAGCTGGTTTTAATGGTGCCAGTCAAGTTATACTTTACTTTTATTGTTTTCGCTGAAAATTTAAAAATTTGATTTTTTGACATTTAAAAGCCCATAACTTTTGAACCGTCATTTTTACAGATATGCGGGTGGTGTCAAATTATTTAGTACTCTGTACACTATAAACTGTCAAATTTTAATAAAAATCGTTAGAGCCGTTTTTGAGAAATTTGGATTTTTCACGTTTTTTAAGGGTTTTTAGGGGTGAACTACCCTTAAAAATCAAAAATTCAAAAAAAATGAAAAAAAACGCCTGGAGATACCGTGAATATATACATACATGCCAAATTTCATCTAAATCGGACCAACGGGGTAGGCTGTGGCACTGTACACATCCAGACACACACACACACACACACACACACACACGGACACACGGACTGACAGACATCACGTCAAAACCCACTTTTTTGGATTCAGGGGACCCCAAAACGGATATATCCACCCTCAACTCAAATTCGAAACATTTTGTTTACAATTGGTGGACATAACGATGATGACTTTTATCTATCGTGCTGTTTAGATTTGATCAACTAAGAGTCCTTCAGTTTGGATCATTCCCTTACAGGTAGTATTGAACGCGCGTCAGATCTGTTCGATAGAGTCCACCGCCAGGTTGAATCCGACCAGACCAGTCTACCTCCTACACACGTGTCCCCTAGACGACAACTTTCTCCGCAAGTCCCCTAGGTTCGTCCAAGAGCTTATGACCTACCCCAATGTTCACATCGTTCACCTCAACATGGACGAGTTCTTCCTCCGCACCAACGTCGAAGGGTTATACTTCAACGGGAGGTTCGAAGAGAGTAAACACCCCATCGAGCACGTCAGTGATGTCTTGAGATTGCTTACTCTGTGGAAATACGGTGGAACGTACTTGGACATAGATGTCGTTAGTATTAGGTGAGTAAACATCCCATAGAACACGTTAGTGATGTCTTGAGACTGTTTACTCTGTGGAAATATGCTGTAACGTTCATGAACATAGATATCGTTAGTATTAGGTGAGTAGGCCTAAACACTTCATTGAGTATGACATTGATGTCTTGAGATTGCTTACTCTGTGGAAATATGTCCACATGGAAAGAGTTAAGTATTAAGGCTGAGGTAAACATCCCATCGAGCACGTCATATTCTTGAGATTGCTTACTCTGTGGAAATAGGTAAGTACTTGAACATAGATGTCGTATATTAGGTGAGTAAACATCCCATAGAACACGAGACTGTTTACTCTGTAGAAATATGGTGTATTCATGAACATATCGGTATTAGGTGAGTACTAAACATTCATTGAGTATTACATTGATGTCTTTTTTTTTTGGAATATGTCCACAGTAAATGGAAATATTAAACTAAAATTAAGGCTGAGGAGTCAATTAAAAATTATATTTCTTATATTCCGGAGGGCTAAAGGGTAATTTGGTTGAAGTGTGAATATTTAGGTGCTCTTTAACTTCAAAGCTGGGTTTATTTGGAGGTTTTGGGTATTCAAACCCGGTATTAGGCAGACCGTCCAGTCCATGTCTATACTCCGTGTCATTAAACATTTTTTTTCGGTGCACAATACTATAAGAGTTCCGTACAAAACAATATTTTACGATATTAAAACATTTTGTTTACAATTGGTGGACATACGACGTGACTTATTCTTTATAATACATTATAACTATCTAGAACTTATTTTCTACTCGAACTAGTTATTTCCAAATTTAAAGAAATTACTTATTTTCGAGTTCCGTGTGCAAAATACTTCCGTAAAGTAAGGTTCCTGTGATTTTACTCTGTGAAAAACATGTTTCATAAACATAAACAGTCATATTGAAAGTTCAGACTTTTTCCTATTTTCTATGTAGTTGCCACCGAGGTCAATGCATTTTTGCATGCGGTGTACTTTTGAATTTCCGATAAAGAAGTTTCAATCGCGCAGATAGCTAATATTTTTCCTTTTTCTTCTGAAATCCGTTATGTATTCAAATAGAAGAAGTCGCGGGGACAAGTCCGGCTGTGAGTGGGTGTTTTAGATAATAAAATTAGCGATGAGTCGTTAACGTTAACATTTAGCGTTATCCTGATCCAAACGCAATGACAGCATACTTTCTTTTTTAGAATAGCGAATATTTTATAACAAATATTCCTTGATTTGCGCTTGCTTTAATTTTTAATCTCATATACGTGTTATGAACTTTAATTTGCGTAATGTTTACGCTCATACATTCTCCATATTTTTCGCACAGCTGAATGAATTCGGAATTTTTTGGCAGTCAAAAAACGATCATTGAGCGCAGCTACACCTGGCGGGCCAAGCAAAAAGCTCCTTCTTGTTCGGCTCAGCAAACTGAGACTGAGCGCCTAGACACTTCGCTGTGGTGATTTGGAATGGGGAACCCAGGTACACAAAAACCGCGCGAACCCCCGTCGCAGCACTATTATCGACTGCAGCGCTATAACCTTACTTTACGACAACTCGTATATACATACAACCTTCGTATTATAGTATTGGATTACTTTATAAATAAAACTTCAATAAAACGAAATTGATGTTCTTGTCGAATTCAATTTGAAGTTCAGGGCTTTGTTACGATTTATTCTAGAAAGAAGTAATTTTTAACCAATACAAGATTACAATTGATGTTTTTATAGTTTCTTTCAGGTTTTCATTCATGGGAATATAAAATAATATAACAATAGTAATAAATAATAGCAAACATTTTTAATTTTAGAAATACCTGACACATTATCTAAAATTAGTTATGAAGTAAACTCAGGGAACTTTAAACATAATTTTTAAGTCGGAAGGTTTTATGAAATAGTACTCTCAATACTTTTCTTCTTTAATGTATTTTTAATTTATTAAATTATTTTGAAATAATTCAATTTGATATCTACTACCATAGAAAATAGCACACATTCAAATACGTTTTACTTTCACTGGCTACGTGGCAAAAAATACTTTATTTGGGGCTAAACGCAAACAATCTCAAAGAGGTTCTCTCCCCCTGGGCCGGGCACTAAGCTCCTCTTGTTTTTCTTGCTTAATCCTTTAACACCTAAACGAACGCCCTCCTGAACTGTAATAACAATGCTAACCTCTTTGCAGAACAAACTCAATACGTTGAATATAAAATATGCTTCAATTAGTCATATCAATTTGCTAAACAGTCGGCTGATAAAATATTACCTATCATAATGAGATGAAGGGGCTAATATTCAAACTGGTTTAAAAGTAAATTGATTTCTTTAGTGAAATTTAGATTGAGTAGTTTGAACTCATATAATAATAGCTTTGGGACCGAAATTTGCTCAAGATAGTAAGTAATATGAAAGGGAGTGTGAATAAAGTATGCAGAAGCTACTTAATCAGTTTTACATTTATCTTTTGTAAGTGATAACTGTAGGGAACAACTCTTCCCTCCACCATGGCTCGTTCACTCAGCAATCAGTTGCAGGCCTTAAGCAAAGTGTATCTTTAAAACATACTTTATTGGATTTGGTTATTCCTTTATTGAGGAATTTGGTTTTTTAGAGTAAAAAATTTGTATTTAAAATAGATGGATGGGGGTTGAACGAAACTTTGATGTATTGAGTTCTATAATAACGGCAAACATTGAGTTCAAACGCTAAACATGCCCCAACAATGCAATGAGGAGCATGACCTCTGTTGTCATTGTTTGACCACTTACCACATTGTTAGGTCAGAAACTACATTGTTTGCATTCAAAACTAGATTGAATTCAATTTCGTGTTCTCGCTACATAAAACTCTTTTATGCAACATTTAATAATCTGTCAGAAAAACAATTTTTTAATTTATACTATGTTTCTTATAGTGGCCTGATAAAGACCATTAAAACAATTAAACAATATTCTGACCTAAAACATATATTTTTATCCTACTTTTTATAAAGGGTTTCGAACAATAACTTTAAAATCAAAGCTTTCTATCAAACTACCAAAATCTAAATTTATTATTTAAAGACTATTTATACATGTATAGTTCTTTTTAATCTAGTTTGCATTGAAATATGTTTGGAATACTTTGTTTATTTTGTTTTTAATCTTTTCTCACGATGTTATATGTATCTAAAAAATTCAATCCTGGTAAAATATTTACACAGTTTGATGATTTACACACTGGGCCCAGCAGATACTTTGTTTATGTGGCTATTAACCCTCCGAGGTTAATAGAAATGGAGTTTTGGAGAAGATGCTGTGCGTTGACAAGAATGGATAAAGTGAGGAATGAGGTGATCAGGGACAGGATGAAGATGGAGTCGGATGTAATGAAATTCATAGAGGATAGAAGGTTGATATGGTATGGTCATGTCAGGAGAGCTAGTGCCAGTAAGTGGATTGGAATAGTAACGGATTGGAGCCCTCTGGGGCGGAGGAGAAGAGGGAGGCCGAGAAGGTGATGAAGTGGATGAGGCTATGATAATGAGGAATTTTAGAGATGGGGAATGGGATGACAGACAAGGATGGAGGACTCGACTAAGAGAAGGAAGACAGTAAAGTACTGTAAAATCCTAAAAAAACCCTCCGAGGTGCAATCGTATAACACTATCGATGTCAACAATAATTACCACCATATTGCTGCTGCCATCTGCGAGCTAATACATGCAACTACTCGTGTAGTTCCCTGTTCTGATGCTTAATTTCGTTAGTTTGCCGCTAAAGTATGCTTTTATAACCAACTAAGCGCTTTCTCAGATGGTGGTCCTTTTGGTGTAAAAGTTTAGACAGTTGTGCTGACGAGTACAACGGTTGAAGCCATTCGGAGGGACGAGGGCTCGAATCCCGACCATGAGCAATCTCAATTTGGCTTGCAAATGTGTGGTATAGTGGAGTGGTGCCCCCCTGAAACAAACGGTGACCTGCTTGGGAGGAAGTTGATGGCATTTGTAGGCGTAGTTGGGATTGCAGTGGACACTTGTTTTGCTTATACGGTTAGTGGTTATAAGGGGGTGGGGCATGTTTTGTGTATACACATACTTAGTATTTTAAGAAGAGTTGCATAAAAAAAATTAAAGTAAAGTCATAGTACTTGGAAGGTTAATTAATGATTCTAGCAAAGGAATCAGCTGGTTTTTGTAAGTAACAACAGCTACAGACCACCAATCCCATTACACCCACCTTCCTATATTATTCACCTTAAATGCCCAAACTATCTGCCGGTGTCACAAATAAAGTATAAGAATAGTACAAAACCAATTTAGCAATGTTGCTTTAATATTTTTAAGGTTATGGTGGAGTATTAGGCAAGGCGGATATAATAGGTATAAGGTAGGTAATAGGTAACAGTTGACCTGATTTCTGCCGTAAGACTGAACGTAATGCCGATGGCAACTCAGCAACTATCCGGCTTGAACGGACTGAGTGTTCGGTCTCACGGAGATTTGCTCTTGGACACTAATCTAATGATTTATTCAACAACCAATTTGCGATGTAGTCCTTTGTCGTTACAATCAATGGAAGTCTAGGACTGTTAGAGCAACAACTTGCTGAAAAATCCTGGGATGTAAAATGCATGCGTAAATAATCAAACACTACGGCTAATACACATGTCAGGATGGTTTTGAATTTTTTAGACGGAGGGAACGATATGGCTGGTGTTCACCCCATGACAAAATCCAACGGAATCCATTTATTTTAAGATAGGCAAATGAGCGTTGCAGAGGAAGTAATCCTTTTTTTAACGCATTAATCGTGGTAAAAATTCCCAGCAAACGGAATTGGATAGAGGATATAAAACTGTACTCCAGTAGATGTATCCCGTTTCACTCAACTACTAAAATTAGACCTACAAGTTAAAATAAATGAAAACGTTTTTCAATTAAACCCAAGTATTGACATGGACATGTCCAAGCTTTGGGGTTGAGGAGTTAGCATTATTGTAGAACGCAACATTTTAAAAAGGCTTTGTCTTTATAAACGTAACATGTCATCACGAGTAAAATGTTATATCTTTTTAAAATCCTAGAAAACCTAATTCTTAAACAGGACTGATCGAAGCCTGGTTTGATGCCAGCGTAGTTGGTGCAGATCGACTTCCTAAAGTCCTAACAGTGTATTCACGATATATACAGTAGTGCAAATGAATCATAAGATGAAATGAAATAATAGTTTATTCCCATCTGTCAAACATACAGTAAATACTGTGACATTGATAATAATAATAATAGTAGTATCAGCGACAAATAAAAATGTCAATTTTTGCCTCATTTAGCAAGGAAAGGTCTACATGGGCAGATGCGTGCGTAGACCGCAGTTGTTATCAATTTTATTGGTGAATTTAGGTAATTAGAGAACTAAACAATTAACTAAGGTAATAATTTGACTTTCGGATTGATTTTAGTCGTAAGAATGATTTGAACGATGTTTTTTGTTTTGTACTGACTTCTGTATATCCAACCGTGATGCCTTAAGGGGGAATAAAGTTGAGGAATATGTTGCTTCGAATTGCAATTACACAGAGTAGACGCAACGTAAGGGAAATAGACAGGACACAATCCGCAAAGGACCATAGAACTCCCATTTTCGAAATTATTAGAAATTGTAAATTGACACTATAGGATATTTTATCAGGCACACAAGCCGTGGTCGTTGGTTTTTGAACACTTCAGGGACACCTCCAGACCCGCTGTAATGACGTACATGTATACACCCGTGGGACACCTCGAGGTACACACAAGATAAGATGGTTCGTGCAATGGATAAGAGTAATAAAAGCACCTCAAAGTTATGGGTTTTTCCCACAATATTAATGCGATTAGATAAAATTAACGTTTAATGATGAAAAATACATTTTAACTGGCAGAGTCGTTTTCCTTAACTTATTTTAGTACATTACTTTCATATAAATTTCAGGTTGTTAGACATCCAAATCACTTCATTTATTTAAAAGTTTTACCTTTGAACAACTTTAATTTTGTCAGAAATTTAAGTGAAAAAATGAAATGTAATTTTGTCTTTAGTTTATCAACCACAATTTTGAACGTTTTTATCACAATTATTACGCTCCAAAAAATAATTCTTTTGGCATTTCCAAATTAACTAAATATTTAAAGAAGTACAATTTTCACACAGAAATGTCGTTACGTTCTCAATGGTACTGTATTTTCAAAATTTTAAGAACAATTTAGGCTAACGGTCTTGTAGAACATGGCCTTAGATAAGCCGAATTTGTACAATTTGCGGCGTTCCTTTCATGAAACCTACGAGTAATAAAACATCATTATATTGATCAAAAAGAATTGGGATTTAGTTTGCTAATTATATGATTGAAAGAGAAATGGAAATTGGTTGAATAACAGAAAATATACTTAATGAGGATTATTACTCTATGGGCGAAGGACGTTTGTAGATGAGGAGATGTTTTTAGAGTATTTAATGAAGTTATAGCTTTAGAACTTCATGGCTGGAATTTATTTTACTATCGGTTGTGACTCCACCTTCTACCCTTGTGCCGTGTCCCAGGTCGTTGGACGCCCTCGGCTCCAACTACGCCGGCTGGCAAGACGATCACACAGTCGCCTCAGGGGTCCTCAACTTCCAGCCGTCCGGCTTCGGCCACCAGATCCTGACCGAGTGCTTGGACGAGCTCCGGTTCAACTTCGACCCCGAGGAGTGGTCCACCAACGGCCCGTTGCTCATCACCAAGACGCTCATGCGGCTCTGTGGCGATGATGAGGTCAGGAAAATCATCACAAGTATAGTTAAAAAATATTTTATCGAACTTTTAACTCAACAATGTCAAGTAAGCAATTTTAAACGTAGGCTTTCGCCTGAGTTTTAAGATTTAACCCAACAACTCATTTGTTTGCTGAGATAAAGTCGTTTTTATCATGATCACTCCAGCTATGTTTGTCCTTCCGCATGGTTAGACCATTCACCATGAACATATTAGTGAACCTGAAAATGTACCTCTTTACATATTTACACATTAGTGATGCCTTTTATGAATCAAGATACTGTCTTTGAGTTAATACACTTTAATATAGTACTCATTGTTTGGTGCTAAACAATATTTACCTTAAAACATTGGCGATATATATTTGTTTCAATTTGCATTGGCAAGTTGAAACCCCCGGAATGTTTAGCCTACTCCATGGGTGGAGTTAAGGCGGGGGCATGGGGGCAATGTTCACCAAACCTCTTAAAAGTTTTTAAATTTTTATTACCAGTCTTAACAGTTCTATTATAATTTTTCATTTGACACAGATATTTTTCTTCTTAGTTCTTATTGTGCTTTTATTGGTTTTAAGTAAATCTTCTTTTTCTCTATTTTTAAGCTACATTATGTCAAAAACTAGGAAATTAACTACGTGCCCCAATAAGTTACTTCAAACTCCACCCATAGCCTACTCCTCTTCGAGTATCATGCACGTAATAGTGGCGACATCAAATTCATTCCACACCAAAAAGAAATAACCAACAAAAATATGTTGTCATTTTTTAAAATTATGTTGTCCATCTCACCCAACTCCTGGACTGTTGACTAAGCCGTACATTTGTTTAAGTACCAAAACATTGACAGAGGTCTGGGAAAGGTTCGACTCACGCCAGACCTTTGGTGTGCCTGAATCTGGAGCTGTTGTACTCGAGCTATTTAAGTTTCAAAAATAACCAATAAATATCACCAAAGAATAGTTTTGTAAAATGGTACAGTTGAGTTCATAGGGAGAATTATTTCATTTATTTCATTCTAATGCAAATCCTTAAATAATGCTATTCTTAGTTGAAGTTTAAAAGTTATAAATATACTAAATGAAGGATATGAATATTTTTAGGATAATGGCCGCTGCAGCGAGTTCACTGCCTACCCGATCCCGGTGTTTTATCCCCTGTACTACACTGAGTGGAAGGACTTCTTCGAGGAGTCCAGAGCGAAAAGAACGCTGAACAGGCTGAATGAGACGTACGTCGTTCACATCTGGAACAAGATGAGTAGCAAGGCAGTGGTTAGGGTGGGGTCAGGCCAGGCCTACGGCTTGCTGGCGGATAAGTACTGTCCGAAGACTTACTGGAGCTGCGGTTCGATGTTTTGACTTTTGAAAACGAGAGTGGGTTATTTTTGGGAACATGCGAGCCTGTTCCGGAATAGTGAGAACGGCAGAAGAGATGTCATCATTGAAGGAACCTACAAGTTTACGATAGATGTTTCTTAGCGTCTTTGTAAAGCCTTCCCGTTCTTTGAAAATGTTATTATTGATCCACACTGTTTTCAAAGTCGACATTGCATTGCCCGAACATTATGAGGAGCTAGCTGACATGCTACTTCGATCGAACCATGTTTATGGAAAGCTGGGTCCAAATCTTTGCCAGGGAACTGTAACCGGTAGTTTTTGGATGTCTGTAAAAGAATCGCAGTCTTACATGTCCTGAAACTCAACTTTGCTTTGGGTACGCATCACGCAGTGACATTTATTGTGTCTATGAGCCATGCTGCCTTTTTTGGCAATCTCTGCAGCATACTGTATTTTAGATGATCATTTTAAATTGTGCCCATTTGAGTGGTTTTAGTTTTGTTACGTAAACTAACACAAATCACTAAAATGTCAAAATCATATTTTTTACAAAGTTTTTAAGAAATAAATAAATGTGATGAAGGTTATTTACCCATCACCCTTGCTGAACACTATTCTCAATATCTTAATGTGGTCCAATTAAAAAAAAGATCTGCAAACAAGTCTACTTGAATGTGGTTAGTTTGGCAGATGAAAGATTACAAACAACGATGTATGGCAATTTTTTGTCTAACACTTGAACAGACTTAAGATGTTTACTAACATTTGGATAAATAATCTTCAGGTTGTCGTTTAACAACAAATTAATTATCAGTTAGTTATATACTTGTTACTGATTAATAACAGGAATTTTTCACTAAAGAAAGTTATGCTAATATTGTTTCGCGCAACCAATTTTTATTTAAAATTTAATTGCAGTCATTTCTGTCAAGAAAAAAAAACAACAGGCAATACCAGAGAACAGTTAGGGAAATACCTAACCGCAGAAATCAATAGCATATTAGAGTCATACAATGACAAAGGAATGTGGTAAAGGAAAGGGTAACACAAGTACTGTAGTGGATCAACTGAAGAACATCGCTCATATAAATAGATTGTCTTTAAAATTTTAAAAATACTAATACAAGTTGGATTGTATAAAATACAAGTTATTATACTTATATAGATATACTAAGATAAGTAGATAAGATAAAAGTATTTATTTAAAACCATTATTTCCATTTCATGATAGAATAAACAATATAAATTATTTTGGTCTATTATTCCGTCCAATAAAGTAAAATTAAAAAAGTTTGTTTAAATTTTATTGTAACTAGCCCTCCTCTTGCACTGTTGTTTAAATAGTTCTAATTAAATTATTTGTTGAATAGAGTGTTATTGAGTGTTTTGTACAACACTACAAGTCATGAATATTGCATACCGTACACATTTTGCATAGTAGCAAAATAGTTGCATCGTTGCTGTTACATTAAAGAAACCTTTCAGTTTCTACGGAATTAATACAAAATTAAAATAAATTAAACAAAGGAATGTTTGATAATATTAAAAACAACTTGCAGATTAAAAATTAAGATAATTATTTTCAATAATTTTTAAGAATACTTCTTCCTTAATCAGATTATAGAGACTGGTCAATTATCATCAAAAAAAAAACAGCTCATACCGAATCAATAAACACAACTTCAAACCTGATTTATAAAAATAATTCATAGGTCAACCTTTCTAAACCAGAGATTGAACTCGGAATACAAACAGGCAAAGAATCTATGGTAACTCAGAAGTAACGGTCACTAGGGAATGACCATCCATATCTAACACCAAAAATGAAAAAAAAGAAAAAGATGATTGTATAGCGTAGAAGGCATCGTTAAAAGGGTGGTTGTTTCATTTAAGGAAAACAACTGGCTTGGCCAACTCCACCTCAACAAAGACCCAGTCTGCACGACTGAGACATTCAAGTATAGGGGAACTTAAATGAATTTTCATCTCTCTAAATAAACCAATGGCCTCTAAAAAGATCAGCGTTGTCAATTGCTTGCTCGCAGGTTTCTTGGAGCTCTGAAGCTTACTAGAAATAAATTACTATAAAATAAAATTTATGTCTAAAAGGAAGAAAATGAACACAAACAATATTTAATCTGAAAGCCATGCAGCACTCAACCTGCGAAATGCCAACTTAAATTCATTAAATATAAAAGTTTCGAACTCACATTTATGTGACAAAACATTTTGTCAATGGTAACTGATTAGTACGGGCGTTCTTATCATTGGCCCAGTTTGTGTCTTATCGTCATTTCTAGATGTGACCCACTACCTGTTCAGCATGACTAAACTTTTTGGCCAAATGTCGAGCGTCTTGATGGATGTTGTAGACATTTGTGAAATATACTCATAGATTTCAAATTTTGAGATCTATGATTAAATATCACAAATAAGGAATCTTGCCTCAGCTATTATACGTCCTGACAGCAAGCAAGTCCTTTGTAAGGGTTGTAGTGGAAAGAAGAGGAAAGAAGTAACATAACATGACAAAATATAGACCTGAAAACCTAAATAAATAAATATAATATATATCATGAAAAGTAAATTCTCAAAAATAATTTAGAATTTATGTACAATTATACAAATTAGATACAATTTGAACGATTTGTATAGCTATTAAAATTTATTATACGTTAAGATAACGTTTGTAATATAGCATGATTCTGAAATAGGTTAAAATTAATGATAAATGTATACAAACAAATATTAATATTAGTTTGACAGCTTTTGGTTATTTATTTATTTCGAGTCACTTGTATTGCTCACAAGTTCTGTAAAAAAGATTCCGTAGAAAATAATTGTCTTATATTGATCAAAACTGGGGATTTTGAGAACTTATAATTTTACTAACTTGGCAGGAATTAGTTTAAAGTAAAAAAACACCTTCTTGAAAAAGTAGATAAAGGAAAATAAGGTTCATAACTAGGGGTACTCTCGTTTCATGGAGAAGATACATTTTTAGCGTTACAGAAAGAAAGACAGACGGTTTACGAACAGATGTTGATAAAACTTGGCATTTGGTCAGAAAATTACAAATTTTAGTGTCCCTCGCAGCAACAAGACTGCATACTCTTTCCATGTTAATCTTTTAGAGAATATGCAAACTCTCGTATCGACAGATATAAATAAAACTTGTCATATTTTATTAATTTCATATTATTGATTCATCCGAAATATTTCACTTGTTAAAACTCTTTAAAAAGTTGTTTCCTGATATAAGTTTATTTAATTATATTTTTTCACGGAATCGTTTCTTTAATTTTGAATATTTTCGTGAATAACCCTGAATTTTAAGAACGATACATTTGATTTTGACCACAAAATATGACGATGTGCTGAATCAACGATAAAGTATTTTTAAAACGCCTGAGTACTTCTTAACTAATTGTGGAATCATAAGTCAGCATTGTTATCTCTCATATTATACTGATGAACGGGTTTTGTTATCAGAGTATGTACTAACATATCGTCTACTCGCGTCTACTCATCGATAATTCTGGTGGAGATCTTTAAAGATGGCATCGATGTGGAAAAATATTGTAAGTAGTAGATATGTTCATGGATTACAATACAACACACATATGAGTAGTGTTATTTGATATGTTTCAGTTCTCATGTTATTTTATGAAGTATTATTAAAACTTTGTAATTTTTAATAATGTTAAAATAAATTTTAAGTAAGTCGAATAAATACTTTTCATGCATTGTAGATTTTAGCCATTGCATAGAGAATAACAATACTGAAACGATAAGCATATTAATAACATTTATAAAACTATTTGATTGGTAATTACAATTTTTTACCCAAACGAACCTTGTAATGTTTTATAGAAAGATATACAACACTGTAAAAGATTAATACGTAATATTATGTAATTTATATATAGTGACTTTCAGAAGAAAATGATTAAAAATACTTAAAAAGTTATTACTGAATAAAGTTTTCATTTTTTACAGTAAAAAATTCAGTTTTACTTAATGAATTATTCAGATGGCTTGGAAGTAAACATGATGCTTGGAAAAAAACCAATAGCTGTAGCTAAGAAAATCAAATTTTTCATGTAACAATTTGTAACAAACTTACTCTCCATAAGTTAACATTAGATTTAATCGATAAAATGAAACTATGGTTTTTTGAAAATATTTTTCACTAACCTTCACACATATAGAGCACTTAAAAATTTCATCGAATTGATAGTTTCACGCATAAAGGACATACAGACAGACAGACATACATTCAATTTTATATATAGAGATTACCCATGTGGTGTAAATTTTAAAAAGTTAATCTAAGTATAATGAATAAAATTTGTTAACAGTTCTAAATTTTAACTATCGCATTATTGTTCACTGAAGCGTTAGCTATAACAATTTACCATTAACTTATTTGGACTTTACCCAACGAACTTTGTGTTTTAAAAGGACGGATCAAAGAACCTTTAAAGTGGATGATATTTATGGTACTTTATTTGAGTGTGGACATTTCACTGAAGAGGGAGTGAGGCTTAAGTCTGTAGTTGACGTTGGTCACGTTTGCCCCTAAACATTATTATAGGGCTGATGCTTCGAAGTGAGTATGCTTGGAATAAAACCACACTCTTTATGAGACCTAGTCTTCGGCTAAAGAAACATAAGTGATGCTTAAATTACCTCCAAGACTTACGAAACAGTTTATGTAATCCGATAAGATTAAAAATATCCGATGAGGGGTCTAGCCTGGGTCTCCTGGACGATATAGGTTTTTAGTTGGTAACACTCACACAAAAGCTTTGGAGGGCTTTCACTGTTTTTTGCCCTCAAAAGTTCGTCAATAAACCGGTTTCCTTACATTATAAAATAAATACATACGTATAATCTATAACACGTTCTCAATCCAAAGTGTTTCACGTTTCGAGTCTAGGTCATCTTCACCTCCTTGTTAACGTACAAGATACTCAGTCTGTATCTTAGGTTCTTAACTTCTGAATCCACGGTGGGTGGAAAATAGGCATATGACACATTGGAAAACAGGAACCAAAACTAAAAAAAAACAAAAAAAATATGGCGAGTGTTTCCGTGATAAATATTAAAGACATGTCTTTTCAGTTGCTGAAATTATTGAGCCAGGTAACAGACAGTGTATTTAACCTTGAGTGGTAACGATGAGCTGAAGATAGCCTAAGATCTCCATTAGCAATTGTCTGCATTCAGAACTAAGTATAGATGGATACAATTGCTGATTTCAATGCGCTCTAAGAATATTTCTATATAAGAAAATAGTTTAAAAGGTTGCGAATGTTCTAACCCTCTTATGTTCCTGCCTTGCAGATCCTTGGCCTGCTGGCGGTGGCGGCGGCATCCTTCGTTGGGATCTTGATCTCTCACAAGGCGATAGAGTTCTACTACAATTACGTCACAGTTCCAAAGGGGAGGAAGCAATAATTAAGCCAAATCACTTAAAATATTTTACGATGTTTTTATCACTTATGGCCTATTACCATTTCGATATAAATAATGCTAATTAATATATTTTATTGAAATAATTATGTACATCTAACTATTAATATAGTTTTAATACTTCAATAATAGTCCTTTTCTTTTGTTAACCTTAATATGATAAATTGTAAATTGAATGTACTGCATAAAAACTGCAATTCAACGCTAAGAGTTTTTAAAGGTTAAACAAATAAGAAGTCGAATTAAAACGGGTTTCTCGAGAGATTACGACGAAAAACCAATGCAAATATTTATTTGTAGACTATATGGGAGAATACCATTTTATTAAAAATAATTATTATTTCTAGGATAATTATTATTAGGATGTATACGACTTGGAAGAAGAAATTATTATTTTCTGCTACCTAGCCTCTGAAACCCCTGATCTCTAAAACCAAGAACGCGTCAAACCTCTTTGACAGCAATTTACAGGTCCTAAATGGTATAGCCTTCCTAAGTATACACTTTATACACTACTATACTAAAATAGCAAAAAAATGTAAAAACACTTTAAAATCAATAGTTGAAATATTTTAAACTTTTAAACGTCTGAAAAATGATTTTTATTTTGAGATAATGAATAAAACAGTTTATAAGCATTGATAAAGAAATGCAATGAAAATCGTTGCACTTTAATTACGAACAGCTGATTTCTAGATTTGAACACCATCTTTAAATGCAATCAGATACTTCACATTGCCCCGAACATGAAGTTGATTTTTCGAAAAAGGGGATTTTTGTTCGGTACATTTTTAATTTTCCTTTGGCAATGCTTATGTTTTTTCGTCAGTCAAATAAAATATTACATTGGACAAGTTTTAGTATCATTACTACAGAGCTTGCTACAATTAGTTATTTAATATAATATTTGATAGACATAGGTATATTTTAACATATAGTTGGACAGGTTTGATATCACAAACTGGTTCTGGTTGGAAGGGGGTGGGAGAATGAGAGTCTATACTTGAATAGTTTTGATTTCAATGTGCGTGTATAAAAATGTTTTGTTTTTACATATTGTTACACAACCGAATGACTTCCATTTTGGTATATCAGCTTCACTTGATTGACAACATTAAAAAATACACAAGTAAGCAACACAAATATTTTTAATAAATTTATTCAACGTTCCTGAAACAGTTGTATGCAGTTTGGAAGGGTCGTCCATGTAAATCATCTGAAGGGAAGGTTTTAGAAAGATCTTAAGACATTAAAGAATTTGACGATAAAACGTATGTATGGCTCGCCCTGAAAACATTGTGTATAAAAGATGTTTTTTAACATGATAGTTTCGGGGTGTCGAATAAAGTGATCACAACTGTTTATTACTATTTATGACAACTTTGTCAATAATACCATATCCTTGAGCCAGAATAAAACGTTTCAAATAACAACAATTTCGACAGACGGGGGAGTAGTAGGCCAATCTCTTTTATTACCTTTTTGAAATTGCGCTATCCAGGTAGGTATTTTAAGCCAAGTAAGATTGAGAAATGAGTGTAGGATGATTGTGGCGCGATCTTGTAGTCTTGTTACTGACTAAAGCTGAAGACAGAACTGTTCATTAATAACCCAACAGCCGATGACAGGTACGTACAGTTCAACGTTAGATCCAAACCACTTCTGCCTCTGAATTCGTTCTAGTTATGATGATGGTCTTTGCGAATGAACGTAGTATTCAATCACACACCATCACATTCACCGACCACCTCTCACAGCTATCCACAATTTGTGACCTCTAAAAAGCTGGATAACAGAACCCCAGTAAGTTTCAGATAGTTGGTACAGTCATTTATTATATCAGAACTAATTATGGACTCAATACGGCTTTGTCGTATTCTGTGCTTTTATTTTTACACATGCAAGTCATTTACAGAAACAGAAACGAAATAGTATAGATATCCATAGTAAATATTGGGTTTGTAATACCTAAAACTAATGTAAGACATGTATATAGAGATATGTGCTTATATATAGCTATATTGCATAGAGCTTGAATACAGATTTTTATAAATTTAACCGTAATTGATACATGGAAGAAATCAGCTAAATCGTTAATGATCTTGTTTATGCAAAATAAGAACTGATTCCCTTGTAATGTATTTTTTTAAATGGATCAAATAATTCCAAAATTTTGAAATTTGAATGCATAGGTCTAGTTTTTAATAATTAAAATATGCTCTTCGTAATATGTTTTCAATGAAAAATATTTTTCAAAAGTAATCTATACATATTTATTGCATCGAACATATACAAAATTTTGGTATGAATAAACTTTGAAGTCTCATAGTTTGGTTAACCAGGACAAAAAATACGATACTCTTATCTATAGAACCAGATTAACAGATATAACCCTCTGATAATAACGATAACCATGTGTTAACTCTATTTTTGATCATTATATGAACGTACTTTGATTTATTTCATTGCACGACTTGAAGTAGAAAGAAAATATACGAATAATGGACTTATGGACTCAAATTGTTGTAAGTATAACATATTTCAAACTACCAAACTTTAAACAAGAAGACAGAGTAATCAAAGTAGAGCTATGTTATTACATTGAGAGTCAATAAAATATATTGGTTAAATTTCCTGTTCTAGGATTTTTTAATTTACTTTTTTTGAATGGACATGTCTAAGCTCTATGGGGGGGATTGCAGTTTTGTGGAACGCAAAAAATGCAGTGGAAGTGTTTAACGGAAGTGAAGTCATATGGCTATAAGAACAGCTGTTCAAACAAACTATAAACATTATAACCAAGCATATCCATGATATTAATAAAAAGTTCTTCTAGTTAGAAGTTTTCTTTTATTTCGATAAAAGATATTCTTATATATACAGTAGTTAGTTCTTTAAGCTAATAAATGAATTATTTTGTAGTTTTAAAAGTAAACGAATTCTCTTTTACAAAGTTGTTTTTATAAACAATGAGATATTCTTCACAACAAAAGTTAAATTAAATTATATGCTTTTTTACAATTATTTACATACTATACCTGCGATTAATAACATTAAACCAACGATCGTGTTGATTTAAGCAACACATAATCTAACCTATTTACCACAGGAAGTAAATACAATCTTAAATTGGCATTCTGTTAAATATTTTACTATAAGTAAAATTTTTTGGTGAAATATTTCATTTTAGTCCTATAAGAGCCACGTTAATTTCCTGACAGCCTGGTTAAATAACAGCAAAACTGGTTAAAAATACTTTTGGGATGTCAAATTAAAGGTAAAGCTTTGTCTTTGAAGTTGCTTAATTTCATTTTAATATCCGAAAACATAGAACTACCACGCGATTGCATTCGATAGTTAAAAAGTCATTCGAAAATACAAGATGGCGGAGGTAATGAGCACTATAAATCTTTTAAGAATATCAAATTAAGTTATTTCATAAGGAAATTGTCCAGATCCTCCGTCACTTACAGTATTATTCTAGGTTATTTTCTTCGTTCAAAATATAATATTACAGGTTACACTTAAAATATATCGGATATATTTTTTGAAATATATGAAAAATACAGAATTTTAATTTTATGTTAACGTCAATGTAAATAAAATCTTAGGTACGTCTGAATATTGCTTTGAGTTGTATTGTTTTTTTAAGGTTTTTACATTAGAAAACCCGAATTGGTTCATATATAAACTCTTAGAACTGTAGAACTAAAGAAAGGAGAAAAGTTTTTATATAATTTTACATATTTTGGAGACAATTTTTGTTATATTTTAACATGACTGTACATTGGTCAAAAATAAATTGACCGTAAAGATTTTCCTAACCAAATAATTGAAGTTACACATGGACAGCATGGAGTTTATATTTTGGACGTTTTATTTGTGTTTTTAGGTTTACATGTTGTGTAGTAAATAGTTGTTTTTTAATATTTTGTAGTTACTGATGATGGTTTCCGGGTTCCTGGGCTCGTTCATAGCCGTGGTCGTCGCTGAGGAGTTCGAGGACGAACTTCTCCAACGGAGACGATAGTTCGATAGTTCTGTCTGACGATCACATGAAAAAAATAATTATTTATAACTTATTTTATACTGCTATGTCCTAGATTAAAAGTTTTATAACATTTTTTACTTACCGCTTTATTTTTTTTCTATAACTACACACCATACATTACTACTCGTTTAAGAATATTTTTATTTCGTACTATACGTATTTATACGTATCCAAAAAATGTTTAGCTATCTATACATTTTTATGAATACGTATACTCAATGGTTGAATGTCATTTTGACAGTGACTACTGTACAGTATGTTATCGTCTTCAGGGCACGTTTAGATCGTTAGATTCGAATGAAAGGTTGCACTAAGGACGACTAGACGTGTATTCATGAGAGAATAAATAATGTGAAGCCATAAAAGTTAGACGTAATTCAAGGGACGTATATTTAAGTAGTTGATTATCTGGGGAGTATTTAATGATGTAATAATTTAGGTTTGTTAACTGCAACTTAATATGTAGTGATTACACCCACACGAGTCAAATAGATGTTCTTCGTATGGATTAGATTAAATATGAAATAGACTATACCACAAGGAAGCAGTATGGGAGTATCTAATTAAGAGATTTGCGCGATCTTGTAGTCTTGTCAAAATAAGTAAAGCAAAAACTAAGGGAGACATTAATATGGGGGATCAAATTTATTTCTAATGATGATTTCTTGAATTACAATTCCTAATTGAAAAATGCTTTGCGTACCATTATTTAATATGATCAAGCTTAGTTCTTAAAGCCCCACAAAGTTAATACAAAAATGGGTATGACGCAATTGCGCTTACGAGTTATTTATTTATTTTATTATTACTATCCTGATCATTCAAAATGGCTTAAAATGATACAGCTCAAAGCTGACAAAGACATTTACTTTCTTCATGAGTACGAGTCCAAACATATCTACTAGAAAACAAAAACTACATTCAACTCTGAAACTACCTAAAAGAATATACAATACCATAAAATGCAATATAATTTACTGCTTAATATGTCTGTACAAATATTTTAAAATACTTTTTCCAACTATAAATAACATGTGGTACTCAATTTATATGCCAACCTCCTAAACTTGGTCATGAAATTTACAGTATGTAAATGTAATTAGACCAAAGTCAATTAGTTCAAACTTTAAGTAATATGGTAATGTTTAAGACTGCAGCTTTAATTTACTGTACAAAATAATATAAACTCTTGCTATTTAAAATTTAAACTAACTTAATTTAATAAAGCCTTTGGAATGGACTAGAGTGGAGTATGCACTATTCTATATGTCTCTAGCCTCATCTCATGGATCTCATAAGATGTCGCCTCACGAGGCTGCTAATGATTCTGCTCATCAACAGAGCTTCATCTCATTACCAGTCCTCTAACCGCAGGAAATCGTCTGCATTACTCCAGGATTTCATCAAAAGATAACTCTCATTGCTTTGAAGAGGTAAGCCACATTAGCTGGAACTTCCTCAATAATCAGATATTATTGAAACGTAGCATCTATCGTGCGCTAAGATCAAATGTATTGGGACACATTCCTAGACTAAAACGGATGAGTTATTGTACAGCACGGGTGATAGGCTATTCCGGAACTCTTAAATTTGTTACAGGAAAAATCGTTCATTGGGTTAAAGTTATTAAAATATAGAGTTAGCTGTGATTACATTATATGTAGTCTAAAAATAAAAAAAAACAATATAAAGTGATTAGATAATTACCATGTCATTATGTTTAAATAGGAATTAACTTTTACCAAGTAAGAAAATTATGGTTGTCCTACACTATGAGGAAATTTTACTCCTAAATATATCCTTTCAAAATATTAAGCTCTATAAGTAATAAAGTACTAATTCTTCAACCCACGCAGATGTACGGATATTGCACAAAAGGCCTTTTAGCTGTAAAATCAATCTTCATGTTTGCAGACTTTATAATTTTGCAGTTTTTTTTCTCAAAAATGTATTGTATAGTAATATTTTAAAAATTATCATGCTACATTATTAGCGTAACATTTTACAAATCAGTCATTTAATAGTCACAAAATATTAGTTCTGTAAAAAGCTTTTGGTAGTTTTAGGTTAAATATAGTTTATTAAATATATTTGAAATGTACACATGTAAGTAGGAAACACTCCAGTGAATACTGAAGTTGACTTAGTAACAAATACAAAAATAATAATGTAAGTAACCCTCAAAGTAAGTAATGACAGCTGATCATTGATTGACCACCACATAAAATGCAAAGATCCAGGTAAACGTTGGAAAAGGTATAGATAAAATTTCATCGAATGAAAATGTTTGCTTGGATTTTAGGCAAAAAATAAACAATGGTACCAACTGGCATAAAATATCTTTTATATAGTATCCGTAATAAATTATATAGAGTACAAAACAATAAAAATATTATTTTAGTTGAGTTGTTACAGAACTAGCTTCATAATGGCGACAAATTTACTTAATACTAAACATGCTACCTATTATAAAATCAAAAATATATAGTTTTATGTACAATATGTAATAATATATTTGAAGATTTGTTGTTAAAATTCATTAGCTGTTTAATCCAATGGTGTAAATAGAATGGGGTTGAAATTATTCCCTTGTCATCCTTTTGGATGCCCTGAAAACAGAATAATTTATTTAAAAAAATGAAAATAGTGTCCAAAAAATCTTATAAATGAGGTAATAAAAGAGGTTTTCTTATTTACCTAATAGTTATGTCATCCTCATTTTTAAATATTAAAATAATTAATCAACAGTAAAGGGTTTCATAAATATTATATACACAGATTGTATTGTATTTATTAAACCAAACCATAATACTCAACGCCTACAAGTTATAACCGCAAATCAGTAGTGCGTGCTGACACTGCGGGTTGCGTTTAGCTTTTGTAGGGCTTTACAAATTCAAAGCTTTTATAGCGTATTTACTTTGACTATTTATTTTTTTGTCCTTAGCATATTACTAAAAATTTGGACAACTAACGTTGCATACTTCCAGTGACTGCTATTTTTGAATGTTTTTAAATTAAATATTTCCATTCTGTATTGATTCAAAGAGTCTTTTTAAATTGTGTGTAACATACAATGAATTTATAGAAAGAAACTATTAAATGTTTTATTTATTGTTCGTAAATATGTTGCTTTGTTAAATAAATGCCTATGTAGTAACACACAACTTCCGAAGCCAATCATGCCTTTTGATGGTTGATGCATTTATTTTGTAAGAACTATTATTATTTAATAGATTCAATTTGTATTCTATTGTTTTATTATTTTGTTGTATAAGCATAGTTTTTTCTTTGTTAATTGAGGCGTAAATATTTCAAAAGAAAGATGTTTGTGCTTTAAAAATACCGTATTGACATAGTGCAATGTTATGCCGCAAGATAACGCTAGCAGTACTCCTGTATATAATAAAATGGTCACAGGTGGCGGAACCTGTCGGCGGTCCTTGTTTCTAGAACAAATCGGCTAGTATTTATCTCACATTTAATTTAAGAGAAAACTTCATCTTGGAAAAAGTAAATAGGAAGGCCTACAGACCGAGTAATATACATCCGGCAGCTAGTCGTGAGGTCTAGAAGAGAAGGAACCTTTTTATAGCCTCATTCAAAACTTAAGACTTATCAGATCTTTGAAAATTACATGAATAGTAAAGAAGTTGATATAGCCGGCTATAAATCATTAACAGTTTTCACTTTGTTTAGTCCTGAAGACCATCAAAATTTATATTGTTCCGTATTTTTCTTGATGAACAATGTAATTTAAAAAAAAACCTAACGATCTTGCATAAGGTTTGAAAAAAACGAAATATTTTCATAAAGTAACTACAAAAACAAGTTAATTTTTTTAAATATTGAACTTCTCTAAACTTGGGTACTTAAGGAATATTAGTAATATAATAGATAAGTTTAAATCTTAAATCTTAATACACGTTTTAAAGTCTTGTTTATGTTTTTTTGCAATTAGTGAGACTTAAATATTATACTAAAAGAATGTAGAACATTGAGCGCTCTATTAAAATATACTAAGGTAGGATTTACATCTAGAAAGTTTAAAAATTTGGGTGATCTACATGTATCTCCTGAATTGTCGAATGTAGCGCCACTCGAGGTATTTCTTGCCCATGAACACTCCCACGAAGGAAGAAGTCACCACCAGCAGGCATGACATTATCTGGGGACAGTACGTGAGAAATTAGGAAAATATAAAACTTCCATTAGTTCAATACCGTCACTCAAACTTACTCTAACTTTCAAACACTTACTTGCTTTTACGGATTGCCCCGAGTATATTTTGATGCATGTTGCGCGGAGATGCTCGACGTTTCGCCCATCATGTGTTTGGCGTCTTCAAGAGGTGACTACGAGAGGTGGTTGCACAGTGGTGCGCAACATGAGCCAAAAGCTATGAGGATATCCCGGGAAAACAAAAAAGAGCAGTGTCGCGGGAGCCTACGTGTGTATATACTCTAAATTTAATCGATTGAATGGTAGATTGGTTTTAGCTAACACTTTATGATACTGTAATAAAAATGTCTTTTTTTTATCCAT
The DNA here is from genome assembly GCA_023375725.1 of Nephotettix cincticeps. Lineage (NCBI taxonomy): Eukaryota > Metazoa > Arthropoda > Insecta > Hemiptera > Cicadellidae > Nephotettix > Nephotettix cincticeps. The sequence continues at coordinate 35,826,112 of CM041788.1, forward strand.
ATCACAATATTGAGCCGGTTTTTTTTGTTTAGAACTGAATATTTGTTGTTTGATAAGTGGAGTAGAATAGTAAATCAGATAATATTCATCATTAGGAATGCTACGTATCATAAAATCTGTCTCGTACGAATTGTACATGTACGTATATCGTAAATGATATACACGAGTATCTCGTACGTATTACACACTTGATATATCTCGTATGTGTACACATGTACGTACGTGATGTTCTCGGACATAATTACATCATCATAATAAAAATTTGTTATTTGTTCTCGTTAAGTATTTAACTCATCTTTCACTCGTATTTAGGCCAGTGTTTCAATGACACCAATCGCAAACGCTATTTGTGAAACTGCTTGGCATAAAGAATAAAAAAACTGTACTTTATCAATAGACTGACACATGATATTCCGTTAAAAGCTACAAATCAAAAACCTCTAACAGTGCCGTTTTGTTTAATTGTTTCCATCTGTGGTCAGTGCAAGAGCTCAATTGAATTCAAATAGTCAGTGAGTTGAATTGAATCCCGCTTCACTTTAGCGCTGCTAAACCATAATCACGACCGACCGCTGGATATTTATAGCTGCATATTTATAGACGGTAGATCTGCGAATTAGATAAAAACAAAAAAATATCTCTGGTGCAGCAGACTTGACTTGAGTTCTCAGCAAATTTCCGAATCAACAATACGATAATAATAATATTATATGACAGGTTTGATCAATATCTGTCGATAAATGAGAGAGTTTGCGTATTCTCCATAAGATGAACATGGGAAAGAGTATGAAGTTGCTGTTGCGAAGAACAATGTCAGAGGGAATTTTTAACAATTTTTATTTTGACCATATGCCAAGTTTTATCAACATCTGTCCATAAATAAAGGATTGGCCTATTTTCTGTATGATTAACATGGAAACTCCTTTCCCAGAGTTAAGAAGGTTAGCTGTCACGATAAACACATAAAATGTGATTTTAAATAGTGAAGTATGAATGATGGGATTTGAACCACATAAAGCTAAATACCAGGTTTCATCCAAAAATATAGGTTAGTAAATGAAACATTAATTTTTCCTTATCCTCTATAAGACTAAAATTGTAGCCCCAAAATACAACGTACTGTGTTTAGACTTTTAATATCTTGACATCCATTGGAGATACAGTAAAACTTTAAAACTTTGTAGTATATAATAGTTTAATTTAAATAGAAATGAAACAATTTTTTGTACAAAACACAAATAGTTTAGTGACAATATCTCTGGATTACACTCGTCGAGTAAAATAATACATACTCTAAAATTTAGTACAATGGAATATTTTTAAGTATTAGTTTCACATACATAAATGTGTAAAAATAATACATAATTTACATATCAAAACGAAAAATTACATGGTCTTGTCGCTATAAACCTAAATACCTTCTTTATTATAAATTTGCCAAAATTCACCTATAACATTAAATAAAAATAAAAATATAGAAATACAAATAAACTTTAAATTTGGAACAAACTTATCTCTAATGAACAAATTATCACATAAATTAAAGATTTAAATATTTCAGTTGTCTCATTATTCAGATACAGATTAAGTTAGATACACTTCAGTACCCAGAATAATAATGTATATTATACTTTATAAATCTATTAATGGCTTTAATGTAACAGCTATGAAGAACACATTCAAATAACAACAAATAATATAAATAATATTTGATCAGTTATTTAGAGAGATGATAGAGAGATTATAGATAAAGTTTAAGAAAAAAATCTTTACATCCTCTTTTTTAATTTATGTTTTTAATCTTTAAAGAAACAAAGAAATTTCACTGTTCAATTATTATTAACCATTGTAAATTTACTGTATTGTATAATTATTATAGCATAAAATATAGTATAAGAAATTAGAAAATAATGGTTGTAAATAAAAATCATCAAGGTATCCTACTACACAATAACCAATCCTAAATGAACAATATCTACGACAGTTGTTTAAGCTAAACAATATTTCCGAATTTTGTGTACTGTCATTGATATTATTCTGAAAATATTAGTATACTGAAAAACATTATCCATCGCGATTATTGAAGTACAGTATATGTTTCCAAGAATATCTTACTTTTTGTTTCACTGAGTGGCAAAGTGCTATCTGAAAAAATGAAAAATTCGAAAATTTTAATTTTTTTAGAAATGAATTAGAGAATATTATAAAGATATTAGGATTTAATTTATCAAGCTACTTTCGTTATATAAAGTAAATTAAAAATTACACAAAAGAATATTTTAGGACAAACATGTGTTTCAGATAGAGACCAATCATTATAATATTAAATTGCCACTAAATAGGTCGCTTTTTTTTCGTCATGGGTTTATTGTACTGTTATTTAAAGAATATTGAAAAATGTATAAACAGATGATGAAAAATATGAGAAAAAAAACCATATAGAGATATCCTAAAACACAATACAAAAATAATTAAATATATCAATATTTTGACAGTTGTTTAATAAACAATTTTTTTTATTTACTGGTTACTATTGATATTATAAATATTTTTTATATCAAAAAACATTATGTTATTGACTAACAGTATTTTTAGAATTTTTACTTTTTTTTTATATCTAATAATCAGTTGTTAAAAAAATTACAAATTTTTTTAGAAAAATTTTATATTTTTTTAGAAATTTTATATCACTTTTAGATTATATAATTATACAGATAAATTCAGGCTAAATCTATATGAATCAAATATTACCAAATTTGTAGGCACCGAATATGTTAGGCGAGAATCGAGAATATTATACTATCCATTATTTAAACAGGGTCTATTTACTGAAATCTGTAATATACACTCACTATATTGAAACTCTATGTTAACTGAGATCTAGAATAAACTCACTATCCATTTTGTTTAGGATTAACAGAATCTTAGAAGGTATTACACTCACTATCCATTTTTTTAAAATCTATTATTAGAATTTAGAAGGTATACACAAATTGTTTCAACCGACAGGGTCTATGTGGATATGGCGAGAATCTGTAGAGGTATTACACTCACTATTATTTTGTTCAGGCATATCGATTTAAGTTTTCACTCCTACTTTTTTTTTATCCTATGTGGATACTGGCGAGAATCTGTAGAAGGTATTACACTCACTATCTATTTTAGTTTCAGGCACTGACAAGGTCTATGTGGATACTGGCGAGAATCTGTAGAAGGTATTACACTCACTATCTATTTTAGTTTCAGGCACTGACAGGGTCTATGTGGATACTGGCGAGAATCTGCAGAAGGTATTACACTCACTATCTATTTTAGTTTCAGGCACCGACAGGGTCTATGTATATACTGGCGAGAATCTGTAAAAGGTATTACACTCACTATCTATTTTAGTTTCAGGCACCGACAGGGTCTATGTGGATACTGGCGAGAATCTGTAGAAGGTATTACACTCACTATCCATTTTAGTTTCAGGCACCGACAGGGTCTATGTGGATACTGGCGAGAATCTGTAGAAGGTATTACACTCACTATCCATTTTGTTTTCAGGCACCGACAGGGTCTATGTGGATACTGGCGAGAATCTGCAGAAGGTATTACACTCACTATCCATTTTAGTTTCAGGCACCGACAGGGTCTATGTGGATACTGGCGAGAATCTGCAGAAGGTATTACACTCACTATCCATTTTAGTTTCAGGCACCGACAGGGTCTATGTGGATACTGGCGAGAATCTGCAGAAGGTATTACACTCACTATCCATTTTGTTTTCAGGCACTGACAGGGTCTATGTGGATACTGGCGAGAATCTGCAGAAGGTATTACACTCACTATCCATTTTGTTTTCAGGCACCGACAGGGTCTATGTGGATACTGGCGAGAATCTGTAGAAGGTATTACACTCACTATCCATTTTAGTTTCAGGCACCGACAGGGTCTATGTGGATACTGGCGAGAATCTGTAGAAGGTATTACACTCACTATCCATTTTAGTTTCAGGCACCGACAGGGTCTATGTGGATACTGGCGAGAATCTGCAGAAGGTATTACACTCACTATCCATTTTAGTTTCAGGCACTGACAGGGTCTATGTGGATACTGGCGAGAATCTGTAGAAGGTATTACACTCACTATCCATTTTAGTTTCAGGCACTGACAGGGTCTATGTGGATACTGGCGAGAATCTGCAGAAGGTATTACACTCACTATCCATTTTGTTTTCAGGCACTGACAGGGTCTATGTGGATACTGGCGAGAATCTGCAGAAGGTATTACACTCACTATCCATTTTAGTTTCAGGCACCGACAGGGTCTATGTGGATACTGGCGAGAATCTGCAGAAGGTATTACACTCACTATCCATTTTGTTTTCAGGCACCGACAGGGTCTATGTGGATACTGGCGAGAATCTGCAGAAGGTATTACACTCACTATCCATTTTGTTTTCAGGCACTGACAGGGTCTATGTGGATACTGGCGAGAATCTGCAGAAGGTATTACACTCACTATCCATTTTGTTTTCAGGCACTGACAGGGTCTATGTGGATACTGGCGAGAATCTGCAGAAGGTATTACACTCAATATCCATTTTTGTTTCAGGCACTGGCAGGGCCTATGTGGATAGTGGCTTGAGTCTGTAGAACGTTTTACACTCACTATCAATTTTGATTTCAGGCACTTACTGGGTCTATGTGGATTCTGGCGAGAATCTGTAGAAGGTATTTCCCACACTACCCATTTTTCATATTTTTACGTAAATGGAAAGATGAATGGTTTGAACCTACAAAATGGTACTGTTTTACGTTCTAATTTAAGTATGATATTTATCTTTTTTTGCAACACATGTTTTGGGTTAGTGTTGAATGAATTTACTTATTTATAGGTTATATAAAAGATAAGATAGATGCTCGTTAGGATATACTGGTCGAGCAGAATATATATTTGAAGTGTCTTTATATATATTTGGTTTAAACAAACACAATAAACGATTTAGTTTTTTAAGATAATTTTCCCCTGCTTCGAGCAATATTTTGACTTCTGACAAAAAATCATTCTTACCAGTTATGAATACTGTAAATTATTTTTTCTGTATTTAAACTGTACCGTTTTGTAAGTACCTGTGCTGTTTATACATCCAAATATAAAAAGTATTTTTCTTACTTTAATGTATTTTATTGCGTTTTCCTAATACCTTGAGTTTTATTCCAGTATTTTATGAGAGATAATATTTATAAGTAAGTATGAATAGGTTTAAAAATCATTCATTTTCAATTTAATAATTTAATTTAAGAATCATTAAACATTTTAAAACGATAAACTGTGAAAATATATATTTTGATTTATTAGAAATGTCATAATTAATTTATGTTCATGGAAATACATGTATATCTTTATTTACATCTCACAAAATCTAACTGTGATTGGTTATTCGCTATCTTAGTAAAATATAAATAACATTAAGTTATAATCCAATACCGTTAGTCGCAAAAACTCAATGAAACACTCATTATCTCTACAATAACAAAAAACTTCGTTAAACAAGAACCAAAGCAAACAAAACCACTGTACAACCACCAAAGCGAAAGTCAAATCAAGCTGATTGTAAATTGGTTTTACTACTTGGTTTTCATTCTACGTTAACACATGATTAAAACAAACTCAGTTTGAACCAATTTTATACATACTGGTTCATATAAACCTTTAAAAATAAAGAGCCTCCAGGCTCAATAACAGTAAAAAACGTGGCGATGCTGAGTAAGAAAGAAATGTAATACTGTTTTAACTTTTTACTATTTTACATGGAAAATAACTGTTAAGTATGATAAAAAGACTATATTAGTATAATGTTCTTTAACAGTTAGTGGTATGATTTGAATAATTTTATACTAACATGCATTAATTAATCTTTAGTGGGATGAATTAGAACTGAAGGATACTGCAAGTCACTTAATTATTAGTTTTCTTTTAGATTTCCCGGCAGTAAAATGATTATTAAAGAGATAGGATTCTTATGAAGTGAACGGTTAAGTAATAAGCTTAAATAAATAAGTAAGTTTTCAAATTACGAGAAGGATTAAATTGAAAGGTATTTATATGTAAAAAAAGATTGTAAAAGTTTTAATATTTGTTAGTATTTTTAACTGTAACAGCTTCAAAAATCAGATTTACTGGCTCTAAACCATTGATTATGAAACATATTGAAAGCTAAGTTTGAAAAAAATGATCTTTGTTTGTTAGTTATGTATTCTCTTCAATCGCTGCGCGGGTTTGGCTGATACAGAGCTTGGCGTTGCAGCTTGAGATGCAGACTGTGTTACGTTATTGTTGGATCTTCTTCTTACTTTCATCCCTATTTCGCCAAGCATGACTACTACAAACTACCTAGCTCTACTATTACCACACCAAGCTTCAATATACAGGGTGTTCATTAAAGTCGGGGACAAACTTCGAGGGGTGATAGTACTCATTAAAATAAACAAAAAAATTCTTATAAACATATGGGCTTATATAGCCCATGCGCCCCTGCGGCGCGGGCGTGGTGAAAAAGCGGCTGGCACAACAATTAATTCTTTACCATGGCCGCGCCGCGGTGGCGTGTGGGGGTGGGCCCTGTAATCTAGCATTAAAAGTCAATTTTCTCGCTTATACATGGGCGGATTTCGTTCACCAAAGTACCGTTCGATTTGAAATTATAATTAAAATCTTTTTTATTTCTTGTAAAAAAGTTATAAAAGTAATGGCTTTTTGCCATAACAGGTTAAATTATAAGTAAAATAATAAAACCCCTCATTTTTTTAATCTGAGAAAAGAGGCAAAACAAAACATTAGGAGCAAAACACCAAACATGATGAAGACATGGTCATTTTATATCAAATTAAAATGGCCATGAGAACTAAATGGTTTTGTTTCCCACATAATAGACGTTAACAACATCCAGTTTAACTCTAGTCCTATTTCAGGAAGCACCAGACTAGTATTTAAATCAATACAATATCCAATTGGTTGAAGACCCATAATATAAATAATTAATGTCAACTTTATAAAATGCCTTGATGTTGTTTATTTTAGAATATCGATTAAATTTAAATTTTACGCCATATGTACACTTGTAATTGTATGTATCGTTTTGGATAGGAGCCGATCTAAGTCCTGAGCTCTTTTTATGTTACCAGGCCTACCTGTTTGGTTGTAACCCATCACAACACATTATACCCTGTATTGTTTCATAATTCTTTTCCTCATCCTGTTCATCTACATTATACCTTTATATTTGCATTGTTTAAATTATTATACGTTTTTATTGCTCTATTATTAATTTCTTACTTAATTTTTAACTTTCCAATTCAACATTAGAATAATTTTTATGAACATACAGGCAAATTCAGTGTCAAGTGAATGTACATTCAAGCAGGAAGATTAGTAAGAAAAAAATGTAACTATGTACACTAGTTAATATTGAAGGTTAAAAATTGTATCGTAAAAAAAGGATCTGTAAAATAAATCAGTATATTAGAGGACCATTCTTTAGTAGGAATATGATAATGAGTGATTGATGGATAATGTTTTTACAGTAGTGTTTGTAATTATTATCACATTAAATAATGTACATTGGTCTTGGAAAAGATACACCATTATTAAATCTGATCGGTCGTATCATTGTATCATTGTAGGCCTGAAACATCATTGGACCGCAAATAAGTAAACATTACACATATCAAACTCATTGTTGATCGTTATATCCAATTACCGGGCCCAGTTATATCTCGCTTTCGTGTTTTGAAGGCCAGTAAACAGAAATATCGCCATTGTTTGTCACTCCTAAAATACAAACAATTAGTTCTGAGAAAGTTTCTTTTCAAGGCCCAATCATTATAATTCTATAAATTTCAACGTTTTCGTAATTTCATTGACATTGGTCATATTTGATTCTTAAATATCGTTGTATAAGCCAGTAAGTAAGGTTTCTCATTGAAACGGTTCAATTATGACAGATCTACGTCATTATTTTTTACATAACATTAAAATTGTTTTGAACACTACTATTTTGTTTCAATATTGCATAGATTATAAGAAAATTTTGCCTAGTATATAAGCTATGAATCTCGCTCCATACCGTCAAAACTGTCCACTTGGTGGGACCTGGAGTATGTTACGTTGTATTAATTATTCAAATAAACTTATTTTTTCACCATTTACTAAAAGTGGCAAACAAATATTTCACGTCAAACAAAAACATTTTTTAAAGGATCATCTTATACTAATGCAAATTACTTGTTGAATGATATTCAAATTTGACTTTAAACTAAGTTTATTTTTATACTTATGTGAAATAGTGAAGTTTTTCCTTTAATGTATAAATGTGTAAATCTTTTTCTAAACTTGGTACCGTACTTTTGCTAGATCAATAATAAAATTCCTTGAAATTAATTTAGACCATTTGACTGTTTCGCTACTCTCTCCCACAACACAATCACTGTGCAATTATCACTGTATATGACCACAACTATTGAACATGGTTGGCTGTGGTCAAGTGGTCAAAATGTTAGCGAAGGAACTTCCTCTCCTCTCTCTCTCTCCTTCGCCATTTTCCTCTCCTCTGAGATTATTTTCCGTTTCGGTTTGCTCATTCCAAAATATTAGTTCACTTTAGGGTTGTTACCGACAAAAGAATATTTGCTAAAATATACTATAAATATTATTAAATATGTGTTAATAAAGTATGCAATGTTAAATTAGATTGTGCGATAAAAAATTAGTTTGAATTAATATTTGTATAAGATGCAATCGTCTTATTAGGGACTGTATATTGTAAGGCTCATACGTTTTCCAGTGGTGAGATTCCATCGTAGAATAACACTCCTCTTTTATTTACATATTTCCCATTTAAATTCTAAAACATCAGTATTATGAGAATGGAACAACCAAAAGCTTGTACAATTTTCAGTTTATCTAAACAGCTGTTCTTATAACCAAACTATGACGTCACTAACCATATGACTTCACTAACCAAATGACTTTATTGTTTCCAATTTTCGTCTCACAAATTTCCAACACCCCCGAGAGCTAAAACATATCCATGTCAATAAAATAAAAAATAAAATTGCAAAGTTATTAAGTAAAATTTACCCAACCTATTTACCCATTAATTTAGCTACTAATTTACTCATGGACAACTATGATTGGAAATTAAAAAAATATTTACGCCTGTATCTAGAATTTCATTATAATACCTTGCTCTTTTATCCTAATAAATAATGCTTAAAATACTCTGTTTAACGTCAAAAAAATCTTGCTACTAATTGTAAAGTAAACTTTTTCTCAAGTATATAGCTCATACTTCATTTTTATTATAGTCCAGTGGTACCGATAACAACAACCATGTTCAGTCTATAACCCTTTATTATATAATGCTGTTCAAGAAGGTAAACATTTTATCTGAAAAAAATCTACTTAAATACCTAAATTATTTGGAATAATGATTGATAATTCCAATTATATAATAAAACTAATTATATATTCCACTATTTATTTACATAAACATTTACATTTGTTATTTGCTATATCGTGTATTTGAGAGTGGTTTTTTATTTCCGGTGAACTAATCTAACTGAGAGGTCCATTTCCTGTTCTTGTCACTAATGCCTTTTGACCTGTTTAGGTAATTAATAAAAAGTCCAATTGCAAGGGTGATTGGGTTCAGAATTGATCTGACAATCCTGGATTCTTGAGGGATTGAACTATTTGTCACATATATAGGGTATTGGATATAGTTATTAATTGTCAGTATATACACCATTACTCGTAAGGATTCTTAATTGACATCATAGCTACACTACTAGCATTAGCATTCGTAGAGATTCTTATTTGACATCATAGCTACACGAGTAGTAGCAGTATTCGTAGAGATTCTTATTTGACATCATAGCTACACTACTAGGCCTAGTATTATTATTCGTAAGGATTCTTAATTGACATCATAGCTACACTACTAGCATTAGCATTCGTAGATATTCTTATTTGACATCATAGCTCCACGAGTAGTAGCAGTTTTTGTAGAGATTATTATTTGACATCATAAGATACACTACTGTATAAGTATTCGTAGAGATTCTTATTCGATATCATAGCTACACTACTAGTATTAGCATTCGTAGATCTTCTTATTTGACATCGTAAGATACACTACTAGTATTAGCATTCGTAGAGATTCTTATTTGACATCATAGCTACACTTCTAGTAGCAGTATTCTTAAAGATTCTTATTTGACATCAAGCTAAACTACGTAAGTATTTTAAAATGAATATACGTGAAATTAATTTAATGGATTTTATGACATGTGGCTTTAATTGACTAAGGTCAGTTGGTTTAGCAGGATCAATAATTATTAGCCCAATAATCAAATACTGGTCCAATTTAGAACCATTAAAGAATTATGACAAGATTTTGTTGAGGATGAAACAAGTGACCTTATGACTTTGAAGCTGGTACTATAACCACTGATATTATTTTATTTATAAAATATTTTAACTCCAAAAGCCAATTATGTCTCTTTGCACTTTATGTGATACCAGACTATTCATTCAATCGCCATAAAACTGTGTGGCATATCATTTTTGAGAAATCAATAGATATTCATGATAGCTATATGAATTTCTAATTTTCACCTCCATGGGGAATGATTTTACTTTAAAAATGTTCTTTAAAAAATCTTTACTTAATTGAGCTTAAGCAAACATTTCAGTATAGCAACCTATATTCGTGAGAAATATAAACAATACAGAAAATATATAATAACACACCAGAAAAAAATGCAAAGTTTATTTTAAAAATATAAACAAGAAATGCAACCTGTGGCAGTTCAACAAAGCCAGCCAGACCTGTGGTAAATGTAAATTCACAAGTTGGTCTCAACATTCTACGTAACCAATTTCGGAGGAGAAAGATGAAAACACATTTCTGACACGAGTAAAGGCGTGTGTAGAACCTAACATCGTTGCTTTATTTCGAATATTATTAGCTTCTCCTATAAGAGAGGTTTAGAATATTTCGCTTTCATTTTCTGATAATGAACAATATTGACCTGAGACTCAAGAAAGGAGTTAATTGAGCTTGTTCCTTTGAGTGTTTTGATTGGAAATTGTATATAACAACCCATTCTTTGTGGAGCTCATAAATAGAAAATTTATTGAATTATTTTTTTATAATTATTTTAAACTTTAACATAGCGGTAAATACTTTTTTAAGTGATAATACTTATATTGAAAGAATCAACATAAAATCAACAATTTATTAAAAAGTGTTTAAAACTTTATACTTTGTGAGCTATTTTGGCATTAATAGTTTATGTTATTTTTAATTAAATATTAAACCAGTGAGAATACACTGAACTGTGTGACGTTGTCTCATAAATGTTGTGGAATTATTAGATTATATTTACTATTGAGCTAGGCATACTTTATTTCTTGAAATTCATTGCTAGTACTGTTGGGTTTATGTTATTCCGATTTTTATTGTGGACATTTTTCCATCACGATTAATAAAATAAGTTTCACGAAGTTTACTGATCCCATCCTCAGGAGTAAGTATATTATCAGTTTACTAATCTGAATGGAACATATAATCTCATATTGTTTTATGCTGAGTAAAGTATTTCTTAAATTTAAGAAACTGAATAATTTTCAGCAATAATTGTTTTTCTAAATTTAAATGAATGAAAACCAATATTTTCTCTAAAATAATTTTTATGTAAATATAATATAGATTTTTTTTTCTACCAAAGAAGATTGTTAAAACATTACATTTGCCAAACATTTATTTGACATATATCTGAGTGAATATGAAACCCTTACAAATATTATGCTTATGTTTACAGTATATGTATGCTCAATCGTAAGAGAGATTATCGCTTGAAACATTGTAGTACTGTAAGCAGGAGTCCAGTCCATGCAAACCATAACAACAGAAAAAAACTCTTCCAGGAGTATTCGAAGTCACTGATTTAAAAACAATCCATTCTTTATGCAATTTCGACATACTATAAAATTTCGATAGTAATTCTACATTTTCATAACTGACAATTTTCGAAAAGGGATTATTACTAACTTTGTTATAAGTTTTATAAAAAAAATTTCAAACACCAATTATTTATTAGAAAATAAAATTTTTTGCTTAATTATCTGAAGATTCTTTATGCCAGATTTTGGTAAAATTGTTTTTATATTTCTTTAATATAACAGTGTTAATATTTATGTTTATTTTTTTTTTAATATTGATTGAATTAATTTTTATTGAAATTATTATATTGCTTGTCTATTGCTTGTAATATTTTAACTATTCATTTTTCATATAACTTTTGTTATCACGAATAAAAAAGATTAAGTTAAGAGCTGGAACTTAGAACATAAATAGATCAGTACATAATCCGGACTATGCCGAGATAAAGCTGAAAAACATTTTAATGCAGTCAACAAAGTTAAAAAATGTTTGTATTTACTTCCCTGTGGGAAATAGGTTAGAATATGTCTGAAGGGAATGTTTTCAGTTCCTCTACACAGCTGTTCTTATGTTGTAAATTTTCGTCTTAAAAATTGTTAACACACTTCCCCGGGGCTAAGATTTATACATTAGATTATATTAGAATATTGAAGTAGCGACCAAACCACAAGGTAGGCATTTCAAGCCAAGTATGAATGAGGATTGGGTGTAAGATGATAGTGGCGCGATCTTGTAGTCTTGTGACTGACTAAGGCTGACATGTTCCTCAGAGAGGACTGTCAATTAATAGCCAAACAGCCGATGACAACTAAGGGACTTACAGTACGTGGAGTTCGAACCACTGACTCTGAACGACGAACTGGTCTAACTATGAGGATGATCTTTCCGGATTAACGTTGTATTCAGTAGTGCGGACGTAAATCCACACAAGAGAGCACTACACTCACCGACCATCGCTCAGAACTATCCACAATTCGTGACCTCCAATTAGCTGGATTACAGGACGACGCCACCGTCCCAGTCCATGGCAATAGAAACACAAGAAAGGAAAAACGTCCACACGACACAAGGGCTCATAAGCACTGGATTGGTTAATTGCCAATCTTGGATTGGATTTGGTTAATCGCACTGGAACTTGGCGACACTGGCACTGGTATATTTCTTTGTTTGCTGTGGTATGTTTTTAACTTCTTGTTTTCCTAATATCTCTCACGAGCCTAACTACAGATTAACGTACTATGAGAATTTTGTTACAGATTTATATTATTAACTTTTACAAACACCTCGTTTTCCCAATCTCTTAGGTCTTTGTTAAGAATTTGGTCATAATGGCCTCCTTTTATCTGAAGATTGGCCGATTGGTTGGCCTGCTAGATTATGTTTGGGAAATAGTTTTTTTTTGAAAAAAATATTGTTACCGGTTTTTATGTTTGCTTCTTCAAATTTCATTTTGTGATTTCCAGACCAGGTTGGAGATTCGTCTTGATCCATGCGATCGCCCGCAAATGGCTTTTAACTATGTACCGTTAGTTTTAAAATGTGTTAGCGAATAAAAAAATCTCTTTCGATATCTTTAAGCAAACAAACATGCATAAATGTATGCACAGTGTACACAATTTTCTCATATTATAGCAAAGGATAAGATAAACAAAATGACACAAACATAAAACGTGTTTTAACCAACGAATACCTCGTTAAAGTTACGTGACCAAACAATGAGTAAAACAAACATTTGCAGAAATATTGACCTTAATTGAGGAATCTAATGGATTTAGAAAGCTTACGCAACGAGTCCTTGGGTCGTAATAATGGATTACAAGCAAACTTTGTATCACTTGAAAAAATCGTTTTGGATAAACTGAGCCTTGATATTCTTTTATAATTTGATCAATGGAGAAAAATAAGAAAATGTTCAAGAATAATGTTATCTTGTAGAAGGTGGAGAGGTGATAAGTCAATTATTGCCTCGCCTCTAACAAACCGGCCAATTACATGTCTCAGCCAGCCTCTCGCTCGACCCTGCAGGAACTCTACTCTTTACACGGTCAATATTTTCCCCACGAAATAGTTATAATAAGTACTAGGTGATCCAATTGAACTGGGAAATTATTTCATTTTGTTATATATTCAACATGGACTACAAATCTGTAGCTAAGTATCCTCTAAATTTCTGTAAAATCAAAATATTTTCCCAAATATTATTGTCCAATTTAAGCTTTTTCCTTACCATGATGTCATTGATGGTACGATGTCATTGTAGTCATGGTACGTACTATAATATGGTTTATATTTACGAGGTTGTGAAAACACTTTCCTTCAATATAATAGTTCTGTGTACGAAAGGTAATTTTTATCAACTACCCGCATTAATTTCTCAGAATTATTACTAACTATCAGTAATAACTTTTTCACCATATACAATAATATATTTACTATACATAAATTTAATTATACTTCATTATTATGCATACATTTATAAGTTTAAATCCTACTGTTGGCAAAGGATAAATGAAGCTGACATGACAACTTGTTTTTGCTGACAATTTTTCACTAACGATTCAAACTTTCAAAGTGCTGACTGCTTTAGAAGAATTATTCAGAACTTTATTCGCTATCTTAGCATTCGACAATACTTGACGTCAGATTATGAATATCTTTATTCAATGAATTGTAACTTTTTGACTTTACCACACAGTTGTTATTCATTTTAGTTGGAATTGGTAGTTTGTCACTACGCAGTTATTTTGTCTGGTGAAGAAATAAAGATATTCTGCTACCTTTGTTTATGATGTTTATTAAAGTAGTTTGCGTTCCTTGAAAGCAATGTGATAAAACAGTTGTAAAAAAGTTATAAAACGTTATAAATCAAGTAACATGGGCTCTTGGGGAAACTCTCAGAATGAGTCTGAACAGTGTTTAAATAGGTTATTAGTCAAATAAAAAATATATTTAAACTTGAAAATGTCTTTGCAAAACTAATCACAAAAGAATTTATTACAAAATAAGCTTATAACTGTATAATTTCTTTGCGTGCATACGAACACTATCAGTATATAATTGGCTCACTTGGATATCAAAACTGTTATTTTTGTGTCCACCACACAATAATATTCCTTGCAGAATTCCGTTAAACTAACATTGTTTTTCCCTAAATGTATTTGAAAATACATTGAACTCAATTAAACCTTTGACTGTGCATTACATTTTTTACAACAAGAATATATCTATTTGATTTCTTTCTATTTTTAAAGCCCATATGTCTTTTCTGAAGCTGCTATAGAGATATATTTATTAAAACCCTAACTCTCGTGTCAATGCCATTACAGTACTAAAACGCATTTTATCATTGAATCCCTAAAATTTTGAAATCTCCGTCATCCACTCAGTAAAGTTAGAATTTACTGATTCTGATAAACCCTAGGGGAAAGATTGCACTGCGACCTATGAGATCTGTTGTGCCCCCAGACTAGTCTCTTGCCTAGAGAACCCCCTCTAGACCTAACACCTTAATAAAGTTTAGTATTATGTGGGGTTCTACCTTTGGGAAATCTCCAACTGCCACCTGGTATGTTCCCAAGCTTCTGACTCTCTTCTGACTGCCTCACACTCAGCCAGTAGGTGTCTAGGTGTTTCCTCCCCTGATTGACAGAAGCGGCAGTCAACCTCTTGAACGATCTTTCTAAGATTACCTCTGAACCTACAGTGTCCGGTTAGAAATCTCGTCAGCATCCTTAAGTTGGTTTTTTTAAACATAACCATGGCATTAGAACCTCTTACATTATGCCCTCCAAGCATTTCCTTGGCCTACCGGTATCCCGGAAGGTCAGTCCAGACTTTTTCTCTGGTTGCATTTCTTCCTCCTTGAGAGACTCAAGGAGTTTTTAAAGAAAGAGTCCTCCAGTGCGTAGCCTGGATCCGGCCCTACAAAGGGAGTGGCTGCCCCTGCCCTCACCAGCTTGTCTGCTACTTCGTTTCCCTGAACACCTTGGTGTCCAGGTACCCAAAGTAGTGACAACTTGTTGTTCTTCCCCAACTGGTCCAGATTTTTAATTCCAAAACATCTTAGATCTGTAGGCTGCTGAGCAATCTTCATTTTCATGTATCCTCTACTTAGGTCGAAGTGTACATACTTTCTTATAGCCTTGACCTCAGCTTGACCTAGAAACATCACTTCTGATTTCCATTCAAGCTCCTCCCCCTCAAGCCTGATGGTCCTCAGGTGTTTAAGTCTCCTCTTTCTTGTGAAAGGCACAAGTGAGGTCTTGTTGGGGTAAACCGACAACCCAACAGATTCAAACCAATCCTTCGTGTAAGTAGGCCCTCCCTGAATTAGATCACAAAGAGTATTTTCAAACCTCCCTCTCGCGGTGATGACTACATCATCTTTATATCCGATATATCGCAAGCCCTTCCTGGTTAGTTTACCAATAAACTCATTGACTACCAAAGGACTCCAAGGAGGGGGGATAGTAACCCACTCTGAGGACACACCCCCTACTGTGCTCATTTGAATGATTTTCTCTCCTTTATGTTTTTCCACCGTTTATAATGTAGGTATATAATCTTTTTAACAATAACGAACCATAACATTTTCTTGGAGTTTTGGGGATTAAAAAATATCTTGTTATAACCGTTTTAATAGTTTTTGTCAAATATGTATAAATGATTTAAACATTCTTTTTCATAACCAAAAAGATAAACAAATATAAATCAGCTGGTAGGTACATAAAGTTTAATATGCAACAAAATAAATCGGACCGTTTCTGAAAAAAACCGGGCTTAAAATATACACAGCTTTAAATTTTTGAGATAGGGAACCCTCTTAATTAATGAGGTTAATAGGTCTTCAAGGTTAAGTTTACAAATTTCCTCAAATTTAATTTAACAATTGGAAATTAGTTTTTGGTCATCACGATAGTTGGTTTTTGCATTTAAATTAACAATTTTGAAACAGGATTATTGTTTAAATACGTTTGATTCACTCAGATATACTAAATATAATTGGAAGAAGTAGTTATTAAATTTTTCAATGTAGTACTTTCCACATTGTTGTATTTAATGATTGGATATTCATTGGTGGCCGTTATTTTTAATTAATTATTACTGTTATCTTTAAAACTCTTTATTGTAAATTTATCAATATTATTGAAAGACCATTGTTTCTATAAAAGCTGTGTACTTGTATAATAATTGCATTAAGAAAATACAGAAAAGATGTTTTTCCCTTTTCAAACTGAATATATTTCATCGATATATTTTATTTGACATTTCCCCTCGATTGAAGAGTAAAAGCAATAAGTATAAAAACTGGTAAATGGGTCCAGTTTCAGATTTTGAGTTATTTTCGCAAAGCAAAGCCATTAGGTTACCTTAAAAATTTGCTCAGTTATAAAACTGCTGTCAAGAGGCTTTACCCCTTTTATGTGATGTGATTGGAAAAGACCAATCAAGGTTCAAAGCCCGCCTAGGGCCAATAAACACCACCGATAAACTCCATACGTTTTCAAGGTATCTAATTTTTCCTCCAATACTATTCTTTGATCCAAGCTCTTCATTGTATATTATTACAGGATGTAAATATCTATTTAGAAAAAAATATAGCGTTGGTGTACTAAGCGAATTTCCATTAATTTATGAATTACTTCTGATGAAACAAAAACTAAGGTTAATCATTTCCTAAGTCACTTGGGTAAATTATGCCAATCTACTTATTACCTTTAATATTAATATGGGATATACGTAGGTAGGTGTTCTAGCACCGGGGAAAATCTATATTTTTAATCTTCAATTACAATGAACTTTTTTATGAACTAAGTTATAAAAATTGTATAACATTACACATAACAAACAAAATATTAGTTTTTAAATTTTCTGAATAATGTAAAAAAACTGGGGCTTTAATAAATGTTTATCCTACCGTATTTACCTTAGGGATTCAGAGTACTGAAAAATAATAAAAAAAATATTTTGAAAAACCCAAAAATTACAGACAGTTACATGTTTACGTGCTTATACAACAATTTCAATTTTTAAATTAATTTTTTACGAGAGTTGTTTTTTTATTCGAATGAGTCGAGTTTTGTCATATATGTCCCACAAAACGAGTAAAGCTTTCTCAGATATTAACATGACGATTACGGTAATAGCTGAATATTTTTACCATAAAACATTAGCTATAATTCAAACTATGTGTACTGAAGTTACATGAAGTATCAGTATGATACTTATACAGTAAGTGATAGTATTACCGAAGTGAAGTGCAGTGTCACTATGATACTAATACAATAGGGGATAGTATTACCTCAGTGACGTGCAGTATCATTATGATACGAATACAGATGATAGTATTATCTCAGTGAAGTGCAGTATCACTATGATACTAATACGATAGATGATAGTATTATCTCAGTGAAGTGCAGTATCACTATGATACTAATACGATAGATGATAGTATTATCTCAGTGAAGTGCAGTATCACTATGATACTAATACGATAGATGATAGTATTATCTCAGTGAAGTGCAGTATCACTATGATACTAATACGATAGATGATAGTATTATCTCAGTGAAGTGCAGTATCACTATGATACTAATACGATAGATGATAGTATTATCTCAGTGAAGTGCAGTATCACTATGATACTAATACGATAGATGATAGTATTATCTCAGTGAAGTGCAGTATCACTATGATACTAATACGATAGATGATAGTATTATCTCAGTGAAGTGCAGTATCACTATGATACTAATACGATAGATGATAGTATTATCTCAGTGACGTGCAGTATCACTATGATACTAATACGATAGATGATAGTATTATCTCAGTGAAGTGCAGTATCACTATGATACTAATACGATAGATAATAGTGTTACCTCAGTGAAGTGCAGTATTACTATGATACTAATACAGTAAGTGATAGTATTATCTCAGTGACGTGCTGTATCACAATGATACCAATACTATTGTATTAGAAGGTGATAGTATTACATCAGATTACAGTGCGTTGCGTCACTGTTGCTCGTAATACCGATTAAATTGCTTCATTAAACGCATTTTCGTATTGAAATTCATTGGCGTTGATTGGCACGGACCCTTTATTGATCTTGTCAGCTAATTGTAGTTAATTATCCTTCAGTTGATTAACAAAGAGCAACAAGCCTTTTGTGGCTTGTTTCCAATTATGAGATCCGTTTACAATAGAGGTCAATTATCTTTAGGCGGGAAGTCAAGATCGTTGAATGTTTTACACAGTTTGAAAGGAAGAAATGAGGAAATGCTGCCCTATAATATGCAAAGGGTGAAATGGTTTTTGTAGAGCGGTTAAATTATTATAATTATATGTATGGGCTAAACAATAAATGTAAGTTGAATTTAGATTTGTTTGCATATGAATTGTTTATATTCCGTAACAGATTAAATTAATAGACTGTGTATAAAAGATAATGTATTAGTTCGATTTAAAAAATATTTCCAAAAGATATTGAGTTTTCATAGAAAACTAATTCATAGTATTGCTTGAAGCCACTTTAACAAACCAATTGGAGTAAATTAAATTTCCTTTTTGCTTTTTAATCCTCATTTCGTATCTAACACAATCAGTTGACCACAGTTTATTAATAGTCGTTCGAATAATAATGATAGTTCCAACAATTGAGCCTGGGTAAAACACTCTACCACGTCTAAGTACAACTGCGCATTGTCTTCGCGGCGGACTCATGCGTTACAGGTTGTGAGTTCAATCCTCGATGGTAGTGGATATATTTTTGTTTATAGTCCATGCAGGGTGGTAAAAAATGTTTGCGTCAATTGTTCAATAAACAACTATCATTTTTTGTTTTTATTTCAAGAAAGCAACTAACAACATCATGTTCTGTCACAGACATAATTAAAACAACGATTATTACTAAATATTTGTATTATAAATATTAAATTTATTTCCTTAAACTTCCTTATTCTCTCCGAGCAAGGCTCGGTCTCCAGGTACTCTAAATTAATTCGACTATGAACCAAGAATTTGTGATTTTACTGTGGTTTTAGATTAAAATTAAGATGTAAAAATACGTCCTAAAACCTTTCCATTTCTAAGTTCTAATAATGTTAAAATATGTCTCAGGTAAATTTAAAACTCATTTTATATTCCGCAAAGAATATCCGGTCGGCTGGTTTTATTGAAAAGAAATTCTCGCACATGGAATGAATATCAGGCTGACTAAACACAGAAAGCGGATTTTCTTGCTTCATTTTCGTGACGCAGTGGTTATTGCAGAGCATAATCATATATTGGGATTCTGTGGATATTCATACAGTCTTTGTCAATAATTATTGTCAGGGTAGTTTAATCCTTGACTAGTTTAAAACACACGTTTGATAAAAATATTATTGACGACTAGTTTTTATAGCACACGCTGTGTATTACACTGCATTTTTGTCATGTTGCTTATATTTAAAGTATATTTTTATAGTTTTAAAGTAGGACACTAATTTTCTAATTTTAAGGATGGATTACAGGACACAACCGTTATAGTCATATTGTATGTTTAAAGTTATTAACGGTTTATTTCAAACAGTAAATTGAAGATTAAAGTATCTCATTTCAAATTTTATTCTACAAGATTTCAACTTTTCACCTTTTAACTTCAACATTTCAACTTTTATTCTGCAAGATTACGTATACTGTTCGAAGTTAACGTTGTTTAAATTTTAGATCATACAACCATTCAGGCATTCATTCGCTCATAGCACGTAAAACCCAACTGCACACGAAAAAGGTTTTGTTAGTTCCTCGTGATGAAATGTTGCCTTTTGATACTTCTATTGTAACCAGAAATCGTATTGGACTAATGATAATGGAAGCTGAGGTACAGTATTTCAATCTTACATTTATATACAGCTTTAGGAAGGATAAATTAGGAAACTTAAATACCAAAATGGTAATTCCACCGGTACCATTTTTTACTCACTTCCAATAAGATCAGAGTAAAATTAAAATAATCACTATGGCGTGGTTTTGAACCGGAAAAATTGTACTTGTTATTTGAAAGTGTTAATGTCTATCAATCTACTCATACCTGAGAAGAAGTTCAATTGTTTATTTACTCAGTATAGATATGTGGTAAAATATTGAATTAAACTATGATGAACTAATAAACTCCACAAAAAATGTTGACGAGACCAAAAAAAGATTTATTAAATATGTATTACATTTATAACTGATATACATCTTTTGGCAAACGTATTTTTGGGTTAGAACTAATTTTATTCCTGTTTAAAGTTTGTGTTTAAAGAGATACATCTTTTAGAGTTTTTACGTTTTTAAGAGGTTCTCCGGAAATGAAAATTCAAATTAAGAGGGCCAACTGAACACTCTTAAATGAATGATAGGCCTTTGCATCATATTTAACTTATTCTTATTTATTTTACGTATCTGTTTTAATTTATTATAAATTAATAGATTAATTTATTATATTAGAATAGAATATTTCCTATGGCACTTTTAATTAAAATAATAAAACTAAAATCCTATTAAGACGTGCATAAGATATCACAGTAACGCATTACACAGTCTTGAGCCTATTCTGTCAAAACTACGTCGGCATCTGGTCCACCACATATGTGTTGCAAATAATTATTCTAAATTTTAGTTTCTAGAATAAAATGTGCCTGAATTATTACTTTTATTTACACAAAATACTTTTGAGTACCAATTTAAAATAATCAATAGATTTATTCGCGATGGATAGGGAATATAATTTAATATTAAAATATATTTCAATGAAATCTGAATTCTTATTTTTGAGACACCGAAAGAAGTAGGTGGGTATTTTAAGGTGAATATTAGTAAAGAGTGAGGCGAGTGTAATGGATTTGATGACTTGCAGCTGTTACTGACAAAAACCAACTTATTCCTTTGCCAAGATCAGTATTTAATAGGCCAATGGTCAAAGTTAACTGGGTTTCTGTTGTAATCACCATATTTGTTAAGCCGTAATATGTAGAATATTTTAAAAATTTAAAGTCGACATTAATCTTATAGCAGTTGTTGTTATACTTTTTCACTAAATAAAATAGAATCGTTCGTACACATCAGGACACATGACTGATGGAGGTTTTAAAGGTCATACTTACATGAAGAATCCGCCTAGGTTAAAATAGTTGAACTAAGTTAATAAAGATGTGATCCAGTGTGAGTGGAGGGCCAGTTCAGATGGCGAAGGATAGAGAGTAAGAAATATCCCCCTCCATCAGGAAGTAAATTAGAATCACACTAGGATTCTTTAAAACGTTCTAGGATTAAAGATTCTTCTAATCTTAGAAACCCAAAAGTTTTTTTAACTCCACTTATATGTAGGTAAAAAATGTATTCCCTATGATTTATAAATGTTTTACAATTCGAAATCCACTGTTTTCGGTGTATTTTATGTATTACAATGTACTCGGTGTATTTCAATGAAGGCAATCTTCATGTCTTATGTTTGTACAAGAATGAAACATATTTTAAATTTGTATTTACACCAAAGCAGTTACGAAAAAAGAATAGGTAGAGAGTCATCTAATATTAGCGTTGCCGGTGGACCGCTCTAGCGACAAGACGGCGAACTACGAGTCTCGGCGCGCGTCCCAGTTCGCAGTTCGTTCCGTTCAGTTCTGTTGTGACTCCCGTCTGTGACGAGCGTGCGTGTCGTGGCGTGTTCCAGCTGAAACACGCGTGTCAGTGTGCGACACGGACCGCGATGAAGTACAACTGATACGTTTAACATATTAAGTGTCATCGATGGATAACAATTTTCCAGGATAATAGTGATGTGAACAATGGTACGAGCTCAACACACCGTCTGGCTATTGTTGCTCGTGTTCGCACCTCCAGGCTTCTCCGACAATCTAGGTAGACAACACTAATTAAATCATTAAACGGCTTAGTGATCATAGTTTTCATGTAGGCATACCAAGAAAACATTGTAAAACTTGCCAAACCTAATAGTTGTCTATTTTTACCCTTCTGCAAACCAATAAATGAAAGTTAATTTACATTCCAGTTTTAAAACTTTAAGTACTTAGTTATAATGATGAGAACATAATCACGGTTCACAGATTTTTTGTGTTCTTCCTATTTTTACCATACTTTTGGATATATGTCTTATGATAATGAATCATAAACGTGAAGAAAGAATTCTGTAAAATATATAATTATTCATCAAGGCATACCATGTTAATTTGTGAAAATATAAAAGTAACAATTATTGAATTTCACATAATGTAAAGATCTTGAGATTGACAGGTGTAACTGTGCTGTATAGGGGTTCAAATATATAAATGGTAAACCTATTTAGTTACTATGTAGGATTTTTTACAATCAAAAGCTGTAGTGGATATGATTGTACGCTTGTAATAACTCTTAGTTAGTACTTTCTCTCCTAAAATCATCTACTACCGAATGGCTGTATTCACTCGTGTAGAGTGAACGTGAGTTAACACACGAATAAAGAGAACAGTTTTTAGCCTCGTCACCTCCTCGTGCTCCCATGCTCGCGTCTCCGCAGTATTTCATCACGCTCGGATACGCCTTCGCTAATTTATTTCGACCGCGCGAATCATCGGAGTAAAACGCGAGTTTTTGCCAAAAGTCCAGACCGGGCTAGTGTGGTGTACCAGACAAGTCCGTGGGTTTGGAGTTATGAGATTGAATAAATACCCGGGGCCGTTGCACCGGCTGTAGCGTTGCCAACCGCCGCTGCCAGCGCTGCCCAACAATTAAACAATTACGTCGACGAAATTATCCACAGCCTCCTCTAATTGTAGCCAAGGTCACTCGCTTACTGTGTTGCGTATTTGCACACATCGCTTTGGCCTACTTCCCCATTGTTGTGTCTGAACGCCTGAATGTCTGAATCCAACATGTTCCGAAAGTCCTTTATCGTTCGAATAATATACCTACTATGTAGAATAATGAATCATATTCGTTTTTTCTATGTGAGGAATAGTTGTTAAGGTATATATACTAATACAGCTAGGTAGTTTTATTGGTTGAAAATCATCAGAATAGCCAGTTTTGTCTTGTTTGATAACATGGATTTTAAATAATATGATTAAATTTATTTGATACAATTTCGCAGAATAAAACAACCATAATTTACCAAAAATGACATTTTATCTTCAATATATTATTTTGTTTCAAATTTTAATTCTTCATCAGATCACATTGAACTTAATTTAACGTTACTAAAAATGTTGGTGTGCCAATTATTTAAACTACGGTTTGAACATTAGTATATAAGTAAATTCTCGTTCAAACAGATTAATTAACTGGTTAACCACGTATAAAATCAACGGAAATCCTTTTTTGCCAAAGCGGTGAAAATCATTGAGCGACTGATGGTCGGGTTTTATTGGTTGTGTAGATTGTGAACAAAACCGTAACCACTTTAAAGAGTTGTTATCAGAGGATCCTGTCAATGATGTCAGCTGTTTTATGGTGCTCATTATGCTGCATTTTATGGTGCTCATTGTGTATATATTTAAAAAAGGGTTAAATTATAATACGTATTAAGTACATTTAATTAAAATTATTTATAATTAGAACCACTTTAAAAGCAAGAAATTATTTAAAAACAATCCAACAAATAAAAGTCAACAAAGACACATGAATAGATTTTTAATTTTCACCAAAACTAATCTACTGAAAACTCTTTCAAAGAATGATCGGCTTAACGAATCAAAGCAAAAGTGGAGAAATTAAATGTTGGAGAATAAATTGCTGTTTAAAACTCCAAAAGGAATAATGTAAAAGCAAAATTAAATGACTTAATTATGTTGCCTTTAAAAATGGAATAAAGAAGTATCTGTTAATTGAAGATCAAAACGAAACACAAGCATCCGGCCGCAAGTTAATTAAATTCCTATCGAGGATTGTAGTTACATTTGAAGACTGTTCAATATTAACGGGTGCAGTTATTTCAAAGACAATTAATTACTGTTATTGTTAAAAAATCACTGAATAAGAAATTGGAAATGAATTAAATTTATTTAACCGTGTCTGATATTTTTATTGATTAAAAAAAATAAAGAGAAAAGTAAAACCACCATCAACAATTAATTAGTTTTGTACTGCGGTTTGATTTTTGTTGTTTTTCAGTTTTATAGGTTCTTGTTTTACTATTCAAAAATACTTTCTGTCATTTAGTTTTAGCTCGTTTATGACACATAAGTTTGATTAAACATATTTGTTTCCTTATTTAGTCTTCTTTACCTCATAATTTACTCAAATAGTTTTTAAAGATTATTAGTACTTTAAAGACTGTTGGGAAATTAAGAGTAGGTCTAGGTGTGACTGGAAAATTCGTAATTACGCTTAATAAAGTTCTCAAGGTCACGTAAGTGCGTCTTATGTATGAAATCATCACCGTTAGATATCACCACAAATTCTTACTGTTTACAGCAAACAATATAATGTTTAACTCTCTAGTAAATTAAATTTCCGGGTGTTACGACTTAACCTAGACTCTTAGTGTCAAAGAAACCGCGTTAAACGTTGCTGAAACAAAAAATACAACAATGCCAATCAGTCTCGAGTGAGCACAAAAGCAAACTCAATCGGAAGAAGTGGAGGAAGCAGAAATTTCACGCAAGCGCTCGCCCACAAAGCCGAGAAATAAAGCCGATTTGTTCTGTTTTTGTCGTTTTCGAAGACGTTTGTTTTTAAATTTCCCAGTTTTGCTCACATACCTTCTCATCGATTGTTTGTGAATACTAAACGAAGAGTTTGTACTGATGAAATTGTTATTTTAGTGTTTCAATAAGGAAAATGGAGCTATTATTGAATTCGTCAAGGCAAAACCAAGAGGTTTTTCTTCATTTTGAGGTCCATAAAAGCCAGACTTGCCATTCATCTAAGACTGCGCTTATAATGTACCCTATTGTGGCTATAAATAATGGTATGGAATTATAAAACCCCGAATAAATTTTAAAAAATAGTTGTGTATTTTTATATTATGGTTTTATAATTACAGACTAGAAAATAACTTTACAAATATATACAAATCTATGTTGTGACAAAATAAAGAAAAGTTATTAAAAAGAGCCTATGGTTTGGTGTGACTTTGGAATTTATATTTACCATTAAATACAAGAAATGTGTACACTTTTAATAGACACAAACACGTAAACAAGCACGAAAAATCTTAAATGTCGTTAAAGTTTGAAAATATTTAAAAAGGTTAAACTAGGTGGATCGATCCTTCCGAAACAGGGTGTTTAAGGTATAAATCCCACAAAGGGGGTTTCTTGAATTTTGTCAAAGTATTAAATTAATTGGTATTCACAACTTCAACAATTAGCCTAAAAACATTTACAGTAAGATATAATACCTAATTGGTATATTCGGTCTTTGTCAATTATACGAAAATTGATAACAGCAAAAACGTAAACATTGATGTCTCACTTATTATTTGGAATATAACTTTCTAAAGCTGTAGTACAATACAGTATGTTGAACAATTCGACTGTTTTACTCATCGTGGCGGCAAACTTACTTTCTCGATGACGTAGGTTGCAATTATGTATGCTGAAACTCTAAATTATATTTATACCAACCAATCAATACCACTTTACCACAAAACATTACATATAATCAAACAGGTTAACATAAATATCAAAACCGGTTAAAGTACTGTATAGGAAAATTTGTTAATACGCAAGAAAATTTTAAATCTTCAAAAGTAACCACTTGATATTTCGTTTCTTAAAGAAATAGCCTCATAAATGTTTTGGTATAATGTTTTTGTTTGATAACTATTGTGTCATTGGTTTGTTCAGTGCTAGATTTGTTTCATATTTTCTACCCTTATCATTATTTTATTTCTTGTTTTATATACTATTTCAATTATTTATCTTATCAGGCACGAGCAAACTTTTGAGTTGACTCCTATTGTACTCAGATTTGAGCCTTGTAATAACCATTTTATATTCCATAGTTTAACCTTTAAGTAATATCCTCGTTGTTTGTTTATTAAAATTAAGTATATTTGTTGTACGTATTAAAAAAACCTACACAAAGTATTGAAATAGAGTGTTAATAATGTACAGTGCATTATGTATATATTTACAAAATTAACACCAAATCCAAAATTTCCGTCACTTGATAGTGGTATCGTATGTACAGTCTATCACTAGTTATTCTAAACAGTTTAATTTTTTAAGTTGAAGAAAACAGTCAGTCAGAATCAACTGATGGTTTTCTGATGTATGATGATTTCGCAACAATTAGGTGTTGCCTGAATTCAAATGTAAAACGGTTAAGGGCGATTGCCAGGGGGTGAGAAGATGGGACGCAAGATAAAGCATGTCAGGAAATCCAGTGAAGAGAAATTGTCTGAAAATACATTTAACATTGTGAGCTATATAATTTAAATAAGTATGCTTTTTGTGTAACAGTAAAATAAGAGTAAAGTTTGAAATCAATAAAGCTCAAGATGAAACAAAATATATTTTTCGAACATTTCCTTTTACACAATTTTTGATTCCGAGAGTTGCAAAGAGCGAGGGCGCGGCGCGGCTCGGTGCGGTGTGGTGAAGTGAACGGAAGTGAAGATTTCAAGGCGTCTCCGAGGATAAAGCCGATTTGTTCCTTTTTGTTTGTGTTTTCGGTGGGTTTTGTTTAAACATTTTATGTGCTCTGTTGATTTCATATTTAAATTTGATTTTAGTCCTTCTTTGCATAAACAAATGTTTTCTTTGCTCTTTACTTTAAGCTCATTACAATTTTTACTTTTTTCCATGTTTTTACCTTTATACACTATAAATTTACTTGTGTGAAGCTAGTTATCTTCAACGTGTTTCTGATAAATTATTTTAGAATATTTTAGGAATGAGAAGGATTACTTCTTCAAAAACGGCTCCAATAAACTTCATACTTGAAATAAAGCTGTTGGAGATAAAAGTTTAGGTCGATTGACCATTTAAAATAATTGAGATTTTTATAGGTAGAAAAACAGACACTTTAAAATAATTATTTCCAACCGTCACTTAAATTTTGCAAGGAAAATATGAAATTTTTAATTTAAAAAGAACAGAAATTTTGTGTTTTATAGAAAATACTTCGTTAGATCCCATTAATTAATTGTTTAGTGACTGCTTCCAAGAGAAAAATGATTATATTTATTTACCTGTAGAAATAGGTTAGATCATGTATACGTCTAGAGTGAATGATTCGAGTTAATCTATCCATGCCAACAAATTAATTGAAATAATATAAACTGTTGCTAAGCAACACTACTTCCGTTGCATTTCTGCGTTCCACAAATCTGCTAACACCCACCCCCCAGAGCTCAGACATATTCATGTCAATAATTTGTTTGTGATTGTCTAAGCCAGTGTGATTTTTTTACATTTTGAAAGAGGATTGTCAAAACTCGGTATTTTTACTACCTAAAAACAATATATTGTTAGATATGTGCAATTTTGTAGTTGTTGTCGTAGATTTTATTTTATTTCACAGATTAATTCATTAATTAGTCCAATTATTAATTCGCAACTGGGTCCAAAATTGACTCAGCATCCTCTCAAGGTTTTTAAATAAATGCGCTCCTCGACCAACATGGTAAAGATTACAAGCAAACTTTGGCGATACAAGAAACAACTTTTGAAAGTTATAATTATTTTACGGGATGTAACCGCAAAAGTTTCAAGTCCTCTTTGCACTAGAACGTTGGACTTTTAAACTACTTGCAAATAAAAACGCTCCTAATCTGCAAGTAAAATATTTACTCTCTAATATTTCATAATGTATATAATAGTATAAGAAGTTATGGTTAGGTATCCATATTAAAAAATACAATAATAATACAAATACATTATTGTTTAGTTTCTTTGAAAAATACCCACAGATATATAATTTATAGGTCGAGGGTTACGCAAAATTATTAAAGGATTTTTCTTAGAAAAAATAAATTAGAGAGTTCCTTTCCCTTGTCCTTATGATTTTACCAGTACAGCACTGCAAAGTTCTAAGACTATTTTGCCTCACCAGTGGAAACACACCTGACAATATTTACTATTAAAAATGAAGCAAAAAGCAAAACGCCAAAATAATTATATAAATTTTTCGTCAATATGTAAATTACATCAGGACTAATTATTTCAACCAACTACTTAAAAAATAAAGGATTGATCCTTTCAGACGACATTTTGCTCCCTGGTGTGATCATTGATCATAGCTCTTTTCTAAGAAAAGAGATGATTTTCTGAATGGAATATTGAGTTACTATATAGCATTCGTTTCCATAATTAGACATATCAAGATTCTCTGCAATACTGTTACTAATAGTAGTAACAGTGTTGCAGTAACAATACTCGTGTAGGAGGTAAGGACGAAGACATAAGCCGGTACGGAGGACTACATCGTTATCATGGACTTATAAGTGAACTGAACTCAACCAGTTTCATTATTAATTTATAGGATCAACAAACTATTACTTCCTTATGCTACTGGTAATATTGACCATTGTATATTGATATAAAAAATTTTTTATATTTGTTTTATTTCATGGGATTAAATCATCATTATTTTGTTTCTTTACTACTTTTATCGTTCACAGTAATACTATCTTGTATACTAGCACAATAGTATGGCAAATTTATATACTTACACTATTTTATTAGTGCTTATTTCACTGTAGTATTTGGTACTAGTATTATATTTATTACTAGCTATAAGTCTATCCTTTCTACGGATTGTGCGATTCGGTTAAATGATTTGTGTGCTTGATATATCTAAATGGAATGTTTTAAGTTCCTCTAAACAGCTGTCCTCATAACAATATGACGTCACTTACTTGACCCTTTTTACCCTTTATTCATTTTCCTGTATGAATAAGCCAATGTAACAAACCAATTGGTGTAATAAGTTTGACAAAACGATCTATCACCGACATATTAAAAAAATGGTTTAATTATTTGAATTAATATTATATTTTAATTTGAACTGAGCAAAGCTTGAACATCAGGTACTTATTAATTAATAGTGCAGTGAATAAAACCAAATAAAACCAACTGGGTTTAGAATAGAATCATTGTAATTCCAATCTATACAATTTTAACTGAAAATCAGATCAAATACTCACATTTGCAAATACGTAATCTATTTGTTAGTTAAATGTTTTCAAAGTTTGACGCTAGAAGTAAAATTTTAATTTAGAGTTTTCGTACATTTACAATAAGAGAAAGTTTGTTATCACTGTAATCGGAAATCGCTTCCCGTTTTTATAGCCTTTCAACAGGTTTACAAAGGTAATTTTAAATCCGGCCATATTGCGACTGCAAACTGAATATACTGCGAAAAAATATACGCATGGGTTGTCAAATATTCATTCCAATGACAACAAATCCATACAGATTTGAAATTTATAAATTGAAAATAGGAGGTATAATATTTAATATAATTAGTTTGGACTTGATGTGCTGTGACCCCATTTGTGGCGCAGTATAGCGTAAAATAACAAAACTTGTTTTCATGAAATACAACGGACAAAATAGAGGAGGTGAACAATATAACTTCACTATGGTATTTCATACTAATATAAAAACCTTGAAAGCGGCTTGACCATTATTTTCGTAAAAAAGGTCAGTTTATGATGACGCATGGAAATAATAATCCGGCAAATGCACTGTTTACTACATCAACCCACACAAAACCACTGGGATTCGTTAGTTTGTTTACCGAACCATCTCCCAATTAGTTTGGAAATACCTTGTTATCACAATGAAACATGAGTTTTCCACATTACCTATGGACGTGTGCAGTTTAAAAAAGCGTTTTTTTTAATTCGGAGATTAGATTCCCTGAAACGTAACTTTATACTCACTAAAATGGATTTTTATAATACATGAACCACCTTGCTAGTTGTTTTTTGGTTTTGGTATCCAACTTATAGCTTTTGACATAGTTTTGTGATTTTTCGGTAACAGAATTAGCTGCCTTTATCACTGGAATATTAATTAACCATTCTGACAAACTAAGAATTTTGTCTTCGCCATTAACACAACTTCATGACATCAAATCCTTTTCTGAATAATTAGAGTGAAGACTGAGTCTATACGCTCTAACTATTCACCTTAAAATACCAGGATATATATTCATAAATATACTTTTATAAACGCTTGTTTCGAATAATATATTTAAATTTGTGGTTTTCGAGGGGTTGGCAGGCACTATGACTGGATTGTGTACAGTTAATAGAAAATAATAGATTAATATGATAGGTTTGAATAGTTTTCCTAACTGTGACGTGATATTTGGTTGTGAGTGTCTCAAACTTGAGTATCAGGCTAGGTCTTGTGTCTGATTTAGAAAGAGTTGACACACAAGCATAATTAAATTGCACAAGCAATTATTGTTACTGGTTTTAAAATAAAAAATAATAAACGTTGAATAATCTGTATCATCTGGTTCGTGTTCCTTCTTAAACATTTTTGCCAGAAATCTAAAATATATAATTTAACAGAAACTTTGAGGACATTTTAAGTCCTGCTTACCTTTACTTAGTAAAATTACAGAATAGTTAGGAAAATGTATAAGATTATTTATGATCATTAAGATAATTTAAATATTTTGAAAAGGAACTAGAAGAGTTATTTATAACGATGAACTAACAGACTTTTTTAAACGACTTGAAATTTTAAACAAGTATTAAAGAGTTTTCTTTGTCTCTTTATACTTATTAAATAACTTTTACCTGATTCTGCAATTCCACTGTTATTTTAAATTAAGTTAACTTTCAGTTATCTATTAACGTCTATTTTAACGTCACAGCACGTAGAACTGAATTA
Organism: Nephotettix cincticeps; assembly: GCA_023375725.1. Taxonomy (NCBI): domain Eukaryota; kingdom Metazoa; phylum Arthropoda; class Insecta; order Hemiptera; family Cicadellidae; genus Nephotettix; species Nephotettix cincticeps. The sequence continues at coordinate 35,857,931 of CM041788.1, forward strand.
TGATTTACTTTAGAACAGGTTGCTACTTTATTTTTTGTCTATGTTAGTAGCAGTTTATTATTTCTCTCTCTCTCTCTCTCTCTCTCTAGTTAAATTTTGTTTTCTTTATGTATCGTCATTAGATAAGAAACTGCATGATCACACACAGACTTGTGATCTCTTCTTTTTTTACATACGACTACGATTTAGATCAATTATCGTATTGTTTTTCATTGAGATAGAAATATTGAGTTTGTTATCAGGTAATAACCTCATTTAGTATCAATTGTTGTCGACAATTTTTGTCGTTTTAGACTAATCAATCAGCTGTTATGTTACTTACGTTGTAGCAGTTCTTTTTTTAATGCTGATTGGTTGTTTAGGTTATGTCAGTGCTGACCTCGAATGAAAAGTAAAGTTCATCAGTTTCATTTGAGCCCTGAGATTTGCGAGAGGGGAGGTAAAGTAACCGTGGTGGGGTTCCCCTGCGGATGAGGGGAACAGCTCAGCTGCTGTAGAAAACAATAAAGAGTCAAACTAACAGTTTGTTATTGTGCACTGTTTATATTTGCGTCGTAGTCTACTGCGCATCCAAAACTCAGGGCTCAGATGAAACCTCATCAACAATGATCCTTTGCGGCCTAGGTCTAAAAAATCATAATAATAATAGGAATACTCGTAGGGAAGAAAAAGATCAAAGTTAGCTCTTCAACGCATGTATATGAAACAGCTGTTTTTGATGCAGTATGACGAAAAATATTTTTCTTACATAATGAACTATTGGTATTGAAATGACGTTCTACGAAAAGTAATCTCTATATATAAAATTGAAATGTATGTCTGTATGTATGTCCTTTATGCGTTGCCAAACTACTCATCCGATCGCCATGAAATTTTAGGAAGTTGCTCTATATGTGTCCGGGAAGGTTTTAGTCAAAATATATTTTCGAAAACCCCATAAGTTTCCATTTTATGGCGTTTTAAATTTCTAATGTTAACCTTATGGAGAGTAAGTTTGTTTACAAATTGTCTACAATGAAAACATTTGATTTCTTAGCTACAGCTGATTGGTTTACTTTCCATTAGCAATACCGTATGCTTTACTATCCAATGCCATCTGAATTATTCATTAATGTTAAACTATGAAGTAAATGTGTACTGTAAAAAATGAACAGCTTTAATCACCACGTTAATAGTTAACGGTTTTGGGGGATTATGTATTTATATTTTTATTTTCTGTCTGATTAAAGTCACGTGTTTATATGATAATTACAATGTTTATATTATTACGTTTATTATAATAATCAGCTGTTGTATATCTTTCCTATAAAAGCCGTATTACAGTTAGGTTTCGTTTGGGTTTGGATTTGATTTGAAAATTGTGAATTAATCCACTCAGATTTATTTGTTTTATGGGAATGATATTAATATGTTTTATCGTTTCAGTATTGTTATTCACTATGCAGCGACCCAGAATATATAACCTTTCACAATGAAGCCGTATTGCTATTCGACTTCAGAACATGGCCAATCTTAAAGTTAACATGTGTTTACTGTGAGGCGTTATGAAGTTCGCCGGGTCAGCTAGTAGTTTATATTTGATTCATTTCAATCAGTAAAACAATTTTTTGAAAAATATATTTAACATGTGAAATGGTATTTTACATTCACATAGTGAAAATATTGGACAGCGTAAGCAAGGTTTTTTGAACGTCGCCTAGAGCGACACAATAACAGCGGGTTCCATCGGTGACCAGGATTGGAGATAACAGCTGTTTACTGAGGTTTACATACCAGTGGTGAACATGCACTCAAACACCTCTGTCTCTTGTAGCTTGCACCTAATTCACACTGGAGAAATAAGTAGAAACCTAGTAAAATACACTTCATTTTAGTTGATGCAATTGTAAAAATAACCGAATGTGAAAATAAAAATCATACGTGTAGTAGAAAATACATGTAATTTTTTCATTAACAACTTTATAAAACTTGTAATAACAGGCCAGAGCTACCAACAATAGTTAGGGTGCCTGCTGATAAGTGTTTGAAGTAGTTTTCTGGTTTAATGTTAAATAAGTATTGATTTAACGTAAACCAAGAATAACTTCTTACATGTAAATAAACACGATTTAAAAAAAAATTCTTATGAAATAGTTAGTATCACTTTAATTGTAAGTGATGATAAAAATCTTGAGGTTTCCTAATCACTTAGTGTAAAAGCAAGAGCTATACATTACTATTTAAATTAAATCCGATATATTTACTCAAATATTAAGCAACACAAGCTGATAAAAATTTATGTAAATACATCTTAGATATTTCTAAATACTATAAGGTTTTAAAATAAAGATAACGACGTAATCTATTGGTGAAACATATATTGTACTGAAAAATCTCTTTCGCATTAATAATATTGTTTAAGATGTGATCATCCTTTTAATATTGTAAACATAGCAAACGTGAATACACGTTTGAGCTTTTTCTTTTGACTCCCGACGTTTGCTAAGCCAAATGTTAAATACTCGTACAAATTACATGGTTAAAAACAGTTTAGTTTAGCAACGGTGCCTGCAGAACATGAAACGCAATTCAAGCGCTGTATTTAAATTGCAACGGTGCATGGCGTGTCTTGTTGCCGCGGCATAGACGATGTTCATATAGCTGTTAAAGTTAAAGTCAATAATTACTTATGGGAGGCACTCATTAAACCTCGTTCCAAACAGTATTATTACATTTCAATTATATGATTAAGTTAACCTATATAAAGCTAAATTTTCTAATAATATCAATTTTATTTGTTTCTGGAACACTGGATACAAAAAAATCATTAAATCATTAGTTACCGTATGTGCTCATTTATTGTATTTAAAGACCACTTCCAAAGATTCAAAACCAAGGAGTTGCTCATGTTAAAGTTACATATACCTATACAAGAAACAATCGACATATTAACGCAGTTGATCCATCATTAATATATTAAAAGGGGGAAAAACAAAAAAAGGATCTTACTCACAAATGAAGTTGTCGGAAGCTATGTAAATTAAAATAATTGCTATTGAAGTATATTAGTTCAAAAACTAAAGACTAAAATTGGTTTCATCATGTTAAAGTAACCCATAAATTCTTTTTAAGAGGAACTATCCAGGCTGTAATAGTTTTCTTCCTCAAGATATTTCAGAAAAGTGAAAAGTCGTCTGTTAAATAAAGTGAACGGAAAGAAGATTTTATGACGGCGCTCTCTCTTTTTTCTCTCTCTTTCTCTCACTTAGCAGAGCCAATTGTTATTACTTTTTAGTGTGGGCACATTTGAAGTTATTTAGCACGTTTTACGTTCAGCACTATCGCTCACCAAATGCCATTTTTCTTTATAACCAGTTTATTTGAAAGTAAAAGTGCTAGATTTGTTGATTTTCAAATTTCACTTTGCCAATGAGCTCCATTCAGCTAATTATATATGTGTCATTTTGGATGTAGATTAGCTTTTATTACTGTTATTTGATATAATTTAACTAGATATTGTTCAATATCTTTTCCTCGTTATGTGACCTAAAACCATTTAAATTAGAGTGAACTGTATCCGTCAAACATCTTCAAAAATACTTAAGAGTTTGCAGCGCTTGTATTTTATTTTATTTACTTTATAAGAAAAATTTGAAATTATTAAAAAAGCCGATGGAATATTTATTTTATCAGAAAACGTTTTACTTGGTGTCATTTGAAAGGGCACAACAATATCCAGAGGACTATTGGATTAGAGTTTACACATTTCAATTTATCAATATTTTCATTTATATTAAATTATATATTGACATTTTTACATTAATATTGTTTTATTATTATTTTAAATTACGTTACAATATTTACAATAGACAAGCTACTGATAAAAGTCAGCTCAACAAAATCAATCTACTATTATTGACTTTCCAAAAAGATTCATAGCACATAATCGAGTAAATAGTCTAGTAATTATGTTTAGGATAAACATATTCTGATTTCAAACCAATCTGATGTGTCTTAACTTTAAAATACTTGTTCGACGAGAGACATATTTTAGAGTTTTAACATGCCAAAGTTAAAACTCTAAAATATGTCTCATAGTTGAGTTTTAACATTGGCATTATGCCTTAATACGGCGAAACATCGGACTGGGATAATGCTTTTAGAATATTTGTTGTCTGAGTTAAAGTGTTTATGACAATTTTTGGCAAAGTCTTTATGACCACTATTGGTGGAGATATATCAATGTAGATTTTTTGATTATATTTAAACAGGATAGCTATATACAACAACTATATCATAAACTCATTAACAAACTACAATCATGTATAGTTAATTAGGAATAATATACAGGGTGTCTCATCTAAAGTGATTTTCTCTCTCTTTCTCTCACTTAGCAGAGCCAATTGTTATTACTTTTTAGTGTGGGCACATTTGAAGTTATTTAGCACGTTTTACGTTCAGCACTATCGCTCACCAAATGCCATTTTTCTTTATAACCAGTTTATTTGAAAGTAAAAGTGCTAGATTTGTTGATTTTCAAATTTCACTTTGCCAATGAGCTCCATTCAGCTAATTATTTATGTGTCATTTTGGATGTAGATTAGCTTTTATTACTGTTATTTGATATAATTTAACTAGATATTGTTCAATATCTTTTCCTCGTTATGTGACCTAAAACCACTTAAATTAGAGTGAACTGTATCCGTCAAACATCTTCAAAAATACTTAAGAGTTTGCAGCGCTTGTATTTTATTTTATTTACTTTATAAGAAAAATTTGAAATTATTATAAAAAGCCGATGGAGTATTTATTTTATCAGAAAACGTTTTACTTGGTGTCATTTGAAAGGGCACAACAATATCCAGAGGACTATTGGATTAGAGTTTACACATTTCAATTTATCAATATTTTCATTTATATTAAATTATATATTGACATTTTTACATTAATATTGTTTTATTATTATTTTAAACTACGTTACAATATTTACAATAGACAAGCTACTGATAAAAGTCAGCTCAACAAAATCAATCTACTATTATTGACTTTCCAAAAAGATTCATAGCACATAATCGAGTAAATAGTCTAGTAATTATCTTTAGGATAAACATATTCGGATTTCAAACCAATCTGATGTGTCTTAACTTTAAAATACTTGTTCGACGAGAGACATATTTTAGAGTTTTAACATGCCAAAGTTAAAACTCTAAAATATGTCTCATAGTTGAGTTTTAACATTGGCATTATGCCTTAATACGGCGAAACATCGGACTGGGATAATGCTTTTTGAATATTTGTTGTCTGAGTTAAAGTGTTTATGACAATTTTTGGCAAAGTCTTTATGACCACTATTGGTGGAGATATATCAATGTATTTTTTGATTATATTTAAACATGGTAGCTATACAACAACTATATCATAAACTCATTAATCAAACTACAATCATGTATAGTTAATTAGGAATAATATACAGGGTGTCTCATCTAAAGTGAACCAGCTGACTTGTTATCTATGCATATGCCAGCAAACTTCTTACGGGGGACTTCCCTTTATTTTTTTAGAGTATTTTAAAATTAATTTAGAATCCGAAAATATGGCTGCCATTTCCAATATGGCCGATAACTTGAAAATTTCATATAGATCACTCTACATTTTATGATGATTTTGGATAGATAAGGTAATTTTAAGACTTTTTACTCTTGATAATAAAAAAATGTAACCGTAATGTAAAATGTAATGCCTAAATGTAACCGTGTATATGAAAATATGAAAATCAGTAGTTTCCGTGATGATTATTAACAGTATCTCACAAACGATTACATTTACGACAAAATTATCAAGAGTAAAAACTTGAAACTATTAAATTTACCTTATACATCAACAATCACCTCAAAATGTAGGGTGCTCCATAAGAAATTTTCAAGTTTTCGGCCATAATGGAAAATGGTGGCCATATTTTTCGAAGTCCTCTAAAAAAATAAAGGGGAGTCCCCGTAAGAAGTTTGCTGTCATATATATAGTATAAAAGTTAACTATTGGTACATTTTACGTGAGACACCCGGTATAGTTCGTAAAATATTTTGAACATTCCAGATATTTAGAGTTCTCCGAAACAATATATAATGCAACGCAGCAGGTTTCTCTATTAATGCATTGAATATTCCACGGATACATCACCGCGTGATAAATGCGCCCTATTTCGTTTTTAATATAAGCCAAATTGAAGCCATTAGAATAAAGGGGAACAATAAGCTGAACGTTGCCGTGAACGTCTTTAATAATTCGTTCATAACTCTTCCGCTGCGTATTTGACAACATATTGAGCTCCGGGAAGGAAATATATTGTACCGTGATCTGGTGAATACGGTGTAATGTCTGACATTCATAACATTCCTACGACTACTCAAAAAGGCTTATTATACGCTAAGCTACGAGTATAGTACGTATTTAGGTTAATAATATCTTAACAATTTAATTTTGAAAATTTTAAATTCTTATAAACACACGTTTAAAAAAATTAATTTGTCTAGAATTAAAATGTTATAGCTCATGGCTAAATCTAAACGATATTTTTAGCAGTCAAATACACTGTTTAAAGTCATAACTGGTAAGACACACAATGCTTGATTCCTGTTATATTATGTACTCGTAATATATTCTCTTGATTTTCTTTAATTTTTTTAACTGGGACGGTGGCGGAGTCCTGTAATCCAGCTACTCGGAGGTCACGAATACAGTGGATGTAGTGGTTGTTCTCTTGTGTGGATTAACGTCCGCACTATTGAATACTACGTTAATCCGCAAAGACCATCCTCATAATTAGATCAGTACGTAATTCAGAGGCAGTGGTTCGGACTCCACGTTAAATTGTAGGTCCATTAGTTGCCATCGGCTGTTGGGCTATTAATTAACAGTCCTGTCTAAGGAACGTGTCAGCCTTAGTCAGTAACAAGACTACAAGATCGCGCCACAACAATCTTAGATTCAATCCTCATTCATACCTGGCTTAAAATACCTACATTTTAGTATGGTAGCCATTTTAATGATCTAATCTAAACAATATTATATTTTAAATGTTCAATAGTAACTGTATTTGGTTTCTAAGTAGTTTAACCTCACACATAGAGAGATTTGGGATAGAAAACTATCAAACAGGAGAAAGAGAAACATAGAAGCATAAACATAATATAAATAATAAATATATATCATATTAAAATACATGAAAATGCATTATCGTGAAATGAATTCGAGGGAATGACGCTGCCAGGGAGTCCTGTTTACACAAACCCACTTTGCCGTTATCTTTAACATCCAAACACATGTTTACCTATTTTATTATAAAACTATATGCAGTGTCTTTTATATTAAAATATGCCCATAAAAAAGCTTCTGTGTACCTTACATGGTTCCTTACACTGGTTTTAGTTCTGGAACAGCTATCTCCTGTATTATCTGTATAGCATACTTACTTTGCATCACTTAAACCAATGAACCGATAATTTTAAACTAAAAAACATTTCATTGGTATGTAGCAAGGTCACTTTAAATTTAGTGAAATTCATTTACCACCATAACAGTCCTGAAGCTTTTTTATCTAATAGGTTCAAGAATTTAATAGAAAATAATTGAATAGAAGTACACATTTTGTTATACTTTTACATAAGTTTACATATGTAGACAACCTATTTACTCAAAATCCTGAAGATGATGTTTCAGGATTCATTCTGGTAAATGGCGACAAAACGTCTTCAACCATTCTTTACTATTTTAATTTAAGTAACAATTGATGATTTCAGTTGGTTAAATAATGCAAAAGGTTATGAGTTTTTTTGTATGTACAAGGCATAAAACAAATGTCACCAAAAAGTACCTGGGATCATACAAAATTTCCGACTTGCAAATATGTTCAAGCATGGTTTATTTATATCCAAAGTTGTGGACTATGTTTGCCACGGTAGTGTTACACTGTTGTTTGCTCGACGATGATTGCCATGGTGCAGTTAAGTTAGATGTGGTAAATGTGTTGGTGGCTTAAATCACGAAAACCTAATTGATAATAATAACTAGTCATGTAAACGTTTATTTTTGTTGACAGGGTTCAAAAGTTTTAAACTCAATAAAATCTAGAAAAAATGTAATGGGACTTTGGAGAACCAAAATTGATAGCCAATTTAAAATTGGGAAAAAGTATTTAGTACTCTAGAAAGCCTCAGTAGACGTTTGAACATAATGAGGGACCAGAAAAACAATAATAGTACAAGAAACCCGTGATGGTTACCAGAAATAATTAACTCACTCATTTGTATAAGTGAGTTGATTCTTATCTGATATGGGATGTGATCATTTATTATTAGAAGTTCCTCACATTCATGAGTTAACGTAGGGTGCTTGAGTGCCAGAGCCTGTTAGTACCAGATGCCTCAGCAGGGCGCGCTGCCAGTGCCAGATGAGTCACCAATGGCCACATTCTTGTAGAGTTGCACCACTAAATGTTGATTCCAGGTCTTGCCAAATCGTTCGGATATCAGTTCATAATCAGGGTGTCTGCAAACCACTTGTTCACTTAAGAATAGCTAAAAGTCAAATAATCAGTTGCAAATTCTTTTTCTGTTATTTATTATTTGTTTTTATATTTTTAAAGACCTCCACTTTCCATCAACATGGGCCTGAGACCTATGCGGCGATATGTGGATCGAAGCGATATGTGGACCTATAAACCAGCGGATAGCCGCTGGTTTATAAGATACTGCCGTTTTTGAAAATTCATTGAAAGGACTTTCAGATCCTCCTAAACTAGGCAGGAGAACAAAATACTATGACCAACAGACCAACCGGGAATGAATTGGGTTCTTTGAGTAGGTAGCGAGGGATGTGAGACTTCAATACTAAAGTATACCTAACTATACCAAATAGGTATAGGAGATATGCCCACGGATATCTTAAACATATTTGTAAATTTATCTTTTGAGGAATTGCATTATTATAATTTTATTGGTAAATTACATAGTGTTCATTCTTCTAATTATTTCATGTCGGGATTTTTACATCTGAATATTTACAATATTATTTTTATCTTCAACCTGTTTGTTATATTATTTAAACAAAACTATTTGTAATATAGCTTTACACAAACTTGTTTAGTATTCATGAGAGAAATTATAAAGTATAGATTCATGCAAATAACCCGTAGAAATTAATCATAGAAAATCATATTATTAGTAATTTAGACTGCGGTGGGGTGGGTTGCATCCTAATGCAGCAAACCACATGTGAATTTGACTATCTAATTCAGTCGACTTACCAAACCAAGTGCTAAAGCAAATGCTTAATTTATATACTCCATAACAATTAATATATACAGGGTGTCCATGAAAAACGTTTCAGGACTTCAGTAAATGATTGGGTACATTAAAAGGAAGGAAAAAGCTCCGATAAAGGTATGGCCTAAAAAGCTTATCTTCTCAGATATCCGCCATTTTGTATTTTCCACAAAATATTTTCTATTTCAAACATTTTTTAACGGATTGTTTTCAAATTTGGTACTTGGATCATGTGAGATACTTTTTTAATAATACTAATCTACCAGTGTAAAACACATACCAAATTTCAACATAATCCGTTAAAAAATGTTAGAATAAAAAAAATATTTTGTGAAAAATACAAAATGGCGGATATCTGAGAAAATAAGCGTTTTAGGCCATACCTTTATTGGAACCCTTTTCTTCCTTTTAATGTACCCAATCACTCACCAGTCCTGAAACGTTTTTATGGACACTCTGTATACCGTAAAATATGAGATAGTGATTAATGTTGTTAAGTCAATTAAATCAAATCTACAAAAATGGAAGTCATTTTTTACCAAACCATTCTAAAAACTTAATTGTTATCAGGCACCACCTCTAAAAACATTTTATTCATGCTGGAATAAGAATTTAAAGACATGAGGAAAATATATTTATTATTTCGCATAATTTACATTTAAGACATTAGGTTTATTTGGAGAAATATTGTGGCTAATTTAACCAGTTATCAGACGAATAGCTCTAAGCAATTTGGCACTTCCTAATGTTCATCTCGTATCCAATGAAGTTCAGTTCAGCCCCTCATCAATCCCGAGACCGGTTGTTCTTATTTAAAATCTGTTGTACTTATTTTCACAATATTTTACAAAACTAGTATACTTACGTAGCTCTAAACACTGAAAAAGGAGTATATGTTATAGTAAATTCATTTTCAATGTTGTTAAACTGACGTATTATCACTTAAACAAACGACCAACTTTCAATAACTTTCTGTTATTCATAAAAGTTCACTAAACACGCCGACACTAAATACATATGATCACACACATCATACATCGATCGCATTATTATACAACAAAATGTATACAGCAGAAAATTTTTCCTTTTGCTGATGCATTGTTTGCTCCTGCTCACTAGTCAAACTCTTGCCCAATGTTAATCGTATGGGGTAAAATACCCTTTAAGAACACCACCCCATGCATAAAAATGCATTCAGAATAAAAATTCAGGAGACAAAAAGGCAAATACCATTATTTTGACATATTGATAGTTACAATATGCCGCTACAATGAATGAGTTTCGTTCACAAAAACAGCATTTACGTACGGTATATGAGGTGTTGATAGACTGTAAGTGTAAACATTGTATGCCTACACTATGTAATTTACACTTAAATTTATCAACAACTAATGAAAAACACAAATTATTCTCATCCAAAAATTAGTTAACATGTTCATTGATCGGTTCTACCTGGCGTAGTTGCACAGAAGCTTGTTAGAGCCCAGTACAAAGGCTTCTCAATGTCGAACACATGGAGCTTTTGTCTACGAACTGTATCCAACAATAGCTTTTGTTCATGAATTGTTAACAATTTTACGTATGTTGCAGCAGAGTGTTTTGTAGCTTTTGGTGTAAAACTATGCATTAAAATGGTTTTACATTCCTAAATTAAGCTATAAATTTTGAAAAATATTAAGTTTTAAAACATTTTAATACAGTTAAAAAGCATTGTATACGAGTAATAAAACACAATAATTGAATTGAAAGATAACTAGATTCGAATAAAATTCAGTTTTGAATTGGGATGGATGAAAAAAAACTTCTCAGTTTATATTAGAGGAAATTCATTTTTTATTTTGTATATATGCACTTCATTTAAAACCTTACGCCTAAATTTATATTTTCGTGCTAATATTTCTTCTCAATCCGTTTAGATATTCTTCCAATATAAAGAAAAAAAATAAACCAGAAATATCGTCCGGTGGGGAGCAAAGTGATAAATACGCATATGTGCCGAAGCTCAAAGATAGAAAGTCCATCGATCCCTTCGGTGATTGGATTATAGAAACGTTTGACGGTAGATACTTCGGAGAATTGGGTGCCAATTTATTCAAATATAAGCGATGCCATCTGAAAGTGATGCCGATAGTGATCATTACTTTCACTTCAGAAACGACCCATGTTCAGTGGTGTGATCAATACTAACTGTTTAAAGGCAGTCATTAAAAACTATACGATTTAAATCCTTAAAGTTTTTCTCTATCTCCAACGGTTACTGAGATATTAAAAAATCTAAACACAGTATGTTGTATTTTGGGGCTCCAATGTTAATCTTATGGAGGATGAGGAAATTTAATATTTTCCATATCACTCACTATTTTTGGATTAAACTTGGTATTTATCTTCATTTGGTTGAGATCTATCCATTTATGCTTAAAATCATAGTTTATGTGTTTATCATTTTAGCAAACCTGCATACTCTTTTCCCATGTTAATCATATAGGGAATAGGCAAACTCCTTTATTTATGGACATATGTTGATGAAAGTTGGTATAAATGTTAAAATTAAAATTTTTTTATACTTTCAGTGTTCCTCCCAGCAGCAAACCTGCATACTCTTTCCCATGTTAATCTTATGGAAAATAGGCAAATAACTCCCATATTTATCGACATATATTGATAAAACTTGTCATATATTATTATTATATTATTGATTTGTAAATTCGCTGAGTACGCAGATCTGCTGCAACGGGAGTGTTTAGTATTGAGATTTCATTAAAATTAAAGTCAAAAGTGTTATTAGAGGTAAAATTTTAACCAAAGTTTAGAGGCAACCGTTTCTTATCGAAATCAATGTCGGACGACTCCTGTCACATCATGAGCGGTAACCACTGGCTAGGCTATGCTACTCAAGTCGCTACGGTACATGGACAGGTAGTGATTCGGTCATAAGTAGGCTTTAAGAATGTCTAACGTGTTTCGTATTTTAAGTCATAATTTTTTGTACATTTATTTACCTATAGTATTTAATTGCCACAATCCTTGTTAATAATTTTATTTTCCAAGTTTTTATTTACTATTCACAGTAGTTAAAAGTTTTAACGAAGTTTGGAATTTGAATAGTCCTGGCTGTAAATGTAAGAAAGTCAAAAGGGAAAGTGAGCGTTTTCGTATACAAACAATATATAAGTTGGTTTTTACACTGATGTGGTAGGATAAACCCCAAGTGAAAGAGCCGTACGCATCGGTGCACTGGAGTTTTGTAACTTAATTATCTGACAGGTAGAGAAAGAATGAAAATGAACGAATGCTGCGATGTCGTTACTTAGCTCGCGGTGAATACAAGTTGCGGATGATTATAGTGGATTTGTTGCCATTTAGCTTATTACTGACAATGACTTGTTGTTTTTTGCATCAATTAAAATAGCCCAATGAAGAAAGGCAGCTTGATATAGTATTGAACTATCACAAATAATTTTATGATTTTTTTGGATGGAAACCGTCAACCATACGAGGATTTTGAAGCGGGAAAACGTTCGTATAAACTATTTATTGACCATCACCATATTCTAAATCGTTGCAATCCATTGACCATGTATGATAATCATCACTGTTTACATGATTCTTATTTAATAAAACGTAAAAATATATTCAAAAAACCTAATATTAATTTTACGAGATTCAGAAAAAATAAGTAAATTGCTTTATATTATTTCAATTATTCAAATCGTCTGTATGATGACGAAATATCGATGGACACAACTCAAAGTAGAGTTCAACAGCTAGGGACACAAACCCACCCTACTCTGAGGCTTTATTCTGTAGTGGGTATGATATTACAGGCTGGCCACTCTAACCACTGCTAAGAGGTTTTAGATCTACCACGCAGCCACGTGAAAAGAAGGTGTCCTATTACAAAGAGAATAAATACCATTATGAGGACATGGAAGATAACCAGCTGGAATTGGTAGCTAATCCTGCTACAGCTAATATTATTTAAGTTTGTCTTAATACAAATGAGAGAACTCTCTTCTCTATTTTTAACGTTACTTTTAATTTACTTTTACTTTTTAACTTAGTTTTTATAACCGTTGGATCATGTAAAACGTTTTATGAAAACCTTTAAAATACTGGTTGCAAGGTCATGCAAGTCCATTGGATTGTAACATTCGATTAATAAATAACAGATTATATGAAAAATGCTATTAATTACTTACTTCCCTGTGGGATATAGGTTAGATATATGTCCAAAGGGAATGTTTTCATCTCATATAAACAGCTGTTCTTATAACTAAAGTTTAATAGAACAGCTCTGGCAGTTTCTATGGAAACAGGATAAAAAGTTCCACTGTAATTTTTGCGTTATAAATGTTTTTATTACATAAATCTGCTAACTACCTTTACACTTACAGCTTTGACAAATCCATATCTAAAACATTTAAATATAACACACTATTTGAACATTTTAAATATTTTTGTACCTATTGTAATTGTCACTACGTATTGTGTAATGGATATATCTAGGAAATGCCTCGTTTTCTTAAGTTAAAAAATATTTTTCTCAGTTAAGTATACAGTTTACAATATTTGCTAATGAATATGTTTGGTTGCCTCGTTAAAAAACTCATAATGTAATAAAATTTTATCATTGCTGGTTTTTATTCGTGTTGGAACATCAGATTAAAAAATAAAAACAATATATAACCGTGTATTTGTCCACATTAAGTATGCTGATAATGAGATTTTAGAAGCCATTATAGTATGAAAAGCCCAGGTATATAGGCCCGGGATTGTGTTATCAACATGGCCGCTCTGTATCGGCAGATCTGGTGTTGGCCGTTTGGCGAACAGTCGGTCTCTTTTGTGTACGTCGGACTCTGTTGTGGCAAAAATAAAAAATTCTCAAATTAAATACTTCCATTGTTTAAAATATTTCGGTATTCGATAATTTGAAACCATATATAAAAATTAGTGAGCTAAAACATTGGTAAGCTAATTTATACTAATGTAAAGAGACACATCAGACTACACATTAAGGTAATTTGTAGTCGTGAACTTTCGTGCTTGTGGCTTCCCATCTCTTCGGTTTCCAACAACTAATTGAACTTCTCCATTATACCAGGTGGTGATTACTTAGCCAGAGATCGTCTTTCGGCGCAAATTGGCTTGTAACAATGTTTCAAATTACGTTAATCTTAATACATCTCGAACTTTTATTTTATTTTGATGTAGACTTTGTTGGTGAAAAATTAACCTATAAGAAGTACGAGAAAGTCATTCATATATTAAAGGAATCGTTCAATTGCAATTCAAATAATGAATTAAAATTACAGTTTATTTTGGTCGATCGCATTAAATAACTACGAAGTTTAAATATTCATCGTCAGGAATGGACCGAAAATACAAGTTTTTTTAAAGTTTATTTTAATTTACTTTTTACTGACAGTGTTGGTAAAGTTTTAAAAAGTTGTTTGTTCTGCTTAATAAATCAATATTATTTACCCAAAACTGTTATTAACTGAAGAATAAGTGGAAAATCATTCCAAATCTTTTTATTTGTGATAGCATAATATTTTATTTCCATAACACAAAAGACCCTTCTGAGTTGTAGGCCTTTCAGTAGGTTTCCAATAAATAAAACACACAAAACAATTGATATACATATTAATAATGTATAGTAAAGTAGTGATAGTGGAGTAGGTGGAGTTGTATCGTAAGATTAGAATATGCAAAAAATAAAGGCTGGTAAGTTTAGATTTGAATAAAACAATATGGTTAAACAAATATAACAGAGGTAACTGTGCAGAAAAATTGTATTGGCCACCTTGATTGACAAATTATCAGTTGCATATACGTTCGTTCATAAAACAAATCAATTACTCTAAAACAATTCGGGGTAGATGAAATAGTATAATACGGTAATTATGTGCAACTTGATTTTATTAAATAACTGCAGTTGACACTGGTGATTCTAAACTAGCCTAAGGGAGATAATAATGAAACCTTTGAAGGCAAATGAACATTTCCATTTCACTTCTCATAAGTGTGAAATAATTGACACCATTGATTCCAGGAAGACGCCTTTACTGGCATGACGTAGCCGCAGATTACAACAATAGCCCAGAACAATAATACTAGTTAGGGTTCCAATTTTCCAAAAATTAAAAAGACAAGTTATTTGTGTGTGGGAACTCATTATATGCCCAACTTTAATGACGAATTGAAAGCAAACAAAAGCGTTGACTAGAAGTTTTATTGTTTACTGCGGCTTGTTTATGCAATTGTGTGATGTTTATTGTTTACGTTGCGACCTCTCGTTGTTTACGAGTGTATTTGATACTTCACGTATAGCAGTCAATTTGTTAAGCGGTATAAAATATTTTCCAACTCATAATAGTGAATTGCATATAAAAATTCAGCTATGAAATGACTTAATACAGTCATTGGCTGATGTCTAATATATCTTGTTAATGCTTAAAAAATTAATTCTTTATTGAAATCATTCATCGTTATAACAGTAATAGGTGGGGTATAAAACACGTAAGAAATAAACAACAAAAGTATGCGGTTAACTAAGCTGTATAAAGTAAAAAAAACAAAGAAAAATGATCCAATTTACGGTTCCGAGTTGTATGCATTGAAAACGGTTTATAGTTTCCGCAAATTGTTTATCACGGGGAACAAGATTGTGGTTTTGATTCAAACCACTTGTGCTCCGTGCAATACAAAAATCTATTAAATTTATATTTTAGACTAACGTTTATTTTGCAAAAGTATTGACAAACACAATAACTATTTTTACTTCTTGATATTTTTCATCTCTAAATTAAATTTGCGTTTGAACATACTACTAAAGCATATAAACTGTTTATTGAGTTTATTGATAAGTACAAAAACTGACAGACATAACAAATAAAATTTCTCCAGATTATAACTACAGTATGTTGATATGTTGGTGGTTTAAATACAAACTTTCTAAACTGTGGTTTCTCCAGTTTCCTCACTTTCTTAGAACTGAGGAAACTTTGCCAATACGTTGTCAGTGATTAAAGTACCTCGTATAAGAGATTAGTTGATAGAAACGCATTTGCAACAGACAACGGGCATTTTAATTCAGTTAGCAGGGAATTTTGTCTTAGAAATGTTCTAATAAGTTATATTACTCAATAGGGAAAACCTGACTCAAATTTGTAAATATAATTTTTTTCACAAACATACGAGCCTAAAAGTTAAGGTATTTCATGAAATAAACCGGAAAGAATTTCTGTAGGACATAATAATTATATTCACAAGGTGTGTATAAAACACCTTGGTTTGGTTGATAAAACAAATTTACATAACACACTCCTACACTATAACAAAGAACTTTGGTCAATATTAATTTATATAATTTTACAATTAATCGTGTAACCTCTAACGTGCCAAGGATAGGAAAATAGTTTCTGTTTTGTGAAAAAGGTATTTGGGACTAAATATACTATTAGTTAGTTTTAAGGAAAAGTGACCCGTAATTCTTTAACGGGAATAAAAGATAAACGTTTAATAATGTACTGTTTTCTGTGAAAATTTCACTATCCCAATTGTGGGATTATTAGCAGCTGTAGTACAGCGAACGTCTATTGATACGTAATATTAGATCCATCGACTCCAATATCAAAAAATAAAACCTTTTCCCAATTTTAACCCTGTGGGATGAAAAAGTACTTTAGGAGTGAGAAACGGGGTATTTTTAAATAAGCATAAAGAACAAAACCTGTATGTACAACAACACATGAAGACAATTATTATTTTGACATCTCAAACACTAAAATCTATTCCGAGATGAAAGATGCCCCTGTCGCAGCAGACCTGCATACTCAGCAAATTTTCTAATCAATAATAATATATAACAGGTTTGATCAATATCCGTAATAAATAAGTGAGTTTTCCTATTGACCATATTAACACGGAAAATATTATGCAGATATGCTGCTGTGAGGAACACATAAACTATGTTTTTCGCATAAATGTAATTGTAATCGCAATAAATGTAATGTAATTGATTCCATGCATAAATGTATGGATTCCACATGCATCTCTACCAAATTTGTCCTTGACGATTTTTACGAATTACCTTCATAATAGATAAGGAGCCCAAAAATGTGGGATATATTAATATAACCAACACAAAAAAAAATAAAAAAAAAAAAAAAAAAAAAACAAAATATATTATTAATACATATAAATCTTAACGATATTTTTTGCCTCTAGTCACCTGAAAACAAAAAAGTAATATGGTCCGGGCTTAAGTCTTGCCATGAGACCTACGGTAATAGTTTCTTCCTCATAGGAAATTAGCTAAAACGTTTCATTCCAACTAAACAGCTTGACGTACTCTTAGTGTAGCGCCTCTTGAAATTCAAAATGTGTAACAAAAATAAATTACAATCATTTTTGAGCCACTAAAACAAGAGAATAATAGCAAATTCATCAGTTACATTATTTTTTACATCCCCAAGTTGTGTTGTAAAACCTCGTTGGGAAGAAAACGTGTTGGTTCCCCAGGGGTGACGGCCATTATTATAACGGTTTGGACATAATGGAAATGAACCCTGAGGTGATGATATTGGAAGAGACACTCTTGAGCACAGCCCCCGTTGGCATCCAATCACCCGGTGTTACTGTTATTCTGTCCGTTATGGCTTTATGTATAACATTTACTTTTATACTAGCTGTAAGCCCGTTTCATGGACTCAGTATTAGGACTAAATATACTTAGTATTATGTTAAAAATAAACTAATATAAATAAAATCAGTTCAGCGACTTGTTGATACATTTTATATTAGGTACATTTTCACTATATTAAATTATAGTTTTGACTAGTAAACTTAATATGTTTTACTATCACCAGGATAAGACACGCTATTGTAAAAATGTAGTATGGCATAATTATTTTGGAATAGGCTTAAAATAAAATGAATTCTTGAAGAACCCTCCCAATACAAATAATTACGATTATTCGTTTCTGTAAATTACTTTAAACCATTCATCCCGAGTTCTTTTTATCTAATGCTTCGAAAAGGTTACCGTTAAATAACTCTGTTCAACGACTAACCTAGCCCATCAGGCAGTGGCATCTATCAAGAACTTAGTAAACTACTTCCGTGATGCCCCCTTATGATGTAATGTTGAAAATCTCACAGAGTTCACTATTTTGCCGCTAGAGTATACTGTAAAGCCAAGTAAGCGCTTTCTCCCACTATGCCCCTTGCTGAGTTAGGGCGTGTTGCTGTCGAGCGAAACGTTCGAAGCCATTCGGAAGTGCTATGGTTCGAACCCCGACCATGAGCAATCCCAATTTTGCTTGAAAATGTGTGTTATAGTGGAGCCCCCTCCACTAACACCCACCTTAAATAAACGGTGACCGGCTTGGTTGAAATTTGACGGAATTTGTAGGCTTTGTTAAAAATAGATAACTTATATTAAAATGTTTAGTTTTAAAGTATTTTAACAGAAATCTTCCGAAACAATTCATATTAACATTGTGTTTACATATTTGCTTCGATTTGTGTATTTATATATGTCTTGTACATAAATCTTGTATGTTATCTTAATTCAATTAGTTGACAAGTAAGTAAATTTTCTCTATTAAAATCTATTTACATTATTATAATCTCCTCAATATGAAATGTCAACTCTACGACATCAAACCCTAGTTCATGTCAAAGGAAACATGAAGGACAAACGAACGCCACGTGATGGGACGTCGACCAACTGGTGTCAAAGTCAAAGCAAGAGGAAACTAATGACACAAATATAGAGGTGTAAAGGTTCAGAGTGGCTGAGTGCATCGAGATATGGAGGTGGAAAATGGTGAAATTGGAAAATGTTTTGGCTTAGAATAATTATAAATTAAATGCTTATACAGCAGCATGCGAGAGAACTCAATTAGGCTGGAGTAGGCTCAGCAAATGTATTCTAGTCTGAGAGATTGGCTTGTTGAAGATAATCTAGATAGTGCTTAAGTTCTATGTATTTATCTCGATATTAAAGCGAAATTAGGAAGCGCATGTCAATTATGTTTCCATAAAATTGTATAGGAATGTTAAGAAGACTAATGAAATGAGTGCCAAATAATTTTGTGAGATTTGCATATTTAGGCCCACTATTTTTTTCAACTTTCAAAAATTTCACAAGGAATACTACTTTATTACTTTAGGGACATAGAGCTTTTGTATAATGTATTATTATTTAACAACTGAAAATTATTAGGTTAATAAAAAATTCCAATAAATTGGGCCATTGTAATTCACTGTTTGTCAAACTAGGTTGTCTTATCATAGTAAATATCTACATTTATTTATAATATTTTGATACATACAATAAATAATTTATCGTACCATGCATATGGCTAGAGCACTAAATAACGTCATAAAATAAAAGTCCTATTTCATAGATTATTTATATCAGCTAAACAGTTATCAAGTGTTTAATAATGTTCAATCACAACATGTGCTCCTAGTGGTAACGCGTTGGCTTTGTGAAACTGAGGTAGCGAGTTCAATCCCCAACCGGAGACCATACTTTTTGTTCAGTGTTATATATAAATCAATTTTCTTCAATGAATTAATAATAATGTTATGAATCATGATTAAAAATACAAATGTTTTATAAATGACAGTATGATAGCTATTGCATCCAGTTTGTTTTTGGACCGAAACGTTGTGATCATGTTTCTCGTTTTTCGAAATACTTTCTTTAATGAAACTTTTTCTTTAATTTTTTTATGTCTAATATTAGTATTCGTTCTAGAAGTAGGGGCTCTCACTTTTTTCTATTCCTGTCTATCACACTACTCTCTTCAATAAATCCTTTGCCGTGTCCCCATTAAGACTTTGAAATTCTCCATCTGATAAAATAAAAAATGAGGTGGATCGTGCTCGATTTGGGGCGGAGGTGAAGTATATCTTGATGCTGCGGGGTGGGCTCAGATAGTGTGGTTGAAATTTGGGAAACAAGGGTATGAAAGTAAGGATACAAGTCATATTATTATTTTTTATTAAATATTATTATTATATAACAGCACCAGGTGACCAAGCTTTGCTCGGAAGGAATACGTCATGTATTATAAAAGTTATTCAGCAAAATTAAAACACAATTATTACTAAATGAAAACATTTATGTGGTATAAATAAATACCATATAATATTTTTTTAATGACAACCTATGTGTGTTGGTGAACTAATTGAGCCTAGTATGAATGAGAATTCAGTGTAAGATTATTTTGGCACGATCTTGTAGTCTTGTTACTGACGAAGGCTGACATTTTCCTATGACAAGACTGTTAATTAATAGCTTAACAGCCGATATAAACTAAGAGACCTAAATCCACACAAAAGAACAGAATACTACATCCACCGTCCATCGCTTACAACTGTCCACAATTCGTGACCTCCAAGTACCTGGATTGCAGGACGACGACACTTTGCTTTACCAATACTAAAAAAGTAAATCTATTTTTGTTTTGATTCAAACAAAGGAAAATTAATCATTTTGTCAATAAAATATCAATTTTCTGCGTTTATACAAAGAATCCCAATAGTTCAATTCAATTTCTGATATTGAATTCACAGTGATGTACTAAGGATTTCGGAGGATATCCTGCTCTGAGCCCTTGCGATTGAACGAGGTCTTCTCCGAAACACCAACGAGTTTACCGCAGAACTTTTCCTTGCTGTCGGAATTGAGTTTTAAACTCTTTCACTTTAGTAAAAAGCTGTACATCAGAGTACGAATATCGTTGTATCTTTCAGTCCGCCATGTTCCCGAGTACCTGTGTTATTGTAAAAATACACTGAAACTCATCTATCTTCATATAAATATGGTTGATTATAAAGTATACTGTTATTTTTTATATTAGTTATAGTGTTGAATATTCAATAAAACTAGTAATTCATTAGGTAATTTATTTTTTAAATCATAATAAACTTAATTTAATTTATAGTTTTAAGAAAGTTTTATATAAGGCGTAAAATTATTTTCCTATTTAGAAAATGTTTATGGTTTATGCTTTTCTTGTAAAATAAAATGTTATTTGCAATTTAATTATGGATAATCGAATGTACATTAAAAATATGCCATTACACAGGGGGGTATAATCAGCCGATGTCTGCCAGACTTAGGAGTTAAAACACCTCGATAGCAGCGAAATTGCAAACAAACCAACTCTCTATTGATTTAAGAATTAACTATTAAGAGTCAAATTAATCTTAATTATAGGTTAAACAAGGAATTCAATTCATATCAGTTTACTTTTTCTGCTTAAGACTGTAAGTAAGTAGGAATAAGTAAGTAGGGTTTGAGTGAGTAATATTGAACAGTTTTTCATATACTCGTACGTTGGTGGACTTTGACTAGAATATGATTAATATGTTTTATCACAATATTACAAATTATAAGAAAGTTATAGCCTATCCATTAGATTAATCTTCATAATAATAATAATATAAATAATAATAATAATAATAATATATTTCAATTTCAATTTCAATTTATTTATTCTTGCAAGCGCAAAGCATTTCACAACAGAGCTCATTGTTTTGTCTCTCTAGCTCAAGTGGCTATTTGAGAGACATCTCAGATTGTTTACTTAATTTTAAAAATAGCAATAATAGAGTGTAACAATAATAAATATATAATATATAAATAACAATAATATAATGTTCTTTCACTTTGATGGGAAGAGCCTAATGTCAAACAATTCAATAACCAATACAATAATAAACAGATAAAAAAATAAACTACAAAATAATAACAAATAATAAACTACAAAGTGTACAACAACCTTAAAGAAAACAAAGGACAATATCATGACTCAAACTCAATCCTAACACCAATATAACATAATATAACATATAATACAACACACAATAATTTCGTTTGCTAACCGAGAGTATTCCTCTATGTAAGGCCGGAATAAACATGCAGTAAATAATAATAATAATAATAATAATGAGTAAGTAGGTTTGCTGCTTCGAGGAATAAAATATTTAGATTGTTGGTATACTTTATTAAATCCTAATTATATGAAGCTCTATAGCAAAATATTACAAATTAAAAAATTAAAATTAAAATTACAAAAATTAGACACACAAATACACACACACTCACACAAAATTTAAAACAAAAAAATAGGTGGGTCTAGGTCTTCTCATAATGATCTTGGTAATAGCTCTTTTTCCTTCATGCAATTTACTGAAATATCAATGTATTCTAATTTATACAATAATAACTAAAAAGCATTAATTGATTAACACAATTGATTGGAAAAACTAACTGAACAGGAATAAATGGAACACGTATTTAATCAAAAGCTTTCAGTTTTATTCAATACAAATAATGTACAGACATGTTAATTCCATTTTTATAATTTTGACACTGCATTACTAATTACTAACGCATTACTACTACTGCATTACTACTGCATTACTAATGAATGATATGTAGTTGGCTCGTTTATGTAGAACCAAAGATCAACAAGAAAAATATATATTGTATAAAATTCTGGACCACTTTATACGCACTGGTATAATTAACCAATACTATGAATTACAATTAATTAGTAAGATGGATTTATTAGTAGGATTGCAAAGAGTACGAGTATTTCTGCATTATCGAAGAGAGATTAACTAATCCAAATGAACTTGAAGGAGAGATACCGGGAACTTCGATGTGATTGGCCGAGTCCTTAATAGTCTCAGTATGTCAGACTATTTATGTTCTCTAACATTAAGTTAATTTAATTTAATGTAATATTTATAATTTACACGTAATAGTTAATTTTTGGATGAAGTGGCTCAGTTAAGTGGATACAATACTTTTGCACAACCTTTACCTTCTTCTTTTTAACAATTTCTTAGAAATTCTTTAACGTATAAAGCAAGCATAATTTTCAAGATTTATATTCTAGGTATTCAAATCTTCATGAAATATTATGTCAATACCAAATCAATAAACTAAAAGAAAAACTGTCTAAAAACCGCAAAAAACTGTTTTCATAAAACCTTTTAGTGTTTTAAATTGATGTTTTGTCATGTTTTGGCTCTAAATTAGTATAATCACGGCATATTTATATACAGTAGTTAAATGTTGAACATCAACCTAACAGTATTAAACGGATTACAATATTAATGTAAATAATATATTTATATCAAATATGTATTAAGTGTTTTTACTTAGATACATCCAACGCTGTGGTGGTAATATATTTCAACTTAGAAACATTCATGTTTTAGAAAATAATAGGATTGTAAGTAAAGGTATTTACTTAATCGGTTTGACTCTATAAGTTTGTCTTACACTTGATTTCAATTAAATGAACTCAACCGATTACATTTAAGGTCTTATGACGTAACTTGAGGTAAGAACTAAAAGTAAAAAAATCTCACGTGTTTCCAGAAATTGAATTAACAGGGCATTTTTCTTTGTTTGATATCCATTATTGGTGATGGTGTATTTATGTTATTTAGATTTTTACTGCGGACATTTTCCATTACGATTTTATGTAAAACAAGGTTTCACGACGTTTCGGGATCTAGAATCCCGTCCTCAGAGTCGTCTTTTAGTCTCCGTGAGGAGTGACGTGTTATATTTCTTATGTGTTGGTGTGTTATGTGTTCCTATGATTATTATTCATTAACATTAAAAAATTATAAAATATTTATGAGCCACATTCATTATAGTATATACAACATGCAGATAATTGAACAACACACAATTCATTAAATAACATGAACATAAGAACCTGAATTTATTTTTCATGTTAAAAACTATAAACTATACATTTTACAAACGGTATTCACTATATCTAGATAAAAAAATTGTGCAGGAAAATATTTTTTTAACATTAAAAATCAATAATGGTATTCAGTGTAATAATACTTAATTATGATTGTCTACAACTCATGTAAAATAGCTATAGTATTGTACTAAGAGTGTGTTAAATGGTAGGATACTCATTGGTGGGAGTTATTGGGAACATACAAACACGAACTTTTAAAAACTGATGTTGTAAAGAGTTTAAATATCCTGATTTTAATGAAATATCGACAGTGAACTCGTAAACAGACAGCTCTCGACGGCCAATCACTTGATATTAGTTTACTTTTTCCCAAAGCGAACTGTGGTTAGAGTAAACTTGTGGACGCTTATTTGAATTGTATATTGCAGTTCTTTAATGAACGTCCTTCACAAAATTAATGCGAAACCTCATTTACATTTTTGTAAAATACAACACTCCCAAATATCTGGACCAGATACCAGGTTATGATTCATACAGTTTTAATGACTGGTACAATATTTTGGTCCTTACAAAATATTACTATTTAATATTTCGTTTATGTTTTTTCGATATGATCACACTACTGTCTGTTAAATAATCACTTAATGGTTCAATAAATATAGGGGTAAATAAATCAAATGTTCATGTAATATATGTATAGGTAAAGTCTTTACAATACTCATGATTACATTTTTTCTTTTTCTTTTTACGTTTTATACCTCACAATGTCTATCTTGATTCTTGTACGAGTATGTCTGTTAAAAGAACAAATTTTTACTAGTCATCTCCGTGAAAATTAGACCACCAACATTGATAAAATGTTTTTCCATTGTTCTATACCTACTGGAGGAGGTTTCTGTACATTTTTACTGACCTATAACTGTTAAAAATAATTTAATTGGCTCTTCAAATTCCAATATTAAGCTTTCTTAGACACGTTTAGCTGAAAGTATGACATATTGAATTGATTTAATAGAAATAAGAGATCAGATGTCACGATAGGTTAATGCCGAAATTAATATTAACTTGTTAAAAGAATCGTTAATTTTAATCTTATTTCAATATTATACTATACAAAATTATATATAGTATTGTTATAAAGAGACAAATTCTACTATTGGAAGAGAAATTATAATTATAAAAAGACATCTAGTGAAGACATACTACCTATTTTACCACATTTTAATTATATCGGATTGTTGTTATGTTGACAAGTACTTTGCCTCGTAAAATTGAGTCACACGTTCGCACAAAACAAATATAGCACTTACTGCTTGTTTTATAACTTACTTACTCCGACCCCTGTGATCATTTGGTGACTCCTTTGACCCCCTCCTCCTTTCCTTTTTTACTTCATCATTCCAGCGCATTCTTGGTCTCTCCAATGTTCTTCTACCCTCTAGTTTCCCATTCACTTGTTTTATCATTGTTTCCTCACTTCTTCTTTGTATAAAGCCCAGCCACCTTAGTTTCCTACTTTTGATAATTCCTACAATATCTGGCTCTTTATACAAATTGCTTTTTTACCCTTATTTTTCATGTTTCTCCTCCTTACCAAATATTTCAACACCAGATATTCTTCGCAAAACTTTATTATCATATCTTATAAATAAACATATTTTGTAAATTTTTTGAAACAGCCTAAACTTATCTATACGGTATTGGCATCACTATTACTGTTTTATGGACCCTAATTTGTCTTCTTTGTGTTAAGTGCGTATTTCAAAATAGCTTTATTAAACTCCTGTAAGACCTGTCAGCTGCTGCAATTCGGGCATTAGTAATTTTTTAATACATTTATATTGTGATTATGGTAAAATGTTTCCGCCGTCTTCATATCTGCTTATTTTCATATTATAATAACGTTTACTCTAATTCGCTTTATTATTATTTTACTTTTTCACTAAATAACACTTAATTAATTCTATTTCAAGATATTTTTAAATTATAAAATTAAAGCTATATATGGATTCATCAAAAATAAACGAACTGACAGTGGATTAATTATTTCAAACCTTTTAATACAGTAAATGACAACTTTCTGAATTAATTAGTTGCTAGTAGTTTTAATTGGAATATTATTTAAAGGCAAAATTAATTATTGGACGCTTATTTAGATTTCACTTTGGGTTTAAAAAGTTTCTCGTTGAATAAATACTCAATTACATAAACCTGATAAAAAAGCTTATTGAAAAACCACTGCAATCGCTAATCAATCACTAATACTTTTATTACAGATTTATCAAAATATTATCTCTTACGGCCACGAAATTAAAACTCTTCTCTACTCACATAAATTTATTTTCTCAAATTTTTTAAAATTTAGATTGATATTAAAACAAATACCGGTTTTAATCTTATGTTGGTAAACTATGAAGTAGCATATACAGAAATTATTGTAAAAAATAATTTTTACTAGGCAGGCCAAGATAATTATAATAAAATTACAAAAATGTCTTAGATTGCTCATATTTTATAGTATGGTAATGGTTATAGTAATGGTTGTAACACAAAACCTATGTGAACAGAAATATTTGTCTGTCAGTTTGTCATCATCTGCTGTAAGTCAAGTACGATATTGAAGAATGTCATAAATGTGGAAAATTACTTTATGTCTGAATATGTATTAATGTAGCCTTAAACTTGAAAATTTCAACAGAATTTGGTTAATGTTTTTTTTAAACTTTAATTCATTATGTGTCTCGATATTTATTTAGTTCACCTTAAAAATGTTGGACATTTGTATGATGTACTGAAATTATTGTCTAAAAATCTTACTTAAAAAGTAAACGTTAAACAATTGCACAAAACAATTATTAAACTCATTAATAATGGAAATTAATCATTAATAATCAATCATTTATATTTATTTATACTTATTTACTCATTAATAATTAATAGTGGAAATATGATAAAAGTTTGGGGTGCTGTAGCTCAACTAATTGAATCAAAATATTGGGGATTGTTTGAAAGATTTTTCGCCAAACCAAGGAAGAAGTGAAAATTAGAAGGGAAAGGATACGTTTTCCCAAACTAAATATGTACAG
The DNA here is from genome assembly GCA_023375725.1 of Nephotettix cincticeps. Taxonomy (NCBI): domain Eukaryota; kingdom Metazoa; phylum Arthropoda; class Insecta; order Hemiptera; family Cicadellidae; genus Nephotettix; species Nephotettix cincticeps. Next base: position 35,885,078 of record CM041788.1, read on the forward strand.
TAATTTTCGGAGGTTTACACGCATTGCAAACAATATAAAAATAAAAAAAATTATACTTTACAAATCATACGGGCCACACACTTTAGTTCTTGTAAAATTTTAGTGGAAACCCTTCGAGTAACGTGAATAGTTTCGTATATAGTCTAGTCTGAGGTAAAATACTGATCTCTTGTACACTATTTCGAGTAATATAACAGTAATGTAAGTCTGTTTGATGTCTCATGTCGTCACTTTAGTAATCTGTAATATTGAAGGTGCACTTGGAATTTATCGACCGTGCGGTTTTCGGTGAAATATTGATCACAGTAAATACTGATGTGTACAAATTACAAACATTTATACACCTTGGAAATCTCAAATTGGTTTTATGTTAACGGTCCCCGAATTAATGTAAAATAATACTATTTTGGTTAATTCTTTGTTAAATGGCGTAAAGTAACGCTTCAATGTATATCTGTGTTTATTATTACTGTCCCCATTTGACTCCATTTATTTCTTAAATAAAAAAATCCATTGTAGGCCAAATGATTTATTTTCATAAATTATTTTTTTACTTCACAAATTTTATTCCACTGACTTAAAATTCCATCTTGAATATTGTATTTCTTCTTTATCGGCCATTATAGTATTTTTTCATTTCGTTATTTAAATTTCAAATTTCAATGAAGTCATAGACTCATTCTCGCGCACGGGAATGCTATAATTATTTTTCGCAGTATTTATGCATTTATTCAGATATACAGTTAGGCCCTACTACGTTATTCTTATTTTTAATGAACACCTATATGTATATTTGTTATATCTCTTTTGCGATATCTATATAAATAAAATTAGAGTTAGCCTGTACATTGCACAGAGTAATTCATATTTTAGTTATTTTTACGTTTCGTGCGTTAGAGGAGCCGAAACAAGTCTTATCTTAATTTGTGTCCGTCTGTCTGTTTGTCTATCTGTCCGTATGTATGTATGACGCTCCAGGAGGCATTTTATGACGTCTTCTCCAAAAAAAATGTGGAGAACATAAAATTTATTTCATGCAATTATCTACATTCTACAGAAGGTATTCAATGCTTGAAATTTTTTGCCTAATAATATATAATTTTCGTGTACACTGGAAGATATGACAGGTTCTTCCTCACAGAGGATATTGACGGAGCATAGCGTTGTGGTGGTCTCCGCTGTCTTGATATAAATCATTGAAGAGGTGGCTGAATGGATGTTTTTGGTTGAGAAAATATGATGTCAACCTTTTCAAGGTCGTTGGTGAATCTTACTTTTCATCCATGGTTTGTTCACGTGTTTTATGGTTTGTGAGTATTTACTGTTCTTTATGCCATAGTGGCTCCCTGGAGCTTATAGTTCCAGGGATTTCATTTGGTTAATGTGTTTTTTTTTCAAGACATAACCGGGGTCAAGAAGGATTCTGTAGTGAAGACCTCAGACCTTGGGTTACAACTCTATCGAATATCCATTGATCACCCAATTGTAGTAGGAAGATATGACAAGTGTGTACCAGCTGATTTATTCTACAAGAACCATTAACTGTTGCCCATATGCTCAACAAATGGAAAGATTATTTTTTATAATATCCAATTTTAGGTTTCAATTTTAGGCTATCGAATATCCATTGATCACCCAATTGTAGTAGGAAGATATGACAAGTGTGTACCAGCTGATTTATTCTACAAGAACCATTAACTGTTGCCCATATGCTCAACAAATGGAAAGATTATTTTTATAATATCCAATTTTAGGTTTCAAAATCAAATTTTATTTTTTGTCATTAAAATATTTTGTGTAATTTCATAGTAACATTTTTACTTAGTTAATACCAATAATGAAATTAATAGTTTAACATATTAATTAAATAAAACACTAAATAATATCATTAAGTTTGATTTGCTGAAATAGTACTAAAATTATAGTCTCGTTGAAATCCATAATCTGTAAGTAAATCTTGATTAATTACCTTACTATATGTAATATCTTAGATAAATTGTATTAACAACCTTACTAATATAATATTAATACTAAAAAGACATATAGTATTTTAATTTCACGTAGTTAAATATACATTCCCAAGCTTAGTACCCAAATAAAAGTAAAATATTGATTGAGGATACGGTTATGTCCCTCGGGTCATAGATAAATTGAATTTTGTACTAAATCAACATCAGTGATATTATCGATGCATAAAACTACTATTATTTCTGAACTAAAAAAATATACAGTGTATTCTTTCATTCTGAGTAACACGACTAAATTGACTTTCGTATGAACAGCACATTGAGATCAAAATTGTGCTTTGACTTATCTATTAAGTAAAATGAAGTAAAACAACCAACATTTAGAATATACTTTTTCTCTCCTTTCGTAACATATTGACATGAAGAGCTATTAATTTTAAAATATTTGGTAGGTGTCAACTTGGCTTTGGTTTATTAATTTTGACACTCATTGTACTGTGAAAACTCACGACATTACAAACTGTAGTTGACGACTATCCTAGTTAAACATTGAGTTACTGTAATCATTTCTCTAATAAGAGGGTCTTGTGAAAGAATTATTAGTTGGAAATTAACATTTGGCCGAATCCAGGAGAATGAATTAAGAAACTTTATACATTCTCCGTCAAACTTTGGTTGCCCTCAACTTTCCTCAAGCGAAAAACTCTAGCTTTTTATCTGTTGGTTGCATGCGTCTACTTTTTAAAAAATTATTAAATTTCAAGTTAACTAATAATTTTAAGTTCTAATTTATCCATTTTAAAGGGGGTTAAGTTATTCTTACGTTTTTTATGAAGGTAGCCTAATTTATATTCACTGTAAGTATAGTAAAAAATTAAATAGTCCACCTGTACAGTTTGTTTAGTCTAATATTTTATTTCGGTTCTAAATAAATTGATGAATAATAAATTAGACGGTGACAAATATGAACCACCAAAGAAAAATCTAATTTTTCCTTTGATAGAAACCATATAAAATGTTTCAATACCTTAACATCACATATATTTTCCTTGACAATGTTACATTTTCGAGGTTGTCTGTGGAAAGTAACTAAAAGATTTGGTTCTAAAACAAGTTGTTTATAAAAACAAAATTTTTTCACCAGTTTTGACAACGCTAATATGCACGTGAATTATTTGAAAACTGGAAAAATAATATATACTAACAAAAACCTATAGAATTAAAAATCATAAACTGAAAGATGCTTAAGTTTTTTGTTTATAGGTAGGCTACATAAACATATTTAAAAGAAGATACCTTTATGCAATGTTTTTGATATTAGGTCAAATCTAGCACAACCCTTTGATGTAAAATCTAATGAGTGGAAATCGCTGATACGCTTGCGACAGAGTACGCAGGGTTGCCACCACCACATTTAGTAGATCGAACACAAATTAATATCGAGGTACAAGTCCCAAACTCAGAGAGTTCAACTTGTCAATGCGATCCGGGGGAGAAATCGCAATTTATGTCAGTTGCGGACAAGATTTCTGAGGAAACGATGTACAGTACAAGTTTTACAGCCAAACTTCTGGAATATATTTCTAAGGACGTAACGATTCTTTGACCAAACTATCGCCCGAAAACTTTAAAAGTTTAGCTTTCAATATCGAGATGACTTATTTAACGTTGAAATTATTCTTGATCTATTTAAAGTTTACCAAGAAAGGTTTTTTTGCTGATTAGGTTTAAGTAGTTTTAAAAGTAACAATTTAGGCTTTTACGTTATTGGTAGGTTTCGCGGTGACAAAGGTTATTTTCTAAATCTAATTTTCTATTAGGCTAATGAAACTTCTATCACTTCGTAAGTTACTTACATAAAGACTTATTTATCAAAAAAGATAATAAATACCTCAGTCTAGAATTTATACCTATATCAAGAATTTATAAGTTAATAGTTTATGAATTTATGTCTCATGGTTTCCCGTGTTGTGGTTGTACGTCAATGTTGATTTCTGAATAACAGTAGGCGTAGCTGTTGCAACAGTTTTAACAACAGCAGTTTTTGCAACGTATTAACAATTATGATGCTTGGTTATAATCAAAAATGTTTTAAATATCTTTTTCAATTTGGGTATCCTGCCAGTCAAGAAGATTAAAGATGTGAGTTAAACATAAATTCCACTTACAAAAGGTCCCGATGAGAATAAACGTTTAGTCTTTTTGAACCCTCGTTGAAGAGATTAGCACAATCGCCGTATAGGGAAATCCACTTCTTTTATAAATAGATGCTACGGTTTAGAAGGATAACCATGTTATCAGACCTTGGGATATGGACTTCTTTGGAGAAAGGCCCCTTAATCAACCTAGTCTTCCTACAGGGTAGTGACTACAAGGCGGTTTTGGGTGATAAAAACTAACCCGGTTCGTACATTTTGGTCGAAAAAAGTCTCTTTCAGTTCAAGTATTAGGTTATACTTGGCAGTCCAGCTGATGATGACGACGACGAAAACTTTTACTGATACCACTATCTGTCAATTCATGTTTTATTTGTAAATACGTAGTGAATTACGACTTGATATCTAGGATTCATTAAGATTCAAGATATTGTCAAAATAAAAAGATTTTAAATGTTCAAATCAGTTTAAACGACCAAGGTGTAATATACATAGACATATTTTCAATACACTTCCTTTAAGTAATTACTGCTCTTAGAACAAATTGCCAATGATAAAAGCAATGATTTATACGTATGAGGAATTGTTTTATTGATAATCTAATGATCCTGAAATCAACAGCTATTTAAATGTAATCATGACAGTCATGATGGAGAATGTTTTCTAAATTATAAGGCGGAAAATAACTTCGTTAACAACAATTGACCTGAAAAACTACTCGTAGAGCTGAGCAAATGGAATGTTAGTAATTACGTGCACCACTTTTAAAAATAATTACAAACTTTTACTTAAAACTAATCATAATACAGTAATAATTTTTTTAAATTCTTTGTACAAATAATACACAGTATTCATACACTCCTTCTTTTCACCTAATAATTGCTAAATTAAAATTAATTATTAATTGTTATTACTAAATTAAAATTAATTAAGGCTATTACTACTACAAATTAACCATTCATTTTTTAAGAAATATTAAAATATCAAATTTTGTTATTAAATATTTCAAAACGACCCAAAGTTATAATGGTTATAACAAACAAAGAGATAATGATTCATTAAAAAGTAAACCTATTTTTTAACCTTTAACAATATATCATAGGCTAAATATATATATTTCAAAGCCATACTATGACGACAATGATCTGGTCAGTTTGAAACAACTTATTTTGTCTTTGAAACTATTGGAGACAGGGCTATAAAGGCTGGCTGAAACCACTTTAACCCTTTACGGGACATAATGGGAAAATGCTGACAGATTTTATTGTTTTGAGGATTTACGAGAACATTCTTTACTTAAACATTGCGTAAATGGAAATAAGCCATCAGTAAACTTAATGTCACACCAGAAATGGCAAAGCCAATAACATTATCTTAACTCCAATAATAATTTAAATTTATATAATGTTTGCCTGATTGATGAGGGGTTTTAAATAAGTGAAGTGGCCATACTAAAACAGTTTTGGACTGTTTGGGCTTAAAAATCAACCAACCAAATAACGTGTGATCTTTAATTCATTTCGTGATAAAGGTAAACTAATTTTAAATTCAATAATTAATATTGCTTGCTATAAACTGATTTAAGTCTTTTTGAATTCGTAGAAATCAATCAAAGTAAAGATTGGGTACTTATAAATTGATTTTGTCGAAGAAATTAACTTAAAAGAGTTCTTATAAAACTGTTCTGTTATTTATTTGAATAATTTCATTAATAATCTATGTTTTATACCTTAACCACAGAACATAATGTAAAAATAAATTACTTAAGTAATCTAATAGCATTGTTCAGACATATATGTGATCAATTATTCCGAATATTTCTCAGTGTTAAATATCTTAAATTTCAGATAAATTATGAAGTTAGTGACACCGCCGACAATATACATACATAGTTATAAAAATATTACAATAGATCTCTTCGCAGAATTGAACCTATAGCAGTGTTAATATGGCACAGACATCAAAATAGTCTTCTTAATATATACTTTAAAATTGATAGTAGGTTTAATTGTTTTTTTAATTATCTACCTTGTTAATATAGAGAGGATAGATAGTTCGTTACCAAAACAAGCACTGCATTAGCTTTGGGTTTACCTGGAGACCTTAGTTCAGGATGTTTTCTTCAACAGTATTTAATTGGAAAAATATCATCTTTATAACAAGCTGTTCATTGTGCAAGTTATAGTTTTAATATAAGTTTATTGCCGTCAATTAATTTGAGAACAATATTTAATACCCGCTACTTAATTCATGGAATTATATTTTTTAGAGAAAAAATCCCAAATCACCAAAATCAAGCATTTCAAATAATTAATTTTAAACTATTTTGGCTCATCATCAAATTTACCATGCGCATGGAACTGGTAAAAATCATTTAAACCAACGCTATGTACGAGATTAAATAGTTTTAATAAAACTGAAAGGTAATAGTGGAAATATAAATGTACAAATACTTTAATAAATATATCAATAAATTTGAATTAATTTGAGCTCACAGTAACATTTGTGTTTAGAGTAAGAGCTCGATTACGAGTCTGAGGTCATTTTAGCGGAAAGTTCTACTGCTCGGCCATCGTTCCAAAGTTCACACCCTTTGATCTACTCTTCTAACTTTGCCAATTTTGACACTTTCTTAGGAAGAGTATTAATTCTGTTATTTATATTACTTCAACTGTATTCAAATTGTTATTGAGCCATTGGTTAAGAGTATAAATTAATGTTAACAAAAGTCATTGCCAGAAATAACTTGTATATTAGTTGCTCAAATTACTAATTTACCTTTTAAAAGTATGTTATTTCCAAAGAACGTTTAGTACTTAAATCATCCTAATTATATCCATAAAAATTAATTAACTGTACTGTACCACAAAACCTAGTTTGAAGAATAGGTTAACATTTTCAAATATTTATTATGTACGTTTACTTCAGTGGATTATGAATATTTAATTCAAATAATCTCTTATTAATAAAAGCCAAAAATGGTGTCGGTTATGGAACCGAGCTGAAAACGTAGTGACGTGAGAAAGACTTATAGTCTTTTCGTATTATTTTTCTATAGGACTGGTTCTTACAAGTTGGTCTATCTAGAAAAGGACACAACATCTAGATGTGGATTATTATGTTTAAAACATAAAAGAATAACCATTTACTCAAAGTAGCCAATTCTGTAGTTAATTATTCGATAATTATTGAAAAAATTTGTAATTTTTTGCCTCTTAGTTTAAGCTTCTTTTAATTTTCTGAGCTTGACAGCTTGTATCTAACTTATATGCACATTTTAGCTTGCACATTTTACTATTGATTGGAATTTAAATTACTTGGCTGAGCTAACATCACACGATTAAATGACAAAGCACTGAGGAAGTGAAATCGACCAAAGGATCCAAACTAGTTTGGATCAAAGTTCTCGACCCCGTAGCCAGTGAGGCCGATTCGCCTCCTTAATGAAGTAGCCTTTGAGTTCAAATCAATAGGGCCCGTTTGAGGAGAATAAGGTCATTGTAATGTCTCAAAACAAGTCAGCTGTATAGAATAGAATTTCCCGCGTCTAATGCAATTAGAAATGCATGATCTGCTGGATTCTAGACTAAACTCTGTACTCTGTACGATACTACGCAGTTTACTTTTAGAAAAATACTTTATTAACTTTCTGAAAATGAAACTTTCTAACTTTCTGAATGAAAATAACAAATATGCATAGTATATAGATATGCATTAATAACAACTCTACGCAATGCAAAATATCTTTGATATGAAGTATGATTGACAATTTAGATCTAAAAAGGTCTAGAAAACGTTGCCTAGTGGTTTTGTACCAAACACGATAATTAAAGCCATAACACAATTGCCATGTATTAATTAAAAAAAATAATAAAAACATATAATACAAACGGGGGTTTTCATTTATTAACGAATATTTTATTAAATGCTGCTATGACAATTCCTCGTATTAGATTTAAGACTTAGTTACCAACGGAATTCTAAAATTTATTTACGTGTTATGCTTTGGAATACTTTTCATTTAGTAATCATGTCAGGTTAAGTAAATTATTATCAAAAAAATCGAAAAAAGACAAGATGGCTACCGGTTTCGACATTATATAACTCAACGATGTCGAATTTATTCGTTCCTGGGGAAAATTTCAGCAGTCATATTTTTATGTCACATGACAAATTAAAAAAGATTTAAATACACCAACAGTTGTAATTGGTTAGACCATCTTAGTTATTTACTAAACGAATTAATTTATTTTACATTATTTTAAGATACCAAGGTTCTTTGATAAATATGGCTGAAAGAGAAAAATTCATACTTGTGAATGACAGTTAGGCATGCTCGGGAAGAGCGAAAATAAATTCTCCAGATAGGCAGGCTCTCACAGAGACGTCCGGAGGCGATCCAGGTGGTACGAGAGACAGGCCCACAACATTGCTGCTTGCAGCTTACACGTCTAGCGAACCGTAAAGGAACTTTTATTTATATATTTTGCTCATTTTAAGCTGAATTAAACGACAAAAGAAGTCTTTCAGTTCCTATTGCCTATCTTTATTCTTTATAAAAATCGTCGATGAGGGTTTAAAATGTTTCATGTAGGCCTACTATAACCCATTATCAGGTTTAAATGTAAAAAATTGATTTGATTGAAAACAATATAATTAAATAATTTTGCACAATAAAAAATCTAGTATTTTCGTATACATTTTCTTTGTCATATTCATAACCATTTGGGATGAATGATTATGCATCAATCTATAATTTTATGGTGACGGACCACTGATTGTCTGATGATGATATATTACTTTAGTAATCAATTATACGAAGGCTACCCAGCTAGAAAGATACAACGTTAGCTCACTATTACTGAATATGATTATAGCTTCATGAACGTTTAACATTGATCCATGAAACTGATGTTAAATTTGGTATTTACTAATGTGACTAAATCATTTTAAAATCATCCTGTGTCCTAACTGAAAAATATTTCAAATATTTTTTCAAATTACAGAAAACTTCAACACAATATTTATACTACTAAGTAAAAACATAAGTTACAGCAGGTCTTAATTTAATACATATACCAGGTAAACAGTAAAAGTAGTATAGAATTTATCTTTTAATTTAATAGAAACTTTATTAAAAAAACATTGTCCGAATTTCAATTAGGTATCCTCTTTCGATTAGTTTTAAGATTCGAGGGTGTGCTGTTTATCTCTCACCCTCTCTTAATGAAAATATATTTTTTAGTGAGGTTAATAGGGTATAGGGCCCATAAGAAGCTTAAGGTGCACTGTTATAGTAACAATTCTTGAGAAATTAAGTAGAATATTGTTATTCTTTTCAAAGGTAATACAATGGGAGTTTTTTTAAAGTAAGGCCAGTTTTGCTGTAAACAATAGAATTTAAAACAACGAATAGACAATAGAAGTTTGCAAGAAAACCGCATTGACCGCAAACGTAGTGTACCTACGTATCAGGAAACAACGTTCAATGTTCAGGAACAACCGAGCTCAATTCCAGCTTCGTAGCTAATCTGTACAGTTCTGTGCTATGCTTTCAAAATGTTTAAGATTATCAACTCGTCCGTCGCACACTAAAAATTCTGGTACCATGGGGCACTGTTTTGTGGGGATTTTAGGACCCAACAGGAGAAAAGTTGCCATAGCTTTACGTGTTCAGAAACAATTCTGTAAATCATTGATCTTGACACATCAGGGAGTTCTTTTGAGGCACCTGTTGTGAAGCGTCTATTTTCACTAATCATCGCTTCAACAGAAGTCACCAAATCATCTCTATTCAAAGAAGGTTGGCCCGACCGTTACGTCATAACCGACGTCATCACGGCTGTTGCCACGCATCCACTTACACACAATCTTGTCACTATTAACATTTTCACCAAATCTGTCACGAATTTCTGTAGCAGACAGATTCCTTGCTTATCGTATGGTTTTGTGAACCTCAAAAGCGGTGAGCGAGTTGATAAACCACACAGTTCCCTACAGAGCTGAAGTTGAGCAGAGTTTTGATCCCGAATCACGCCAGTACACGACACACGCGCTAATCGTAGTATGCGTGCGAACTACTAGCTTTTTTTCAAACGGACTATCCATTTTTAATGGATAATCAGTTTGACTATCCATTTTTAATGGAACCTACTTTAAAAACAACACTCGTAGTACACCACCTGATTTTGAGTGGTGGATGGCTAGATTGCTGTAACATACTGTTTTACCATAGAAACTTAACAGCTGATTCATGTTCCATTATAATGAATTAATTTTCAAATAAATAAAGATTTTTTATATGTTACTAACATAACTAGTGTAAGATATGTATTTTCCATACAATGTTTAAGCTTCAATGAATTACGTAGTGAACACTATTCACAATATAAATTGATCAACATGATCCATTAAACTTCCAAATGACGTATTATAATTATTATCAGCGTTCCTTTGCAAATGCTCCAAGTTCCTTACATTCCTCTCACGATAATGCCGTGCGATTAGAACTCGTCTGGTGGAAAATTTCAGCTCGCGGTGTTTATAATGCCCTTGAAATTCTGTTTCAATCGATATTCTTTATCGATATTTTATTTCGATATTGAATTGATGTTCTCTCCTCACTTTCATAAATATTCGTTTAACATTAGCACATGCTTAATATACAGAATGGCAATGATTGTTGCAATAATTTTTGTTGTTGAAAAGTCTTAAAAAACAAGAGCCTTTTGTGTAGGGACGCAGTTTAAAGTCATCAATAATTACATACATATTTTTGTATTTTGTGTGATAGTTGGCTAAAATGAATTGAGAATTTACTAATAACCAGCAAATGTATCTTTCACATTTCAATCACATGTAGTCTTTTGAAGTGCTTTAATCCCCTTAATTAAATTAATTGCTTCTCCTTTAAACAATGAATGATACGCTTAAGGTAACTCATAGTTTTTGTTTTTCTATGAATATTTATTGAATGCAAAAATAAAGTTCGTTGAAAAAAATTCAGTGTACAATTTCTATTATGTTCAATAATAAATATGAAAATTTTTACCCTAAAATATGCAAAAAACAAAACAAAATTCTCATAAATTTGTATAATGCCGTAATGTATTTAATTTGAATTTCGGACATTATATTCATGCATTATTTTCCCGTTATGGTTGTGTTCGGTACACTAATTATGAATATCTTTTTACCTGGCTAAAATAAATGAAGAATAATTTGAAGGAAAATTGTTGTTATTAACTAAAACCCGGTACCAAAACAATTAGACACTTTTAACATTTTAATAAGACAAAATCTGTTTGCAATTGATTGAAAAATAGATGTGTTAATAATCTTTAGTTATACATGTTGTGTTTGTTATACATTTTTAACCTATTCAAATAAAAATACATAGTTTTAGTTAGTTTATCGTTTATCAAATATTTTTGAATCAAATTCCACCATTATTCTTCATTAATTTTCACAAAGCTATTTGAACTAAGATTGAGAATAAAATGAAAATTTGACTATGCAAATTATGTCTGTTAGATTTCAAACTATTTTAATCAGTGTAATCTATACATTATACATTATTTTACATTATAATTTTTAAAGGGATACCTAAGAGTTTTGTAATAAATTCATATTATTGTCGTAGTAGTCGTTCTCATATTCAAATAGTCTTTCTGGCATAAAACATTACAACTACTATTTTATGTTGTCATATAGTTGAAGTTTGCAATTTTTTAATCTAACACAGCTATAACATAGAATTAGTTTATAGGCATAAAAATCAAAACTGAAATCGTAAAACTTTATAAGTATATTTCATTAAAGTGATATGAGTTTTATGTTCTGTATATTTTAAAATAGTTGACCGAGTTATGATATCTATGATGTCTTTTTGTTCAACTTTGATACATATTTTTTCAAAAACAGGAAGTCTGTATAAATTTGCAATTTTATAAAGTTTGTTCGACACGAGTATTAAGGTTTGGAAAGTTTCCACTTCATTTTATAGTGAATGGTATCTAATTCGGATAGCGGCGTTTGCTGTCTCACGGGACGTATTTTCAGCGGTGTCACAGTCTATTACGAGAAATATTCCGTCCATTTGTGGAAACCTCGGTTTCGGAGTGTAAATGTGCATTAGAGCCGATGTGACGAAAGTAATGTGTGACGTGTAACGTGTGTTTCCGAACCATTATCAGCCCCATTCGAGGCTAACACGTTTGAAAGATCTGAAACCGATGAATAATGGAAATTCACCAACTGATATGGTGATATGGCCAGCTTTTTCTCCTAGAGCTTTTGTGTAGTTGAAATATAGATGCATTTGAAATAACGAGTTGTTTTAAACCTATCAATATTCATCAGTTTCTATCACTATTCACGTTTGACGATACCTCAATACTTATCGATCAACTCAGGAAGTTATTTATAGGGGGAGTAACGTTTTAGCGAATTTCCCATAGGGAACACGCTATTACCGTAGAGGTCTCATGGCAAGACTTAAGCCTGGGGCCATGTTATTTTTCGTTTTTATGTGCACAAAGGCCAAAAACAATAGTCGTTTGTGCGCATAAAAACGAAAAACAACATGACCCCAGGCTTAAGTATTGCCATGAGACCTCTACGGTAATAGCGTGTTCCCTATGGGAAATTCGCTAAAACGTTACCTCATCGATTAGGAAAACCAGAGGTGAAATATCAATGAAAATCAAAAAAAGGTGTAACGTATTTTACATACTCGTAGACCTAAATATTATAACTCGTATTGGAACAAATACTTCCTAGTTGAACATGAGAAGGATATTTAAAAAAATTGTACTGTCGGCATTAAATATTTGGCGCATAGACTTGTTCACATATGCTGGTCAATATAAGAGAACATTTGTATCTCGGAAATCGCTGAGTTGGGAACGGCCTTCGACTCAGATATTTGTTGGAATCTCCATATGCAAATACCATATTTGCGGGAGTGCGAAAAGTTGTTGGGCATGCTTTAGGCCTATAACTACAAGCTATTTTATGTGTAAATACACACCAATTTGAGATTTTATGTTTTGCATATATTAAGGTCGAAGTTTCGTTAACCTTGAGTCTATTACTAAAAATCAAGTTTAACAAAAAATGTGTGCTTCATTTTGTGTTTATAAATGGTCTAAACGAAGTTGTTAAGCAACAAAACATTTTTGGCCTGAAATTAAATCATTATTTTTGAAATAGGTTAATGCCACAGTGGAATACTGTTTTCATAACAGAAGAAATCATACTCATTACGGAGAAAATGTGTAATTTTAGTTGGTTGGTAGTTTCTGGTTAAACTTCAATGTAATGTATTAAATTATTTAATTTTATGATTAAATTTCATATAAACATTTTTAAGTAAACAAAACAATTAAATATCCTATTGTTATTTATTATTAGCTATGTTAATTGATTATTATTTCAATTTATTTAACTTTTTTTATAAAAGCGCAAACATAACCTTAATGGTCATTAGTGTTAAGAATTATACCCAGCTATGTTTGGCATACAAATTTATCACTGAAAAATCTCTAGACATTTCCAGGAAACCTTTTTATTCTCTGTAAAACTAAACTGAATACGATAACTATGTCCTATTCCTATCCTATCCTATGTCCTGAACTTTCAATTCATACCTCCATTTATTTCTAATCAGCTCCCAACTTTATTTTATATTTACCGAAACGACGTTGCTATTTAACTTTTATAATGACGTAATTTAGTGGTGCATGTTTCACCGAAGCAGGTTTAAGTTTAAGGGCCGGCATTGCAGTGGCGCCCTCTCGACGGCGATTCGCCGTACTAAGTGGCGGCAACTGTTGCGAAAACAAACCACGATTTTAAGTAGACTTTGCAAAGTACTGGTCGGTTAATTGTGTTATTTTCAAGGAACAGCTGATCCAGTTATTACCATAATTGCCTGGCTTAATAGCACAATAAACAAATTCAACTGGTCTAACGTCGAACGATCACAAAATTGCGTTTGTGAGATATTGCTCAGGATGTAACCTGCGTCCTTAATGTTATGAAGTGGGTGCTGTTGGCTCCAAACCATCCAGTCAGTTTTAGTTGGACTTATTATCAACAATTACGTATTTTTTAAATAAAATAGTACATCGATCTGTTGATCTGTGCGAAAAAGGATAATTACAAGCGTAAATGTGAAAAATTAAATCAATTTATCCTATAAGGTTTCTACTATTAATAATTGTTAAAATCATAAAATACTATCACACAATTTGTAATGCTAATTTTTAACTTATAATGCATTATTTTTTAGAAAGTGCTATAAAATTGCAACATGGTATGAACTGGTACATTTATTCACAATTCACACTGGAAACACAACGATTGACTCTGTATTAGTAGACAAACTGCGAGTGTAAAAATTTGTAATATTTTGGTCATAAACTGTATTTGACGAAAGTTCAAATTAATCAACTACTCTGGATGACCTAGTTGATGGCGAGACGGACTCCCAGCCAAGTTAGCGACAGCCCTAGTTTGGTAACGGTCCCGTATCCTGTAATACTTGGAAGTTACGACTAATGGATAACTATTAGCGATGGTTAGTGAATGTGATATTCTCTTGTGTAGATTAACATCCACACTATTAAATACTACGTCTATCCGTTAAGACATCCTCAAAACTAAACCAGTTCGTAATTCAGAAGCAAATGCGGTTTAACCACTTTAACCTGTAGGTCCCTTAAATGCTTTTGGCTGTTGGGCTATTAATTATCAGTCTTGTCTAAGGAATATGTTAGTAACAAGACAATAAGATCGTGCCATAGACATTCAACACTCATTTCTCATTCATACTTGGCTTAAAATACATATTATATTATAAAATACATAATTATTTTATAATATAAAATTTTGTGATGATTGAATTATTTAAATGTCATGTACTAATTAGACGGATTATATTGACCATCGTTAGTGAGCGTCGTCAACTGCCGCAGACGATGCTCACTAACGATGCGGTTGACGCTCTGACGCCGCCTACTCTCACTTTTAATTATTGGTCGCGTTCCTCCAACATCTCCGAGTTCCTTTAATTTCGTGGCCTAATTGCCCGTCATTAGGAATCAGAAGGTCCACGGGCTAGTAGTGACAATAAGGTAATCGTTTCGTCAATATTATTACAATAAGTACCATTCAATTTCCATAAATACAATCAATTTCAGGATAAAAACTATGTGGTATCGGAACTGTTAGTATACTTGGATATATTACGGAAATATGTGTAATAAATTGTAAACTATGAAGTGGTTAAACTATGCTATTTGCAGAACGAAATGTATAGTCAAAATAACAAGTTTTTAATATTTTTTACACCAGAATGTTTGCATCGCATTATTAAACTCTTTTGTTGAGGATGTTTCTGGATTTGGAAGCCAGCAAGGGAACAGCTTCTACGAATTTAATAATAACAGGCTTTCTAGCTTCCGTTTTGACACATAAGCCTGACAACATGTACCTGAAGAGATAAAATAGTTTGAATTATAAAACTATTATACAAAGTAGTCAAAATTATGTTATTTTTTATGTCGGATTTTAATTTTATATTGATTTCTAATCATTAAATTTCAAGATGTTGCTCTCTAAATTTGTAAGGTACACTTCAATGAAAATCTTAATAAACACAAGTCTCTTTACATTAATGATATGAATAAATCACATTAACAGGCTACTTAATTTTATATTTCACAAGTTCAACAGTTTTAAGCGTTTGAAGGGATCAGAGATACCCTATTTATCGATCTTAAGACGATTTGTTTTTGTCAAGAAGTTTATAGTACTTGTAAAATTATATTCCATTAAATATAGTTACAACCAGATATATAGTAAAACCGCAAACCTTAGGTAGATAAAGTTAGCAAATTGGTATTGAAACAAGTATGTCCATTTATCAAAATTGTACTTCACATGGATTAAAATAGAAAAGTACAACGCTGTATTACATCTACACACTCCACAGTACTATTGATTCTTTAATATTTTTTCAAGTAGTCGGATGACGTATAAGTTTAGTGATAGTGCGGACTATTACTTGCAGGCTGCAATGCTTGGGCAATGTTGTACGCGTCACGGCTAATGTAATGGCCTTAATAAACAGTTCCGCCGACAAGAACTGTCATCAGCTGACTTGCGGCGGGTCAGGGTCGCGGCTCAGGCTTACACCCCTTGTTAGTGACTATTGAATTTTCTGTCATTTGTTTGCGAATAATAAAGCATGGGTGTGGCAGTGCTACCAAACTACTGTTGGGAGCCCGAGGTGGAAACTGACTGCGATGCAACTCGATACGTAAACATTATTCATACCAACACAGACCGTGTATTTTGTAAATATGATGCATTTTATGACATGTATTTATATTCATACATAAGATACAAACCTACTCGGTGTATTATAAAGCGTTTACGAATAAGTGATGAGTGTGATAGGTGAACTAGTATGCAAGGGAGCGCGCCGGTTTAGAAATTTGGGTTCCTGAGGCCCCTGGGGGTTCATATCACGCCAATCACAAAATAGCTTAACAGATATTTTTGTTTAATTAATTATAGTTTATTTTGATTTCAGGTATGTTCTTCAACAACCCTTACAATTAAAGGTAATTTAGCTCAAATGGTTTTAATTAGTTTTAAGAAACCGGTTAAGTTTCCTACAAATTTCTAAGAAATATATTTTTATATAACCGGTTCGTAAAACTAAACAAGTCCTCATTCGTACGTTAAACGTTAAAATATCTGCGATAGTGAATATAATAAATACAATAGTTTACATTATAATTCGTTAAGTTACATTTTATGTTAGTTTGTTAAAAAATAATTAAAATACATGTCTTGAAGGTAAGAGCATGTCTTTGAGCTAAGCTTAAAGATTGTTTTATATTAATATTTTTACTACTTAGGCTTATTAGTATCAAATAAAATGTTAAATGATTATTTTTAAGAACTAATATCACAGTTCTAGCTTCACCTATGGTTTCGTTGTATAAATTTATTTACATAGTTATTGTTACTTTGAGACTCTAAAATACGGGTAAAGCTCAAAAACTCTTCAAAAAACCGTTCTCTCAGGGATTATGTGGTTTATAGTGGTAACGTCCATAGATACCCAGGAATAAAACCACCACTTTAATTTTTGCACGATTCTTACATAAAATTTGAAATTTTTGCAATACAAATTATATAAAAAAATTATCTAGTTAAATGGCTAGCAATATTTTATTTCACTGTACACTAATATATATAGAGCATTGAATTTAAAACCATGCGGTACATTGCAGTTTTCATATACCGTACTTATTAACAATCAAGTCACTTATTACCAATCAAGTAGTTTTCGGGATCGAATGACAAAGCAGCGTTTTACTGGGTTTGTATAAGGGTTGAAACCCCTTTAGTGGTCGTGATTTCCACCTGAAACAGATTCTCATTGGCTGTCGGCCACAGAGATAGAAGTTTCTGCTTAACTAAGTGGCTCTGAATAATCATGGAGTCCCGGACCAGACAGAGTCCCTGGTGCGATCGTGGAGCAGCGGCCTGCGTCACAACACTGGCTCGTCAAAAATTAATACTACATCATCCTAATCTCAATATATATTCGTAAAACACTACCAAATTCAAAGTCAAAAGGTATTTCATTAAAAAACGCCAAAACCTTTATTTGCAAATTTTTATTAATATTTGGATTCTGTAAATTTTTACAAAACTGTCTCCTAGTTATGTAAGAAAAATGAAGATGAAAAATGAGAGAACATAAACTGAAAAATGAGAGAACATAAACGCATATATCCAAAATAGATATACACCCAGGAAATAAGACCACATAGTTAGGATACCAATAAAATTTCATAATATTTTTAAATTATGTACTAACTACTGAATGTATTTTAAAGCTCTCCTAAATATACTTAATATGTATATACTATGTTAATCAAAATAGTTTCTACAGATTTTACTAAAGAATTTACCTTCATGTAATGCAGTATGGTATCAAAGTTTCAATTAAATAGAATGCCGATATTTTAAAGAAATGCGACGTCATGATTGATATTTACTAAGTAAACTCTGAAAGAAGTTTTATAACGATGAGACTCATTAACAACTAACAGCTTAACAATATTATCAACTTGTAATTTGTATCCTAATTATGAATAAAACGCATATTAGCTACCTTTTAATATTGTTTAGCCAATTATTCGTTCTAGGAAAGTTGAGATTGTAGAGGAACCTTAATTAGCTTAGCCAATACATAAAATATATTTTGGAGTTTCTTTGTTTAGGCCTATAGTGAAATTTAAAATTACATTTCATGAATTTTAAGCGTCTATAAAGTTTTTAATACAAAATGAGAGATATTCTATTCTAAATTAATACGGTGTACGGTATTTAATATTAACTAAAATATATGTTCAGGGACGTTTATTTTACAAGTATTTTAAAACAAAACTTGGATTGCACCTTCATCAATAAAACTTAAATTTCCAGGCACACTTGACTAGATGAATTCAAGATTCTAAATCTTACTGTAAGATTTATATTGAAAAATTTTGTATTTAGTTTCCTAAGGGGTTTAGGGTTTAGTTTTTTAGGGAATGGGTTAGATCATGGTTATGTCTAAAGTGAATATTTTCAGTTCGACCAAACAGCTGTCCGTCACTAACCATGACGTCACCGTTTCAAATTTTGGTCTGACAAATTACCAATACCCCCCAGAGCTAAGATATATCTAACTCATAAAATTCATACCATACTCGAACACAAAAGGTCAAGTTATAAATCACGTCTTGAACAGCTTACATAATTTTTAATTAAAACTAATACTGAATCAACGTGATAAAACTAATAGCATTCTTGGTCGGGCAATTTATTGTGAGGGTTTCTGTCGCACATTTTTTCTAAAATAGGTGAACTGGTTTAAAGGAGAGTCACGTTATAATGCAGTATAATAGAAAGGCAAGGGTCGGAGCGGGAACCTCATAAATGATCGGCAATGTTATTGTACTATCGTGATCGGAAACTTGATAACTGCACATTACCTTGCTTTCGACAAAAGAATTCATATTAAGATCAAAGATTTAACTAACATTTGTCTGGTTTGGTTCAAAATGCAGGGTTTCCATTCATAATATGTTTAACAATTGAGGTTGTATCTTAGCATCAAGATACAAAATACTACTAAATTTATCCCTAATATAAAATATTTACGTTTTGGTTTAGAAAATAACAGAAAGATTTTTCAGTCCAAGTTGAGTGTTATTTACTCTAAATAGTATATTGCATCAGTAGGACCAAAAACGGGCGTTTTGATACGAGGCAAGTTTAACAGCCGAGGCTGTTAGATGTGCGAGTATATAAATAATCCAATTTTGGGGGCGTGAAATGAACTATATTTTTCGTCATACTGCAAAGAAAATTATTCAAAATCGTAAAACATCAATCATTATCAGATTTAGTATCAATAGTTGTCAACCATTTTTTCACTTTAGACTAATCAGCTGTTATGTTACTTACGTTGTAGCAGTCTTTCCTAATTCCTGATTGATTGTTTAGGTTAGCTATGTCAGTGTTAGTTATTATTTTCCGATATATCGTTCTTAACCATTCGATAGTTTGATTTAACAGTAGATTACCAATTTAATAATCGATATCCGGAACGTCTAAAATACACAACAAATCTATAGTAATTGTTGCAATTGATTTATCGATTATTTACATTCGAATGATGAGCTCGAATCAAAAGTATCATCAACAATGGTCTTTTGCGGCCTAGGGACTTAAAAAATCATAATAATAATAGTCCTAGGAAGAAAAAGAACAACTTTTGCTCTTCAAAAGATGTATCTAAAACATCTTTGAAGCATCCGTATCTAAACATGTTTTTGAAGCAATATGACGGAAATGTTTTTTATTGAGACGTAAATTTTCTTAATATGTCGATTATTAAACGTCTTGCGATTTTTAACGGTATAAACTTAAGTGCAACAGTAAAATTTAGTTTGATGACAAAGTAGTTAGCTTATAGACACGGAAGCTCAGAGTTTAGTAAGTCAAAGGTTGTCGGATCGAAACCAGTGGCCGATTCCTGTCAGATCATGAAAGTCAACAATGGCTAGGCTATGTGACTTACGCCACTACGTAATACAATTTTTGTCTGACAGATTGCCAAACACCCCCCCCCCCAGAGCTAATAAATATTCATATCAAAAGCATATCAGATTACTAATCGCAATCTGTGTTTTAGTTACTTAATTTTTGTAGCAGAGCATCATTCTAAATTATCATTCTAATATAATCCAAGGAATGTTAATATAATGTTAATTAGGTTGATAAAATGTTCAATTTTATCAACCTGTTTATGTAGTAAATATCTTTTAGTCTTCGTAAACAGCTCAAAGGAAAAGGCAAAAACCATGCTTGCATTTTTATAATGGGATAAATATCATTCAGATAAACCGTCTTAAGCAGTTTTTAAAGTAAATAAAATTTGATCAACCACGTCTTAAAATAACGTTTATTGTAAAATTGTGTTGGCCTACTTTGAGTTGTAACAAAACTGAAGTTTTTGTAATTTTCTATAAAACTGTTACAATATAAGCTACGAAATGCATTATAGACACTCAAAACACAAAATTAAAAAATAATGAAACGAACTTGATGCAAATAGGTGTTTAATGAGGGTTATTACAGATGTAAGGAGGTAAAGGCTATAAGTCAACGGCATTATTGCGTTATGCTGTAAACAAAGAACACCGGGCTGGAAGTTAGTTGAGTTTACGCTTCGCAGCTTGAGTTATAGCCGCCGTGTAAAGCTAACTACAAACCGGAGCTAGTTCTGCGTTCTGGATGGTTACCTGCGCCACTGCCCTGCCCTGCACTTGTGTATTTATTTACAACCGTCCTTTGTTCGGGTTTTATAGCTCAGCGGAAACAGGCAATATTATTATTATCAATAACTATAAAAAGGAATAATACCTTCTTAGCTCAATTATTTAGTATTGATTTTAACTTAAACTTAATTAGAAATTATTTTAATATAGTATCATTTTAAAATAGTTTTGGAATGAATAAATGAAATTATTTTAAATTAATGAAATTAATTTCATTCAATAAATGGAATGTTCTTTAAAACTTTGTAAATTGTGGGTCAGTTTAAAGTAAGTAAAAACTTTAACAATAAATTCATAGAGTAGTGAAAATATGTGTCATCGTAGTCAGTGCTTTCGTTTTGATGGAGAAGCGTCACAAAGATACCTTATTTAGTGTTACAGAAATACATAATGATCATGAATTATATATGAATCGTTTTGATTTTTTTAGTCGTAAAATGTAAAAAAAGAAAAATCATAATCCCGATTAACTTAGAGGGATAACTTAGATTTAATTTATAAAGAATATAATTTTATTATTGTAATTGAAACCTGTAGATAGTGTTAAATAGTATTGTATTGCGACCCCTTGCATAAATTCAAAGGCTCTTTCACTATTAATGATTAAAATGTTGTTCTAATCTTAATTTACGTAGGAACTTTTCTCAGAGGTTTAATACGGTGTAAAAATAAATATTACGTGTCTGATCAAACTTTGTAATTTATCAAAGGATCTTAAAATATCATTTTAATCTCCCTTTTAGCTGGAAGTTATTTTTTAATCTTATAGGTCCAAAAGCTTTTATTTAATCTTCCTAATTAAAGTTGAAAATACTTACACGAAACGTTTTATAAGAAGGTTTATTTTAAAGTAGAAGCCTAATTGAAATTAACGAGCAAAGGAATTAGTAAAATAGTTTTTTTTCATTGGCAATCTCTTGTCAGAATATATTTCAATAGATATTTTAAAAATACATTTTAGCATGATACGTGAGCTGAACCTTGTATAGGAACTGATAATTTACTTCGATAACCTAAATTCTATATGATAAAAATATAAACGTAATCGTCGATTTAAGTGAGTTTTAAAGTTATTTAAACAATAATTTTGTTTATGTACTAAGAATTTTCACAATAAACGTGAAATGTAATAAACAATTTTCTTACTGAGTGTAGCTTAAGATTTTACATATGTTCTATAAAAATTATTCAAAAAAATAATATAAAAACTTAAAACAGTCAGAGCTTTGGTAACTGACTGCATGGTTGTATCCCCCGCTTCGTAAATTGAATCTTTTGATACTTGACTTAGCAAAATGTTGACACGAAATTTCGATGGCTCGATACTAAACTCATGTGTATGAAGAATTGCGTATACTTGAGATTGTATATTATACTGTGCGCAAAGTAGGAGATATAATGTATCTGATGGCCACCAGGGGGCTCTCACATGGACAACCGGGCTATTCAAGTGATACAATGCTGGCTGAGCAGAACGACTTACAACTACTTGGGGAAAACAAAGTTGCTGCAAAAAACACGTGTATATAGCATAATAGTAACCCCATCTCTTGTACGGGTTGTATGGTTCATTGATAAGAGACAAGATATTTATTTCCGAGACAAAATATAAACCTACAATATTAAAATAATAAATACAAAGAAAAAATAAGCTCCCACTGAATTATTTATCATTAATTCTAAATTAGATGAATACAAACATTTTGTATGGCTATTAAAATTTATATAAGTTAAGACAACATTTTTATATGATATCTCCAAAAGGTATAGAATAATGAAAATAAGTTTCATAACTGTGAGTGCTCGCGTTTTCACGTGAAAGTGTGAAAAAGTTTTGCTAAGCATTCCAGAAAGAAAGACAGAAACTGCGGTAAGACCCATTTCGGCTTTTCTGGGGTATAAACCGTAGTAATAACCAAAACTATTATGATTATATTATAATAATAATATACAGAAAAAAACTCTAATATTATTTTATAGTAAGTATAGAAAAAACAGAAACAACCTAAACTACTATTAATGAACAAAAACTGGTGACTCAAGTTCAAAAAAACATTTCAGAAAATATAATAAATATTAAATTCTATAATTTAAAACATAACGGTCAGAGTTCAAATAGTATATTTGATAACAAGAGTCGAAAATGGGTCATGCACATTCGAGACTATATGTTGTCGAGATTTATAGAGCACTTCAAATTTGATTATGCAAACTACTTTCACTCGTGTTTTGAACGCTACGAAGACTAATTATTTTTCAGATAAAAAAAGACATTTTAGTATTTCTTTATTACAATTAATTACAAAATAACGCATACACATTCCAAAACAAAAACATATATATGCTATCTTCTAGGTATTTGCACGTTCATTTTCGTTAAAAACAGTAACAAGTGTTTCATTATATCGGTAGAATAAAAAGAAAATTGTAATCATTCTCATTTAGTAGTAAAAAATGTAATGATAGATTTTCGCAGATGGTAAAAATAGAATGGAAAAAGGTGATTTCATAGTAGTTTGGCGAAAAACTACTTATTTAAATAAAGTGACCTACTTTACTAACCTAACCTTGAAAATTACAGAAGTAAACTTAAGTTTATTAGGATAAAGTTTACCACGTTTGAATACCGATCTTGAAAAGAGACATTTTTCCTAAAAAGGATTATTTTTTGAAGAGTATGTTTGTGGTTTGTAGGGAACAGTGATTTTTTGTTATCTCATTAAAATAAAAGCGAGCTTTCAATAATATACTTCGTTATCAATGAATCATTACCTATACCTTATGAATCTTATCGATATGAGTATCATACAACTAATATTTTTAGTTATCCACAGGGGTTGACTTTTTATCTGTGTGTACAAGAGTAAGGAGCAAGTAGGAACATGCTTCTTTTCAATGAGCAAGCTCTTTTCCAATATTAATTATATAAATATTCGTAAAAAATAAAAAATATTTCACAACAAGCAAAACAATTCTTCTGACACCTCAATCGTTAAAATATATTTATCTATAACGGAAGAGTTTTGTTGCCAGGAAATGTGCTTATAATAATTATAGAAAATAATCCCCATATAAACAAACTTTATGTAGTTATAATTACTATAAACTACGACGGTTAAAACTAGATTTTTTAATATTGATAATACAGTAACATTTATCAAGTCTTCAATATTTGAAGTAATACACTTTTCGCCCAACGTAGAAGTTTTCTCATCATGTTACTTCCATATTCACCCAAAGTGAGTGTCAAATCCTTTCTCAGAATTTTCATAAAGCTCGTCTTGTAAACACCTAAGCTTTATGAACAACGCAATTCAAGCATCTGGAATAAAGGTTTATGTTTTCCAAATATAAGTGAAAAATAAATCTTTGAACATCTTAACTTATTTAATCAATTATCGATATATTCACTACCTCCTTTATACTTTATGTGTTAATCCCATTAGGGGTTGTGAGTGTAAGTGTTTTAGTATGAGATAAAACCTCGCTATAAAAGTGTTTGATTAAATTTAACTGTACAATTAACAATGACAGTTGTTAACAAGGTATTCTATTTAAACCTTCTTGTATTATAGAAAAATAATAAGTCAACATTATACAAGTAAAAACATTGCAACATGCTTTTTAAGTTTCTTCCAGTGCTGGGAGTAAACAATGTTGTCTGTGAAAGAAAGGTACAATTTTTTAATATTTTATGTAGGAAATCTGAGTGGAAAGTTTGAGGTGGAATGTCTTTGTAAATGACATGTGAACCGTCCAGCAGGTTGAATTGGTAATTTGTACGATTCACAAGCTTTTATATCAATGCTACATTTTGTGAATATAGGTCTGTTAAAGTGATTTTTATCATACTTTGGTTGGCCCTTTAATTATGCTCTATTTAATGTAAATTTAAACGCCAGTCAATTGAAAACGATAGGAGAGCTATCACCTTCAGAAAAGTTTTGTTGTTCTAAAACACAAATCGTGACGTAAGATTTCCAATAAGTTAATAAGAAATTATTGATTACGAACATCGTATTGAACTTAAAAGACAATATACTAACAACTATTCTCTTTTGTTTCCCAGATTTTGATTGTGAATATTTTCCTTCACCATTAGTAAAAGACGTTTAACAATGTTTTGGGATCAGACTCCAGATGTCAAAACATCGTACAATTTTGTTTTATTCTAATCGTGATATCCATAATAATTAACATAAGCACACCATCACCAACAATGAACTTGAAACAGGGTATTCGCTTTTAATTGCCAAATACCAATGTTTTGGTTCATTCAAAGAACCCCTGTAAAGGATATCCAGAATAGTCTAATTCTGAAATATTTGGAATTAACATACACGATAAAACAGCAGTGAAGATAAATTCAGCAAACATGCCTCGTACCTTGACCAGAGGTCGTTCCACATGATGAATGTAACGTAATGCCATCGTGACTATTCTGTGAACCCCCAAATTTCTAAATCTAAATCTGATTCCGGAATTTTATTTTATTTAAAATCAAAGATTTTTGTATTAAATATATATAAATATCTACTACATCTAAATATTTGTTTGATTTATAAGTAGCATTTATAAAAAGATTGAGCTTTTTTTAATGCTTTGTTTTTGATGATATTTTTTACCCTCATTCATCGTATCAATTCTACTATTCATCTACGTAACGTGAATGCTTTATTCGCGAACCCTGAAAAGGGAATAGTTTGGGACTCTGAGGATTTCTGTGAGTCTCGATTGAAGACACTCATTAAAAACCCTTACGAGCCCTCATTACACCAGGAGGAACCATTTGAAGGAAATTATTACTTCATATATTTATTACAGAATACAAACCAAACTTTTAAAAATAAAGACCAAACATTATTTATTAATTGAGCATCTTTCCGATTGACCACGACTCAGAACGAGTGAAACTAATTATCAAGGCGCAGTCCACCTTATACTGGAGCTATATCACTTCTGCGGATGGGGAACACTTCGTCTGTGTTGTATTGTATAGTTAGTGTATTCGTGTTGTGTTAGAGGAAACGACGACATCCTCTGTACTAATAATTACCAAGAAGATCCGACGCTAGATGATAGTGCAAATAGTTCTGAAACCATGGTCACCATAAAAAAATAATTCAAACTGAAGCAGAAAAACACGGTACATAAAATCTATCTAATGACTGGGACGGTGGCAACGTCCTGTAATCCAGCTACTTGGAGGTCACGAATTGTGGTCAGTTTGTAAACGATGGTCAGTGGGTGTAGTGTTCTCTTGTGTGGATTAACGTCCGCACTATTGAATACTACGTTAATCCGCAAAGACCAAACTCATAATTAGACCAATTCGTAATTCAGAGGCCGTGGTTCGGATTCCACGTACCTTAGGTCCCTTAGTTGCCATCGGCTGTTGGGCTATTAATTAACAGTCCTGTCTAAGGAACATATCAGCCTTAGTCAGTCACAAGACTACAAGATCGCGCCACAATCATCCTACATTCATTCCTCATTCATACTTGGTTTAAAATACCTACCTGGGTAGAACGCCATTTCAGTTAAAAGTATAAAGTATTTCGTCGTTAAAGCAGTTTTAAGGACAAATACACATAATAAAATGTCTAGGCTAATTAATTAATATCCGGATTTATAATTGGCAAGAACCGGTAACTCTCAAGTCACGACGCGTGTCCAATACCAAAATGGTAATGGGGATATATTCAGTAATATGGGTACTAAATTACCTCGGTAAAGTTGCTGTTTATTGGTTTTTGTACTCAAACTTACTTCTTTCAAATGATGGAAAATACAGAAGTGTGAGTGATATAGTTTGAGTCACGTAGGCTAGCCAGAAATGACCCTCTTACAGGCCACAGGCGTCAACCGCCTCTAGTTTGGATCCAGAAACGTTTTACCTAATGGGCTATTGCGTTACCCTCTGAGCTACAACGTCAATAATTGTAAACAAGATTTGTCGTATAGGTATAGGTGTCCTATATCTATGTTTATCTAAGACCTACATCTATGAGAGTTGATCTAGGTTAACATAGATATAGATAGGTAAGTGGATACGTGACACTCATGTGTGTCCATATATAAGTATATATACTTATATCAATATCTATGTATTTCAGTGTGTATTGCAATAGCTATAAAAATGAAGTAAATAACAACTCATTGGGAATACATTTTAGAGACAAACTATGCATTTTGAAACTGACCATAATGTACCCAAATATCTTCCTGTAGGTATACTATATGTATGGAAAATTATTGGGCTATCGGGGACATGCCTGAAATGTTCTCATTCAACAGGGCACGGCTTTGACGTACGCCATGGGGGAAATGTCAGTTCAAAAGACTTCCGTTATCAGTAAAAGGTTATTAAAACTTTGGCTTTGGCGTCGCTGATAAGCTTTGTTGATGACAGCAATACTGCTTGTGTCAAACAAACTTCATTAAAAAAACAATATAACTCAAACATTAAAAAAAATATTAAGTATTAAGTGGTTGAATGACACATTGAGTGGTTATTGTCTTTCAAAAAGTAACATAAATATCTACCTTGAGGTCGAGGCTTCTTTTTTGTAAAAAATAACTGTTTGGCATTATTGAAATCACGTATTTTGTCTAAATATTTTGTACTATCTGTATTATATTATTAAATGTATTAAATTGTCTCATTTTATTATCTTAAAACAGTTAATAATTTTGACTAGTCAACACCACACGTAATTTTACTTAGCAGGATATTTTATATAATTGGGAAACTTATAATACTTATAAACAAGAATATTAGGAAAAATGAATCCCATACATAGATTTGACATATGGCATCCGTAAAATTAAAAAGAAGCTCTGACGACCAAGACTAAAGATGAAGTATAATGATAATGTTTATTTAAATAATACAGTGTAATGGCCTCAACAAGTTACAACAGAAATAAACATTGAAAAATTAATTAAATTTTTATTTCAATTAAACATTTAATTTGTGGATTTTGTAAAGTTTACCAATAACAATAGTGCCACTTATTGTTAATATAGTGCATTTGTGTTCTCCCAATATTTATGGGTTGCTATTTTTTTGTTGTTGTACAATATTTGAAAATAAAAATGGATCTGTTTGTATTTTCTGATCCCTTATTAATTTTAAAAATATTTATGAACCAATAAATACATTTTAAAATAAGGATAGGGAAAATTAATTAATAAAAATATTGTACTCGTATAAATATGCCTTTTACCTAGGATATCAGGTTCTATTTTATTATATTTTTTTGTCTTCGAAGAAATAAATAGCACTTCCGATCACGCTATCGACGAAAGTAGTTTTTGTTTGGTTGTTTCTGGTGCATTCCCCGTTTTGGCGAGCTGGGCCGCCCGAAATATCTGGCATGGAAACGCGCCAAACATTCTGTTGTCTGTGCGACTATTTTAACTTTCCGTATTCCTTTCACTTTTGTCTCGACGATCGTACAAATTCCTTTAGCCCTCATGGACGTTCATCGATTAGTAGTCAAGATGACGTAAAATGGCAGGTAACGATAACGATTCATACTGGTCTAGAACCAAGAAGTTTTAATGGAAATACATATTGTTTATGCATTGATTAAAACTCAATTAGGTGTATCAATGTATAAACACTATAATGGCATAAATATTAATTCAACATTCAAAATCACAAAGAAGCATTGGTGGACCAATGCTCCTATGTATCAAAAGAGGGGATTCAAACTGATAATGAAACTCGTTATTTACTTTACTAGTGTTAACTCAAAACAGGCAGAAGCAAAGAAAATTCCATAAGTAATGTTGTAAAAAATGTGACACATTATAAGTGAACACAGTATTGTACTCGAGAATATTACTTATGCACAATATCGCTGGATCAATATAACAGTTTTAACAATACATCTAATCAAAAATTAGCTTTCTGCTCATCATACACCTTATCATATCTGCTCATCATATCTTAGTAATATTAAAATTGCAATTTTAAGATCCCGTTTCAATGGAAACTACCAGAGCTATTGTCTAATATTTTTTTTATTTCAGTAGGGGTGTTAGTAAATCTGGAACCAAAATAATTTACATCAATCAAAATTTTAATGCCAAAATATTTTTTCTTAAAATGAATTGAAAGTTATTAGTAGACTTGAACTTTTTTACTAATAAGACTATTATCATCAGTTTTATTCCACATGTGTAACGTATATAATGACCTTTAAACACTAACTCCATCTTTTATAGTTTTTAAGAAAACCGGACATTTGTTTAAAATTTGTCGTGTTCGAGGAGCCATTAGCATCTTTTGGATAGTACATGAAATAAACATTTAAATGGTTAAAACATCCCATGTAATCATCATTCACATATTGCTATATAGCATCTTCCTTCTTTAGTTTTGCAATTCTCAGAAATTTTGTTTCTCCTTTTTTCTTTTAACGTAATTTTTTAACATCTTATTTTACGAAAATTGGGAGAAAAAGTGGTGTGAAGAGTTTCGTTAAAAACTTAATTTTGTATGTTAAATATTTGTATGTGTGAGTGTGTATATAAGGTATCATTTAAGGAAAATTCCTTAAGATGTCCCCTGCCCTTAACATAGAGCGTTACTAAAGTACATGGTAAAAGTCAATGAGGATTTGAAAATATGTTTATCATAAGTGCGTTTAAATACTCACTTTATAAATATTTCACAATGGCGATGATATCAGAGCATATTAGCACCTGATACATTGCATATGACATTATTAGTAATATACAGAAATCTTGACACTAAGTTTAAATATAATTTCCAATATAATGTCAATAAACACTTCTTTTAATGAAAAACTAAAAGAACCATAATGGCAGGAAAATACCTCTTTGATTTTTTTAGTAGTAGGTGCCAATTTAGAAAAGTTTTCTGAAAAAGATCGTTTTCAGTGAAGAAAGAATAAAAATATCTATGGCGCATGTAAGTCCCCGTTTACAAGTTATTTTAAGACTGATGCCACTCTTTTTCGTATAAATTGTGTTTTGAAAGCAATCTTGTACACACATCCTTCTTTTTAAGTTTTGCTCGTGAAGGATGACAATAAAAGCCAACAGTCGATATTGATGGGTTTTATGTAACTGACATGCAATAATCTGTTTCGACTGTTTCTACAATTCCGGTGACTAGCATGTTTATTCCGATATATATTTCCTGGTCAGTGATGGAAGATGGAGGGGTGCATGTGGCATGTTGGTGTCCGATGAAACAAACTACATCGATAGGGAATGAATCAACATACACAGAAAATAAAAATACCAAATACGAGTATCAATGTGAAAGTATTGACGAATTGATGGCAAACGTTAGTTATTATTTATTTTGTTTATTTTTATTAATAACTAAAATACATTATTTATAATACGTTTTTTATAGTTTATTATTACTGATGACTGTTTTTGGAGTTACTGCTACACTTGTTTTAATTCGTCTTATTTTTAAAAGTAAAAATATATGTTTTACAGAAAATCGCATACTGATGCTTTTTTACTAGTTATATGACTTCTTTGTAAGAGTGGTTTGTTTTCAAAACTAATCATTTATAGTTTACAATATTTACGAATTAATATCTAGAAACTTTAATTACATTGCAGTAAAGGTTTCACCCATAAATTTGTATTATTTAAAAATTAATATGAAACATATTAGGTATTTTATGCATTCGTCTTTAAAGATTTTTTTCAAAAGAAACTTTCCATATTTAGCTTTGTACTAGATACTAAACAAAAATGATCCATTTAACTTTTGATGATATTTTCCCTTGCTTATAATCTTTTGTTTTTTTATAAAAGTTAATTAACATAACTCACGAGCTTGAGCTAAAGCCGTATTCCTAATTATTTTTTAAAAACAATTTTGAAATTTCATTTACACTCTCTTAGACGGCACGCTCTTGAAACATACATACAAGTTTAAATATTTTTTACTGTGATAGAATGACTGTGAAACACAGAAGCTTTTTTAATCCTATTAACATTCAATTTGTTGTATTTTTAAATTCTATGAGGAGAAGATTAACTAATATATTAGGATTTTTTATAAATTAAATTACAGTAAACTAAAACGTTTAAGTGAAACCTTAAAAAGAGTAAAATATAATCGACCAACTTAACTTCACAAAGCGCTGTATGTCAGCAAAGTAGCCTATATCTCGAAAAACAGAGATCTAAGGAATTAAATAGTTTTTTATTTCCAGTTTTAGCATGGTTAAGTACTATAATGTTCTTTAATATTTATTGTATCCTGAATAGGTCACCTTACTTCTATGTAAATAAAATTAGAGTTCTGTCTGTACATTGCTCAGTATTATACATTTGTTTAGTTATTTTTACGTTTCATGCGTTATAGAATCCGAAACAAGTCTTATCTAATTTGTGTCTGTGACTCTCCAGGAGGCCTTTTACACCGTCTTCTCCGAAAAAACGGGAGAACTGATAACAGTGAAACTTATTTCATATATTTCATTTTTTATATTACAAGCAAGAAATTTAAAAAAATAAAATATAAAAATTAAATAACAAGCATTTAAAACCCCACTTTTTAGGCGATATTGGTCGCATTTTGCTTCAGTTTTAAATAAATAACCTACTAGCAATAATCAGCTGCCTTTGTAGTTTAAGAATTTAAGAAAAATTTCAATCAAATTTTATTTTTTTTTTTATTTTAAATGTTATTATATTTTTTAAATTTAAACCACATATACAATGATTCTTTAAAACGTTTTTATAATGTAAAAATATATAAACTTTGCTCGTTTGCGTTAACAATTGTTGTGATTAAATTGAGCTCTTTTATATTAATTCCATGTTTTATTTTATTAGTGATATACGTTTTGGCAAACCTTTATTGTTAAACTATTTGTCAAATCATCTGACTCTATTATTTCTTTGCTTGTACAGTAGAAGTTGTCACAATCAATACAATCAATAATAACAAATTCTTTGTTTTATGTTTCAATTTTTAATTTTTGTTAGGTACACTTATCTCATCCGATTACATTTTTGTGATTTTTTTGTGATTCTCAGCATATTTATACTAAACTACTTTTAGCATATTTTAATTTCTCAATTTAATACATGTTGTATATCATTATTTAGTAAAAAAATGTTGAAAAAAATCAATTGTAAGATAACTAAAAAATGATACAAGGCTTTGAGTGAGATGCATATTTGCTACAACTTGATTTATATGTAATAACATATGTACAAGTTGGTTTTCTATTAAATGGTTTCTGAGAAAAGTGTACTAAAATAAAATTAACAGTCTTATATTCACATAATAGTTAAACAGTTGTCAAATCAATATTATTTAGTTTATATTGGTCATTGATTTAAACTCATTTCAAACCATACTATATTATAAAGTTATTTATAGCTTTATTATTAACGTTATTATTAATGTTTAACTAATAATAATGATGGTAATTTTGAAGTAATGCTAAATAATAAAGCTGGGTATTGATTTATTTTCTTTAATTTGTTTAGGATTTCAGGTTTACATTTTGGTATAATGATCTTTTAACTTTTAACTTTTAACTTTTCTTTAAACTGAATCCTACACCCCGTACAAAGGACGGGCTTACTACTAGTATTGAATAAAACTTTAACTAGGGAAAATTTAATTTAATAAATACTGCATTCATTAAAATGTCATTTGCAACAGCACCTTTCCAATCTAACACCTTACTATTCTAAATAGACCTTGCCATATTTATTCACTTTGTAGCCAATAATAATGTCTTTAAATTACTTCTCCCTTCATGATTTTACTATTATTAAATCCGTTACAAACAATCTAAAACTATATCATAGCATATTATAGGTATTTTTCAAACCCCAATTATTTTTTCCAACGATATACAGAAATATTAGGTTAGCATGTTTATGTGCTACTGAAGCTTGATTCTAATTGGTTTCCCAATAGTTGTGCCCTAATCCTAACCGCATCCAACCACTACCCATATATCAAATGGCAACCTGGCCATCTGCACTGCAGCTACGAGAAATGAATTCATTAAACACTTATGACTACTACTCCACAGCATCTCGGTCACTGTTGCAGAAACCTGCAAGTTGAGTATCTATGTATTATAAACAACGTCAGTTAAGTTATTTCAATTTTAAATCTTATTATTAAAAAGTCCAAAAAGGTTTTGCTTTTTATTGTTTTGTATTTGTAGTTTCAGTATTAACATAACGAATCAAAATCACGGTTTTTATATACATATTTCCTCATTATGGCAAAAACATGCAACGAAACCAGTCGTTGAGTGAAATTGCAATAAATACTAAGCGAAACATAAAAAATATAAATAACTACACTTAAAATATTTTAAGTGATAATTTATCCAATAAC
Organism: Nephotettix cincticeps; assembly: GCA_023375725.1. Taxonomy (NCBI): domain Eukaryota; kingdom Metazoa; phylum Arthropoda; class Insecta; order Hemiptera; family Cicadellidae; genus Nephotettix; species Nephotettix cincticeps. The sequence continues at coordinate 35,918,493 of CM041788.1, forward strand.
AATATATTGATTATTATTATTTATAAATTAGAGATAAAATACGAGTCTATCTAAAAGTCTTTAAAACCTACCTTAGCTTATTATTAAAATACTGTATAGGCTTTTCATAGTACTTGTCTACTTAAAATATTACAAGATATAATATTGTGATAGTTTGTTACTCAATTCAGGTGTTTTTTCATTGGAATATTAATTAGTAAATGACCCAGTAAATGTTGACATCAACAAAGCTACACGCCACCAAGTACATATCACTGACTATAGTCGTCCTACCCTTATAAATAATACACGTAAAAAATAAGTAGTTGGCTCGATGTCTCAATAATAGAAAAAACTATAATCCGGAAAGTCAGAATATAACCACAATACTTATATAACCAAAGTATTAATTAATTATGTAATTAACATTTTAAGCTGCTGATAATTTCCCTTCACTCATAGTTGGCTTAGTGATTTAGTGCCTTTAACGCTTAATGACATTCTAAACCATGCATTTGATTCGTATTACGCTAATTATTTTAAATGTTGATATGTTATATCCTCAAAATAACATATGTGTGCAACAAACATATTTTTTCCTTCTTTAAACCAAAGTACAGATGGTTCAAAGTATTTTTAGAATGAAAGTAAGAATGAGTTTTACAAATCTTTTTTCCATGTGTTCTGGTTTACATACGAAATCATTCAATTGAAAAGAATGTGCCTGTGACACCAAACCATCTGAGTAACAAAGGAACATTCATTTAAACACGCTACAAACTCGTCCCAGCCAGTCTTTACTCTATTAACGTTTCACTATTATAATTCTCCATGTTAATCTTAAGGAGGATGAGTGATCCACTATAAGTTCCTATAACTAAAAAAAAATCCTCCGTGATGTTTATAGATGACTTGAATTACAGTGATTATCCAACTTTTATTTAACTTAATATTTCATTACAATTTGGCCAAACTATTCTACTTTAAAGGTTTCTCAGGTAAAATATTGTTCTACCAATTTTGTTATGAATTAACCTTTTTAAAGCTATAATACGTATAAAAAGAATTAGAACCTCATTTGAAAATTAAGTTTTTCTTATTATTATAAAGCTAACTTTAAATAATTTAAACTGTACTTTAAAATAATTATAATTTTAAGGATTCCAACAAGTGCCTCTAATGTTGGAGATTATAAAATGTATTTGACTTGATTCAAAATACTATATTATATTAGTATATCTAGAAAGTATATCTAGGTCCAACTGGCATTATTTAAATATTTAATACGGGAGAAGAAAGATATCTTATTCAAGGAACTAAATTGAATTTGCTTAGAAGTTAAGCATTAAATTTCCAGCTTATAACAAGCTAATAATCCGTCAGAGTAAATCCTCCTTTATCTTTCTCTATTCCGTCAGTCATCTCTGTAAACTTTTATAGCAGATTAACAAAGAATGGATTACATTAGGATGTTACTCAATGCCGTTTATATTTTGGCTAAACATGAAATTAGTCTTTTATTTTAAGATAATATAGAATAACTGTAAAATGATACAATGTTACCACACCGCAAACACTAGTAACACAACTAGAGATTGAACCGTAGATCTTAGAATAACACTGATACGAAAATTATTCTAAAATCAAAGTAATTAATTTTGAAAGCCATTAAAGAATTAATTTAGGTAAAAATATTTTGTGTTTGAGGCATATATGTATATATTAGACTCTAAAACCAGCTCTAACCGGTCAAAAGTGTTTTCCGTCTTAGGATTTATGATTTATTTTGTGTAATAAAGGATACCTTTTTAACCACGAGAAATCAATTGGAGCAAGTCTCAGGGCTGTAATAATGCGGGGTTTCGTACTACAGCCCTTCAAAGTGTCCATGTTATCGTCATTGACCTTTTTGACATGGATATGTTAGCTCTGGGGGTGTTGGCGATTTGCACCATCAAAATTTGAAACAGTGACGTCATTTGGTTAGTGAAGTCATATGATCAGTGACGTCATAGATTTGTTATAAGAACAGCTGTTCAGATAGACTGAAAACATTCTCTTTAGACATATCAATGATCTAACCTATTTCTCTCAGGGAAGTAAATGCAAACGTTTTTGTAGCTGCTATTAACTAAACACAGGTTGCTTTTTATTTTTCTTATTAATGAAAAATTCTTAAACGATGTGTTTTATTTTTAGGTTAGTTTGAAAGAAACATGAATGTTTCATTTTATCCCAACTGAGCAAAGCTCAGTCTCCCTTTATTGATTTTATAATTCATACGTACGAGCACGGAATGTTTGTACAATTACTAATTTTAATAATTATTCTAAATTCACAGATAACTATAGTAAAGTAATAAATTTGGTTTTGTAAGTGTGTTGTGTCCCATATAACTTCATTACAACAATTAAATTACAAGAAAAAATGCAATTGATTGTCAGGTGGGGGATATCTGTACTCCTACAGTAGGCAAAAAACTTAATTTAGTGATAAAATATCACGTTTAATAAACGGATGAATTAGCTGGATGAAATACCACCTTATTATTTTGTACAATCTGAGGTGAACTAAAATAAATAAATATAAAACTTCGGTTTAGTTAAAAGCTACTTTGTTGGGCAAATTTCAAACGCAATGGTCCAGATAAAATATTAATAGGTATTTAAATCTCGGTGATTATGTAAATCTGAAAATCGGTGAAATCAAAGTCCAGTGAAACAAAACAAACGCCACTGGCGACCCTTCCAGACGATTAAACTTTTGCCTGCGATTATGTTTTCGAACTTTAATATTCGATTAACGCTTCTATTTGCATTATTTATTTAAACCACTCAGATATAATAATTTAGTATGAAACCAGCTGTAACTTAGTCCTGTTTGAACTAGTAGTTCTGTAAGCTTTAATAATGTTATTCTAATTACGTTTTGTTTCCATAAATCTATTTTAACTTAGTAGCTCGAACATAGAGAAATATTACCAACAAAGAGTATAGTTGTCTATGAAAACACACATAATTACAATCCTTTTGTTTTTGATGCAGTAAAATAGTGTTTAAGAAATAAAACTGTTTTCCTGTTAATTCCTACAAAGATTTCGAATTAGCTAGTTATAAAGAGTTTTCATGTTACAGTTGGCTATAAATCATCTGCTTGTAAATATTTCTCTATACTCTAGTCTTATTTAAGTCAAATTAGAAATGGGTAAAGCAGTCCTTACAGGAAAAACTAAAAACCTAACAATCGAATGACAATTTTTTCTGCTCAAATGCTTAACAATTTGTTTCAATAGGGTTAAAAATGTTTTTTTTTGGGAAACTATAAATTATATGACCGTATTATTTAAAATTGTTTCTACTTATGCGTAATATTTAAAAACAACATTAAACATTTTATCTAAAAATAGTCCAGGTCACTAAAAATTAAACATTTTTTATGACAAAAGTTATTAGTTCTTTTTTACTCTGTTTAACAATGACTTGTAAATTCAGCAATTAATTAATTAATACAATTGATTGGATCCATTTAAAATGAAATTTTAAGAATAAAAATAAATATACAGGTAAAAAGTTATAATAGTAGTGGCAAACTTATGGTATAACTGGAATATAATGAGGAGCAGATCTTGGACATGTGCTTATGCCCCGTTCAAAATATCACAATATCAAATTTTAAAGATAAACAATTTAAATAAATTAAAATTTAGAAATTTTCAAAAGATTGAAAGTTTTTAAAAATGATCTAGTTTTAATTCTTTTGTCCCTACCTTGTATTGCTCGTACATTACAATGTCACTCACGATTAAGTAAGAGATTAAATAAGAGATTATCCCAATTATTAAAATATTAACATACTACTTATCTCTATTCCTTTAAATTACTTTCCCTAGAGCTCTGAATCGCCACGTTTTTTACATGAGAATAACATGGGAAAAACTTACATAGACTTATTTGTAGTTTCATACCTATTTCAAGTACTTGTTCAATCAATACCATTATCAGACTGAATATTCTTCACACAACAGTAGTTAAAGTATTGTTTTCATTTCTTCTGTTTCGTTCTTATTAACTGTAGCATTAACGCTAATAGAAAACATATCTATTAAAATTAAAATGAGTTTTGTCTATAGTAAAACTGTATATCAATTCGGTCAACCTGAACAGTTTTATTAATACCATCTAATTTAAAATGTAAAATGTTGAAAAACTGTTTTTATTTTTAGTATATGTGGAGAATTCTAGAAAAAGGTGTTAAACATTAGCCAGAAGTAAAGGAGGTAGAACGTTCAGCAAGCATACAAATTCCACTTGTTCTGCGTTAACGGGTGGTCAGAACCCAAGCATGCGTTTTAAACAAACGGTATTTGATAACTAGGATTGGCAACATCTGCTGAGGGAATTCACAATCGTAAATGTTCCTGGACATTAGTTGATTTCCTCACTTTGTTTATAAACAGTTGATTACATGAACAATTTTCATTTACAAATAATAACTACTTGGAAAAAAATATATTACACTTTCAAACACTCCTAATGACTATTAAATTAGCAACAAAGAAATGGTCTAAAATTAAGAAATTCCAAAGTTTAAAGAAAATAAAGGAATGTTTGTAGGAAAAATATGGACGTATTTAAATCGTTGCTACTTAAAGCCGATTCCTAAAAAGTGATTCCTGATTTGAATGACCTTTTAACATATCGGTAGTGACGGTTGGAAATCAAAGTAGAGCTACTTTTGCAAAAGCCCTTGTTGCCTTATATTATACAATTTACATCCAAAATGTTGCGTTTTGATTTCACAACGCATGTATAGAAATATTAATGGTACCTTTGTGATTGCACACATATAAGTGAGAAAGAAAAATAAGTCAGTACTTTACTATTGAAAATAGATCAAAATTACACCGGCGTAGTATTCAATTAGTTTTAAATAACCATATCTCGACGTCACTGTATTTTGTACTGTTATGGCCCATAAGTTTGTCCGCGTTGGTCTTCAGCTTCATTTTATCACATAAATTATATTTACTACATCCAATAAACAAAAAAGTTAATCAAACGTATTTTATTTTTAAATTTATAATAATCATTAGTTTTGGCAAACTACTATTTTAACGTCTGAATCGGCAAATATTTCCTATAAGATATAAAGATATAATCATCAAGACATGTTGCTGTTTTTTACTACCTATATTATATTACTATGCCACTCGAATTAATTCCACGGTTTAGTAGGAAATCCCAACCATTAACAATAGCTTATGATGGGATATGGGATGTGGGATTTGTTGACTAACTGAATAGTGTTTTATGAATAATGGAAAACATTGTAACCTCATTTTCAATATTAGTATATTAATTAATTTAAGTAATGAAACTGGTTATTTATAAGAACTCATGATCGCGACTTTTAATATAGTTCTTTTATAGACGTGTTAAATCAAAATCTTCACACAATTATTAAAACTAAATTATTTAGTTATTGCGTGGGCCAAATCACATGATTGAAGAAAATGCTTCGTGGCCGGTTTATTTCTCCTGCATTTTGGTTTTTGGCAAGGAAGACTGTCCAAAATATCACCGCGGAAACCGGCCAAGAATTCGGTTGTTTGGCTGACAGTTTTAACTTTCTGTATTACTGACTTTGTTCTAGAAAACCTTTACACCTATATTTCATTATGATTAACGGTCAACTAATCGACTGACTCAACGAAATTCAAACAGTCATTTTCAAATACATTTTGTATTGCTCGAATCCTTCAAAATCAGCCGTATTAAACGTTTCGTACAAAAATGTTTTTAGAAAAATGATATTAAACGTTCACAGATATTGTACTTTTACGTACTATTTTAATGGTAAATAATTTACAACGAACATAGTGGATTAATTTTTATCACTTTACATTTTAATTTCCAATCGAATGATGTTTTAAAATTAATTTTTGTTCATTATCTGTTCCTGAATTACAGCTGCATATGCTTCAATCGAACTCCATATTACAACCGACGGAACTACATGTCAACCGGTGAATTAATTTCCTCTAATGAGCCAACATCTCTGCTTCATATGACTGCAGGCCCAGTGTAATCAAGCTAATTGTTGGATTTAGATGTCATTATGATGATCGGAGCTGTGAAATAGACACTATACATGTAACAATACATTACAACACTCTATAATGTCGCACATCATTGAATGCGACATTCATCATAAACATCATTGTGTTACCCTTTGTACGCTTCCTACAACTATGAGGTGTTATTATATCATAGGTGTATGTGTTATGTCACATATAAAGTGTCATTTAATATTAGAAATGTTGGCTGAGTTTGTTGTGAGACACCTCTATGACAATGATATTCCCCGCCTCTATGATAGAGGTGGGGTTGTCCGGTCACCCTCATGTCTGGGCAAAGCAGATGGCAAACATTTGAAAACTTTATTATTTAAATCATTTAAAACTGTACGAAGTGTGAACTATTACGTAAAATTTACAATATAATAATTAATTTAAATGATTTTCATAGAAAACAGCTGTTAGAGGTATTGTGAGTTGTATTGCAGACCCTGAACCGTTACCAACCCACAACTTTGAGATAATCTAACGCAGTTCAGTGAATAAAGTTAGACCATCAGAGAACATTATACGGTTATTGTTAGAGTTACAATATAACAGGAGTTCCTTTATACGTGGATCATAAGTGGGACCTTTACTGTGAATTTTGATAGAACGCATGACCTGAAAAATTATTTACAGTAACATAAAAAAAAATTCAAAACATTTCTTTAAACTGTTAATGCTCTTATACGCCATACTAAATGATATCATCACATTCTATTTGTAAATATAAAAAATAATGATAAATATTTTAAAGACAGTCCTTTTGCATTATTTTTTCACTCCTAATTCATTAAGTTTAAAATTAAGAAATAATCACTATATGTAGGCCTACTATTATGTTTTTACGTTTAAAAAATACATTTAAAGTAATGACGATGAAAATAAAATATTTGTCTCCATTTGGTTTAACTAATAATTATTTATAATTCGAGTACTAACGTTATCCTAAACAAGACAAAAATGGACAGTTACTATCTTAACAATCAAATATAAAATTTGAGGAATATTCCACATGTTTTTTCCTCGGATTTGTTGTGGTGTAATGGATGAACGCGGTAATAATGCATTGTATTGACGTACTGAGTACTGACGTAATAAGATATAGGTTAGTGGTAAAAACATTGAACATAGATAATGTTTGAATATTTGAAATTTGTAACTTTGAAATTTGGATTTTAATTTGATTGTAGACAGTAGACTGTACATGAAGTAAGGCTCACTTATGATGGAGCAAAACCAAATGTGCAAGATTTGGTTTTTGGGAAAACCGCGCTTATTCTAAGTGATTGGGAACAAACATAAAAAAGAAATGTGTTTGGGGGTAAGGGCTCATGGTCGGGTATGGTTTTTAGTTTAGAAAAATAGTCGTCACCACCACCACCTTCCTAGTTTTGTTATGGACAGAAAAAAGTTTTACTACCGGCATCCTCGCAAAAATATACTTTTAAAGTTTGGACATGAAATAAGGATGACTTTTGATGGATCTGGTGCTGTGTGTAAGTTTTGATCCGCATGTTATTCTTATGGGAAAAATGTGCCAATTCTATCGTGGGCTTGCCAGTTCCTACTCACGCACGCACACGCATGCACGTACAAATCGCATTGTTTGTCCATCAAATAATTTCCTTAATCGGCACTAAACATATGATAAAATGTTGTTTCTTATTATCAGATTAGTGATACTGTTATAGTAATAATCAAATGGAGTCTTGTGAAAGCTGAGATGGTATCATCGAAACACTAACTTGAAACTTTTGCTTGAGTTGATTCATGTGAAGTTATCTTAATAACGACGAATTGTATAGAGACACTGACGAGATAATATAATTAAACAGGTTCCTAACTTTCTTGCTTTCAATGTAACTTCCATGGGTTTACTTTAAATCAAGAAAAGTTTCTCATTCTTTTCATAGTTTTTTTTACTTTAATAAGTAAAATAAAATGTTATTTTTTATTCAAGCTCCGTACCTTTCAAAATACGTAAGCAGCGTTAAATTGACTGATGTGTTGGTGTCAAAATAATTATATTATATAATTTAATCCTTCCAGGTAAATGTTTCGAGTAATTATAATTATTATAATCGAAACAGTTGCCCGACATAAATTTTATTTGTTTGAAATTTAATTTTGTAATATTATTAATAGTACCTAATATAATAATATTATATTGTTATTTTTATTGTAAAACATTTATTTTTACTTGTTTCAAACAAAATAATATGCAAGTTTAAAAATAAATTAAAATATACATTATTTAGTATATACATTATTTAAACTATGTGAATAATTATTAATAATATCATTTTTTATTTGCATAAGAAACATATTGTAAAAGTTTTATATTATCAGATTAATGTTATTTCCTGAATGTATTCCCTCATGTATTTATAGTATTCAGTGATGATGGATAAAATATTATTCTATTAACATTATGTACGAACCGTTTGTATGATTTTGGGGTTTTATTATAGATTGTCGTTTCAAAAATGAATTACACCAAAATAATTATCTATGGTTAATTGCCAATTAAAATCAGAATTTCGTATTTTAGTATGTATGAGTAAAAGTAGAAATATATTTGCAGTAATAAAATTTCATAAACAAAATATATCATTTCGTTAGTATATAGTTCAAAATCTTAAAAAATCCAAAACATAGCTTCAGTTAGAACGTTGATTAAAGAAAATTAAAAATGCACATATCCATTATACTATTTCTTCAATACCCAAAAACTATTCAAAATCATTGAAAATTAATTTAACACACTTGTTATCAAGGCCAGTGAAATAAACTGAAAGTTTATACCAAAAATCTCTCTGGCTACAAAGTTTATCAGTTCAACTATGATCAAAAATATATAAATACTGGATCTTCTAAAACAAAAATATACATGCACAACAACTATATAGTTAAAATGTGATGCATGGATCAGTTGTTGTACAGTTTTAATAAAAAGTATATTTTCTGTAATTAAATTTTTCAAAATATTTTACTATACATTATGAGTAAGGTAGCTGAATTTGCAGTGAAATTTCCGAAACTGTACCAAAGAATTTTTCTGAATGCCTTAGATAAATAACATTTAAATACAAAAATTATAGCCATAATAAAAGAAAATGTTTGTGAAGTAAATAAAAAGAATAATTTATGTAAGATAAGATATTAACGGTTTTAATTATGTTCCTGTCTGTTTTTATACGTTTATACGTTTCGCTCAGCAAATAATGATCCCATAATATTTGATTCCATAATCCCAGAATAATGGGTTTCTTGAAGGAACATTAACAAGAGAGAACATAAGCAACATGTGTTAGGCTGGAGTTTCACTAATCTTCTTGGAGAGATTAGTGAGTGATTAGTAGAAGGGAACGGGAAGCCTAACTAATTCCACCTTTAAAGGAATATATGTTAATACTTCTGAGAATCTACCTTTGGTATACAGTTAAGATGGTAAGGTAGGCGTTAGAGAGACTGTTTCTAAAATTTAGTAATAAATATAAACATATATATAGTAATAAAGGGAAAAATCTGAACATTTTTTAAGCCTATCTATTTAAGACGTGTCATAACCTAGTTTATCACACGCCGTAGAGATAAATCCATTGAGGTAATCCCCAAAAACCGTGAAAATAGTTTTTGTTTTGAGGGTACTATACCTTGATAAAATATACATAGGCCTTAATGTTTTCCACAGAAAATTGTTTTAACTAGCAACTTTACATTTAATACGATACAGAAAATAGTTAACAAAAAATTTCAGAACAATAAATATTTCTGGCGATTTTTTTTACACCCCCTAGACTGCCAATAGGATAGCTGCTCACAGTACATCGAAAATGTACTTTTATATATACCTTTGTCAAGAGGAGGTTATAATCTATGTCCTTAGTAGTATTTGCAATTTTTTTACTCTTTGCGTTACATCATATGATTGCATTTAGTTACGAGTTAGTTTAGACGTTGCGCCAACAGCTGTTCGAGCCGTATGCTTCTGCGTTGTGTTAGAGTCGTGCTATTGTATTAGTGTTTGGTTGTGTATTTTTCGTGAATTATCTATAATAACATATGAATTATTCATAAACATTTTTATCCTTGATTTAGTGTAATAAATAGTTATGGGCCTAATGTCATACTTTGTGTTACAATGTTTTTATAATTTGTTTGGCGATTACTCTCATAGACCCTGGACTAAGCAGTATAGTATTGTGTACATATAAATGTTTTTGAACATGGGTACTTTTATTTTTTTATATAGCTATATAGGTATGTATAGTATTGTTTGATGTGTAGTTTTAAACCAAACGGCTATTTCAGATTTTTTTAAATTAATTTTGAGCATTTTAAGGGAGCGCAAACATTATGAAAATTAAAAAATATTATGACATGAAAAATATTTTTACATAAATAAATTTTTTACATGTAAGTTGATAATTTTTATGATTTTCTTGTAGCCTGTTTTACACTGAACAAAAAAGATATACAGTAATATGTTGTACTTAGCATAGTATCCACTATTTGTATGGGTTTTTAAACATAACCTGAAAAGTTGCCAAAAGTGAGGCGGCATTCCACAGTGAAATGATAGGCAGCTGGAGGGCTAGAGCTCTTGTATTCCTTTTACTACAATTTATATAAAATTAATATTATAGAATGCTTATTCTATTGAGTTAAAAATGTTGAACTCGCTACCGAATGGTTGATGTTACAGATAGTAACTAAATGTTTTTTTTATAAGCTCTATTAAAAGGATGGCAATTTTGCTTAACCTGGTAAACACGCTACGATGACACAGTTCCTGTAGTATCAAGTGATTTTTAAGCATGGATATAAATTTAAGGGACCAATGGAAAACAACCTAAATTCTGTCATTTACATGAAAACCATTCAATAAAAAGTTACCATAGTCTGCAATTAAACATGTCTTCTCAACGTTTATCATTTATTTCTGCAATAATTTAGTTTTAGTTTTCCTTGTACAGCACTTTAACACTTTAAGACACATTAGTATGGTGTTGTGTAACTGCAATGCGGCCAACGCTCTTAGTACTTATACATTAAACCGTTGCATTCGCCACCCTTCAGATTACCGACCAAGTCTTGATTATGATCTTACGAAGTTTATATTTTAGATATAGGCTACTTTCATTATTTTAGAAATAAAAGGTCCTTCAATTATTTCATGATACATATCTACACAATTATTAGCTATAAACTTATCCTTATTGTAATATCGCATATTGTATACTCGAATTTATCACCCGGATATGTATTTAACTGTCTGAAAAAATGTTACAAATCTAAAATGGAGCACATTTTACCTAAATTTTAATTTCTATTAATTAGTTTTAATTACGAAACTGGTTATTCATACCAGATTATTTATGTTTTAGACTATGAGTTACCAATAGAAAACACATACCCACGCATTTCAATACATGTTCTACGATAAAAGAGTTAAAATCAGAATTTTTACACAAGTAATACACTTAATAGGTTTGGTATTTATCACTTGTTTACAAATGAATGAACTTTTATTAATTCATAAGGTGAATGCGCTACTATCATTTTGATTAAAAAATAGCACTATATGCGTTAAAAAGTTCTTCAGATTAAATGTAAAGAAATAATGCTTTCATTTATTTTTATCATCTATGTGCTCGTATTACTCAGGTGAGGAAAACTGGTTCTGTATCGGATGTTAAAACTGGTTCTGTATCTGTTGAAACTGGAGAGAAAATTTCCTAACCACATTTCTGCAACGCTTCATATTGCCTCGCAAATCAAATGGGTATTGCAATATAAAACACTTGGGAATTTTTTTGAAGGTCAGTTGCTAGTGTCTTGGACTTAAAATAGCTATAAGGTTTCAAAAATTATTGATATAGAGTTGGCTTTAAAATTTTGTTTGGGATCTGTTTTAAAATAATATTGCACATCCAAATTTGATTTTTTGAGTGGCCTATTATTTTAGACGTACTATTCTAGAGTTAATGTATATTAAAAGATGAGATACTACACTTTTATTTTTATACAAATTTAACAGAGAAACCTAAAATTCGCTTAGGTTGTTTTCGGAAGTGAAGCATAATTTACTTTATAACCGTACAATGGTGTTATTAAAATATATTGTACTTTCCTTATGAAACTTCACTTCACTTTCACTTTCCTTATGTATTTTAATGAAATGTCCAAACACACCAGGAGCTAGCCTTTTCCCAAAGAATTATAATAATTACTGTTCACTTGTCTTTGAACGAGGAATAATTATGCTTTCCTCTTGCGTATTCCCTCTTTGAAAATTTCCCTTAACTGAACCACAACTTCGGTTTAAACCTTTTATTATATTACACATATTACATTCAATCTAAATTGAATGTAATATGGGAGTACTAATATATTTGTAATCGAGTTCTAAAAATAAATTCTCATTCGCAGAGATTCAAAATCCTTGTAAATATTGTAAAGTTACAACGCATGTTAAAGTAGATTTGGAAATAATGTATACTCAGCCGTGCAATAATGTTTAACAACACATTTGTGTAGGGAAATTCCCTTCGCAGATGTTCGCAACCCTCGTTATCGAATATCGTTTATTCAAAACACATGTTTTGGCTTCAAACCGCTTGTACATGCTAAACAAGGGGAATTTGGACACTGAAATGTTTCTTACGCTTATTTAAGTGTCCAGTTAAATTGAAATTTTGAATATTTATCTAACATTTTGGTATTGTTTTATTAATGTGTTGAAGTGTAGTGTTTAACAATAGTAAGGAGTTACTCTTTACTTTTATAACAATTTAAATAATTAAATATACATAATACGTTTAATGAGATCTTATTATTAAATAAAGTTGTATTCATACTGATTGATCTCCTGATTCTGATTCTAATATTGATTGATTTGATTGATGGATTGAGAATAATCTTTGGAGATCAATCAATAAGTAAAACCTTTTTTAGAATTAGTGTAGGCTATAAGACAAGGAATGATACTTCTAATTCTAGTTCTTGGTATTGTACTTGAGGTTAACTTTATGATGGCAGATTTAGCATTGTCTTTCTCTTTACTTGGCGAAAAGAAAACATACAGTGTTTGATTTCATTCTTCGACATTAAGGAATTACCAATTGTTTTTCTTAGTAAAGAAAGATTTTTCTTATTTTGAACAGTGTTAAATAGACTATTTGTAATTCTCAACAGTTTATTAAGAGAATTTTACTTTTGAGTAGCTATATGAATAATAAACTGTATCAGTGGACAGACTCATACTTTCTCCCTTAAGTAAATTAAAAAATTACAATCTGTAATAAAACTATTATATTCTTTAAAGGTTACTAAATATCATGAAATAGTTTATCGCTACAAAAATAATCATCAAATATCTTAAAAGAACAACAATAGAAATAAAGTTAAATTAATTGTTGGAATTCTATGGGAACCCCACAACTCCCTGGTAATTCCAAGCTTTGGGCGATGTAACACTGCATACCAAGTTTCATGGAAAACGTTTGGAAAATAAAAAAGGGTTTGATATTTTAATATTCTCCATAAGAACAATATTGGGAACTCTCAGACAACATACTGTGTTTGTCATGGACAGTAAATATAACTTTTCTCTGGAAGCGTTAGTCGTAGACTAATAATTATAAATACTTATTTATTTAGTTTTTTATTATATTTTATAGTTAAATGGTGGCAACCAAATAATTATAGTTTATCTGTAGAGCATTCAAGCAAAACTTAAAAGATGGATTTTTTTACATTTACATAACTTTTGAACTGTCACTTTTACAGGCATGCGGGTAGTGTCGTATTATTTAGTACTCTAACACTAGAGACCATAAAATTTTAATCAAAATTATTAATGCCATTTTTGAGACTTTTTTAAACGTTTTTAAGGGTTTTTGTTTTTGACATTTTAAGGGTGACACAGAGGGTTTTTTGTGGTGAACTACCTTTAAAAATCAAAAATAAAAACACTTGGAGATACAGTGTATATATACATATATACCAAATTTCTTCTAGATCGGACTAACCGTGTAGGCATTGGCGCTGTACACTTCTAGACATACAATCACACACACGCGCAACCACACACACAGACATAAATCACGTCGACAAACACTTTTTTGGATTCAGGGGACCCCAAACGGATATATCCACTCTCCATTTACATTTGAAAATGTCGAGGAAAACAATACTTTCTTAATATACTAAGTATAACAGGAGAAAGTAAAAACTAATAAAAAATTATAAAATAATGTCTCGTAACTATTTTATGATATAGGATCTATTGCATGGGCCTCTAAAGAATACATTCAATCATGTATTTATAATTACAAAGATTTAAATGGAAAAATATTTTTTAAAGTACGCCATATTTTGAACATAATGAGTTTAATTTTGACAAGGTTCAAGCGGGTCTACAGTGATAATTTAATTTAATTAAGCGTTGTTTATATTTGTCTGATACATCTATAATGATAACAATTCATCATAAAAGCTAATCAGTCAATTACAAACCACCACTCAAAAGAATTAAGCTCTCCTACACACCAGTGGAGCAGCTTACGGTATAAATGCAGCATTTTGGGATTCATTATTGTATTCTAATAATAGCAGATATATAATTATTCGATTTGCCTTATACAGACAACAAAAGCGGACTAACTGATGTGCCAATTTCCTCGTGTTAGTAGTTATCACTCTCCCTTGGACTATTGCACCGTAATCAATCACATGATGCTAAACTCATGCATTTGCTCACGGCTTCATATACGACCATCAGCTGTTAATCTCTAAATTACAGCTATCAAGGTCTTATGGATATCATCAGCTCAAATCAATGTTGCAATAGTTTATTATGTTTTTATCTTTTAATTAATTTACTTTTGTATTTTAATTTAATTTCTTTTAATTTATTTTTAATTTATACGTAATATCAATAATAACACTAATGATTTTGATTGAGAAATCTTAATTTAATATATGATAATAAAAACTGATTATGATCTCAAATTTAGGATTTGTAAAATTAGTACGGTAGTCTTTACACTTTATGTAAAATTCAAGATGGAGGATTTTACCAAACTTTAGTTACTTCTTCAGATCACATATATTTGTGGATATTGTAATAAATATAAAAAAGGGAATTTAATAAATTTAGATGTGAGCCTCTTCTCCTAAAATTAATTTGATACTGGGGAGTGATTCACTACCTTCATTCTGAGGCTGGTGGAACTCTGTTTTTCCTTATTGGTGTTGCAGTTAATGCATTGTTGAGGTATATAGTTGTATCACATGTTCACTGAATTTAGGGCCTTAAGGACTAATTTTTAATTACTGTATATTATACTAAATTTTGATGTATTGAACATTTCTTATACTACATATATCTATACAGAGTGTCCATTAAAAACGTTTCAGGACTTTGGTGAGTGATTAGGTATCTTATAAGGAAGAAAAAAGTTCCAATGGTCGTATGGCATAAAACGCATATTTTCCCAGATATCCGCCAATTTGTATTTTTCACAAAATATTTTTTATTTCAAAAATTTTTAACGGATTATTTTCAAATTTTGTATGTATTTTACACTGGTAAACTGGTATTATTAAAAATAGCTAGAATGATCCAAACTTAAAATTAAAAATATTTATAAAATTTTTTCAGTTTTAATAGTTTCCAAAATTTTTATAAGTTACCACTTAAAATAACAGTACTTTTTATATGCTTAGAATTTTTAAACAGTATTTGTTACCATATAAAATATTGAAAATGGATTATAAATTATTGTAATGGTAGAATTTTTTATTGTTGTCTTACAATTAACAGTCCATAGCACAATCTCATTATTTTCAGTCAGCTTACTAAAAGTCCTAATCACACTTTCAGTTTTCTCTATATTATACGAATATATTATTGTAAAATATCATCAAAAATAGTAAAAGTATCCTCCTTAACATTTGTGTACTCTATGCACAAGGTATATTTCACTCCCACTAGCTACCCGCGTTATTCAACTTCCTCTTCCGTCAGCTGATTCGCTGACAGGTTTATTGTTTCCTACCTGTTTACCTGTTGAAGAGCGATACATTTTCTCCAGATCCAAGACTGGGCACCAATTTCGTTACAAAATAGATTTTATTCAATAATTATTTGTGGCTATATTCACTGTTTGAGTGTATCACTGAGTTTTATCATTCACTTAGAACCCCGTCAGTTCTATACAAATCAAAACTCTGAACAATAATTATTATAGAAGTCATATCTGAGAGAGAGAAACAATATTGGATAATTTCCTATTTTTAGCACTTTTAGTAAGAAAACGATGAAAAATAAAATCCATATAGGTATGTTAAAAATATATTATTAGCACACCCAAAATTAAGCATACGTGTGATTTCGTGTCGTTTTTATTATAAATATGGGTTTAAATACCTCTATCTGTAGCAATCCTAGTAGTTGAATTAATTGCGCAACTATAGTTTCGGCCATCATCAGGCACAAGGATATTTATTTCTTGATTTTTCACTTCATTAAAACATTAACAAAACTTGAACAAAAACATAATCCAAAAAGTAAAAAATAATTACACAATTGACACAATTTTTAAAACAGCTGACATTTTGACTACACAGAATATTAGCATGTTAAATCGGTATGTCGTTCCTTTTCTCGCCTTCCAGTATTCCAATAGCGGTGTTATAAATAATATTCGATTGGAAGAAAAGTTGATCGTTTAGTATATTGTTCCTCTAACTTATAATTGTGCAATTACTTCAACTACTAGAATTGCTACAGATAGAGGTATTTAAACCATTTAATTTGTTCTCAGCAATCCGGAGGCTTAAGAATATCATAATATAAAATTGAATGTATGTCTGTCTGTCTGTCTGTCTGTCCTTTATGCGTTGCCAAACTACTCATCCGATCGCCATGAAATTTTAGGAAGTTGCTCTATATGTGTCCGGGAAGGTTTTAGTGAAAAAAAATTTTTCGAAAACCCCATAAGTTTCCATTTTATGGCGTTTTAAATTTCTAATGTTAACCTTATGGAGAGTAAGTTTGTTTACAAATTGTCTACAATGAAAACATTTGATTTCTTAGCTACAGCTGATTGGTTTACTTTCCATTAGCAATACCGTATGCTTTACTATCCAATGCCATCTGAATCATTCATTAATGTTAAACTATGAAGTAAATGTGTACTGTAAAAAATGAACAGCTTTAATCACCACGTTAATAGTTAACGGTTTTAGGGGATTATGTATTTATATTTTTATTTTCTGTCTGATTAATTAAAGTCATGTGTTTATATGATAATTACAATGTTTATATTATTACGTTTATTATAATAATCAGCTGTTGTATATCTTTCCTATAAAAGCCGTATTACAGTTAGGTTTCGTTTGGGTTTGGATTGGATTTGAAAATTGTGAATTAATCCACTCAGATTTATTTGTTTTGTGGGAATGATATTAATATGTTTTGTCGTTTCAGTATTGTTATTCACTATGCCGCGACCCAGAATAACCTTTCACAATGAAGCCGTAATGCTATTGGATTTTAGAACATGGCCAATCTTAAAGTTAACATGTGTTTACTGTGAGGCGTTACGAAGTTCGCCGGGTCAGCTAGTATCATAATAAAACGTGGGTTTTACAACGTAACGGTTATAAGAAAATCTCATTTTTTGACACGATCTGACAACAATTGTCTTACAGTAGTGCCAATATCTCCGGTTAATATGTTTTTTGCCATTAAAATGTATGAAAAATTATCCGATCGCTCTTTTTTGTAACATATAACAAAATACGATGAACTATTTTACCGCTACTCCTCTGAACATAGAAAAACATTAGAGAGAATTTTAAACTAATGGCTTTGATGTGTTCAGTATGAATTTGATAAATTGTAGAAATACATAAAACATGCATATCATTTTATAAAACAATTTTCACCCCTTACTTTTACTTTTATATCATTACTAACATAATATGTTCAGTCTTTCTCCGTAAGTTTCTATTGCTGCTATGTAGTTAGTTTGTAATCAATTGGTCCTCTATGTAATCGCGTGGATGTATGTAACATGATATCGGAGGGGTGGTCCTAGGGTGAGTGATAACGTATCAGAGGAAATTGACACATCAGTTATCATGTTGTCAGGCCACTGTGATTATAGCATTATTTGGGAAAGGTTCTGTATGTCAATTACTTTAAAACATGTGTATATCTATTTCTAAATATAAGAATATTTTAAATTTCATATATACGATAAAAAAGTGCAAAAATTACACTGTTGACATATTGATGGCATACAACCCCACGTATTACATTGTTATATCATAAACGTAGATATTTATATATAAAAACAGTGTTTACTTTTGAATTTTATCTCAAACATGATTAGTATTTAAATAATCTGTATCATACAGGGCTATTTAAAAATGGACGCAGTTTCAGGACTTTGTATCTCAAGAGGTATACATTGGAAACACACGTTTTACACGGATAGAAAGATAACATTATCAAGTTTTACTAACACTGATTATAAATGCTCAATGTGTCCTCCATACATGTACGACAAATATCCAAGCGATAGCCGAATTTGTTCCACAAATTGCAAAGATGTATTGACACGGTTTCGCAGGTCAGTCAAATTTTGTGGGAAGCGTTGGAACGTAAGAACCTTCTTTGACTTAAACCCACAAGATGAGGAGATTTCAAGGATCAGAAGTGAAAAATCCAGCAATTCCCGAAATGGTGTTTTTTTATATTATGGTTTCTTTACACTATTTAAAATCTTTAAAGGGTGTACATATTAAAAAAATCTATTTAGTAAAAGCGAGGGCATAAATATTACAAAAATAGTGTGTATGGTAAAAATAGTTGTTATCTGTTTTATTGAGCACACTCGCCTATTTTTATTTTTTTGTGGCTGGATCTGGTCAGTAACACACAACATACACAAACACACACAAAAATTGATACAGTCACTCTAGTTAACGTCCCGTGGGGCCGAAACATTAACAGACAGTCAGTTAGGAGTTAAGCCTGCGTGAGGGAAAAGTTTTTTTAAACCCTGAATACGCGGGACGTTTGACGAGATCCAGCCACAAAAAAAATGAAAATAGGTGAGTGTGCCCAATAAAACAGATAATATGGAATATACTTCGCCAAGAAACATGTCTTTTAAAATAAAATTAATTATTGATAAAGCTATAAAAAGGTTATGTGTGGGTTCTTGTTCAATTTAGGTAGTATATAGGACTACAACATTACAACATAGGAAAAGTGGCTACAAAAGCCCATTGCTCATGACGGCCAAAAGTATTCTTACAAATAGGCGAAAAATAGTGAATACTAGGGAAAAACTATATAATTAACTTGACAGTGAGTCAGTGACAATTTAGTAGCGATGCAAAACCCGCATATTGCTGTTATTTACTTTATTTTGTGACTGCCTGCATTAGAGTATTTATAAACTATAACAAATACAATTCACTCGTGTCATTAACTCATATGTGTTTTAAATGTTAATGTTTAAATGTGTGTGAAATTCAACTTCAGCTTAAACTTAATACACTGGGGCTGGTCTGAAATGTGTTGAGAACACAAATGTTACAAATACTGTACTACTGTAGTATTGTCAGATCGTTTTGAACGATATCGTCAAGTGTTAGAGTAACCACACACAGTACAGTAGTGGTTGCAGGCCAGATATGATGCTGAGTGTGAGTCAACTCATATATTATGAAGGATACATTAGGGAGTGACGTTCTAGCGCCGGATTAGATACAGACGGGAGATGACGCAGTGCGACACGGGCCGGATTACCGGATAGGGAATGGGGTAAGCTAGTTAAATATGGGGTTTAATGATGCGATTTTTCTACGAGCAAAAGCTAAAATATACTGCAAAATTTAATCTTAAATAATAAATTTGTTATGCTAGTTAATAATCATTTCAATATTCATGATCCATTAATATCATGAATAAAATGTGAAAAAAAGAAATCTTAAAAAAAACTAAAACATAGAAATGTTAAATATAAATCCCTAAAAAAGCTTACAGTAAACAAAGTGATGAATTTCCACATATAGCAATATTTTTACATTATAAAATATAACTAATTAAGTTAATGCTAAGCTACTTTATAAGAATTAATTTAACCCAAAAAAGCCATTTGTCTCATGCTTCGCATACTGGATTATATCCAAGTTAATAGTATTACCAAGGGATTATTGGAGTGGAATCAGAGTAAAACATAGAACCAACAAAAACTAGAAGGGTGGCTGTGGTTGCTAAAACACTCTCTTCATTCCTAACATTACTGAGTAAAAAAGTCACTCTATGGGGTCATTCTGAAGTAGAAATTATATCAGATAGCGTATCCTATAATTTGAAAATAAATACTGAGGTACAACAAACAGTAGAAGTTCTTTGAGGGAGGTTAAATCATCTGAATTCAGAAAATAATTACAAAATAAATAAAAATATATTTCTACAAAAAACATCACACAAAATGAATTTAAATTTTTTCAATAAATAAATAATATATTCATTTAATGTTTGATTTAATTTAATGTAATTACAAGTTATTAAATAAATGGCTATTTTTAAATTTGTTATTAAATTGGTTAAAATTTATGAATTCAATCCTAAACTGAGCTAGTATTACTGTACCATTTCGTTACTATTTGCAATTCATAAAATGACTTACGTACGTAATTAAATGTAGAGTTATATTCTAATGTGGTGAATGGTTCTCACTTTTTAACTGTACAACATGAATTATGCAATTACTAAAAGAAATAAACAGGACTAAATACTTTCTTTAATAAATTTAAAAAAACAATCTGTAATAAAACTAACAGTTTCTAAAATTTAATCTAAATTTAATAATTTATTATAATCATATTTTAAAAATAAAACAAACAAATGTAAATATTTTCATGTATACAATAAACAGTTTTTTAGCTAGTTTTTGTTCTGATTTGACCTTACGCTTAAACCAATTCATGGAAAACGGTTAAATAAGGAAAAATTGATTTTTTTTTATATAAAATAACATTTCAAAAACGTACTGCTTATCGTAGACAGTAAATTTAACTTTTTAATTTTTAACAAAAAATTCAATACTAATTTGTTTAGTTTTAAGCTGGTTTCAATGGTACCAGTCAAGTTATACTTTACATTTATTGTTTTTGAAAATATAAAAATTGATTTTTTTGACATTAAAGTTAACTTTGAACCGTCATTTTTACAGATATTGTGTCAATTATTTTAGTATGTACACTATAAACTGTCAAATTTTTAATCAAAATCGTTAGACGTTTTTGAAAATTGATTTTTCGTTTATTAATTTTTTAGTGAACTATTTCATTCATATGGAATAGTGAAATTATATGAATCAATTTTCTAAATCACAACGGATATGTGGCATTCATAAAAAAAAAAAAAGGACGGACAGACATCACGTAAAACAAAATTTTTTTTTGATAGCAAAAATATATATTTAAAATTGCAAACAATATTTTTATATATTATGCTTGTAGATGAATCACAAGTGTAGCTTTCAAACAATAATTAATTTGAATTAATATATTTTTATAATTATTTTTAGACAATCAGCTCAACAAATTAAAAAGTTATCGATGAGAAACTATTAAGATTTTAGTTTTTAACTTAATTCAATGAGATTTTTAATCATATTAATGTTAGAGCAGAGACATTTTTTCTTTATATATTTATTCCGTCAATATTAGACAAATTTGAAAGAGTAAAAGATTTTGTCTTATCGTAAATTATAAATAGATAAGAAATAAAAACCCGACGGAATGAACGAATGTTGGAAATAAACTCAACAATAATTTAGAAAATAACAATTTTTATAAGAAATAAAATTAAAACTGTTATGAACAGCCTTAAATTAAATGTTTATCTCCTTAATAAGAGCTATTTTTAAAGACACTGTTTTGGCTCACAACAATGAGTTGGTTTCTAATATAATGAGTATTTCCATCTATGAAACAAGTGCCACATGGCAGATGCTCGTGTTTACCTTCACGAATATCTACGTTTAAAACAGTTGGGAAAGAAATTTTGTATAATTGAACAGTTTTGTCTAGTAAAACCTTTTCCAGGAATAAGGAATAGTAAATAATGATAAAAATAGTCAATACACGTTGAATTAAAACAGTTTAACATGCAACTGGATAATTTGCATAATTAGATTAGATCATTGAAATGGCAACCATACTACAATGTAGGTATTTTAAGCCAAATATGAATGAGGATTGAGTGTACGATTATTGTGGCGCGATCTTGTAGTCTTGTTACTGACTAAGGCTGACATGTTCCTTAGACAGGACTGTTAATTAATAGCCCAGCAGCCGATGGCAACTAATGGACCTACAGTTTAACGTGGAATCCGAACCACGGCCTCTGTATTACGAATTGGTCTAATTATGAGGATAGGCTTTGCGGATTAACGTAGTATTCAATAGTGGGGACGTTAGTCAACACAAGAGAACACCACATCGATCGACCATCTCTCACAACTATCCACAATTCGTGACCTCCAAGTAGCTGGATTACAGGACGTCGCCACCATCTCAGTAATTGTTAATGGCAGAAAAAATTAAATGTTTCTCATTTACCTTTAATCAGATATTCCACATTTAAAATGGGTCTAGTTAGTATGCCAATATACTCTCTTTTTACAACTCGATAATTCTCAGTTTTTATGCTTGATTACTTTGTAAAGTATTACTTTTTCACTGTACAAAATTTCAATCCAAAAATAGCTTAAGAAATTTATTTATGTATGTATTTGTTAAAATAACAAAAGGGGTTGGTTTTGGTTTTGGAAACCACCATAGTAGACATGAGGAAACCCAGCGGAAGTATTCCAGGTACACTTGGGCATCTGGAACCACGAATGGGAGATCTCAGTCTTCACCTACTCTGTTTGTGTTTGAATCTGAAGCAAGATCCTCTTCTGGGATCTGTATCTGCTAGAGCAACAACAACTCTAGTAGACTACAGTCCGTAGTACCGTAGTAGCACTATAGCACTCAAACTTGCTGAAAAAGTAATTATAATTTTAAACATCTTAAATACAAATAAATATCTCGTACAGTGTACCTTAAACATCTTGTAAATAATCCATGCCATTAAATGAACTGTACAAGTAAGTACTTTTACTTCTACTCGGTCAGTGTGGACGCAGTTTTTACATTTGACTAGCTGCAATGTTGTACCATAGTGACCCATCGACATCCAGATTAAGTGTCGTTTAAATCAGATATCGAGTACATTATGTACAACAGAAACCAATCACAGTTAGATTTGTTGGAATATAATATTACGTCACCACCGGAGTGGAGGTGCAAGAACTCGATTCCATGATTACAACGGCAGTAGGCCATCGTGTATTATGGTAGGAATGGTTTAAAAGTAATAATAAAATAAGAGTATTCAATCGATTCAAATTTACGGAAAACCTACCTTGACTTTGACGTTGGGAAATAACTTTAAACCTAAAAGATATATCCATAAATAAAATATATTATATTTACTTCACTTTGCGAAATAATGTAAGGTATAAGGTATATGTAAGGTATTAAAGGGAATGTTTTCAGATCCTTTAAAAAGCTGCCATTATAACTATATGACGTCACTAACCATATGAACTCTACGTTAGAATCTTTGGTCTGACGGATCGCCAATACCCCCCCAGACGTAAGACATATCCATGTAAAAAAATCTAAGTTTATCGTCAAAGGTTATACATATTATGTGGAGTAAAATAATTTTTAATTGATACAATCTCATCTCATGGTTGAACTTTTCACATTGTAATGTCTAAGTTCTGGGGGGGAGGTTTACGCAGATTTTCATAACGCAAAAAGTGCAGTGGAAGTTTCCCGTTTCCATTGTATTGCATTTTTGGTTATAAGAACAGCTGTTTAGACGAACTGAAAAGATTCCCTTAAGACATATTCAGATCAATATATAACCTATTTCCCACATAGAGGTAAATGCAAACATTTTTTGTATGACCTACGAAATACTTCAATAAAAATTCACTGAAATACATTAATTTTATATGATTTATGTATTTTACATGCGCAGGAAATATTTGTATTCGACGAAAACGAAGAAAATTTAAGAAAGTACTGCAATAGTATTTATGAAATTATGAATGAAAATTTTGAAACGTTTACATTTACAATATAAAAATACTAAAATAAATAAGGTGGTTCACTAGGATTTGAATAAATTTTGAGATCCTGAGATAGAATTATTAATGTAGAAATAATTCTATATGAGTTTGGAAATGCTTCTTTAGAGAGTGCTGGCTGGCGGTAGAGTTTTCCTGGTACTCTGAAATGATAAATTAATAATAAAAATCTTTGTTTCTTATGTATTCTGATCTGAAAAAGGAAAAAGCTTCCGAACTCCATTTTTACAGCTTTTAGGAATCTCCTAGGTAATCCTAAAAAAGGGAGATAGAGGCACAATTAATTTTTCAGTTTGACGAACACTAATTTCGTTAAGTTAGATTTAAAACAAAACAATGTTTTACAAAACATGTAAATTCATTACACATAAAATGAATAGATGTTCGATTTAATGTACTCCAGTTGATAAATAATTACACATACAACTTGGCCAGAATAGTTTTAGGATAGTTCTCCAACATCAACGTTTTTGTTTTATGGTTGTTTTCTCAGGTTGAAATACTGTAGTAATCCTTACGTTTTTAGTTTTATTCTCAAATGCGGGAACATTTGAAAAAGTTTTATCCGAATACCTTTTTTCTAATTTTGAGAAAAATTAGTATAGTTAGTAGTTTTCGAAAAAACATTGATTGAATTGATTTGTTTTATAAAATAATTAAAATTTTTGTACAAATTATAAATGAGATAATTTAATTAATTTGAAATTTGTTTTCTAAATACTGAAAAGTTTTACTCAAATAGCGTATTTTATGATGGGAGAAGTGTCTCAATATAAAATATGATATTCTTGTAGAGGTCTTTCACCGAAGTAATGCAGTGCCAGCGTGGAGTAAGCGCAAGGGTTTAATAAAGCTGGAACAACGTGAGGGTTGAAACCCTTATTTGACAACAATGCCTTATTTGATGCTCAGCAATTTATAAACGTTCATTAAGGAAAGCATACTAGCTCTACTTGGTTAATCTTTCGTATATTTAGTCAAGATTGTAAGAGCAGTTTAAAAATGTGTTCTCACTTTTTGCAGTTGGAAATTTAAATACATTAAAGGAAATAGATTAATAGAGCTATTGTTATAGAGCTGTTGTATGAAGATTGTTAGAGAAAAAAATAGAATTTTAAAATTAGATATGTGTGTAATGAATATTAAAAAATATCTTAGCAATAGCCAAATGGCATGTTTTAGAAATTATTATAGGATAAAGTAAAAACTCTCGTCTTCCAACACTACTTAATATATTAATAATAATATTTATATTATAATAATGTAGAGCTGTTGTATGAAGATTGTTAGAGAAAAAAAATTGAATTTTAAAATTAGATATGTGTGTAATGAATATTAAAAAATATCTTAGCAATAGCCAAATGGCATGTTTTAGAAATTATTATAGGATAAAGTAAAAACTCTCGTCTTCCAACACTACTTAATATATTAATAATAATACTT
The DNA here is from genome assembly GCA_023375725.1 of Nephotettix cincticeps. Classification (NCBI taxonomy): domain Eukaryota; kingdom Metazoa; phylum Arthropoda; class Insecta; order Hemiptera; family Cicadellidae; genus Nephotettix; species Nephotettix cincticeps. Next base: position 35,944,284 of record CM041788.1, read on the forward strand.
ATATTATAATAATGATATACTTAATATATTTACACTTATATTGTATTTATATACAACGGTAAATATATACAAAAGTTGTTAAATTGGCAATCGATTTCGTCCAGTTACACCGAACATCATCAGGCCCAAATGGAGACTGAAAGAAACAAGATGGCGTCCCTGCTTGAATACTACTGGCTATCGGAAGTTCCTGTCCTGCTACCTATGACGCCATGACAGGAACTTCCAGTAGTCATTGGTATCTAAGCAGGGACGCCATCTTGTTTCTTTCAGTCTCCATTTGGACCTGATGATATTCCGTGTAACTGGATTAAATCGATCGCCAATTAACAACTTTTGTATATATTTACAGTTGCATATAAATACAATATAAGTGTAAATATATTAAGTAGTGTTGGAAGACGTGAGTTTTTACTTTATCCTATAGTAAAAACAACACGTATAATGCTAATCAAGAAGATATTCAGAAATTAATAATAATTTTATAATTAAATTAATTTTATAAACCATAAACTGTTTGATTTTAACACACATTGTTAAAGACGTTTTATCTATGACTTGATTTGTTATAGTATATTTTAATCAAACCCACAAGAAACGTGTTATTAATTTAATGAAAACAAAACAAACTCTTTGACTCTAATAGTTTGATAGTTAATAAAGAATAAATTAACTTAAGCATTTTTTATTTGTAAAATATAAAAATCTTTTGAAACAAACCCTTGTTGAATTATATTATCCGCCAATAACCACGGTTGTTCCCTTACTGTAAATCGTTATATGATTCTTTGAAATACACAACCGACTTGCTATAAAATCATCAAACCTGTCTTTGAAGTTAACTTTGTATGTATGAAGAGATATGTCGTTACAAGTCTGATTTAAAAATACACTTTAATAACGAATCAAATATCCAAGTTTCTACAACTTCTATCTTGAGTCAATTTCATTCTATGTAAATGAAATATAGGTAGCGTGTGGGTGTAAAATAAGTCGAAAACGATTTTTCTGTATCAAACCATTTTTATTTCAAAACTAATTATTAAAGAAACATTATTTTATTTTTAAATGGTGTCATTTTTCAACTTTCACTTTTTAATTGTAAACAAACAAAAATAAAGTAAACTAATTATTGTGAAGTTAGAGTTAAGAAAATTATTAATAATTTCCAGCAGGTTAAAAATTGTATTATTTTCTTTAGTGCATGCTTTAAAATGTAAAAAACACTAAATAGGTATTAAATTAGTTTTGTCTGTATGTATATATTATTTTTTTATATTTAAAACCGGTCAAAGAAAGCATTCGTAACGATGATCAGTTTGTCAATATTATATCCCTTTCAAAAAATAGTTTTTTAACTGATCTAAAAAAGCGACACCTTACACCTTATTGAAAAAAGTAATCTGCTCTTAAACCCCATTTTGAGATGCATGGGTTACTTAATCAGTTATAAGTAAATTTAAATAAAAATAAATTGTTTACATTGATAATTTATTCTATTTTTAAAATTTACCAATACATAACTCTGTCATAACGTTACGTTAACATTTTACTATCAGCAGAGGAAATATATATTTTTCTATTGCTATATACCTAATTTAACTATACTATGAGTAGAGATTTTTCAGTTATTTACCAGATTGATTATGTCACAATAAGAAGTATTTTTCTTCCTAATACAACGTTCTTTAATCCATTTAAAGGACGAGTATACTGATAATCTATACTATAAGGAAGAGGTGGTTTCTGTTTGTTTGTTTGTTGTGGTAAGTAAACGCGAAAAATACTGAATCGATCGTTTTGAAATTTTACGTAAAGGTAGACCTCAAATTCGTGCAATTCATAGGCATATTCATTTCCTTAAGATCCCTTCAGACTACTCCCCGTTAACGTCCTAAATTTCAATGTTTACATTTTCAAAGAATGAAGACATAAAATTACTTGAATATCAATAGCTCTGAGCACTAAAATTTGACTGTTCGAGGTGAAGAAAAACGATCTCGCGTGGCTATCCTAGGTTTCAATGTTTACAATTTCTAATGTGAAAATCTGTTTACACTACATTTTGAAAGTTCAGGAAAAAGAAGAAGGAAAGTTTTTTTACAGATAAACCGCTGGATCGAAATTAGCCATCGAATTATTAATTCGAAATAGTGGAATAGTAGATCTTACGTTTTCTCTCAATGTCTGCCTATATTACGTTAATCCTTTATCCTTATCCTTTCCCAATATTTGAAAGGTGTCACTTTGTCCTGTTCTAGACACTTGTATTTTATTATTTTTACCCGTGTGAAGAACGGGTACTTTGGCTAGTTTAATATAAATAGGTCTACTTAAAATTTTTTTATCATATTTTTCCAACATGTCAGTCGCTCTTGTTATTGCATAAACATTACACGTATTTACATTTACAATAATTATGGTCATTTTTACATTTCGAACGTTTTATAAAAAAGTTTACCAACGAGTTTCTAGGATTAACTGGTAGTATTTGATAAAATCAGCTATAATTCCACGTTATGCACAGGGTAGTTATTAGGCTGTTGACAAATTGGTTGCTAGCAGGAGGTCGTTTGTCTTGTACAAGGACCTGTCCAAGGACACTCGTGCCATAATTACTGCCAGGACGCCTGGAGGAGGCCGATAACGTATCTGGATAGATCGACATCCAGTATCAGCTGACAATGTCATGTTTACATGCTAACATATGCTCACTAGAGTGTATCACTACGTGGTTTGCTATCACGATGATCTTTTGTTTAAACCACAGACATGCGCTGTATTATCGTATTTGTATCCAATCAAAGGAGCTTTTGTAATGGTGAAGCAGCGGCCACCGAATTGGGCGGGCGGGTTATTTTGTGATATTGCTAGGATAAACCAGGAGTTTCTGGAAACAGTGCACAATCTTGCAATAGTGATAGACCACCTTTGCCAATTCTTTATTTTATTATAAAATATGTTTTTTATTACTTCAATCTGTTATAGTGTTCCACTAAATGAAACCTAAATAGTTTTGAAAGTAATTGTTTTGACACATATTTTTTATTCACATCGTGTTTGTAAAGATAATATAAGTTAATATAATAATATAAAACTATTCACGTTAATCAATTATTATTATTATTTAATATAAGAGTTATAATTATAATAAATTCCAAATGCATATTCAAAAAATCCTTTTTATCTTATATTTTAATTAAATTGCATAGATAATTGGCAGTCCTAGAACTCATGGGAATTTTCGCATAAGTTAACGTAAAGTCATAAGATTTATAACAAAAATTAATTCATACTTGACATACTAATTGCCACTCATACGTTTAGATTCCAACGTGGAGAGCTTTCATAAAAAACATTGAAAAAGAAGTCTACTTTACAAACGTACTTCTTATATCATAATACAATTATTTTCCCACGAGTTTATAGAATATAATACATCAAACTAAACTGATTGATGGGTAAAACGTAGATTGCCAGACTTAATGTTTATAGTTTATGATTGTTTCTCGTTAGTATTTTATAAACGTAAACGTTAAAGCCCATAAATCAATCATATAGTTTATTTTTATTAGCGTTAACTTAATCTTTATAATTAGGGAAAACGTAAATCTTTTGTTCAACTGTGTTACTAATTTGCTCTTACTTGGAATTAAAAACGTATTTACAGTCGTTTATATGTCATATTGATGATTAACTTTGAGGCATGACAGCATTTGTTTATATTTAGTATTTAATTTCGGGCACACCTGTAGACCTATATAGGTGACGATTTATGTATTCCTCTTATGTGCTGGCTAATCAGATGTTACCTTAAATGCAGGAGAATATCTAAAATCGTGTTGTCACCAAAAATTTTTTACATTGAAAGTAAAAGGAAGAATATCATTTATCAGTTTTACACAAACAAATATGATAAAAACCGACCTGGCTAAGTTTATTGTCGTTACTTAAGTGAAGGACAATCAGAAAGTCAAATCCTCCTTCTTGTGTTCAAGGTAAATACAAAAAGTCGATAATTCAACCATTTTGCATGTAACTTAGTTTAAATATTTTTATACAGCTAGTGAACACACCATAATTAGGAAAGGTAGTAGCATGGGGTTTCAAAATAATTACCATGGCCGCTGTAATTAATATCCATGCTGTCTTAAGATTTAATATTGAAAAAATCTGTAACAGTCTTATGGCCAACTGAAGGGTAAGCGACAGGCCCCAAGAGACCCGCACCTAAGTTAATTGTTGCCATCCATTAGTCCCTTGACAGAGGGTAGTTTACGATGAGGGCCAGTTCGTGTTCCGTGTCATAACAGCTGACTTTTTACCTACTACATTACCTAATTAGGCTATGTTTTAAAGGAAATTAAGTTAATAGAGAAAAAATGAGTTACTATCAAGAAATAAAGATCAAAGAAATACTAATTTTATATTTTTTCAAACAATTGGAAATAAATGGTATATGTGGACTGACACACACTTTCTCTCTTTATAAAATTTAAAAATTAAAACCTTTTATATAACTATCATGTCCCTAAAACATTATTAATATTTCATTTGAAAGTGTTTTTTTTAATAATCGTCTAATTTCTTAAACTAACAACAAGAGAAAACAAGTAAAATTAGTTGTTGAAATTTATTGAAGGCATTACCCACCCCCCACTGCCTAGGTAACTCCAACCTTTTTTGAGTTGGTTTTGTTGGTTGACGTTACTTTACCCAGCATACCAATTTCCATCAAAGACAGATGAGACAGACTGAAAGGCTATCGAAGTATTAAAAGTATTAGAATGGAATATTTCAAGGTAAAAGTTTCATAACGCTTTTTAGTAGACCTAGCAACTGTTGTGAGCCTTTTCGAACTGAACTCTTAAACCATATCTTGAAATAATAAATGAGATAAATTTATAATTAACAAAAAATTTACAAGTGAGATCATGTAAACAGAGGATTGATAAATGAATGAAGCAAAAATAACAGTTTATTTATGCTTTTTAAAATTAAATCGTATTTGAAATTTAATAATATACTTATCAAAAAGTAAAATTTTATGATGCATTTTAAAAATAGTGCGCTATGTAGTTTATAGACCATTGGTAACGAAATGAGAAAAGAATAATTTAAAATATCACATGTGAAGCTAAAATCCTCTGTTTGTAGCTTCGGAGTTGGTTATTCCAGCCCATTTAAGCCTGATCGGCCACACATAATTTACCGATATGTATCAGTTGATAGAGTTGTTGGAAAACAGAATACTTAAACTATTTTGCATTTCAAAAATATGTACTAAAATATAATTAACTTTTCTTTTAAAAGGGTTTCTGAAAAGGTTGAGACGATCCTTTGGATGTTGAAAACTTTTAAAACGTTTTTATGTCACTCACTCTATGTATATTCAATAACATTTTCCTAAAATGTCTTTGAAAAAATACATTTTAATATTTTTTGGCTAAACAATTCACACTCTACTCCATAATAAATGATAAAGATGAGGTGATGATTTTAAGGAATATAAAACTTCTAGTATAATAATTGAACGTTTAAAATGGTTTCTAAACAGCAATTCTGACTTCTAATGGAATATTTTTTAATGTGACGTAGCTACAAACAACTCAAGTTAATTGCAGTCACTCTCCGGCCTCCTTATTAAGGCCATTATGTCTCTCCTAATGATGTGGCTGGCCACTTCACTCGGCTCTGCGCCATTATAATTCTCAATTTATCGGAATATTTTTGCAAATAATTGATTTCTATCTATAGAAATTCCAAAGATACCACTGTATACCTGAATAAAAATAATAGCTTGCACTTTAAAAGTTGTAGTATAATTTCAAAGTGTTGTCCATGGTTTAAAATGATTGGATTTTTATATCTTTACTTGAGGTGAGAACCAAATCTTTTAGAGTATTACGACCCGAATATGAAAGGAGGGTGAGTGTATTGAGTGGTGGTTCTAATAATACTTACTTACTTAGCCTTTTAACCGACAAACACTTTTGTCTGGCTCATTTCCCTATGATTAAAGACAGCAAGATTCCAGTCCGGGATCGAACCTGTGACCTTTAGGCTATTAAGTCAGCTCTATAACCACTCAGTTATCCAGTCAATCTTCATATAACTAGAGATCAAAATTACGTTAATTCTAAGAGAAAATTCTGTATTATTCATGTTGTAATTATATAAAATAATAATATTATGTTAAAATATAGTCATTATTCAATACTGTACAGTATTGCAATGTTAGCTACTAAGAACAAAGTTGTATTTAATAACTCAGTATTCGGTAATTCTTTGTTTGAAATTCATTATTGGTGATGGTGGATTGATATTATTTAGATTTTTATTGCGGACATCACGATAAAGAAACCAAACTAAAAGAAACCAAAATTTCTTTCAGTTGTCTTTGAGTCTCCGTGACGAGCGGACGTGTTTGGTTTCTTTTGTGTGTAATGGTTAGTGTATGGTTCGTTTGTAAGTTTTTTTTGACTGCTTTAAACTTTTATGTTTTCAGCTTTATACCGGTTTGGTCCGGATTATATGTTAATTAATTGTGCTATGTTTTAGATATTAGTCCACCTGAGGACGGGATCAGATTCCAGATCCCGAAACGTCGTGAAACTTTTTTTACATAATATTGTGGTGGAAAATGTCCGCAATAAGAATCTAAATAATATTCGATAATTGTTGCCTAAAAATTGATTGATTGATTGAGTTTTATTCTAGTTTTAATTTACGAAGACTAATGTAACAGTTATGTTCTTTAACAGTGAAAAACTCTTGATGTAATAATTAAAAATTTTCTACTTTTATAAATTTTATTATAGTGCATATTTTAAAGATAGTTTCGTTGAATTGGAAATTGTATTTTAAAAATGTTAAAATAGACAGTAAAAATTAAAACTAGCGAAACTTGTAATCTGAGAACCTAATAATCCGTACAATTAATGATTCATGGGCTGAAATAAATTCTGTAAATAGAAATTTTAACAAGTTAAGTGGCTGTTTCAAATAGAAAATATGAGCTGAACAAGGAGGAAGCTCTGACCGAACTACCAGCATGTGCGCCATTAAAGCGGAATCAGGTTCCGGCTTGTTTGGTGGATCCAACCGCTACCTGAACAAAGACCTGAGGGACCTTGTTTAAATTTGCACTTCGTTATACTTTACTCATATACTCGTTAAAATGTTATCCGGTTCTGATCACCCCTTCACTTTACACGAGGAAAAATTATTATTTTAAAGTACAGTGATGTACAGTATTTATCTCTATATATAAAATTGAATGTATGTCTGTCTGTCTGTCTGTCTGTCTGTATGTCCTTTATGCGTTGCCAAACTACTCATCCGATCGCCATGAAATTTTAGGAAGTTGCTCTATATGTGTCCGGGAAGGTTTTAGTGAAAAAAATTTTTCGAAAACCCCATAAGTTTCCATTTTATGGCGTTTTAAATTTCTAATGTTAACCTTATGGAGAGTAAGTTTGTTTACAAATTGTCTACAATGAAAACATTTGATTTCTTAGCTACAGCTGATTGGTTTACTTTCCATTAGCAATACCGTATGCTTTACTATCCAATGCCATCTGAATCATTCATTAATGTTAAACTATGAAGTAAATGTGTACTGTAATAAATGAACAGCTTTAATCACCACGTTAATAGTTAACGGTTTTAGGGGATTATGTATTTTTATTTTTATTTTCTGTCTGATTAATTAAAGTCATGTGTTTATATGATAATTACAATGTTTATATTATTACGTTTATTATAAGAATCAGCTGTTGTATATCTTTCCTATAAAAGCAGTATTACAGTTAGGTTTCGTTTGGGTTTGGATTGGATTTGAAAATTGTGAATTAATCCACTCAGATTTATTTGTTTTGTGGGAATGATATTAATATGTTTTGTCGTTTCAGTATTGTTATTCACTATGCCGCGACCCAGAATAACCTTTCACAATGAAGCCGTAATGCTATTGGATTTTAGAACATGGCCAATCTTAAAGTTAACATGTGTTTACTGTGAGGCGTTACGAAGTTCGCCGGGTCAGCTAGTAATTTTATAAAATAAAACATATATTATCTGGAAAATTATAAATCACATATGGGGTTAAGGAGCCAGTCTACCCTAGCCACTAAAGCAAAATGTAGTCATTTTAGAACATATTAACTAATTGCAGTAGAACTTTCTTTTGGACCGAACTGTTTTTGGAACTGCCAAAAAGTCGAATTCCGGAAGGAGCAATGAAAGGCATCTTCAAGAAAAAAATAGCTATTATTATATTGAGCCTCATTGTACTTAAATCAAATAAGGTGTTTTAAATAGCAAAGCAAATTTATTAATTCGTATTTGTACTTTTACAAAAGAAAAAACACCAGTATTATTTATATTAGAACCAAACGAGTGGCCTACAAAAACATTATCCACCATGTACAATTTACTAACGTTCGTAGGTTCTAAATGTGGAAAAAATGTAGATTGTTGGGAGGGAGAAGTAACCGAACAAAATTGATAACCAAACTTCAAAGTGTTTGGAAACTTTCACTTCTAAAAACGTGACGTGAAGTTTCCCAAATACTTACCTTTGATATGAGTTTCCACATTTCAGAGACAAACTTTTTACGTAACCGTAAATAGAAAAATAGTTGTAGAATGCACATAACCATCATGGGAAATGAATAGAAATGGGGGTTCATTAAATTTGTATAAAGGGTTTCTTCTTTGTTTAAATATTAGTAAACGAGTAAAAATCCTAATTAGTTTTAATAGCTAATTTATTACAAATTATTAAAATAAATCTTTATGAAACATTTAGCTCATATAATTAACTAATTCTGAGCCTAATAGTCACAGTAAAACAAATTAACGTATTACATTTATTTTAGAAAATATATTTTAAAAGGAATCTAGTGTTTTAAAGTACCTAGGTTTAATATTAGTCTATTTGCATTAAACAACACAAGCTGAGACACCTGTGCAGGCTTATTAACTTAATAAACTTTAAAAAAATAAGGAAAAGTTGAAAATAAGAAAATATATTTTGAACTCATTTTAAGAATGTAAATTTTCAAGTGAAATATCAAAATCTTTACAACTTAAGTATTATTATTACGTTCAGATGTATTTTATTTTTGGCTTTATAGAAACGTTAATGTTTATGGAAATATGACAGAACTATATTTACACTGAGTATATCATTATAAATCACTATATTATAGCAGCGGTGTCAATTGTGTAAAAAACAGTACGTCTGATGATACAAATATTATAAATTTTAACTATCAAACAATGCTGTAACATTACCGTTCAAAATGAACAGCAATATAGAAATAACGAATTTATAAATATAATTGGTATTATTTATTACCAAGCAAATAGTAGACATTTTAGCTTTTGAGACGGACAAATGTGCTACAATCAGGGGTCACTTAATTTTACCTTATATAAAAATCAGACTTAATTGGAAGTTAACTGAATTAATTGACACGAAGTGTCAGGGGTAACGCAAAACAGACGGTGCATCAGAGAAGTCCTGAGAATCAGATCTGTGAGTGGTTAGCCTATCTCGGACTAGTCTCTGGGACTTGACGTTAGATTCAGGAGATCCCCTTAAGGATGGGGAAGGTATGAAATGGGTTGGCTATCTAATTTTCAGCTAAGTAAAACGAAAATACAAACTAAACCAGACTCAGGACAGGGCCAAACAAGACCTTCCAAGGAAGAAGGATTCCAAATCATATTCCAACTCATGAGCGGACACCTCTGGTTTTCCTATGTGACTCGCGCCACTAAACTACAGTACCTCACTGTCATTCAGTGCTTAGATACTTTGCACGTGATGATAAGCAGCTATGTTTTTTTAATGATTAATATTTTAGTGATTTGACATGTTCCATTTAATTTATACAATTCCTATTTCAGAATTATGCAAAACCAACCAGACATGTGATTATCAATTCTAGAGTACCTCACTTTTTCAACTCACCACATACACCCTAAGCTCATGTTGAGGGGTATTTTAGATATTAATTTGAACCAATTTGATTGATTAAATTAATTGGTTTAATTTGATTGACTGATTAAGTTTAATTTATTAATTTTCCTATCAGTAGTTTGTATTGGTCCGTGGTAATGGTAGTGATATAAATGTTGAGGGCGGCTATATGGCGGTTGTTGGTTGTGCCGTGAAGTGCTTTCAACCCATCGTTAATTGTTCCAATACATTAACCACGCAACGGCTGATAGTTTATAGACTTGTATCAGTGAATCGAGTCGTTTATCGGCTTGAAAACAATGTCTCTCGTGGCAGAAACACTTATATTCCTGTTATTTGTATTCTGATTATATGCATTTTATACCAGTTTGATTGACTTGATAAGGAAACATCTAAAACATAGTGTTGTTGCTATTTAACGCCAAATTATTTCTTCATAGTTAATTAAAATTATTACAATTATTTAATAATTTCTAATTGGTTGGTGGAGATAATTATCAGTTATGGTTTTCTTTAAAAAAATCAAAGATCATTGTCATTTTTTCATTTACAAATTAATAACCTTAGAAAACCACATTGTTATTTTATAGTATGTAATAAATAATAAATAAATACGAGTACAAATTAATCCTTTTAGAAATTCAATTTATAAGCATTTTAATAACCAAATGTACACTAAAAAACTTTGATGAATGACTACAGTTTAAAATAACGCAACAATAATTTTAAAAAGCAGTGACAAACAAATACATATGTAAACATAAGAAACCAACTACACAGTAAATTTTAACTTAACGAAAATAATTATAATTAAATCAATTTTAAACAAATAAAAAAGTTGAAATTAAATTAAGTTTTAGTAAAAATACTAGAAAGTGAAAACAGTTCAGTTTCACTTTGATTATTTATTCAGACATTTCAGATAACATAAAAATATTGACTGCTGTTTTTTTATTGCGACGTTGGAGTTGTCAAAGGAATCAACAACAAGGCATAGGAGCATCACAATATTTTTAGGGGATTCGTTTCTTAGACAGACCGAGGGAAGATTTAACGTGTTAATATTGGTAAATATTTTGTCGGTGATCTAAGAAAAGGTAATCAGAAAGCTCAAGTTCTGGATAAAACTGTATGAGGTATAGTTGGTTTGAAGTTGATTCCCAGCAAATCTTTTTAACTTGTAAAAGATTCAGTAAAGTTTTTATAAAGCTTAATATTTTCAATTATTATTTTGATTACATAAATACAATTCATAATATATTCGACGCTACAATACGAAAAATTTTTAGTAGAAGCTTGACGTGAGTTAAGTATTAAATAAGCGTAGTAGATGAGCTATCTTAATTAAATTTAAAAAAAACTAGATGATAAACATGGTCGTTCACAGCGTTGCTAGCGTGAGTCATTATTTATTTGTATAAATGCAGGTTCTAATTAGAAGCTACATCCCGCTTCCAATTATATATATTCCAATGCATATTTTTATTCCAACTATATTTTATGCAAAAATATGCTAAATCCTTTGTATACGTTGTCTCACTAGTAGGTGTTTTCTCCGAACATGAATATATATAGTTTACTTAATAACAGCTGTAGTATAAACTATTTTTTTAATTTTATAGATTTTCGAAACACAGCATTTTACTTAGTTTGTAAAAATCTAAATTAGATTAATAATAACGTAAAACACTGCGAACAAAGACAATATGAGTTATGATAACAGGTCTGCAGAAAGCTCTTATCACCTGATAATCTTTATTTATGAACCTATTACTGGTGACGTTGCACACCTCCTAGCATGATAAATATCGATGTTTCGCCATAGTGACTCCAACTAGTGGCCGCGTCTTGAAATGTTACTGTAATACACGGATATTGGTCATATCCTATGTATTGCGATAGCTATAAATATAATACAATAATGAAATCAGTTTTAGTATACGTAACAGTACCGGCTGGAAGACTTTTGGGTAACAAACTACGTTGCTACGTAGGCTGAATTAAACTAAGTTTCATCTATCGATCCACAGGTTTTGTGTCAAACAATTTGGTGTAGAGGGCACGTGATATATATGGTTCAAGAAGGATTGTTTTTGTTAAAACAAATCCTATAATAATATTTTGTGCTTTATTATAAGAACCTTAAATTGTACTAAACAAATTATTAATAATTTAAAACAAAATCATTTTACAAAATACATATTAATCAAATTAAACTTGGAGAATAGAATTTTCTGCTATAACTGCACCACGACAGAAGATGTTTATAAAAAAGATTTCGGCGTTCTGAGCCTGCAATTCCCGTCGTAGTCTGGCTCAGCCGAGTTAATTAAGCCACGGTGTTCCTGCACAAGGTAATTAGCTTGTAATTTTCTTGTAGGAAACGTCTGGGTTGTATTTTTCTTTAATGTGACTTCCTTCTTCAGAACAACGGTTTGAATTTTAAATTATGAATTTGTTACTTTTAAATGACTAATTTATATAGTCTTATAATATCGACATCACAGCAGACCTGCACACTTAGTGAATTTCCTATTCACTAATAATTTTTAGTTTTTGTTTTGATATTAATTTCTTTTCAGAACCATTCCAGAATACAATGAAATAAAAAAAACAAAATAGGGTAATTTATTTTTCAATAAAAAAACAAAACTAAGAATGGGAATACGGGTTTTCTGCTTTAAGACAATGATTAATTGATAATGAGGCGAAGTAAAAATTTACGTTCCAAATTTTATGAACATACCATGTTATCTACAACTTATGGCTAAGAAGATAATCAGTTGTTTCATGAATGGACAAAGCTGTGTAAAGAACGAATATATTTCGTTATTTCGAAAATAATTGATCATGTAAGATTTTTTAGAGAAATAAGGGATAAATTGAAAGCATAGACATAAAATATAAAAAGTACGTTTTACGTTTATCAACTCTTTGTTGTTATACACGAAAGGTAACATCCTTTAACCCGTCGTCGGTCCTTCCATCTGGTCACTGCGATTGGTCCCGTGTATAGATGGCATCTAACAGACCATGCGATCTTTCATTTTCCTCCTCTCCCCTGTTGACAGTCGGATGAGAATCATCCCTTAATGATACGAATTGTCCTTGAGGTATTTTACTGAGGTCCTGAAAAAAATTCTCCGTAGAGCATATGGTTTTGTTAGATGCCATCTAAGAAGGGGACCGATGGTGGGTTCATTCATTTCAGTGAATACCCCATATACTTTACAAACATCATCGTCTACTAGGATACTTTTTAAAGAGCAAATTACCCCCATCAATATCAATAAATTTGTTAATTTGGTTAATTAAATTGGGGTTAAAGGTCGAATATAATAAGCCGTCATTGCCATATTGAAATTATTTTTTTTTTATATTATGGTGAGAAATTGTCCTGTATCAGGATATGGATGGGGTAGTTTAACGTCCTTCACAATATACCCAGCAGTTTCAAACATGCTGTGATGGCAAAGTAGTAGTTACATGTACTACCTGATTGGAACAGCTTGCAGTAACAGTGTGTCACAAAAGTTTATGACGGGACAGAATGTAAAATTGGACCAACAAACCAGCAACTGCAGTGGACCAGGATCGTTGAGGATTGTTTCGTATTACAATCAGCCAATCGCAGTCTATCATTACGGGAATGTTTGTATCGTTGTTATTACAATGTATAATAAAATATATAGTATTTATATTTTACAATTAAGTTTCCCTAATTTTTGATTAGCTTATTGTTAAATTTTTATCCTACTTAATGAGTTAATAAGCCAATTATGCATAGTAACACATTGTTATTAACGTAAATTATTAACAATATTTTATATTATTTTATAATCGTCTATGGTCTAACAATGTAACTTACCCACTGACTCAGGTATTTAAAAAAAACTCCCAGTCGTGCTAAAAACATAAACATTTTCTAGAATCTTCCTTTCCAAAAATTGACATGGTAGCAACCGGCACTGTAGCTCAAAGGTAACACTCTGTCCCAGTAAGTCAAAGGTTGATGGATCAAAACCAGCTATCGGCGACTCCTGTCAGATTATGAGCTGTCGCTTCTGGCTGTCCTATGTGAGCAATGACGCTAAGGTACCTCGCTGTTTTTAGTTCACCGTTTTGGATCTAGCTAATAAGGTGATTTTTTATGTTTAACAAATAGTTAGCAATATATAAAATTTTAATTTTTGAGCTATATTTCTTTTAAGGCAACGTTATCGGGAAATGAAGGCCACCTTGTGCTACAGATTTTTCAAGATCTTCTTTTGAATGTTTCTTACATTTAGACTTCTCTCACTTTAGATAACCTAATTTAAAAGTAATTAATAATAAAAAAATTTAAATTTATTTTTTGTGTACATTTTTTGCCATGATACTTCATTAGTAGATAGAGAGCTAATATTAGTCAAACACCTTCTTTCTATTACCCTAAGTAATAAAACATATTATCAAAAATTAGAACTTGTACGAGACCTAAAGTGGGGTCATGGGGGAGGACCCAGTGAGTGAAGCCAGTTATTATGATGTATGTATGTATTTTAGTCAATCTTAAATGTGTATAATTGAAACGTGAGGTTACATAATAACAAATGAATATCTAATTCATCTTATACTCATTCATTATTTGAACTCTTGGTGTGGATAGATTCTACGTAGATACACTTGCCTCAAAATTCAAACATGCTCATTTGTAATAGAGACTGTATATCTCATATAAAGTTTTAAGTCCTAGGAACATTGTCCTTACTGTAAACATCAATAAGGAAAACGTCAGTTAAGAGGTTTTATATAATCGTCCTTTGCAGTAAATTTTTAACAACATTTTATAAGTTAAGAGGTTTGTTATATATGGTATGTTGCTATACAGTACGTGCCAAGCTATGCAACACCAAAAATGGTACCAAATCAATTTCTATTATCTGGTAAAATGTAGAAAATATTATTTTGTTTTGGTGACTAACATAGTTCATTGTACTCACCGGTCAGTATTATTTATTAATACTCATATAGTATAGGAAATACACTGATTGTTCAACCACAACTTCAAGTAGGTCACCTTTGGCACTCACCTATGAATGTGTACTGTTAGTCCAGTGGCTGTAGGACGGAGGATGAAAGACTAGATTAGGGAAGCGTCGTAAAATAATTTAATTTGGGCAGAAGAAGGGTGAAGGGTCAGTCTCTTATTATATCCTTCACCCTCCGTTTATTCTGGCTTTTCAGAAAGTTCAGGTATACGCTATATTTCCGTTTAGCCTAATAATATGTATTTAATTTTTTACTAATAGTAAAATCTTCAAAATTTTACCACCATACAGCAGGCTACTTAACTTTGTCCGTGTAATATGAAAGTAGCAGTTCCATTTGTTGGTGAGAATAGTTATACACGGAGAACACAGATGATGCGGGCGCGAACTGTCCGAAGTCCCTGCACAGAGCACAGTCCGCTCCCTCAAAGTTGGTAACAAATGCTTCGGTTACTTTGGCTTCAACCTCAGTCCGTCTCCCGAATCCGAGTTCAGTAACTTACAGAAGTTCAAGTAATTGTTGGAGAGTCTGTGGTTTCTTAATTAATCATATTTTAGTAACCGGTTCTACAAGGGAATGAGGCTGAATACTCGATGAACTATTTAAAGAAAAACACATATTTTAAAAATATACAGGGTTTACATATAACTCTGCATGGGTTTAATATTTTCTAAACGATAACGGATGGA
The DNA here is from genome assembly GCA_023375725.1 of Nephotettix cincticeps. Classification (NCBI taxonomy): domain Eukaryota; kingdom Metazoa; phylum Arthropoda; class Insecta; order Hemiptera; family Cicadellidae; genus Nephotettix; species Nephotettix cincticeps. The sequence continues at coordinate 35,959,995 of CM041788.1, forward strand.
TCAATAAGATTTCGTACATTAACACTATACGTAAATTCTACTTTTGAAGGAACAATCATGTTCCTGCCATATCAAGAGGGCGTCTTACAAGGGGTCAATAGAAAATCTTAAATCTCAAGATAGCTTGATTTTTCTTGTCATCTTTGAGCGATTGTGATTTGTACTATGGTTATCTTATTGAGTTAGGGTTTGTGGCACTGAATTATACTAATAATAGCACTGGGATTAATAGACGCGTCCAGGCACCTATCGTCTCCCAGTTCCACTTCTCTTGCCACGATGACATTGTGGCCTCTCTGGCCACTCGTGTTGCCTCTTGGACACCAAGATCGGATTTTGTTTGAAAAACCGGCTTCCTTTCCTGGGCCAGAAGAAACACGGGTACGACGCCCACAACCACCAACGACGCCGGCTCAGAGACGGTCTGATAAGCTGACACTATCCTCAGGGCCGCCCTTCTTTGGACCGAACCCACCTGTTTTCTATAGCACTCCTTCTTCAGCGCGTCTGCCCAGACCTTGAATCCGTAGAGGAATATTGATTGAGCTCGTGACAGACAAAAGGAGCTTCCACGTGTCAGCTGTCGGGCCTCCGACGTTCACCATCAGTCGGCTGAGAGCGGTCGTTGTCGTTTTAGCTCTTTCCGCGGCATATCCGATCTGGTCCCTGAAGGTGAGCTTGGTATCCAGCCGCACTCCCAGGCACTTCACTGCTGGCTTGGCTAGAATCGTCTCCGCATTGACACGAAAGTCGCATAACGTTGGTATTCGGCGTCCCGTCATCATGACTATTTCGGTCTTCTCAGTGACGAGGCTCAGACCGTGGTCCTCCATCCACCTGGTGATAAGCCTCATCATCTGATTTAACTTCCACTGGGAAATAGTTCACTGGGGAAAAGAGGGATTTACGTAGAATCAAATTTTTCTGTATTTATATCCGACTTCTTTTTGTTTAGCTCTAAAATGTTTGCACTTTCTGATGATAGATTAATAATGCTTTCTTAGTGCCAGATCACAAATAATAAATTTCAAGCATGCCACTGTATTTTCAACCTCTCAGTACATATTAAATTAGACCTAGTTTACTGTGTGAACCAGTGTTTTTATCCTTATGTGATATTATAGGCTACAATATATTTCATGTTAATATGCCAACTTAGATTAGTACCAAGTATCAATTATCATAAGTGATTATGGCCAAATTTTGTCTGACTATGTCTATTGCAATTAACGTGTACCTAACCTCAATAAATAATTTTGAATCTTATAACCAACAATCTTAAACACTCCAAATGGCTGCCATTGCCTTCTAGATTGTTACTTTGAGTCCTGGTTTGCGGCATTGAGTTACACTAACTAAGACGTTTAATCTTATTTGAATACTAACCTAAGCTTCTGTTAAAGATTTTCTTCTGACTCTGTTGAACCCCCTCTGATATGGCAAAACATGCTAGTTTCTTCAAAAAGTAAATTTTTCTGTATTTTTGATGCTCCATTTGTTGGTTATCGTTAAAAGAATGTTAAACCCGTGGAGATCTTTATGTAACCATTGTAGCTATGTAGTCTAACTGGTATGAGACGAAACACCAACGGTGATAGGAAAAATCTTTAATTTATGGAATTAGATTTCCCCAACCACGCCGGCCAAGGTCGATCACGTCCGGGCCACACAATCATGTCGTCACGCCTGGTCAAATGAAAACCAAACAGAATATATCTGAAGCAAACAATTTCTCCGGTGATTCAGATTTCCAGGAGGATTGATTTAGTACGTGTTCCAAACATGATTGGAAACTTGCATGCTTGTATGAGTTTTCATCACAGGAATCTGGAAGTAAACTATGTACAAAAGTGATTGATGTAAAGTTTTCTCATCAAGGGTATATTTTACTTTTACGGTGATTGGTGATCTATAGATAAAATATAACCAAGATATTTTTATTTTTAAACCAAACATGAGTCTTAATCTCTGTATTACAATAGTATCTCCTAAAACTAATAAAAATTTTGTATCATTGAATGTCTAAACAAAAGTACAGAACTTATTTTAAAGACGTTCTAAATCTTATTTGTGCACGGTGAAGCATCTGTACATAGATTTACGAAGAACTCGCATATTACATTCCTTCTCTCATCTGTAATACTAAGAATTTAAGAATCGTGTTTTTTAACCACTACCTTTGATACCTTAATACAAACTTTTAATAAGCTCAAGTTCAAAATATTTGTCATATTGTTCCACATGGTTTTATAATAGAATTAGATGGTATCAGAGAACTGACATATACTTTCTTCTGTAAGTAATAAAAAATAAGAACTTGTATAAAACTATCATACGTATATTTAAATACCATTTAAAAATCGATTATTTCAAACATAATATCTCAATTTCCTAAAGCAAGTTGAAAGATATGTTAAATTTTTTGGGAACACAACCCACACAGGTAATACCAAAAGAATTTCAGTGGGTTTTGTTGGCTGATGTGACCCTACACTGCATTTTAAGTTTTATGAGAAACAGTTGAGAAATAAGGAATACATTTTTTCTCCATAAGAATAAGATCGGGTACTCGCATGCTTCGTGCTCTGTCTACCATGGATAGTAAATTGAACTTTCCAAAAAGACTTCAAATAAAACAAATGGTCAGGAGGTATAACCAAAGTGCACCGGTTTATCTCATTTCATAAAAATCTGACGATCGGTGTGGTCTTGGGGTTTGTACACAAACAGACAGATATATGTCCAAAAACCACTTCTCTGGATTTCATGAGTTTTAGAATAGTACTTTTAGCTAATTTTTAGACTTTATGCTTATGAATTTGAAAACTATTAAATTTATTTGGATAACAAGAAACGGAGCATCGTAGCAATTCATATACGGTACATGCCGACGCAGCTCTGACAAACGATGTCACTTTGTTCGCTCGCACCAGCCATTTATATTTTTCTGCCTTTGCGACTTTGGTTTTCCCACTGAGCCTAAAGGATAACATCAGCAAGGCTAAAACTATTTGTAGTCATGTACAAAGAGTGTTGTGGATTTTAATTCTAAACTCCTCAAATGGTTTTATTTATCTTTACCAATAAAACTACAAAGCTTAACAATCAGCAGTAAACATGTACAAATTTGTATGTAATTTTTTCAAGTCTAATGCACTTTGTTATCTGATCTGACTATAACTTAACTGGTGTAAACAATTTTAAAATGTTGTTGTACTTAGCTACTTTAAAACTGAGTTTCTCTTTTCAATCATTTTACAACAAATGATTTCTGTAAAGGTGTTAAACAATAATTAACCGTCCTCTCCAAACTAGATTACAGAATTTTGATTAAATTCCCTCTTAAGTAAGTTGTTCTGAAAGCAATTACCAGTTTCTCGTAAATACTCCGGAGACAAATTAAAAGTTTCACTATTGGCAGCTAATTAAATGCTCTTATTTACTAGGTTATGTCTTGTTTAGATGGAGCTAAATCGTATTGACTAAAGGGTTTGCAATTATAATACCAGGCTTTAGTGGGATATGTGGTACAGGATTAGTATTTGTTGCAATTAATTACTGTTTAACTGATTCCCGAAAGTAAAACTAATAACGAAATGAATAATTTTATTACTATTGTAATTAATACCGTTGGTTTTCTTAAGACCAAGAAAATGAAAACAAATTTAAATTTGTCCGTGCGTTTTTCAACACTGTATTTTTTATCTCAAAAGTAGGATCGCACAAATTCATAGAACCAATATATACATTCTACATGAAATGGAACCTAGGTTAATTAATATCTCTAATTATTAAACTAAAAAAGCTGTATTATACATCCATAATTTTACTGTTTCAAAATATTTTCCCGATTTATTTTCTTCTTCACCCTATTCCGAAGAAAATATAAATTTCTAGGAGAAATACATCTTTTCCCTTTGAGGTAATATCAACTTCTCTTATAAGGTAAGCTAAATAACATTGTTTATAAAAACGGTTGAGAAACAAATATTTTAACTCATATGTTAACTTCCTTAACTAACAAACAGCATTTGCTGAGAGTAGTTTTATTTTTTTCATAATGATATTTCATATGCAACTAATCTATATATTAAGTTATTCTTTCTTTAGCCTCAAAAGTTATGATAACGCAATTTTACTCATATAATATTTATCATATTCAAGAAAATTTAAATTATAGGATATATCCCCCGGTAGAGTTAAAAAATATATTAACTGTATTTTCAGTTAATCGATTAAAAACTTGATTGTGTGAAATCGATATTCCCGCTAGCAAGTGAAGTATTTTGTCGTATTTAGTTTTCACTGTTTGGAATAAAATGACGTCACATGCAAATCTGTCAATACTAACATTCCATTAAAAAGCTATTCAAAACTGGTATAATATGTAACATTTAACCTTAAAATATGTAACTGGTATTTTGTGGCAACACTAAATATATACTTGTGTAAAAAGTACATATCATTAAAAAGCCCGGCTCAAAAAAAAATTGAATTGAAATTTGTTAATATAGAATGGATGTAGGGTAAACTGAAATTTAGACTAAAAATAGAGCGTTCATTATTATACTTGAAAAACTAGTTTTTTATTGAATTTGTAGCCATTTTCTATTAAAGTTGTATTTATGGTAAAATTATATAAAATATAAAAAAAACTAATCCATTACGATAGTTTACTAAATAAAATATAATGATGTTTCTAAAGATAAAATTAATGGCATTACTAACACAATATACTAATGATACCTAAGCCACTAATAGTAAAATTTAATATTATAATAAAGAATGTTTATCATAATACTATTTTACTTGGGTATGATGCATAATTTACGATCTATCAAAGAAAAACGACGACTTTTTACAATAAATTACTTTTTTATCTGGAACAAAGATCGAATAAAAGTTTAAATTGGTTGGTCAAGACCACAGTATCAATCACGCTACAGAAGTCATTTAACTTTTCTCGGTGTTTTCCAAAAGTCAGGTCTAACAGATTGGCCGGTGTCTGTTGGGACGGAACAATCTTCCAACTGTCTCCGTCCAGAGCTAGAGACCATTTAACAGCATACGTCCTTGTTTTATTCACAGTACAATATAACCTAGGTTCAAACTTAATTTACTTCACTACTCTTAGAGTTTATTGAATGAATTTTGTGTGGTTTTGATGACTAAACAAATACGATTAAAGTTGCCAATGAAAACAACAAGAATTTATAATTTTTATGTAATTTAAGTTATATTTCTGTCTATATATAGCTTTTTGACATGGATATGTCTTAGCTCTGGGGGGGTGTTGGTGATTTTTAAGATGGAAACCACCAGAACTATTGTATTGAATTTTAAATATAAAAGAATAAGAACAGCTGTTTAGATGAACTGAAAGCATTCACTTTAGACATATCCATGATCTAACCTATTTCCCACAGGGATGTAAATACAAACATTTTTTACTATTAAAAGGGAGTTAGAATATTTAAGAACATATTAAAAGTAAAGGTAAAACCGATGGAGTTCTCAAGGTCGGTTAAATAGCCTCAAGAAACTTTCTCACGCACCTTTGTACTGAAAGGAGAACATTTCTGTAATTTAACCTCAACGTCTTCTTTAAACTTAAATGCTATTTCCACAGACATTTTCAGTAATATTTTACCATTCTTTCTACGTAGCATAATCCCATTTAATACTTTAAAACTTGGTCTTTGTTCTTCTATCAATATATAGCTATATTTACACGCAACATACTGGTCCTCTGGGCTGGATATGACCAAAATGTGGCAAAATGAACGGAGGGTCCTAATTTAATATAGTTAATTAATACTTAATAGGAAGATTTAAAATTATTTTAAACCAAAACTATCCATCCAATAATTTGAACCAAAACCTTTTCTTACCTTGAGAAATGAAATGTATTTTTCAATAATGCGTAAGAATGAATATACTATGTTGAATTAGGTAATGTAAAGAGTAGAGTTCAAAACCTAAGAAAAGTAAAAACTACTTCAAACGTTTATAATGCTATGTTTTAAAGTTATATTTAAATCACCTCCAGATATGCCGTAGTTTTTACTCAAACCACCAAAAGGAAACCACGATATTAGTTGAAATAGTATTAAAAGATATAATTAAATTTATGACTTATTGTATTCCTTTTGTAATAGGTTTTTGATACACTTTTATAGATTATGTTACATTCATTTTATATACACTATAACCACGGTATCCTTTTTAATTTATTTAACTAGTGACCTTTGGTGTGTCGCACACACAAAAAGTCAGTATATTTTTCAAAAGACATAAGACAATAAACTTTTACAGTTTTTAGTGTTTCAGTAACAATAAATTTAAATTTATTGGTTTACACTCTATAATACTTAGTATGCAAGGGAGACTGTGGGGTACAGTTTTCGGAAATTTCTAATAATATTTGTCATACTTCAAGATATTTTCATGTTGTTTATACGAATACACTCGATTAAGTACGACACTGTTATTTTGTAGCGACAGTTTTGACAGTTTTTACGACGGACTGAGGATTTGTTTTGCTATTTGTACTTAACAAATTAACAGTTAAATTTAAAGATAACGATATCAATTAATTACTGAAATTAAACAATAAATTGGCATAGCTAATTGTAATAGTAGTGTCAGTTTCAATAAAAAATCAGTTAATATATTGACTAATTTAAAAGTCTAAAACGATTTTTTTATTTTCGGTAATAAAATATCTTAAACTGAAAATTGATTTTAAATTAAAATTAGTAAGAGCAAGAAATAAAGTTCCATTTTGTCAGATGTCAAGTTTCACACAATTTTTACGATTGTTCGTGAATGATTTTTTTGGTGAAGGAGACGGAGGGATACAATTTTCGTCAATTTCTGAAAGTGTTTGTCATAATATCGTTGTTGTAAGGCCAGTAAAGCTGTTCAACGTTGTAAAAAGGAAGATACAAACAAATGGGAATATCCATTTACAAAGTGAACTTTATTACCCTCGTTTGTAATGATCGTCTTTATGATTTGGGATGTAGATGTAAACATGACAGTTAACTGTAGATGACAGATATGATAAATATGATCGTTACTAAGGAAAATAGAATATTGTAAAATCAATTGCTAAACACAAAATCAATATACATGGTTCAGCGAGGCAGTATTATCCCAATGATTCCAAGCACTGGTGGCTTTGGAATATTTCCCCTGAGGTTGGAATGTAATTCGTTGTTTGACGTGTTTCAGCAAAACTAAAAATTCTATAAAAACCACTTAAATCCATATGGGCAATTTAATAGATAAAATAGTCATTATTATATTTAGTATCTATGTTTGCTACTAGTCACTCTCACTGAAGATAATTAAGTTTATATCATCGAAACTATTCTGAATAATTTTATTAACTTTTCAATTAAACAGTTTCATAGATAAAACTTGCCATTTTAGCCGGTAGTGATATAACGTAAAGGCCTCTGAACATTTTTATGACAGTGATTTCGTCGGTCGTGTCTCTGTCAATGAAATTGTGACATTCAGCTTCTTTCCTTGAGGTACTTTGCTTCAGATGGTCGATTCACAACTTTTAATCTACTAGTTTGGGCAAAGTTAATGAAATACGAGTATTACTCTTTTTTAACAAAGTAAATATATAAAAAACTGACTTTATTATTTTTTAACTTCCAAATCAATACACCTTGCCTTGTTTTATTTTATAAATTTTATTTAAAAAATATATAAAACTATCGCATTGTAGTAGTGTTGTGTTTTAAACCTTACTACCCATAACCATGTTCCTATGACGAATTAAAGGTAGCAAAATAATGCAGTGACATGATTCACAGATGTGACCACTCAATGCTCTGACAATTTTTATCGCCCGCTACTGATTTCGAACTAAGAACGTTGGATTTAAAGTTTTCCACGTAAAAATAGTCAGTAACGAATTTTGACAATATTGTGCATTTGCGATTCACAAAAAATGTATATACCTTTGGTACTATTCATATATTTTACAATTCAAAAGATTAACAGGGTCATGTGTAAATATCATTAGAATATAACATTACGGACTGCAACAGACGGTGGGCAACAGAAGAGAGAGTGAGCTGTTTTATGCGCCGGGGGAAGGGAAAGGATGTAACGTATATTGCCGCATTGTGGGTTGACCTCCCTGTAGACTAAGCAACCTCAACAACTCTTCCTTCTCTAGTTCTTACTTGCAGTATTTATAGCTTTGTCAATAAATAACATACGATGCTTTATCAAGTTTAATAATTATCGTTAGTAATCATTTTATAATGACGATTAGACTAATAATATAAGTCTAATCGTCTAATATACATAAATTGTTTACATTTATTAGTTGTGCTATTATTTACATGAACTTAAAAAGTCTATAATTTTATGGCTAAATTTTTCAACTTAATATCTTGTCACACATCCTTATATTCTAAGTTTCCTTTGGTATTATTCGGTTAAAAGTAATTTTATTTCGCACACAAGTGTATTGTATTCATATGTAATTAATAATATTATAAACAGATTACCAGACTAACCTCTTGAAGAAGGACTAATTAGAAATCTCCCCTAATATTTCTCTTCTACAAATGCTACTTTATTCTACTAAGTGATGAAATATCAAAATTCCGTAATACCGATGTCAGAACTATGTTGTGTGTACCATTCAATTACTTTTTCATCTAACTTAACCTGTTATAGTTTCTTACGCTACAAAGTATATGGCTGCCAACACAACTTATCTTCAACTATTAAATTTTTGTATAGGCCTATTATTTATTTTTTTCTAGGAGAAACTATGAGTGCATTCCTTAGGTGACACTAATTTGTTGTTATGAAGAATTCTCTTCAACCACTTCCATTAATTGAAAAGTATTCTCTTAGTGCCCTCTTGCCTACAGTGAACATCACTCTTCGACTAAATAAGTTTAAAGTAGTTCATAGTTACTAAGATAATGAGAAAAATTATACACACCAATTAAAATTGTATGTTCCAATATTGTAATTTTGTATAATAATCGTACTTTTAACTTATTATGATGTATTTTTTATGATTAATTGTAGTTTGTGTTTTTCATTTGGCCATACAACTAATTTCCCCTTTTTCATGGTTAAGGTTATATTCATCAGAACAAAATGAACCGAGTATGATCCTCCCAGTTCGATATTATAGCGATATTGAAGTTGTAATACCAGCAAGTTAAATACCATAACGAATAACAAAATGTAATACATAGAGCCTATTTTTATTAGTAACAGGGAAATTAATTTTCGGTTTAAGAGTACTCGTATTTAACTATTTTATGGAATACCTTGTATAATCCTTATATAAAGCATATTGTATGTTTTAAATGTTGTTCTGCGTAGTTTCTTTAAATAGAATAGCGTAAATGTATGTCAAAATATTAATAATTATTGTAATTGCACTAATTTAAGGTAAAGTTGTTTTAATACATTTATAATGTGTGTTCAAACAGTCTATATGGATTCTATTTATTTAATATACAGTGTTATTAAAAAGGAAGTAAACACCCATATAGATCAATAAAACGTTAACAAAATAATTATTCCCGTAAGACTGTCGTAAATGGGGAGCTAATGAGCTTAAGTTTTACTACATCAGCTGATTGTTGACTCAGTGTTGTTACATTACTCCTGTTGTTACATGTTACTTAAAAATAGTGACTAATAACGTTGAAAATACCTTTTTGTGATTGAACTGGAGAAAACATAATGCACTCGAGCCCCTATAAGTAAGAAGCCTATTTTGTATTTGGCACAAGAAATGTTAAAATACAGGTAGTTTGTGTAAATTAAAAAAGTTCATCGTTGGTGGAAGAATTCGTTAATTATTTTATGTCAACAAGTTTGAAACTCTGGTCAGAACTTGACCATAGAACAGATGTCTGCCATAGAACTTGAGCGGCGCATATAGGACATATTTAGTTTACTATAAAATAAGAAAAATATCCTCTTGCTAATGTAATATTTATTTTTTTGTTTACTATACCTAGTTTACTGTATTCATTAAAATGCATATTTCTATTTTAATAAATCTGTAACAATAACATCTTCTGGAAAATGGATAAATGAAACACAGTTTTATTGATTAGGGTGACAATATGTTGAAAATAATAATAACATTTTAATTGAAAATTTAATAAAAAATTCTGTAGTATTTTAATGTTAAGTTTAAGAAGCTTAATTTGTTTTAATACTAAAAAAGATTTTGAACTGTTATTAAAATACTTTTAAATTCAAAATCTAACACATAGTCTTAGCTGAAATATAAGTGTTTCATTGATATTAACTGAAAATGTTTCACCATAATAACGAGTTTTAGAAAGAACACAATTGAATTCTGATATACTCTTATACATTATTTTATTAACTTGTAGGCTATTGAGGTACTAAATCAATATGAATGTTTTCACAAACGCTCACTGTAATAGGAATGACCTGGGGCAGTGAATTATTTGGAAGACTGTAAGATTTACAACTCTGAAGGTTTTGTCATAAAACGGACTTTGCGACATCTTTTATGTTTTCTTTTAGAATCCTTATCTTCAATACAAGGTTTTTTACTTAATAAAAACATAATTTTGTGATAAATTTTCATGGATATTATGATTTTATAAATCAAAACCTTTCGAAAATTGTTGAGTATTAATATAAGGAATTTGTCTTTGTGGTAGTTTTTTATTTGTATATAACATTTTGATCCCTAAACAAATACATTTTGTAGGTTTAAACTCAAATAATAGGTACGGGTTGCGCTCAAATTCAATATTAATTCGTATTTCATATGATCAAATTTCACAAGATCAAGAAATAGGGTTTTTATCACAGTTTAAAGCTAATTAACAAGGCAATACTTTTTTATCTTATGAAACGGAGATAACATTTATATTTCATAGCTTTGGATCTTATAAAAACATCATTTAGTCATAGCCTGGCATCTGCCCTGGGTCTATTGTGGTAAAATCTGGTACAGTATAGTATTCTGTTCATTCATAATGACTCTTACTTCACGTTTTAGTGCCCAAACAATCATACGGGCTGTATTAATGAATTCTGATTATGTTTATTCTACATTTTCAATAATCGTCAAGTAAAATTATAATAGAGCACATCAGACGTCTGGATCGTTTAAACGAATGAATAATTTTTATACAGTGAAAGTATATAATCAAGCATTTTTCTAGTATTACACTATTATTCAATGTTAAGTAATACAATATAAATAATGTTTAAATATTTATTAATTTATAAGCTCTGTTTTTAAACTACACATTGGATAACCAAATTACTTACATGTGTTGTTTAAGTGTCTGACCGTATTCATACATAACTGACGAGGCCATCATTGCATGAGCCAGACAACAAGCTCATTTGAAATACGTGTTGATTGGTTTTAATTACTTAACTTATTCAATTACTAAGCTTATATTTTGTGATTACATGATTACAACATGTGCTTGAAATAAAGGTATTGAAATTACTCACAGATTAGCCAACTAATTTCATTAACTAATTGGCTTTTATAGTAGCTTGAGTCTCGATTTAAAAAATCCTATTGTAACTTTGAAACTAATTTTGTCAGTAAAACAATTTTTTAAGAATATATTGTTTAATAAATAATTTAGTTATTTGAATGAATGAGCTGTGCCAGACAATTGCACATAAGTTAATTTGCTACCTTAAAATTTACTTAAATAAAATAGTTGTTTTATATTACATGAGCTTATCCTATTAATAATTTATATTAATAATAATAAGTTGAGTTTTATATGTTGCAGTTTTACTTGTAGCAGTCTTAAGTAAGCACACTATGCTTTTTTAAATTATTTTTTTATGTGAATGTTTAATTTTATTGCAAAAAATAACAGCTTGGCACATCTGTTTTTTTCCTTTGAATTCATGTATGTGTAGTGAAGGGACCCCAATCGGGCATAGCCTCGGGGCAACCCAGTTATTCATCATAAATGTTAAGGTCTAAATAATCGCTAGTAGTTTATTTTGTTGTTTAAGTATAGTTGGTTTATGTATTTGTTTATCCGTTGAATGGTTTATTGATATGTGAATTTCATAAGATTACTACTGTAATGTATTGCATTGTATTGTAATGTATTGTACTACTGTATTGTATGTATACTTTTTTGATGAATAAAGAATTATTATTATTATTATTATATCAAAGTTACTATAAAATATTATAAATCTGAAAATATTTCTTAATATTCTTACGATTTATTTCTACTGGGTTATCCATCTACTAATCAAGTAAAATACTGTAAGAGTCATTATTTTTTAATCAATTCAGATTTGTCGCGTCTAAAATCTAACGGGAGTGTGGCAGTAGAGACTGGACAGCAAGGATCATTATAGCGGGCCAGGTAACAGCTGGTCTCTCATCATTGGCAACGGCTTGCCGATAACCACATCGTTAAATGTTTACCTTCCACACGACCAGCGAGCCAACGTGAACACGTCTGCAAGCAGCCAACTATAACTCCTATAGAGTCCTTTAATCAAATTATAATCTTTCGTTGGAAATATTTATCTGGCGTACTTAAAATTTTAAAACCTCAATTTTATTTTAACTACGGAATAATATAGTTATAGTTTTTTTTATATGGATATGTCTCAGCTTTGGGGATGTTAGAAATTTGCTAAACCCACAGAGTGTAACGGAAGTGACGTCATTGATCAGGTGACTGGATCTTTTGTAATTTTTGTGTGATTTTTTTTGTAGTCTCTGAGATATAAAAATGTTACTTTACATTCCATAATTAAAAAAAGTAAGTAGAGAAAATATAGTTCTTATTAAAAATATTTCTTATTAAAAACTTCAGGCGACAGATCGGTTACAATAAAACATAGACATTGATCTAAGTTGGTTCCATAAGGAGATCGTTCCTTTTTACTTATATGTAACAAAAATACTGTAAGTATATCGATTAGCTAAGAAAGTAAACCCAAACACTGATAGCAATAGACTTTGATATGAGAAACAAACATAAATTCTACTCTCATGAAGACACTAACTATAATGTCGCGTAAAATATAATATTAGTAAACTATAATCTGAGCGTAGCCAAATACCGTGATACTGAAAAATCGTTTACGTACAACGTTATACAGTTCCATAAATATTTGTAATTGGAAATGAGAAAATATTGGACCCGAAAAGGTCTTAGGGAATAACTGCAACTGAAATGCCAACAAGTCTCTGCAACAAGTCTACTTATAATGTTATGTTATTATTTTTGTGTTATCGACTGCAATTATTTTACTTTAGTACCATAGACTCAGAACCTATTTGTGCATATATAATTTGTCGATGCTTTGTAATTATGTTTGTTCAATACACTGAAAATTTTGCTTGATTTTTCCGGCTACTAATGTAAAATATTTTTTTTTATTTCTTATATTGTATATATAAAAGTTTGTCTGACAGCCATCAGGAGGCAAAAGGCACTCAATATTTTGTGTAAGCGAAATAAAATATTTGAAACTCGAAATAAAATTGCCGTTGAAAATAATTCATCGAATTGCGTTTGATTTGTGTTGACAAACAAAACTAACAAAGTGAATAACCTCTTTAGAAGAACGCATTTCCAAACAATGGTGACATCACGAGCTGGTACATACTCATCAACTATTCATCCCACATCGCTCGCTACTCTACAGTTTAATGAGGAAGTCGCAGTTAATATTTCAGTGCACCGAGTACGTGCCGCAAGCCCATTTATAACACTGTTATAAACAAGTGTTTCAAAATTAATTTACGACTTTCAACCCAGATACTGGAACGTTAGTCCTATATTATATGAATGTCAACTTTCTTTCCTACAAGAGCCTGGGAAAAACAACACTAGCTTTTAGACTGTTTTTTAAAAAACATTTATAATTATAAAAATATAGATAGTGTAATAGAGAATTAAAGTTTTGACATGGATATGTCTTAGCTCTGGGGGGGGGGTAGTGATTTTTAAGATGGAAAATATGTAACAGGTTTCCATAGAAACCATCAGAGCTATTGGATTGAATTTTTAATTTAAAAGAATAAGAACAGCTGTTTAGATGATGTGAAAACATTACCTTTAGACATATCCATGATCTAACCTATTTCCTACAGGGAAGTAAATACAGAATTTTTAAATACCTCGGTTTATCAACATACCAAAAATTCTGGTATATTAAATTCCTTTAAAAAATCTTTACTATGGCAATTTATATGGATTTTTTTATAGAAGTCGGTAAGGGAAAAATACAATTCCATAAGTTAAAGTTGAAAAGTTAAAAATAGTTAAAAACTGTACTGGGCATTAAATAAGGTTTAAGGATACAAGTTACAAAACAAAATCAAACTAATAAAGTTGGACGTTGTTAAATCCGACTCAGGAGATTATGCCTGTTGTTTATAGAACCAACCGCTTGTCATTTATAGGTCATATAAAAGTTCGCTCATATCGATATTACACAAATTTACACATCTACAAGATCTCCATGTTAACACTTCACAGCAATTTTCAAACTTTGAGCTCAAAATGATACATGTATACTAAAGTGAGTCAGTTACACATTTGGATTTACATTAAGTTACATAGGTGTTTCGTTAAAACTAATAGTATTGTTTAAATTTTCAGGTAAGGACGTTACTTCAAGGACATAGCACAGTTTTAAGGTCAGTTAGTTCTGTGTAAAACATATTTCTTTCTTAAATTTAATGTAGTTTTCGTTAAGTCTTTCTCAAACAGTAAGTGAAGTCAAATAGTAAGTGAAGTTTTTCTTGAATATACATTGTCCTAATAAGATTGGCATTGATTTCATATACGAACACAACGTCCTAAAGTCTCCATGAGCCATGTTGAAAAGTCTCAAATATGTCTCTTGTACAACACGTATTTTTATTTAAAGTAAATCATATTAGTTTATAGATCAGAATATGTTTTCCAATACCTACTTATTATCACTCCATGGGCCTAGAATTTTAATAAATGTTTTTGGAATGTGTCAAAAATACTACTTTAGGCCCTATTTTCTCATGCCCTTTAAAATTACACCCAAAACAATATGCAATACTACACATGAATCCTTTTGACTATTGAGATATTATAGTTTTGTCTGTAGCTTTTCTCCTGAAGAAAAATGTTAGTAGACTTTTTAATTTTTAACAACTTCCATGTAAAACTCAAAGCTTCTGGTGGATTTCCTATGGAAATAGAGAAAGAAAGCTATTAAAATGTCAAATAATTAATATACTATTAATAATGGAATATCTCCAGTCATGTTTGCAGGCTAGGTCAAAACTTTTTCAGTATATCTATAATATTATCATCCATCAATACAGTTCCCGTCTAGAAAGACTTTGAATTCAATCTGCTAGGTGTAGTACAATTGCATGTTCATTTTAGCACTGTTATGTTCGTATCTCAAACCTACGTCCTAAAGTGAAAAATATATATTTTCTTAACATAAATCACAAAATAACGAATCAACATTATGACTCCAAGAAAGTTAACAATGAGCGTTACACAGATGAGCGAGCTGTGTCCCCACGGCCTCCCATCACATCAGCTTAGCAATATTTCCCCTGAGGTTTAAATGCAATCCGATGTTGTGAGAGTTGCGGCCAACTTCCGAATTGTTTTGTCACAAAACGTAACGTATGCCATAGGAATAAATTAGAGCATAGCGGTTTTCATTTGTACAATTGAAGCCGATCCCCTTAACATTATTTTTGTTGTTTTGTTATTGATAATATTATTTTACCTATTTACTAAAGTTACCAGCACTGGATTGTTTTTTTAATTTTTAGCTTTGATGAGGAATTCAAAAAATATTTTACATATAAAAGTTTTTAGAAAAAAACACAATCACTACACTGTGCACAGAGCATATCATGCAAATGAAGAGATGTGCCGAAATGGTGCTAGGTTGAAAGTACTGATAAAAGCTGATTGGTGACTCTATGATCTGAAACATTGCTTACTTCATGGGATAGTCGTTCGTTATTTGATGTCGTAGTGTGATAGTCACACTACGACATCAAATAACCAAATTTAAATTCAAATTAAAGATTTTTTTTATTTTCATACGACTAAGACTATATACAATAGTATTTACAAGTCTTATATAGGTTACATGGGTCAAACTCAACCTTAATTTCAAAACAATTTATTAAATAACTTATTAAATTATGGACACTTGTTATTGAAAAATTATTCCTCAGTTTTATTTAATAATTATTTTATACTCCCTAAAAATAAATTTATATCTGAACTTAATCCTACCTGATTCCTTTTTAGTAGCTCAATATAAGAGCATTTAAGCATTTAATAACAGGAGAGAGTGTTTGTTTTTCAAAAGAGGAAGTCCTCTGTCAGGGAATAAGAATGGAGAAGATATTTGTGATACTGTAAACTGAATTTTAATGACCACTCTGAAATATATCCTTTTTATCCATAAGATTATAAAGAAGAGGTGGTTTCTGTATGTTTGTTTGTGAGTTTGTGGGTTTGTTGTGGCAAGTGAATGCGAAAAATACTGAACCGACCGGTTTAAAATTTTAGGCAAAGGTAGATCTTAAACTCATGCAACACATAGGCATACTCATTTCCTTAAAATCCTCTCGGGCTACGCCCTGTGAACGTCCTAAGTTTCAATGTTTACATTTTTAGAGAATGAAAACATAAAATTACTTGAATGTCAACAGCTGTGAATACTAAAATTTGACAGTTCGAGAAGAAGGAGAAGAAGAAGAAAGAGCTGCCGTGACCGTCCTAGGTTTCAATGTTTACATTTTCTAATGACAACATCCGTTTGCACTATATTTTGACAGTTCGGGAAGAAGAAGAAATAAAGTTGATTTTTCAGATAAACTGCTGGATCGAAATTAATGAATTATTTGAAATAGCGGAATGGTAGATTTTAAGTTTTTTTCCGACGACTGTCTCTATTACATTAATCCTTATCCTCTCCCAATATTTGACATATGTTACTTTGAAATGTTGTAGACACTCCTGTTTTGTCATTTTGTAAACAATGAAGAATTAATTAACAATACCTTAAATGTATCAGTAGAGCCTACACCTTTCAGCCTTTTTAGCCCGTGCGAAGAACGGGTACTTTGGCTAGTTGAAAATAAAGTTAACTAATAAAAAATTTATAAACAGGAGAACGTTAAAATTTTATTCCTGGCGAACAACCAGGGATAACGCAATGGCCCAGTAAGCCAAAGGTCAGATCATGAGCGGTCACCTCTGGCTAGCCTATGTAGCTGGCTTTAACTAACTGATATAAGTATTAAAGTGTGTTTAACTCACTAATTCCTCACATAATTTATTCTAATCAAATAATTACAGTCAAAATGAAT
Organism: Nephotettix cincticeps; assembly: GCA_023375725.1. Taxonomy (NCBI): domain Eukaryota; kingdom Metazoa; phylum Arthropoda; class Insecta; order Hemiptera; family Cicadellidae; genus Nephotettix; species Nephotettix cincticeps. The sequence goes on from CM041788.1 coordinate 35,977,384, forward strand.
GATAAAATATTATTTTCCTTTACTTGTTCTACGCGCACGCTTAAGCTTATTGTGTAAATACACCTCATTCAGTGGATGTATGTGAAATGATTGTATTTCACTTGTTATTTTCCTAATTAACTTTCACGCATGATTAAGGAGAGTGCATGAGTGCAGTGTTCTAGTCTTGCCAATCACCAATGGCCTTTCCTTATGTGATTGCCACAACGCGATAGGTCTACCATAAGTATTGTTTAAAAGGTTCCGATTGATGGCTTAGATAACTATGAAAGTGGAACAAAACAATAACTTTTTTTAACCTAATTACTTAATATATCTTTATCACATTACTAAGGGTTATTGATTGCATATTATAAACAATCATTTATCTATGCATAAGAGTGGAAAGCAAAAACAGAGTTTTTATAACAATTCAAAACAAAGCTTTTAGTATCAATACATTCCACATTGAGCGAAATACAACCACATAAAACGGAATTTCGATATTCAGAGATCAGAGCTCCAAATTAATCCTCTCCGTTGAAGAGCGAGACTGTGGCGACAGTGGCGCGCGGAGGTCGTGGTTACTACTAATTGATTACGCTAACTCTCCTGAGACTGACATCGTTCGATAGAAGACTATTTAAACAAATATATACATACCACTCCATATAATTGGACGTAATAATAATAAAAATGATCTTGTGTGGTATGTTATTGAATTTTATATCTATTACATTTCTTTTTTTATATAAAAAAATAATTGGAAAACATAGTTTTTTTATGGAGAGACGGAAGAAATTATTTATGCACACAGGACAAAAACCAACAGGAAAGGCCGAATGACCGAATAATGTCCACCATATAATTTAACTTTAAAGATAATAAACTTAAAATAAACTAATATTTTTTTAATTTTATTTTAATTAAGAGACAAAGTATGTTTCAAACCGCTGATGTCGCATATATTAAATGGTGAATTGTTTAATTTTTTCAAAAGATATAACATATACAGGTTATACTATAAGTATTCACAGTATAACAACTGCTTGGGGTGATGTAAACTATTGAAATATACACTACTCCCGTAACCATCAAATTAAAGAGCCAAGTTCTGTTGGTTCAACACTAAGTGTTCAAACACGTAGTGAACGCCTTACCTCATACGTAGACCAGATAACTGCATGATGACTATGGCACGTGACATAGACGCTGATCACGTGACCTGGTAGCCTCGCACGTAGCTCGTTGCTCAGCTCATGGCAGTCGATGCATTCACCCCCAATAATTCATCCTGCTTGTTTGACGAAAATATAAATTAATTAGCGATTTCATTAATTGATTACAATATAGTTAAAAATATGTATTAGAATTTATCACTTTGCTATTGATATGTTTTATAACACTACTATATTACGTTAGTCAGTTTTATATTATGCTTTACTGACCTATTTGTTCTACTGGTTAGGATCGAGCTATTAATTTTTACCCCATAGTTTATCATAAACTAGCTAAGTCCAATAGAGAGCCACCTGGAATTATGGGGGATAACGATTCTCTTGATTCAATTTTAATAAAATAAATTTTTTACGTTGTAACTATTCCAAACTGGACATGAAAGTAATATGAGTTGTGTAAAACAATAATTTGCTTTAGGGTAATAATATTAATAATATTATTATTATTATATACTATTATCAGAACCAAGGACTCGTTTCTTGAAGACTTTAAGACCAAAGATTTTAGTCTGCGAGGCATTACCCAAGCGCATATGTCACGGCATGGTACCATGGTAGGCATGCACAGTCAAATTGTGATGTTTCGCAAAGATCTGTGTTAGGCGGGTTTTCTGAGGGATGTGTAGATCAACCATGTGCAGAAACTCAGGACAGTCAATCAACCCATTGACGACATCGTACAGGAAGACCAAATCACGAACAGTCCTTTGAACAGTGAGAGGAGATTGTTCAGTGGAAGTGTCCTCCTTGATTACCTAATTCCTCTCACGAGTCCTACTTGTAATTGAACTAAAAAGAGATCAATTGTTTTGATATAGTTCCTATATCATTATATTTACCGTGAGGATCGTGAAAGACATCACGAATATGTAATCAAGAAGAAAAAACACATGGACACCCTTCATCACTGTTTCCGGTATTTACCATTGCCATTTTCTCTCCGTAGGTCACTATCTAATCCAGTTCTTCTTTGGAATTTGTGATTTTTATTCATTTGAACATTTTTGTTTTCAGCTTTATGCCAGATTGATACGGACCACAGCTCAATTGAGAACTGGATTAGATTTCAGATCCCGAAACGTAGTGAAGCGTTGTGTTTACCAATCGTAATCGAAAGTGTTCGAAATAAAAATTCCATTAACATGAAACCAGAGAGGAACGGATTATAAGGAGAGGAGGTACCTTATGGGACTTAGTGAAGACGATAAATCTCAGGACAAGTGTTGCCATCTGTCGGATCTAGCGGTGAACTAGGCCTCTATGACGCCGTCAGGTGTGTCATTTGCCATTAGTGTCATTTGCGACACTGGCGCTATCTGAGGATGGCAGTACCTACTACGTCAATTGGCGGTACGATGTACCGTCTTCATACTTAACATGGGCGTGCACTATCTACTTTACTATCCGTTCATTTATGATGAAACCATCATTGTTCATCGTTGGCCTAACATAACCAAAAATGAATTTCAAACAAAGTGTATTACATTGTATCACCGTTATAATTAAACTGAGTAGTAGAGTAAAATCAGTGTTATTAGGCATACACGGTTTTAATTGGAAGATAAAAGGTTGATCATTAATTATTCCCTAATAGGCTGAACTCGTTTCAGTAATACTTAACGATAGTAAATCATCAAACACATATGATTGCAAATTGTAAAGTCGGACAAAGAGATAAAACACTTGAATAAATTTCTCTAATTGAACTTATACGTTACAGAGTAAATTGATTGTGATTAAATGAATAAACGAAGCGAAGAGTTCAGCGGTGGCCGCCTTCTGATCCTTCAACGCTGATCAACTGGATTATCCCGTAACAATACCGATACATTTTACCTCTCAATGTTTTATACTTTTCCCCAATATTATATTTATTTCTCTTTAAACCATATTAAATCTATTATTTAGATTCTTATTGCAGACATTTTCCATCACGATATTATGTAAAACAAAGTTTCACCAATAAGTTATGTCCGCAATAAGAATCTAAATAATATCAATCCACCATCACCAATAATGAATTTCAAGCATATTAAATCTTTTAGGATTAAGATTATCAGTTCTTTATACATCAATTCATATACATATATCATATACATCACCGATTCAGCTTATACTCAGGTAATATATCAAAAGAAATATAATAGAAATTATTTTTCAAAAAGTATAGAACAAACTTGTTTTAAAACTATTGGAGATAAAATGTATACATTTTGTTCTGTATTATATTTTGTATGTGTTTTATAAAATTGGTAACCTTTTTTGTTACCTGACTGTATCAAAGGTTTAAATATAAAAAATGTGTTTTTTGTAGTGACAAAGTTACCCTACGTATTAACGGGATAATTAATTAAATTAACAAAGTCCCTATTTATACTGATGCTAGAAGTAGACTGTGATATACAAACTCAAATTAAACTAATTTTTTAAGTCTACGTCAGTGTTGTTTTTTCTGTAATAAGTAAGATGAATTGCTGCCATAAACAATTTTAAAATAAATATTTTTTCATATATTAGTGGATTTTATCTAGATGAAGATGTAAATGAAATGTTTTTATAATAATTTAATTAATTTATTAAAAGGTTATATGGATTATGTAGTAAAACCTAGTCACATTAGAGATAAATACGTATTTAATTTAAACACACAAAGTGCTGTGTTCATATAATCGCAAGTATACACACATATGTATTTCAGTTCACTAGTTATACAAAGCTAGACAAAGTTACATGAATTTGCTTATTCTATTTTATGAATAATGTGGGAAAATGTGAGTTTTGTTTTTAACACTAGGAACGAATTAACTAAGATTTTTCAACGTTCAGTAGCTGAGCTTAATTAAACGAAGCAGTATACCAAATGTTGTCACAATATTTCAACTAATAATAATTGTATGTCAATTACCACCCATACGAATAACATGCAAATAGGTTTACTGCCAGGTAAAACAATAAAGGGCAAAAAGATATTTCAAGATAAATTGTTTTGTATTTACATAGTATGGAGCTGTATACAAAATTTTATCAGAATATTACACATAATATGTAATATATCAATTTTAGCGTTCCATTAGGCAACATACTGTGCTTAATAGATTCTATATATCAGTTACCGTCTGTCATGGAGTGAAAATCACAAATACTTAAGTCGTTTTTATACTATTTCAGTTCTAATGAAAATATAATATGTTAATAAATTATTCGTCAAAACGCCAAAGAACGTTTTGGAGTATAACAACCCTCCTAACTTCCATTCATATAAACAGATTTGCCTACATTTTGAACTCATGACATCTAGTGTGGTAAATTTCAATTTTAAATTTTAACATTTTATAATTCAAACTGTTCCTAGTAGACGTTATTCATTTATTGCTTCTCATGTTTTTTTACTTTGTTTGTCCATCAGCTAGGATATAAGAAATAATGTATCAGATAATTACTATATAAAAGTCAAACGCATTTGTTTACTTCCACTTTCTCATCCGAGGGCTGTCAACCAGGTGTACCTTAAACACATTATTAGGTCCTTAGCCCTACTTCTGTATCAGCATGCTCCCGTGGTGATATTAACATCCATGTATACTGTGAAATATTATCAGAATGGCAACCATTAATATATTTGATTACATGAAGGCCATTTTTAATAATTTGATATGATCAGACATGATCAAACGCAAAGATTTACTCATGTTAAGTATGTGTTTTAGGGACAGTATAAATGAATGAATAGTATAACTATATGGAAACTACTACAATGCAAGTTGACAGGAGCCATTGCCATTAAACAACGAATAAATTTCCCCTGTGCCACATTAGTAACTTCTGAAAAACTACATAGTTTATTTGTGTAGATTTTTATCAAATTAGAATCAGTGAAAGATCAGTGTAGATTTAAGATAACGATTATGATGAATACTAAAATAATCAAGAAATACTAAACCAAAAGACTATTTTCACCATTTATTCGGTCAAATTTTCATTTTCAAAAGGGAAAGCCAAGGTGTGTTAACATTCCAGCATAAGTTTTTGTGACATGCCTAATGTCCCGGTGGGCCTGGCAGCTGCAAAATTCTCTCTTCAACTTTGCCCGTTGTGGGAAACCTGGATCAGTTATTTTCAGACGAGCATTTTAAGAAGAATAATATAACACAAGTAGCATGATATGTTACTTAATACAATAAATGAGTCCGAATTGTTAAAAAAGGTTGTGCATTATTCATTGTAAATAGACGTATAAAAATTGTCGTACATTAAGTGAACTTATTTTTCGTATCATAAGTATATCTTAGTATATTATCTTGACTGAGTTTTGACCTAATTTGAAAATTGTATCTTATATTACACTTACCGACACGTTACGAAAACAATATCTTTTCATTGGTGAATTATTTGAGAATTTGAGATCTTATACTCGTACTTAAATTCATACAATATTGTTATTTTTATATAAAAGTTAAATTAAAACTTAAAAACTAATATATTTTAGATTTTTAAGCGACATACTATTTCCAGACCTACAACCTATTTGTTTCTAATTTAAAAATATAAGTTATTGTGTTAAATTTTATTATTTTGTAATTGCATACTCCCTACTTATTTAAAGTTTACGTCTGGATTAAAGTCAGATATCCTTAGTAGTTTAATAGGGCTAATGTAAAAGTTGGAGTAGAACAATTTTAGATACTCTAACCCTATGAGACTTGTACAATCAGTATAGTAAAATATAATTAAATCTATTCCTGCTCTTTATACTTAAGAAAAATGAAATACTTATACGTGTGCACTTTCGAGCATATGGACACAACAGACATCGTGATAGTATTTCTGTTTATTTAGTAAAATCTAGTCAATTTAGAGATAAATGAGTGTGTTTAAATGAGTGTTGTTAAATTAAACAGCCATTTATCTCTAAATTGACTAGGTTTTACTACATAAACATAAATACTATCAGGATGTCTGCTGGTTTTCATGCTTGGTCTCAAATACACAAAACAAATCCAGGCTTGTACAGGATTGTTTGCATTGCAAATGAGCCGGAACAGCGATACGCCAATGCTACTTTTGTTCATGTTTTAAGGTATATTTTATTTAACAGAATTCCTTTTTTAGAACTAGTGCTTTCAGGCATAAAATGATTTGAACAAATGAAAATAATACGTCATATATATTTTGTAGCTTTAAAAAGCTTCATGGAATGCTGAGAAATAATCTATTCCAAAAGTTTTGTATTTTCTCGTATCACATCTTCTTGGCTAAACAAATTTAACAAATATATTATATTATTTAGTAAATGTACTAGTATTATGAATGGTAGCTTTCAAATACAGCTGTAATGTAATTATTTACCGTTAGTAATACATCAATAAAAAATCTTCCTGGCAATTTCACTAGACATTTTAACACAATGAATTATGCAATAAAAAAATACACAGTATATGGAAGAAATATTTTATATCCATACACATCTAGGGGTTTGCATGCTAAATTGAAGTTATATTTTTCATATCGTTAAAATCTAACAAATAAATTAGTTTAGTATGTGTTGAAATGGTTAAACGAGAAAGCCACGTTATTATTATTTTCCACAAGGAATTTCAACTAACACTTTATATTTGCACCATAAAATGTGAAAAAAAGTAATTTTTGTTGGGGAGGAATTAAATTATCCATTTTATCATATGGATTAAGGTAAATGATATTTCCTTGGGCCTATATTTTTGCTTAAGTAATTCAATGATTTGTACCGTTATAAATTAAACTCTGATAGTTAATAGACATTCTCATAAAAGTTGTTCATATAATCTCAATGCATGATGAACAGTAAACTTGAGTCACATATCTTACTATTGAAGTGGAAGATGATTATACTTGAAGTAATACAGTGCATCCATCCATCATCCTGAATATATGAGCTATGAATTGTCTGGGGATTTCTATTCTTAGCTATTTTCCGAAATTCAAATTACATTTCAGAAAAGATGTGTTCTCATGGAAGGTTTTGTGCGTTCATTCAAATGTATTCAGTAAATTAGAAACCAATTTAATCCCCTTATTTCCTACAGTTTTTATTAGATTCACTTATAATAACAATTAGCTCAGAAGATATGAAATGTATTAAATCGAAGTATATAAGAGTTACTTTCAAGATTTGCCGTTATAATCATAAAAAACACAACGTTCACATGCGAGTATATACAAACTAGTATATTTATATACTTACTATAAATGGATTTAATCTTAATAAATCATGATAATTTTTTGTTACCCTTTCTATTGTGAATCACAAAAACACCACTTTTATGGCTTAGGTTAAAAAATATACTATGCAGTTCCAGTGTTATTACAGTAGAAATATTTTGTTTTAATGACTGTATATCAGTAGGCCAAAGGTTGTATGGCCATAGACAACATGGTGGATATTTGTACCGCTCTGCAGCTAGTGTAGTAATATTAGTTTTTTTAATACTTTCTTAAGTCACTTGGCACGTTGAAGTAGTAATTAATGAAGAAGTAAAAAATTAGATATCCTTTTAGTGCAATGAAGGGTCCTGTTTTAATAGATATATAAATAAAATACAAGGAAAGAAATGTTGAAACAGTAAAGGTATATCAACAAGAGAAGTAATATTGTAATACAAAGAGTGTTTATTTTTCATGAGAGGAAAGAATTATTTTCCGAGCGTGAGTGACACAGAGTACATATTATCTTTAAACAACTTACAAATTTCTTAAGGAAAGGCAGGAAAAAAGAAGAGGCAATGTAAGAAATTTATAAATATACATTTAGAACTATAGACTATTATATTCCTCACTTATCAGTAATAACCTCTCCATCTAATCAAAATTTTCTCACAACTGTTCTTAATTTAAACACACAATGTACGTCATTAACACGTGTCACATCATAATTTGAAACTATTTATACCTTGTTGTAAATTAGAAAAGGGGGTTTGCGGTTCCCATCCTACTGCTACAGTCTGCTTCATATTCATGAGGCTTTATTGGACATTCGAGAACGCAAAAACACTCGCCTCTGTCCCTGAGGTGAAGAAAGTGAATTCCTAGAAGATTCCCGACCGCTCCACCGTTGTCAATGCAAATTAGGGAAACTGTTGTGACTTTACATGAGACTAATTTATGGCGTATTATATTATGGCTTAATATTTGTTTATAAGTTCTAGATCATACGGGAGAGACTTTTAGTTTACTCATTAAGTTGCTTCCAAAGGTATACATGGTACGTTGAACAAAATGGATAGCTAGAGAAAATACCCCCGTTACAGCAGACCTGCAGAGAATAATGAAATTTCCATCGATTTTGGAATTAATGGTCACAATTGAAAGTATAAGCTTAATCATTGGTGAAATGAGGAAGTTAAATCAATTTACTATTTACTTATTCTCTTTAGGAGTAACATGGAAAACGAGTAATTCCAACAGAGGCTGTTTTGGGCTATTCGTTTGATAAATTCCAAATGAACCCCTCATCCCAACGTTGCGGGTCTATTTTTCATCACACAGTAGCAATGATAGAGTTCAAATAACTGTCGTAGCGGTTATCATAAATACATATGAAGCATTCATTATATTAAAAAAACATTTAAGGGTATTCTGATTATACATTTTTTGTGATTTACGTACACCAGTAGTATATCTATAACATTTTGGTGGGGAATGTTCCAAAATCTTCTATTTCTACTAAGCTTCAAACCGATTGTTGGGTAGGTAATGAAGCTCCTATCAATAATCAATCATAATAGGCCAACTACAAAATGGCGACTGTGTCTGAAATAAAACTACTTAGAGCTACTGCACTGTTACCTTTTAAATTGATACATATTTTGGGGCTAAATTAGTTTATTTCATATATCAATGATCTAGTCAGTAATTTAACCAATGAAAATCCTGAATGTTTCCTTTTCGCTGATAGGTCTAGTAGACCAAGCTAAAACAGCTGAAGTAGCTGTGAGGAATGTTAGTCTTAAGACAGACATAGTGTCTAATAGGTGTAGTGCTAGTAAACTCAACATGAATGTGGACAAAACACAGGACTTGATTCTCTGTTTAAGTTATAGTACCAGTAAGATTAATTCTCTCAAGTTGTCGGGCAATACTATACAGACTAATTTAAAATAGAAAAACCATATTGATTAGATTTCATCAAGAGTTTCAACTAGTATTTATGGTATTAGAGTGCTACGTAACAGTGTGCGCCTTGATGACCTACTCTGTAGTTGTTACTATGCAGCATATGGCACGTCCCCATGACAGTGATTATGGCTTAAAATTGTTTATATTACAAAAGGGAGCTATAAGACTAACATGCGATGTACCCCTGTATGTACTTTCTACATTGCTATACATTAAGAGCAAACAATCACAGCTTATGTTGATGGCTGACATACACGAGGAGCAGAAACTGCTTACTCATAAATAGATGCAAATATATGAGTTCAAAATGACACAGCTTCTAAATCAATTAGAGCTCAGCATTTGACGAAAGTAATGGATATTATATGGATTGTATATGGATATGGATATGATGAAATGCAAAATCAGCTGATTTATCTTTAAAGATAGTGCCTTTTAGTGCCTAACCTCAAATGTTAGTTTTGTGCCATCCACAAAATGGGTGATTTAAGAAGTGAGGAGTTCAATTTATCTCCGGAAGAGATAAATGCAAAAGCTTATGTTGTAATTGGCAACCTACTACTTGCGAAGTCTAGAAATTCCTAGAGACGGCCGACTGCCGATAACGACTCCACGGCTCGACCTAGCAACCAGTAGAGACGCAAGACGCGTCGTGAGTAAATGAAATATACTACTCTTATTTTCAAAAGTCTGAATATTGTTGGTCGTAGATAAAATAGTATGCAACGATTTTATTATGCCTTTAAAGCCACTCGTGAGATATTTAGAAGACGCTTCGCTCGTGTTCTAACTCACATCTTACTCGTGGCTTTAAGGCATTCGATATACAATCGTTGCATATACTACTATAATAGGTTACCTCCTTCTGCTCACTGCCTGTTAACATGTTTAAGAATAGAATTAAGAACCTTTTCTTAAAGGAATGTCTATACAAGGTAGATGAGTTCTATGAACTATTTATACAATAGTTTAAGATGATACAGTAGTATTTGCATGTTTTTGAACAATACAGATTTGATTTGATTTACAAAAGTTCAAATGTTTTTTACTATAATGATGGATTCATAAAATATATTTCATATTATAATATATATCTAAATTATGTATATATATTTTTTTCTGTTTGTATTGCACATATACATATACATACATATACATATACACATATACATTAGTTTTTAGAAATGAAGCAATATTGTTTTCTTTTAGATTAGATTAGATTATTGAAACGGCAACCTACCCAGGTAGGTATTTTAAGCCAAGTATGAATGAGAAATGAGTGTAGGATGATTGTGGCGCGATCTTGTAGTCTTGTTACTGACTAAGGCTGAGGACTGTTAATTAATAGCCCAACAGCCGGTGACAGCTAAAAGACCTACAGTTTAACGTGGAATCCGAACCACGGCCTCTGAATTACGAAATGGTCTAATTATGAGGATGGTCTTTGTTCACTAACGTAGTATTCAATAGTGCGGACGTTAATCCACATAACAGAACACTACACCCACCGCCCATAGCTTCCAACTATCCACAATTTGTGACCTCCAAGTAGCTGGATTACAGGACGTCGCCACCGTTCTAGGAAATACGTTTATTGTATGATTTTGTGTCTCGCTACAATTAAAATAAACATGTTTCACTATTTATGTATTTTAATTTTTTTTAATTTGCCAGCATTGAGTCGTGAATATAGTATCTAGAAATCTTTCTTGTATCTTTCTTTCTTTGTTGTATCTTAATTTCTTTCTTGTATTGGAAAACGCATGCTGTACTCCTCTCAATTGTGTATAAAGAAAAACAAACATGAAGTAAAATAGTTCATAAAACCTTTATTCATGGTTACGGACATTGCAGTAACATAAAATATTTAGACTATCTGAATCGTGCGATATTTTTTATTTAGTTTGTTACAAACCCAACCTTCACTGTATTTGATATACGAGTGCATTAGTTCTCGAAGCAGTACGAGGAGTTGAGGGTGTTGGGTTTCACTTCAGATTAGTAGGCCTGCCTGCAGCAGCATTGCAATATAGGCTACAAGACCCACATTTAATCAACTCACAAGCCGCTCGGTGGCAGCTCCTGCTACCATAGCCCTACTTACCGGACGAGCAACTCTATTTCATAACTACCTCTAGTTCGTTATATATTCGCAGAGGATTTCAAACTTGATCTTGATATACAGAATGTCCCATAAGTAAAGTGTAAATCTCTGGGAAAAGGTTTAATGGGTCAAAATAGATAGAAAATTAGGAATAAATCTGTTTCACAAACGCTTTTTTCACCAGGTATCCACTATTTTGTATTTTAAAAAATTGTTAAATTTGTATACTTATTCAACCGATCCTTATAAAACTCAGTAAGTATGTTTAAATTAGAGAGAACTACTGTAACTACTGAATACTACTATTTCACTATTAAATTTTAGTTCCAGGTTATTGATTCCATTCAAATGGCACGTATGGTTAAGGTTAACACTAGTGGAATATGAAAAGTGGTATAATAACTTAGATGTTACATTTTAAACCAACTACTTGTATTGTCTACTCAAGTATTCTCTGGTCATTACATTTAATTATACAGGGTGTTTCAGAACTCCCTACCAATACTCTAGGGCATTGTTCCTGGGTAAGAAATATATCTAAATATCATATTTAAATTGTCCGGAAGTCCTTAGTTACTCACACAGCCTCCATTTTGTTTTTTTCACTTATAATATTTTTTTTAATAATGGTTACACGTACGGAATTGAGACTTTGCACAAGCATTTATGGCAAATAGACAAAGCTACGACAAAATTATGACAGTTTCTCAAATTCATAAAACAAAATGGCGGCCATTTAAAATTTTGTTTCTCAAATAACTCGTGAACCATTGATTAAAAAGTAAATTCACAAGAATAACTTTGTTTAGGTTTTGTAATTACAAATCGATTGACACTAAATTGTTTTAAATTAGACAAATATTAACTGTGATATGGTATCTTTAGTGATAGGTGACCGCTAGAGCTTAGTTGCAGTGCATGTAAAGGCATGCGACTTAAGTCTGCCACAACAATGCAACAGTCTCCGCCTGCTTACTGTCATTAAACTTGTTGTGGCAGACTTTAGTCGCATTCCTTGAGATGCACTGCAACTAAGCTCTAGCGGTCACCTATCACTAAAGCTACCATATCTAAAGCTACATACAGTTTTAATTATGTATTGAAAATTTAAATATTTATCAACAAAACACTTTTGATACGACAAAAATAAAACCTACCAAGTACTAAAAATACAAATACGATAGTCGTGGGTAAGAGAAATATAAAACGCAACAATAAATTCTAATATTAGCCATTTTTAAATGTATCAAGATTACACGTTTTCAACAATTAATTCACGAAATGGCGGATGTTCTGACTAAGCTGCTGAATGATATTTCTGAACCGGGCGTCATGAACACAGAATAAGAGAGATTAAGTAAAGTCTTCTCCTTTCCACCTTGTTTCTGTCCGCCCATCGAAGTATTATATTTGTTCCTGTTTTGTAAAATATTTAAAATATATATTTTTAATGTAAAACCTAAATAAAATTGACAAGTTTAGAAGATTGATAGCATATATAAGATATTTTAAAAGGTTCTCGTGTTTATATTTGGTTTCAAACGTAAAATATACAAATCCGTTCAAAATTTTTATTCAGATAAATAAAGTTCCTGTAGTTTTTACTATGCTCTTAAAACTATATGTTTGTGATATCACTTTGTACTAAGGGATAAAAAGTAACATATAGTAAAACTAATTAAAATGCTATTCTTTTTAGTGGCTTACTTACTTTACCTCCGTATAGTTGTATTAAAATAACCTTTGCAGACAGTAGGTTATAGGGAAACAAAATATTATCACTTTGGTGTAATAAAATACTGTAACATGTTCTCGAGGTACTCATTTGCCAATTCAATTGGTTAAAATTTCGTGTGGTAAAAAAAGGTTTAATGATCTATGTTGCAACTTAAAAACATATACTTTTTCATCCTTGAAAAACGTATATTTCATTACTAGTCCGCAATAGTGTTCTTTGCAAGCGCTAGATCGTGAAGATGCTACGTTTGGTCATAACCAAACGTAAGGGGGACCTTTTTCAGCTGTAGGCCTAACTAGGGTTGTAAAGTTCGTTTAATGGACTTTGTTAATTTACATATTAGCATAAACATGAACATAAACACAACTTTTGCTGTTTTAGGTGGTTCATGGTTACATTTTAACTAATGAAGTCCATTTCTAATACTTAAGGCACTAGTGACATCTGAATATGTCTAAATGAACAGACCGGTTCGGAATATTAGATTTGCAGCTTTAACGAGCAGCTGCGGAGAGGGATAATCCAACATTGCTCGGAGACCACCTAAGCCCAACCACCCACAAATTGAGGCCAAGACCAATATTTGTTCTAAGCCCGGCTTTGCTCACACAAACCGATGTAGTCTACAAGGGAGCATTTGAAAACGTGAATGTTTGTGGAATCTCAGAGCAGAACTTCAATCCTATATAGTGTGGGTTTTGGCAAAAATGTTAACTATAATTCATTAACGTTAAGTAAAATATTATAATTAATAAATAACTCACTCTTCTTATTTATATTTAACAATGTTAAAATATTAATTGCCAGTCTAGTTCTGTTAAGGTCATGCCACACCGAGCATCCGCCACTACCGCGGCGGCCGTGTGGTCTTGTGCACTATCTGCAACAATATGGGAGAATTCCTCATACGTTTCTCTTTTCTCATTTATGGGGTGAACCCACTTGGACCTCTTACGCTACCAAGTACATAAGTATAAGTTCCTCGTCTACTAGAGTTGTCGTCCACTCACGAAACACTATTCGTGGGGTGAACCCAGTCGTGGTTACACCTATGTACGTTTTGTTCACTATTAGCAGTAACCGAGATTAACAGAGACAGTGCTATACGAGATGAGGTTTACCCCTCTCATCTCAAAACCCCCGCGCAGTAGCGGTACTTTTGGTTTGGACTGGCTCGAGGTAAAAGTCCGCGCGCGGTACTCCCACGGCGGAAGCTGGTGTGGGTGGCATGGCCTTAAACGTCATGCTTGCTCCTGCGGTGGACGCGAATTTTTAAAATTGCTCAACGTGTTAATAAATATGACCAAACCAATGATCATATGTCGATCATACGTGTTCGACACTACGGAATAATGCATTTGAGCTTAAATTCTAACTTCACGGATGTCAGTGTGCATGAACTTTATTGACTCTTAGTCAGTTCTTAGCCCTGAGGTTGATACTGTCTGCCTACCATGCGCGGAAAAAGAGGAAAAAACGTCTTAGAATCTGAGTTACTTAAAGCTAGAAAGAGAAGGCTGGAGTGTCTCAAATAGAAACATCGAAATTCTCTGGGTTAACATAAATTTTGCTGGCTCTCACCCGCGGCTCCAGCTTCTTAGTCATGCAAAATTTAGGACCATTGGTCAGTCGTGCACAAGAACTGACAAGCTCAGGGCATGTCTGAGCCTTGGCTCCCACAAAAATATACAATTAACTGTTTAAAAAGTACTAAAATAGACGGAAAACTAAGTGAAATTAAATTAAATTAGTAGAGTTAATTCACATTACTTTTAAATACAATACTAAAATATTTTCTTAAATATTTCCGTATATGAAAACAACATATAACTTAATAAATACAATTTCTTTGAAAACGAACGAGTCAAAAGGTAAAATTATAAAATTAATATTAAAATATTGAACTAAATTATGACAAAGAAGTATTGATAAATCAATATTTCTTCCCCTATTTCTCACTTTGTCCAGTAGACGTGGAAGGCAGCCAGCAAGGGTGGGCCACTTTCATTATCAAGTCGTCAGGGTGTTTCCAGTCGGTTTATTTTACCCCACACCCCATTTTAACCCCACCACTACCTTAGGCTTCTTTGATCTGAGCACAGGGAAATTTTCAAATATTAGACAATATAATATCCATAACCATGTTTGCTTTCATATTTATTCATTGTGTTAATTTATGTAAATAAAACTATATATACTGGGGAAAATTTGTCTTTTACTTTCAAAAGTCATAAAATTACTCTTGACAGTTTAAAATCCTAAAACACATTTAAATATTCAAATTAAAAATTTTTCTACTTGACTTTTTTTGTGATACGTTACTTTGATCAATGGTAATATGTTTACATGTTTAGGTAAACAAACTATTTTTCTCTGGAAGTAACACAAACCGTCCACATGATAAAGTAGGTTATCACAATATATACTCATTGTAGAAGCAACAATTTATTATTGGATCATTTTACGAATCTGTATTTTGCAAAAAGATAAGTAAATTGGGTTAAATATGTTATTAAAAATAACAAACAGAAAATAATAATTTTGCTATAACATTTTAAACTTATGTAAATACCAAAATATTTTTAAAAATACAATAACTAGTAAATAAACAATTTGAACTGCTAAACTTTTTTGATCTTCATGTATCTTTTACGAATTTTTACGTCGTTTTGACTGTGTACCCCTATACGATAGTATAATGAGATAGTATTGTTTTCGTCGGAATTTTTTAATTTGAGTTTCTGGTGAAAATATTTCTTTTAGTATCCCCTGAATCAAGAAAAGCCGTTTTTAGAGTAATGTCTCTATGTGTGTGCGTGCGTGCGTGTGTGTATATGAAGGGGATGTGCAGAAACCTGGTGACGAGAATATTTTTCCTGAATATTTTTCTCTTTTAAAATTTAAAAGCTCATAAAAGTAAAAAATATTTTTTATACTTCGGCAGAACAGTACATTTAAAAATAATTTGATTATCACCTTTGAAACCAGCTTAAAAACCAAACAAAATTAGTATCCTGAATTAATTGTCTACGACTAAAAAAAATTGACTGTCCATTATAAACTCATTACGTCATTATGTCAGAGAGCACCCAATGTCATTCTTATGGCAAATAAAAAAATCTATTTCTTCCTTATTTCCAAACAGTTTCTATGAAACTTGTTAAGCATCGTCAGGTTACATCATCCAAGAAAACTCAAAAAGCTTAGTATCACCAGGAGGGGGCCCACCATAAAACTCCAACAATTTACTTTGTTTCTCTTGTTTTTTTAGAAAGTGGATGATGATTTTTGAAACAATAAATTATTACATGATATTTAGATAAACCTTTAAGAATGTGAGTTTTAGTACAGGTTGTGTCAATCTACTGATATTGTTTATTGATCAGAATGACGTAATATAATTTTTTGTATTTGTACTAATTTTTTTACTTGAAAATTTCGTAATCTCTAGCTTTCATAAACCATATGTAAAATCAGTTCGCAGATGAAAAACTATTGTGTGTTTAGTGGAAAAATAGCTTTCACCACCAAAGAGACCTGAGGGAAACCTAATTTGACGAACATTGTAAATTTCCTCTGAAACGGATCTAAATGTAAATAGTAATAATCTAAAGTAAATGGTTAATGAAACAGATACCACGAATTGCCAATATAAGGTTTTAAAGGGTTTAAATTAAGTAAATATTTTACATGTACTTTATTCACTTTGCTAGAAACACCCCAATGACACGGCTTTGATGCCAAGTTTGAGTTCACACCCACATCTGGTTGGAAGGCAGTGTTTACTCGAGTTCGGCAGCCAATCGTAGCTAAGTAAAAATGTTGAAACTTTTAATGTTGTTTTAATACAATTTAAACATTACTACATCTAGATTCCGTAGTAGATTCTGCTTCTTCTATTAATATAAATCACCAAACAAAAATTTTAAATTGAGACATCCTGGATAGGCTTAAAATCGAAAATGGTTTTCTTGAAGATATTTGAGAAATCAATGTACTTAGAATGTTAAAATATAATTTTTGAATTTGTTTTTTATTTTCGTCATACTGGTTTTTAGTACCAATTATTATGTTTCTCCTAGGTAAAAAATGAAATTCCAATAGGTTTAGAGAAATAGTGATATCCATTTTAAAATATTCCACACATAAAATGAACAAGCATGTAATTTGTAAATTCATATTGCTTTAAACTTGGTAGTAATAGTGATATGTAGTTATAACATTAATTTTATTTTTATTTTATTTTAAAACAGGTCGCATAGTTTATTAAAAATATAATATATGTAATATCACGAGGTATTTATAATTTTCAAATTTGTGCCGCTGAATTTAGAGTCAAGTTTAATGGTCACGAAGATTATGTCTTCACTGTAAACATAGACTTTAAAACCTAATGCTAAACATGTGAACAATTGCATCACTATCTTCTTCTTTGGATGGTATTTTATCTATATAAAATCATGTAATCATAAAAGCTTATGTTATTAAAGCTAGTAAACATACCTTGAATGAGATTTTTGGATAGTTACTAAAAAATACTGGGAAGTAATACAGAGGTAATGCATTCATTTGAGTATGGATTATTAAATTATTCTAAAGCAAACCTGGGGTTAGTGAGTAGAATGCTGGGTCTCTTGGTGATTTACATACAACTCTATCCCCGACGATCGTAATGCATTTCCGCACCTTTAAAAAAGTAATGTTCACATATTTTCATGGGATTAATTCGTAAAGTCCTATCAATTATTTAGAAGATTTCGAGTTTCTTTATTTGAAAAGTGAGTAATATAATATTTAAATAATTAGGTCATTGCATTTATAAATTCATATATCCTGATAATTATATTTGAAACCCTTCACAAAATCAATTATATTTTCGTTTCGCGTGATGTTCTTTGGTCTCGTTTCGGTTCAAAACATTTATGAGAACAATATTAGTCGTACAGTTAATGTATGATCAATACAAAGACTTAAAAGCACTAACAGAATTACGAATTTAAACGATCTATCTATGTGTAAAGATAATCACTAATATTTGCAACATTTTTATTTTAAACGTCACTCAAGGGTTTGGATAACTGACGGCTCGGTTAATTGACGTTCAGATAATTGACACCTTACTATAATTGGATGAGCTAGGTTACTATGTAAGGGAGGTGACCTAGTAACCTGTTGTTAGTATCATGTTAGTCGTAATATTGTTGCATTTATGGAAATACTATTTTAACTTTGTACATTAAGACTAACATAATGTTTTCCAACCACACATTATATATTTTCAATTTATGTTTGAAATAGATATAAAAGTTTTTCTAAGAAAATTGCATGTATTTTAATACATTTTAAACCATTTTAGCGATACATTTTCTTAACCTCATTAACAGTAAACGCAAGGTAATTTGTTTTATACACCTAATCACATAAATCTTTTAAAACAGTTTTTTATTGAAATATTATTTCACGAAAGAATTTATTGGATTCGGTAAGTGGATTACGTGAAAGAGATAGTTTTGAAACAACTGTCTTGAAGAGAGAACCGTTCAGGACGTAACACAATGTAGAGCTATATAAATCAGCCTTTTACCTCTCGGAGAATACGTTCTTTTTCATAAAGACCTTGTTTGTATATTTTTTTATACGTTTATAATTCCACTGTGTATTAAGAGTTTTATAGTATATGAACTGATAATCAACTGTACACACTATTTCACGTATTTATTACATCATACAATATTTTCATTCTTTAACCAATCTTCTTCTTCAAAAGTGGTATAAGAGTTTTTTTAGAAGAATAATCAACTTTCTTATTAAACATTCTATACTTAGATTGGTAATTTTGAAACACACTGAAAAGTTATTAAAATTGTATTTTAAAACCTGTGTTACTTAATACGAACCATCTGAGGTGGCGAATGAAAATACTAATTATATTTTCTCTATTTCAGGTATGTGAAAAGAGCTAGTAACACAGAATGTGAGTAATGCCTGTATCAAGCTACTACTGTTACTATTTTCTTCGATACACAATGAACTCATTTACTTTTCACTCCAAACCTGTGGGCTATTTTGCATTTTCGCAAATTGTTTCAACCGAACTAACTCTGTAAGAGTAATAATTATACTAAGAGTTTTCTTATTTTTAATTGTGACTCAGAGGAGATTTAAACGATATTTATATGCAAGTTTTCACCCAATACTATTTAAAATTTATAGTGTAAAAATCAAATTTAATTTTCTTTTCTTTTTTTAATTTGAACAGTAGACCAGTTCAACTAAAAAGCCAGAATAGCCAATTTATTTATAAAATCCCTAATTAATACCAACATGTTTTCTTTTATGATTAAATGTAACACCTTTCTTATACTAAATTGTATGAAAAACATATTCAAGTTCTAGTTCTACTGGACAACAGTATATCCACTCTTTTATTTGGAAATAACTTTTTATTAACAATTTTCTTTAATAGAATTTAGTTTATTGATTTTTGATGCCAATAAATATAAACGCACACTTGAATGAACACTAACTTTTCCTGTTTTAAACCAGATTAATACCATTGAACAGCTTACTTATTGCGCTCCCCTACAAACACGTGGCTATTCGGGCCTAAATTTTCCTGGAAGGCTTCCAGAGAGGCTGGATCCCTTTCATTATCGTCGTCAAACTTTTCCACGCAGTTTTATCTTCCTTATATCACCCTCATTATCAGCCTTTTTCTAGAATATTACGTTAATGGTTCGGTAATATACTACTGGCTCTTAGTAAACCATTATCATAAATATTGTATTTATTTCTCTGTGGGAAATATGACTAAAGGAATTTTTTCAGTTTATCTAAACAACTGTCTTATAGCTAAACTATGACGTCACTAAACAAATGACATCATTGTTTCAAATATTAGTCGCCCAAATTGCCTACTCTCCCTCCAGAGCTTAGACATATCTATGTCAAAATAATCGATATTAGTAAACGGATATATTCTCTTTCATGAAGTATGTCTGAGACAATAATTTCTTTGTAAATTTTAAAGATTTACAGTATATTTTGTCTATACTCAACTAGCATAAATCTATAAAATTTTAGGAAGCTTTATGGACATTGGCTGTTCTGCACTTGAGAAAATATATTTGGCGTATTATAACACAATAATAGGATTGTGAGGTGTATTTAAAATGTAATGAAAAGACTATCATAAAGATTATATTAATTTTATATCCCCCTATGAAAAACTACTTTTAACAACACTCCCAAATGTATCGTAAGGAGATGCACCTCTCCCTTGGAAGGTTCAGACTGGTCATTCAGGGTCAGTCGAGAGGCAAGCGCTAGGAGAAGCAAATAGGAACAAATAACACAAATACACATTCAAGTTAAGTGAGTTCTACGTTTCAAGGAACCTAACTCCACTATCTGGAGTACCGAAACCAAGATAGGGAACCAACTTTAGCAAAACGTGATATAAAACTACTTCGATCAGAGTGATAACTGTACGCATATGCATACTACTAGCATTGTATCGATATTTTTTATCGCTTTTATCCACACTGATACATAAACAGTAGTGTATTTATCAAAGTACAATGTAAGAATCTGTCTCTTGAATCTATGAAAAACTCACAAAGTTTTCACAAAATGTCCGTAGTTGTATGAGTGACGCTTTTTGAGCCGTAGGCGGACGCTGATTGAGAGAGATTAGATGATTCCCCCCTCCACCCTTCTGCGTTTATTCCAGATTTAGCCCATTACACAAGTGATGTTTACTCTTGTAACATTCCACCCCCACGAGTCGTTCTAACATTGCCAGCTCTAGCAAATGCTTTGAGTGACTCTATAGGCACCCCCGCGTATTGTAAGACATTTCTCTAAAACACATTTTTTCTATTTTTATACCTGTTTATCCACCTCTAACTATATCTAACTTAAGGTAAACATAATGTAAAATATAGTAAAAATGGGTGTATATATTTTTACTTTAGAAATATGCAACCATAATTCATAATAAAAAAAGATTTTCATGCGTTTTAGACATAGATTAACATCTACTATCTGATAGGTTTTTTGTACAAAATTGTTTCACATCGTATTGAATGAACTTTAAGTACTTCAATTAGGGCTGCCAATGAAATATTTATATTGGCTGCTTCACAACTAACTCTAATATACGAGAGTTATTTGAGTGTTGTTATGTTATAATAGTAACTATCGTACACCGTTTGTCAATTCGTTTTTATAACATTTTGTTTCTTTGTAAATGCATTATTTTCAGTAGTTTTTTAATACAGCAGGTTAAAACATATAGTTCATCACAATGAATGAATCATTATTAATATCACACTACTGCAATAGTAATTTTAAATTTCATTTTCTCTATAAAACCATCTTGTCCATGAGTTTATCACAAATGATTTCCATCAATGAGATCTGTATGGACCAAAGTAAAAGTCAGCTCTCTACAAGAGGAAACCAGGAGGGGTAGATGTACACTGTGTACAGCCTCCCTGAAAGGATCACAGCTCATGGTACATTTTTTATTATAAGTGCATTATTTTCGCATCTCCGGAGGTGTTTACGTTAGCGACCTTTTATGTTTATGTTTTATGTATGTGTTTATGATGTTTTTATGTTTTTTTATGTCTGACGAAGAGTTAAACACTTCGTGTCTTTGTTTTTAATGTATAACTCAATCAGAAAGAGAATATCTAAATGTATAAGATACCTATAAGAACAGCTTTTTGATTTTTATTGCAGATTTTAGTTGGTAGGGCTGACAAGTAGACTATACTGTTACCTAACTAAGATTATTTATGTAACTTACAAATATACATTGAGCAATATTTGTGATTTAAAGTTTACTGTTAGCTATAGTAGAAATAAATTGAATTTATGACTTTTATGCAATAAAAGTAAAACCACTAAATATATTTTACAGTACGTCCTTTAAGAGATTATAAAACTTTTATATGATACAACAAGAAAAAACCCCTATAAAAATATATTTATTATCTTCGTAGAGAAGATATCAATCAAGTTTGCTATCTTTTCTTAAGTCAAAGTAAACTCACACAAAGTGGGTTAGTAAAGTAATTACTCATCCACGAAAAAACTATTATAGAAGACCTCTTGCTTGCCGGTGGCGTTGCTATTAATGACTGCTGAAGTTTTAGGATAAACTTAAGCTTTGCATTAAAGTCTATTCGTTAAAGTGGATAATTGAGTAGAATTTAATTCGTGGAGATAAATTGAGTTGTTTTCACCCTATTTATTTTTTAGCTTACACCTTTTAAAAGTTTAAATTATTAAGGAAACTATAAATATATCAACATTCCCAGTTAGATTATATATTTAATAATTTTTAGATTATTGATAATTTTCAATTGTAGATAAATTAACAAAATAATTATATAAAATTTATACGTTTAAGCTAACTAAAATCACCAAACCAACTTGTAAAATCGTTGATACCATCAAGATAAAAAAGTTGGCGTCATAAAAATCCCGAATTTTGCACTACCTCTTCAGATGTCACGAGTCTAACTTGAAAAAGTTCAAAAAATTTCTGCTTTTTAAAATTAAAAATGTTAACAAACACCCCCTCCCACGGTTTTGATCTCAAATGACAAATTTGAGATCAAAACAGTTTTCACCATGTTATGAT
The DNA here is from genome assembly GCA_023375725.1 of Nephotettix cincticeps. NCBI lineage: Eukaryota > Metazoa > Arthropoda > Insecta > Hemiptera > Cicadellidae > Nephotettix > Nephotettix cincticeps. The sequence continues at coordinate 36,000,249 of CM041788.1, forward strand.
ACAGTAAATTACATTTAGAATGAACCATTATATATCATGGAATTCCTACCATGTTTGCTATTTATTTCCTCAAGGACTCTTTTAGAAAACGATCGACAACGTCAAATTTAGGAATACATTTTCAGGATCATTCTGTTGATATTGGAAATTTGTATAAGATCGAAATGAAAAATGAGATCTCTTCATCTATAAATTTTGTGAATACACTCAAATTAATAGGTGAAAACGAATTATAAATATTCCCAAAATCGAAATAAGATTCCAGGCTAATAAGATTGATTACGGCGAGTGAGACCTACAAATTGGATACAGCATTGTGGTTGCCTTCAATAAGAGACTAACTCAATACGAGGCTGAATAAAAATGGTAGTGTTGTATAAGTAAACTGTTAACACTCTAAATATTGGGCTGAAAAAAGATACTGAAATATAAGTAAAATGTCGTATACATTGAATACCTGTAACAGAACAAATTCAATATCACATAATTTATATACTTTATATTTATTCTCGTTCAAAATTAAAATTCATCTAGCAAGATGCTTTAGAGGTTACTTGCCAAAAAATATAATTATCAATTTAAATTTCGTTGAGTATAGGCTACATTACATTGTTTGCGTAACTTAACTGAACATGAGACATGGTTTTCCTGATAACATGAAATTCTAAAAATTCAACAACATATCTAAACAAAAACCAATAATATAAGTTAATATTTTCCACAAAATTGTAATACTTTGGTTTGTGCTTTTCTATAAATAAATCGTGGTAAAAGGTTATGGATTTACTAAAAGTTTTATTTGAATAAATACGCGAAATATTTTTGCACTTTTACGGTTTTATTTTGATCACTGTACGTATTATAGCCTATATTATTGGAATATTTATAGTATTAAATTGCTAAAATAAAAGCAATGTAATAGATTATAATTATTTCGTGTAGATACTTTGTCTAATCCAATTTTTTTTGTATATTTCAATAATATCAATTATAAAGATAAACATCAATAAATTTAATCAAAAGCATAAGCATATTTTTAACTATTACGTTTGTGACAAGATTTGTAACGAGAAATATTGTATTAGTGTAATGAATGTGAAATAATATGAACTGCATATGTTTGTTACTAAATTTAATGTATTTATAATAAACCGTTAATAAAATAAATCAAATTACCTTCGAAAATAATAAATTAATCGTTTCAATGGATAATGCACTAATATGATTTAAAACACTTAATGCGAGGAAGGATTTTACATTTTCAGGAGAAAGTTTGTGCCGGGTCAAAATGTAAATGTTCAGACCTTCTGTAATGTTCCCAGGAACACAAAGTCAAGACTTACTCCCTCGGGCCTCAAAAACAACAGAACATTCCTATGCCACTTGTTATTTCAGAATATACAGTTTTCACTTCATAAAGTAAACATGAAGACACTTAGAACAACAGACAAAAACATGATTGGTAACGTAAAAGAAAGTCTATTGATATTATTTTCATTATGATGATAAATACATAAGTTAATTTTCGTTGGTGTTTGTATTCAAAAACTAAATTGAATTACTTCAACTGCACTAAATAATTTAGGTTTTATTATTTTTTAATTAATAAAAAGAGAAATTTTTACTGCAACATCTCACGGTATCTTTTTATTCAAAACTAACAAAAACCTTTCAGATGGAAACTCGTTCTTTTATCAATATAAGACACTTAAATTATAAATCTTAAATTATTGGTACATTTACATTTATTTATGAACACAGTTTGCAGTAACCCTTATCACTAATATGAAATATATATTTAATATCCACTATGCTATTATTTTCAAGGTAATTTCTTAAAACTTACCTAATTATGTTTGTTTACGAAAATGGAAACCAAAAGTTTGAAATAAAAGAAAAAAGGCTATAGTAAATTTATTTAAAATGAAATATTGCATAGGTTTCGTAAAATATTACTATTCATTATTACGTTAGATAAAATAAACAAGGGATGATAAAATACAATTCTGAACAAAGAAGCAAATTATAAGAAAATATAAGGAGAAAAATCATAAGATAAAATGATTTTACGAAACGCCAAAGCATTAGGCTCGCTGGACAGATAGTTTAATTTGTTAGCTTCACCAATATCTTTTCATTCCACAGTAACTGACAATGACACTCAGGGCATAAAGATAGTCAATGTTTGTAGTTTTTGGGTGTGTTTTCAATACAGCATGTTAAAGTCTGTTTATTTGTTATATAACTGTAGAAACAATTATGCAATAATGGTATTTATAGCATGTTATGTTATAGTTGATAAATGATATAGAAGTAGTTCTAAAACAAATAAATAAAAAAAACTGCGATAATTTATACAATATTTTTCTTGAAAATGATAAAATAACATATATAATAGCAAAGGAGACTACCTAAACTTGTATAAATTAGCATAGCAATCCACGCTAGGGCCCACCCAATAAAACTTCATCTCAATATTTTTATGCCTATTTCCCAGCACATCATGTGTGAAACAGTCATAATGTAATTTAAAAATTAAAATATCTCTATTTATTACGTTTTTTACAGTATAAAGATTTTACACTAAAATAATAAGGCCTTACAATATAAATTTCGTCTAGAAAATTTAAACTGACCAAAAAACTAACCTACGAACAGATGGTGCCATTAGTCTGTGCTCGTGGTTTTTATATCTTTCAACTTTATAACTTTTAAGGAATATAAATATATATTTTTTCATTCAGGTGACTTAATTTGTTTATTTAAGCTAAAAATCTTGTAGACGAGCATAGCGGAGAGATCAAGCCCTACCTTTATGGAATGGTTAGTAGCGTCATAGCCGCGCGTACAGACTAATGACACTGTCTGAAAACTACTGTAATTTAGATATACTGTTCATTACAAATAATCAATAATTATTGTTAACACTACACCAATACTAATACAAAATTTTCTCTTTAAAAGCCAAAACCAACTTGTCTATGAGTTTGTCACAAATGATTTCCATCTGTACGGACCAAAGTGAAAGTTGGCTCTCTACAAAAGGAAACCACAGGGAGAAGATGTAGACTGTGTAGAGCCTTCCTGAATGGATCACAGCTCACAAGACATTTTCATGACTCGTAACATAGAAAGCAAACCCAATGCAAACAACCCAAACAAACAATGAACGCCAAAAAGTGGCACTGATCTGAACGTTCTGTATCCTCAACATATTCTATTTTTTTAAATAATGACATAAGCGGGATATCAGTGTTTGTATACTGATGGAAGCAGTGACTGCACAAGCTAAACTGTAAATATTTGAAACAAACTCCTGTAACTTATATGGCCAGAAAAAAGAGATCACAGTCTATATTGACAACATGCGTTTTTTTCAGTAGTCATAAATTCTTCACCACTTAACATGATAGTTACAGTGCCACGAATCTAATAGTTACATGAATCGCACCAAATTCACCCCCTGACTTCCAGTTTCAAACCATTGGAAGTCCACCGGTAGATGGTCTCTAGGTTGTCACTGATGCACTAAATCAGATAGTCAACTGTCTTAGAGCTGCACTGAACCGTGCTATGCTGCACATATCCTATGTCTGCTACATAGCACGGTGTATTGCCCGGATTAATCGGATGCATATACAGATTAAACCAAATAGATACAAGGCAGCTTCCCTGGAGTACATTACCATCCCTTATGAGCAACTGAGACGTCACATTCCCCATTCTGGTGACCTGCGCTCTTTTTATCAATTGTAGTAAAAAATATACCAAAATCGGTAGTGCATCCTTACCAATAAAAGATTATAATTTAGTAAGTCGAAATAGACAATCTAGTATCACAATAGTAATAAATTTCCCCTCAGCTGAGAAATTGAAATCCATTAAATATATTTAGCGTGGAAGAGCAAGTGCTATGTTTCTTTCTAAATCCAGATTGCAATTTCGGGGAAAAAACTTTCAGAGCCCATCTGCATAAATAGACGTCACCGCAAGTCGCAATGGGCTCAGAAAAAGTTTGGGTTTACCGAGTTATGTTTGGAAAGTGGAAATCGAGCAGGTGAAACAACTTGTGACAGTCAGCTGTTTCTTTGACTTCCTTGAAGGTCCATGGCAAATGGGTGAGAGGTGAGAGGAACGACGAAGTTTATAAACTTGTGAAGAGAGACATATGGACAGTTTGAAAATGCCCATAACACAGGGGGTTGAAGTGTTGAGTTTTTTATCAAACTTAACAGATAAATTTCTGAATACCTAAATTTCAATGTGTTTTCATGAGGTTTTATCAATAATTTTATGGCAATATTTTAAACTAGGCTTAGGTTAGTTCTAAAATGAAATTTATTTTTTCATAATTTAATGAACTAAATCTAAAAGTAAGATAAAGGAAAGATACAACGTAAAAAGCAAATTTACAGCTTAGTGATTAAGATACATAATACAACACTCTGAGTAGATATAGTAACTGTGAGAAAAATTATAACAATAAATTACGACAGAGTTCATATGAAAACTTAGCAAGTGTTAGGTGGGTGACGACACGGTTTCAGAACAGAATACCGAACGGGAAGTTCAGACAGCACGCTCCTACCTTGTTAGGTTTAACAAGACCTCTCTACATTATGCTTTTGGTAGGGGAAGGGGCTAAACGTGTATTAATTAATATAATATGTTTCCTAATAAATAAGCTCAGTTATTTTTTTAAACGTTTAAAGATTTTCAGTTAAAACACGTTTTAAATTGTTACTTATATAAGATTATAACGGTTTTGGTTCCTTATCCTTTCTTTACCCCCTACTGATAAAAAATCAAACCTTACTGTTTTTTTTAATATAGTGTTGAAGTATAGATTCTTAAAACACCCTTTATGCCATGTTTTTGGTACCAGTACAGCTTAGTTATACATATGTTTTTGAAGTAAATCAAAAATATTATCAAGTTGTATTACCTTTTTTCAAAACAAATACAATACTTTGTGAACTATGTTTCATTGTTTTACCTTCTTATAATTGCGTTAGATGTAGATAGAACTATAATTAAATTCCTAAAAATGATTCAAAATAATCGTTTAGTTGCTAAGGTTTGACTAAAAATGTGAAACATACGATTTCAAAAGTAACGTAAGTATATTGTTTTAACATAATAGCCATGAGGTCAGTTTGAATTAGAAGATAAATTATAAGGACTGACTCATTAAGTTAATTTTAATAGTGGTCTAACAACAATCTTAGGTACATCTGAATCTAACTAAACAATTAAAAAATCCATATATCCATATGACTGGGATGGTGGCGTCATCCTGTAATCCAGCAACTTGGAGGTCACGAATTGTGGATAGTTATGAGCCATGGTTGGTGGGTGTAGTGTTCTCTTGTGTGGATTAACGTCCGTTCTCCTCATGGTTAGACCAATTCGTAAATCAGAGGCCGTGGTTCGGATTCCACGCTAAACTGTAGGTCCATTAATTGACATCGGCTGTTGGGCTATTAATTAACAGTCCTATCTAAGGAACATGTCAGCCTTAGTCAGTAACAAGACTACAAGATCGCGCCACAATCATCTTACACTCAATCCTCATTCATACTTGGCTTAAAATACCTTGTAGTATGGTCACCATTTCAAGTAATCTAATCTAATCTATATTTGATTAAAGGTAAAATACTAATTGCTACTAAAATACTAATAATTATCTCCAATATTATAATAATTTAGTTAGAGATATATGTTTTGTATAATATTCCTAAAAAATATATTTTTCTTCAAGGAGATTTATCTCAGGATGAAGTGGAAGGACAGGAGACTTCTAATGGCCTCTGAAGTGTATAAGAGAGTAGGAGAGGGGGAGGGAGCGCTTAATCTCTCTCAATTCCCAATCTCTAATGCCTTGGTTAGTATCCGTAAAATTTTCTCCACTTTTAGACAAAATTCGAATATAAGCGAAATCGTATGCAGTTAACTGCACAAGATATGGAATTGTTCATGCATATAATGTTCTTCTTCATATACCTTATTTAGTAACACAGATGTATTACCAAAACGGTATAATTTAAAACAAGTAACACGACTGCAGTCTTAAATACTACACCACAGTTGAAAAGAATAGAAAATGTATAATAGAAACTTTTAAATTTAACTATATTGGTCAAATTCATAGCCGTGTTTTTTCAGTGCAAATGTTTTTTACCTACAACTGTTGCCAAAAGTGTAAGTTTATGCTTTGCAATGCAATCGTAAAACAGCTGTTTTTACAGGTGAGCGAGCGAAAATAAATGACTTTTCAAAAGGTATTTACTTTTCACACGGTTATTGAAGTCATCTATTTTTCTTACTCCCGTGTTTCCAACCTAAGAGAAAGACAAAGAATAAAAAACAGGACGCATTTTAATAGCCATGTGGTGTAACTTATCATACATTTAAGTTGGTCATACCAAGTGGACCAACCAGTTTGGATTTCTGGTATACCAATTTAAATTGAATAATGAGACTGATAACTGCATAGTAGACTATTAAATTAAACGTAAAACGGAAACTATACAACTATTGCGTAGGACCCTTACAAGTACAGTTGGGCTTACTTTAGTATAAGGCTGAGATAATTTTTTTAGATTTAGAGTTTACAAAAACGATACAATTAGAATGAGCACAATTCAGTCAATGCCTTAATGTAACCAATAGCTATCAAAACTTAAACATACATTATTTACGAAAGCTTTCCTTCTCAAGGTGAATCCTACAGCAAAAGACACACGCGTTTCACAAATGAAACAGCACCCAACAAAACCTTGCAAAACTATAACTTAGCATATTTGTGGCAAATTACTCAAAAACTGACACTGAAAAAGCAGACAGAGTCGAGGGGCTATTTTGGGAATTCATCGACTAGATATTGACCTACTTGAAGGAGGAAGCAACAAGGAGGTGTTCACTTTATGTTCAATTGTTCAAATTTATGTTCAAATGTTGGTAAAACTGGCCTTATACGAACATCTGATTCAGGTATTCTGTAATGGATGAGAGAATTTATTCTTTAAAAATACAATTTTTTGTTTTCTCAACATGCATCTAAAATAATAACGTTGTAGGAAAAATTCTGTAAGTAATCTCTGTAAGTAGTCTGTAAGTAATCTGTGGTCTTAATCTGGTAAAATGGTCTTTATCACTCGAAGTAAATAGTTACCACGCTACGTTAGTTAGCTACGTGTCGCGAGGTAAATTAGCTTGAGCTAAAGGAGCCAAAGACGCACTTTTCACTCTTAATACACAAATAAATATTGTAACGAATATCAATCATATAATAATTTTAACCTAGGGTGAACCTTTATTTTTATAACTTAAATGAATATCTTCAGTCGCCTAAGTGTAAAATGGTTAAATAATCCAAATAACCCTATAGGTAATTTTCAAATTGAAAATCGTTGATTCGTTAACTTTTGCAATTAGGGCCAGTGGCTTGATTAAGATTTTTAAAAAATTAAAAAATAATAAATAACTTCAAAAAGAATATAAACTCAGTGTTAGTATATCAGGGTGATAAATGAAGGGTACTATAATGATGCTGAGGATTCTAAACTATTTTAAACATGTCACTTCATAGTAAAAATAATAAACACTTCGTGGGATGATTTTACATAAAGAATGATCAATAAAGTATATTTATTTGTTTATACAGTCGAACGGAATGAAACTAATATATTGCACTAATGTTAATATGTGCCTATGGTGGAAATAAATAACAGTAGTTTTAACAAAAACAGAGACAAGTGATTATTGAGGATACAGCACGATGAACCAGGTCAAGTGCTCCTGTTTGCAAATAATACGCTTTGAAATAATCGTCAAGGTGACCTGGTTATGCAGGCTCATTACTGACTTCTTCTTCTTCGATGAGTGAATAACATTAATCTTTAATGTTTAATTAATTACATTTAATTGGGTGGTATTTTTATAATATTCGTTGTATATTTTAAAAATGAAATAACTTAAAACAGTGGTTCTGATTTTATCGATAGCCTCCACGACTATATTCTAGATTTCAAAATTTAGTTTGTAGAGCAAAAACTACATTCATACTGATGATAAAATGTTATAAGACCAAGGCCAAATTTTTATATTGTAGAATTTAACCGTTTTATTATTTATTACAACATGTATTAAATTAATTATAATGATTATTTTACTAACAAATCACAAATTGGGAGAAAATATTTGATATTAAAATTACTATAATGATGCTGAGGATTCTAAACTATTTTAAACATGTCACTTCATAGTATAAATTAATAAACACTTCGTGGAATGATTTTACATAAAGAATGATCAATAAAGTATATTTATTTGTTTATACAGTCGAACGGAATGAAACTAATATATTGCACTAATGTTAATATGTGCCTATGGTGGAAATAAATAACAGTAGTTTTAACAAAAACAGAGACAAGTGATTATTGAGGATACAGCACGATGAACCAGGTCAAGTGCTCCTGTTTGCAAATAATACGCTTTGAAATAATCGTCAAGGTGACCTGGTTATGCAGGCTCATTACTGACTTCTTCTTCTTCGATGAGTGAATAACATTAATCTTTAATGTTTAATTAATTACATTTAATTGGGAGGTATTTTTATAATATTCGTTATATATTTTAAAAATGAAATAACTTAAAACAGTGGTTCTAATTTTATCGATAGCCTCCACGAATATATTCTAGATTTCAAAATTCAGTTTGTAGAGCAAAAACTACATTCATACTGATGATAAAATGTTATAGGACCAAGACCAAATTTTTATATTGTAGAATTTAACCGTGTTATTATTTATTACTAAATGTATTAAATTAATTATAATGATTATTTTACTAACAAATCACAAATCGGGGGAAAATATTTGATATTAAAATTATTATTAAATTAATTGTTAAATATTTTCTTATATAAAAATTAAAAATACAATTGAGCAAGTTATAGACCACTGTCCACCATTTTTTTGTTCAACGCTTTTTATCATAGGTATGTTAAGGTTACATAATAACATAAATCTTTTGAAAACTAAAATAGAATAATCTTCTTTCTGTAATTTTATTTATAAACTGTTTTCATATTCATTAAAACTAATATTTTACGTCCAAAAGCCAAAATCTATTTGAAAACTTATAACTAAGTGCTGTTTAAAATTATTGTATATTGATGGGTGTAAAAATCTACTCAAAGCTTTTTGTTGAGGAGGGTTTGTTTAGGAAAAAGTATAAAAAACATACATCCTTACTTGATTCTAAGCATTATTATGATTCCTAAAAAGATTTACATATCAGAATGATTATGGATGTTATAGTAAGTTGATTGAAGTAATACTGAAAACCTAAATTACCTTGCAGGATACATAAATTGAAGCTGAAAGTTAATCATTGTTTAATCCTCTTACAAACCAAGTAGAATGAGAGCACAAATAAACTCGGACTTTCAATTGTTACAACCTTTTGCATTTTAATTAATCCACACACGTTAGGTTGTAATAGCAATTAGTGTTTTAAGTGGGTTTACAAAGTGAATAGGTGCTTAATTGGTATGACAGACTTTTTCAATCCCATTACACATTTACTCTCAGTATTTTATTCTCCGCGGGAAGAAAGAACTGAACGTTACATCGACCTGTCGTCGAAGGGTTGCAAAGAGCAAACTTTAATAAATCATGTTCTTTGTGTGAGCCAGTGACATCTTTCGTTTTTGTTCCGGTAATGCTAGCTTTGTGAAAACTTTAGGAGTTAGTTATAAATGAGTTTAGGAATTTCGATAACATTTCATAATGTTTCTAAAACGATATTAGTTATTAGTTACTGTACTAGTATTGAATATATAGTATAGAATTTGAATAAACTCATAAAGAACAAATTTTAAGAATGGACGAAAATAAATAAAGCCAGGGAATCGATTTTATATTTATTTAACTTATTCGCTCCCAAAATTTTTTTTCTAATGATAAGTAAATAAGATGTGAACGGAGTAAATTTAGTAAACTAGGACAAACGGAGCAGATAAGTAAAAATAAACGATATAACTAAGCAAAAATTATAGAACAAATAAAGAAATAATTTACTTTATTACCATGTACGTAATCTTATACACATGTACGTTAACTTGTACACATCTTATTTTATTCGTATTTTATATAACAATATATAATTTAGGGATATTTATTTTAAATATTCACAAAAATATTACTTGGAAAGCTATAATATCGGACAAGCTATAATAATCGATAAAGACCTCAAGATTATCAAAACTTGTAAAAAAGGAAATGTAATGAATGTATGACAGTTATTTATTTATTATTAAGGAAAAATGTCAAGATAAAGCAAAATTAATAAATGAACAAATACATTTTGATTCTGCAAGAACGTATAAAAATATATTTCCGGATTCAGCCAGCCAATAAATGCTACCTCCACCGCCATGACAGGAGCTCTCGGTAGCCAATAGTATTCAAGCAGGGACGCCATCTTGTTTAATGCAGTCTCCGTTTGGGCCTGATGATGTCCGGTGTGACTGGACGAAATCGATCGCCAATTTAACAACTTTTGTATATTTACCGTGTGTATATAATTACAATATACGTGTAAATATATTAAGTGGTGTTGGAAGACGTGAGTTTTTACTTCATCTTATTGTAAAACCAACACGTATAATGCTAATCAAGAAGTTATTCATATTACCTATTTAGCCTTCCGTGATGCTCTTCTCATGTGGATTCCAGTGCAACGATCTCAACGGAAATTCCCCTAAGACAAACCAAGTTGTGGAGGTCGGTTTACGGTACCGGAGTGGAATAAATAAGTCACATTGCTAAACGCCTAGCAAAATTCATTTAAAAACTTCATTATTACCTGTGCTAAACAGGGCGACGAGATCAGAACACTTACGAAACTCAGAGACATGAGTGTAACATACTACCCAATAAAAACTCTGAATGTGACGAACTGCTAAGGACACCATGCTGCACCCAGGGCCAGTAGTGAAACTATCAGATGGTTTAAAAGCTTTGTACGGCCAAAGACAGAAAATTAGGAAATTTTTAATTAACTGTTGGTCAGAATTCGATTTGATGACAAGCGAAGTACTGATGATTGACCAACTCTGCCCAGTGACCAACTAGAGAGGCTCGCATAGAAATAACAGGGGTTATATAAACGATTTTAATAACACCTACAATGTAAAAACATTGTACAAAACCATTCGTATCTATTTATTTATACTCTATATGAAATTTTATACCTTATAGTCTTTATATTTGTTATTGAGCTGTTCAAAAATTTGTACCTAATTGAATTTCTTATAGTATAAAATATATATTATATTGTTTTTATCATAGTATGAAATAATAAACATGCGCCACTCACAAATCTTTACAGAATTATTGCTCGCTACTTAGTCGTATTCCTTACGATTCTTACGATGTTAACAGTACAACAAACGTATTAGATATTTTCATAAACTAATCTGATTTTATTATTAATAATATTTATAACTAATCGATTGTAGTTTGATTCATTTTTCTTACCTTCGTACTCAGTTAATCTACATTATTTAAGAAATTAATTATAAATACAGTGTAAGCATCATCATACATTACATATTCTGTGTTGATGACGCCGATCGGTGTCAGGTTATAAGAATGACGTGTGCGGGTGACGATGATCAGCGCGCATACGCCACATTAATTATATTATATAAATAATATATTATATTTATAATGTAATGTGTTTATAATATGAACGTGCTCAAGCCACGTATGAAATGTTATCACAGTACGTTGATAAATAAGGATGTTTTAAAAATTTAATTATTTTTATAACAACTGATTAGAACCTAAGTCTGTAGAATTCAAGATTCAGGGAATAAAATGTAATTACATATCAACTCATAAAACGTTTGCATAGAATTTAATAATAAAATACATCATAACGAAATCGGTAAAAATGTTTACTTTCCAGCATAAGACTGTAGACCGTAGTTTGATAGAACTGCATCGACCCAAAAGCTGACGTTATTTTATCCCAGTGTTTTTAAACTACGGAAATTATATTTATTTGTTCATTTTCAATTTAAATAATTTTAACAATGTAATGGAAAGTTTGAATTTTACTAAAAATGTATTACTTTCTTCTGATGACCTCAGACGTATCATGAAACATACCTATTTTTTATACAAATGATACGAAAAAATCTCCTCTAAAGTGAATTACTTTAGCAGAATTACTGAACTAGACTAGGAATTCAAAAATAATTTCATGTGTATTGAATAAATAATAATTTTATATATCTGAACAAAATGTTTATCAAGAGAGAACTGTTTAATTTATTGGTTGATAATTGATTTTAGGGACCTCAACATAAATAATATAACATTGTATTTATCAAAACTTGAATAAAAAATTTTTCAAAATTGTTTTGTTCTACCATTGCATAAGTGGGATGAAGTAAAAGAAACATAATTAGCTGCAAGGACCTGGCATTACATGCGGCTGTTGTCAATGCTACCAACACAACCGGCCAAGTTGCCTGTGTTCGGGTGACTTTGTGGTGTTGGCAACGATCCACCGCCACAAACCAATGAGCTTTGTAGATGCAAATGAACGTGAGACGCGACCAAGTGTTCCATATTCATTGTGCTCAGATTATTTGCATCATCGATTTCAACCGACCAATTTTCATTACACGATTATTTTCTTTTTGTATATTAAGGTGGCGATCTAAATCACGAAAAACCCATCTCGGCTTTAAGAAATAATACTGTCAAGAAAGGATGAACTAGCGCTCAAACTATCTCATTTGTCATTATCATTATCTCTTTATTTAAGACAGTTACAAACTGCATAATAGGGTCATGACAGATGTGTTCCTTACAGGAATAATTATTAAAATTAAAATTATAATATCATAAAAAACTGTTCGACAGAGATAGTCTAAATTAGACTAAAAAGTCTTTAATGCTCTAGTAACAGCATGACAAAAGAAGATTCTTAACCCCTTTGCCAAATTTGTCCACGTCTGTTTCAACTTTTAAGGTGGCTGGCAGTGCATTAAACAGCTTTGTGCCATTATAAAAGAGGTGGTTTTCAAAAAAAGAAATTTTGTGCTTCGGGATATATATATCGAGCCGTCTTCTCAAACCGTAGCAGAGGGAGCAGGTTGAATTTTGAAAAAGGTCAAAATGTTTCCTGACAAATACTACGCAGTTCAAGATATATAAAGATGGGAAAGTGAGAATTCTATTGTTGACAAAAAGTGGTTTACAAGAAAATGCGCGGTGCTTATTAAAAAATAATTCGAATGCTCTAAAACGGTTTCGCATTTATTATGTTAACAATGTACCGTGAATATTTATATTATTGAAAGTAGAAAATATTTTTTCTGGTGTTCCCTGTTTCAATAATATATTTGTGAAAGCTATAAACTTTAAATAAAAACTAGATTGTCGACGATTACAACCAAGTATTTAAAAATATTTCGTCCTGTTCGGTAATCAAACCAATGTGTTTTAAAAACAAAGTCTAAAACCTTATTTACTTAAAAAAATACTAAAATATTTACTATTAGTTTAACGAAAACAACGTTTTTTGTAAGAAATGTTTAAATAGAACGCTGGCTGTTCTAAAGTATTGTTCAAATCTTTTTTGAGAAAGAGGATATTTTATAGAACTGAATAATTAATTTTAATATTCTTCCTCTCGTATTTTATTAATATTGACAGTGCCTGTTTAAACTTAATTTTCTAAAATGAACTTTGATATGTTGTAAAAAGAAGACTACATCAAAAAGCAAAGACTTGACTTCAATAAATCAAGTTCTTTGTGGACCGAAATGACACTTTTCATTCGTGTTACCGTTTCATGATACATTTTAGAAAATGCTTTGTAACAAATGATTTAGCCTTATTTTAGGACGTGTTATGAATTAAAAGGTATTATTGATTCAACAGTTTCGTTGAAGAAGTTTATACGTTTTAGGTATGTGAAAATAAATTATAATACTTTATAGCTGAATATATTGAAAATACCTATATAAAGTACATAACTGTACTTCAGATGTTTTAGGTGTCTGTATACAATATGTACTTTTTATGGAATTGCTTATTGATTGTTTAGTTAAAATATACAAATCATGTCCGTATTGTTAGGTGTACAAAGTTATCGAGCGCTTAAACTATGTTACTCAAGTACATTTTAATGTAGGCAAAAAGGTTTCTAGTGAGCGATTTTAAAGTTGTTAGCGTGATGGACCCTCAAACCGTATTCAGTGATTGCTATGGTTCACATCCCATATTTTCAATCCGTTATCGCCAGTACTTTCCTCCTTGTACTTTGTCGGATTACCCAAATACTTACTTTATATATCCCACGCGTAGATCTGTATTCTAATTGGGTGCGTAAAGTATATGCACATTAGGGTACTGGCCTGCTTGAATATTTTTATAAATAAATATTATTATATTTTCACTAGTTTGGCCTATACGTAAAACTTCTAATACGTATTACGACTCTCGTTAAACTTGTAAAACTATTTTTAAGTTCATCACAGTTTATTTTACAAATTTTAAGTCCACGTAAATGTACTATGGATATAAGTTTGAGATTTATTAAGCAAATCAAAACCTAGAACTTTGTTAATATACCTAGAATAATAAAAAAATCATACTGTAAAACCATAAATCACGATTTTTAACAGTTTAGCTATCACCGATATAGAGGATTTTTTATTCATCCATCTATTCACCAGAAATCTACTTTGTTATCACAGTAATTTCGATTAAATTAATTTACAACGGTATCTATTTCTACATTCTACGAAGACTTGATTGGGGTCCTTTAATTACGTAATATAACGGTTAATCTTACGTGGTGTCAGAACCGTGGGAAATAATAACTATTGAATCCAAGGTTACATATATATTTCTATGATGAGAAGTCGAATTTTGATAAACATCTTATTTTTCAGTCTGCAAAGGAATCTCATTTATGAGATTTAAGTACAAAGAGAAAATTATTTCACAAACGTTATCATTTTATAGTCAGAGGTAAAAATAAACATCTCAAAGACAGAAGTATTTCACTGAGAAAAGGTAGCTCCGGAGACATGTCCGGCCTTCAGGAAATATTTTAGAATAATATATATTTTATCTTTACCATTATATATATTAACTTGAAACAACAAAATGCATACTTTTTCGATAAAAATATGATTATTCCCTTGAGATGTTTCTCTATAACATATAACGTAAAATTGTTTAATACAGCTTAAATTATTTCAAAACTTAAATTAAACTATAAAAGACAATGGCAATGCAAATTTAAATAGCTAATCAATTACGTATTTGGTAACACTACCACAATAGGTGGTAGTGAAAATATGGATTTACATTTAAATTAAAAATTTTATAAAAACTGTTTATAAAACAAAAATTACTATGTTAAATTGAATTAGGAAAAATTATATAATTGCAACAAGTTTTTTTAGCTACATTTCGCCTTTTGTTTACTTCCATTAGCGTATTGAATTCGCAAAATGGCTTTAACTCGGCATTCCGTTAATTTTTCGTTACTAGTAAAATTGATTATTGATTATTTAGCAAACTTATCATTCTTATCCTTAGGTTAAAAACTCAAATAACAATAAAAATACTTCTGAAAAGTGTTCGTGTTATTTTTCATATAAAAACTTATTAGCGAAACATGGGACAATATCTAGTTACTATAGTTTTAACATGGATATAAATTACCTCTGGGGGTATTGGCAATTCCTAAGACAAATAATTTGACATGGTGACGATATGTCACCCATATGACGTCATATGAAGCCATGCATCATGCATCAATGCATCATGAAGCCATATGACGCTTAGTGACGTCATATGGCTATAAGAACAGCTGACTAGAGGAATTGAAAAAAACTCTCTTTAGACATATCCATGATCTAACCTATTTCCCATAGGGAAGTAAAACAAACATTTTTCACAGTTTTCTTACGTAAAACTATTAATAGTTAGCTGTAAAAGTAATCTGGACATAAAATGTTTACATTATAGCTGTAAACATAAAATACTTTTTTAAGCCTTAACTGATTATCACAACACTCCTATGTTCTGTACGGTGAATTCTAAAGAGGATGGTATCGTTGTAGTGCGAGCCTCATAGGCTACCTATGCAGTGATCTGACAGAAGTCTCGCGCTACGTTTCGATTCAGCAACCTCGCTGGCCCAGCACATTTACCTTAGCTACCTTGCTAACAATACACCGTTTCAATTTTAATTATTTAATTAAAATTTTAATTCCGTAGTATTTGAGCCTTAAACCAACTACAGTGATGAAATAATCTTTTTTTTATTTTTTAGTAATATTACATCTCAAGGTAGAGTCTCGGGAAGCTTTATAAATAAACATTTGTAGACTATTACAATTTATGAGTACAGTAAAGTCAGGTCCATTCGGATTGATGACGGGGTCCCGTTATCCAGATACCCAAAAATCCAGATCTAAAACTATTTTGAAAAAAATACTATTATAGACATCCACGTCACATAGACAGCGTTCGTAAAATATCGCCTGCAATATTCGTGATGCAGACTCCACATAACCTATGTTCAAAATAATAGCCGTGATACACCTCAAGCGTTTAACGTGTTAAAAATTTGTTTTTAATTTTATTAAAAGTTAAAAGGTTATTATTAATATTTTTAGGTAGTAAGTAAAACGCTCTTCTGGTGTTAAAAACCCCTTTTCCTTTCACAACCACTCATGGCCACAGATTAAATAATGCACTTTGACTGTAAATATCATTTCGAAACAAACAACCTCTGTACATCTAACCTCAAACATTTTGAAAGTTCAGTATTAAAATGTCAAATAGCGCTAAGCGCTTTTTGCACTCCGTTTGGAAACCCCCGAATATACAGAGAGGATTCATGTTACACATTCATTGTTAGTAACACTTGCCACGTCCAGCAAGGCACTGCAGTTACGTCTGAAATTTTGAGGACGCTTGAGATAAATTTCACATCTTAACTTATTTCTATAGGTTTGTTTCAAAACACGATCCGGATGATTTGGATCTAAATTAACCAGACTTTACTGCACAATATTTAACATTTATTCTTGTTCAATGTCAACATTTCCTAGTCTTTAACATTAAGCAGTTTGGATGAATAATGGAGGTTGTTAGATTGAACTTTGGTCCATTTGCAAAGCCTAGCACTACCTTGTGGCTCTGCAACTTCGACTACAATGCTAAGTCAGTCACGGAATGGTTATTGTGATCACTGCCATTCTCTGGCTTAGTGATTCATATTAAAGCTGTATATTATCTCATATAATGAAACATTAAAATTAAGTATTCAGCTTTTGGATTGTAAGTTAACTGATATTTTGTGAATCTGCAATCTCAAAACGTAAAATATTTGACGAGTTTTTAAGATACTAATGATCAAAACTCCATAAATTTATAAACGTAATAAAAGATAAAACATATGATTTGTGATTTGTTGGAAACATTCTTTTATATGATATTCAGCCTCCTAAGTATTTGGGAAGTGGGAGAAATAGTGATGAGTGAGTGAGAGAGGGCTTTGAATTTTATATAAACAGATGAGTATAATACATTTTCGTCATATTGCTTCAAACACAGTTGTTTTAGACACATGTGTTGAAGAGCAAAAATTGTTCTTTTTCATCCTAGGACTAAACCTATTATTATGACGAGTTTCTGAGTCCTAGGCCGCATAAAAACATTGTTGATGATACTTTTCGAGGATTCGAGGTCAGCATTCGATTATGAATAATCGATAAAGTAACTGCAAAAATCACTATTTCAATACTTCAATTTTTGAAGTATTAATGTGAAACTGGTAATCGACTATTTAATCGTACTATTGGGTGGTTGAGATCGAACATCGATATAACTAACACTAACATAACCTAAACAACCAATGAAGAATTAAGAACTTTATTGTCATGTAAACATTACAAAAAATGTATTGACAGCGTCATGGTAAATTAATATTACGAGAATTAAATACAATAACAAAATAGGTAGAAAATACAGTAAATAGATTGGATAGAAATACAATAGACTATAAAGAGCAAAAACATAAATATACCTCAATATAAAATTACAATATGACCTAGCCTAAACTATAGGTTACCGTTTTAACAAGAAAACAAAGAAAAATTACAAGTGCCAAATTACAAGACATGTTAACTGGTAAATTACATGTTTTTATTATTTCTTCTATAATCATTCCGTTTAACAGTGAAAAAGTCATTTACATTATAGAAACACTCATGTAATAAAATTTCCTTCATTTTGGATTTGAACGACAGGGGAGGCATAATTTTCAACCAAGCAAGAAGATTATTAAAAAGTTTAATTTATATATAATGATTGTTCTTTTGTGAGGACGTAAAGCGATACTGATGTACCCTAAGACTGTTGTGCTCATGAAAATCCCTATTTGTGAGAAAGGTACTAATATTGCTATGAAAATTACAAATAGATGATAAAATGTAAGAGACGGAAGGGTCATGACTTTTAATTTTTGAAAAAGTGGTTTACAGTGCAATAAGGAAAATTGCATATAACTCTAACCGCTCTCTTTTGAATAATCAATATTTTATTACAAGAAGAACTGTTTCCCCAAAAATCAGGAATAAAGAAAGAACTGCTACAACGTAAGTAACATAACAACTGATTAGCCTAAAGTGATAAAAATTGGTGACAACTATTCTTACTAAATCAGAACCAAAAGGAAAATAAAGAGGGTTGATAGGAACGGTGATCAAGTGATTGCTGTGATCGGTGTATATGAGTATGAGCCGGTGCCAGGTAATTACCTCGTCAATGAGTCACGGGGAGCGCTGACGAGCCTTTGATTTGATTTGTATCACAACACAAACCCTCTCGTTTGTTTGTTACAAACCCATTCAACGAGTTAGCTCGGTTAATCATGTGCCAAACAGCGTGTACACGCCAACATCATAAGCTCATACTGGATATGGTACCCCGCGTCCAAATTGAAGCTGTAAATTTGTATCAATTCGTATCACATTTTGTATTTAGTGTTTTAGTGATTGGTGGTGTGAATTAAAAAATAAATTTAAAATTAAAATAATACTAGTAAAATTCATGAGTTAAAAATGTTAATTTTTATTCCGGAAGGTGAAAATTTACTCTTTAGTAGAGCAGGTTACGTGCTGGTCCGAATTGAGTAGTGGTCACAGCTGTTTAGAAAATTTAACTAACGCCACAACGGTACTTCACCGTTTTAAATTGGAATCATATTTGCCCTCGGCTCACGATCAAGGACAGGTGGCATTAAAAAATGAAAAAAACTTGAACAAAGTTAACACTAGAGGTTTTTAGCTTAAATGTTTCTTTAAATAATTTAAAGTATTGCTTTCATATTCGAGCTTAATACACGAATATTAATTATTACGTAAGTCAAGTTCACGTAAAATTTGTTCCACATGAAGCTAAAAAATAAGTTTAATCATCCAAATTTCATGATAATCAAATCATATTTGGAGGATCTATACCTTGAGTAATAATTATTAAAAACTTTGTTTCTCACACATATGCAAATAAAACATAACAGTAAAAATCGTAAAAATCACCATCCCAATATCCCAATCCCAATAACTTTATGATACTGCAAATTTAATAATATTTGCAAATATTTGGTGTCCATTCGTGTATGTATGTGCCAAATGGTACTAGAGATCTAATTATTATTTTATGTCTCTTAGTTTTTTTTCGGGAGTTATTATTTTTCTCTCTAGCCTTTTCATAGTATTGGATTCTACATTCTAATAAATAATAATTTAATACTATTGTTTAAATTAGGATTTTATCCAAGATTGAAATTGAAACGATAAAACCACTAAAATTATCGAAATATTATACAATAAAAACGATTAACTCCTCCCTTATGAATATTTGTACAAAAAACAAAATAATATTGTGTACTATGTATAAAAATCAAAATCATAGGTCAAGTATCTGTTGAGTATTTGTGTACGTATGTGTTTATCATTCTCAGTAAATATATTCATTCCCAAGTGATTTATAAAAATATTTATAAATAATTTGTTTACTGTTATTATTTGAATGTAACTTTCAAGGTTTATCGGGTTAACATAAGAGTATAAATACCAGCTTGAAGTGCTGAGGGAAATTAATGTGGTGATGTTTCGGAGCCGGGTTTTGTCACACTTTTTGCCCGCCTTTGGTCTGTTACACTTCCTCATATAATAACACAGTCGTATGTAAGTAATTACAATTATCAGCTGTTGTAGTTAATTGTTGTTGTTTTATATTCCTCTAATAAGGGAACTAATTAATTATGTACCGACGTGTGCGTACTTAATGCTATAATTTCAATTAGTTTACCACATACCTTGATACGAGATTACAATGAATATAATAGCTTTATTATAGCTTATTAAATTCAATTTTGAAGTATCCATACATATTAAAATATATTAGTTTTGGTAAATACAATTTTTAAGGAACAAAGTCCTAATCCTGCATTCAACGTTACCTAAATGCTCTGTTCCAAATAGTCCTGTTTAATGTTCTAAAACTATTATATGAGAATGCTGTTCAATACTATACGAGCAAGGTTTATATATTTGCAGAATGATATTGAAAATGGCTCTACAGAGTTTATTATATTTTGAAAGTAACTAACATCTAAGTAAAAAATATCTAGGTAGGTCTAATGTCCGAAAAACCCGTGTCTCTTGCAATATTAAGTTTAAAATATAAAACATTAATATTGATCTTATGTATGTTATCTTATCTTTGATCACTTTTATTTGATCATCAAAAAAGAGAAACCCCACAACGATGAAAATTCCTTTTATTATTTTATACCTTTTAATACCGGCTTTCTTATTACCCTATGAAAAAAACTACGTAACAAGCCCTAAAATATGCTTTTTTCACGATTTTAAATCCATTTATTTCTATATATATTTATAAACATGAATTCAATCAAAATAATTTAACTTAAATAAACAATTACTTGGCAATATTATTAATACATTTACATTATTCAATTTTAAAATTACACATTATTATATTACTTGGATAAATAAGTTTACAAAAAGTGAAGATGAATAGCTAAAATATAATTTTAAAACCCATATCAAACGATTGACCTCAGTTGCTTTCTCAGTTTAATATTTTACCTTAAGCTTTAGATAGGATTTCCATGTTCCAGAAGGTAGGACGCTTCATTCCCGCCCTTAAGGCATAAAATGGAAAATGTTTTCAGGCTTTATTATAATATCATATTTACGATTATTTTGTAATTATGTAAAAACAAATCATAACTAAAACACATTAACGTCAGATAAATACACCTCTGAAGTATTTTGTTAGACCTGAAAAGGATTGTTATTGTACTTAAGATAATTTTCGGGCTCGAGATTAAAACAAAAAGCATTCCTGGCAGTTAAGAATGGACCTTAGATTAGTAAAGAGCAAAATGGCCGTTAACTGCTTATTAACGTCAACAAAGGCCCTCGTCCTAACATTGTGTGAAATAAATTGCTCTGGAGATAACCGCGTCCCGTCCGTCCTCGCGACGCCCCCCCGCCCCACCCCTCTGCCACCCCTCTGCTTCGACGAGGATGCAATTAACTGGGATTTTAATATTTGCAAATAGTAAATAATGTATTTAATTATACGTTAGTATTTACCATTTCGCTCATCCTTCAAACTAATACGAGTAAAACCAAATAAATAAAATTTTAATGTTGTTTGTACATTGCTTAAAATTATTAAGACTTTTTAAGTTTCATACTCCAGCAAATATAAATTAGTTCTTATCTTAATTCAATCTGCATATCCATCTTACTGTTTACATTAAGGAATGTCTTCTTGTGACGTCACTCCGTGAACACGAGAGCGCTCATAATAATGAAACTTATTTCAACATTTTTTCACCTTTTGGAACAGTTATTGTATATAATTTAAGCTGACTAACACCCAGTCAAATTAAAATAAGGTGCTTTGAAATCTCATTTTTGAAAAAAAGTATGATAAATCGTCTTTATGTTTTACTGAACATGTGATCTATTAAAGTGATTTAATATAAATAAATAACCATTTGCAAATTATAAACCAATATTAGTTCGTTTATACTGATGATTTATTTTAAAAATATTTCAAATATAAGTTTTGTAAATTTACAAATGTATACTAAATAATTTCTTTATAGACTAAATATTTTTAGTAAGATTATAAATCAGTTCTTCTTTACACTGATTTATTCAACCTGTACTAAGTAAAAGTACACTGATACTTCAGTGGTAAAATATCACTATATTACATGTAGATATATAGGCCCTATACATATTTTAAACGCACAGCTGATGTATTATTTGATGGATATATTAATAGTTTCATTCGTTAAATATTTATTATTATAAAATTCGGTTAATATACACAATACAAAAAATTAAATACCACTATTCAAATAAGTTACATACAAAATCCTACAGTTATCAAAAAAAATATTTTGTCAGTACAAAATTTGGATATAAAGTTTCATCACACCCACTTTTAACTGATATTCTCCTAAATATTTCGGGTATCAATAAATATAATAATATGAATATTTAATCATTGGATTTTTCCAGCCAGTACACCAATAATTATTTGTGTAGGCCTTTATGTTGTAAAAAAACTATAACGTTCAGATTTTCAAAAATAAGGGTGTCAAATTAATTTAAATAATCAATAGAATAAAATAATATAATAAAATAAAAATCATAAATTTTCAGCATTTAGGTCATCAGACCCCCAATTACAAGCTTACATGAACTCATTAACCAATTTGATAGGAAATGACATAGCCAATGCCTTTGAGGAGCATTGAAGGATGCTTTGCTGTAAGGGTTACTCGTTTAGAAGAAAAGAACGCGATCTCATCAAAATTCACGACATCTTTACGGCAAAAACTTCGCAAACGGGCTATTGAAGTCTGCTGCATTACAGTCTTTATAAGAAAACCACTTTAAGAGGTGGACACATTTGGGAAGTGGCTAGTCCTTTAACCCCAAGTCCTTAAAGGTTTTGTGAATGGAGAATCATATTTAATCAATGGAATTATTCATTGTGTATATGCATAAATGCATATTGGAAGTACTATATATCATTACTTTACATTTATTTGATATAACCATCCTAACATTGCAATATACTACCCACTAACCAATGAAACGTTTGGTCACATCAAATCTCGGATACGGCAAGGTTTTATTTAATTTTTTTACCTTGTTCACCTAACAATATAACATTAAGAAACCTTGTTCCTCTCTAGATTTAGAGTAAAAGCTTTACATAAAATTGCAAGTAAATTAAACATCACAAATAATATTTCAACGATATAGACGATCATATATCATATATATCAACGATCATAGATATAAGTATGAAGTAAAATTAAATAAGTTATAGTGTATAACAATGTTTAGGGAAACTATAAAATGAAATTTACCAAAACATCACTAATTAAGATTTTTACCCTTAAAAGTAAGGACTTTCAAATTAGAGTCAGTCTCGTGTAGTGTATTTAATCTTGAGACTTTACTCGCTACTTGATACTTACACATTCTTCACTCAGAGACAATTTCAAGCAGATTTGTTTCCCTGAAGTATCTTATCAATCAAATTGACTTGATAACTGCAAAATATTAACACGCAGAAATTTAACAAATATTAATTTTAAGCTTTAATATAGGCCTATCTATTTTTACAAGGTCAATATCTTAAGGTTTTTTGTAATGCCAAATACCAAAATACAGTAGAATGACCTTTTGCAAAACGTTGTGTTATAAGTGAACGTTGAATTGAGTTTCAAAGAAACAAAAACAACTTAGATCATTATTTCAAAAATTACATTTTGGTATAATCTAGAATAATCAAAATAAATGGTTAAGTATTCTTTTTAAGTTATTTGAATGTCTAATTCTAAATTAAACGGTATCAGTGAATTGAAACATACTTTCCAATTCACGTAATTACACACATTTACGTAAATTTGGCTTCCTTTTTTTGGCTTCCTTGGGCTTCTTAATAAAGTTACTTTTTAGTAATATTACTCGGTCTGAGAGTCAAAGCCGAGACGTTTAGAATAAATTCGTTATTAATTTTAATTAATCAACTTTAATAAGTTTTAAAAATAAGGTAAAATCCATACAAAATAACAAATAAGTCTGGGGATATTGCCTAACAAATTTGCCTAAATTTTGCACCATACGTATTGACAAAATAATTATTTTTCCGTTTAGTAATTTAAGTAAGTTGAATTACTTCTAATTAATAACGAATTTATTCTAAACGTCTCGGCTTTGACTCTCAGACCGAGTAATATTACTAAAAAGTAACTTTATTAAGAAGCCCAAGGAAGCCAAAAAAAGTATTTCCATTTCCAAACCAAATTAAAAAAATAACGAAAATAACATTTCTCCTTATAGGCCCTACTATGTAACGTAGGATAAACTGAAAGTGAGATATTACTCAAGAGCCTATACAAGAGGTTCTTAATGGTAAAATGCATTGCGTCATTATAGGCCATAAAATGTATAGATAAAAATAATATAAAAGTGGAACTCTTTGAAACGCCATTCAAAGGATGTTACGACCGACACGCAGTAAAGATGCCATCAACATTTCCTGAAGGCAATGACAGCTATGGCCACAGGCCTGTGTCCAGCCGGTCACTGGTGGGCCAGTCAACACCATGTTCTCTCCATGTAAGAGAAATGCAGAAGGCGAAGATGTGTGAAGTGTGTCAGGTTTTTATACTTAATATCTTAAGTCCTAAAGCCTCTAACGAGCCTTACTACTAGAATTTTGTTTTGGATTTATATTTAAACTACTTCTTACAGATACGTCGTTTCCCTAACCCTAAATTGTTTAATGAGAATTGGCAGCCATAATGGCTGGATCTCAACTAAGGATTGACTGGTTGGTTGGCCTGCTTGTTGTGTGTACGGAGCTTCAAATCGTTTTCTTTTGAAAAATGGGCCCCCGTGAATTAACTTAGCTTCTTGACGTAATAAAAATCCTTGATGATCAGATTTATATCCCGTTTCGGGATATGGAATCTGATACAGTTCTCAGTCGAGCTATAACCTAAAACAGTCATAATCAGTGCATAGCCCGGACTAAGCCGGAGTAAAGCTGAAAACAAAAATGTTTAAAGTAGTTGAAAAACTTACAAACAATATGCACCAAAAGTACGCACACCCAAACAACATGCAGCAGTACTTAGAATATGTTTGGTAAAAATTGTCATGAAAATCAGAAGGTTATGGCAATTTATACATCTAGAAGGCATTTATACTATGACTTAAAACAACAATTACAAGTTTACATTCAAAAAGTATGCAGACTATAGATATCTTCTTTATTAACCATTTACCTTATCTTGCCGAGTTCACTCAACACTATTTTATCCTGGTGTGTACTTACCATTTTATCCTGTACCTCTAACCTAAGTAATATATTTAGAGATAAAAGATGATTAGAGATCCAAATGAAATGTTAGCTAGTAGCTAGTAAATATGTCAATGTACAAGAACACTAAGAAAATTGAAACATTAAATCATTAAACATTAGAAACAACACGCTATACTGAAAGGTATTCATATTTATAATTTGAAACGTAGTATTTCTCCAGTGGTATTCCTCGATGGAAATAAAGTTGTGATCCTCGTGTGAATATGATTTACATTTAAATGGAACTTTAACGACACAACCGAACGAATTCCTTATCTAAGTATGGAACGGAGTAGCTCTTTATTGAATTGTAAAACGACATATTATTAAGTTTTGTGGAACAGATTTGAAGAAACTAACTACTTAACTACTGTATAGCTATTACCAAATATATATTGATCAAATATTTTACTTTTCACTTTTTGTTGTAGTTGTACATTATTTTTTCAGATATCGTTTTAAGTATTTGAACAATAAATACATCGTTAATAAGGATAAGAGCTCTTGAATAAAAGGTTAGACAGTCTAGCCTATTTATCTACTCAGTATTAAATAGGTAATAGGTAATATAGGTAAATAGGTAATAGACTGTCATTTTTGTTCGTAGTGACTGTTACGATTAGAGAAAACGGTTAATAAAATTTGATAAAAACCTTATGTTATTTTCATAATTCACATACTGAAACAATATCTAAAGTTCCATCATTATATATGTAACATTAACTACTTATTTAATTGAAGAAAGCACAAATGAGACAACCAGAGTAGTCTAAAGGTACATCTGGGTAAGGAAGGGAATAATTAAACATTGGCTAGGAGTCAAGTCGTAACTTTTAAATTCAACTTAAAAAGTCGTTTCCAGAGATTCTGATTGGCGCATTGCCACACTTATTTTTTGAATATTCGTTATTGTCTCTGGAGGTGATGGCAGTTTTGATTTATGTGATTAACTTTGCAAACCTCAAGGAATTTTACTGTTTAGCTGTTTTGTTACCGCATCCACAATTGTGAACGGTAATTTGTAAATTTGTAAGATGAGTGTTTGTATCAATCAACATCAATGATTTGTGAGTGTTTACCTGAGATATGATAAACGTTTTAGAAGTGAGGTTGAAAGGTGAGTTCAGTTAGTAACGTGATGGAATCAACGTCTTAGATACTGGAGATCTGAATGTAAACATTCAGATAAAAAAAGCAATAGCAATTTAGTAATGAATTAGCTTACTCCCATCTTTATATTATACTTCCCAAGCATATATTGTGTATGTCTCTATAAGTGGGTAAATAGTAGGTAAACGAGACAACCAACCTATTAAAAAGGAAATAAAATCAATATTTATGTTTATAAAATCGATTAAATAAATATCTCAAATAAACCCTGTTGTGTAAATGATTGCACCGCTGCACAGGAATACAAATATTCTATATTTTAACACTGTAACGTATGTCCATAATTACATATCGTTAAAGTTATTAATTAGGGTTGTTTTTTCTGTATTTTGATATAGGATTTTACGGTAAGGTAGATGTTGGCAGCATAAGATTTGATATATTAATATAAAAATATGGCGACAATGGCAAGAATAGTGAGCACACAAGTCCAAGTAAAAATGACTTACCTGAACATTGAAAAACCGGGTGATTTTTATTCGTTAGTAGGTAGAAATGTGGCACTAAATAATTCGATAGTTCCATATGGACCTTTCACAACGGTGGAGAGAATTAGAGCCGCAAGCACAAATACTCTGGACATGCCTGAAAATGAACAACTGTTTAATGTACTATACGTGTGTGATAATTTGACAGTAAATAATACGACATTTCATGATAAAATTGTGTAGACAACGGCAAGGATTAGATATCCGCAGGTGCAAACACTCCGGAGAATGTTGCCTGAAACATTGAGAAATTGAGAAATCGTTTAGTATACTATATATTTATGACGAGACGACATTTCCAAACAAAACTTTGACGACGATGGCGAGAATTAGAGAGCCCGTAGGTAGAATTACCTGGCCAAGCATGTAATTACTCGCAAAGTTCTTCCAAACTCGACGTGAATGCAAATGAGTTTGGACTGTTTTATGTGTGATTTTGTCAGTTAGGCTTTTCAAAAATGTTAAACGAGTGGCGTGACCTGGTACGTTCGCTCTACACATTCATTCGTGTATACATAATATATGTAGGGCGGAGGAAAATCTATTAGATGAAAAATGCTTTCATTGTGTTTAAACGGATAGATTTTACCCAACAAAAATATTTAATATAACAACAAACAGAATCGTCATAATACATTTTATCCAAGCGGTTATTAAGTATTTACTGGTATAATAATGTCTAATTATTTGAATTTACTTTATTTAAAACGACAAAATTATAACATCGTGAAATTGGAATATTGTAAACGAACAACAATAATTTTATTAAGTAAATTATTACAAAATTAAGTATATAAGTGGAAATTGTATTCTATCATTGCACTCAACATCTTTTTGTTACAATTTCAAATTAAGTAATTGAATAGCATTTTGTATCTTATCACAGTTTTGTGACCTTGTATCGTTAGCCTAGAAAACAAATATTTCAAAAGTTTTTAATCCATATATTAAATATTATTTCCACTAGCCTGGGTAGGTCACTATTTCTTAAACGTAATAAAGTAAAATGTTACAAAGTTAAAGAATAGAATATATTCTACATAGACCGACTTATTATTAATTTTAAGATACTTAAAACGATATAAAGTGTTTTGGGTCAAGTTAATTGTTTATTAAACCAGCATTTAGTTTAAAAATAACATCATGCATTCCCTTGAACCCAATTACATGTGATAATAATATTTATTTGATGGCACCGTTCGATAAGGAACCCTTCTTTGAGTTTTCCATCTCCACCTTATCAGTAAAACTTTACGACGAAATCTTGAGTTAGTGGCCTTTAAAGTATATTGAGTTAAAACATTTCTGAAATATATATTTTAAAGATTTGTTTTCCCCATTGAAATGAATATCTTATCTATAAAGATATAATACGTCTTTTAAACTCCAAATAATCCTATGTAGTTATTTATATTTTAATATGTATATATTTAATGAAAAAAATATTGTATTTAATTACCAGTGTGAACTAGTTTAGATCATGGATATGTCTAAATAAGGGCATGTTTTCAGTTCCTCAAAACAGCTGTCCTTACAACCATACAGCGTCACAGTTACAAATTTTGGTCTGACAGATTGCCAATACCCCCCTCCCCAGAGCTAAGACTTATCCATAACAAAATTGTAAAGAAACTGTTTTTTGTTGTTGTTATTTATTTCGAAACATTGCTTTTTAGGCTTTTGTAACGTGAGGTCAAGTATTTTACTTTTTTGAGATCCTGATACTAAGTGTATTCCCGATTAATTAATTAAAATGATCTAAACCTAATCACAGGTTAATCAAGGAAGCTATACAAACCTTTGTTACCCTACAAGAGAGTAACATGGGAAAAATAGTGAGTAGGTTTCTTCTTCGAAAACTAACTGCAACAAACAACGACATTAATAATAGAAATGAACAGTATAATAACAACAATATAATATAAATTTGTATCTTCCTTGGTACCCATAAACCAAATGAATGTCTATACGGAGTAAAAACATATTTAAAAAGTTATTTACGTTAGTTTACGTACCCTTTAACATGGGGAGTGATTAGGTAGGTTTACTGAAACGAAAACAATAAAATATATTTTTCAGCTGTTTAGTATGATTTACATTGCTGTTCCAAAAGACAACGTTCTGTGTTTATTCGTAACTATGCCTCCGTAGCCGATCAACGTAGAGAGAAGATTCAAAATAATAAGTTGATTTTTTAAGCTTATTATAATGGTAATAATACAAAAAAGTTGTCATCTTGAAATTTAAAATTGAATCATGAGATATTTTTGTCAAAATTGCTTCTCTGCTACTTAAAGATACTAAGTTTCAATCGATTGAAAAAGGAATGAGATATGAAATATTTTGTAAAAATACAAAAATGGGGAATTTCTGGCTAAGTATACATGACACATTCCTATTGTAATATTTTTAGAGTGATTTCATACTATCTCTCTTAAGCGTTTCGAATTGGTGTTAATAGTATTTGCATTATTGTTTCTTTGTTTCCAATAAAATACATCATAAAGTTCGATGGTCTATTTAAGGAATACTCTATATACAAAAACCCCCACATCCATGCATATATACATATATAACAAATTTTAAATATTGTATTTTATTTTTGTGCACATTAAATGAGTATTTTTAGATAATTATTACTATTCTCTTAATCTTATTCTAAAAATAAAACTAGAGTGTTCATAAATGTACGTATTTTGTTTACTCTTATGTGTCTATTGCGCTGATATCGTTTAGTTAAAGCATTTTTGCATTAATTTTTATATTTTTTATTATTATCATTTTACATGGTAAGTTATTTTGTATTATATTACAGTAAAATATTATACCAGTCACGTTTTTTATATAGTAGAGAAATATGTATTGCTCCAATACACACAAGATTGTGACTTATTATAATATTTAGCTTTAGTTTAATTTACATTATACTTACATAAATTGAATTTCATAGCTGTCTCAAAGAAATTTTGTTCAAATAATTTTCTGTATTACTATTTAAGTCATTGCAAAAATATTTTTGTCTGAATAGCTATTTAGCTATATTTTATCCTATAATTATATTTTGATAAAATTAAAAGATACTTGGGTTTAGTTTAGAGATTTGTAACAAAGTTAAATACCTCTAATTTAGCTGAAACGCGAGAAACAAACGCGTAACACGTATTTCCTTTCTTGATTTAATTAAATTCTCAATCAACAAGAACTCTTTCAACAAGGTATTAAGTTGATTCAGAACAACTCATTACACCAAATATTTACATAATTAATTTCTTTGTCAAAGGGTTATTCACTACAACGTTGATCTTTTTCCATCTCAGAACATTGAATCTGTATAATATACAAAAATAGCATAACATTTTAATACATTGAAATAAACAGTATGTTATTTACGTGTGATATATCCATAAAATATACACATATTGCAATAACAGGTTGTCCTGATTTATTTTAAGTTGTATAATATATTGGTTACATTAATTTGTAGAAGTTCATTAAAAACTATTTAGCCACAATGAAACTTTTTTTGTAGTTTTGACTCCTAAAGTTATATAACCAAGCTACTAATAAATCTTAAAACTTTTGGCACATTGATCAAATTCATTTAGTCATATAGTCATATGATCAAATTCATTTAGTCATATAGTCATATGATCAAATAGTCGTATAATAAATAATTAGAAAATACCCTTTTAATGAGATAATTGAGTGTAGTCTTAACGTACAATAACGATGATTAGCTTATAAACAACAACGATTCTCGCATATTATTATTAATGTCTTTGCTGTAAACATATCTAGGTAAGTATTTTAAGCCAAATATGAATGATAAACGAGTGTAGGATGGTAGTGTTGCGATATTGTAGTTTTGTTACTGACTAAGGCTCACGTATTCCTTATACTAGGGGAGGGGAATTTTGTAGTTAATTAGTTTTTGTTTATATGTGAGTATTTGTATAACACAATTTACTTCCATTTTCTAAGAGTTCTATTCATAATTTTAACATAACGACCGAGATAACAATTGAAAATCAGCGTCAACAAACTACCCACCGTGTCATGTTTAGTGGCTGGTTTAGAGCTAATACAGGGTGATAAAGAACAGCTGCTAGTCCAGGCTAATGACATTGTAAACTGTAATTATAAATAGCCTGGTCCAAAATAGCGGACCCGCCATATTTCCGAGACAATGGTGACACTCGGAACGAGTTGTTTACATCTCACGCTAGGCTGGAGGAATTCAGCTCTGTAGACTTGCTCCAATAGTAAAATTGATGAAGGAATAAAAACAGTTACGGAGACATGTTAAACTTATACTTGTATGCACACGTTAGTAGTTTCATAAACTTAACCTGGTTAGGTAGTATGATAGATAACCCTAGTTGGGTAATTTGAAAGTAAACCATGAGGAGAAACAAAACGTTTATGAGCCAATCTAGAAATATTTCAATTAAATTTGTAACATTGAAAGTGTTGGTGTCGTTGGTCATTTTTTGAAGAAAATGCCTCAATGCCAAATATTTCTCATTGAATTTTAAAATATTTTTGGTCCGAATAATTAGTAAGTTTTATTAAATAGAGAAATTTATTAGTGTTCCTCACAATCATTTGTATTGTCGTAAAATAACTCCAAACAGATATACTCGTACTTTATATCAAAATTAAATTATAGTTGTTATGTAACATTTTTATAGCAGTTTTCAGTACAAAGAAATTGTTAATATATTTGGTAAATGAATTATTTATCTTTAAGATCTATTGATCTATTTTATTAATATTAATTACTTTAATTAACAACGAGGGTACATGATATTGTTTAAAACAAATAAGATGTTGTATATATTTTAAAAATAATCTCTACAAAATATATTTATGGTGTATTTCAATGAAAGGATTATTATATTATTCACAAAGGCCTTTTTTAAATATCATACTTATACAATTTTTTTTAATCAAAACAAATGCAATGCGCCTCAATTTGAAAATTTGTATTTAGTGGAAGGCATGTCTAAGAGTTGTTAATATTTCTCTCACGGGACTAAAACTCCAGCAGTATAGGAACTGCAGACTCTACAGAGTATACAAACTAATACATTTATAAAATTAGAACTGCCATAAAATTACAACTAAACGCTTCGTATAAAAGGTCTCTAAACTGCGTTGTGTATCTCCTATAGGTATTGGAAGAAAATATGATTGAATATAAGGTCTCTTAACTGCATTGTGTATCTCCTATAGGTATGGGAAGAAAATGTGATTGAATATTTTTATTTTTAATAGAATAAAAATAAATAAAATATAAAAGGTTTTACACGCTGAGGTAGTACTGATTTAGATTTATTGAAGACCTATTGAATATGTTGAAACAAAAGAAGGTTAAGAGCGATGGTTATAAGAGCGAAAGCCAGATCCATTACTACCTCTCAGGGAACGTGCATTGTCTAGGATGTCAAAGTGTTAAGTCCTCTAATTTTGATCTTGTTACCTTTGATAGCTACTCAGTTTTTTGCTATAATATAAGCAAAAAATTTAAAATTTTTCGCATGAGTTTAGGAGATAAGGATGTGTCTTTGCTAGGGGTGTTGGAATTTTCCGAGACCAAAATTGTAAACAAAGTCGTCATGTGGTTATAAGGTTAGTTGTTTAGAGGAATTGAAAACATAGACATATCCACGATCTAACCTATTTACCGAAGGGAAGTAAATACTTTTTCATATATTTATGTCATTATCTGGCTAGGTGGTTTAGTGGTTTTGATAAACGCTTTATGCGTCGGTCACCGCTTCGATCTTGCGCAAAATCTTGAACAATATCGTGTTTGTTCAATACTAGACCTTTAAGGGTTTGTTAACTAGGCTATTATTTACGATCCTGAAGAATAAATAAACTGGTCTTTATCCGTAACGAAAATACATATTATCTAAATCGAGATTTTGGGTAAAATCATTTTGACATGTATACGTCTATGCTCTGGGGCAAGGGTGTTAGCAGATCTGTAAAACGCAAACAGTTTATAACGCGAAAAGTGCAGCGGAAGTGTTAGGATCCCGATTCCATAGAAACTACCAGAGCTATTGTATTTAATTTTTGTTGTACAGCTGTTCTTACAACCAGCTGTTCTTACAGCTGTTTAGATTGACTGTAAACATTCCCTTTAGGCGAGTTTTTTAGGACCATAAAACATTTTGTCACTTGAAACCTCACATATTCTAAATATTTTATATCCATTTTTAAACATTGATCCTATATTGAACTCCCTTCGATGCAAGAAATATAGATTCCCGTAGCTCTTAATATAAATGAAAGCTTTTGAAAAGGGTATTATTTTGTTGACGACCGGAACATTACATTACGTCTGCTGGTTTGAATAACTACTTAAAAATCATTATCCTATTTTCTGTTTTCCAGATTCGTTTCAATAAAGAGGTAGAGTAGTTTAATCATGATCAAAAAACCATTAAAAGAGATTGTGACAAAACATAGTGCAACAATGAAAACAACTTAATGTACAAAGGGTATTCTAATATTGCATACTTTTATTTTATATTATTTTAATATGAACATTTATGGGTTTCTGAAATCTATATTTAGATTCTAAGAGTAAATTTTACGAGTTCATAACACAATTAGAAGTTTTATCTTTTAAATAAAAAAAATAGATCCAGGTTCTAAAGATAAACCACTACATAAGAAGATGGGTTTTTATAAGCCATATTATACAGGGTGTCCCTTATGTAAAGAGCCAGAATCTGTTAAATGGTTTAATGGTTCAAAATAAAAAGAAAATCAAGAATTTCGAAAAACCATCCGCCATTTTTATTTTCTACTATACAATTTATATCTCAAGAGCTGTTTGACAGATTGAGTGCATACTTGGTATGGTTCCTACTTTAGTCAAGACCTAATGAATTTAAAATAGCCAGCTTAGTTCAATTACAAATTTCAAAATGGCGGTCATTTAAAAATGTTAAATAAAAATTAGTAGAAAACTGTAGCTTTCATAAAAATGTCAGGAATGCTTCTTGTAGCTCATTACATTACAAATCGAATGGGTAACTGTCAAAACATTTGAAAACAACAAAGTGTTTTTCAAAAAAATTGTTATTCTTGATTTTCTTTTTATTTTGATCCATTACAACAATTTCACAGAGTTACACTTTACATATGGGACACACAGTATAACTGTTATGGTGGAATATGCAATTTATTATAAAAGTTTTTGAAAGTATGATTACTTTTGTATACTCTTGAAACTATGTAAATTATGCTATTTTCAGTTTGAATGTTCATTTATAGTTTTGATAGTTATGTCTTGACATAATCTTGTGAAATATATTTTTTAAACACATTACCTCTAATTTAAATGCCAAGTATTGGCATTTACATAACATGATTATTATGTTATGATAAAACAACTATTCAAATTAATCGAAATCGTCAATACTTGCAAAAAAATATTCGCTTTGATTATTTTGTGCCAATAGGAATCTAAATATATAAAACAAAGTCGTGTTAGTTACACGCATTATAACTCGAGAACGGCTGGACCGATTTTTTGGATTCGTCTCTGCTCCGATCATGCTTTAGGCATATTCAGTTTCCATGAATTGAATTAGTTTCCATTTTATAGCGTTTTAAATTTCTAATGTTAACCTTATGGGGATAAGTTTGTTTACAAATTATCTACAATCAAAACATTTGATTTCTTAAACCAGCTGTTTGTTTACTGTCCGTTAGCAATATGCTTTACTATCCAATGCCATCTGAATCATTCATTAATGTAAAACTATGAAGTAAATATGTGCTGTACAAAATGAACAGCATCATTCGCCACGTTAATAGTTTACGGTTTTTGGGAATTATATACTGTATTTATGTTTTTTCTGTATGATTAAAAGTCACGTGTTTATATGTTTGTCAAATAAAAAATAATTACAATGTTTATACATATTGAGTTTATTATAATAATCAGCTGTTGTATATTTAAAGCTTTCAAAACGAAGCCGCAATGCTAATTGACTTCAGGACATGGCCAATCTTAAAGTTAGTTAACATGTATTTACTGTTAGGCGTTACGAAGTTCGCCGGGTCAGCTAGTCTGTAATAAATAATTCCACAACTGTTTCAATAAGTTACATATAATGACTTGGCCATATCATCACAATTATTGCCTCGTTCATGGATTTTTTTAATTTGTATCGAAATTCTTAGAGTAAAACAGTTAATTAGATGATTATAAATTAAAGGCAATCATTCTACGAGGCATTTATTTTTATTTATTAAATAAAGTAGGCATACTAACATTTCTCTTTTGTTTATTCAATATAACAAGTGTACCAGCCCAGTGTTGGGTTTAGAGGCAGCAGTAAAATTTGTTTTTTACGGCGAGTACGTGAAGAGATTTGTAATATTCTAGCTTTCATAATCTGAAGCTACATATTGTAAAAATAATAGATTTTTTACAAGGTTTGTGAAAAGTTTATTACCGTTCGGAAAATAGGTTTCTAAAAAAACATTTTGTTATTAAAACGAACGTTTTGTTCGTAAAAACAGTTTTTAAAACAAAAAATACTTACGAAGGACAATACTGTACATTAATAAAATTCGTTTATGTACAGTATCTGAGCATGTTTATATATTAAACTTACCTAATAGTACAATACCAGAGTTGAATAACGTTTATGAGGAAGATAACATGAATTTATTTCATGCACAGCAGAAAAATCTTCAAAATATAAATCGCTTTACAAATTTCAAAGAAGATTTTTCATTTAATTTGCACCTTATACACTAAAAATACACTAAATACCTTAGTCAGTCTGCAGTTCAAAAGTTTATTTTATGTGTGATATGTTCCAGTCCATGCCATTTGCAAACAATTCCAATTAATTGGTGTAAATAAAACGTACATAACCTTTACAACACAAATATTACATAAAAAATATAATAACATTTAGACACCCATCACTAGCACTACTCATCCAAGAACAAAAACTATCAGGAAAAATTTAATCAAGTCTTATTATCTGTGCTATCAGCGGCCAGGTGATCAACTAAAGTAGATAGGTTTTCATATCGGAGAAGGGCGTTGAAAATTTTTGATTAGAATTGGAGGTAGTAGTTTAAAATGAATCTAATAAATCACGGTTCTTGTGGGACTTATATATTTTTAATTTTCTAATTGAATTGCAGATTGACTATGACATTTATTATCTTTTTAATTTAATTACAGTTCGGAGCTAATAACGTGAATCTTAAACACTAAACAGTTTAGAAATTGTCTTAGCTCTTTTAAAAGATACATTTTCCTTAACTAATAAACTTGTTGTAAATTTGTTGATCCACATTTTATTGAAGGTGGTATCATAAATAATGTAGAGCTTTCTTAGAAGCCTGTACCTAAGGAATGGTTATGATTTTGATCCACATTTTATTGAAGGAGTGTATAGGTTTAAAAACAATAAGTTTAAAAACATAATCAAAATCAATTTATTATAAATACCTATTAGAATTTAAAGATAAAACATACATTTTTAGACATCCAAGTCTAAATTGTTATTTACTTAAAAATGTTAGTAATCAATTATACCAACACGTTTCTCAATGAAAAATTGAAAAAGTAAGAGTTCTAGTATAATTTCCGTTTATACTATCTTACAGAATTTATAATAAACGAATAATAATTTTATAATAAACAAAAAATATATTATAATTTATAATAAACGAACAAAAACTTTTCATAGTTTTTAATTCACGGGCCATTCGGTATGTACGAAGTTTAATTTGTACACGAACTAGTCAAAGGTGAAATAAGGTCACTACTTTACGTGTGAACAAAGGACATTCAGAAAGCACACTACCACTTCGGAAAATAGAAGAGAGTTAGTTGATGAATGAATATTATTGTTATTACAAAAATATTACTACTAATGATATTTCCATGTAATAATTCAATTTAAACCGTGAAACAGTTCATTTAAAACTATTAACATCACCATCCTTTTGAATATAACTTAATTTAATCTTAAAATGATTTTGCGAAGCTACTTTAGTGGTAGGTAACAAATGTCAGAGAGCGGTGCTCTTTGATCCTATTTCGTACCGCGTATCTACCCCTGATATTCTCAACAATATATTGAAATATAACAAGCTTTCTTGTCACTGAGCACATATTGTTTGTACAAATTCACATTCGGCTCGTTTCGTGTATTTTAATATTAATTTCACAGTAAGTCGCTATTCTTTTAACACAATGAAAATTCCTAGTTAGTGATTAAATCATTTTTGTTATAGTTGAGGCAATTTAAATTTATGAAAAAATCATATAAAATAATTATAGAATTTAAAAAAATATTGATATGCTAGAAAATGTTAAACATATTACTAATGAGCTTAGTCTATTTAAAATTAAAGTATAGCCTAGTTAATCATGAACTACTCGTACTTCTACAGTCAATGAAAAAGGAGTTTTATTTTCTTTTAGAAAAGGTTTGCTTGTATTTTAAAGCATAGATCGGTACAACATATCGTTGTATTAATGTTATAGTAAGTACGTTTCATGTAACCTTCTGTCTAAGGTCTAGTGTCTGATTTTCCAGACCGCACTAGTGCTCTTGACGTGATCTAGTGACTACTTATCTAGCCGTAATCGACGGCTATATAAGTACTTCCGAAGCACGGAGGTAGTCTGAGATACAACATTCAAAGGTGATAAACATTCTATGAGTTAACATAATTGTTGATACATGAAGCTGTTAATTCTAAGACATTGAAGTAAATGAGGAATAATTATGTAAAACAGTTGTCTCATCTAAGGTAAATAAATGAAGACAAGACCCGAGTGTGGCAAGACCTCTTTGAGGGTGTTGACAGCCCAACTTTACTTAAACGTTTTGCTACCCATTACCTACTACTCACCTTAAAGCTTATCTACACTGGGTTCAGAATAATATTAATTATTCTAAATTATTAATTAATATTTAAATATTATTAGTTATTATAATAATTATTCTAAATACGGATAAAAATATAGATTTATTACCTTGAATTTAATAATAGGAATACTAGCTAGGAGTGATGGATTATTAAAAATCTGCAATAACCTTAGAGTACAGAAAAATATATCAAACACAACATGAAAATTTAATATCTCAGAAGTAGCTTTAATTCAAATACTGGACATTTTATCATACCATCACAATTAACTTCTGTTTTCAACGGTATACATTACGATAGAAACCAATCGATACACAATGTGCTGGATTAAAAGGGTTCAACACTTGTCACCACAAGTTGAAGACAAACTCGTAAGCATTTAGTTTATGTATTTCAGTGTCAAACAGATGACAAATTCTAGCAACATCAATGTAGAACAATACCAAATAGGTGTTGTGTTGATGGTTCGCCTTATCCACTCTCGGCTGTTGTGAAAATGAAAGTGTTTTAGTAGGTGATCTAAATAATAATTTTCTAATGTATTGTGGAAATATGATGGGAATTAATGTTTATAACTGGAAGTTTAATACAATTGGTAGATGGAATCTCATTAATCGACTTCATCTAGTTATTGAAGCTTTTGAAACTTCTTGAGTCATTTTTTGAGATATTGTCAACATATACAATTACTGTATAATATGAACATGTGTTTCTCTTTTACGTATTTCACAAGTTCATATGCTGTTTTGACAATAACAGAGAATATGATCTAATTATTGTTTATGGGCCACGTATTACAAATAGGTATAAGTAAATTAAAATATATACTTAAACGTCATTAAGATGTGATTAATGGCATCGACTGTTGTTATAAGAGGTTAGGTACCGTTAACTTGTGGTTTGTTTATAAGGGAACGGGTGGCCACAGCTCCACACTAAATCACAAGTTTAGGGCAGCATTCAGTTGGATTATCCCGACACGAATAAACAGTTCCTTGTTTGTTTTATTCAATCGGTGATTTACTTTCAATTTTATCGTTTGAATTCTTAGGCTAAGAACTACATTATAGTTGAAATCTATAAAAAAAATACAGGAAAATTCACAAAACGTATTTTATGTATTTTAAATTATATTTATTATCGTTTTGAAAAACAAAATACACTAAAAATAGAATACAAAATAAATCAAGAGTACAAGATATTACAAAAGTATGGTAAAAATATAACCTATACATTTAAGAGTGATTTACACTTACACCTGATGACCGAGCTTTGCTCGGTTAGAGTAAGACATGCATTACATAAGTTAATTAGCAACGTTTTTTATGTAAATTATTAATCACTTGAAAACGGAGGAGTTTCTCCATCCAATAGAATAATTGGAATGGATGTCAATGAGAAATCAACAAACTATTTTCTAATACAATCTTCAACTTTCATTTTGTGATCGAACTAAAATGGTTTTGCAAGAAAAAAAATTTTTTACATGGAAGATTCTAAGTTTGATAATATTCCTAGTTTCTGTATTTGTTTTTTTATTTAGGTTACCATGGAACAGCCTTAAGACGTTTTTACAATTCAATTTATAAAATATATAACAAAAACTGTAATTTACCATTAATTTAATACATTCAAAATATTTATTAATATGCATTCCGTTGTATGTACATTCATGTCATTTACATTTCCACTTCCATTTCAAAACAATGACAATTTTTTTTAACCAGACTAATCGAAGACATTGAATTACGTTTTAAACTATTAATAAGACATCGAACTTAGCTGTTTGCAATGAACAGAGCATGTATAATATTGTATAGAGTACAGGCAGCTGTTCTATATGATTGAGCTCTATTGTGAAACAATTACAAGGGAAGCAATAACTGGCATTGTCAATATCAATCAGCGGCACGAATATGGATGGGTTTACAGCGGTGTTCTGCTTACGGCTGATGGATATGGTTTGGCACTCTTACTCAGCGTCAATATTGTTGCTGAGTCACGGAAATGTGCTACGTTATAGCTATTGAATATAGGGAACGTTCGCAATTCTCTTTTTAATATCAAATAGTTGTCAGTCACTACAAATATTTAGGTACGTTTAAAAGTACGTGATAGGCTACAACACTCAACTGAATTGGATGATTTTGCAATATTACGGCTGCAATTGAACGGTTGTGTCTTGTTAAAAATATTTTTGGATGTGTTTATTTGGACGTGTAATACGAAAATGTTAATTCACTAAATTTTGGCTTTATGTAATTGTAGATTTTAGAACGAAAACTACATGCTATTGATGTGTCCACATATACTTACTTGTCTAAGATTTCCATGGTATTACAAATTGTTGTTTATAGAATGGTTTTATACAAACGATTAATGGTTTATAATGATTTGTAATAATGTAATACAAAATTAAACAATTAGGCATATTTATACAACGATTTATTTTCTTCTGTATAAACCAGAGGAATTTTTACAAGGTCGATTTATATCAAATACATCACTAAAACCAGCTGGTTAACCTGCAAATAAACGCATAAACTCTTGAAAGATTTGCGAAAGAATATTGAAAGAAATATTCTTACCACAAGGGCAAAACGCATATAATGAAACGCTTTAGTTTTTTTTATCATTGAAATCCGATTTTGGCTTTCATTTCCAAATCGCTCAATAGTGTAGAAAAACGCGCTCATGTTTGTGTGAAGAGCCACAAAAAGTAATACGAGATGAAATGTGCTATCTCTGATGGATGTGTTTTCTCAAACACAAGGTCTTTCACCCCTATCTACTCCTCATTTAATGTTTTCCTTTCTCTTATAAAATGATATTAATTTATAAAATAAACTTTAAATCATAATACTCATAAATACATAGCCAATTCTGTGAAAGTGTCACTAGCTACAAGATAATTATAAAAACTTAGTGTCAAATTAATGGTGGGAAAAATGTACTTGTTGATTATCGAATACTACGAGATAAACTTACTTTTTAATTTCTCCCCTTCATAGTATATGGAGAAAGTATTGTTTTCGTCTAAATTTTCGAATTCGAGTTGAGAGTGGATATATCCGTTTTGGAGTCCCCTGAATCCAAAAAAGTGGGTTTTGACGTGATGTCTGTCCGTCCGTGTGTCTGTCTGTCTGTGTGTGTGTCTGGATGTGCACAGAGCAACAGCCTACCCCGTTGGTCCGATCTAGATGAAATTTGGCATGTATGTATGTATTCACCGTATCTCCAGACTTTTTTCATTTTTTTTAATTTTTGATTTTTAA
This sequence comes from Nephotettix cincticeps, assembly GCA_023375725.1. Lineage (NCBI taxonomy): Eukaryota > Metazoa > Arthropoda > Insecta > Hemiptera > Cicadellidae > Nephotettix > Nephotettix cincticeps. Next base: position 36,041,664 of record CM041788.1, read on the forward strand.
GGATAGTTCATCCGTAAAAATCCTAAAAAATTCTCTAAAACAGCTCTGACGATTTTGATTAAAATTTTATAGTTTATAGTGTACAGAGCGCTAAATAACACGACACCACCTGCAATGTCTGTAAAAATGATGATTCAAATTATGGGCTTTTAAATATCAAAAATCAATTTCTTCCCTATTTTCCAACCTTTTCTCCATAAAACTTGGTATGAAGCGTAAGGTCGAAATACCCGACAAAACTCACTAAAGGAGAACGTTTTTGTCCACTGAGTTTATTATTAATATACATAAAATATTTTAATGGTTAAATGAATGTTGGTTTTGATTTAATCCCGTAACAATATCATAGTATCCAAGTAGTAAGTTGTGCTCGGAAACGTTAAAATACAGCAGTGTAATGACAGGCTCAATGAAGGGTATGGCTTATTCATCTCATTCAATGCACGTCCCATTGCGCCGCCTCATGTTTACAAATGAACACGCCCGTTGTTTGGCCAACCTCTATACAACCAGTAATCAATGTTTATTTCATAACATTATTAATTATGTTTTCAAAATTTCGTGATCTGAATTTTAATGACATTTTTTTTAACCTACGAGTATTTATTATCGTATTTATTAGTAGTTTGCTTGAGGGGTCCACTGGTGAAAAATAATTCAAAAAATAATTTTTTACCATAAAAAAATATATCTTCATTTAATGCCAAAAATATATAACAACTAATGTTACCCGTCGCGCCTTGCCGTGATGTACAAAACAGACTTATTAGAATCAGGTTCGTTGGCAAATATTAAACATGGTAAAATACCTTTCTAAATGTATGGCCTATCCAGGTATTTAAACTAAAATATTTGTAAGAAATGAGTGAATTTATGTGAACTGAAACATTAAAACATATAGACTTTGAAAAGTTGAGACGACTATGTCATCTTACACCAGAGTACCTTTTATCATTTTCAGCCTGGTAAATACACTCTCTTGCATGCACACGCACATAAAATTTGATAAATAAATCGTTCATACAGCAAAAGGAGAGTATAAAAATATGCAACAGCTGATTATTATTATAATCATAATATGTAGAAACATTGTAATCATTTTTAATTTGGCCAAATACATAAAACATATACACATATACAAATAAAGTTTTTCCCCATAAGAATAACATGGGAACTTTGGGGGTGTAAAGGGTAAAGATTTATGGTAAAATCGTCACAAAAACTATTAGACTTTTCTATTTTAGGTCTAAAGAACTAAAGAAGTATACAAAATTTCAGCCTCCTAAGTAATTGGGGAGTGAGGGAATTGGTGATGAGTCAGTCAGTGAGTGAGGGCTTTAACGTTTATATAAACGGGTATACAAATAATCATTATTTAAGTTATTAAAACATCTTATTTTAATTTTTGCAACATTTTTTCATGAATTACCGTAATTGGAATTATCTGCTTATATTGACCCAGTAAACCACATCATGAAGTTTGGTGACGGACCTAATGAACTCCATGTGTGTGTTTTTACTTAGTTGTGAAAAGTTAAATTTTACTAATAAATTAGCTCTGAGAAAATGCACATTAAAAACGCAAATATATATTAATTTTTGAAAATAACCTAATTTCAAACTGTAATCCGTTGGGTCTTCATTTTTAAATTTCTTGATTGAAAAGATACATATTTCGGTTTACCACTGCTTTTATAGGACTAAAAATCAAGATTTTAAGGTACTATAGACCCTTAAAACAGGCACCTTTGTCAATTAAACGAAACATAATCATGGCTTAGTATTTAGCTTAATACATTATTTATAAAACCATACTTTACTCGTAAATCTACTTGACGATGTATTTGTATTTATAACGTGTTACACTTTATTAAGCCATATGAAAAAATTCAGATATCTTCAAAGGTGCATAAACCGGGTCTTTGTAACTCCTTGGTTCTTTGATATAACTTCCAGTGGCATTACCCGTTCGTAGCAATACCAGGTAGACAGCTTCTTTGAGCGGCGCCGCCACGAGCTGCGAGTCGTGGACTTTGATCTACCCTTCTGTCAGAGAGCACAAGATCTCTTTCATTTATCTTTTGTCATCAAGATGTTCAGATATAACTCTCTTTATTTTGTAAAAGACTTTGTTCTTTGGCAATGATTATAACGTTATATACGTTACATGTACTATATGTTTATGTTTTCATTATGACATGTTCCATTGGCACAATTTTGTGACTGTTCAATTATGAATCCAGCTGAATTTGTTTATTAACCAATTAGTGATCCTGATATATGTAATAATCATAATCATATTAATAATTACACTAATCATATTTTCAGTCGTAAGGTATGTCATAACTTCATCATATTCTCCCTTTACATTTTAAAACACCCAAAACGGTGTGTTATCCATGAATATGAATAATAGTTATATTTTTCTGAGTGAATTTATGTAACAGAATAATACAATATACTATAATAATATTATTATTATTTATATTATTGTAAATAAATCAAATTATTAATTTGGATGAGCGTTTTTCAAAACATTTTTTTACATTATTGAGAAGTTGTTTTAGGACGACTATATTTTGAACAAAGTGGGAAAAAACTGGTGACATTTTTTTATTTCCAATACATATTTGACGGGGAATGCATAGTATAAATGTCCAGATGGATCAAATATCCTTGGCTTGGGTTCAATATCGAAATGCATCCTATGTGACGAGTCTTTGTGGTCCATGGCGTTCAAACATTGTGTCAGAAATTTCTCAAATTTACTTGAACACATTTAGCATTACTAATCGTAAAACTCTATGAGAGGAATACAGAATTTTCAACATTGGATTTACAAAATACTGTTCTTTAAAAATAGAGAAAATTATAAAAATCGAGTATTTTGGGGTTTATCGCTAAGTTGTAGTTCAAATAACTACCTTTAACTACTCTATTTAACTAAACAATTTATCTAGCTGAACTAAGAGTTTGTAGTGTTTGTTGTTATGCCACATATAAAGCTTTCACTGAACAGAAGATTATAAAATATAGTATGATTTCGTGAACAGGTGCCATTTTTTAATTTTCCCTAACCGTTTTACTTTTCTACCGAAGAATGAAATTTTATTATCACCTTTGCTTCGACTTTTTATATATCATGTGTTCCAAAATCTTAATATACCTACAAATTTGTTATACACCAAAACTGTGAAACTAAATCCTCAGTTTCAGATAAGATATGAAAACATAATTACTCTGAATGCGAAATCACGACAAATGATGTAGATAAATGTATTTGAACAAGTACGGCAAGGGAACTTGGTAGTATATAATTTTGGTATAGAAGAAAATAAGTCTCCGCCCCGCTCTCTTTCAGAAATATACTTCTCATGTATGTCTAGACATTAGAATAAAATGTATATATTAACTAAAATATTTCACGATAATAATTTATCATTATCTACCGAATATTACACACCGCGTTTGGATCAAAACGTAAGAAGACAGAGGAGCTATTGGAATTTCCAGATTGGCAGCGATGGCGACATATGTCAGCGTGACTAAACTGCTGTCAGGGCGCTAACGCTGCTATGCCCAGGCTCATCCTGCTCAGCTCTTCTCTCAAATGAGACTTTTAAACTGAATATGACGTCATCCGCAAACTATCAACACCAATAAAAATTGGAATAGCAATAGAAATAACAAAACAACACACAAAACATCAATAAACAACTGGCTACACATTTAACTGAACGATTTTCAGTAATTACTGGTGAAAGTAAGTACTGTACTGACATTTCTTTAAAGAAATCATTGTCTTTAACATAAATTCAAGATAAATATTAGCATAGTTTGATATTTATTTAATATTACTTTCTGTTTTATTAAATATCACCGACTCAAGTAATGAAGTAAATTATGCTTTAATTGAATTTGCTACTTTAAATGGGATTCATATTAATTTAAACACAAAAGTGTTATGAATTTTCCAATATTGGAGTACACAAAGAAAGCAGATAAAGGGGCAGGATTTACTGTGCAAGCACGTAGACTATTGTTTCTCGACAGGCATCGGTGCTTTGATACACTTATTCGTATCGTTTCCCAGAAGGGTATAACGATAAAGGTGCTTTGAAACAGCAGAATTGCCACATAACCTCTCAGTTAGATCAGTCCCGACTTTTTATTTCATTGGTTTATTTTTCTTGGTCTATATTATGTGTTGTGTCACATGCCATTTATTTATTTGTTCATTTTTTTATTACTGTTAAACGTAATTAAAAGTAAAAGTATACTATGTTATGGTAAACTATGAGTTGTTTACTATTTTACGTCACGTTATGTAGACTATTTTGTAAACTAAGGAACGTAATTAGGTTTATAGAAATATGTTTACAAATATTAAGTAGTGATTACTAACTTTTTCATATTTTATGTGAAGTCTTAAAAAATCATTCTTCCTTTATTGAAAGCTATGACGAAACCTAGTGTTATAGTTATATATACAGGATGCTCATTAAAGTCAGAGACAAACATCGGGGGAGGATAGTACTCGTCAAAATAAACAAAAAATGTCCTATCAGAATATGTCGGAAAACCTTTCGTTTAGCCGCTAGCCGCCATTTTGTAATTTATACAAATCTTATCAAGAATTATTTAAGATACAGAAACCAAACTTTGCACACATATTTAATAGCCAAAGAGAAAGATGTTCTCAAAGTATAATTTAATTTGCTTCTATATTTTCAAAATTGCGGCGGTTAAAAATATTTTAATTTAAACAACAAATAAAAACCATTAACTTTATAAAATGTTTGCAAAACATAAAAGGATTGCAATATTAATTTCAAATCGAACGGTAATTTGATGAACAAAATCCGTACATGGATAAGTGAGAAAATGCACTTTTAATGTTAGATTACAGGGCCCATACGCCACCGCAGCGCGGCCATGGCGAAGAATTAATTGTTGTGCCAGCCGCTTTTTCGCCACGCCCGCGCCGCAGTGGCGCATAGGCTCTGTAAGCTAACTTTAAAAGTGCATTTTCTCGCTTATCCGTGCACGGATTTTGTTTAAAAAAGTACCGTTTGATTTTAAGTTAAAATTGAAATCTTTTTTATATCTTGTAAAAATGTTATAAAGTTAATGGTTTTTTTGTTATTTAAGTTCAAAGAATTTAACCACCGCCATTTTAAAAATATAAAAGCAAACTAAATAATACTTTGAAAGTATTTTTCATTTAGTTCAATAAATATGTGTGCAAAGTTTAGTTTCTGTATGTTAAATAGTTCTTGATATATAAAGTTGTTTCTATAAAATACAAAATGGCGGATATCGACTAAACAAAGGATTTTTCGACATATGTTTATAGGAAATTTTTTGTTGTTTTTTATGAGTACTATCATCCTTTGAAGTTTGTCACTGACTTTAATGAACACCCTGAATATATAAGATAAAACCTTTGTATCTTTCGTAAAAACATACTCTTATTCATAGGAATCATACGCCGATCCCAACTACTAGGAAAGTATATTTGATGGATGACAGTAGTAAATATCATGATTACCATTCAGCTCATGACCAGAGCCAAATCTGGCCATTGTGTCACATCCAAACTACTGTTTCCTTCAACTTGCATATACATATATTGTATATTTTGTGGTGCAATAATTTCAATAATACATAAAATTCATACACATTTTTGTGGCTTAACAATAAACTGCTTTAAAAACAGCTGTTTTAGATACATATGATAAAGAGCAAAAGTTTTTATTTTTCTTCCTAGGACTAAACCTATTATTGTGAAGATTCTTTAAGTTCTAGACCACAAAAGATCATTGTTGATGATACTTTTGATTCGAGGTCAGCAGAATAACTAACACCAAAATAACCTAAAAAGCAATCAGGAATCAAGAAAGAACTGCTACAACGTATGTAACCTAAGAGTTGATTAGTCTAAAGTAACAAAAATGGACTAAACATATTGATACAAAATCAGGTATTAGTGTATATTTTACGAGTTTGTTTCATTTAATTTGCAGTATCATAAAAAATATTGTTCATCACACGCCCAAAATTTTGGTATATGCATTTTGGTATATACTCGCACATTTAACAGCCTCAGCTTACCTTGGCTGTTAAACTTGTGCTCGTATCAAACTTTATTGAATTTGTTTGTACTGTTACAAAAATGTTTCAGAATTGTCCTTAATTTTTTAATATCACTCAAAGGACGAATTCCCGTTATTAAAATCTCCACGTTTCTGTCGTAAAGTAGCGAAATTTTACTACCGGCCCAATCTTGCTTCAGGGGCTACGTTCCTTGACAAAATAAATATTTTGTCAAGGGACGTAGAAATTATCTTTTTAAATATTTATTAGCTTTTTTATTTGTTACAACATTTCCAGATCGTATAGAAATTTCTGTTTGGATAAAATGTTAGTATTTTCATGTAAAAAAATAGAAATCCACACAAAGTTCAAAGTACAAAATTGTTGATATAATTTCTACAAAAAATATATATGAAAACACATATGTATATATAAACTAGTCAACATTTATATTTACCAATTGTGTTTAAATTTATACAGCCAAAGTGTGACTTGGAAGTCTTTTGCACTACTAATAATTGTATAGCAATCATTATATAATATAAGAATTATATATTTAAATGATAGCTCATATTTTAATATGCGCTTTTATAAGGAAAATCCCAGATAATGCCTAAATTTTTACACCATAAAGATAATTGACGAAATCCTCTAATTTTCCAAATTTAGACAAAAGATTACCTACTTATTTTGTCACTTAACAAAAAATGTAATATGTAACATGTATGTAATGAGAACCACTTTAAAAGTTTTAAACTGCTCCTAAGAATAATTATAATTTGTTAAAACCACTTTAAATATATGGTACTTTAGGTTAAACTTTTTTATTGAATATGAAATTAAATTGAATAATTGTATGTAATTCTTAGTAAGACAATTAAACATGTATACAATTTTACATGATATGAGTTCTTGAAATCCTTTTGCACCAATATTATAAAAAAACATAACTCTATAAGCAGGTTTGTCCCTTTGTTCATTAATTACTTTCAAATCAAACACGGGTTTAACTGAAATTGAGGTGCATAGTAGTCCTAGTATTATAATACTCCCTATATTGTGCCAAGTATTATGTAGGAAGTTTAATTTTAAAAATTTGATATGACTTTATATCATAGAGTCTAAAAGTTTAAATTCAATTCCTTTGGTAGTCTTTAGTTTAAATTCTTTACAAATGTAGATTGTTTTGTCTTATGTTTTTTACTCATGCGCCGTCTACACTAGGAAATATTGTATAAGTTTCCTATTTGTCATAGTCACGGTGCCTCTCGTAACTGAGAGGTAAAAGTGGTTTGGATCCGGTCAAAAGTATAGGAAACCAAGGGGTTTCCATCAGCTGTTGGGCTATTAATTAACAGTCCTGTCTAAGAAATATGGCAGCCTTAGTCAGTAAAAAGACTACAAGAATGGGCCATAAACGTAAAACATTCATTTCTCATTCATACTTGGCTTAAAATACCTACAACACCTTTAATATCTTCTACCTGGATAGTTAGTGATTTTGTTAAAAGGCAATATCATGGAAGTTGTTTTTAAGGTAAACATTTCCAGTTATCGACAATACATTATTCATTTGAATTAAAATTAAAATTGTGTTCAAAAGATATCTTAAAGTATGATTTAAATATATTAGTGTTTCCATGGAAAATGTATTTTGACCAAAGACAAATAATAAGATATATTATGAAAATGATAAACACATTGGGAACAAACTAACCTTAAGCACAGGTATATTAGGCAAAATTAAACACATGTATAACATCGAAAACTATTTACTAGTCTGTTCAACATGGTTTTGTAACAGAGAGTGTATCCAAAAATGTTTGTGCATAATTAAGTCACTATTATAAAATAATGCTTTTAAATATACGAAATATATATTTTATAACCATCTAGAAGTTTATAGAAAGTATTCGTATAATAAATATATATGTTAAATTAACATTACAATATATTATACAATTCATTTTTGTACTTGGTAGCTTTGTTAGTGATACATGGAAAATTATTTTAATAACCATCGTTTAAGTTCCCTTTCTTTTTTACACTATAATAAACCATTATCTGCTAACTAGGCTGTAACAAAGAATGGTAAAAAATAGTAAAACATTTTTTATTTACTGAGTTGAATAGAATGTCAATGATATTAAGACGATGTTGTATTTGATTGTTTTAATGCAATATAATGTTTTATAAACATGTTTCAAATAAAGTTCGAAACATTAATGTTCAAAAACAACTTACACAATAGAATATGAAAAATATTTTCCTTTTTTAACTAATTTTACTCCGTGTGTATTTTAAAAGGGAATCTATTTTATCTAGATCAATGTGAACAGTTGTAATGACGGGATTTTACAATACCCACGTGCAACATAGCGTATCTGTAGCAGCAAGCTTACAATGATATTGTGTCGGACCGGAAGACAATGCTATACCATACAGCACTATATAATACTACATTCTAAGAAGGCTTAGTTAATGTAAACAATTCAAGCTTAGCGTTAGGCCTCAATGAACAATTTACTGAAGCTCTTGCAATGTTACAATATAATATTCGTGTAATTTTGCAATCTTTAACTATATTCAAGTTATTATTCTCCACTTTATATTTGAAAGTTATATCTAATTTTGTAAATCTTCGTTTTAATGTTTATTAGTATTGTTTTACGATGATTTATTTGACTATGCTAAATTTCTAATTAAATTCCAAATAAAAATATAAAAAATACGTCATTAACTCTATATTAACAAAATTTTTTAATATAACATATTCTCTACATTTAATTCAATATTACTTAATGTAGATTAACTATTAGAAATAAAACAGCCTATGGAATAGTTTAAAAACCTGTAAAAGATTAAGACACGTAAGTCGAAATAATTTATTGTTCATAGATTTTAAATTCTAAATTGAATTGTAATTGAATAACTCCAGCTATGACTTTTGCTACATATATGTATCATTATAACAAACAAGTGCATTGCAAATACATTTCTTAAAATTTGTATATTTAACAGATCATTATTAGTTTCGACAAAAACGTAGGACAGTACCGAAGACGATCGGTTTTGTTATTACTATAAGTATTCATAGAAATGTTTGAAAATCATAAATAGAGATAGCATCGAATCCGTTAAAGGTCAGACAGAGAGTGGATGATTTTCAGAAAAATCCACGCCTCATTATAGAGGTATCAGTCATAAAGAACGTTCCAGGAGCAACGTCGGCATTTTATTAATTAAAGCGTTTCGTTGTCTTCCAAGAAAAGCTACAATTTCACTTCTTATACAGGCTATTTATTGCAAGGAACTTACAAGAGAAATATTTGTTTAATGTAGGAAAATGTAATTAATAAATAAGATTAAAAATAATATATATTCGTATATTGAACAATAATTTAAAATTAAATCATTCAGTTGAGATTTTTGTATTCTATTTCAATTGAAATTTAAGTTGTATATTTTATTATAAAAATAAGTATATTACTTCCTTAATTGACTCAGAAAATCTGTACAAAGAACAATCACATTAAATTGAGACTAATAAAAGGTGTCGGAACAATGAGTTAACGTAGGCCTATTCTGACCGTTCCTTGTAAGGATACGATTACATTGGATACACTTATTCTTGTCATTTCCTTGATGGCGGTTACAGGAAATGGGTCTCAGAATAGTCCCACCTCCACTAGGACGGGTATTGTTCGGATTCTTTTATGTTGTTCCTTTTAATTGTTTGTTTTTATACTGCTTGCTATTTTTAATAATGGGGAGCGTAAACCACTTCATACGCCACAGTAGTGTAGCGTTAAAACCCCTTCAGCATCATAAAGAAATTCTTACACATTCTTCATCTTGTAATTTACATTTGTTATACATTGTGTCCGTAAAAAACGTCTCAGAACTTTAGTGAGTGATTGGGTTCATTAAAAGGGAGAAAAAAGTTCCAATAGAGGTATGGCCTAAAACACTTATTTTCTCAGATATCCACCATTTTGTATTTTTCACAAAATATTTTTTAATTCAAACACTTTTTAACGGATTATTTTGAAATTTAGTATTTGTTTAACCTAGTAGATTAGTATTATTAAAAAAATAACTACCATGATCCAAGCTCAAAATCCAAAATGGCGGTCATTTTATATTTTACCGTTAACAAAGTATTTGAGTTTTTAAATTTTAAATTGCCGTCATTTTGAATTTTGAGCTTGGATCATGCTAGTTATTTTTTTATTGATAGTAGCCTAATATTTTAAAATACGTACCAAATTTGAAAATAATCCGTTAAAAAATGTTTGAAATAGAAAATATTTTGTGGAAAATACAAAATGGCGGATATCTGAGAAAATAAGAATTTAGGCCATATCTTTATTGGAACTTGTTTCTTCCTTTTAATGTACCTAATCACTTTTGCTGTATAACAAAATTTCAACATGGCCCTACAACATATACCGTATATGGACCTACTGCCAGTTATGTAGTAATTCTACCACTAGACCAATCCCCGGAATGATGGTCAATGCATTTTGACAGTAAATATGTGATATACTATAACCAACAACTAATTTCATAATCAACACAACACAACAGGATGTATGTAATTTAACTTCAACTGCCCATCACCATGGAGCTAGAGGCTTCGGCAAATTCAAGTAAAACATGGGCCGAGCTGAAGTGGCTGGCCACTGGGTTTTTATCCAGGAACACTTGACTTAACCCTGAGATGCTACCTCAGTATAATGGGAACTTATCAATACAAATTTCAAGGAAATTATGATATCATAATAGTTATTTTGAGATATTAGGAAGAGTACAGGGGAAAACCAACACTATACACACACACTATACAGTTTTTTTTAGAGGAGAGCAGTAAAACTTTTAAAACATTTTTACCACCTTACCTAATTACATAAAACAAACTGCTGTTGCTTAATTGTGTCAGTCTTTTGGTTGCATTCAACATGAAATAGAATATTGTTCGTAAACATTTATCTGATTTATTGATTATTTAAAACAGTTACATGGTCTCGGTTGGTTTATACCCTGGGTCAGGGTCTCACTCGGGTTAGAAGAGCCAGTAATAAAAATACAGTTATTTTCATTAGTGGTTATATAATATAGGATGTCAAGCACTAATACTATACCATTGTTTGGTTGGGATCAAATGGTAAAATGTTTGTATTTACTTCCCTGTGGGAAACAGGTTCGATCATGGATATGTCTAAACGGAATGTTTTCAGTTCTTCTAAACAGCTGTTCTTAAATAAAAAATTTAATGCAATAGCTCTAGTAGTTTCATTGGAAATCTATTTCAAATATTCATCTTAAAAATTGCCAACACCTCCTCCCCCCCCCAAAGCTAAGACATATCCATGTAAAAAATGTTGGGCCTAAGCCAAAAGGATGCGTCCTTCAGATAGGAAATCATGCATCAGTGACCACTTAAAGCTGTCTCTCATTTAAATTCATTATTGTTGCTTTTAGATTAGGTTCATCAGGCTCTTAGCATCACAAATCTTCAACAAAAAATTGAAAATCACAAACAGCCGGCAGCAGCTGATGAGATTGTGGACTCAGTTGTTTTTCCCCTGCACGAAACAACTAAATCAATAATAATTTCGTGGCTGAGTTGTTTGTTTCCATTTACACCTCACCATGTACTGTAATTTAACGATGTCTAACCAATCTAATGCAAACTTAACCTGAAATTGATCCAAAATGGACTGATTTAGGTTTTCCAGCATACCCTTCTTATATAATTACCAAAATTCATTTATTAAATTCGATACGTTCTTATTATATAAAAAATTATTAAAAAATAAAAGGTATATTGAATATGTATCAGATGTATTAAACGTTATTTATGATCGTTTATGTTAAGAATGTGTATATAACCCTCCTGTCAAGTATGCTACCTCTCAAGCCCTTACTAAGTAAATACTTGAAGGGTTTGAGGCAGTGAGAATCACTTAGGAAAGATGCTCCTCCACTCCATCAATACTCGATATCTTTATCGCCATTATGAACCAACGTCAAGCCGCTGAGGAAGATATATGAGTAGGCCGAGCTTTATTTAACATCCAATACTCACTCTTCCGGCAATAAACGCCATTATATTCTCTTATAAAGCTATGTAAACGTCGCAGACATAATTTAAACTTAATCATGATAATAATAAAATAAAATAAACGCAACAAATGTAACACAATAAAAGAACACATTGTTTCAAATAGTTAATTCATATTTAAAATAATGGTTTCGTATTTCATTTGATCATTGATAAGGTTTACGTACATTTTGTCCGTCACCAGTTCACAATCATTATTAACTACTACGTGTTAGGAAACTTTCTGCCTCCATTAGGCTGTTGGATTCTGAAGTTAATCAGATTAACATAGTTTTTACCACATTTATCTGAATACCGTTTAGTATCTCTGTGAAAAATTTTTCATTGTATATTTTTATATAACTTATTCAGCTCACACTCTTATTCACTTACAGTCAGTCGTGAGTCCATGTGGGAATATTTCTGTAATTTTTGGTTTCTGTTAAAAATTTAAAAAATGTTCTTTATAGATGCTGTAATACATTATCTATCAAATAATACTTTTAGCTGAGTAAGGTAATTTAAAAAAAAATCAGTGGGATTGGAGGCTGAAGTGGTCCTAAGCGTGTCTTATCAGTTACAACCGGAGGAGGTACCAGAGGACGTGGAGACGAATGACAGCTGCGAGTTATTTGTGGTTCGGTGGGGAACCGCAAGAGCGCACTAATGGTTTTGACATATGGTTTAGACAGTAGTAAGTGTGACCGAGTATTGTGTTTTATTTATTTTCAGTTAGCGTCTTGTCTTAAGTAAAAATAAATGTTTTCACTTTTATATTTTGTGGTATAAAGCAAAAACACTTCACCCTAAGGGCCATCAGTGGTTTTTTTTGTACGAGTGAGTTAGACAAAACATACGAGGGCCCTCAGTAGTTATCTACATAGAGGATACAATTAACAAGTTTCTAGTATGCAGGTCCGTTGATGAACTATTTTTTCGTTACAATCCTTAAACATTTAACCAACAAATTGTTTACTGTTTGTAACACATTTAATTAGCAATACAGAACCTAAAGTTTGACAGCAACGTCTCCACCAACTACACGTAGGTACTTTCCAAAAAATGTATTCGACTATCATTATGAAAGCTAATTTGCATGGACAGTAAATCGTTCGTATAAACTGTATGGGTTTTCTACATTCTTGAAATCATTTCAGGTTACGTTAACACAAATATTTTTGTTTGTGTCAGTATACATTTATTTAAGTTTCATTAGTTAATTGATAAGTTTAAGCTATTTAATTTCAATGTTCCATCGTTTGTTACTATACCATATTTTAAATATTGTTTTTTATTTTACAGGTAAGCCTGGATTAGGCCTCACTCAGTAATAAAACTTATTTCATTACCGTAAGTGATTTAAACAAGTTATTTATTGAAACTTATACGTGTATAATTCTTAACTTATTATAAAATTCTTAGTTCGATTTACCATGTATAGAATATAAAGTGTAAACAGTATACTCTTATTAATGTGGTTTCTCATAAAACTTTATAAGGTTCTTTGAACATTTTAACCGTATTTCCATCATAAAAAGATTAAGTGCTTAGTTATTAGACGTTTTTATTTACCTTTAAATTAATATAAGATGAATAATTATCAGTTATCCTATATAATTGTTTTTCTTTCGTCATGAGCATATATTAATTTTGTAAAATTATATATACAGTCAACATATGTTAGTGTTTTCTAAATAACAATCAGATCTCAACTTCTAAAAGCATATAAATCTATATGCTTTAAATAATAAAGAAATAATTTTGTGCCACTTTTTGGTATAAATATTAAAACTCCTCATTGTGATTGTGTATCGAATTGTAGCTAAAAATCCGTAAATAAAATATTGGTAATTAAATATAGTTGAGTAAAATGAAAAGTAATCTGATCCAAAGCAAAAAATAGCCAATTTTGTTAACTTGCTTTTTCATTGGATGTTCTAGTTTTTGAAATAAACTAAAAAATGCTCTCATAACAGTTATTCACATTCTGGCTAACATATGAGACGTCGCTTTGGTATATCGCTAATGTCGCTATGGTACATCGTTGTACAAACTTGTCTGTAACTTGTTATTTCATTAAAATAACAATCAATATTCATTTACCCAATTATTATATTACAAGATCAAATAGTTAAATACAAATATTATACATTAGTATAGTAGTATAATTGCAGTTCTGGGAAGCAAATAAAATAGTCCTTGGTTAAAGCCCAACCATATCTATATTTTAATATTTTATAAGTCTGTTTTTATTAGTTGCTGAAAAGTGGACATTAAATCTATAAAATGTATGATAATTTGTCATGTAACCTTTTGGTAGTACAGTACTACTTCAGAATTAGAACCCATGATGGTATCGCTGATGGTACCCATGAAAGAATCGTTTTTAAAATATAGATTTTTATAACTGGGATAATCCTCAACAGCTTGAAAATATGGATGGAAATGATTTAAACTACTTTATATGTTTTCCTCATGTCACAAAGTGCTTTACCGTTGTGGTATATGTTCCTACAAAAATGAAATGTCATAATTTAGCCTAGGTCCAACTGTTAAACAAACTTAACATAGAACTACTTAGTTGTCTTGAAAGAAAACATAAAGTCTCCAATTCAGAAATGAAAAGGCTGGAACTGTTACTTGCCACTTTCCCACTGGGCTGCCCGCATCCGAACATTTAATTGCCGCTGCATCACGTTCTACCCGGAGTGTTTCCTTACAGGCTTCAGCTGTATTAGATTCTCTAAATACTCCCTTTTCATCTTTCCGGAAGTAATTAATCTCAAATTTAATTTGTCTAATCCGAACAACTTTGTGATATTTCGCAATTTATAGGATTTTGAATCGTTTTTTGTGTCTTCTTAAAATATGTAAATGTGAAATAAAAACTCCAGTTATTTATAGAATTTTTAAAGTTAGCATTTCTATTGAAAAACGTAAAACTATATTTACTTATAGGCTGTAAAAATAATATATCTATTATAATTTTATGGGCTTTCGGTTACTGAAACAACTATATTTTGGGTAGTATTGGTTTTGTAGTTTGTTACAGGCACAATAAGTTAACATAAAAAATTTTACATTTTAAATTCAATTAAATTAAATTAATGTTTATCTGGAATTTAAAATTTGACAACGAAAGATAACATGTTGTTTACCAACCGTCCCCAGTTCCAGTTACCCACCGCACTTGCAAGCTAGAGCACTTGTACAAAGTTTGAAGAGGTGAAATATGTTTACGGAGTTTGATACCCTCACTTCAACCTTTCTAGATCAAAGTTTATGTTTGATATTGGCCGTGTATAACTTTACTTCTTTTGGATTTTATATAAAAGGTTTTATTTTCAGTTGGTAAATTTGTAAAATACCACTCGTCGCCGGGTGAGTTTTTTAAATAGTACCATTAAAGAAAACATTTAAGAATGTAGGTTTTAAAGCAAAAATTAGTAACATATTTCGTACGCAAAATTTTAAACTAATATTTTTACCCTTTATAAAACATAATGGGTTTATTTTACTAATTATATGATCCTTAGCAAGATCAAGTTTGATTCTGGCGTCACCAATTTATTCCAGTAGAACTTGTTATTCATTTTGTGTGAAGAAGATCCCTAGACGCCTGCAACCATTAACAATGTACAACGTCAAACCGGTGCTGTCTCGCGAACGAAGAGACAAGATGAATGCCAGCGCTTAACCCCAGGATCAGGGCTGCTCGAGATGAATGTTGGAACAGTTTATATTGACACAAACACGCGTTCCAAGGAGTAATGTGATGGAGAGGGGTGGGGGCGTAGACGCGGGGACAGATGGAGCCCGCGGGGGGATATTTGTGGTCCTGCGGGGAGTCGCGGACAGCCTGGGGACCATCAATCTGGTGGTGGTAGCACTGATCAGTGATCACAACCCGTGACGTGTCGTTCTTAGACATGAGGCTTCGTTAAAATTCTCCAGTATGCATTTATTTTTGTTTAAATTCAAACTTGGGCATTTCTTACTGTTTTTACTCCAAAATATGGAAAATTTGTGTTTAAGCCTATAAATTATCTTCATTAATTATAAATACCTATATATTTTTAAAATCATACATTGTTTACATCTAAAACACCTGAAGTCGTGTAAATACATATAAAATAGCTATGCTAATTTATTAACTGCGTTATAGGTAAACCTTTACTGTATACCGTTTATAGCATAATGCTAGAATACAATGTTATAATACTGTTATAATATAAAAGAGAGAAAAGATTATTTTATAATTAAATAATACATTAAAAAAGACTATCAAACATATAATGAGTATGTTATTAAAGAGAAAATACGATGCTAAATTATATATAACTTATATAAGACTTAAACATGTATATCTTATGATTGTCAAATGATTGGAACCTGTACTTTGTAATGCTCAATACCGTATTAAAAAAAGTCAATAATATTTCTTGTGTGTCAATAATTGTTTTTGTGACGTACGTTTTTGTTTCCAATTTATTTATATAATGTGAATAGTATAGTTCCTTTATAATTATTCGTACCAACACGATCTTTCTTAGATCCACTTTCCTTTTTAAAAACTTAAAATAAAATATAACTGTACTTTAGTTAAAAAAAAACTTCTTGTATTACTTTCAAATGAAAATACATTCAAGGTTTGAGGGTCTGCAGTAACTGCACACTTTTACTATCTTCTCATAAGATCAGTTCAAACTCAGTTCAGTAGTGACATTATTGTGTAGTTCAAAACCGTGCATTTAATTTGAAAGGGAATTTTATTAGGCAGTGATCTATAAACTGATATTTTGGAGTTCAAAACCGTGCATTTAATTTGATAGGGAATCTTATTAGATAGTGATCTATAAACTGATAAACTGTGGTAAAATTAGCTCCAATATATATTTTTAATAGATTCCAAACAGGTTCGTTAACTTTTACAATATCGTTGACAAATGTGTTTACGTTAAACATATGCTGATATAAAACTAAACCGACGTATATTAATTTTAAAATTTGTGTTTGATGACAAGCATGTTTCAGAGATTTTCATTTGGTGCTATACATCCAAAACAGTGCTAGACTTACGCAGACTTTTCCGTGACAGATTTTTCACTACAGTAAAACAAATATTATTACTGTCATTTAAAGTAAATTGATTAAAACCCTGTAGATGTGTCAGATGTTTAATTTAAATTAATTCCGATAGCGTGCAGATAAAAAGTTATTTCATACATTCAAATACAAGAGTGAAGGTCGTGGAATCCTCTATAAACAACGATGTCATTATATAGTTTGCATAAAATCTGTGGGTGAGCGACAGCGGCACCTGGTGGCAAAACCATCACCTAGACTTCGCTGATGAGATGCGGCCGCAGCTTATGATAATGACCTCCTTGTTTTGCCGGAATCGCTCACTCGAATTGTCAGAAACTCTGTTTTTGCCGTTTAAATTGAGGTAATTACATTCTGGAAAGTTATTTAGTTCACTCTTAAAAACAAGGTTTAGATTTTTTATGTAAATTATATTGTAATTACAAGGATTCAACGTTATGTAGATAAGTAATGAACAACAACTTATTACGAGCATTAAGAAATATAAGATAAAAATAACTACCAAACGTCTTTTTGCTTTCAATTTATTATATTATACATGAAATATGCAATTATTTAATTATTATTATTACAAAGTGTCTTATTTTAAAACATATTTGATATACCTTATAGTTATTTATTTTCTTAGGTAAAACAAATTATTTTTCAATACAAAGCAATTGTATATAGTTTCACAAACCATGAAAAAGTATTCTATTGTAAAGGGTCCTTTAGTAATACAATAAAAAATGTATGTATAAGAGTTTGGAAGGGAATAAGAGGTTCTCTTTATTGGATAACTTTCACGTCACTTTGAGTTTTCAGTTGCCAATATCCACTTCTGAATTTTGAGACGTATTTATTAAGGGGACCTTCCAGTCCCTATCCCACCCATGTTAAAAAGCTAAAGTTTAGGTACACTTCGGGTAAAAACTATTAGGTATACAGATTTGAAACTTTGTACCATGTTTTTATAAACCTTATTGAACAATGTTTACTAACTTTCAGCTTAAAATTGTGTTCATAAAAATAATAAAAAAATATATAAAAAACCAACAAAAATTTCATTATTTTTAAAAATTATTTATTTTTTAAAACTTGCAAATATTATTTGTATCCATAGAAACTTAGTTAACATTGCGGTATATACAGTAATACACAACAGAAAAGAAAATCACACCAATACTTCTAGAGGTTAAGTAAAAAAGTGTACTTTAGTGTCGGAAAAGTTGATTTTTCAGGAGGCCTAAAACACTGCCGGTGTGTCCTGTTAGTGCCCCTAGAATACCTAGAATACCTAGAATAGTCCATAACCGTACTTAGGGTTTTTCAACATTAAATATTTTTTCTAAGGAAATATATGCATTAAATATACATGTGTTGTATATCAAAATGTTCAGAAATAATTGTAGAATCCAATAAAAAGAAAAACAGAAAAAATAATAATTTTTTGACTGGAAGGTTCCCTTAAAACTTGTTTTGTAAATTATCTAGCGTAAACTAGGAAATAAAGATTTTCAAAATAGTCCTATATCGTACAATTAATTGTACAATGAAATAGTTAATTCCAGATCGTTTAAAAGGCATGGGTAATTTGTCGACATTAATGAACGTATTCGTTATATATTTGAATTCGTTGTATATCTGAAACAGTTAGATAGTCTGAACTGGAATCAGCCGAACAACTAGGCATAATCCCCGTTCAGCATGGCTACAAACAAGACCGCTCTGGAGTAACGTGAAGGCCCAGCAAGTAAGAGGTGGCAGGATCGAAACCCGCGGCTGGTAACTCCTATCAGATCATGTGTGTTCGTCACCTCTGGCTAGCATGTGACTCACAAAGCTACGATACCTCTCTGACTAAAATTCCCCATACAGGTCTATAAGCGATGGCGATTAGTAGTTGAGGTTTATTTAAAATGCGAAGAAAATAATTTTAAAACATTTTTACATTTTACTATGATAAAACAGCCAAGATGTATGAAAATTTAATGTATGTTGTAAATTTAAAACATGAATTCATTGTAATGTTTACAACATTTCAATGGTGCTAAAAAATGCATCGTGATATTTTTACACAAATAGTAATGAGGCAAATAATTGTCCTTTAATGTTTGCCTTCACAAAATGAAAATATTTATCATCTGAAAAATTATGACTACACCTTACCTGGATATGACTATTATTACAAAATATTAACTTTTCTCATCATACTTATTCCTATACAATGGATTATTATAACCATGAAATAACCAAATGTTAAAATGTCTGACAATCTTAAATTTAGAATAACACAAAGCCTTAGTTAAAACTCCGGTAAAACTTCACTAACCTCTAGGAAACCAGAAAATATCATTGTATCTACTTTTTTTACGATTAAATTTAATATCCAACTCAAGAAAACACGTCTAACGTTGCATGATAAGATGGTTTAAAGTAATGCAAGCAGTTAGAAAAATAGTAGTTATCACTCCCCGTTTCCATCAGTGGAATGGCTACTATCAGTTCCTGGCTTAAATCACATCTCCTCAACTGCTCGTTGTAGCTGAATGATGGTTGAACTGCCTTCTTCACACATCTCCCCTCCCAGTGAACACTCTCAACACCATCAGCACAACAGTTACTATCAGTTCCTGGCTTAAATCACATCTCCTCAACTGCTCGTTGTAGCTGAATGATGGTTGAACTGCCTTCTTCACACATCTCCCCTCCCAGTGAACACTCTCAACACCATCAGCACAACAGTTACTATCAGTTCCTGGCTTAAATCACATCTCCTCAACTGCTCGTTGTAGCTGAATGATGGTTGAACTGCCTTCTTCACACATCTCCCCTCCCAGTGAACACTCTCAACACCATCAGCACAACAGTTACTATCAGTTCCTGGCTTCAATCACAGCTCCTCAACTGATCTTTGTAGCTGAGTGATGGTTGAACTGCCTTCTTCACACATCTCCCCTCCCAGTGAACACTCTCAACACCATCAGCACAACAGTTACTATCAGTTCCTGGCTTCAATCACAGCTCCTCAACTGATCTTTGTAGCTGAGTGATGGTTGAACTGCCTTCTTCACACATCTCCCCTCCCAGTGAACACTCTCAACACCATCAGCACAACAGTTACTATCAGTTCCTGGCTTCAATCACAGCTCCTCAACTGATCTTTGTAGCTGAGTGATGGTTGAACTACCTTCCCTACTTATCTGCCCACCCTTTAGATATTCTCAACACAATCAGCAGAACAGTTACTATCAGTTCCTGGCTTCAATCACAGCTCCTTCACTGCTCGTTGTAGGTAAATGATGGGTGAACTGACCTCTTCACTTATCTGCCCACCATGTGAACACTCTCAAGTATGGTTGTCATAATTCTGAATGATGTTTGAGATAGGTATATTTTGTTAAATTGATTTACACAATTTTCTTAAAATTATAATTAATTTTATAGTATCATATATCCTACTAAAACTAATAGTGTTCAAATAATAAAAATTGGAGTTTACACATGTAGCCTACGTAAAAAGGGGGGATAAAATATTTAGTTTTGCTAAGTATTTTGAGCATAGCATGTTACAGTTATAAATAAAATGCCAGATACAGATAGATTACTACTTGCTCATGAAAGCCTTAGTTCTAACTGATTCAAACTGTTTCAAACAACCTTAGTTTTAGATGGAACAACGTAACAGCCGATAAAGAAACTATGTTCAACTAATCTACGTGGTAAACAAGATTGCTAGTTAGTAGAGAAAACAACTTAACTGAAGGAATATTGCTGCCTTTATTGACGCAGCTGTAGCCACGATGTTCATTTTTATAGAGGAGAATCACTGTAATTGTAGTAAAGTAGTTGCATTGCTCTTTATTTACACTCAGTTGGAATAGAAAATCTGCCTTTGAGTGTCTTTAACTACAACATTGCCCATTTTATTTGCTTACCCAACTAAACGACTATTTATCTTTTATATATCCCTAAACCCTGTTGTATTTATTAGCTTATGGGTAAACTTTCAGTGTTGTCGGGTTTCATGACTTAGTGCTGGGAAGTATGATAATTATTAATGAGATGAAATATGATCCATAATTAATTGATAAATTATTTGATTTTAATATAGTTTCTTCCTTTATCACAACTCAAACGATCATTCTTTGCCTCTGAACTCATTGTTAATAATTTTGGGTTTATGACATTTAACTTGGTATTGCAGAAATTCAGAATTAGTAAAATAAAGTTTCATGAAGTTTCAGGTACTGGAATCAGATTCGACAGGATTATGTACTGATCTTGTCGTGTTCTAGTCTCACCTGAGAACAGATTCAGATAATAGATTCCAAAACGCCAAAATTTGTTTTTTAATCGTGCTAGAAAAATTTCGCAATAAAGATTCAAATAACTTATTAACATTCATAAAAATTATGTAGTCTTTACGATCGATTTTTGACATGGATATGTCTAAGCTCTGGGAGGGGGTGGGGTGTCAATAGATTTATGGGACGAAAAAAGTGCAGCGGAAGTGTCTAGATCCCGTTTCCATAGGAACGTTTTATTATAATTTTTTTTCAATTTTGTAGACTTCAAGTAAGTTTTATAAAACTAACCTGTGCAACAAGCGGGATTTCGTCCAATGAACGTGTGAAACAGTTCCGTATACGTCGATGACGCCGATTCATCAGTATTATTTAACGGCTAGGTTAAAGAAGCAGCATCCTTTAGACATATTATGCTAATGACCTAAGCTATTTCCCACAGGAAAGTCTCTCGTCTTCATGAATGAAACAGTGTGATTTTATTAAAAACCTTAGAAAACTAATTGATTAATTAATTGCTTTTAACATAAGTCTTCTTCATACTTAAAAGTGAGCTGTGTAAAATCTTACCTAGATCTGAGTTAAACTGAACAACACATTGATAATCGACGACATTATATAGCTAACATATCAAACATATCAACATATCAATAGCTAACAATTAAAAAATTATTAATGGTTATTAGTACTATAAGCTTCTTGATGAGACTGTCTTCAGTAATTTCAGAAAATGTTTGTAGATTTGTAAGAATAAGATAGAACCAATCCAAATCATATTATTGAAGAGTAATAACTGTTATAAAAACAGACCTGCTTCTGATTAAGTTAGAACAATTAATAGTCAAGAGTCATAGCTCCGTTGAATCATAGGTATTTCTTTTTTCATTCGTAATTAGTTCAATAAATATTTCGTAAGCTTTTCCAGCATCAACAAATTTTTAGATAAACTTATTTATACAAATCTTTTGAGATAAAGGACTCTTAATGCCTTTCGTCTGGACGTAATAAAACTACGCCCCTAAACAACAGCGTTGTTTCTAAATGTGATTTAATGTGGGTGGGGTGGGGAACACCTTGTTGAGGCTATAAGTATAGCCGCTATTCTCGGTGGTGATCGTGGGGCGGGGGTCGGGGGTCGGTCCTGTCACAGTGGATGCTTGTCAAAAGGATATTTTAGGAAACACCGCACGTTTACAAACTAATTAATTATATCAAAAATTTAAAAATGACACCAGGTAATGTATTTTTATTTTTGAATAATCAAATTAGAATCGTTTTAAACATTACTACAGGCTGAAGTTAGTCACGTGATGAAGTTATTACCGGAACTTGATCTCAGGACCTCATATACCAAAGTCCTGAGCTCTACTCTTGGACCAGTGTGCTTCCCTGGTTTTGTGTACTACCCAATAACTAAATGTTGTCCATTATAAAACAGTGGCTGTATCCAAATAATTAGAATCAGACGATATCACATTACCAATAAGCTTCCATTTAATTTTCTCTTATCCCATAGATTTTTGAGAATTCTACGAGGACACTCAAAATCACGTAACTGGATAGAAAAACACAGAAGAAGAAATACACTTTTAAAGTCCACATGGTGTCGTTATTTTTGTCTATAATAAATAAATAAGTAGGGTTGTTTTCACGATAACATTTGAAGAAGGTGGAAATAATTTAGATTTTCTACATACAGTAGTAGAACTCATAGGTTCTACTAGATTAAGTTGTATACCAATTTTCATTACAATATTTCTAATAATAAGGAATCTATGACAATTTGTTTATCCTCCAAAAGAGTATTTAAGTAATAACTAGGTTATTTATGCCTCGAAGAACAGTAAAATTTATATTTTTCAGCTAACAATACATAAATGAAAATTTAGACAAAGATTTATCACAATATTACACATAATAAGCGCGATAATTTTTACTTTTTCCCCATAAGATTAACAGTTCTCTAAATGCAAAACGTGGGTTTACTGGCTGCAGTGTTGTACCCATTTCTTAGTTACGAATATATTCTAGTTTCTTGCTCAACAAGGGACGCCTGAGTCTCTCCTAGTGTAATGATGCAGCTCGGTAAGTATTATCGGGGTGACTTTTTTCAAATAACTCCGACATTTAATTATAATGTTATATTGTGCATGCCGCAAACAAATTTACATGAATAAATTAATAATGAAACTTACAGGAAGGGCTGGATATACATTTCTCATCCGTATTTAATTGACCTCGTATTTTGACATATTATTTTAACGCAATAAATTGTTACACAAAATGCATGCATATGCTATTAGGGACTTCACATTAGTATATTAAAATATTGTACTTATTTTCTAAAAAATGTTTTCGTTGATATTAAAAACAATATATCAAAAATAACAATGCAGTAGTTATAAATGGTATAGGACTTACTTAAAAATTCTTAAAATAATAGAAATATATTTTCTTAGAGGAAATATTTTATGCCGAACCATGGGAAACAGGGGAGTGCAAGAGGCAAGTGGACAGTTTGAAAATGGGGAGAGACTTATTCTAAATAAATTCTAAATATAAAAATGTTTATATAAATGTACAATATTGTAAATTACAAAAAACTTTAGTATAATATTTTTAGCTCAAGTCATACACATTAATTATTTTTTTTACTGGTTCATTGATGTTTATATATTTTTTTATCTATATACTTATTTTAAAATATTAAACCTATAAAAAATTTCATTATCAAAAATTTCAGCTTAATTTATAATTTGTTAATAAAGCAACTAGTTTTGCTGACGTAAATAATTGCACTTACGTAGACTTTAGAAAAGTTTAAATTATATGTTATTTCACCTCATTATCATTCAATTTTAGTGTATTCATTGCTATTTTACAGTAATGTAGTTATTTTTAACAATAGGTGCTAGCAGCCACGGCATGCTTAATAATTTTCAACAAATGCATATAAGTGTACGGATTTATTAACAGACCTACAAGTTTTTCATTCTTATATTGTTTTAAATGATTCTTTCTTTAAACCACTCTTCCTTATCAGAAGACTACCGTAGTGGCAGGTACATCTTTACCAGCTTAAATTTGACAAACAATATCCAAAGTTTAAAGGGGTGACAATGTTCGTCAAGTTGACGTGACGATCAACCCTGGAACTTTCAACGATCAACGTAAATCACGGCGCATGTTTACGCTGCATAGCTTTACTCACATAAAGTTCAACCTACAGAGTATAATTTTGCAGCATGGTGCAATATCCTGAAATACTGATTATAAGTAAAGGTACAGTTTTTACTTTGTTATAGTAATTTATAGAATGTAGATTAAAAGCTATCGATGATTTGACGAGTTTCCCCCTTATAGAATGGTATTCTGTTTATAATGAAAAATAAAAAATTCTGTAGTTTAATCAAACTAATGAATGATATTGATAGCTTCTGATCAAATCGTTCGGTTGATTGCTTTGTACTAGTTTAAATATTCAGGTAGGAGAGAGTAATTAGTTAGTTTGCCTCAGGTCAATCTCTCCCCTCCTCAAGTGCTGAGTAAGTCTAACACATTTTTGAGTTGGTTTTATTCGACTATATTACCAAATGCGCTTGAAGAAGCCTACTGGATTAAGAACTGAAGAGATGTTGTTCCTTTAATAGTAGTATAATAGGTTTTGGACAATATCCTTTATCACCCCAGAATGGAAATTTTAATTTTCTAAACCGTACATTTTATCTCTTAACTTAACCATTTTCTCCTAACCTTTCAGTTAAATTAATTTGTATTTTTATTTATCACAGTTTAACATGTACATACTTTTTACAATGAATATACAAACAAGTATCACTATAAAAAATATTTATTCTAAACGTAATATGTAATTACAAAACATAGTTCACATAAGCACGATTTCATATAAGAATAAAATCACCGTTTTTACTTCTACATTTCGAAACTACTGCAGAAAGCATATAATATCACAATAAACTGATATCAATACATCTTTCTGCACCAAAATATCACAACGAATTAGAATATAGAATCAATCTGTATTTTTCAATATAATCTACAGTTTTACATATTAAAAAGCTCAATTTTATTAAATGAATGATTTACTCGTAGTATAAACTTGGGAAAGATATGTCTAAAATGTCGGAGAAAAATACTTTATATGTATACCAACATGCACTTTACTTAGGATTTGAATCATGTAGTGTCTTGTATGATATGTAATTATTGGTTGAAATTTATTATTATTAGTACATATTAAAATTATTTGAAATTTTTACTCATTAAAGGTTTACAAACAAAGCTTATTAATGTTCAAAGAGCCTATTTACTTGATCATAGTTGTCCATGAACTGATTTTATTTATAAATTCTAAAAAAATACCAACCGTTTAGAGCGAATACTGTAGGCTATTGTGTATCAATGTGTATCGTTTTCGAGCAAATACTGTAGGCTATTGTGTATAAATGTGTTGAAGAGCAAGAGCAAAGGAGAAACAGCCCATGGATCAACATCGACGTCACTCTGCCAATTTTCAATATCAGTTTTCACCTGAAAATATTTCCCTCTATCTTTACCTAAAAAATGTGTTTGGTGTTGTGTTCCTTTATCTTGGAAAGGAGTAATTCCTTCAAAATAATAATATACTATTGAACTGGGCTCAGAAATGGGTTTGAAAATAAAGACACATTTTCAAGTGAATAAGTTGAATAGGTTCATAAGATATAAGTTGAGTTGTCAAAATAAAAGAGATGAAAAATAATGTAAGGCAACTTGGAAAATTCTGGAGAAGAAAAGTAGTGGCTATAACAAGCCACTCATAACTTTGAGCTTTTCTCTTGGCTTTAGTTTCTGATAAACTGGTTAAATTGTTTTTCGCCTTATAGCAATATATGAGTACTATTACACCCATAAGCACTATCACATACAACATACCCACTGAAATCGTAATCACATTGAACATATTAATATTCTATAACTATTTAATTCTTACAGCTAGTTAAAAAAATATTAGGCACAACTATGAGTAATCATTCATGAAATATATATTGGTAGTTTGCTTAGACGTATATAAATATATTTGAAAGGATATATAATTTTTTAGCTGAATCCTATAAGCTCTGACGATAAAACAATGTGAATTATTTAACCGTTTATTTTTGTGTTTAAATGTACAAAATATTAGTTTGACGTTTTAGAAATTAAAACCCATAACAAGGCTAAAAAATAAGAATAAAATTTGTCACAATATTATACACCTCTAAAAGAGCTTAAATTTTCTGTTGAATGTAGACAAGAAACCTTTTTGTTTATTTTATACAAAGGTGATTTTTTATACAAGTTACAAAATCAACAATATTCGATTAGCAGCAGAGTCTGAACGTGTCTATAAGTTACAATATCACCAATATCACAAGAAAATAGCTTAAAGGAAATTAAATCGCATAAAGAAATAAATGATTAATCTTTGTAAATTCAAAATGTGCTTATGTCTCCAAAAAGTCTTATCTCGGCATTGAGTATATTTGAAAATAGAAGGTAAGTAGAAGCTAAGTTCAAGTTTTTATGAAAATTGGTGAAGGATGGATGAATAGAGAGTTTACACACAATTACCACATCGATTAGTCGAATTTCAATTAGAAAAATAACATTATATTAACATTGAAAAAACTTTGCTGAACGGTTGATTTTATTTTATTACCAAACATTATTGGCATTATTAACTTATAATGTTTAAAATAAATGCATCCAAAATTAAATTACGGCAAGAGTTGCTTTATCACAGGGGGTAGATACCACCCCTACTTGGGAAAAAGTTTTAAATGAAAATAGGTCAAGAACTCGATAAAGTGACTAATTTTAAGCAAATTTTGTATAGCGAAGGTTTTTTATAAAACTCAATACTTTTTTACTTACTCGCGAGTAAATTTGTCACGTTTTAGGCACAAAAGCACATTTTTAGATAGTTTTTCGTGGATAACTTAAGTTGTGTGCTCTTAATTGAAATATCTGTAGAGACCAAAGTTGCAGTTCATAGGAAACTACAAGAATTATGTATTTAGTATTTCAACAGACTCAATGCAAAATCATTATTGATTGTTTAAATTTCATTAGTATCAATATAATAATACATTTTATATGTTTATAAAAAAGATTCTTTTCAGTTTACCCATAACTTTCTTAGCTTTTATGTAATTAATTCCCTTGAAATATAATTTTATAGGACTTTTAAAGAGCTCTAAGCTCATGTGAATAATATTTTTTCAGATATTATTTTCACAAAGGTAAATGTTAAAAGGGCTCAATAAAGTCCATTTGAGTAAAGGCCTGTAAACCTTAATCAGCCGTATCCTACCTAATATTTATCATAAAAAAATAAAAACGCTAAAACGTTTTAAAAATAAAAACCAATAATTTAGTACCCAAAACGTTTTGCATTTGGTTATAACTTTTTTAGTTAGTAGTTTTTGAATATAATAGACCTACGATTTTTTGTAAAATTACGAAAATATTGTTTAAGCTCAATTTTATTCAAATATACATACTTTAAACTGATCAACGTAAACTCAGAACGTATATTAAAAGGATTGTTAAGTGACAATGTTTTTTTCCAATGGCGTATAATGGGATAGAAACTTAGAAAAACTAAAATGAAAAGGATTGTTAAGTGACAATGTTTTTTTCCAATGGCGTATAATGGGATAGAAACTTAGAAAAACTAAATTGTAGATTTTTAAAAACCTTTTGTTAAACAGAAACAATACGTTTACCTAGAAAAATGAATTTTTTTCCAGCCATTTACAGTAAAATCTCTAATTTTAGGGTATGAAAATACCAAAAACTTAAAGTGGAAATAAGTAATAATTCGGGTTTATTTGAGTCCTTAATAATTATAACATTCTTTTTACCCTTTTTTACATTATAAGTTTTATTCCAACAGGTTTTTTAATTAAGTGCATATTTTTATAGCTATTTGCAAAAAAGCTATCTGAGTTTTTGACTGGAAACCGCCATATCACTCACGTATGTGATAAAAAGTATTGAGTTTAAAAAAAATCACTGAACAAAGTTGTTAAAAAATAGTCAATCAATTTATCAATTTCTTTACTTATATTAAATTAAATCTTTTCACCCCTAGAAAGGGTGGAAGTTCCATCCTCTGCCTGGGATAAGGGGACCTCCCGCAGAGGGTATATTTTGATACAGAGGGCAGTTAAAACATAAATCCAGATATTTATGAAAATCGGAGCTGAATGGGATAAATACGGGAAAATGGTCATTGAGTGAACTAAATTAAGTTATTTCCATTTACTTTTGGGCAATACCTTCGTGCCTACTTCAACCTATGATTTATAGACATCTTGTATAGACAACACCATTTTGCTATGACGTGCCATTGAATGAAATGGTTTTAGGAGACATTTATGGGAGTTCTTTTCAGCTCAAAATAGAAAAACATGAAGCTCGATTGTGTTTAGACTAGGGATGTAAAATATGCGACGAGTCTATACATAGAAACTTTCATTTACCTTTTGCTGTGTTATACACTGTGTGTAGTAACTTATCTCATGAGAGGTATATTGAAGATTCTAATTAAAAATACCATTTCTCCCCGCGGTAAATTTGAAAGTTCCCTCCCCTTTAGTATTTTAATCGGCAAAACATTCTATTTTTGTTCAGTTTTATAGCAAGCATAATTATCTTACAGCTATTAAAATTGAAAATCATTTCACGCATGAAATAATATTTTTAAAATAAAAAAACATACATCGATCTAAAACTATATTATTTACCTGGAGTAACTTTGTTTGATGTTAGAACTGACAAGCAAAATTATTTATCAAATCCATATTTATTTAAGAAAGCAAACAGTGATATTACTTTAGTAATATATAAAATAGCTTTGGATGGCAAAGGGCTATAGTAAAATAAAACGTATTCACGCACGTAAAATTTGAAATATAGTATCAAAAGAAATACAGTAATTAGTTAATAAGTGCTCTAACTAATTAAAATAAGTTTCTCAGAATATTTTTTGTATAGGCATTTTCGTTATAAATACCTAATGTATTCGCTTTTTAATACTCAGAGTCTTTGAAGTGTGTATTTAATAATCTTTATAATATTATGTCATAGTAACTTTGAGACAACCTAAATATTTTGAAACTTAAAATTATTAGTGGCTGAGTTTTTTAATGTAGCTTTGCTACTGATAAGGTATAGGGCATTAGGGGATAACCAAGCCAATGTTGACAAAATTACCTCGTCCGTTTTAGACTTATTTTTGGTACGTAAAATTCAGTACTGCAAAAGACGATACGCAATTTGTGACACCCCATATAGTTAATGTATTCCGTTATCTAGATTGAAAATTACAGTAAAGGTTTTTTGGAAAAATTTACTTTTATAATAAATTTAAATAGTAAAACCTACCCCATTGTCCCGTTACAAACCACATAGGTACGAAACATTCCCTGAGGGTAGGACGTTGTGTGATAGGGGTCGGTGCAGGGTGTAGGGTGGAGGGTGGAGGAAGATGAACGTCACGACGTTCTGGTTTTTGTCATCAACACGTGTGATTGTTATCTTGTGGCAGCCCATTAACTAACCAACCCCCTGTCAAAACTGCTAGCGGGATAAAATATAGCTGGTTAACCAGTGGCAAGCGCTAGGGGTAGATACTCTTAAGTCAAACTAATTTTAAACGCATTCGTGTATCAGTTTAATTAATTATAGAGAGTTGTCTTGTTACTAAATCCATTTAACGTTACGGACTAGAGAGTGAAGTAGCCTACATTTAAATATATCAAATAAAAATTACACTTTGAGACACGTTTCCGTGTATTAAAACTTGTGTTTATCATATCAAATAACTAAAAGCTCAATTTACATCTTTAGAATGTCGTTTCTAATATTATTTTCTGATGGATTTTTAATTTTAAAGTAGATGACAGATACAACAAATTGAATTCTCACTAGGTTCATAATTTTTCTCATCCCTTTTTTCATTTATTTATAAGAATAATTAAAATTGAATTTTATCAAAATGTTGCATATGAATCAATAATTGCGTGGGAATGCTTATTAACAACTATATAATCCATAGAGAATAATACAGTTAAAACTATTGGAAAAACGTATCTATTAAACTTATTTTCTAGGATTGATATTTAACACTTTGTTCATACCTTATTCGTAGAAAAACACCCTGGAACAAGTTTTTGGGATGTATGATATTTTTTACTTGAACCCTACGGTACTGGTACTTGTGGAATGTAAATGTATTTAATACAATTAAAATACAATACAATTGCTGTCTTAGACCTCTTAATTTGTATATAATGATTCATAAATTCAAACTTAATTGAAAAATGTTTTAGTCACAAATTTATTTATACATAAACAACAACAAAGTAGGATGCTAATATATAAATAGTGTATTACAATTAAACGTTATTTAAATCAAAAATATTAACGGCATTCTTCTTTTTTTTAAACATGTTCATTAGATTTATCACCAATGTAATGCTATTTCATTTGTTACCAGCAGTAAGTCCGTCCATTGTACTGATTGCAGGTTTCAGTGTAAAGAAAACAGATTATTATACCAAAATGTAAACCTGAAATCCTAAACCAATTAGTACAAAGAAAATAAATAAATACCCTGGTTTATTATTTAGCATTACTTTACAATTAAATGGATTAATACATTTTTATACCATTATTAAAATGAATTATACCTTAAAATAATTTTGTAATATATTGTGATTTCGAAAAGGATTTAAAATCAATGACCAATCTAAACCAACTAATATTGATTTTAATTTGACAGCAGAATGTTTTTTATCAAATCATTAAACTACAAAGATATCAGTTTATTACCAGTAGGTGATTCATTGAAAAATTAAAGCAAAATTTAGACTAAATCACGTAAAAATTGGGGTTTTAAATGCTCTTTATCAACTTTTCAAGGGGCGGCGAACAATTTCAAGCATTGCAAACCCTTCTCTGGAATGTTAAAAATGCATGAAATGAGTTTTATTGTAATCAGTTTTCCCGTTTTTCGGAGAAGTTGTCGTAAAATGCCTCACGATGAGTAACAGACACAAATTAAGATAAAAATGTTTCTGATTCTCTATCACACGAAACGTAAAAATAACAAAAAAATTAATAATTGTGAGCAATTTATAGACAAAACTCTAATTTTATCTATATGCATTTAATAATGTTTTTTCGCTATACTGCTTATAAACAGCTTCTTTTTTAGATACATGAGTTTTTAGATACGAAAGTTGTTACTTTGCTTCTTAGGGCTGAATCTTTTTTCATGATGATGTTGGGAGTACTATGCCGCAAAATATCATTAATGACAATACGTTTGATTCGAGGTCAGCATTCGAATGTAAATAATCGGTTAAGTAATAGTCACTATAGATTATTTTGTGTATTTCGGATGAAATCAAAATATATGTTAAAATCGATTATCTTAATAATAACTAACACGAAATAAAAAATAAAAAAAAAATTACAACGTAAGTAAATAACAAATTTCTTAGACAAAATGTAAAAACTATTGATATATTAATTTTATTTTTCGAGTTTGTTTCATTTTTTTTAGTAACGAATATAGTTCTTAGAAAATTGTTTTTGATATATTTTGGCATTTTAGAGCATCGGCTGTTAAACTTTCGCTCGTATAAAAAACCCCCGTTTTTTAGTCAAAGTGGTGAAATATACTATTTATAATTGGTAATATATTAGACGATGAATTTGTTTGCTAAATGATGTGTGTGTGACAGAACTAATAAACATGTGTTAGTAATGACTGATTTCGATGAATATTGTACTGTATTGCCAAGCAATATGTACAATATTTCATCTACGTAATTTTATTGTTTGTTTAAATATTAAATTCTATAATATAATGTTTTAACACAAGTGATTGTTGGTATTATGTGTTTTAACATACGAAAATATACTTACATACACAAAACTTTTTTTCATTTATTTTTTTTAATTAAAAAATTTTTAAATTAATAAAATTTTTTTGAAATTGTTCTATTTTAATTGAGTTAATTAATAATTTACAGTTTTTAAATGACAGTTTTTAAAACATCATAAATTGTAATATATTAGACGAAGTAGGTGAAGGAACTGAGTTGTGTATGTAGAAAAATTGATAGTAATATATTTGAATAAAACTGTATTGTACTGTATTAAAGTAGTATTTATTTTTAAATAATAAATTCTATTGTAGTTGATTAATAGTTTTAACTACAATAGTGATTTGTTGGTATCTAAATGTGGTATCTAACTCCCTACAAGAAAATAGTAAAATTTTATACTTATAGCTAAAAAAAGGATAAATTTTACAAACATTTTATTTCTCAAATATTTTACGCTTTCTTTTACATGTTGTTTATTTTACATGTTTCTCAAATATAAAAACACTCCCTAAAATCTAACTTTGAACAAACTCAGTTATTGTAGCCTCGTTTCTAGTATAATTAGACTGGGGCAGGGGCGTCGTCCACGGATTGAGGATAGTTCTGAGCGATGGTCGGTTGATGTAGTGTTCTCTTGTGTGGACTAACGCCCGAAATATTGCATAATATATTAATCTGCAGAGATCATTCTCGTAGATTATTTCGTAGTTCAGAGGAAGTGAATTGGACTTTACGTTAAACTGTAGGTCTCTTAGATGTTTTATTGACTGTTGGGCTATTAATTAACAGTTCTATCAGGAATATGTCAGCCTTAGTCAGTAACAACGTGCCACAATCATCTTACACTCATTTCTCATTCCTACCTGGTAAAATACCTACCTCGTTAAGTCGCCATATTAGTATTATATAACTAACTATAATAATGGAGATATTACGATTGGTAGTTTTAACTGAAGCAATTCTAAGACTTTATTTTTAAAATTTATTTTAGTTTACATATGAGCTCACAATCCGGACATGACCTTTAAAAATCAAAGAGTCAAATGGTTATAGAAAATAAGTATGAAAATATGTACAAAAATGGGTCTGTATATTAGTTATTTATCTGATTGAAATTCTTTAGAGATTTGTTTTGATAAATGTTTTTAGAAATATATTCATGTACTTCTTTAAGTATGAGTATCTTGTTGATGTGTATACGTGAAACTTTATATTTTTTAACGAAAATCTATCAAACTAACGACCTACCAAAACTAAATCACTCCTGAGTAATAGTATGTAGCTTATGTGTTAAGTGTTTGCCTTAAATTGCTTGAAATAAATTTGCTGAAAACTGGGTCACTAGGACGACAAGATTTAAAATAGTGACAACAAGGTAAGTAAAACCTAACATCAAACATTTGTTGCTAAAACGACTACGAAAACTAAAAATATATAAAAAACTATTCTTTAAGATCAATCCAAAATCCAGGATTATTTGTAACATGTGGTGTGTAGACCGGAGTGGTTGGCTGAGCGGTCAGTAACAATGTGCCATCTGGCGGCCTCTGTAAAAACTCGCGGAAACTTTGTTATTGGGAAACAGGGTAAGATTAAAGTAAAATAAAGTAGTTATTTTTGAGAAAATTAAGTATAATTCATTCCAAAAAATAGTTTGTTTACAAGATATCCACCATTTCGTATTTTTTACAAAATAATTGTTATCTTCAAAGTGTTTAAACTGATCTCAATAAAATTCTGTAAATATGTTTCGGACATACTTGGTAACTCGGAAAACTCAGTAAAACAGCCCTAGAGTAGAACCCAATCCAATTCGGTCCATTTTAAATTTTAAAATGGCGGCCATTTTAAATTTGTAATCTAATATGGCAGGAAAACAGTAAAAATGAAAAATACGTAGAACAATAAATTGTTTAGAAAATCCTATCCCCAACATGCCGAAATATGAAAATGTAACAAAAGATAACCGATAAGCATTGAAATCATCCAATGAATATTTGATGCCTCTCAACAGATATTTCGATGTATGACGATAATTTTTTTCAATACGTATGTACTAGACATTTGTAATATATAAAATGTAATAATTATTTTCTTACTTTTCTATTTAGATATTTAATGTAATTTGACGATAAATTTTTTTCTACGTACATTCTTTTATTATATATACAGATATAAAATGTGTTTTAAACAGTTATTTTTTTATTACATATTCTTATGATAAACAAATAAAAAAATATTCTTAATATTGATGAATTTAGTGTACTTTAGTTATTAACATTGTAAAGATAAAACAATTTTTTTTGTATAAAAAAAAAATTTATATAAATGTAATAAATACGAATTTTTCTGAAAAACATATAACTTTCTCTTTACTTCTATATAAATCTTAAGAGTTTTATGTTTAATTTTTTATGTAACGGTAGAAACAGCATAAAAGTTTTTCCGTATTATTTGTATAATACCTACCTATTTTATTATAACGTTTGTTCGTTGTAGAACAATACAAGTCTTCCACATTTATTTTTCATACTTAAAATACCTGGATGTTTGAGCAGAGTCTAACCACAGTTTCATACAGCTGTGGTGCATTTTTATCTAATGATCCTGGGAAATTAATCAGTTGGTATTTAGAAGTAAGGTTTCACAAAGATAAATCCGTTAAAACATTTTTTTATTTATTTTATTTTATGATAATATTTATTTGGTAGCTGTGTATCCCTAGAGACCTAACAGTTGTATTAAATTTTTTTACAAAAATGAGTATTTTTTTAATGGTAATGTTTTAATATTTATATTTTGTAAAAAGTACACATTCAAAATTTATCTTTTTTCTATCAAATTATGGGTACTTAGGTAAACTAAAAATTCATATATTTTAATCATTGTGTTTTTAAAGAAGGTAAAAAAATCTGAAATAAAAGAAATATTCGGGTTTTTTTAAATATTTAATCTGCAGAAATAACATTTAAAAAACAACAAATCAATTAATATCACTGTTAATAAGCACCGAAAGTTTAATCCACCTAACCTCAACGGTTCTCTCCGAATACCAATTTGAAGTCCTTAAAACATAGAAAATATTATAATTGTGCAATAAAAAAATAATAAAATAAATTAAAAATAAATCTAATAAAATAAATTATGAAATTATAATACGCATTCTGAAATTAGATGGATGTGATTTGTAGAGGTTTAGAAAAACCTAGGCTACGGTACTAAAAACTTAAGTAACGTAGTTGAAGTGTATATTTTCTTATTTAGAATAAAATATCGTGTACATTTTTAGAAGAACATTTTTAATTGGTTTTTAATTTTGATCCATTTACGAGTAGCATATACCGTTCTTCTTACGTTTACATTACTATAACACCCTTGATGTACCTTTAATTACTATATACTTTGATCGTGTACTAATTACATAATACTGACACATAGGTATAACTATCTGCTGAACATGTTTCAACGGCTTATCCCCTTTAATGCATTCGGAGAAGTGCCTGATGATTCGGGTTAAAGCCCTTGAAATATGCTCGACAGATGGTAATATCTCTATCGTATATCTAATCATTTATGTAAGGGGTTGATTACTAAAAATTTTTGAGTTTCCGACATAGCAAACAGCCTCTAACATTATTTTAGTCGTTCAAAGACAGTATTTTATGTTTAACATATTTTTAAAGTTAGAATCTATATTTTTTTATTTTTAACTCTGTTTTTTATTTATTTTAATTTATATCTATTTTAGTTTATACAGGGTCGATTAAAACGTACACGTAGACTATAAACCAGTCTTTAAAGCTGTTATGTTAGAAAAATCTGCAAGTTAACGAATCGGTTTTGTTTTGATTGTTGGAAATAATTTGTTTCTTGTCGCAAAAAAATTAATCACTCTAAGTTATGGTTAAATATATAAAATGTAAATATTGGTTAAAATGATAAATAGCTATATGTGGCCTACAAGGTGGAAGGGTACGGTATAGCTTGGTAGATAGTTAGCTTTGATTAAATTGCATATAGGTTGTAGCAAAAGGGTGTCATAAATCGGTGAGGCCCCCTCTCAGCTGTCTGTGACACAAACGTCTGCAATGCACAACACCGCTTGATTAAAACCGGTGTTTGTTAAATGGAAATACTCTAACTGATTATATTATGATATAAGATAACCAATTAAAATAAACTATGATTAAGTATTGTAATTTTTTACAAATTGTTTGTTAATACAAGAAGTAACGAGCAAACTAATTTTGATTATACGACTGGAAATACATAAGAATAAACTAGAGTAACTAGGGGTTTATTGAGGTAATGTATTAAATAAGTAGATATTGCAATGTAGCTTTTTGTAACCCCATGCTGCTTCACTTAACCATGACTTCCATCAGGACTAGTTACCAGGGTCTTAACCCAGTACAAGTGGGGGATTAAGGCGGAACACTAAAACAGAGTGTAAGCTCCCGGCTGCAGTCAGCAATAACAACATTGTTCTTATTATGCGTCCTTCTCTGCACTTACTTACTCTCAATCCTTTTGTTATTAATACCAAAGTAGGTTTTTGGCTTCAAAACTGGTTTTTCGTCTGGTTAAGTGATCAATTATCCTCATTTTGCATTTTACTCCAACTTAATAAAAATCAACCGTCGGAATTCCTTGAGGGGTAATAAATATATTACCTTGTCCATTGAAAACCATCCACATTAGCGTTTACCTATTCAATTTTTGTAGACACTAGGAGTACAACCGTCCTTTGTAGAGATAGGTTAAATATTAAGAAGCAAAATAATTATTATAATGACAAGATATAAATCTTAACCTCAAAAAATAACCACAACGAAAATAAACTCTCAGCTAAATTATATCTTATTTTTTTACCATTAGAAAAATTATATTAAAATAGAAAATTTTTATTATTGTTGAAATTCGGTAAACGTCAAGTTAAAATTTTAATATAGTAAAGTTTTTAAATAAGTTTAAAATCAGTGATCGATTTAAAGAAACCTATAATTTGACATGTAATGGTAGGATTCATTTTTATAGATCACATTTTTGGTAGAAAGTAGAAAAAATACTATATTTCATCGTTGAAAATTAGGATTTTGAAAGTTCTTTATTTTTTGATAGTGCAGGTCAGTTTAAAGTAAACAAAGACCTTCTGTAAGAGATATGCAATAATGAAAATAGGTTTCATGACTGTGGGTGCTTGTGTTTACGTATAAGCGTGACAAAAACATTGTTTGGCGTCACAGACAGAAAAACAGGCAGACTAAAATTGAGATAAGGCTATATTAAGGTTTTCTGGTGTATAAAACCTAACAATATCATAATTCTAGCCAATTTGCAGACGAAATTCTAGTTTGTTTATATAGATTACATATTTTCTTGCGTTATACACACTTAGCTGATAAATACTCCTATAGATACATCACCTAAATACTGAATAAAAAATACCATAAAAAACTTAAACGTCCAGAATATAAAACAATGAAATCATTTTCTTGTTTTCCCGTTTTGTATTTCACAAATACAGAAGCTCTCTAAATAAAAATCCTTTATTTTAGTCCAAGCGGCTTCAAACGTTTTACAAACAAAAAGCGGTGATGTTTTATTCGTGGAGCGAGCGAGACGGATAGGTCGAGGTCTCTTTGAGCTTTGTTGCCGAAGGTGGGCTTGTAATTACCCGACTGTCGCCGACGTCCTGGGACATGGGACCTCACCTGATACATCACCTCGTCCTCCAATCTAATAGTGGAATAGTTCTTTTAATAGTTCGGTTTTACAGGTACCGACGCGGTGGCGCTAGGCTAGTTAAACGTGCTGTTCCCAATCAGTGGTGGGTGCCTCATACAAGATCATGAGCGTTTACCTCTAGTGAGTGATTACGATAGAAGCTGTTATTACTCCTCGTTGCCTTTGATTCACAAATGTCACAGTCCTAAGATTATATAAGCAGTAATGTCTATTTTGTGAAGAAAATTAAAAAATAAAAACACTACACTTTTTGCTAAACGCTAAGATGGGCGATTGATTGGTTATGGTGATGACTTAATAACATAAAGGTATCTGGTTTTTTCTTAGCTAAATTCAAATTTATAATGTTTCAGTATTTTTACAAGATCTTGTGTTGGTTTTAGTGTTGTAGGAAATAAATATTTAGTGGATTTTTAGATGGCATATAAAGGTATAATAAGATACATTCAACTTGATATCTACTTTAACCCATCCTTTGTACGGGTTAAGGAGAGAAATTATTATTTATGAATAAATACCTATTTTATTATTATTGTTGGTATTATTTGTTATCGTGTTAACTTGAATAACACTGTACTATAGTATGATAAAATAGTTTTAAGATCAGTGAGCAATGTAATCTAACAGATATTAATTTTAATTTGACAGTTATATATTTTTTTGTTAAATTGCTTTAACTGCATGTTCCGTAAAACTAAGAAAATATGTTGCTAATATCACTCAAAAACGGTTTTTTGAGAGCTCATTAGTGTATACCAATATAGGTCGTTGGTCAGTTTAAAGCGAATCTTCTCGAAATCATAAACCATTAAAAATAAGTTTCATCGTATTGAGTGTTCCCATTTTCACAAAGAGGCGTTAGAAAAATACATTGTTCTGCGTTACAGAAAGATAGACAGACTGAAAACCAGACAATTTACAGCAATTGTGGTAAGAACCATTTTTGGTTTTCTGAGGTATAAAACTTAAAAAACGTAAAATATTAAAATTTCTAGCAATTTACAGACAAAACTCTTATTATATTATTATAGATGTCTAAAATAAAATCCATACAATAGATACACTTTTTACACTTTAAGTTTGATGATTTCGAGACATCATATAGGCTGTCATATGTTTTCTACAAAAACCAAAAGCATTACAGATACATAATGTATAGCATGTGTGGGAAGCGGTAAACTTTGACGTGAGAACAGAAAACTTACTTGAAGTTGCCCAAGTAATTAGGCTACATCCCCCCCCCCAGCTGGTGATTTGTTACTACAAAACATTTTCATTTTGGTATGAAACCCCTTTCGTGGTACTCACAAATAAAAAGTTAAAACTCAAGCAATGTTTCTTTAATTTTACAGTTCAATATAAACATTGAAAAGTACATTATGAATGAAATTAATTTGATAAAACAAAACTTTGTTGATATTGAGTCAAAAACTACTTTTTTGGATAATTTTTTTAAATTTTTGTTGTATGAGCCAATCTTTTTACATGCGGTAAAAGTATCACGCAGATAATATTGGATACATTATTTTCATATAAACCGTGCACTTTAAAATTTAAGTTGTATCTAAATTAGATAGCTTCGTCTATATTTACTTAAAATACTCACCTAAACTGTAACGAAAGTTTTAACATTTTACCTTATAACTAGTTTCGATCGCTGGCCCCAGGCCCCCGGTGTTTATTGTCGGCAGTCCTTTGTAATTACAATACAATTAATGGAGTGTAGGAAATGTGCGTGTGAAATTTCACACCATTATAACCTAAAGTAACGTAACACAGTAGCAAAATGTGCAAGAAGAAGTCACAGTTAAAAACTGTTAACTGTTTAGTCACTCACATAGCCTTAAAACGAACATGTAAACAAAATAAAAAATCTAAAAAAGTGCAAGTGATTCAGTATATCTTTAACTAATAGTAAATTAATAAGCTGTTGAAAATAAAATAGTTATAATGTAAACAAAGTTCTCATTCCATAGTATGTGACCCTTTTTATGCTTCTAGGGGAAAACCCAATTGAGCTATGACAAAATTGATGATCCACAATCCTTCTCCATGAAATTTTACCTAAGTATACAACTTTCCATAGAAAATCGTCCTACGGTGTCCGAGTGTATAACATACAAATATATATACATATAAACATCCTATTTTATAGATATAGATTAATAGATCTGGCTGTATTATTGTATTTAGATATGAATGAAATTCGATTTGTTTTGACGTGGGAGTGACCTGTCTCTGTCGCATGTTTAATTCATCGGCTCACCGGGGCTTTGGGGATCAAAACTGAAACACGTATCGCTTTCATGATACGCTTTCCAT
The DNA here is from genome assembly GCA_023375725.1 of Nephotettix cincticeps. NCBI lineage: Eukaryota > Metazoa > Arthropoda > Insecta > Hemiptera > Cicadellidae > Nephotettix > Nephotettix cincticeps. Next base: position 36,082,274 of record CM041788.1, read on the forward strand.
TTTTATTAAATTTTTATCATTACCTTATAAATATAACCTGGGGTTAATACATTTTTAAAAAACAATTAAGAATATAAATTTAAGTAGTTTTATGACAAGTTTCCATGTTATGTACTTCGTTTCCGTGTATTACATAAAATATGAAAAATATATGTTATGGCTATTGATAAAACTTATACTTCATCATTCCTTATAATGTAGGAATGAAATTAAGTAAACAGTATGGTTTGCAATAATCAATAAAATTACTAAACATACGATAGTATTACCGATCAAAACTATTAAGAAAGTTAAATTTAGTATTTTATGACAAGAGTATGTTCGTTTCCGTGTCATTACGAAGAAAAAATTGATAAAATATATGGAATAAATCAAACTAAAACGAAAACTGATCATTATATATATAAAAAATGAAATAAAGTATTACAATAATATCAATAAAATATATAACATACGAGTATTATGAAATAAACTAAAAAAATTATTAAATATCCAGAAAAGTATAAGAATAAAACTAGATTATTATTAGAAAAAGAAGGAAAATTGATTAAAAAAAAAATACTGAAAAACAAACAAAAAAAATAAAGAACAAAGAGAAAATAAGAAGAAGAAGCTGAACATGAGGGAAGATCGAGGCAACTTGTTGGTGAGGCCAAGTACCACCAGGGGTATCCATGGTCATGGAGTAAGAGTAAATATTACCGAGGTGGATGAAAGTTCAGCCTCGCCACTGCTTAAAAAATGCTAAATATTTGTTGAAATAGGCTATCTGAAAGGTATGTTGTTATTGTTTAGAAAAGAATAATAGCTGTGGTGTAATGTTTAAACTGAATTGTCACATATTGTAGAAATACATATGCAGGAATATTGCTTTTGACTATAAATGTCGTTTTAAGGGAAAATGTATGTGTATATTCGTTGATACGGTTTATTTAGTTATAGAAGTACGTAATACACGTACCTTGGTTTCTTTTATCTTGTCTATTCAGCCAATGGTGCAGTTTGGTAAATGACAGTTTGTGTCAACAGCAGCCAACATCATAAACCTGTGATGGCAATGACTGCTTCAGGCCCGCCCTCTCTCGGCGGGCTGGGGGACTCGGCCATTGTTGTATTGACAACTAATAAGCATCGAGCCATAACCAAAATAAGGCTAGAAAATTGTAAAACATTCCCAAACAAACTTGATGAGAAGTAAGGATCATATGAATTTTCAATATTCTGCATAATATCATAACATCCAACAGACAAAGTAATATTTGACTTAGTAGTACTAGTACTGTTAACATTGGGCACCCTTATACAACGTAGAGAGTTTTCCAAGTTAAATCTAATTTTTCTTTACAACCATTTGCCATACACAGCCATTTCCGGACATGTGGGAGGTGCTTACTTGTTTGGACCCCAATAATATATAAACCATAAAACCTTAATCAAAATTCATAGAGCCATTTCTGTAAAATTTAAAATTGTTTTGTTTATTTAAGGGGTTTCATGAGTGCCCTAAGTAGTAGCCATAAGAAACTTTAATGTCATAATATGCACATTTTTTCCGATAAAATAATATGAGGATCAAATCTTTCACATTACATTTCATTTTGATCCGTTAGAAATTTACAATTCACTACCTAAAATTCATTTTACTACCAAAAAAATTAAATAACAAAAATGCACCCATTTCTTTGATAACACGAATTTCAATTAAGCAACAAGTCCACTAGATCGCTGATATTTCGAAGGATAATGAGAAATATTTTAATTGTAGTTGGAGTGAAGCAAGACTATAGGGGTGTAAAATAACCAAGGTTTGTCATACAAAGAGCCGTCAAAAATGGCTGGCCGAAGGTTTGAGCTTTGAAGTTTATAGAGCAGGGAGCAGTAATTACCAGTGTCTGTGAGCGCTGTGTTTCAACAATGAAGGTCTAGTGGGAGCGATCGATAGTTTATTTTTAATGATTCATAGGAAGTTTGTACAAAATCTCTATTCATAAAATATTATTGTACATCTAATTGCCTAATTAAAGCTACGTATAATGTATTTTAGGGTTAAAGAGACTAAGTATATACTCAGTCATTAAAAATGATAATTAGTCAAGAATAAAAAAGAATTAAACATAATTCTAAGCATACCTTATAAAACACACGATAATGAAAAAATAGTCACTATGACCGACAGAATGAGGAAGAATTGTTTATCTAAGGAGCTACCGTTGGGTTCAATCTGTTTTGTTTAAGTTAGTTAAGTTGTATACAAATATTATTTTTAGTTTTACAGGCTACACAACAAATTTTTAGGTGTGTTGTAAAATATATTTATTCATCTCTCAACAAACCACAAAGTTTAAAATTATTATACTTTTATCGTGTCCCAGCTTCTCATCCTAGGACTGTTTATTCATCACCTGAAACCATTTTACAGATTATTTTAGACAAGACCGAGTGTGTTGTGTTGGTTGTGACATTGTCACTTAGGAAAAAAGCTAATAATTGTAGGAGAGATTTGAGCCAAAGACCAAGAAAAACGAGATCTGTCTCTCTACTATTTCCACCACTATACTCACTCAGGTATACCTACTAAATATACCACTATACTCACGCATTTATCCCCACTCAATGCACTACTCTACTCACTCAGTTATCCCAACTCAATCCACCATTACTCACTCAGTTATCCCCACTCAATCCACCATTACTCACTCAGTTATCCCTACTCAATCCTCCAGTACTAACTTAGTTATCCTCACTCAATCCACCATTACTCACTCAGTTATACCTACTCAATCCCCCATTACTCAGTTATACCTACTCAATCCTCCACTACTCACTCAGTTATCCCCACTCAATCCATCATTACTTACTCAGTTATCCCTACTCAATCCACCATTACTCACTCAGCTATCCCCAATATATCCACCATTCTATTCCCTCAGTTATTCCTATCAATCCACCATTTTTTTAACTCAGTTATTCTTACTCAATCAATAACACTACAAGTATAAAACTTGATAAAAACATACCTAAAGCTTTTTTCCGTGGAAATTGTCGTTGTATATTTTGGGATAATGTACAATAGTGATAATAAAGTTTTAAAAGAATAGGTGAATATTATTTTTAATTATGAAGATATTAGAAAGGAACAAGTGACTTATAAGCGGAATCAAAAGTCGTAGATTGTCACCTGGTAGTAATGCAGATGACTGAGTCTCAAGGTCTCAACTGTCACTGGCCGTAGCGCTTATCATTATAGCATTTAAATTGTCCTTGTCAACCTAGTTCTATGTTACACAACTTTCGTCTGATTGAACTTTCTTAGGCGTAAGCATTTTTTCTATGCAAGTCTCTGTTGACACAACGATATTGGAAGCAGCTGTGTTGATTCCAACACATCAATGAAGTTTAAATTTATTTTAAGGATGTCTATAATGTACCTTTCTTAGAGAAGTACCTTTGTTTAGACAAACCATTATGAAAATTTTGTAAATTTATTTGTTCAACCTGAAAATAGTGAATAAATTTCGGAAGTAGACAACATTTGGGAAGGTTAGAGGTTATGGAAATAGTTTGAATATTATATGTGGAGCATACACACAAATTGCTATTGTCTACACACTTTTAAGATACTAATCACTAATAAATTTACATCACAGTCTTGTTTGTTTTGGCTTAATTAAAGATGAACATGTTGTTCTCGGGCATCAAGGCTGATATTTAATTCAACAATGCTAATACCTCAACCCGACCTCAGCTTGTATAACTATATTGATTTGGAGCATGTTTTCCGTTGTGTTTTGAATTTAAAACAAAATGTTTAATTCATTATTCTGTTTTAAAATTCATAAATATATAACACTATTATACTCTGATACATACAGTTATTTCATCAACTTTTAATATGTTTGTGTTGAAGTTACATAAAACACGTGGATTGTAAAATGAAATACTAGTTTTATTTTCGATCATCAATTACAAACTTTACATTAGGTTTAATCCTTACATCTAGTAAACATAAAATAATATTTCAAATATTTGAATGTGACATTATTAATTTTTTCTTTATAATATCACTAGCATATTTACCTATTTAATATAAAATCGTTTTGCGATTTTAAAACCTGCCTAACAATTCAGTAAGTTACATGAAGCTTCTTTCAATGTTTCATACACGTAGCTAGAGAAATTAGTAAACAAATATATCCAATTCCTAAATTTTTATTGATTAAGGATGTGTCTTTCTATAAGGCTTGGTTGAATGTAGTATAAATATTATTAATTATGGGAGACTAATTAAAATCAACGGTATCAGTGGACTGACACATACTCTCCCCCTTAAATAAATCTTAAAAAACGACAATCTTTAATAAAGCTGTCATATTATTTAACGTTTATCTAGATATTATTTAAAATTGAAACATAAATATAATTGAAAAATAATCATCCAATTTCATGAACTTACAACAAGAGAGAATAAGTTAAATTAATTGTTAGAATTTTTTGAACATTCCCCCCCCCAGGGTAATATATAACTTCTTAAGCAGGTTTTGTTGGGTGATGTGACCTTACAAAGTTTCATAGAAAACTGTTGAGAAATGAGGAAAAGATTAATTTTTAATATTCTCCTTAAGAATAACATTGGGCACCCTAAGACAACATTGGCTACTGCGTTAAAAGTGGACATTAAATTGAACTCTTCTCTGGAACCGTTAGTCGTAGACTAGTGATTCAAAATACAAATTAGTTTGGCCTTCAATCTGGTTCTAATGGTTATATTTATATGCAAAATATGTTATAAAATTGTTGTTTAGCCAGAAAATTTTAAAAATAAAATTCGACCATTAAGAGCCCTATAACTTTAAACCCCTAGGATTTAAGAAAAATAGGTGCCGACATTTTATTAGTCTCATTAGGGACTATAGCTCATACTATTTCTATCAAAATTGCTATAGCCGTTAAAAAATCGTGTTTCGTGTTTTGGGGTGTTTTACGGGTAAAATACCTTTAAAACCAAAATATATATATATAAAAAACTCTGAAATACCGTGTATTTTTACGTACATACTGAAATTCATAAAAATTAGACCAATAGTTTCGTCTGTAGGCTTCTGCTCATCCCCTGCCCGCACACATACAGACAGACATTACTCTAAAAATAACTTTTTTCCATTCAGAGGGCACTGAAGTTGATATACCCACCAAAAACACAAATTCGAACATTCTGACGAAGACAATACTTTTTCCTAATACTATCGTATAAGGGCAGAAAATAAAAATAATGTAACAAGTAGTGTAATGCATTTACTTAACAAATTTAGGCTGTTCTAAATACCGATAAAATATTCAAGATTACAAATTTTCATCTGGAGAAAGTAGATTAAACTTAACTTATAATTTAAAATTAAATTTTAAAACTAAAACTGTGGCGTCTGATGACATAACTGTGCTCATTACTTGGGGCAGCTGGTCACATAAAATATCAAGCAGGATACATTTACAACGACACATCCCACATAATCACATTTTACAGTAATGAGAGAGTTGGATAACAGACAGGTGATGACAAGGCTAGACGTGACGTCATATACGACATATCACATGCCCGACATGATTTAGGTTTCAGTTGCATAACGTTAGGATACTATTTTATATCAAAGACAAACCCTAGAATAGTGCAGTTCAGTAATAGTAAGATTTATACTTTTTATGAAATTTAAAGATTTAAAGTTACCATTGATTGATTGTTAATTAATAAAATTAAAGATATGATGTTTTTTTATTCTTGTGTTGAGAGCTTGAGATAGCCTGAAACATACTGCATTTAATGGTAGGGATAATCAGAAGATGTTAAAACTGAAATTTTGATACGCAATTATGTTTTACGTATGAGACGAAGTGTCACTTCGAATAATAAAAACTCATTTTTACAATAATGATCCGACGAATTTAGGCTATAAAATAAATATACTTCCTGGAATAAACGGGTTGAATAGCAATTTAGATTTAAAATTTAAATTAACAGCTGATAAAAAATATTGAAATATTGCATCACAAATATGTTTGTTTTGTAACGATTCCAGTAAACAAACAACTCCGTTGTGATGGTAAATAATTTCTCTCTTTTTCCTCAAGTTTTAGCAGGATTTTTTTATATATTTTTATGATACCTGTATGATAAGTTTTATGTTGGCTTCTTGAAAGAATAAAAATATTTTAGTTCTTTAATTTTATTAGCTTAAAATACCAAATATTTGTAAGATGCACAGACACAAACACGTGTGTTATACGTACACCGTAATAAAAAACAGAATATAACAACGTTTGTAAAGTTGGTCGATGTGATCATGAAATTCATACTGCAAACATTTTCCAATTTAAACTACATTTAATTAGCCATTATAATGCATTAACATAATTGATTCTACAGTATTAATTATATCTTTGATGAAAATGTAATGTTGCAGGTGTGTATCCTGCGTTGAACTTTGGTACGTACACTTTGTTAAAATCAATCTTTGCCGTAACTCCTTTTGAGGAATAAGGTAAAAAGCTTTGTTTGGAGTAAATATTTTTGACCGAAAAATCCGAATTAAGAAAATGTATGTTGATAACAACTAAATTTAAAATAATTAATAACTAATAATACAATTAATTAATAAATTAAATTCTAATAATATATAGTCTCTCCTGAATTTCAATTTTAATTAACAAAGAACTACATGCATCTTTAAATTTAAATATTCTCTCTTTGTAAAATATCCAGCAAATAAAACATTAATGAAATTTATAAAATTATAACCAATTACTTACAATTACACTTACTTATAATTTTGTAATATTACTAATGAGTTTGGACATATTATCCTTTTGTTTTACTTATACATAAGGGGTTTTCAGTTTTTAATTTCTCCCCCTACGATATTTTTTCCTATACGATAGTATTAGGAGAAAGTATTGTTTCGTCAGAATTTTCGAATTTCATTTTCTGATGCGTATATGAATTATAGTTTTCCCTAAATAAAAAAGTGGTTTTAGAGTGGTGTATGTCCGTGTGTGATTTATGTGTGTGTGTGAGGATGTGCAGAAGCCTATAGACGAGACTATTGGTCCAAATTTCGTGAAATTTGGCATGTAGGTAATAGTCCATGGTATCTCGACACTTTTTTACTTTTTGGAAATTTAGATTTTCAATGGTATTTCACCCCAAAAACACGTAAAATGAAAATTTCTCAAAACGGCTCCAACGATTTTGATAAAAATCGTATAATATATAGTCCTTTAACAGGTATACAATATGACACCACCCGCATTTCTCAAAACATCGGGGTTTCAGAATTATGGTATTTAAAAAGGCAAAAAAATCTTTTTTTCTTATTTCCGGCAGAAACAATAAAGGTAACGTATAATTTACCTACCACAATTGAATCCAGCTTAAAAAACTAAACAAAGTAGTATTTTCAATCATTAGTCTACGACTAACCAAAGAAAAGTTAAATTTAATGTCCATGGTAAAAGCAGTACGTTGTATGAGAGCGTCCAATGTTATTCTTAAGTAGAATATTTGAAAGTCAATTTCTTCCTTATTTACCAACTGTATTCTATGAAACTTGTTATGCAGCGTAAAGTCACATCACCCTACAAAATTACTCAAAAAACTTGGAATTAGGGGGTGGGGGTAGTCCCCCATGAAGTTCTAACAATTTATTTAATTTTGTTTCTCTTGTTATTTTCGAAAATTGGATAATTATGTATGAAACAAAAAATATTACAATAACAATTTTTAAATGATATTTGGATAAACTTTAAAGAACATGGTGGTTTTCATTAATTATTGTCGTTTAAATTGACTTAAGGGAGAAAGTATGTGTCAGTCCACTGATGCCGGTTATTTATATTGGAACAGCACATCAGATAACCAAATTCTGGACCACCTACTGGTTATATACTCTCACACTCAAGTAAAAACAGTCTCAGCTGGAAGAAAAAATGACAAAAAAGGTTTAGAATTAGAAAGAGATATTAAATGATAGACAATGGTTAAGATAATGCTGATATATTTTCCTTTTAAATTATTTATAGAATTTTCGTTGATATTTTCGAATCAGCAGTATTTTAGTTTACTTATGCAAAAACTCTGCCCTGGTCTTCCAAATAATCGACATATCCTTAAAGATAAGCTGATTTTAGTGATAAGTAAAATTCCTAGAAGAATAAAACAATCTAAAAAGGTTTAATGGTTATATTTTTTACATGTTTACTGTAGAGAGATTACAAAGGTAATTTGGAATACTTTTAGCAAATAAAAAAGAGTTATTGATTAAAAATGCAATAAGTGTATAAGTTGAGGTGACTGACGAGCAGACGGGTAGATACGCTGACCTCCACCGATGTTTAATTCACAAGTGCCGGGTCAGCTGTGGGTCGAATATAACCTTTGAAATTTCAAAAGCGATATTTACTCATGCAATATTCAACTCAAGTCCTGCTATCTTACTGAAAACAACGATCGTATAATTAAATGGACTGCTTGTGGGATATCCGGCAAAGTCCGTCGCAGACTTGTGCTTCAAAACGGCGCAGGAGGCGAGTCGCTAAGTTTGGTTTCACACTTTACCGCCTTTTCAAATCAATAAAATTTAGTAACCAGTAACAAATATTTGAAACGAGGTTTTATGTTGATCAATAAAAATAATTAAGGAAAACAAAACTTTAATAAGTCTGCATTACCTCCACTATCTTAAATTTTTAGTCTTGTTACATCAAAGTTAAATTTATGTACCATTACTATCTTTAAACATAAATTTCAAAGCTGAGACACATTAAATTATCCTGAAATCATAGAATATTTGTAATTAATACACAAATTAGCAATATATGTCACTAAAATAGCAATAAAATCTTTTTGAGTATGTCAATATGTTTTGTGTACCTGACGGTTCAGCATAAGTATATTATGTACCCTATACTGAATTAATAACCAATATTAATTTCTACTAATTTTTATCGCTAAACATTATAATTCCCATTCAAATGACAGAAAATTTAGAATTGTTGGTTCAAAATAACAACACAGCAATTTAAAAACCGTTTGTAGGAGAAGAATGTAAAAAATAGTACAGACGCTTAGGTTTACAGGTTGACGTGCATTCCTTGGATTCCACTTCAACACTTATCCGTTTTTAATAAATAATTTTTATTCTTTAATAATTTAAATTTATTGTTATATGCTTACTATATTTTGAAATTTTCAAATAATACATAAAATATCTTTACACTATAATAATTGTTGTATTATTCTCTTTTTATCTTATACTAGAAAACAATCAGTTAGTTTTGTAGAGATTTACTCGTGGATGACAGGAATAAAATTAAATATAATTTAGTCTGGGGAGTTACTGTATGCAGCTACGAAACCAGTGAAAGTTATAAACATTATAAATATTATACATATTATAATGGCTGCTGATTGATGCCCAATGGATATATTTTGAGTGTTATAAACTATTCATTACTTCACCCTAATCAACGTATCTAATGCTATTCTCATCTCCAAGGGATAGTGATCTCGTAATTATATTGAAAATATACCTTTATCACAAAGGCTATATCTATAGGCAGCATGTTTAATTTAATTATGAATATTTTTGGATTAATTTCAGATTGAAGCTACACCACCGATAGTATTTTATTGAATACTTTAAAAGTGGTGTAGTATAAATATTTACTATCAAAACCAAAAGCCAATTTATACTACCATATTAAAATATTTTTTTAATTAAGATTTTCTTATATACTAATAAAAGTGTTTAGTCCTTTGAATCCCTGAAGAAAAAGAACACCGGAAAGTTATCGAAGAAACATCTTGCAGTAATTGTAGTTCCTTCTTGAAACTCGTTCACATTACCCACAATCTGGTATCTAGAAGCCGTAATGAATGACGGAAACTTATAAATGATTAATTACTCAGTTAATTTTAAACTTTACTCGTAGCCCCAAACTGATTTATTTCTTTATCAAGGGTTGTTATAGTAATTTAATCTACAAAATTCCGTAAAATGTAATAATTCCTTTATTTTAGGGTGGTGAATTATGTATTTTGGTTTTACATTTTATTGTTCAGTTAAGTTTAATTAATATTTGATACTTTTTATACTTTTAATTGAAAATAACTAAATTATTAATATCGTTTTTTTAAATATCTCTGTTGTAGCACACCTATATCCAAGCGTATTTGGATTGATTTATGACCTACTTGTCATGAAACCAACTATTTTTGAAGTTAGAAAATTAAATATTGTTAAACGATTTTATTTTAACACTATTATCATTGCATAAAATAAAAAAAGATTTTGAAATGTTTTTTTCTGAAATATAATGAATTTATTGACTCTACACAATCAATTACAAACTCAAACTATACAACAAGAACCATAAAAAATATTTTTCAAAGATTAAACTATCTCAGTTTTAAAATTGTTTTAACATATTATGTTGTTGCAAAATATAAATCCCATTAAAATACGTTCAAAAGTGTCTAATTTTCCTGATTACCTGTGCATAGGCGCGAACCGCTGTCATTTATAAGCTGTATAAATGCATATAAAATAGAAAAAATTAAGATAAATCATTTAAAAAAATTGAAATGAGCATCAGAATTAATGTTTAAATTTAGTAAAATAAATACAGTACTTAAAGCTGAAAGACGAATGGCATAACTGGTTAACTGATGGATAGCAAATTGTGGACATGTACTTCAATATTATAGCCATAGTACAAGCCGAACGACGAATAGGTAAGAGCTTGGCGTGTGTGAGCATGAGTGTCAGGCCAATGTGAGAGTCTACGGTAGTAGAAATATAAACTATGTAAATGATATGCACAGAGCACATCATATTGTTTATGATTACAAAGCCTTGTATACGAATGGTGTCGGCAAACCTCTGGTTGTGTCTGTTTTATGAAAAGATGGACCTGTGGGCTTACAGGTATAACAAAAAAATAAATAAAATGTCACTAACATTAGTAGAAATTGAATTTTCAATCAGAAACTACGTTGAATTTCATTCGAACCGGTTTCATTAACAGTAACGTTCATTGTTATGCAATAAAGTAGCCACAACAAAGGGAAACCGGCGCCGAGAACACATCATGTGTTTGTGTGGTAAAACGCACATTCACGACTTCCTGTGTCAAACACCGAAACCTGGAGTCAAAGCGTCACAAACAGCCTGGAACAAAGGGATTCCCACTTGGTTGCATGGTCCAATGGACTGTGTGCGAATGGGATCTATCTTGAATTCGATAAACTATGAGTTGCATACAGAGAAATGGTTGCATTTTACCAACCATAGTGCAATGGTTTTTTTCAAACCTTATAATAATTTGGTAGTTGATCTCTTTTATATATAAAAAATTAAAACACATCTACAGTACAGGTAAGATAAACCAAAAAAGTTGTGATCGCGGATGGGATGGTTTGGGGGTGAACCATAAAAATATGATTAATAGGATGGGGGAACTTAAAAAACATCAAACACCATATTATAACTAAATTCCATGCGTAAATAATTAATTATTTCTAAATAAACTAATCGATATAGGACTATAACTGGGGTTAAGCTACTCTGAAACTAAAATACATAATAGAGAGCTTTAAAAAAGTCATAGTTAAAAACCAATAGAAAATATTTCACAATGACAGTACAATGTTAGTGGCAAGGTTTATAAATACAACAAACATAATATTGTTTAACGTAAAATACATACGTAGCTATGGATTTTAAAATAAAATAGACCTGAAAGATTGCTGTGAACTCCATTGTACTTCTCCTTTTTTGGGTTTTAAGTTTTTTTTTATTTTGCACAAAGTTTTTGAGTTTTTTTGGATGATTGTCGTTTAGTTGACGTTTGTATGATTTACACTCACCTGTTCACCTGTCCTGTGCGGTTTATATTACCATTGTTGGTCTCCACGATACTTATGCTTTGGCAAACATACTTCATAATGCCTGCTGCTGCAACCATGTTCGAAATTCTAAGTAAAGGTTCACAATATTTGTACATATCTGTTTTTGTTCATCACCCTTTTAGTTGAGCAAAAAAATGATCACACTTGAATTACTAAATTATTCTTTATGACCGCTGTATTTAAGGAATGGGAGACGTTTTTCATGTTCCGAACCGAAAAAGTTAGTTATATCACACTGATAATATATTAAAAAGTGCACATGTTTGCCCTTTCGATTGTATTTTAAGAACATATATTTTAAAAGAGTATTTCCATTAAGTACTTCTTTATTACAAATTTAATTTTTTAGTGACTGAATTATTGAATATGTTAAATAATTTTAATGAACGGCACTTTTTCTGTAAGTGATGATATTGAAGTTTCAATGTTGATTCATTTCTAACGATGTATGTTTGCAATTCAGAGAGTTGTGAATCATAACAATGTGTTCAGAGTCGTGAGGGTCAGGATGTAGGAGTTTGTTATGTAGAAAAATTAGACGTTGTCAGTAGCCTATCAAAAGTACATTATAGCTAAATCAATAAAACTCCTCCTTTGCTCGTATTAATTACCTTTGAACATATAGTAGTGTGGGTCTTGTTGCCTTAGTAAGTGTATAATGTATCTTAAGTGTGTTCACAAACTTTATGAATTTAAATCAAAATTAGTTTATAGTGATTTTAAACTTATTTCACTAAGTAATTCGTTTTCAATCTATCTCTCTGTGTGTGTTATCGAGTAACCAACTATAACTCGCTAACTAAAGAATATACCAAGTTTTAAACGTAATCCATGTTTGAACCGATAAAACTTATTCAGGATTATATGATCAACTTTCCATTGTGTACTATTTCAAAATGGCAATATTATTCAATATAAAACCAGGGTTTAATGTTATAAACTGGCCAATAAATGATGTAGAACCATTTAAGGTACTTTACCAGTATTGACCATGTTGCTTAGAAATACCCATTGTTGCAATGCCGTTACTTGTCCGAAAGTACCCGATGTTGGTAAAATAGGTTGGTCTCCTTTATTTATTGACCAATTTTAATTGTTGAAAGCTCGTTTAATTTAGGAAAATATTTTACAAATACGTTAAATCGTTCAGGAATATTTTAACTAATCGTTTTTAAGAAATTGTTGTCTTGAAATTTAAGAAGCTTAGTTGATACTTTATTTGTGAGTTGTTGATACGTTAATCGGTTATTTATTTATTTAATATTTGAATATCTTACTATACATAACATAATAACGATTTAATGTCGTAAGCTTACGACATCATAGGTCTGTGTACCGCGTACATTGTAAATAACTTTGAAAGTATCAAGGCTGTTTAGTAAATTTTAAAACTGTTTCCTGAATTTCTTGAATAACCATATGGTTTTTAACTTTTGGACACCACGTGTTAAGTAAAACGATTCTACAAGAGGACATTCTCAGTTACTCTATTTGAGTCACCATATGCTCAGATGTGAAGACCAGTTTCGGAAGCCAGATGAAAGTAGATATCTCCGATCTTCCTCCACACACAAGCCTGTGCCTGTCGTTATGACGTTTCGTCTCCGTTATCACGGCCTGCATCACGTCACTCCCTCGGTCACCCGAGTCCCGAGCCCAGACACCGAGACTCCCAAGGGAGTCGAGAGAGTTTGTTATTTTACAGCTTGTTTAATTCTGTCGCGTGTTCTGGGTGTTGTCTTTCGTGATTTCACAGTTTTTGTGAGGCATGCTAAACATAGGCGCCGGTTAGGTTCAAGGAACTCCACCTTTAGATTCCTCCGATTCGTGTGAAGGAATTACGTCTAACACAAATAAACAGCACCTTTCCGCAAAACAACGCGCCGTCGCGTCTTAAGGAAGTGAATAAAGTAAACAAACCGTCAAACGTTCTGGTTGCCGCTCTCTGGCGCGCCGGCACTTACCGTGGCTTAAAATACACGCGTTCCAATAAATACAGAGCAGTGGCTTTAACTCGGGTACTTATCCAGAACAAGAAACAATCTCACTCCAGTTAACAAGGATTTGCCAGGAGCTTTGAACTTTTTAAATGAACATTCATTCATTTGTGTCAAGTTTGAGCATATTTATCTTATAAACGCTTTCAGTATTGATTGTTATGAGAATATCTACCATAAAAAGGTGTAAGATTACTTCCTAACGAGGTAAGGTTTCTCTACTCACTGTACATAGTCACCGCTTGTAGCATAACAATAATCAAAATATATAATGGTTTCAATATTTATTAATTTACCTATCATATATTTATTCGAGCAACGACGGGATCATTTTTAATAGTTCCTTTTAAAAAGGTGAAATTACTCTAATTATAGTCAAATCCATACAAATTAGTTGTTATAACTTTTCATAGGTTTTCCATGCTATATCCGTTCACTGTATTCCAATTTATCACTATTCTATTATTTTTAATCAAGCCCTTGTCTTTTTAGTCTTTAAAAATTTAAAATATTCCATCCACGATAATATAAACAATGAAAGTAATTAGCTGTGGCACATTGTTAAAGCTCTTGGAGTCTTATTTTAAAAACACTAATTTCAAATATCCCAAAATAACGTGTAAGAATTATACTGGGCACATTTCCTCGTGGAATATGTCAAATGAAAGCGAATATCCTTTCTGCCTTACCAGAAACTGTGTCAAAAAGAGATTAAAGTATTCTTAAAGCAATTTCACTTTGCGGAATTTCCACAATTTATTTCTCTGGGAAGTTCTCCTCATGAAAGTTCTCTAAACCATTGCAAACGTATTTGTAATGAAATGGCATTATACAATAATAAAATAAAATATAAATATAACGAACTAGATTTTATGGTTTACTTGTATTTTTAAAATAGTTTTATTTGGAATTTGAAAAACCTTTATAACAGTGATATTTTGACGACATTTTAGCGTCTCATGTGTTGATTCAAACATATCATTATTGCAACAAACAATATCAGCTGACTTATAAGGAATCCCTAGAGGCCAGCAAATTTAAAAGATATGTTTCATATGGCAATTACGGCAATGAAATTACGTTAGTTTAAAAATTTACATACAAGGTCAAGTTTCGACAAGTACCTCCAGTTTATATATCTAAGCTCAGGTTATATGTAGGTTGTTGGCAGATTTGATAAGTTTTTTTTTATACGGAAGTGTTTGATTCCCGTTTTTATAGAATCTACTAGAGCTAATGTATTGAATTTTCGGTTATAAAGGCAGCTGTTTAGATGAAGTGATAAATTAATGTTAATTAATAGTAACTAATATATTAATAATTTTACGAATAATATAATTATTATAATTTATGAATAATAAATTAGTTTAATTAATAAAATTGCACTTAGACACACCCATGATGTAACCTATTTCTCACTGGGAAGTAAATGCAAACGTTTTTAATTTTGTTATATTGTCTGTTAAGTGATCTGTCAAAACAAAAATAACTTAAGGATTTAGAGGCTATTGATCATCACGGCCAGCGGAGTTGCAACGTTTACCAAAACCATTCCGACTGTCATGAGACACAGTTCTGGGACTATTAATGCGTCATAATGAGCTGTCTGGACGAGGGGAGAGTGGGGGAGGACGGCAGCTGCCGTGCCGGAGGCGGAAATGCACGCGTGTCTGCACGCGAACGAGGGCGGGGCACGAGACACGTCTGCCGGTGGACTTACTCTGCGAACGAATCCTTTTGAGGATTAGACTCCCAAAACCAATTTTGAAATACTAATCTGAAGGAACAGTGAATAACGCCTTAAGAGTCTTCAGGAGAGCCCCAATGTTGGATTTTATTCCATTGAGTACAAAGTTTGAGTTTTCAAATTTAAGGTATAACGGTTATCTGATAAATTGAGTGGTTACATTTTTTCTATAATAAAATATATCATTACTTGTTAATCACCAAGTTTGGTTGCATGGTAATTTATATAAAATGGAAAAATCTAAATTGCAAATTTAGTTATAGAAGTTACCACCACCCTCTAGTTACCAGTTAGTGGATTATAACCATTTTACCTTTAGTTCAACTGATTAATCATATGTTTTGGGCTATCAAGTAAAGCTTCTAAAAAATTTAGCTAGTACATATAATGCTAAAAAATTTTGCCCTCCTGAAGTTTATAATATTGTAATTATTGACTCTGAGTACAATAGATGATTAATTATTTTCTCCATACTCAGACTAAGGTTTATAAATAATCCTATTGATCAGCCCACTTGGGGTATTAAACAATATAAAACAGTAGTTGGTGTACGAAACCAAAACGATAATTGTTTAAAGATTCGTCACAATACCGATCAATTAACGGAATCGTTCTTGATGAACGCTCAACTGCGGCGGAGGTCAGCGATCTAGTCGCGTGCGCGCTCTCGTGTCAACCCTGGACCCTCAGCCCTAGGTGCTATCACACCGGCCACTGGCCACTGGGTAGCCATGACTTCCATAGTGTTCGTGATCTGTGTCTTCGTGAGACTCAAATATGTTTCCGGTATGTACATGTTGGCTTTTATTATTTAAATTGAAAATATGTTTAGTAGCTTTTTATGTATTTTATAGCTTACTTCAGGAGACAAAGACCAAATTACTAAGTAGGTATTTTTAGGTGTAAACGAATAAGGGACGAGTTTCATGAGCGTATTAGATTGCATGTAGCTTTGTTGATGACAAAGAACAGCTGATTCATTTGTCTGGATCATTACAAAATAAATAAATATACAATATAAAATGGGTCCAGTATTAAGCCATCACTGAATCGATTTAATGATTGCTTAAAATCTAGTCGTTGACCTTCAGGTTATGAAGCCGGTAATGTAACCACCGAACCACCAGCCAGTTAATAACATGTATAAATATATAGATGGCAGTATGTCTCGTGTTTTATAAGGTACGCTGTTTTCTTAAGTATATTAACACATTATAAATAAAATAAGATTGATAAATATTTTTTCGTCATACTGCTTCAAAAACAGCGGGTTTAGATACATGTGTTAAAGAATAAAAGTTGTTCTTTTTCTTCCTAGGACTATACATATTATTATGATAATTTTTTTAGTCCTAGGCTGCAAAATATCATTTTTGAAGGTACTTTAGATTCGAGGTCATTCGACTCTAAATAATTGATAAATCAACTGTAACAATCGATTCTTATTTCAGACGTTCCAAATATCAATTTGAAAACTGGTAATCGACCATTAAATTGAATTATCGAATGGTTGACAGTAACTATCGATAATAATAACTAACATTGATATAACCTAAACAACAAGAACCAAGGAAGAACTGCTAAAACGTAAGAACAATAAAAGCTAATTATGCTAAAGCAACAACCATTGGTATTGTTACTAAATCAGGTAACAATTTATGTTTTACGAGTTTATTTCATTTTATTTGCTGTATGACGAAAAATATAGTTCATCACATGGTCTAAAATTGGCTTTTTAATACATGCTCGCAAATATAACAGCCTCGCCTTTTAAACTTGTACTCGCATCAAAAACGGTCATTTTTGGTCCTAGAGTCAAATTATACTATTTTATTATTGAAAATAACACACACCAAAGTAACAAAAACAATACAAGTAAATCATACCATATGGTTTTAGGACCATATGCCATCTCCCCGAAAGCTTGTGCTAAATTGTTGTACTTTTATAGAATAGTTTATTGTTTATGAGTTTATGAGTTTTTATGATTTATTCGTTCATGCATCCCAACAGTTAGTTTAGGCTATTTATAGATTGTGATATTCTTATGTATAAGTGCCCAAACTGAATCATACGAGTAAATACATTCATTATTGTTAACCTACAAGTTACCCTTGTAAAATAGAAAAATGAATAAAGAGAAAACAAATATTACCAAAATTAAGTATTAATAAATTTACATTAAACCAATACTACGAATATAACATTTCCGACACTTGCTTCACTAACGGGCCCGATTACAATCACCCATTTAATAAAAGTTCATCTATTTCTTCGTCTTTAACTTTATTCGATATATAAATAACAGTAGAAACACTGATACGAGTAAGCTTGGAAAATAATTATTTATGTATGAGAAGCAAAATATACTTAAAATACACATCTTACTACTTTGAGTGTGTTTTGCTTGGTTATACATCGCGGCGGGTAGAGGTCACGATGTGAACCACATCCCGCGCCACGACCGCGACCTGGACTCGCCACTCGACCTCAAAGGGTTGGTATTTAACCAACGTAAAATATAAATAGGAGAGGTCATATGATGACAACAGTACTGTTTGGTTCCAATTCTTTAATCAAATTCAATTTTGTCTAAGAATAGATTCGATTGAGTCTATTCTTAAAAACTGGATAGGTGCATTTTGGTAAGTGCATTTGGAAAATCACACCTATAAAGCACTAATACGTACATAAAAAAGTCTTAAAATAATTTAACTACCGGTATATTCACATATCTTACTATCATGTCTTACGTAGTATAGTTATAGTTTAGAGTGTATATCTATGAGATAAGAGATGCATAAAATCCGACCAATGTCAACTTCTTTTGAAGGATAATACTTTCATCTTTTTCTTTTGACAAATAGGATATCCCTCACAGGTACGAGGAAAGCCACCGTTTTCCTACTTACTTCAGGTATTATGGTTACCTCTTATTCCCTTTTTAGCTAACTAAAAGGAAGAGTACAGAAATGTTACTACGAGCTTTTCATTTTGAAATTAAACTACACAAACTTTTGAATTATAATAAAAATTAGAAAGCGATACAGCAGAAACGGTCTGTATAAAATATTTTTTCCTGGCTCCATATAACTACATATGATTCAGAAATCGACGATACCTTGCATTGTAAGGTGACAAAGAAACGTACCCTACAAAAACTCGTTGAAAATAATTATTAATTGAACATTGTAAAGTCTAATTAAACCGAATTTAATATTATTTCAACTAGATTATACTAATATTTATAAATATTTTTTACGAAAAAAATGGGTTTGTATCTCTTGTGTCAAACAGTTGTGCACATGCCCTATTAAATGTTCGGTTCGTTAGACGTCACATGGGGCAGATGAAGACTAAAGGATTTACACCCCATCTGCAAGGGATGTTCCGGTTGGTGATTGTAAACATGTGTCGGCCTCTGTGGGACAAGGGGTGAGTGCTGAGAGCCGCCACCCTCTGCCCGCACACATTATCAATGTATCTACTATATGTCCGTGCATTACCGTCAATGGTTTTGTCATTCCCCTGATTATTTCATTAATTATTCATGTCATATCCGTTTCCACATAGGACGTTAAAGTGATTATATTTCAATAATATTTCTCAGTCTGGTTCGAAACTGGTTGCAAGTGAATCTTATCAAATCATGAGCGGTTATCTCTGGCGAGGTCACTTGACTGACGCCGCTACAGTACCTACCTCAAAGTGTTTTATTCAACGCACAGACTTAATACCAGTTAAGATAAGTAGTTGCGATTTTCAAAGAAAGCTCCCAAAAATAGTGTACTTCTTTACACACATGGGTTTTTAGTGAATTGTTTTTATGTATTTTATCTTCTATGCAAATTTTTCTATGTTGAAAAATTCACAATAATGCTTTATTTTTTACCTTAAACTTGACCAATCTCAATTATTGTTTAATTATTCCAACAATTCTGAGTTGACGAACAATTTGTAAATTTATTCCCATTTTTAAGCGACTTAGTGTAAAAAAGTACCAGCGCTCCACGCTGGTACTTTATAAGAAATAATTTAAATAATAACTTAAATAATTTATAAGAATTTTGAGAAAAATGTATTTTTTTCTTTTACACGGTATGAGTACGATATGTTTAGTATTTATTGTTATAACTGCATCGATTACTTTCTAGGAAAAACATTTTGATATATTTATAAATCGAATGACTAATAGTTCCTGTTTTAAATCGTCTGGCGACTGATTAAAGAGACGAATTCCGGTAAATAAATGGTGGATGGCGAATGAGCTCCTGTGTTAAGACTTGATAGGCCAACTCCAGAGGATATTTCTGGCTGAGAGTTTTCAAAGTTATTTCATTAAACACAAAATTATTTTTGTAATCGTGTTACAACTCGCAACATTACATTTTCTCAATTTAAAAAGAGTATAATTTTATTGTTGGTATTTATATTAAGACAGAGTAAAGAATATGCTCAAATTTATTTCTTAGAATGGTACTTTTAACTGTGTCCGTTATTTTTTAACCATGCTTCTTATAATTCTTTATTTACTTAAACTTCATAATAATCCATATTTTTTCAGTGAAAAATTTTTATTCTTTATAAGAATATTTATTGGTTAATAAACATATGAATGATTAAGAAAATCCAAAACTATATTTACAAAATAAATCTAATGTATCATAAATAATTTTATAATTTAAACAATTATAACTAAATAAATATCATCATATTTTAAATGTACACTAAAAAAAATCAAATCATATAGGCCTAGATTAAGAATATGAGAAGAATAAAATAGTATGGAAATAAAAGTGCATAACTAAGGTTTTCACAATAATTTCCTAGTGAGTTAAATTCTACTCGGCCTTATAAATAGTTACATATTAGGTTTAGTAAAATAATATAAAAAGCTTTGTTTTAATAATGGTAAATAATTTAAGTATTATCTGAAAATTCGTGTATGGACTTTTTCTGTTTAAAATCCTTTATTGAATGTATTATTGAAGTAAATAACCCACTAATAAATACATATACTTATTGCATTGGTATAATTAAGCTGAGACCTACTGTTAACTTAATCATAAACAAGGGTTGCACAAACGATCTATGAAAGGTCAGTACTGCTGTCAACAATCACTTGATTACATTACTTTCAATGTATCAGTTCAATTTCTTAAAAGTCATAAGCGTTTTACCTTCTTCGTCACGGTCTTTTTATTTAATAGTATTAAGCGAATAGTAAATCAACTTTTACTTTTAATTTATTCTAATATTAGTTAAACCGATACATTTCACGTGTTTTTATAATTACAAATTATAAACTGCAGTAAAGTAAATAAACAGAATGGTAATAAAACTATTTTTGTTACACGCTACACTAAATAAATACCGTACAATAATTTATTCAATATGAAATATAATCAAAAGGGTATATAAATAAACGGTATCAGTGGACTGACACATACTTTCTCCCTTAAGTCAATTAAAAAAAAATCTGTAATAAAACTATCATATTCTTCAAAGTTTATCTAAATATCATTTAATAATTTATTGTTTCAAAAATAATCATCCCATTTCTTAAAATAAAAACAAGAGAGACAAAGTTAAATTAATTGTTAAAATTGTATAGGGGGGAAACACCCCCCCCCCCGGTAATACTAAGATTTTTTGAGTTGGTTCTGTTGGGTGATTTGACCTTACACTTCATACCAAGTTTCATGGAAAACAGTTAAAAAATAAGGAAGAAATTGATATTTTAGTATTCTCCATAAGAATAACATTGGGCGCTTTCAGACAACGTACTGTGTTTATCATGGACAGTAAATTTAACTTTTCTCTGGAACCGTTAGTCGTAGACAAATAATTCAAAATACTAATTTGTTTAATTTTTTAAGCAGGTTTTTAATGGTGACGTCAAATTATACTTTACTTTTATTGTTTTCACTGAAAATTTAAAAAATTGATTTTTCTGACATTTAAAAGCCCATAACTTTTGAACCGTCATTTTTACAGACATGCGGGTGGTGTCAAATTATTTAGTACTCTGTGCACTATAAACTATAAAATTATAATCAAAATCGTTAGAGCCATTTTTGAGAAATTTGGATTTTTCACGTTTTTTAAGGGTTTTTAGGGGTGAACTACCCTTAAAAATCAAAAATTCAAAAAAATGAAAAAAAAACGCCTGGAGATACCGTGAATATATACATACATGCCAAATTTCATCTAAATCGGACCAACGGGGTAGGCTGTGGCACTGTACACATCCAGACACACACACACACACACACACACACACACACACACACACACACGGACGGACAGACATCACCTCCAAACCCACTTTTTTGGATTCAGGGGACCCCAAAACGGATATATCCACCCTCAAATCAAATTCGAAAATTTTGACGAAAACAATACTTTCTACATAATATAAGGGGAGAAAGTAAAATGATTAATTTCAGCTTATGTTGGCAATAATGCCTATTTTTGTAAAGTAATCAGGGATACAACGATGTTATTTTTGCCAGCCTGTTTATTAAAAACAAATACAAAGATTCAGTTCTGTAGTTGGCGTTAAAGAGGTACTTTTCTGCTGATATTCATATTTTGTTTTTTAATCAGAGTCAATAACTAACTCTCTTTCTTTGTATAGTGGTAGCACCAGCACCTTGTAAGTCTACAAAACACTTCGGGTTATTAAGATAACTTTCAGGAACCAAAAGTTAATACTTAAAAAACTTTTTTCCATATGAAACTTTTCAGAACGATTTTTTATATATCATTATTAACTAATGTTAAATTATGCCAACGATGGTCTCTTTGTAAGAAATACAGGTATGGAAATGGATTTTTAAACTATAAAAAGTTTAGATAACGTAAGGGATATATAAACAAAAAATAGTGTATTCTCACCACCTAAACTGTGCAATTGGTCGAAATGTTCAATTTATCTTGGAGTTTTAGTTAATATTCTATTTCATTTCTGACTCTGACGTTTTCTGTGTAAAACGGCATTTTCAAGTGGAAATGTTACAAAAACTACGAATCCAACCAGTCTGCATCATTTTCACGTTAACTTGAAACGGATCCAGCTTTGGTAAATTGTCATATTCACTTGGAAATTTTTTTATAAAGCTTTATAATGAAATATGTACGCTATGTAGTTTTCATTATTTTGTATGAGCCACAGAAGATGTCTTATTTTAATAACTGAAAAACGTACACAATTGCATGCATTTAAGTGTTATGTTTATTATAGTTCATTTCTTATAAAAGATAGAAACCATAATCAACATTTACCTATACAATTTCATTTGGTTCAACCGAAAAAAGTTTATTTTTAGCAATAAAATATCTTAAAGAGTGGTCGGCTGTTTATCAAAACAATGTAATGATAAAATTGCTTAACATTTGTGAGCCAACTCAATTACTACCATCATAATATGACATAATATTATCTCGATCGGGTTAACTGTAAAATTAACTCACGATGTGTATAAGTGAACCGTACTTAGTTGTACATATATTACTTAAAAAAATTTAATGACTAAAATAGTTGATTACCTTTACAATGGATTATTTATAAATAGCAACGTGACAACTTTAAATTACTGTCATATGATTGAGGGGCTTAATGTTAAAAGCAGTGAATGCAGTATAGTTCATTTACAATCGTGCTTATTTTTTCATGTTGTCCTGTATATGTTCAGCAGCATATATCGTCTCTAGTCCAAAATTTGACTCGAATTAATTGTGCCGGAGGTTCAAGTCTGAGCTGAAGGCGAGTAGAAGAATTCTACCAAGCACCAGTATAGTTTTCGTACTCAAACAAGTTAAACCCAGTGATTATCATCGTATTACCATTGTCAATTACAAAATGTCATAAGTTATTAAAGATATAATTTAATCAAACATAACATAACCATACAAGACAAAACACGCCTTAATGCTACTATTAGTTTATGTTTATTTATTTGACGGAAACCCCTTTTTACAATGAAATAATGAAATACATAAAATACAATACAAATATATAAAAATTTGAGTACAATATACACAAAGTGTAAAGTATAAAGCAGTTACTTCATGACAATCAAGTTACTTCAAGTTAATCGAGACAATGCAAAAATGAACATAAATAACAATAAATAAATTACATTGAAATAATAAATAAAAAAATAAAAAATGGAAATAATAAATAACAATAAACTATTAACTATTAAAGGTGGTTTTAACAAATATATACTCTATACTAAACATCTCTTCCTTTCTTGCCATAATGGTACTTTGTGATCTTATATATATATTTTTTAAGTGATCCTGTAGTTTTTGTATTTCTAGAAATACCTGTACCTTCTTCTGGAATTTTGACCCTAACCTTTTGCATCAGCTTCCTAGCCAGTTGCCTATTACCTTGGTTCATTCGTATCGTACAGTATATGCAGGTAACATAAACGCATGTAGATATATAAATAAATAGTGTAAATACATTTTATATTGTCAGAAACATTTATAAATTGTACATTAGGATTACGTGGCGATGGCCACGGTGTGAGTTAGTGCCTCATTCCCCAGCTGGTTGAGCTCTTGCAGATGATCATTCGC
This sequence comes from Nephotettix cincticeps, assembly GCA_023375725.1. Taxonomy (NCBI): domain Eukaryota; kingdom Metazoa; phylum Arthropoda; class Insecta; order Hemiptera; family Cicadellidae; genus Nephotettix; species Nephotettix cincticeps. The sequence continues at coordinate 36,106,569 of CM041788.1, forward strand.
GCTGTCATGCGAGGGGCCCGAGTCTAGTCAAAGTTATGTTGATCCCTTCATCAACAATGGTAAAGTCAACTTCACCGCTCCACATTTAATCTCCTTGTGCGACCGTTGGCTTAATGCTATTCCTGTTTAATTTCAGCTGGGGTAAAGGGATCGATATTCAAATTGACCTTACAACGCGTTTAGCTTGAAAAATTAATATTTATCGAAAATTATACATTTATTATTCCAAAGTGCATTTATTATCACAACTGAGTGGAAAGGAACGGAAATGGGAAGTGTAAAGCATCGTTCCCCTATTGTTGCGAAGCTTAGTGGTAAAAACTGAAAGACGAAAATTAACAATAATAAGGGTGTGGTAGGTGAGGGGGCCCAGGAGAGCTTACTCCACACGTATCCAGCGGAATATTACACGCCATCCGGAAATCAGGAAAGAGATAATAAGGAAATAAGGATGACATAGGTAGGACATAGACTACCTGATTTTTGGATAAGTAAAACTAACTGTCACACCATTCCAGATTTAGGCTTAAGTCACATAATATCGTGAAAGCACACATACTCCAAATAGACAACTTCCAAGTCTCCTAGACAAGGAAAGGACCGATGCCAAGGAGTTTTTTATTCGATGGCTCATGTTCTAAAACGCTGGGCGTCCCCGTCAAGTCCAGAAGGCAAAGAATAAGGAAACGCCACTACCTGATGATTGTTTAGAGTTGGTGTTCAGCCTCAGTCGTAGGTCAATTAAGTTGATGTGGATGCCGGCAACTCTCCCTAATCAGTGAATTGAGCGTTTCTTTGTAATGTACCCCCCAATAAGTGAGTTGACTAAAGCATCTCATCTGGATGACGTTGTGACTGTTGCAGCGCTGTTGTCGAGGACGCTGTGGTCAGCACCAGCATCAGCATACAGGTCGCCTTGTACGGCAAGTCATCTCATGACTAGGTCTCTTCATCGTTTCCTCCAACTTTTCCAACTTCCTCTGGGAGTTTTAATCTGAAAACCACGTTGTCCATACAAAGAGTGTCTTGGGTAAGTGGTCAGTGTGCGGGACAGCCAATACAGAGGATCGTGGTTCGAATCCCGGCGTCAGCGGAAAATCTTATTACACTGCTACCATCTGGTGGCAACTAACTAAACCAACCAACCATAATTCCTACCTCATAGACGCCGCCATCATTATAAATCGTGGGAAAGTCCATTTGGTCCCATGAGCGCCGCCATATTGATGACGTCATTGGTCAGGTGACCAAATTTCGACCAATCAGAGGCCGGCTCTTTTTCCACCCAGGTCCACTGTGCAGGTCGCCCAGTACAGCCAGCCAGCTGATGACGTTGTGACTGTTACAGCGCTGTTGTCGGGGACGCTGAGGACGTTCCAGCGGGCGGCGTGTGACGATCAAGTGGTGGTGCTCAAGTGTCCGGACAGCACCAGCATCAGCGTGCAGGTCGCCCAGTACGGCAAGTCAGCTGACGCGCTGGCAGCCCTCTGCCCCGACCCCGCCAACCCTCACAACGACGTCGTAAACTCCACCTGTCTCTGGCCCAATGCGCTCCAGGTCAGTTCAACCCCTCACTCAAGTATCTCATCCGCCTTGTTACTTTTATCCAGATCGCTTTATTCTATAAAATGTTTCTAACTTTTCCCAATTTAAATAATCAATTTAAATGTATGCAGTATATTAATCGCATTCAACAATCTTTCACGCAAAAACAAACGTATCAATAGTTATATGCCCATTTGAGATTTATCTATGAACAATATACATCTAGTGTTATAATTACTTTCATTTGGATAAGTAAAACTGATAATTTTTATTATTGAGATAAATAATATCAGTTACAATTGTAAATAATTTTTCTGTAAATTAATCCATTCAGGAGTCTAAACTAACTAGACGGATTGTGAACAAAATACGTCTAAGTTTATTTGAACACGATGATAGATCAGAGAAACTCTTTATCATGAAATGAATAGTTAAGATTGCTGGGACCACACATAGATTGTATCCTGATAACAAAATATAAATGTTTTGTGGAATTTTCTGGATTGATGGGGACGGTGCGACGTCTTGTAATCCAGCTACTTGGAGGTCACGAATTGTGGATAGTTGGGAGCGATGATCGGTGGATGTTGTGTTCTCTTGTGTGAATTAACGTCCACACTATTGAATACTACATTAATCCGCAAATACCATCCTCATAATTAGACCGATTTGTAATTCAAAGGCCGTGGTTTGGATTCCACGTTAAACTGTAGGTCCCTTTGTTGCCATAGCTCTTGGGCTTTTAATCAACAGTCCTGTCTAAGGATCATGTCAGCCTTAGTCAGTAACAAGACTACAAGATCGCGCCACAACTATCTTACACTCAATCCTCATTCATACTTGGCTTAAAATACCTACCTTGTGGTAAGGTCACCATTTCAATAATTTAACCTAATCTATTCTAATCTAATTTTATCTAAAGCAGAGGTTTCTAGAATAAGCCAGAAGTGCTGATTTAAATTAGATCGAATTAATTTTTTTAGGATATTAAATGTATCATAAAAATTTGTTACAAGAGCTACAGATCTTGATAACCATATCTGTTCTTATTTGAAAGATTTAATATTAAAACCTTTAACTTACGCAGATCTAATTTTTATTGTATATAATTGTTTCCCGAGGTATAAATCTCTAAATCACCTTCAGTTTTTCGCTATATAAGCTCAAAAGCCGATTTTTGGTTAATATATAGCCTTACGTCATGTAAAAAAAGTTTCAAGATTCGGAGTGAGAAGGGACGTAACACAGTTGCATATAGTTCAGAACCATTAAAGTGCAATATGTGAAGATAATTAATTATTGGGAACTAATTAGTGTCAATCATTTGCACCAACAAAATCGGTATGTCAATATTTTTTAATTTGTAAAAAGAAGGCGTCTAAAAGAAATTTGATCACCATTTTTGAATAGTGAGATTTTTAAAAGCTATTTTAATAAGTATTAAGTAGTGTGTTCAAAGAAAGAAAGTAAATGTCAGTAAATAAGGTCGTTTTGGTAGTGGAAGCAGCAGTAGGCATTACAGACAACCTGATTGACGGGGTTCAGTACTCTTTGTTGCAGACGGTAGTGGAGGCCTGTCAGAAGAAGCGGCAGTGCAAATTCCAGACGTCGCCCAAGACGTTCGGCGGGGACCCCTGTCCGGGCACCAGGAAGTACGTCGAGATCGCCTACAAGTGCAGACCAAGTGAGTCATCACGATGATCATGGGATACAGAACACTTGGACAAAGCAATATTTAAAAATAGAATATTTCATTACAAGGATAGAAAGTGGTCGTTTCTGGGCAACGATCGAGTTTAAACAAGAGACGTGCACGGAATAACACGTTTAATCCGAATTTTGAATGATATTTTTTATTACACTGTAATAAAGAATGAGTTAAGAAAATTAATTAACTAAAGTAATTTTTCAAACTGACCTTTAGTTTCCCATTTGATTTACTCGGTACAGCTACAATAGCAACAGTAGTATAGTTTATAATTTTACAACCTATTCACCACATTCACAACAATTACAACCTACATTTACAACACATTTACAACCTATTCTATTGACAGTATTGTTAAAGCTACTAGCGCCGAGCGCTACTAGTGTCAGAAATACTAACTAAATACTAGTGTGGGTAAAATCTCCAGTTGATTTTTTCAGCCTAAGCCGGAAAAATATTACTTTCTGTAGTCGCAACTAATGGTGAAAACAGCTGGTTTAGGTACAGTGTAATGAAAAAAATTATTCACAATTTTAAATTATAAAGGTTTCATAAAATCTTTCTAATATGTTTATTTGCGTGGCCTGCATTATTGTCTGTTATATGAATGTATCTTGTTAAGGGCTATTTCTATCACGTATTTATTTATATTCATTCTTGTCTAAAGAACATGTTAGCCTTAGTCAGTAAGAAGACTACCAGATTGCGCCACAATTATCTTACATTTGTTTCTCATTCATACTTGGCTTATACTTACCTGAGTAGGTAGGTAAAAATCTAAATCTCAGTTATGACCACAGTTGATACAGAACTAATTCTATATTAATTGTTGTTTACGGTCCAATTGTTATCTGTTGTTTTAACTACATTGTTATTTTTATCATTGTGTTTTGTGGCGATACATCAGTGCCACCATAACATATTTCAGTCCAGTATAAACGATTTTAATTTTAAGTAAGTATTACAGTACCAGCCACAGGATAGCCGTTAAGAGATTTAAGTCGTAAGAAATAAGGTTGAGGAGTCAAATTTCAGTAATGGAGGGCATTTAGCAAATTATATAATTGAATTTTTTGTTTAATTTTCTGAAACAATATAATTACTACATAATTTAATACCATAATACAATAAAAATTGAATAATTACGTACTGTTAATCCGTAAAGACCATCCTCATAACTAGAACAGTTCGTCAATTAGAGGCAATAGTGGTTCGGATTCCACGTTAAACTGTATGTCCATTAGTTGCCATCGGCTGTCGGGCTATTACTAAACAGTCCTGTCTAAGGAACATGTCAGACTTGAACATGATCGCGCCACAATAGTCTTATACCCATTTCTAACTCGTATTTGGCTTAAAATACTTTCTTTCGAAGGTCCCAATTTTAACAGTAATCCAATCTAAAAACAAATATGGGACTCACAAGTTGAAGTTGCAAAAGTCAAATCATTTTCAGTTATTATTTTTTCAAGAGGATGTTTTTAACTCACTACAAAACCACTTTACTTTACCATTTTACAACCCTTGTTTGGATAGTAATGCTGTTACAAACTACCAATGTTCTTATGGTGATGAAACGAAATATATGACGGAAGCTCACTGTGGTGTTGTTCACTCCAGACGAGTTCCGGAGCAGAGTGGCTTGTGAGAACGAGGTGCTCCAGTTGACGTGCAACCCCAACACGCGCATCGCCATCTACTCGGCCAGCTTCGGCCGCACAGAGTACGAGAGCTTCGCGTGTCCGCAGCCACAAGGCGTCCGAGAAGAGAGTGAGTCCTTAGACCTTTCATCGCTTCCTAAAAAACTATGTTAATTTTAATTGGAAGAAATAAAGAGTAAGAGATGAATTTTACCTCATCAGAAATCGTGCTGTCATATGTATAAGGAAAAGATACTATAAATATCCACGTATTCGATTTTTCAGTTATCAATAAGGACGTACGTTAGCACGAAATACGAATTGTTACCATGGAACTAAACATCCAATACGATGGCGAGACTACGTATGGAGTCTTAAATTCTCCACTTTAGATTGACAACTTAAATTCAGGGGATTGCTTTTATTAGATTTATGTTTTTTTTTGCTATATTATTTTGTATTTCGAAATACAGAACGTTTTCAAAATAATGGTTTTAATCTAAACTGCCTTTCACCTTGGGCTTAGGACGTGTGCGATGAATTAAAGAAGTGAGTCACCATAACGGAATAGTCAGCTGTGTTAGAGAAAGGTGACCCGCCCATGTTCCGACAGGAGTCACCAGCGATTGATTTCGACCCAGCAACCCTTGACTTATTTTGAGCAGCCCTGAGCTACGGGGCCGGGGCCGGATCGTTACCGCTGTGGTAACTCAACCCAATATAGGTATTTGGCTTCCACCATAATGTGCATCCAGCTGTCTATCGTCGGGTTTCATCCCTTAGTGCTCCCAGTCAATCATGCTGTACGGATAGTTTTGAGTTCAGAAAATATATAAATTGCAAACAGAGTCAAATGGATATTATAGATTCATTTAAAATCTCCATATAATATATATTTATTTATAAATCCATGAATTATTAATTAATTATTATTAATAATTTAGAATTTTTTAATTAATTTTTTGATAATTAGTAATATAATTATATATTTTTAAATCCATTTATAATTAATTATTTTTAAGTGAATTTAAAGTAGGATGCCAGATTGTAGGAACTGCTTTCGAAACTTTAATTATTGTCTTTCATCTAATATTAAAATGACGATTACCAAACATTCCTATGGTAAAAGTTTATTCAAAATATTACATCATAGATATTTAAAAATATTCCATTAACAATGTTATAATGATCACCAATCTTATATTTCAAAAGAGCTTAAACAAAATGTCGTAAAAATGAATATGAAAATAGATGGTTAGAATTCTAAACTCTTACTTTAAAATCTTTGTCTTAGTTTTTCTTGTTACTTATCGCTATAACATTTCTCTTAGACAATCTCTAATACACAATGATTAAACCGACGTTGTGACATCTCATTTCAGCTTGTCTGGTCAGTTACGCCACAGAGACTGTGATGCAGATATGCCACGGTAAACGCGCCTGCTCTCTGTCGGCGGACTCCGCAACGTTCGGCAACCCCTGCCACCACCAATCCAGGATGTACCTGAAGGTTGTCTACACTTGTGGTATGTACTCTTGTACAGGTGCTACTTAACCGAGTCATATTCATATATTAATTTTTTACCTCTGATATCATTGGTTATAAAAAATCAAGTTGTCACGGTAAGGGTGTTGGCTATCCAAAGCCCAATATTTTCCTTCCGCCTTTATATCTTCCTGGTCTCTTCAGGATATGCAATTCTTTTCAGTAGGACACACAACATGAATGCAAAGCTTTGATCGACTGGATTACACACATTTAGAAATCCTTCATGCTTGTCTAACTCGGATAGACACCTTATCATGGGGGGTGCTTGTTCCCCTCACCACCCTCCAGATGGCTCAGTGCAATCCCAGTCCTTTCCGTATTTCGAATCCTTTGCAATTATTTATTTAGTAAGCTCTATATTAGGTCAACAATGGTCAATACTCAAGATCTTACACTCTATTTTTATAAACACGTCCGTAGACTAAACTATTATGATTTTCTATCACTTCATTGAAGTTGGTATGAGCCTTATTTATGGCTTTGCCAACCAAGGTTGAATCAACGACTTATGAAACACAGATAAACAAATTCAGTTAGTTAGTTTCAGTTAGTTAAAATAGAACTCGAGTCTATAACTACCCTAGGTAGGTCAGTGTACTCTTCCCTTTTAGTTATGACTATCACTTAGCTTATATAAAAATAATTGCCAAGACGATTAATAAGAAAAGAATATTTTAAAGAGAAACAGGTTTACGGAATTGTAAAGCTATATTAATAAATTTATACACATTATTTATTAAATTCTAATTATGGCCCTTTTTATTCAAATAACAAATGTTACATCTATTGCCACATAGCATTCGAAATAAATAATATACGATAACGCAGGACGTTTGTTTGTTTGGAGTGAAAACTGACCGCCGATAGCCAGCGCGTGCTTCAGTGTAGAACGTTGAACATTTTGCATAAATAAAACAAGCTCCCAGTAGCAAGACTAGTGGAGAGAGTTGTTTGACGTCTGATTGTGAATATACTCGTATTAACCGCTCAACTATCCATTACTGTTTCTCTGTGTTCTCGGATCAAACACATCTCCTCTGCAGGTAATCTATTGCTGTCTAACTTTTCATTGTCTGGTTCTTAATGTTCCCTCATGTTTCATTTTGTTCAAATTCTAATAAAAAAAAGAAAACCTGAAAACGCTTAAGTGGTCGTCTACTCCAGTTAGGTTAGCGAAAAAATCGTGTACTAAAAACATATTATAGGACGCATTTATTTGATTAACAATTGCTATAAAAACGTTGAATAAAGGATAGAAAACTACTCTTGAAACTTACCCATAGTTAGTATATTCTGTTATTATATAATATTCAAACAATTCTAAAATAATCGGTTGTTAACTGACGAAAAGTTTTAGTTTAACTTATACAAATAATCAAGACATAAGGTTAAATAAAGGCTCGCCAGCTTTCCATTCGCTATTAAAGTTAATATGATATGGAGTTACGTGCACTACGTTTGGTGCATCAAATTGACACAATTAGCACAATTTTACTGGGACGGTGGCGTCATCCTGTAATCCAGCTACTTGGAGGTCACGAATTGTGGATAGTTATGAGCGATGGTCGGTGGATGTAGTGTTCTCTTGTGTGGATTATCGTCCGCACTATTGAATACTACGTCAATCCGCAAAGAACATCCTCATGGTTAAACCAACTCGTAATTCAGAGGCAGTGGTTCGGATTCCACATTAAACTGTAAGTCCCTTAATTGCCGTCAGCTGTTGGGCTATTAACTAACAGTCCTGTCTAAGGAACATGTCAGTCTTAGCCAGTAACAAGACTACAAGATCGCGCCACAATCATCATACCCTCAATCCTCATTCCTTGTATGATCACCATTTCAATAATCTAATCTAATCATGGCAAGGGCAGATTGTTCATATTCTAGCAATGCTATTTTGGTGGTTCCTTTCCAAGGGATTAGAATACCGTTATAAAGTTATCAAAATATGTATTGTTTGATAAAAAAAGCTGTAAGACAATCAGTGTAATAGTCTTATCCTTCTTCAAATACTTCAAAACTGTCAAACTGAAAGTATTATCAAAAAGTTAGGTAGTATCAAGACAATAGTTTCTATGTTGTCATGTTTAAACGTTGCAAAGCAAGTATTGAACATGCTTGGATGTTGTCTAGTCCCTCGCACCGTACTGAGGGAGCAGTACGAGGAGCGGCCTGAGAAGGACGAGACCTTGGACACCCAGGACGCGGACATGGAGTCCTACGACGTGGTGGACGACGCCCTGCGGGAGGGTAGTGTCTACTCCGCCTCACCCGTGGGGGGCGCGGGCAGACCTGGGGTCGCCAACACGTCAGCGCCACCGGCGCCCTCCGAGGCGCCCCCGCGCTACCGTACCGGTGATCCCACGCCCAGAGGTGAGTAGCCACTAGCACGGACTCAGATGGGGCCAACACTTTGTACATTTAAATACTAATTATCGTTGTACTGGAAGCGGCTGCAATCAAGATCAGCTGGAGTTTGGAATAAAGTTTTCCAAACTCTTGCTTTAAAATAAATAGTATAATATTATAATAATATGTTATATTATGTTATATTAGGGCTTAGTGCCGATTGTAATACTTTAAATATGAGATATTAGTCTAAATTTTCGTTAGAACTCATTAACTCTGAGTATAATATTACATTTAAGTACCAATCATATTGAGGTTGCAATTTATGAAAAAAACCTTTGTAATAAAAGACACTTTTCATTTACATAAAATAATAACAAATATTCTTTGAACAAATGTTGATTTCAATCCAATACTATAATACGAGCAAGGTTTGTATATATATTTGCACACGGATCTCGAAAACGGCACTAAGGAATTTCTTTACATTTTGGAAATAGCTAATTTCCGAGTAGAAAATAAGTTCTAGATAGGTCTAATGTCCAGGAAAATTTTTGTTTTCTTGTAATATTAAGTTTAAAATCTAAAAATTTAACATTACGCTTATGGAGAATAAAATGTAAACAATACAAACCAAAACAGCTGTTTATAACCGTTTGACAGTTGTTGATTGAAGATGGTGGCAAACAATATATGAATAGAGGTTTTGCATTATTATTCATTTTATGTATGTAATAAATGAAAAATTATCAAATTACTAAACAATTTGTAAAAACTAAAGGGTAAAATAAGTGTGCGAAATAAAAGCAGAGAAAATTATTTCCAAAATCTTTTGTGTTTTGAAAGAAAACGTATCCATTCTATTGCTTGAAGCCACTGTAACAAACCAATTAACTGGTGTAAATTAAATTTCTCTTTTGCTTTTCAATCATCATTCCTTTTCTAGCAAAATCAGTTGATCACAGGATAATAATAACAAACTGTATGGACATTTAAATTCAGTATCCGAGCAAAGCTCGGTCACCAGGTACTTATTTATTAAGAACCAAACGTATTCATTTTACATTATTTTTATTCACTTTATTGGGAGTGTATCACCGATCGGGTATGATTATTGTAAAGTGTCTTGATGACAAAAGTTTGACATATAAGTTTGAACTGAAGATTAAGTTTTCACATTGTAATGTGAATAGCCACCAAAATAAACAGAACTGTTCAGACGGAAGGTTAGCCTAGATGATTCGGTATATATTGTCAAAAACTATGTAACCTTATTATAGTACATTTATATAACATAAAAAACCATTTTAATACCAACATAGTGAGACTTAAAATACTTCTAATAACAGTTTTACTTCAAAATAAAAATTTAGATCTATATTAAGCTTTATTTTTTCATCCAAACATTTTTGAATGATAACAGTAGGCCTACTCTTTAAGTTGAAATAATATATTTTAGTGATTTATGTAAACTGAATGTTGTATCAAGTGAATTGTGCCCAACGATAAGACCAAACCGGACATTAGACAAGAGGTCAAGAACGATACAATCAATAATAAGGAATATAATGAAATATTGTAAAATATAAAAAAACTTTTCACTCCAGGAAAACCATCTTGAAAATGTTGGGAAATAAATCACACCTATTAAAGAATAAGAGTCATATATTTGGAATAGGAAGTTGAAACAAACCTTAGAATAATTGTAAGCCTCTCCAGTTCAGCTTGATTATAATATTTTGTAGATACTACCATTTAGATTATAATCAAAATTTATTTTATAATCTCATATTAAATCATAATTCCTTACAATTATGTTTTATTTACATATATTTGAATATACTAAACAATTTCAAAGACTGGCAAAGAACCTCTTCCTGAGATATATTTTGGATTACATTAAGCCCGGCATAAAAACAAAATTAATATGAATCAATTTACATAGTGAGTCTAAAAACCTTAACTTAACATATTTATGTGTAATAACATGGGCTATACTAATATTTTCGTGTTCATTTTTATATTATTAATAATAACAAGATATAAAATGTGCAGGTTTACTTTAAGAGCATTTTTAAGCAACCTAATCAATTATTTTCGTTTTCGTATACACATAAAGTCTTGTGTGGAATAAAATCAACTAACTGTGGTTTTACTACAGTATTTTAAGTTTTCAGAACTGGTTTCCAACAGTAGTTGGGTTATTATTTAATTTCCTTAACCGAGGTTGAGTAACAAGACCTGATCTTGGACGGTTCCCCCAACAAAACGTTTAAAATATCACTGATGTTGACAAAAACAATATAAAATATAAATGAAAATGAATATGGTGATAGTGTAAATTATACTAAGTACAGAAAACTTGCCAGATAATTGACTAACTTCAGAACAAAAGTTATGTTAATTATTATTATTAATATAATACTCCTGTACTGGGCGAAAAGTTTGTTTACGTAATTTTCCGTGCGAGCATTATAACGAAAAGGTTTTGAGACCCCTGTAGGATTATGAAGTAGGTGATTTTGGTTCTGAATTATGAAATAATGTTACAACAGTTTCAATGATACTTTAAGTTTCATACTTTTTTAACTTTAATATAACGTTTTTTGTAGAGTGAGCTGTGTATTTGTTGAGGCAATTTTGCCATAAAAATTTTTAATAAAAGGTATCTATTTATTTTCAATGTTTAATTGTGATGTTGGATCATAAAAATTGATTGATCATTGATACAATTATCGAGCAATTGTAACGTTAATACACTGTAATTTTCTGTAATACCTGTGTATTACAGTACATCTACTGTATTGTTTATCTTTCCTGGTATTATGTTATATTAGGGCTTAGTGCCGATTGTAATACTTTAAATAATGAGATATTAGTCTAAATTTTCGTTAGAACTCATTAACTCTGAGTCAAGTTATGAACATAACAACCATTATTGTGACTGTTGAATTACACCAATTATTATTACAGTCGTAGTTAACATTGAAATTTTTTTATTTAATACATTTAAAAAAATACAGTTAAAGGCTGAATTTAGAATCTTGTAAAATCTAATATTTTTACTCAAATTCGACAAGTTCATTATAATATTAAAATAAAGAAGGGTCATCTGGTCGCGGAGCCTTGAACGACCGAAGCGCGTCATTTTGCTATGTGAAATTCATTTAATTAATTCTAAAAATCATTTACTATAAATAATTGACTACAGAATATTTCACAATATATTCAAAACATATAATATATTAGACGTGCAGTTAAAGTGCAATAACACAATAGGAGTTATTTAAATCGTGCATAAACTGAGAAGCGTCAATCAAAATAATTATAATGCCATGTCTTGCAATTACTGTGATACATTGCATACAGGTACTATGTGTATAGGTCAACAGTGTAAAGTTTGGTGTGAAGTGTCAAGGTGAAATATGTTTGTAAATTGTAGAAGGAGATAAACCGATGCTATAGGTTACCTGCACGACTGGCAGTTGAATGAATCCTGCAGAGGCGTAACCAACAATTGAAATAATTAACAGACGTGTAATAGAAACACACATCACGTCTAGAGTGCTTTGTAACCAATACTAAGTAGAAATAAGTTTCCAAGTACAAGTCAGGTTCTGGCAGAGCAAATAACAAACAAACTGGAAACTAGAACCATCGGACTCGTAACTTTGTTAGCCTTTGTAGGAATAAGCCACTTTCAAGTTACACTTTCAATGAAAATGTTTGCTATCCTTTATTCTAAGGCTGCATATACTATTAATGCATAAGACTTGGCGGGTGTTTGTACTGTTCAATGAACAGGATGATTTACTGCTACAATGGTAAACTATTGCTACTTGTTCAAACCGGGCGTCCTCGAGTACAAGGGTAAACTAATGCTTTGAGCAGAAACTGTCGGGAAATTAATCGAAACTGAACGTTTAAATGATAAATTTTTTGTTAAGAAAACCATACATTAAAAAATGATATTTTATAAATAGTTTAAATTTTGAATACGTTTTGGAACAAAACGTTAATGATGGTTCTACACACATTGAAATAATATTTGGAGAAAATTGTATTTTAAATTTATGATTTTTTGCTGTTAAAGATGAATCAATTTCTGCTATTTTTAATTCATGCTATATTTTAAGTATTTCTACCTATATATGTATCTACTCATGTATTATGTAATATATTTTAGATATTTTAAATAGCTAACTTTTAAAGGTTTGCACACTTAAATATCTAAAGCTCAAGTTATGATGTACGATGTAAATTCACTAAGTGCAGCTGACTGACTTGATGGTGAAGCGCCAACCTGTGAAGCCTGTCTCCAAAGTAAAATTGTATATATCGTAGGAATAGTTTTCACTAACCGATTCACTGTACTGTAGATGTAGCAGTTTGTGGTAAGTTTGTGATGGTGTGGTTTGTAGCTTGCTCTCCCTCCTTGTTACTCATTCCTCAATCTCTCACTCAACGCCTTCGCAGTTCACGCTTACAAGCACCTAACTTTAGCTAAGCACTCACAATGCCTTACAGAAACTTGCAAAAGAATGCGACGAGTAAGTTTCCTCCAACTTGGATGAGTAATGGCTTGTCGCGCTGCAAAACCTAGCACCCAGCACTTTGACGTTTTTCGTGGGAAAAGTCTTTTGATCCAAGTCGTTGCAGTTTTTGGCCGTTTTATTGCTGAGTTTGAAGGTCTTACTTGGGGTTAGGTAACGAATTGCTACTTGTCTATATGGTACCAATTTGTATAATCAACGCTAATTTTTATTTAAATTTAATACCTAGATCTTTTATAGAAGATTAAACCCTCTTTAAGTCACTATTAGAGCTATTTCATTTCTAACGATAATAAACAATTCGTCCACTTAGGACTTCCACTAGGAGTCTTATATGCTATACAATTTTTAAGTTCTTCACTGCATTAAATGTTCATAAAACTTTTCTGTATTTTGTCCACTAAATATGCTCAAGTCCGGGGCGTCATACACCTAACATGTCTGCACCGAGTAACTTATCAACTAACGTGTGCGAATGAAGATAACGTTTTCGTGTTTTGTAAATAACATGTTGTACAGTTTGTGTTTGGTGAGTAACGCATTGTGTTGGTATGCGTAGGTCGGTCCCCCCTCCCCCCCTTGGCGACTCCCCGGCCCCCCACAGATCTCCAGGGGGACGGGGACCCCCAAGGCTCGGAGCAAGAGCAAGTTACAAACTGCACCATCGCCCCCTACGTCAACGAGAAAACTCGCGTCATTGGCTTCATATCTGAATGGATCCATACGTACAATTTCTTATCTAGTAAGTAATCATTGATTGTGTTTGGTTTGTAGCTGAATAATTAAATTTTTGTTTTAAAAATGCATTGCATTTTTTCTGTCAGTTATACTACGACTTATTAGTTGATTATGCGAAACGCGGGGATTCCTTTATAATTAATGTAATATGAATTTCACTGAAGATGCAATTTTTAACAGAATCGAGATTTTCCACGTAAGTTGTCTGAGTTTGAAACATTACAAAAATATGATAACCTATGATAAATGTATATAAGGTAATTCACATGCTTATGTTACCGCCGTGGTAGCTCCTGAGCTATCACGTTAGCTAGAGCCTAGAAAGTCAGTAATAGCCCTGGTTCGGATTCTGGGGTTGACCATCTTCTTTTATCAGTATGTCTATATTCTAAGGCCTCCTGTGTTGGATTACCCCTGTATTTTCTTTATACGTCAAACGTTCTTTAAGATCTGTAGTCTATGATGTCAAAATATAGGATTAAAGACGCTAAAAAACGATGTTACTGATATTGCTGATTTTAAAGCTAAAAACATAGTTTGAGTGCGAAGTAAAAAGAGGGACGGTTGCCTTGAGTAAGGTGACAAATGAGATATTCTGAAACAGAACAGAGGCCACTCACTGTGACGACACAATGAGCACAATAGCTCGGGACGATTGCAGTGGTGTGGTTTTAGTGTTTTGCCACAGCAGGGGCCTGCCTCTGGAAACAGAGCTCCTGGGGTGTTTTTCACTCTTGTTCCTCTTTCTGGGAAAGGAAAGAGGTTCGTGCGTCGAGCATTACCCCGATATTGAGCCGAAACAGGGGAGAAAACCCGTTTGAGGCTCAAGAAAAAAACATGGTGTCGTACCATGAGAAGACGTTATAGAATAGATTATATCGTCAGGATTGGTATATGGGTTAAAATAAAAAATAAATGCCATCACAAATGTGCTGTGTAGTAACAGTGAAGAGTGTTGCAGAGAACAGGGAGAAGCTGGTGCTGTACCTGTCTGTGTCGATCAGCGCGGGTCTGCTGTCACTGTTGGCTCTGGTCATCACCAGGTTGCTGTGGCAGAGACGTCGTCCTCAGTTACCACAGTCCACCACGCTGCCCAGCTACGTGGACGACCTCAGCGAGGTGGACACCGACATAGACCTCACCTCCACCGTGCCCGCCACCATCACCATCCTCTCCAGCCCGCTCCCGCCCGGCGAGGTAGGCATACCCACACAATCCGTGGTGTCTCACCTGAGAGGGGTGACTGGTCTTGGTGCGGGTGTGAGTCGTCAACAGAATTAATTCTATTTTAATATGGTGGTAACACTGTAATTTACGTCCTGCTTTGTTGCATAAACATTTTTTTTAATAATAAAAACAAAAAAAATCACAGAAGGTTTTTAGAGTACTATTTGATATCAGACATTGGACAAAACTATTTGATATAGAGCTTGAAAAGAATTGAATTAAGATAATTTAATAGGACGTTTTATAATACTTTGAAAGGATTATGATTACTTTCTGAGAGTGTTCTGAGTAGGGAAGTGTACACTTAACCCTAGAAGTGGCAAGCTTTTTACTCTTAATTAACAGCCACTCAATTTTCAGCCACTCAGTACATAGGAGTAGCAAGCGCTTACTTGGTTATATACCTGCCCGGTGGCAGTCTAGTGCGCTACGAGAGCAGGTTCGGTTGCTTGCCCCCAGAGAGCAACATCGTCACCTAGGTGCTAGTGTCTAACTAGTTCACTAAACTGACGACAGATGCCTCCACCTGCCACTTCTTATTGAATATGTAAATGCGTCGTGAATTACCACTTTGCCAGATCTAGGGTTAAAAGAATGTTTGTAGGGTCCCTGGTAGAAAACAAAAAGGATGGTGAACACATTTTGGCATCATTTTTCACTTTTCAAAAACAATTGTCACACTATCTAACATGAACCTTTCCGCTAAATCGTTAGCTACAGCATTGTTATAGTTCAATACAAAAGGGACATTACATGATTATTTCCTTGTTATATTTAGTGCTTTGATGGCTATAGTATCAATTATCTTTGAGTGCTCT
This sequence comes from Nephotettix cincticeps, assembly GCA_023375725.1. Taxonomy (NCBI): domain Eukaryota; kingdom Metazoa; phylum Arthropoda; class Insecta; order Hemiptera; family Cicadellidae; genus Nephotettix; species Nephotettix cincticeps. The sequence goes on from CM041788.1 coordinate 36,122,699, forward strand.
TCCCGATTTTCCTCCTTTATGTCAAGGTTTCCAATACATCCAAATCAAGATGTATATTTCCTAGGGGAGTTATAAGCTATTTATTTCTGAGGACCGTTTTAAAAGTATATAATTTTTGAGCTATGGCTTGAACAAATTTAGCTATAGACAAGAATTAATCAATAAAAATATTGTCATTGCCAGGTGGTGAGATTCGGAAGCGAGTCGAGCGCCCCACGCAGCCTCAGCCGGAGCGGCAACAACCAGTACTACTACGGCTGACCCCTGCCTCCCGCGGAGCCCTACCCGGGACCCTTGGACACCGAGGGCGTGTACCCGGACAGCTCCAGGAGCTACTGCTTCTAGCAGGAGACCGTCGTGTGACGCCGCGGTCGTGGTGTGTGACAGGCTTGGAACCGTTACTGAAAAGTCACCGGTTAGTTGGAACAGGTTGCTACTACCGTGACAGACTTGGGACCGTTATTGGAAAGTCACCGGTTAGGTTACCCCTACTGTGACAGGCTAGGAGTGAAACATTATTTACAAAACTAAACCATACCAATAGAAAAATGTATGCTCGCAATCGATGAGGATGAGAACAATGATAAATTTTATTTCCTTTGAACATCAAATACAGGTATAATTAAAAAATATTATAACATAATCTTTAGTTGTAAATTAGTTATGCCTAGCAAACCTAATAGTAATATAAACACAAATGTATAAAAAATTAACACATATTTGTATAATATAAGGAGTTCATGGTGATAACGCAGTTAAAGGAGAGAAGTAATTATGTACTTAATTTGTTTAGTAAACTAATCACCTTCTCTTTTACTCCAGTATATTATTTAGGCCAAAGACGTCATTAAATTAAATATTGAGAAACTAGATATCAACTATTGGTATTTAAAACAGAAACACATAGTATTTATATGTTTGAAACACAAATTTACATAAAAATAATGAACAGTCTGGACCATACAGACTATCTTGACAAATATATTAGTTTTAAATACTAAAATTGTGTTGTCATAACCTAATACAATTGTTAATAATTTGACTTAAACTATATTATTTCACTTGCCATTTATACTTTATTAGAGTTGGTGAAAATTATATTCTTTTCTTATGACATTCTAAGATAAAATTCAGTTTTACCAAAGTTTCACTAAATTCCTTAGAGTTAGTTTACTACTCGTTAAAAATGACCGAACACTATAAATAATTATGATGACGACTTTATAAAAATCTTTAAATGTTCTATTGAGCACTAACCCCCAAATTATAAAACCATTTATATAAATAAAATTCCTACTTGAAATTGCATCAATTTTAAATCCATTGGTATCAAATATTCTTAACACCCCCTCCCTTGCAACCTACAACAACAATACGACTACTGAGGGGTCAAGAGTCAACCGCCACTGTAGTTACAACCTGTTCCATGTCCTGACCGTATTGAAGAGCTTGTGAACAGCTGAGTGACAAGCTTAGACAATCTACACGTATATCAATGTAAAAAGTTGTAGATATTACGAGGTTATTGTCATAAACTGAAGAACACAATTGATGGTGCTCAAATTGTTGTGACATATTATACATGCACAAAAATAAATAGGTAAAAATGTACGGTGTAGATTTATATGTAACCCTAGACTGAACCTTATCAGTGTTATATTGTTTTAGCTTCAGTATTTTTTCCATATTAAATGCGTTATTGAAGGTGGAGATAGCTTTGTTAAACATTTTAAAGCTATGAATTGCATATTTTTTAAGAACAGATTTTTTTCATTCGATTAGGGACTATGTTAACTACTTGGTATGAATGTAAGAATAACCTTTTTTGTCATAAAAAGTCCATCAGTAGTATTTTATAATACTTTGAAAACTATTTTAGCTCTCTAGCTAATATACGGTAAATCTAGCATTCTGGAAAATCGTTATCATATCATTCCATGACAGATCGTCATCACAATGTTTCCAAATGTAATACTCAAAATTTCGTATATGTAAATAAACAAAAAATAAATAAATGCAAATGCAGTTTAACCAATATTGTGTATAGAAAAAACAAGATTAAATTTATTCGTGGTAAATTTAAAGGCTTTGAGGGACCGGGAATCTTGTCCTGTGCTACGGCATTGATGTACCTTACCACAAATAAAACGTCACACTTGTAAAAAACCCTTTTTAATCGGTTAAATAATCGGCTGTAATTGTATGCATTAAATGACTCACTATCTCACTATGTTTTGGTGGTTATTCAACTTTTTGCTTAAAGTATGTTTAAGCACCAAAATGAAAAGATATAAAAAATAATAATAATCAACAGCTATCTTGTATTATTATTTAACATGTATTGGTGCTAAGTTTAAGTATTATTAATAAACAAACAAGTTTCATATAATATGAAAACTACTTGGTAACTTGATGTTACCAATTTTTTAGTAAGCAGGATTCGTACTATATTATTAATTAATTATAAATAATATTGAATAATTAATTATTAAAACCTGTGATGCTATACTTACTCTTGATTATTCTTTAAATTTAAATGTATATTGAATTAAAATAAAGTATTGAAATTAATGTTGTTAAAACATTTAGAAATATAGTACTTTCGTTAAATCATTACCTTTTAAGTTCATGCAATGAATGTAAATTTGATATGATAGGTATCGTAAAGATGTAGCAATATTGAGATATAAAGTAGCGTTACTAACACACAGTGCCTCAATATTGTAAATTAATATTGTAAATTAAAGTAGTTCAGTGACATATAGAATGTGTACAGTGTATTTCTGAAATGATCAGTTGTATGTGTTTTACTAATATATATGTTTGTAAAAAATGTGATAGTTTTATTACTACTCTCCTGAGTAACTTAAACTAAACTAACTCTTTGGCATTTAAATTGTTGTATTTTAGAACTATTTTTTTGTGATTGAAATATGTAAATATAACAATTTCAATATGTCGATGATTATATCAAAATATTTAGTAAAAATTAGAATTTTACAATACATGGTTGAAATCAGTAACGTAACTGAAAAACAAATGTTATGTATTGTATGTGGATTTTCCATTATTTTAATTTCAAAAAATCTGGTGGCAACGAGGGAGAAAAATATATGCAATTTTGGGGAGGTTCAATTAACAACTTCAGATAAAACTAAAATGGTTGGAATATCAAAGTAAGTCGGCTAATAAAATACCATTTACTTATATGTTGGTTCAGCGTAGCAAAGATAATATTTCCATTAATATAAATAATGTAGAACGATAACCAAATTTATAATATAATAATAGCCCACAGTGGATTAATTACTTCTTAAAACACAGTAAAATATATAGTATAAAGGCTATAATTAATTATACATATACAAGAAACACTGCGTTACTTACCTATTTATAGCAAGTTTATCAACCTATCTTTGAAATGAAATAGCATTAAACGTATTCCATATGGAAAATTATTTTCCGTGTGCCACACTAACTTCTTATTTGCCTTAAATTTTATTCTGTGTCCTTTGGTCAGAACTGTGAAGTGCTGTATATTAAAATGAGTTATCAAAAGTAAAATCACTGCTAATAAATGACTTTACGAATGTATTTACGTGTTATATCAAACACTAGAAAACTAAATGTTTCATGTTACTATAACATTATTTTGCATTTGTAACCTTTAACATGGATATGTCTTAGCTCTGGGGGAGGTGTTGGCAATTTGCGTGACCAACATTTGAAACAGTTCCGTCTGGTTAGTGACGTCATAGCTTGGTTATATGAACACCTATTTAGAGGAACTGAAATCATTCCCGTAAGACATATCCTCGATCTAACCTATTTCACACACGGAAGTAGATACAAACTTTTTTAATTTGACTAATGCCACCTCCAATGATAGGAGGCTTAAGTTCTCGTGCACTTGAATCCTCTCCTAGCAATCACAGATAAAACAAAAAAACACTTAGTTTTTTTTAGCTTTATCCACACTATATGATTAAATTTATGCTGAGCTATTTTAAATTTACATTTTGAGAGATGTTCGACCACTGCTGCGTCCACATAATGACCGTTCGAAGTTTCCCTGGTCGTTCATAGATGTATGAAGCTTCTTGTATCTCATTTATTCTCACTTCGCTAGAATATACGGTAACTTTAACGACCAAGCTGGGAAAGTGGAATATGTTGCAGCAGGAGAGCGGAATCTCGGTAACAAGATACTCAATCTTCACTCTTTGTCTCATGTTTTTTATTCTAAAATATTGTTGTAACGTGGGATAAATAAATAAGCATTACGACATTGTTATTCTGAATCTAGAGAGGCACTTATAAAGAGAACTATTTTAAACGAATGTTAAAAGAAAATAAAAATAAAAGTAGGAGGTTAAAGGTTCGTCTTAGAATATTTTTTGCTGGATTCAAATTAATAGTTAAACTGATACAACAGAGATATATATTTGTTCCTGGATCATGAAAATCAGATGAATGAGATTTTATTTATCTTAAAAGAAGTTCAATAAAATGTTTTTAGGGAACAATACATTTTATGGTATTTTTAACACTGCTTAACTGCTATTTGTGATTAGAATTTTTTTCGTTTTTCTGCTTCAAAATCAGCTGTTTTATATACATGTGTTAAAGGGCAAAGGGTGTTTATTTTCTTCCTAGTGTTAAACCTATTATTATGATGATTTTTGAGTCCTAAGCTGCAAAAGATCATTGTTGATGTTACTTTTGATTCAAGGTCAGCATTCGATTGTAAATAATCGATAATGTAACTGCAACAATCAATATCGATTTTTGTGTATTTCGGACGTTCCGAATATAGATTTTGAAACTGTTAATTGACTATTAAATTGAACAATCGATAACAATAACTAACATAGCCTAAACAACCAATTGGGAATTAAGAAAGAACTGCTACAACGTAAGTGACACAACAGCTGATTATCTTAGTGACAAAATAGTTAACAACACTAGCGATACTCAATCACGTAATAATGTTTTACGAGTTTGTTTCATTTTATTTGCAGTATAACAAAAAATATAGTTGATCACACTGCCCAAATTTGGCTTTTTTATACAGGGTGTCCATGAAAAAAGTTTCAGGACTTCGGTGAGTGATTAGGTACATTAAAAGGAAGAATAAAGTTCCAATAGAGGTATGGCCTAAAACGCTTATTTTCTCAGATATCCGCCATTTTGTATTTTCCACAAAATATTTTTTATTTCAAACATTTTTAAACGGATTTTTTCAAATTTGGTAGGTGTTTAACCTAGTAGATTAGTATTATTAAAAATAGCTAATATGATCCAAGCTATAAATCCAAAATGGCGGTCATTTACAATTTTAAAACTTAAATACTTTGTTAACGGTAAAGTTTAAAATGGCCACCATTTTAAATTTTGAGCTTGGATCATGCTAGTTATGTTTTAAACAATACTAATCTACTAGTTTAAAACACATACAAAATGGCGGATATCTGAGAAAATAAGCGTTTCAGGCCATACCTCTATTGGAGCTTTTCTCTTCCTTTGAATGTACCCAATCACTCACCGAAGTCCTGAAAAGTTTTTCATGGACATTCTGTATATACTCGCACATTTAACATCCTCGGTTGTTAAACTTATGCTCATATTAAAAACTACCGTTTTTGGTCCTAGTGACAAAATATACTATTTTGCTACCTTCTATGCAAAGTTGTAATTTACTCTCAGGAATAGTGATACGGTACTATTTTCCATCCCATGGGACTCTCTAACCAGGGACAAAAATAGACACTGTTAGTATCAAGGTATGAAAAGTGATTTTATAAGAATAACATAGGAAGGATCCAGACTCCGTTGAAACTCCGTACACGAATAGATATAGCGACAATTGAGGTGTATAGAGTTTTTCGTGGTGGCAGTACTATGTATTTTTATTTTTATTGTATTATTCTGCTAGATGACAGTGGCAGTGAAGATTTTGGACGTGAAGTTTTAAGTCCGCCAACTTTAACATACAAATTATACAACAATTCTTCAAGCATCCTGGTTTGCCAGTAACGCGTCTCTCTATACAGGCATCTCCACCCCTCTTGTCCTGAATGGAATCGAACGTTTTAGTGGAAAATACATACTAAAATTTGATAAACAGCCAAATAATCTGGCACTCAACCTTTTAGACAGCAGTAATAACACATACCAACTGAAACGTCACAACTTCCTGGACTTGTCTTGTCGTTCTCAAAGATAGTAGTTATCATGTTTCCTGTTTAATGACAGATTGTTTAGTGAACGATTTCTAACTCACGTGTTTATAAAATGCAGCCTACATCAGACTTACCTATTGATTTTCCAACAAAACAGATTGTAAAAAAAGCTTATGTTAGGAAAATTTAAGCCTATTATTATGTTTGAAAAACAAAGGTCAAAATATATGTTTAAATAATATTTTATATCGTATGATTTTAGGCAGTTGAGCTCAATCGTTTATTTAGACTAACTAAGATTTAATTCTGGAGGTAATTTTGATTTTAAAACGAACGGTTGTGCCGATTCAGAATTTCTCGATTCTGAATATGTTGGTTTCAAGATATCAAAACCAAAAAAATAAACAAACTTATTGTGATAGTTGACCTTCCCTAACAGAAGCTGTTGGGTCCCAGTAATTGGCCCCTCGTAATTGGACTCACACAAGCTATGGTGTTGTATGTGTGTCGCTTATTATTATCAGTGTAGGTACTCCTAGACATAATATGGGTGTCATAGAAGTATGTTCCACTTTTTCACGTAACTGTTACGTTACTTTTTACGTTGTTTAAGGATACAAAGTAAAAAAATCGAGACATCTAAATAAATGTGTTTAGACTCCTGGTCATAAAAATTCTGCTTTTTACGAGATTTCCGTTTAAAACACATTAAAAAACTAATATAAAAAATTATTTCCTTCAAAAGAAGGATACGTATTGTGAACAAGCTTGGTTAAATAAATGAGATGAATGGCACAGTTTACATATTAAGCCTTACCTAAGCGGAACCGGAAAGAGGTGGCACCTTCTCGAAATACAACCGCAGTTTCAAACACTTAAATCACTCGAGTCATGATTTGCGACGACAAGCCTGGTAGCCTTAAATTGTCTTATCTCCCGTTTGTTCACTTGGAAGTTTCCACTAGAACAATGTATTTTGATGTCTCAATGTATTTTAATACAGTCAATATTTTTTGCCTTATGTAATTTTAATTTACCATATGTATATTAGTTTAGTATTAAAATAAAAATACTGTAAATTACTGTGGGGGAACAGAATTATAAATTCCCAATCAGTTAAAAAACTCCAAGTAAAATAATCCCAAATCATAAGGGTCCAATACAAGTTAGTTTTATAGTTAATATTTACAAGTCGAGCTGACACATACCTTGTGGACAAGGCCAAAAGTCAGACGAAAGCAGCGCCACTTGAATCGGGAACGGTCAGTAGACAGTAGGGTAGTGGTTGCGGCAGGAGTAGACCCGAAAAGAAGCGATGTAGTCACCCCAAAATATGAACTTTTAGCGAAGAAATGAATGACGAAAGGCGAAAAAGATTATGATCGATGATGATGACGAGGATTCATTGAAATTACAACAAACTATTAAACTATAATAACACTGTTTAAAATGAAATTGCTTCAAATTGAATCAATTCAAATACAACACTTTACTAAATATTTTACAATGGCGTAAAACTTTAGATGTTATTTAATAAAATCTAAATAATAAAATAATCAATTCAATTGCAGTATAATTGTGTATGTATATTTTTCTATAAAACATTGTAAAGAATAAATCGTAATGAAAAATTTGATTGTTTGTATGCATAAACATTACCACAAAAGTGTATGACGTCTAAACTTCCTTTGTATTGCCAACATAAAAGAGGTCGGATCCCACACACTGTAGCGTTTTCCATTACTCAAACATATTTGTATCAATTTGTGTATTCGTGATTAAGAATTAGATTTTACTTTAAACTGGATTAGTGGTACTTTAGACTATGAATTTTTGTAATCCATAGTCAAAGGTAGTAGTACCTTGGTGAAATACGAAGATCTCCCTTTCCCCATATTCCTCTAAAATGATTGTATTTAGCGCCCTTTGGGATATAGGTAAGGTCATCGATATGTCTAAGGGGAATGTTTTCATATCCTCTAAACAGTTGACCTTATAGCCATATGACGTCACTAAGCATATGACGTCACCATTTCAAATTTTGTTCACCATCATCTAATCACTGTGGGATTTACATTCCAGCCGTGTATCCCGCAAGACAGATGATCCTACAGGGGTAGTGTTATTTTACATAGCACGCAAGGGCGTGGCTGGTCTTCTATTGCCTGCCTTGCATTCGTTTCCACGAGACCGCCTCGTAAAACCAAAATTCCTCTCCGGCATATTTAACTACCAATAGCATTTCAACAAAACACCCCTGTTAGTTCTTATGAAATTTATATTATTAGTATAACCTTTCTGAAAAATCCCTACTCATTTACGTAAGGCAGTTATGAGATTATGATTTTGTCGTGTATAAGGCATCCAAGGGGCATACAGTTTAACGTGGGGTCCGAACCACAATTATTTACCTCTGGTAGTCTAGTTATAAAGATGGCCTTTGCGGATGAACGTAGTATTCAGTAGTGTGGACTTTAATACAAACACAAGAGTATATTGCACCCACCGACCATCACTCATAACAAACTATCCACAATTCATGACCTCTAAGTAGCTGGATAACAGGACATGCTATTGGTTCCAATGTACTAAAATACTAAATACTACCAACTTATACTAATAAATGTGCTAATATCAATTATGGAAGATGAAAATTTATACTGAAAGGACAGTTTTAAATTAAGATTGCTTCAATGCCTTTTTTACCTCCGATTTTATCGCTTTTACATTACCTATATGTTCAGATATTACATGAAAATTTTAGGAAGTTATATTTAATCGTTTGGGGTAAGGTAGGTGCAATACTATTTCTTCATTAATACTGCAATAATATAAGCTTTGTTTGCCACTAATTTAATTAAATTACGATTGTAATGTAGAAAATTTACGCTGAAAATCGACAAATATCAGTATAATTGGAATTATACTATTATACACAAAATATTTGTTATTCATTTTCAATTGTCTTAAATTAAGTACGTATTAACCATTGAAGAAGATTGTCGGCTTACGTAATCTAAACTAAAGTGATTCGTTATAAGTTTGGTGTTAATTGTCAGGATAAAATTAAAAAATACATATACTTTATTTAATAACAATTTAAACCTATAAAACATTTTTAAATTTTATCTTAATATACACTATTAAAAAATATTTTGATAAAAACGTTACGTTTAAGCCTTTCCAGAAGGTTTTAGTTTATAATAGTTCAATTATCGAATAGCATAATATGAGGAAATTTCGAGTAGGCAATTCTGGAAACAATTATAAAAAGAAAGATAGCTTTTGTTTAATGTAGTGAGTAATTTATTTTATTGCCTGTCACTGGTAGCCCGGCCCGAAAGACTTCACTTGAGCTATCCGAAATGTCCTAATCATTATCTTGTATCTATTTAAGAGAACTTTCCTTTGAGTTTTTATAAACTGTTTGGTTTTAATTTAAGTAGGCAAGTCTTTTTGTCATGTTAATGAAAAAATCATTTAACACTATGTGATGTATGTGATGGTTGATTGCTTTTAAACCTAATATAAAAACTCAAATACGTTTAATGTTAAATCTTATGATAATGATTTTACACGTTTTATAAATTTTAAATTATAATAATACAAATATGTGTGATAGTCTTAATTTAGTATTTGCAATTTGAATATTGATTAAAAATAAACATATTTATTTACGAAGGCAATAGGACATTTAAGTCAAATGTATATAAAAGTACTACTAAATAATATTGATGGTGTGTGTGGTGAAGTGATAATTTAAAAGTAACAGAGTAGTAATAAATAATAATAATATGTGATATGTAGTGATAAATATTCAAAATGTGATTGAGTATAAAAACATTGGTAAATGGAAGAAATAAAAAATAGCAATATCTGAGAAACTTAACAATCATAAAAACGTAGTGTTAAAAAAATGTAAATCCTAAATTACGTTTTATTCAAAAATTGATTTTCCATGGAAAAAAATGAACTGATATAGCCTATTAGGTTTTAGTTTTATTATACCAGATGAACCTTAAAGGTTCAAGGCAATTAAATATCCTTCCTTTAGGCTGAAATTGTGTCATCAAGGTAAAATATCATAAACACCTGAGAAAGACGGTACAGGGTTCGATTCTAGGGAAGACAAAGCTTTTTGACGCGTTTGTCTTCACAAAAGTATTAAAACTAATACAGTTAGTATCTAATTAAAAGTTTATTGTTAAAATAGTAAAAATTACTACGCAAAGTATGGTTCTTCGTTATGTGCCTAATAATCTGTTGCAGATTGCGTAGTGTAAAGCATAATAACTACTTAAATCGGTAAATTATTATTATTATTAGATCAAATGTTATTCTTAAAGTCTGGGATTTCTGATTCCATGATTTTGTTCCAGTAACAGGAAGACTTGTCCAAACAAATCTTATATAAAAACTTATCACATTACTTACTTTGACCCAAAACAATGCAGTAAATTCCATAAAACTTCCCAGGATTGAAATTTTAATAATCGTCTCTCCGGTGTGGTATTTTAGTAAGTTCTAAGAGTAAATAATCGAAATGTGATAACTAAACGATAACTGAAGGATGGTTTTTAAACAAACTTACATTCATTATTACGGCTAGTGTCATGCAATGATTAGTATCGGATAATATTTCAACTGTGACGTCACATTATTTACATTTTTGTCTTGTTGAAATCAAATCTGTACGTATGGAACGATCGACCATTTTAACCAAAGTAAAGTAATGTAAAAGTATTAACCAGTTATGTTATTTATATATTTTACAGTTAATTATTACGAATGTAATCAATAATATTATAAGGAAGAGGTGGTTTCTATATGGCTTTTTGTCGTGGAAAGCAAATGCGAAAGATGCCGAACCGATCGGTTTGGAATTTTGCACAAAATTATATCTTAAACTCATACGAATCATACGCATAGTTATTTTCTTAAAATCCGCTTGTACTATATGAATGTCTTAGATTTCAATATTTACATTTTCAAAGGATATCAACATAAAATTGCTAAAATGTCAACAGCTGTGGACACTAACATTTTGCAGTTCAGGAAGACGAAAAAGCTGCCGTGACCGCCCTAAGTTCCAATGTTTCAATGTTATTGATTACGTGTTAACTCAGAGTACTACAAAAGGGCTGAATTTATAGATCTAAAAATGTTAGTTAACGATGCGAAAAAAATATTTCTATTTTATGTAAAATTGTGAAACTGTGATTTTATTATTTATTAAAGATGAAAAATAAAACCAATTAACATAGCCTATTTTTATGATATAGGCTATGTTAAATATGTTATATGATAAATACTGATAAATATATGTATAAAGATATTAAAAACAAATTAAACCCTCCCTTATGTCAAAAATATCTTAACACTACGTTATCACCTAGTACTAGCAATGTGAGATTGAAGCACCCCCACCACACCTGCCTCTTGTGATCCCAATGAAAAGAAAAGTGTAATGTATCCACAATTACGCCAGAACAAACCAACCCATTCGGATTCTATCCATGGCGAACATCATACACCTCAAGAACCAAACTGCAGGACCCATATGCTGAATCAAGAGGTCTAGAAGAAACAATTCACAGTTTCGTCGATAAATTTGAATTAATTATATTGCAGCAGACAGATTAGATTGCTTATGAAATAGAACCTTCATTGAATAGACCTTTATGATTGCTTATGAACCTTTTAACTACAGTTATTAGTGAATTAACATGAACCATTTTTATTGAATAGGATTGTGGAACGCTAACGGCTTGGCAAAGCATTACCAAGATTTAAAACTATTTATTTCGCATGAAAAATTGGACATAGTATTAGTTCCTGAAATACACTTTACCAATTTAAGCTAATTCAAAATGCCTCGTTTTACAACATATACTACCAACAATCCTGATAACATTGGTCATGGTGAAACTGCAATTATAGCTAAAACCCTAATCCCCAATTGGAATACCTACAGGCTACAAATGTCACCGTCACAGACTGGCAAGACTCCTTAACATTTTCTTTTTCTTCATTTTCTTCCCTTAACACTCTTGGCCATAGGTTTCGGTCTGGTGGAGTCTATAATGCCAAAAATCAAATGTGGGGCTCCATAATAAATAATCCACGTCGAAGGCAGCTTGTGAGAGCTATGTTGGGTAATAATTTAAATCACATTTCTACCGGCGAGCCAAAATACTGGCCAACTGACATTAAAAAATCCCTGACTTGCTAGATTTTTTTTGTTTTTAAAGATATATCAGACAACTACCTACAAATTGATTCAAATCTCGACTACTCATCCTGACCGTTTCCCTGTTATTCTAAGTGGAGGAACCTCCATATTCTTACAAGAAAGCCCTCCTATTTTGTGCAATACATTTACCGATTATGACTACTTTCGAAATATCATATCTAAAAATATTGACCCCAAAATTCCTCAACGTTCTCCTTACACATCGAACTGAAGTTCTGAGTTCTGTATCTAGGCATGCGTATTAGATAGTAAACTCACATATGGAATAAACACCTACGTTTAAACCTAAATTACAGAAACTTATTATGACTCCTCTACAGAAACTTTAAATTATAAACCCATAACAACATTCATATGTGCAAAGTCATCTTACGGACTTACGGCATTCAACTGTGAACTTCCGCCAACTCTAATATTCAAACTATACAACGAATCCAGAAAGGTTATGCGATCTATTCTTCAAACACCCTAGTTTGTCAGTAATGCGACCCTCCATACAGATACCTCTATTCAACTTGTCCTTAATGAAATAGAACGCTTAAGTGGAAAATACCTTTCAAAATTAGATCAACATCCAAATGATTTGGCACTCAACCTTTTGGACTACAGCAATAACACCTACAGACTAAAACGTCACAGCTTGCTTGACCTACTTTCGTTCCCAAAAATAGTTATTATGTTTTCTGTCTAATATTAGAGTTGTAATTGAACAATTTCTAACCCCTATGATTATAAATGTACATCAGATTTACTTATTATTTTTCCAACAAAACGTATTGTGAATAAAGTTTATTTTTATAAATATATATATATATATTGCTCGCTTTTATCAAAATCCTGATCGTACAGGTAAACCCTCAACAAACAAGGTAACGGTGGAAAGATTCAGAGGAGGAAAATTTAGTAAGAAAGATAACCTCGACTGGCACAACATGAGGTCTGATATACCGCGCTCACTTGGTTCCATAGGGCTGGTTATCTCGCCACCTCTCAGCAGGCGGAGAATAAAGTCAACGTATTTTACACAAATTATACATGTTGTAAAATTTAATTAAACCATTTATAATCTAAATAAATGAATAGGTTTTAAAGTACAATAGAAGCTTACATACTGCAGATTTAATTCACAGGTAATTTATTTAGAATTTGAGGTAGTTTTAGATTAATTCAGTTAATATTATAATTTATTTTCCTATAAAAAATATATCTCTTATAAGAATCTAAATTTAAAAATATAGAGTTATTATATAAACCAAGGAAGCTAGAAAAGTTCATATCTCACTCTTCCTGGAGGAGTGTTGTCATGTAAGATGCATTTCACAGAAAAGAGATATAGTTATTTTAAATTGAATTTAAGCTATGAGCTGTGGAGAGTTATGATTAAATTGTAATTATTAAAATAAATATTCAAGAAATACGTTCAGTATTAAAATAATTATGTTTCTAGACATGTCCTATAAATAGAACCTACTGTAAAAAATTTAACTACAGTGGCCCAATCGTAAAACAGTAAAAGTTTGGATGATAAATTTTTTGTTAAAACATTTCAAACTATAAATACTTAAAATAGTTTTTTTGTATAAAAAAATTACCAACTTTGGAGATTTTCAGATTATTATTGTTTAAACTAGTAAGGATCCTATATATTTTCATAAACAGTAACCTTTTCCAGCTATGTACAATTGCCAATTAACTAGAAAGATTTTTCAAATTGAGAATTATTGTTTTTGTTATTATATAATATGACAATAATTAATTATTGTCATATTATAACTAGTTTGTACTTATTTTTTAAAATTGAATTATTTACAAAGGACACGAACTATACATGTTAGGGGGCAAATAAAAAGTGGAAGGTTTTTTTTAAACAAAAATATGGGTTAGTGATATTATCATTAATACACGTTGCGCAATTTTAATGAAGTTGTTAACTTAATACACAAATAAATATTATTTTTAATTTGGCCATTTTTAGAAACCCAAACTAGTCCTCCTGATTCATAATTGGAGTAGTAATCATTAAAAAAACATTCTGTTGTCATTAAATACTACCAGGTCAAGTTGTGACCGAAATTGTATATACTTTTGAAATATGAAATAACTTAAATAATAGTAAAGCCAGAAACCATTGGTACAGTAACCAGAGAGGCTCCTTTTAATATACTTTTAACTATGTGTTACTATTTATGCCTTTATTTGTATGCTTCAAAATGTTATGGCTACTTCACTAACTTCACTAATTTAAACTTTCATTATGAGTTCAAATTTAACCGAACAACCCTCACTGGTTTGAGAAATATATTTCTCGCTGATTTCTATTTAATTATAAAACCTCTATTTTTAATTAATATTGTTGACAGCATAAAGATAAATAGTATTAAATAAATAAAACTCTAACCATACCATAGCATTATAGCTATACACGATGTTCTGAGTTAATATATGATTGATGTTGGTTTTTATGAGTTGAGCATGAACACAATAAGATATCAATCAATGAGATTGAAATATGATGATTTGTTTTGGGAATAATCCGTAACTCAAGCCTATTTAAAAAGTTCTTCTATAGGGTAGTAATGCATATGTACATACACATAAATAAAATTATAAGTATTACGGATTGAATTCATAAACTAACTACTTAAAAAAACTGTCAATACATTTAAGAATTCCCAATATTATATAATATGCATCACGTGTCTATTTTCTCATTGATTAAAACCTGCCTAAATAAAGCAACCATTTCCATTAAGAATCAGTGAAAATGCGTTAATCTATTTTGAAAACCATATTTGATTGATATTAAATCATGGTTTGATTATTGAAATATTATTTCTAGAAGTGAGTTTATACAGAAAAATCCAATGGTAAACTCAACAAAACACAAAACGGATGACAAACCTCAATATCCTGTTTGCCTTGGACCAAAAATTAATTTCCTCTAGGTGTCCACCGTTCAAAAAAATACATTGAAAGTGTAAGAAAAATATGTATTCTCACAGATTTTAGTATCCTGAAACAGTTTTTAAAAAATAATTCAATTTTTTAAAAAATTCAAAAATAATGGTCGATAGATTTGTTATAGATTTGAGATTCACCATTTAGGTATCATGTATCAGTACTCAATAATATTAATGCTTGATGGTCGTTTCTTTTGAACTAAACCTTTCTGTTATTGCTCAACTTTTTTTATGATTTAGGTATCAAAAAATGGTATCTATGGGTAGTTTTATGTAATAACCGGTTTCTGTATCTTGTTCTAAAGGGCATGTAATGCTACAGTTTGATTCCCACGTAATATTAACATTGGGACATAGTTTGTTAATTTAAAAAGCGTAACCAGAAGAAAAAATAGCAATTACCAAATGAAAATAGGCCTATCAAATACATGTTTATACTGGTCATATTTGACGTATGGTAATGTTTCGGCTAGGGAGGACAAGGAGAAGTGAGAAATTTTTGCTCAATACTTTTCTTCTGTCTTTGTTCCATCATCTCAACTAGGCTTCAGTTATAAACTTAAATAGGTTGTCATTTAAAGTTCCGAAGTTTTCCGGGCCTTAGGTGAGCTTGACACCTCCGAAGGGTTCAAATTCAATACTACTCAACTACATAAGCCTATAATACAATGGCTGTCTTATATGTTTATTTTAAAATCCTATTCTAAGAGTTTATTGTAAACTTTATAATAGACAGTAAAATATTGAAAAGTCTTTTATAAAGACTTCCTAGGAGTAAAAGTCCTGAAAATATTGTTCACCCCTCAAATATTAAACCCTCAAATCAGTCAATAAGTGCGCACATCAATATAATACTGTATACATATAATCTATCAATATCCATGTCTCTAGAAAACCGATTAATGTATTTAAAAGAATCCTTTTAGGTTTGACCGGATATTAACTTTGAGTACACTAAAACCGTTTACTTTAAGTACGGAGCAGCCTTGAGGGTGACGTAACCTGAGGCATTTAGCGGCTGATTGGGCATTAGATCCTTTAACAGTGGATGCTGAGACGATATGGCCGTCCGACTTGTGGGTTTATATCTTTTTCAGGTGAGTTCTTCACCATTTTAATTACACTTAAACTTTACAACCTTTTTAGTTTCATAGGAATTATTACATACAATTTAATTACTTAATAAATTACGAATTTACTAGTTTTCTGCACTTTTTCCTGTTTTTCCTTTTTTAATGGTTATTTATTTCTATTCACTTTAAAAATCATATGTTCTATATAACTTAAAAATGACTAAAATTTCTGAAAACTAGGGGTTTAGAGCTTGTTATTTTATTTAGGGAGGATTCGGATCTATTTAAAGTATGTAAAAGCCTTCTTCAAAGTGTAAAGATTGTGGTAAATATTTTACATTATAGTAGGTTCTCTCATTTCCAGGAAGAGGAGTAACAAAAAACTTGTTTAGCGTTACAGAAGGACAATAACACAGATCCAATTAATTTCTGTGCATCTTTCTGTCTAGAAAAGGTCTGAGCTATTACATGTAAGAATAACCTAAACAATCACTTTTCCAATGTAAAGACAAAACTCAAATTTAGTTTATTAATATTTACAAGTGTATAGTAACTCCTCAATAGTCCTAAATACCAGATGGGTTTGCACTGATTGCCATCTCAGTACTCATCTTGGGTCTCTTCTATTGCACCTCCTCTCGGTGCTCAATGGTAATTATCTATATCACAGTTAATGCTTATCATCCTTGTACACAGTAAATAATTAATTATTATACTTGTATTGTTGTGCTGTGCTATTTTCCGACCTGTGATCCCCATTATAATAATCTGTAGGAGTCTATGACCCATTGTATTTTATTCTATATCTCAATCATGTTTTAAAGTAAGACCGTTATAATTCTGCATCATGGGATCCTCGAGAGTACAAAATTATGAGGTTCTTACTGGTTTCCCTTCAGTATATCTTCAGTATTCCTTGGTAACTCCTCTTTGACAAGTAAATTTTAACTTATGTTAAATAAAAAAGACAAAGTTTTTTGTTGTCTGACTGAAAATATAAGATAATTTAGATAGCACATAAACTCGATGAAATTACTTTAGCGGTTTAGATTGACTTGGATTTGAAGAAAATCCTTAAAACTAAAGAGATATTGTTCGTTGTTCGAAAGTAAAAATGACAATAGAAAATTGAACTTTGAGTTGAATTGAATTAATTTAATTCAATTCCGATCAATTTATGGTTTGAAGGTTGTATAAATTGAATTACTGTATTAGTTTTTTTTCCAAAATCATGATAGTAATTTTATTGCGACGAAAGTATTAATATACTTACACACAACTGTACTTTAATACGTTCTGTGTACTTTATTATTACACTAGTAAGAATGAGAGTCGATATCTGACTCAGAGCTGGTAACTGTAAAATAATGAGAACCTTAATTCTATGTCTGCTTTAGTTATCAGAATAGAATAAGTCCACAGTACATAAGAAAAATCGTTATGTTATTTAACTTACAATATGCCAATAATAACGTTCCAAGTATAATCTAATTACATTACATCATTCTAAAAATAAATACAGAATTTTTATTTGTAGCTAAACCAGTTTAGCGACTATTTTTAACCGTTTTACTTTCCCGTAACACACATAGAATAAGTATCGGGTTGATATGTGTTTAATATCAACGGTTTGTACTTTAGAAAGTTATTTTATCTAAACCACATAAACAAAGATACGGTAGACTGACTCCCTCTTACGTTCCCTTTATTTGTCCCTAATTTACCCGAAACGCTCCAGCACGCAATCTGGGAGAGTAATGGGGAGGTTTTAGGTTAAAATACGAGTATGTGCGTATTTGTACTTGTATACTTACATACTTATTATAGTAAACTACTTTTTATTTCATGTTTATTTATAAAATTATAACTAGTGAACACAGCAGCTATTTTTATCTACTTCTGGTAAATATGTACATTCTATTATAAAATTACATAGTTTTTAAAGATAGATTTGATTATATTATTGAAATGGTGACCATACTACAAGGTAGGTATTTTAAACCAAGTTTAAACGAGAAGCAAGTGTAGGATGATAGTGGCGCTTGTAGTCTTGTTACTGACTAAGGCTGGCATGTTCCTTAGACAGAACTGTTAAGAGTCTGCATCAGTGGTAGCCAACTTGAATTTTAGTTCCGTAAGAGCAATGTTAAATTCTGGCGGAACATACCTTCACTTTGGCGTCTGTAGTGGCGTTAATTATCAAAGTATCAATGTAAAACTTTGGAAGTACATTGATGAGATGTGGCTCAAGGGCATGACCTTTTCAATATGTTCAAAAATTTAACTTGATATAAAACAAAAATCCAGGAATATTTTTCAAAATAAATCATTATTATTTTTTTATTGAGAGTGAAAATAAGAAGTTCTGTAAGGTGGTGCCCTGGAGGACTGTAATACCTTTAATTGGACATCTCTTCCGTTAATTTATGACAATAGGTCAAGGAGATATAGGCGCCAGAATTAAACATTGCTCTTACGGGTCTAAAATCCAAGATGGCTACCACTGATGCAGACTCTTAATTAATAGCCCAACAGTTGATGGCATATTATTTTATTGGAAGGAGTGGATTACTCCCGAGGCACTTCAGCCGTAGCGGCTTTTTGCGCACCCCTGTGTGGGTTGCGGCATCATCACATAGCGAAAAGCCATTGGTGATTGGCGGAATTTGAACCTGGATCTTTGAGGACCAACGCTCCACGCTCTACCCCTAGACCAGCGCGCTCCCCCCGCCTATGGCATATTTAAGGGACCGACAATTTAGAGTGGAATCCGAACCATTGCCTCTGAATTACGAACCGGTCTAATTATGAGGAAGGTCTTTGCGGATTAACGTAGTATCAAATACTGCGGACGTTAAGCCACTCTAGAGAACACTACACCCACCGACCATCGCTCACAACTATCCACAATTTGTGACCTCCAAGTCGCTGAATTACAGGACGACACCAACGTCCCAGTCGATTATAGATACAATAACTCAGGATTAACACTTTTTCTCAGTTGGTAAAACTGACCATTTTATGAAACCAGGGGCATGAAAGCCTTGTCAGATCATGACTGGCTACCTATCATAAGCCGGGTCTATGCGACTGACGTCGCTAATTTAAACATCCAAATATTTATATTGCCGTTAATTATAAAAAAATTGACAAAGTCAACATATAAAACAGTAAAATTATAACAACTAAGAAATAACTATGTTACATAAATTCAGTCAATAAATTCAGTACAATAAATGTGAGATTACTGTCATAAGCAAAATAAATGTCAATTACCAGTAAGAGAGGGATAGGAACAAGCAATTGATATAGGTGAAAACGATAATATTTTATCTTCTTTGTTTATTGAAGAACCTTGTATAATACAGCTTGGTTGAAAAGTCATACATAAAATTAAATTCACATTTGTACTTTATATCCATTAATAGATTTTACAGAAAAAAACTATTTAAATAAATAACTATTTCAATAATCATAAAAATTATTCAACATTCATGGCTGTGAAATATATTTTACAAGCCAAAACAATCGTCTAAACTTCACAGTTGGCCAAATCTCACAGCTGGTCTTACAATTAAATATAATTTACACAGCCTCGATCAATAGTAATAAATTTGGGTTAGCTATTGCTCTGAATCTTTTTACTGTGTAATGGAAACTACAAAATCAAATATTATTATATATTACCTTTGTATATACATACTATGTTTGTATTTTGTATATGTAATGATTGGGATTATTTTCATGTTTATTACCCCTTAAATTCTGAATTGGGTCTTATCGAAATTTTTGTGACGCCGAACAAGACATTTTTGTTATACTCATCCATAAAAATGATAGTACCTCACAATAATTACTAAACATATTTCCATTATTCTATGCCTTTTGGAGAAGGTTCTCGTAAACCTTTTTTTGTATACCTGCCTTTAAGAAAGTTTGAAGTTTGTGAGTAAGTGAAATTGAAGTAAGTGAGTTTGAAAGTTTGAGGTGACGGTAAATTCTGATGACAAAAGGGTTTCAGTTGAAAATAAAAAGACCTATGACCCGTGCTTGAAAACGATGCAGAGAAAGGTTTACTCGGACCGATTTATTAAAGCTGAAAATTGATCTAAAGCTATCTGGGAAACAATAAACACAGTGTGATTCAAAAAGGAAATATCCCTGAATAAAATAGCCCTTAAAATAGATGGACAACTCATTATTAATGCAACCAATGTTGCAGAGCAATTAAATACATTTCCTTCACAGTTATTAGAAAAAGTGGAGAAACAAAAACCCCTCAAGAACGCAGCTCAAACCCCACACGTAACTCAAACGGTTCCAACTTTTTCCTCCTTTTAACACACGGACGAGAATGAAGTTAAAATGGTTACAAACTACCTTAAAGAAAAAAACTGATCTGGTAATAAAAAAGTTTCATCAAAAATCCTTAAGCATTGCTGAAACTAGACCCTACCCTTGCACTACCCTTGGATGATTTAATTATAACTCCCTAACCAGGATAACTTTCCTTCACCACTTAAAATAACTAAATTATATCCAAAATTTATATATGGTAGCAAATTAAAAGCAAGATACATACCAATTTATCTTGTTTTCACATTCTTCAAAATAAATGAGAAAGTAAAAAAAACATTAGGACCATACCAAAATCACGATCTGTTAAAAATCTGCAATATGGATTTACTAAAGGAATATTCACAACAACAGCAATCATTCAGAGGGTTGAATCCCTCATTGACAGCCTAGATGAAGGAAATCTATCAACGGGAATCTCAATTTTAGTATGGCATTTGACTGCCTTGATCACCAGCTAATCATTAAATACCTGGAGTCCCTGGGGGTACTACATAGGAGATAAAAATAAGATCAAGTGTTCAACAAATTAATTGAGGAGCTATTTAAGGAGCTCTTTATTCTTTTACAAACGATTTGCATAGACAAATAGGAGATACCTGCCTTACTCTTATGTACACTGATGACTTAACCTTAGTTTTTAATGAACTACTGGCTAACAATTTAGAAGAAAAGTCTTACTTGTCACTCAGTATGGCCTACCAATACTACCAACAATCATCTCGCAGTTAACATATCTAAAATAACAAAACTAGCTTTTGGCCGTAAATCCCATGAAGTGCCATAAATTATTCCAGACGTAGAAATGGAAAATGAAGCTACGTTTTTCGGCATGACTCCCAATAGTTATTTAACCTGAACCTTCAATGTAAACTCTTGTGTAATAATGTTCAAGCATGTATGCTCTTAAACGTATAAAAATGCAACAGATGACATCACAAAAAAGTAGCATACTTTGCACTTTAGAGTCATACATAATATATGAACTTGTAGCATGTGGTAGAATCTGTGTCACCAACATGCACATCAAAGAGTTCTCAAACAACAACAAAAAGCAGTCACAATAATTGCAGGACTCCACAGACTAGATAGCTGCAGGGAAGCATTGAGGTCAAAGTGCTTACCATTGTAGCACTTTACATCTAGTTAATTCACCATTCTGCTTCTTAGAAGAATACCATCAATTGATCGTTGACTAGAAGAATACATATAATTTAAAACAATAATTGTACATTGATGCTACTACTGTTCTCAATGAGTATATTAATATACTCATATAATATATTATATTATAGTATATAATATATTAATATACAATAAGTATATTGTCTATGCTTTAAATTGACTCCGATTTTAAAGGGTCATAACCCTTTAAAATTTTTGTTGTGATATTAGACATATATTATTTAGAATTAACCGAAAATTTGCTGAGTGATTTAACATAAAGAATATAAAAAATATGAAACATAAAAAAAGAACACAAAGAAATAATCAGCTAGCATGAATTAATATTGATTGATTAAACTACAGGGTGTTTCAGAATTCCCTACCAATACTTTAAGGCATTGTTCCTGGGTAAAAGAAAATATCTAAATTTCATATTTAAATTGTCCGGAAGTCCTTAGTTACTCACACAGCCTCCATTTTGTTTTTTCACTTATAATATTTTTTCTGAATAATGGTTAAACGTACGGAACTGAAACTTTGCACAAACATTTATGGCAAATAGACAAAGCTACAAAAAATTATGACAATTTCTCAAATTCATAAAACAAAATGGCGGCCATTTAAAATTTTATTTCTCAAATAACTTGTGAACCGTTGATTCAAAAGAAAATTTACAAGAATAACTTTTTTTAGGTTTTCTAATTACAAATCTATTGACACCAAAATGTTTTAAATTAGACAAATATTAACTGAGATATGGTAGCTTTAGTGATAGGTGATCGCTAGAGCTTAGTTGTAGTGCATCTCAAGGAATGCGACTAAAGTCTGCCACGACAATTTTAATGACAGTAAGCAGGTATACCATATCTCAGTTAATATTTGTCTCATTTAACATTTTGGTGTCAATCGATCAACATTACCTAAAAAAAGTTATTCTTTTAAATTTTCCATTAAATCAACGGTTCACGAGTTATTTGAGAAACAAAATTTTAAATGGCCGCCATTTTGTTTTATGAATTTGAGAAATTGTCATGATTTTTTTGTTGCTTTGTCTATTTGCCAAAAATGTTTGTGCAAAGTTTCAATTCCGTACGTTTAACCATTATTCAGAAAAAATATTATAAGTGAAAAAAACAAATTGGAGGCTGTGTGAGTAACTAAGGACTTCCGGACAATTTAAATATGATATTTAGATATGTTTCTTACCCAGGAACAATGCCCTAGAGTATTGGTAAGGAATTCTGAAACACCCTGTATATTGACATTATAGTTAATATATACAACGTATGCCAAATTTCAATAATGATACAGATTTTCTAAATCGAGCTGGTGATTCGTTTAATTTTAATCAATTTAATTACGATTTATGGTAAATATTTAGCTACATTAATGAGTATATTTTCCTTGACACTGAGCGATATAACCTGAAAACCCCAACGGGTTCTTTGTTCTAAATATACCTATTTAATTTCAAATATGACTCGCGTAGCAGTCTAGACGTATTTCCTAATCATGAAATAAAACAGATGTCTCCCTGACAAAATTTAATAAACCTCTAGAGTCTTTCTCGAGCACTAGTGAAAGATGTATCTTCGATATGGTCCTCAATCTGGTGGAAACGTTTTATGACCAAAGATAAACATGGCGTTTGAATCTGGAACGACCCTCAACAACAAACCCGGAAGCGCTCTGTCAAATCAAATCAAAATCAAAAGTGTTTTATTCTGCAATAATAGACTATATATATATGATACAAATACATAAAGAAAAATATAGAAAAAAATACACATATATACATGATAAATATTTTGGCTAATGCAGAATTTCCACATAGGAAAAACCCCGTGCGTGGAAATGAGTCGTTTTATCAAATTTTGAAAAATATAAACATAACAAAAGATAACACATAACTAAAAAAAAATAAAGTATTTTGTGAAGAAATTAACTTAGGAGACTGCTGCCTAAACTGCGATGAAGAGAAAAAAAATTAATGAATAGTAATAAAAAGATAGTGTTTTTTGAATTGATACAAAAAAAATAAAATAAATAAATAAAAATGGAATTTGAATCGATTTAGGCAAAAAAAAACAACTCTGGGAGAAATATGGAATCCCATCAACCACTTCCCCCCCATAAAGGCAATCAGACTCACATACATTCCTTCACTCAAACATACAAGCACACCAGCAAACACACAATCTTTTACGCCATCAAGCAGGAAAGTTAATGTCTGTAAGTTGAAGTCAAGACAATGTTGGCCCCCTGTCTGCCAATCGCTATGAGCCACTGTAAAATTCGTTTTTTGTAAACCGTCACCGTACAGTCACAGTTCCGTAGGTCTTGAGGTAGATTGTTGAATAAAGTGTGTGCAACATAGTAACAGTTTGTA
This sequence comes from Nephotettix cincticeps, assembly GCA_023375725.1. Classification (NCBI taxonomy): domain Eukaryota; kingdom Metazoa; phylum Arthropoda; class Insecta; order Hemiptera; family Cicadellidae; genus Nephotettix; species Nephotettix cincticeps. The sequence goes on from CM041788.1 coordinate 36,147,079, forward strand.
GTGGAAAAGGTTTTTGTCAGTCTCGGTACACGTATACCTACCCCCAAAGCATGTCTTGTTCTGTAGTCATGGGATGTGCGTTCAAATAAGTCACCGGAGTGTTTAAAAATGAATAGTGCCAATGTTTTTATAAATAGCTGCTTAACGTCCAGAACACTCATCTCAGCAAATAGAGCATCCGAAGGGTAGCGACGACACCTTCCTAGGGCAGCTTTAATTATAGCCTTTTGCGTGACCACAATTGGCTGCAAATTGCCACTGTATGCACCGCCCCAGGCTATCATCCCACCCTCAATGAGTGACTGCACATAAGCATAGTAAGCAATTCTGATTTCATTCATATCAAGTACCTGGTGAAGCTGGGAAAAAGCAAATATAAATTTTCTCAATTTAGAATTTAGATATGAAACGTGATCTGTCCATGAAAGTTTAGAGTCAATGATTATGCCTAAATATTTGTACTTTTGAACTCTATCAATCAGAGGACAGTCACAAATATTGTTTTCTTGTGTGTCACACGAATGTATTTTTAGTTCATTGTTGGGCGTGTCTCCACTGGCTCTAAGGGAAATTGGCATGAATTTAGTTTTATCTATATTGAGTGTTAAAACATTTTGGCTTAATTTTGGTCAGAGCTTGTAATAGTCACGTCACTTTACATGCACTGAAAACCAGTGCTTGCTTGGTTTATACTAATTCATTATTACAAAAAGTATAATCATAATTAATCAGCACTATTATGAATATAAAATTATACGTAGTATCAAATCATTTTTATTAAAAATTTACTTTTACATCTTTTATATTCGTATAATATTCAATAAATATCAAGGACTCTTTACTCTCAAACTAAACCTACTTTTCTTACCGGGTCTTAGATTATTACCTTGGACTGTAAATTTTTTGATATAAATATTATCTTTGATATATGTACCTTTAGGTTTTAGTCTCTCCAACGATACTTCTCCACTTTTCTCTATCTCCAGCTGTCTCGGGGCTTATTCCTAATAGTCTTAAGTCTTAGCAACCTGGCCCTTCCATCGGAGTCTCGGCATGCCGATTGTCTCCTGCCTTCTGTTGTATACTGTATACTGGTCTACAGCTGTAATGGATGTACCTTATCACCTTCATACACGGCCAGCCCATTTAATTCCTCTGCTGTTTATTCTAGCAACAATTTCTAGGTGATAATACAGGTCTCTTAGTTCTCTGTCTTCTGGTTTATTCAACCTAATTCATATTGTTCCAGTTGAAAAATGTTTCTCAGAATCTTATTTTCAAAGACTATCAGCTTATTCTCACACTGAAAACAGTGTGTGAACTATCAAAAGATAGTGCTCAACCCTCTAACATACATTATTCGCCAAGTTGACTTCTATGAAAAAAGTTGATTTTAGGTTCATTAAGTCTAGAAACACTTATTAATTTATGTTATAAATTAAACTTTACCGTTATCATTGGTTATTTTATAATTAACTAAACAATAATCAAAATATATATTTAGAGATGGGTTCGTAAAGTAGAATTTTTCCAATGGTAAAAGTAAATTAAAATAGTCAAAGCTATATTTTTCACTAGCCAAAGTACCCATTCTTCGCACGGGTTAAAAAGGCTGAAAGTGTAGGCTCTACTGAAACATTTAAGTTATTGTTAATTAATTCTTCATTGTTTACAAAATGACAAAACACGAGTGTCTACAACATTTCAAAGTAACATCTGTCAAATATTGGGAGAGGATAAGGATTAATGTAATAGAGACAGTCGTCGGAAAAAAACTTAAAATCTACCACTCCACTATTTCAAATTATTCACTAATTTCGAACCAGCAGTTTATCTGAAATATCAACTTTATTTCTTCTTCTTCCCGAACTGTCAAAATATAGTGCAAACGGATGTTGTCATTAGAAAATATAAACATTGAAACCTAGGACGGCCACGGCAGCTCTTTCTTCTTCTTCTTCCAGAACTGACAAATTTTAGTGTTCACAGCTGTTGACATTCAAGTAATTTTATGTGTGCATTCTTTGAAAATGTAAACATTGAAATTTAGGACGTCCATGGGGCGTAGCCCGAGGGGATTTTAAGGGAACTAATATGCCTATGTGTTGCATGAGTTTAAGATCTACCTTTCTGTAAAATTTCAAATCGGTCGGTTCAGTATTTTTCGCATTTACTTGCCACAACAAACCCACAAACAACCCCACAAACCCACAAAAAAACATACAGAAACCACCTCTTCTTTATAATATTATAGATAGATGAACACACTTACGTGATCGTGGTTATTAGAAATTAGGAACATCCGTTTTTAACTCAATTTTATTTTTCATGTTAGATGCCTTGTTGCTCAAATAAGATTATTTTTTATAGTATTATTTAGAAAATTATAAAATTAGTTTGGAACGGCAAGCGGTAGTTGTAAAATTACAAATATTAACGCTCCATTTAATTTGAGTTCGGATATATTTATGGTAAAATATTTTAGAAACTTACCTATAGTGACGTGAAAAGTTTAATCCGTTAAAGTAAGATGTGTCCATAGCTCTGTCGGATATGGTAGTGGAGCATTTCAGGTTAATTAAGGACAACACATAAAGTGAATCGTCCGTGAGCGGGAGTCGCCCGGCCGTGTCTTTGTTTCGTGCCAAAGGATCTTTAAGGTGCCACGGAAAATCTCCTATTATGACTAAAAAAATGGGAAGTAAAATGTAGGATATGTTGGTTCGTTGATTAAGATTTTACTATATTAGAAGGAGTGAGGAGAGAATAAACATCAGAGAATTAATGGATAAGCTGCGGGCGATAATATTAATAAATGTTGAGTAGAGAAGTTGTATGAAAATTGTAAATTTTCAACTTTTAATTGAAACAGACTGAATTTTGACATGGATATATCTAAGCTATGGGTGGTGTTGGTAATTTGTAAGTTATAAACAGGTTTCCATAGAAACTACTAGAGCTATTGTATTGAATTTTTAATATATAGAATAACAACATCTGTTTAGAAGAACTGAACTGTTTAGAAGAAACATTACCTTTAGACATACCCACAGGGAAATAAATAGAAAATATTTTTCTTTTACAAATAATCTATTCACCTAAACTTTTGTCAATAAAAAATCGAGCTATAAAATTAAGTTTATTAAAAAAAATATTTTACAAAGATAAAGGATACATATTGTTAACAGATTTTTTCATTGGACCCAGGAAATACTTTTTGGTTGGACAATCTTACATCTACAGTATAAATTATTATTTTATTACTCTAGCAAATCTCAAAAAATCTAATTTTTAACACGAGGCGTTGGACGACAACGCCATGTTACAGAAGCGGCTTAAAGGAGTGTATTGTTTTCATCCTATCCATATTGTAAGTAGATAATAATAAATTACAAATCAGTTAATTGATGAATAAGAAATCATTACACACTTTATGTTCCACAATAGCTAGGAACAAACATATCCAAGTAAATTTAATGTACGGTAACTTATACTCACCTCACAACCGCATAGGTGTTTATGTGTGTCCTGATTTCAGCATTGAAATGCTGAAATCAGCATCCGTTTTAAAGTGAGACAAACGTCAAAAAACTTAAAAATTGAAAGAATTGTGACACTATTCGGCCTCGGCGGTAGTAGTACTAGACGTCCGTCGTTCACTGGCTCCAGGAGGAGAGATTGGGATGAACGTCGATCCTCCCTTCCTTACTTTAGACAATTATCTTTTTTATGATAATTCAGATAACAGAATATATGAAACATATATCTATTTATTAAATTTTCATCAGTCAATGTACACGATACAGTTTGTTTCCAACCCATTTATAAGTTGCAGAATGTAATGGAAGGATCTCATTCAGTTCATCTGGCGTTTGGTTCAAAGTCTCCCCACTTTCAAGAATAAGGGAGAGACGCCCCCAAATCAGCGCTCTGCGGAGTTAAGTTAGGTTGGTTATTGGTAGTATGAATATATAAACATGATGAATAAACATTTAGGGTGAAAACACAATGCATTGATCGTACCCTGGACCAATCGCATTGTCTACAATTTAGTGATAAATAACTAATAAAATCTTCCAATTTCACAATAAAGGACTGAATAAGCTTGTTAATAAAGATTGTTAAAATCAGGAAATGATTAAAAATTAGTCGTAAAATTGTAATTGTGTATTTCCTGATACATTCCGCGCAACAATCCATGAGTTCTTGAGAGATTCATCTATTGGTCTATTGCTATAGCAGTAATCTTAACCTCAGGATTGAGATTAATCATAGGATTTTTACCAAAAAACTTTTCGTAGATTAGCAAAGGTGTAGTCACTACATTAAGCAGCCCAACTAAACCCTTTGGAGATGGAATCCCAGGCAATACTGCCCCAGTCGTTAAATCAGCGATACCTTTCTTAATATAAGTTCCACTTCTGATGTTGTCGGATTTAAATCCAAGAAATTCTAGAACTCTTGTGAAAGCATCCCACAACCAGTCAAAGACCACGAATACTCCACGTTTTTCACTCTCATCCTCTTCCTTCTCGATCAGTTCTATCGATTTCCTGTCGTGGATAGCCTCCTGTACCTTTTGACAGTACTCATCATCCACGGCCTTTTCTCTTATCGGCCTCTTAGTGAGGTCCCTTTCCACACACTTATCATTTTTCCAAATCACTACGATGTTGGGCCTGTCACTGTAGACGATATCGTCGATTATGGCGAAGTTCTCACGGAACACCGCGCTCGGATCCTCCACGCAGTCATACCGCAGGTAGTTGCTGATGTCTTTGTCCCTGAACGCCAACGAGGACATGCATTTATTATCTTCAATGTTGCCAAGACGATACACGCCAAATAAACCCCCCGGGAGTGTCCCTATCTTCTCGTTGGTCGGTTTTGAAACTGTACCTGAAACCGGCAAGGACTTAATCAATAATTTATGGAACAATTTAAAAATATTATTTCTTATATAGACTAACTTGTTATCTGCTTCATCGTATAGCTTTCTACAGCCTGTGAAATAAACTCAAACAATAATGTTTTTTTGCTAGTGCAACATTATTGCAATTTTAAAGAACGTCAAAACACAAAATGTAGGCAAACAGACGTTTTTGACCAAGAAATCCAAGTCTATATGTAATTTTAAAATGGCATACACTTAGAAACAAAACTCAGGTCAATTTTAATATATTATTTCTGATACTAAATTTTTCTATCTTTTATGAAACCTTCTATTTTTTTACCTTCTCTCACCCATAGTATATTAAAATGAAAATGAATTATTTTTTGATTTCGAGTTTGCATAGGATATATCTGTTTTTGGGTCCCCTGGTCCGTTTTGGAACCCAATAATGGTGTTTAAAGGTTTTAAGTATTTTTGCATGTGAAATGGGAAATATAAAGTTTTTAATTTTTATGGTTGCTCACCCCTCTCACGAAAAAACGTAAAAATTCCAAACATTTAAAAAACTACTTTTTTAATTCTCTGTTTGATAGTGCTTGGATCCAAAAAGATACAACACGTATTGTTATTTCTATAAAAATGACAATTGAAATGTTGTAGGCTCAGTGAACATCTTTTTTTTAATAATGAATGTGTAAAATTATTAATTATATAAAGACTATGATAATTTTTAGCGAGCTACGAAACTAAACAAAAAGCGTATGAACAAATATTTATCTACAACGAATTGTTGCAGCAAAACACTATATTAAATTCTATAGCCTATAGAATTCTATAGCCTATATTAATTCTATATTAAATTCTATAAATTCTATTAAACTACACTACATTACACTATACTAATTACTATTCCACCATATTTAACCCTTAAAGAATATTTAATTCACTGCCTCTGGTAAACACAGTACGTTTACGCACCAAAATTGATTGTTATGAGGAAAGAGAAATAGAAATCAGTCTTAGATCTAGATTGTTTACATGAAACAGGGTATCTAGCCCTCGAACGGTTTTACCGTCGATTAATCGACGCCACCGCCGGTCGTCGAAGGTATCAATTTCAATTGGATACACCCATCAAAACCAAGATAAAAATGAAACATATTACTATTATCCTATAGATAATTTAATTTCGATTAAAATGGTGTATAATATGTTATAGCTACTATACTTTTACTATTTTATGTGAATTTTTTAGTAAAAGCCTGCAAAAGTGCCAAAAAGAGGTGAACCTCAAGGGGTCAAATAGTGAACCGTAAGAGGGTTAGCATTCATATCACCAAAATAAGCTAGATATAATTGTCCTGGTAACAAATAAAACTATCAATTAAATTTCACCTGTAAGTTACACTTATAAAATGCACTATTTTGTTATTTAAATCGATCATGTATCTCAGAAAGTATTGTAACGTCTGTAAGAAGATAAGTCTAATGCCAATGTTATATCACGTTGTTTAGAAGTGAAGAAAATGTTATTGGCTAAATATACGATTGAGACCCAATACCATGGTTACACCATCCTTTCCCTTATCACATCGATATAGTATTAAATATATTTTATCTAGTCTACGAAAGCTGATCTTCCTATTTTATCTTTTCACGAGACCTATTAGTTAGTTGAACTATTATAGCTCAACAAACATTTAATTTGTAGTATAAATAGAGTTTATTCATTATATAGATGTTGTGTTCAGTAAGTATCTCTCATTTTTTAAACCTCTGATAACATTATATATTTGTAATATCAGTGATAGGTGGTAATTTAACTTTTAAGTAGGTCATGTTTAATCGTTTCAACATTATAACCTATTATACATTTATTGACATGGATATGTAAACTGGGGAGGGGGTGTTAGTGTTGTTTTGTAACGCAAAAAAAAGTGTAGGCAGAAGTCGTTTCGTTCATAGAAAGTACCCCACAGCTATTGTATTGAATTTTCAATATATAAGAATAAGAACAGCTGTTTCGATGAACTGAAAACATCCCCTTTAAATATATCCATGACCTAACGTATTTCCCACCGGGAAGTAATAACACACATTTTCTAAGAGGTAGTTTACCTGGAAACGATAAAGCTGATACCAATATTTCTACCTGAAACGTAAAAAGATTAATTACATACAATGATATTTACATAATATACAATATTAATTACTTATTATATGTAAAACGCTATAATGATAAATTAATAGAAATATTTAAAGTAAGCTAGTTTATGATTAATTTTGTAAAGTGAAAATACCCTATGTTATCGTGTATCGATTTGGATCGCGTTCTCAAATTAGGAATGAATTAAATATTAACTGGTTGCCAAATTTTTTAAAAATTATCCATATTGCTATGAATCACAATTTTGTACAGTATTCTAAAACACAGGAAAGGTGAAATCGGTCTCATGTTAAGATCTGTCAGTTCTTTTACGTTTGTAAAGCTAAGGTAGGCAACTGTACTAGTTTTTCTATGAAAATGAAGGCACCAATTTTGTTTTTATTCTATATATTTTAGAGGAAGGTTTCGTATTTTCTAAACTGACCTACTTCCTGTCAAACTAAAGTACCGAATTTTGAAAACTCAGTTTTGCGCAGCAGTATTTAGGTTTCAAACACTAAGTGATACTTCGACGAGTACATTGGTAGTGTACAATAGTTTAACTTTTATACTTTTAACTGAAATGGCGACCTACAGGTAGGTATTTTAAGCCAAGTATGAATAAGGAATGAATGAAGGATGATTGAAGCGCGATCTTGTAGTCTTGTTACTGACTAAGGCTGACATGTTCCTTAGACAGGACTATTAATTAATAAATTGATGGTTTACATACCTCTCTATCACAATCTTATTAGTTGAATGGCGCAACTATAGTTTCGGCCATAAATAGGCCATCTTCAGGCACAAGGTAAATAATTTCTTGAAATTTCACTGCTTTAAATAAAACTTGAACAAAAACATATTAAAAATAAAAATAATTACACAACTGACAATTTTAAAAAACAGCTGACACTTGACTAAACAGAATATCAACATGTTAATTCGGTATGTAGTTCCCCTTTTCGCCTTCCAGTATTCTAATAGCGGTGTTATAAATAATATTTGATTGGAAGAAAAGTTAATCGTTTAGTATATTTTTTCTGTCACATTTAAAAGCTCTGTAAATCTCGAATTCTTCGAGTGTGTTAATTTTGAATTTATTCTGTGAAAAGTGAAGTAGTTCCATATTTTCATTAATACTATTGTAACTATGGTTGTGGGAAATTAAATGTTCTGCTATTTATCTTCCAATGTTATCTTAAGTTATCTTCCAATGCCATAGATGAGTTAATCTCACTCATTAATGTTATTTTAAAACAAAATTACTTCCAATTTCAAGATAAATATTATTTACAAGAAGACGGCTTAGCCATGGGTTCCCCTATCTCCGGTATTCTATCTGAAATATTTTTAAATCATATTGAGAACCAATATTTATTTACTGATTCAAACCAATATAAGAATAAAATAATTTTTTACTTCCGCTACGTAGATGATACAATTGTTCTCTTACACGGTAACAATATAGAACTATCTTTACTGAACATATAATTATGCAATATTCACAAAAATATTAAGTTCACTTTAGAAATAGAGAAAGATGAATCAATTAACTTCCTGGACCTCACAATATCTAAACAGAATGACAGTTTAAAATTTAAAATCTACAGAAAACCAACCTGCACTGATCAGACAATCCATTCAGATTCACACCATCCTTACTCACAAAAATTGGCCGCTTATCATTGCTTTGTTAATAGATTAATATCAATACCAATGAACAAAGATGATTTTAATGAAGAGCTTAACGTCATTAAATATATTGCTGTTTCTAAAGGATACAGCAGTACATTAATTGATAAACTGTTAAATAAACACCAGAACAAAACCAACAGAATTATTAATAAACCAAAACTGTTCCTGTCGGTTGATTATGGTTCTTCCTTAAGCAACAAGTTTAAACAAATAATGAAAAAAGAAAATGTTGCCGTGTCTTTCAAAACAAGAAATAACTTGGGAATGTTATTCAAGGAAAAACCTAATATATCCTCCACGAATTACGATAAATCAGGTGTATACAAAATTAATTGTTCAGACTGCAATAGATATTATATAGGACAAACCTCCCGCTCCTTCAATACACGTTTTAAAGAACATATACCAAAGAAAACAACATCTAAACAGACATCAACATTTGCAGAACATTTAATTTCCCACAACCATAGTTACAATAGTATTAATGAAAATATGGAACTACTTCACTTTTCACAGAATAAATTCAAAATTAACACACTCGAAGAATTCGAGATTTACAGAGCTTTTAAATCTGACAAAAAAAATATACTAACCGATCAACTTTTCTTCCAATCAAATATTATTTATAACACCGCTATTAGAATACTGGAAGGCGAAAAGGGGAACTACATACCGAATTAACATGTTGATATTCTGTTTAGTCAAATGTCAGCTGTTTTTTAAATTGTCAGTTGTGTAATTATTTTAATTTTTATTATGTTTTTGTTCAAGTTTTATTTAAAGCAGTGAAATTTCAAGAAATTATTTACCTTGTGCCTGAAGATGGCCTATTTATGGCCGAAACTATAGTTGCGCCATTCAACTAATAAGATTGTGATAGAGAGGTGTGTAAACCATCAATTTATTCTTAACAATCTGGAGGCTTAATAATATCATAATTAATTAATAGCCCAACAGCCGATGGCAACTAATGGACCTACAGTTTAACGTGGAATCCGAACCACGGCCTCTGAATTACGAATTGGTCTAATTATGAGGATGGCCTTTGTGGATTAACGTAGTATTCAATAGTGCGGACGTTAATCCACACAAGAGAACTCTACATCCACCGACCACCTCTCACAACTATCCACAATTCGTGACCTCCAAGTAGCTGGATTACAGGACGTCGCCACCGTCCCAGTCTAGTCTAACGGATTAGTGATGAGTATGTTTCATTTATACTCACCAGAATTATTCTCAAATTCATAACGCCAGCCGCATACCAGTCAGTTAGAGCGAACGAAGCACAGTTAAGCGGCTGTGGCCACCGTGACTCGGAGCAATTATACAGATGTAGGTAGGTCTACGTCAACATTGTCGTTACCTAACTAACAACAACGACTGGTATTATCTCTGCTTTCATTTAGTTTATTTGATGTGTTAAGCTCAGGAAAAATGATCTAGTCCCGCATCAGGCTTTGTCCAGAGGGAAAAGGAATCACAAATTTTGGTATGTTAATATTGTGCAGGGGACCAAGAGTTGCTCGGTGAAATAAGGACACGTATATTTCAAAATAACAAAGGACATTTGAATAGATATTTGGTTCAACTGAATCAAAAATTAAAATTGAAAACGTTGTTCACTACACCAGAAACCTTCCATAAAAACAGGTGATTTCATTATCGATTTCCTAATGAGCTAATATTGAACTAGGTCACATCCTATTAGCAGTTCTACGGGTTAACTCTAAAACAGAACGAACACTCTCATTAGCGGTTTTCTTACATAATTTTCTATTATTAAAATATCAATATGTTAAATGTTTATTTTGCATTTAAAATTACGATTATATAGAATTATGTCCCTAGTCATGAGCGCTACCTATAACTTAATTTTATTCGGGAAATCATGTTTTTCAAAAACTTTGAAATTGTTTAGAGGTGTTTATGATTAGTTTATTTAATATATATACTAATACAAACCTTAATTATTTCTCAGTATTTTATTACAAAATACTCTCTCCTTATATAATCTAATAAGGTGTAAAAGGTAAAAAAGTTGAAAATTGTTGTTTTTATGAAATGGTGACAGGAGGAATTAACTGTAAGACTTCAGAAGATATTAGTGTTTAACATCACTCCAAATTATAGTATAAAATAATATCACGAACCCCTTAGAAGGCTTTAAAAGGTTCTTATCACCCTAATGGTTTCTTTTAACAATTTAAATTGTTTACATGGGTATGTCTAAACTCTGGGTAACGGGATTCCGTATAAATTTGGTTATTGGACATCCGTAGGGCCAAAATCTTAAACGGAAGTGACATCATTTGGTTATAAGGACAACTGTTTAGCTGAACTACAAACATTTATTTTAGACATTTCCATAATCTAAGCCCTAGACTACTTCTCAAAGTGAAGTAATTACATGTTTTAATTTAATCTATTTGAATAATTATAAAATAAATAGGCAAAACCAAGTCAAGTAGTTTGGCAAATTCTCATTAATATGTATAAAATAGTTTAAACTATACTAAACCGTTCCGGGTATTTTATAAAATGTTTTTGCTGAAGCAATTCACCCTAGATGCCAACCAACCTTGGGCAACAAGAGCTGATCGGCGAAGCTATTATATTTTTTGGAAGGAATTCTTTCTAATGAAAGGGTGATGCACAATTATTGTAACAAGGTAATATTTATCCCGGTAATTTTTTGGGTGTAGTTAAATTTAAAGTATTAAGCTGGTTGGTGTTGTAAATATAAATAAGCATATTACAAAGATACGTTTCCAGATTTTCTATCATAATTTAAATATTGGTTTAGTGAAATGATTAGTATTATTATAATACTAACTAGGTTTGTTTAATTAGTACAGTAATTATTATTATTTCGATGATTCAATTTGAAAATGAATATTGTGTACAAATTACAATACAAATCAGATTTATATACAGTACTGCTAAAATATATTTCCCCACTAATATATGAAATATTTGAAATTTCTTAACTTTAAAAGGGTTTTAAACATTATCGAGGAAAACATTGTTAATAAGTGAAAGTGTAAAGTAAACTAAAGGACAATTCAGTGTGACATAGGCTCACAGGGGATTTTTATCTTTCAGCATTAATCTTTGTTAAGCTGTTCCGGCCTCAGTGGGCCTGCATTTTTTATGTCCAGTTTTTTCATGAGATCGCAATGAATATAGGTTGTGGACCTCAAAAATATTTAGTTCTCATTTAACTGTTTTTTTAAGGTTATTGCAAAAGAAAATATTATTATAACTATGAAGCACATTTCGCTTTAACACATGATTAAACTATTAGTCTGTTCAAATCGCCTATTATTTATTATAAATATCTAAATATATAAAACAAAGTGTTAGCTACAACATTTATAACTCGAAAACGCCGGATCAATTTTAATGATCTTTGATTTTTTGGATTCGTCTCTACTCCGAGTATGCTTCAGGCTTATTTAGTTTTCTATTTAACCTTAGTGCTAAGCCCCACTGGCCTGTAAAGTTTGTATATGTTAAGCGTATATGTTGTATATGTTATTAGGAAAAGGCGAGATTCATTTCGATCATATGCATTCATCAATAATGTGAATATTTAATTAAAAACTGATTTCGTGTTGCTTTATTTTCACCAGTCAATATTTAAAATCATTGTGTGTAATTTTCAGCGATTTTTTGTATCAGTTTATAAAAATATTAGATTACTGGTAGGTTTGTTTGTCCCAGTGTGATTATTAGTCTTTTTTTTGTTTTGTGCAAGTAGAATTAATGAATGTTAGATTATGCGAGTAGTAATATAAACAATGCCGCGATTCAGAAAATTTAATCTTTATTTTAAAAGCCGCATTGCACTTAGGTTTGTTTTGGGTTTAAGTTAGTCGATTGTGCCTGAGTTGATTGAATGAGTCAAGATGAATTTATTTGATCGGTTATAACTTTCATTACCTTTATTACCTTATGAAATGAGTACCTAACCAGGTAAAGTATTTTGAGTCAAATAGGAATGATAAATGAATGTAGGATGATTATGGTGCTATTATATGACTTGGACGGTGGCGACGTCTTGTAATCCAGCTACTTGGAGGTCACGAATTGTGAATAGTTGTGAGAGATGGTCGGTAGATGTAGTGTTCTCTTGTGTGGATTAATGTCCGTACTATTGAATACTACGTTAATCCACAAAGACCATCCTCATAATTAGACAAATTCGTAATTCAGAGGCCTTGGTTCGGATTCCACGTTAAACTGTAGATCCATTACTTGCCATCGGATGTTGAGCTATTAATTAACAGTCCTGTCTAAGGAACAAGTCAGCCTTAGTCAGTAACAAAACTACAAGATCGCGCCACAATCATCCTACATTCATTCCTTATTCATACTTGGCTTAAAATACCCACATGGGTAGGTCGCCATTTCAGTTAAAGTATGGTGTAGTCTTGTTACTGACAGGCTAACATGTTCCTTAACTAGGACTGTTGGCGTCTAAGTTTAACGTGGGAACCGAACCTCAATTTCGCCTCTGAATTAAGAAACGGTCTAATTATAAGAATGGTCTTTGTGACCAACGTATTGTTCAATAATATGAACGTTAATTCACGCCACAGAACATCACACTCACCGACCTTCGCTAAAAACTATCCGCAATTCGTGACCTCCAAGAAGTGGGATTACAGGATAAGCCACAGTAAAAAATAACAACCGAGAATGATTGTAAGGTTGTTTTAACATGGGTTGTGCACTGTAACGCCCTGTTTTCAAGAATCGCTACAGAACTAGACCTCTGCTAACTTGGCCTTCCCACTCAGGATGGGGCACCGGGTACCGGGGACTGTGACCTCCGCCATGTCAGGGGTCACTAGTCACCGAGGCTCGACGGAAAACCAACTGGCTCATCCGGGTGATTGATTCATAAACCCTAAAAGAATAAAATTGAGATTATAACCTACGTTGGTGAGTCATAATTAGTTATTCTTTACGTAATCAAATCCTTTCAGGAACCTGGAGCTTCAGCTACTGACTAGAGTTTATCCCTGATAAATAACTAATTTGTTTAAACTTTTAAGCCAAAGTTTAAACGTTGAAACTATCTATTGAAAATCATAGTTCTAAAAACCTTTAAAAAAGACAAAAATATTATTATAACCACATTTGAATTAGCGTTTAAAAAGTAAAAATTTTTCATTCATGCCAAAAAAGATTTTAGCAAAGAATTATAAACAAGTAACTTACCGTAATTTTAAGAAGTATACAAAATAGTTTTAAATTTATCTAAAAATTAAGGATGTTATTCTATTCAATATTTATAAACATGCATTCAATCTGTGATTTTTTTTAAGATTAGGGATGTTTTGCAAGTACAGAGGATAAATTATTTCATTACAGCATTAGTTGCTGCTGTCATTTGTCATCAGGATGAAATTATTTTAACCCTAAGCGAAATGAATATTTCATTGAAAAAATTTCCATAAAAAGAATTGTGTATACCTGCGTTTTGTATGAAAATAAAACCCCACAAAAATACTATATTCATAATCTATCTCTATATTTAAGTATAAAAATACTTAGAATAAGCGTGTTTTTGACAGGAGAATAACTGGAAACTTTCCTTGTTCTCTCTATCAATGCTTGTGGTTGTGATTTCCTTCTCTGGGGTAAAATATTTAGATTTTATGAACGAACTAGGTATTAAAATTATATTGTAATATAATATATTCTTGTGTTATAACATTTACTTATAATTTCGTAAAACAGAATATAGTGTAGCTCGAAATGAAATCAAATTAAAAATATTTAACATATTTAATAATAATTAAACAATAATAAGGTACTAGTTTATAAGTTGGATGTATCTATCATTTTAAAAAGTGTTACGTAAATAGTCATTTAGCATTTTTACAGCGATTAATTTGTCTTAGTAGCCTAAAATATATTTAACTAATTATTTTATTAAGAAAAAATGTTTATCTTCAATAAATAATATGCCAGAAAGGTCCAAGGTAGGGGGAAAAGGTTCCATAGTATCTCAAGCGAAATGTTGTCCGGGATGAAGCCGTCAAGAGTCGTCCTTGGCCGTAGTTTCATCCTCTACTCGTCACCTTACTTCCTGAACAATATTCTAAAACATTACCACATATGTAGAAGCTTATTTACACCCCCATAGTCTACAGATTGCCGAGAGGAATCTATCACGCAAAGCACTGACAAAACTGAAAATAAAGTATAAGTTCAGAGTAATATTTAGAAAAAACACGTGTAGCATTTGATTAATAATCAGATTTCATAATAAACAGTTTTTAAAGGGATTGCATCATTTTGCAGGCTCAGTTTATCTGTGTGACAGAAAAGGGTGCCCATAAAAAAGGTTCTTTTTACAAAGGAGCAAGCTTTGAAGCGTAATGAAGTGTATGCATCTGTTCCACTCGCCCTCCATAATGCTCTCCAGTGTTTCAGCTAGATTATAATAGTTATTATATCGTTATGATAATTGGTATAATGCAATGTAAATTTACACCTGATTTTCTTAATTTATTATAGTAAATATAGTCAATAGTCTTTATTTACAAATTAAATTTTTACAGAACAATGTAACAAAATCATGTATCGTCAAATGTATATTTAACTACAAAAAACATATTCTTTTTCATAAGCTAAATAGTACATTAAAAGAGAACAGAAAAACAACAACAAAATCTAATATAACTCTTATAGGAGTTTTCTAAAATTTAACTATTGTTCAAGGAATTCTGAAATTGAATAGAAAGCCTGTGATAAAAGAAATTTTCTTAGGCTTTTCCTAAAACTTGAAGGAGAACTTTGGTTTTTTAAACTAAAGCAATTTGTTGAAAAACTGGATACCTTTATAAAATGGGCTTTTTTCATAAGCCGTTCTGTGACGAGGAAAAGAAAGAGATCCTCCGTGCCTGGTGTTGTGGTCATGAAAATGCCCTAATTGCAAATGATGGTCTTTGTTTTTTAAAGTCAGAATAATATTTCATAAATGTAAATACCATCACTGTCAAAATTCCATTTTATGAAAATGTCTTTGCAAGGATAACGCCCTAAACCAAAAATTCATGATTTTTTCTGATATTGAGTACTCTCTCTAGATCGGAAAAAATACTTTTAATAATTAATTTGTTCACCTTATTATTAAGATCTTTTTCGTTGTAGATCTGTTCAAATGCTACATTTTTTTGTGTTCATCAAATATTATATCTGTAAATTAAGTTACTAGTATTTAAACTAAATGAGATTTATAGGCCAACTAAACCAGATGAAATTACTTTTCATTACGGTTGAGCTCGAAAAGTTTAATATTGATTACCTAATAAATGTTTTAGGGGACCTTATAAGGGATATAAAGGAAGGTAGTTTAGAGTTAATATTATATGCGTTACACGCCGCTCCAAAATAGCTGCCACGTTTCACCAAATATTATATCTTTGCATTGAGTTACAATTATCTGAACTAAATATGATCTATAGACCGTACTAAACCAAGTAAAAATACTGTTTGCTGAGGTGAAGTTTTAATAACTTAATTTTGATTACCTAATAAAAAATGCAAACGATTATGTTAAGGGGGTTTTGTGGTAAGTATGCAGTAAATCTTAATTTTTTTACATCTTTAATTTAAATAAAAGAAAATTAGAAGTAATCTAACTGAAAATTACTATTAAATATTACAATTTATTTTTAAAGATAGTTAAACAATACAAAATCTTCATGATTAGGGTCATCTTAAAATTATTGATAATTATTAATTTATCATATTGAAGTAATAAACAGGAATACTGTGAAATACTGACAGTAAAATTGAGCAATAAATCAGATATAGATAAATAAAATAAAATAATAAACGAAAAATAGAAATAACAGCCCTGAATTCATATTCAAATATATATGTTGTTTATTTTATCTATATTAACCTCAACAAATAACAGTTTTAACCTAGTATATACTGGTACTTTTAGCTTCGATGTATTTTTAAAGCCTATTAACATAGTTTGAGTAAAACTTTTTAACAAGATTAAAGGTGGGTGCTCTAACTTAATTAAAAAAATATGATTATGAATACATAAATTATACTTGCATAAGGTACACAATAAATAGTTTGTCTGACATTTCCAAATCACGAGGTGTCTTCTCTGGCCAGCCGATGTACTACATCTCTGTTGTACATCGTTGGCATATATCACATAGTTTCAGTGGCGTAGATACAGCTTTTTCATGGGAGGGGATATAAATACCCCCCCCCCGAGTAAAACTTATTCTAGAGGATGTAGTGTAGGGTACATAAGGGACATTTCGATGAGTTAAATACTATATAAAAAGATCATGCAATACCTCCGCAGCCATCTTGAACTCTGTCCCATAAGAACAAAGGTTAATGTTGGACAGCGGACAAATTATTGGGTCAAATTAATGTCGTAAAAAATACTGAGGTAAAATGGTAAAGGGACAAAATTAAAGGTAAAGTGTTTATCAGAATTATATTTTTTAGTTTTTTATCCTAAACAAGATTTACAGCTTGACAATTACACACTTGTTGTTAACTAGATGCGATTATCAATTAATTATCAAATAAGATTACGAGGTAATTATATAAAAATGTTTTTTGATAAAAAGAAATTCATATAACCACTTTCTAAATTTGACACCTCAACATTGTCACGACCATCGTGTAGCTAGTATGCTGTCATAAAAAGAAACATTGTTCTAGGGTCTAATGCGAAACATTGTCAGTAAGGTCACGCAAAATGCCACTATTGCCACACACGTAGATACGGATAATATGATTAAACGTCATAAATCGCACGTCAAGATCTTTGTTTAGGTTAGACCACAGTGTAAGTTAAAAGATTCTTGGCTGAGACTTGATCTAGGGATGACCACAGACCATCAAGATCACTTAATTAATTCAAATACTGTATGCTGTTTCGACATGCAACATACAATAACCAACGCACTGCTTATTAAATTACTGTATTTGTTATTGCGTAGCTTTTCAGAATATTTTTGATTTGAAATTATTAGCAAAGGTGATCGTTATGGGGGGGATATATCCCCCTTATCCCCCCCCGTATCTACGCCACTGCATAGTTTCGACGTAGAATGAGGGTTTATTTCCTTAAAAAAGATGGTGACAAACTTTTGACCTCACCCAGATTATATCATCAGCGCACAGAAAGGCCGAGGCGGTTGCTTAAGCGTAACGCTTTGTTCAAGTCAAAGGTTACTGGATTGGAACCAATGATAGGCTCCTGTCACATCGTGTAGGCTGTCATCTCTGGCAGCCTTTGTGACTTGCGTCGTTATGGTACCTCCGTGGCTTTAACTCAGCGCACAATGGTGACTGACAGTTGAGGGTTGACAAATATGTGTATTTACTTCCCTGTAGAAAAAAGATAAGATCATGGACAGACTAAAGGGAATGTTTTCAGATCATCTAAACAGCTGTTCTTATAACAAAACTATGACGTCACTCAAATTTCTAACACTCCTCCCAGGAGTTGAGACATATCCATGTCAAAAAGATATCATATAGTTGATAAACAATAACTCTCGGATCCGAACCAGGACCACCACTGCCTCAGATTCGGAATCCGGCACGCTCTCAACTGAGCCACCAATTGACTAACGTATTTGTATGTACTATATATTCCTTATTTTTAATGCAACCCTTTTTTATTCAACGAGTTCATTATTGACAGTAAAATGATTGCTATATATGTTTCTATATGTCCAAATAGCAAGTTAGCTTCTTGGGAGGGCAAGTGCGCCAGTGGCGACACCTATTGTGGCATTATCGTTAACACGTCCAGCGGCAACAAAGGCGATAACGTACGACTAGAACTTTATTGTTGTCGTCTGAAATGATGGAGGGCGTTTTGTTTTCAGTTACAAAAGGATTCACGCAACAATTTTGATTTATGAGATTTTTAAATTAAAAAAAGGTAAATGATTTTGTTCACAAAGTTTTTCATTTGTATGAGTACAGTATTTACTTTCAAAGTTAAAAACTATTTTAAGACTATAATTTCTCGATTTAACTTTAAATAAAAGTGTTTAAATACATTTCGTTAAAAAGGTAATTCTAATTCGTTTACTACAGAAAACCCTAAGTATATTGTAGTTTTATTTCAAAGTTTTTTAATCCTTTATAAATAATGTTCAAGAAGTGTAGGATTTTTAATTTGTAGGAATTAGTCTCGTATACCAACTTTTCCTCATGTTTGTCATGAATAGTGGTCCAATATTAATCATATCCTAGCATGCATGTATAAGTTACAATAATGTTCGTATTTCTGGAATTTCTGTTCTGAATAAACAAAAAAGATCATTTTGTTTATTAAATAAATAAACATAGTGCTAATTGTATATGGTAATGCAAAAGTCACGTATATACAAATGCCAATTGATTAAATATTGATTATAATTATTTATAAAATTGAAGACGACGGGTTTCGTGTCCTTGCGCATTCTCTGGTATGTTTGTCACATCATTGTGCCTTTGATTGTCAACGGAAGTCTAAATCTACAATGACTCTTGACAATCTCATTAAAGATCAATGATTCAGTTTTCCATGATTTTCTCTCTTATTTCACCGGAAAAACTCCAGGTACCCAAAAAAACGTATGCATATTTCTTTAGCACTTGTAAAACCCCTACACGATTAGGGTGTATGTATTTACAAATATTTACCTTAAATTAACATAAAAATATTACGTAAGTAAAAATAACGACCGTTACCCGAAAGTTGTTGAAAGGTAAATAAACGTTACTTGAGAACAGAGAGAAGCAGGTTTAATTGATAATGAAGGTGTTTTTATTCTAATACAATACATAAGGAATACACAACCAACACCGGTAAGAAACTCAGTATGAAAGATTAGGCAATAAATAAGTGATGGTGTCGAGGAAATGAACAGCTTAGTGGAGATTAATGCCTGCAGATAGCGCGGCTTCCTGCTTCACTCGGCTCGTGCCCTGGTCAGTGGTCAACTACGTTAGTGAGAACTTCCAGGTAAATTTAAAGTTTAAGGCATATTTTTATCATAAGGTGTAATATCAGAAGTAGTAACTGTTAAAATATTACAAACTCCTTTGTTTATTTGACGTGACGTTACTCTATAATATTTTTCAGGAAATATTTGTAACAAATTTTAACTGAGCTGTACAAATTGTAATAGACATATTTTACCGTAATAAATTATAACAATACCTAAAAATTTTAATACTAAACTACATAGTTCATACAAGTATATTTAATTGATTAGCAAGTTAAATTATTACAGTATATATGTAAAAATGGGCTATTTTAATAGTTAACACGACATAATATTATATTTACCTTAAAATACCCCAGTGATTCAATCATAGTTCAAACAAGCGGTAATTACCGTAAAACATTTGGCATAACAGTAACATATTTGGCAGGAATTTGATAATTTATTTCTGGGCTTTTCAAAAAAAAAGTCTTATACACAAAAATTACAGTTACTAGATGATACAAAACATGATGAAAATTTATAAATAACAAGCTAATTAGTATTTCAATAGTTACTTTTAATAACATTTTATAATTTCCTTCAAAAATAGTGGTGAAAACTAAAATAGCACACACACACACACACACACAACACAACAAATAAGCAGCAAATAAATAGTTTAGTAAAAATATTCAAATTTCGGAGCAAGTAAAAAATCCCAAATATCAAAGTACTGAAACAAATAAACTAATAAAGCTACTTGTTGTCAATTGAATATTGTGATTTCATAAAAAACAAACAATTAATCAATTAAATTATACAATTAGATAAAATTTGTTTGGAAACAAATCTACGTGTCATAGCATCTATTGCCCTCTCTTTTCACTCTTCACTTTAAACACCCACTAAAGTGGGTGAGTGTCGTATTTTTGAACATGAACAAGAAGTATGAAGAATTTATATTTTTACTTATGATTACAGATATTTGCGAAATTCATTGTGTTCAATTAGAACATGATTTAGTTAGAACTGTATGACATTGTATTATTTTATTCTATAATTGTTGCAAATGAAAACATAACCGATTAATTTGAAAAATATAAACCGCAACAATGAAATGTTCCAGCTCACCGCAAACAGTTTATTCATTGTTTGTCAACTCATCAGGAACAATATTCAAAAACGACATGTATTCACAAAAGTTGCATGTGAGGAGAGAAGTAATTTATAAACATGAGTTAAATCCAAGCTGAGCGAAATATGTGTCAGGTATCAAGGGTGCGTTACATTGAGTTGTTCCATCTCTGTGGAGGAAGCGAGTTCATTTAACCTCTCACGACAGATTTTATTAATATTCTTTTTTAGTCATCTACCATCGAGGTAAAAAAACCATGATTACTTATTCATAAAAATAATATTATATTGAGTTTTAACGATGTTGTCCAGTTCTTTATTATTTTCTTGACGGATATAATTTATTTCGTTATATATTTAGATTGATTCCTCCTTTCAGCTACAAAATTAAAAACAAAATTGCAAATGTTGACATAACGTTCTCTTGTAAATGAGTAATGACTAGTTAGTAGTTATAATACACATACAATTTCAACAGCAGGAACAATGGAAAAAGTATCTCTAATACTCAATAAAAACATAATAGCTAATTTTTACATCCTCCACTTATCACCATCTTCTAAATAGTCGTATTTTAGTAGTAATCGTACTACTATTAAAAATAACACAATATACTTTTAAAAATAACATTCAATAGCTATATGTATTCTGTGACAACCAAAAAGCATGCATGTTGCAATATAACTATAAATTGAATATTTTATTATTTATTATGATTCCCTTCATTATTACTTCCATGAGAGGCAACATATAGTGAGGGATTAATCAGGAAGAGGTGTCTGGGGACAGGCGAGAGCCGAGCGACAACACTGAATCCGTGGTCCCTCAGGCTGCGTAATTTTACCGTCACTGTTAGCTTTATTCTTTCGTCAGAGAACCTCATTTTCTTAATATTTCCCACTTGGTTACATTGAAATATTTAAATCGTTGTAGGCGTTACCTGATTTTCTTACGAATACCTTTAACACCTTTACCTTTAACATGTTCTGCCGAACATGAATACGGCAGAGAGAGATTTAAAAAATGAATCTAAAAATATTAATCCAATTAAAAACCAGAAAACCTAGCGGTATCTCAGCCATTCTAGGATTTATAAAATCGTTTTAGGCTGCATAGACCGAGTACCCTATATCATTGATTATGTACTGTATCTCACAGATTTTAACATCATAACTAAAGTTCAACTTCATATTTTTTAGGAAGGTTTAAATACACGCTGGCAACTACCAGGAGTGTGGCACTCGCACTCACTAAAACTCGCCTTCATCTCCAAGAGACTAGCCCGAAACAAAGCATCACATTATCAAAGCCCCTTAGCATCTAGCCCGCTAGGGACTACTTCTACAGCAAAACATTAGTGAAGCCAAATTCAAATCGGACTTCTTGGCATTCAAAGTATACTCAGCGAACCTAGCAATTTGGTTTCAGTTCTCTTTAGGATGGTGTATTGTTTCTAAGGGCTCAGGTTCGAAGGCCCAACGACGGACACTAAGGGGACTTGACTGTTGTGCCACTTGCTGCAAGGGAAGATGGCATGCTTTGAGGTATTGAGGACACCGGGATGGTAGAAGCAGTGTGGACTGTACTTATAGCCAACAAGAAGGGTTTTATCAGGCATACCTGGCCTCAACAGGCTGTTGTATGACACTTTTCAGGGATCATATCCAAGGATTGATCCCAGTAGTAACAATGATCCTTAGCTTACCCTTGAGTGTGTCGTACAAGAGACAACGGTCTGAAAGTTACGAGCTGAAATTCATTAAATTATTGAAAATTTACATCAATCATAAAGAAATGTTATTTTCCAGTGATATATTTATAAAATGATAAATAAGCTATAATCTTCACTTTGTCTTCGTTGATTGGTGGGATTTAACCCAGGACCCTAGGGAAATAAGTCCCACGCTCTATAGTGATAAGGAAAAATTGGAATAATTAAAAATGTTCTTCAAATAAATGTTTTATATTTTTAGCCTACAGGTATAAAATAGATCATCTAAAATGTTACTAGCACTGTATCTGACGGAGATGGCAAAACTTGCGTGTCGTGAAAACCCGAATCAACCAATCTCCTCCTCCTGTATTAGATTATTGAAATAATGACCATATCGTTGAAACATTCAGAATTTAATGAAGGCGATTATTTAAAATTATCACTTTTAAAAATATTAATTTTTAAAGCTATTAAACATAACATTAGTGTACACCTAAACATTGATGTACACCAATCTAAGCTAAACAATGTGTACATCGCACTACCAACAACTCTTTTTTACTATTGTTTAATTTAGATTTATATCCATCGATTAAATTGCATGAGAAAGAAAATAGAAACTCTAAAAAGTTCATCAATACAGATCTAAAGTAAAAACTACTTTCTGTTTACACAGCTATAATAAGTAAATATATTCCAAAAATGAAACTAGAGTTGAATTTGTAACTAGCTATTAAATACTAATTAATTCTTTAAATATCGATTAAGACCACCTACCATGAAACTATTTTTTACGGATATATCTATTAGGTTAATGATTTTAGTGATGAATGATTGTTAGTACTATTACCTTGCTAACCACATTAAAAATCTAAATATACACGGTGAGTTTTATGTCCCGGCACAACTAGATATAATTTAAATGGCCCGAGATATCAATTTGATACTTTAGCTTTAACTTCTTCGTTGATGGTATTCGATCACAATGTACACAAAAAAGTAGCTTATTATTAACATTAATAATTGCATGCCAAATTTGGTTCTAACTAGTATTAGTGTAGTATTAGTCGTTTTGTCGTACCAAAGCTATAAAGTCGTCTTAAGACTTATTTTTACACTATATTTTACTTATAAATGTGTCTGTTATTATTGAAATTTATCTATTGCAATTCTACAGATTAACGCTTGCTTTTAGTTCCAGTCACTGATTAAATGCGTACAGGGTCGGAGTCTATTGCCGGACACGAACGAAGGTGGGCCTAGTAACTTAAATGTGTGCAGTAATTGTTTTTTGTGAAATTTTTTATGTTTTAAGTAGTTTTTACGTGTCTCTTGTGTGAAGAAAAATTTACATAACTGTATGACCTGAGGATGAAGTTTTGAGTTCGAAATGCGCATAATCGCATAATAAGAACGAACTGTTTGGACGGATAAGGCTAGTAACCTAGTTAATTCTTAGACAACAGTTAGGAGGCAATAATATGAATGATAAAATACGTTAGGAAGCCCATTATCAAACATTGGGTTTGTAAATTTCTAATTTTATGAATGATTATGTTTTCGTATGGCTCTCTGTGATGGAAATCAACACATACGACATTATGGGTAATGAAAGTGTGCTTGTTGTAACTGTTCTTGTTTCTAACATTTAGAATAGTATTATCCTGGAACATTCTCCATATATTTTCATGGGATTTAAAAACTCAATTCCGTCTTCATTGATTGATATATCCATGTCAATATAGTAAATCTTGTTTATCCTTGGCATTTCAAATTGTAGACATATGTCAATCTCACAGTATTATATTCAAGCTTGTCAAACATATCAAGATACATTTAACTATAAATTTTGGTTGACAAACCACTAATTTCCTACAAAATAAAAAATTCTTCTATTTTGACAAATGTTTAAAAACTATATACTACTGTTTTTCCTAACACCTTTAAATACATTACATTACCTTTCTGAAGCTGTGACCTGTGCAGGCATTTTAAGTCGATTTATGAGTGATAAATTAGTGTAAGACGATTGTGTTGGATCTTGTAGTCTTGTTAAAGACTAAGGCTGACATGTTTTTTAGACGGGACTGTTAATTGATAGCCTATGAACCAATCACATTTATGGAACCAACAGTTTTACGTAAAATCCAAATCAAAACTTTCCTATGGATTACGAATTGGTTTAGTTATGAGTATCGTCTTTCCGGATGAACGTATTCTATAGTATGGACGTATTCTATAGTATGGACGTGTTCTATAGTATGGACGTATTCTATAGTATGGACGTATTCTATAGTATGGACGTATTCTATAGTATGGACGTATTCTATAGTATGGACGTATTCTATAGTATGGACGTCAACTTCACACAAGGGAATATCATATCGCTTATAACTTTCCACAATTCGTCACCTCCAAGTAATCATATCACAGGATATGCCACCAATTATCCCTATAGATTTATTTACAACCGTGGAGCATATATTTGTAGAAAAGACCCAATGGAATTTGTTATCTAAATAGTTTATCCATCATTGTGCATTTATTATTTATTTAGAATAAGTTTCTACAGTGTTGATGTTTGGTACAGGTAAAATACTTCTTCTACTCGTAAGTAGTAGACGAATTATAGCCATTAATAGTATTATTTGTCTAAGTTATGAAAATAATTTGTTAAAAAGTCACATATTATTATACTTACCTATTTGATAGTAGTAAAATAACAATCAGAACGCATGATGTACCAAGGAATGGAGTATACTATTTAATGTTTTGGTTGTGCTATGAAATACAAGTAACATCGATAAGACTTGAAAATATGTGTTATAGAAGTTTTGAAGAATCCGATTTTTGAAAGCGTTTATGGAGTTAGACTAACAATTATCAATAACTAACCACTTTTTCGTCAATTTTGATAGAGTATTTTAAAATATTTTATGATAATACCTTATATAACAATTTTATATCCTCTATAAAATCAGGTTAACTGTTCATTGCGAATAATGTTATTTTGTACTAAAATAGAATTATTGGAAACCTTACTTGCGTGGATAATGAATTACTCCATGTAAAGAAAATAAATTATACTTTTCTAAATATCAAATAGGTATCACGGTATATCTTATCAGTTGTTTTATATAGAATAGTCCATATCTATATAAATATAATTGCCATCGGCTGTTGGGCTATTAATTAACAGTCCTGTCTAAGGAACATGTCAGCCTTAGTCAGTAACAAGACTACAAGATCGCGCCACAATCATCCTACATTCATTCCTCATTCATACTTGGCTTAAAATACCTACCTGGGTAGGTCACCATTTCAGTTAAAAGTATAAAAGTAAAGTATAAAGTATATAAAAAAATTCATCCAACAAAAGTTTTAAAAATATTTATTCATTTGATCCAACATAAACACTGGTAAATTGTTTCTAAATATTTTCAAAGTAGTTGACGCCGGATCAGTTTTTATGTGCCTTGACCAGTTTCTGAATGTGTACGTGTACACTTTATATCCCTGTGGTATGTAAGGCAGCTGGAAATAAACCGGAGACGCGTACGTTTGGAAATAATGTCGTCCGTTAGTGCCTTTGTTACAGCTGACATGTTAACGATAGCACCAGGGATGCGGGCGGCCATCACTTTCTCCACCTGTGCCGAGTCCGCTCTTCTTATGTTTCACTTTTATTGCCTTTTTAATCTGAGACAAAAACCTACAGGATTACGTAACACCCGGCCAATTATATTTGTGCCAATTTATCACGATTCAAATTCCACTTTAATAATTAATTAATTAAAGTACTGTGTGTGTGTGTGTGTGTGTGTGTGTGTGTGTGTGTGTGTGTGTGTGTCTGTTTTTAGTGCAACTGTCAGCAATAAAAAAAATATAATAAGACAATATTTCTATGTATCCGTTTGATTAAAATTTTAACCTTCTTTTACAAAATAATATTGGTCTTATGCAGTTACGGAAATGTTTTTATAAAATATTAATTTTTTTGTTTTTTAATACTGGCATAGCCAATTATATTTTTATGAAAGTTTCACTGATTTACAAATGTCGTAGCCCCGAAAAATTCTCATAAATACGAAACAATTATAGCTACTTGATGATTGAATACTTTTCTCCTTTTTAAATTTTATATGCATGGTTTCTAATCCAATTACCTTATAAAATGTACGGTTTCGAAAATAACCGTAACCTCTTGGCTAACGATTCAACTAAACTTTCAGCAGGATTTTCCCGAAGCTAAATTCCTTACAGTTCAATGTACAAATTCAATATCCAAACATAATATGGCAAACTTACAAAGAGCCTATTGATAAAGTTTGATAAGAAGGATTAAATTATCTGAACCAACCAAGTGGTTATAATAGTGGATTGAAAACTAACACGGGTTCAAGTTACTCATTTTACAGTTATATATACTCAAGGTTATTTATATGGAGCCATTACGAAGTTTTAACTTAAAGTTAGAGAAGCCTAGATATTGTTAAAGCCTTCATACATACTACATTTCGGCTACAAAGTGTAACATATTCAATTTAACAGTTTCAGTTTCCGGGATAAATTAGATTTCTGCAATAAGTTATGTTGAGAGAGCTACACATGATTTCTGTTCGTGCAAAAACAGTTTTAACACGTAAAACGTATCGAACATAAATGTTTTGCATTAATAGTTTGGAATTTTCCTAATTTACTACTAATAACTCTGTGCTCTTGTAATTTCCGTTTTAAAAATACTATTTTATAATAAACTGCAACAAGTCTTAGCTTCTCGTGTGATTTAATGAGTTTTGTGAGTTTAAAAACAGTTAGATGTAACTAATAACAGATATAGGTAACAGTTACAGTACAGTACCGTTTAATGCCCATTACTAACATAATATTGCTATTTAAAATATGGATCTTTGATATACTCGTATCAACACCACTTGGAGTACACAATATCTAAAAAAAATCGTATTAAATTACCAAGCCCAAGATTACAAACGTTTGGTCTACAAATCATCTGCATGTTTTCTTCCATGTGTTTATTTATAACCTCAACTGCCCATCACCATGGGCCTAGGACATGTGTGTGTGAATTAAAGTCAGCGAGGTACTGCAGCAGCATTAGTCAGTCACATGGGCTGGCAAGAGGTGACCTCTCGTGATCTGACAGGAGTCTCCGGCGCTGGTTTCGGTCCAGAGTACTTACTGTACCAGAGTATTATCCCTGAGTTACCGTACCGGTAAACCTCCCTTCATATCATGTCTTAGCTTTTTCTAAATGTGTCATTGTTTTTCAAATTAAGTGATTAATTTTTATTTAAAATTACAATATGAGATTAGGAAAATGTTCACTCAAAAATGATCCAAAGCAATAATACGTTCTCAAGGTTTAATTGTATGTTTTATAATTTACTTATTTCTATAACAGCTTCACTGAAAAGTTAGCTTATATACTTTGAGTTGAAAATCAACATAATTGTTTGACTTTTTGCCAGGTTATTTCGTTGGTATCGAGATAAACCGCATTGGGATCACATATAAACACATATTTACTTGAAAGAAAATTTAGTTTTACTTGCACACACTGTTTTCTGGTTTATTTATGGCTATATGACTTACTTCATACTACTGTATTAGTATTCATGAGAGGGCTTGTAGGCTCAGGTGGAAGGAAAATACGCAGTTCCGGCGCTGATTGGGGAGGTCTTCCCAACTTCCTACTGAGCCAGTCAGCGCTCCAAACTAGTTGAACATATTTTTATATTAGCCTATACTACGAATACGTGTTACGTTGATAGAAGTAAACCTATTTTATTGATTGAAAAAAATTTAGTTTATTAAAATTATTGTAATTCTTTTG
Source organism: Nephotettix cincticeps (assembly GCA_023375725.1). Lineage (NCBI taxonomy): Eukaryota > Metazoa > Arthropoda > Insecta > Hemiptera > Cicadellidae > Nephotettix > Nephotettix cincticeps. Next base: position 36,175,507 of record CM041788.1, read on the forward strand.
ATCATAAGTGTTTTTTGTTTTTTGTGTGGTCTAGTATTGATAGGAAAAGCAGATATATTAATACAATTTCTTAACAATTCAAGGGATCAAAGTTGGAATTATTCCCCGAGAACGAAATGTACTTTCTTGTTTAATAACTAAAGTATTTGTTACAGTATGAATAAAGGCCTTCATTACTAATTAACTATATATGTTATAAATTACATCCTCCTACCTATTATCTTTTTTCTGAGCAAAGCATTTACTGCCCTTTAACCAACATTTAACTTATAACTTGTATAAGGGGCCTAGATGGCCGTGAAATTTAAATGGAATGTTGGAATGTTGGATGGACGTGGGTTTATGGAACGTGAGTTGTGGGTTTTAAATCCCAAATGTGGTAGTTGGTTACAAATATGCACCTTAATATTCACGAGGAAATTGGGTTGCATCTTTTCAGCAGCGCATTCTAGGGACGAAATCAGGTACTATAACAAACACCATGGACATGCAACTGTGGCGCTTATGTACAATGTGAAAACATGGCCGCATTGTTGTGGGGGATTCAGTTCTTTGTGGAAACGGACTGTTCTCACTGAGCGTTGGCGGTAGACTCCGACAGCGCCTCCGACAACGAAGTGGCTCAGAGATGCATTTTACAAGCCATCAGTTTTTAAAAATTCTTTTTTTGAGTGTTCAACACATTGTTTTACATTGTTTTTTACTACTACGATGGGCAAGTCACACTTTCATTGTGGCCCAGTTTGCAAAGGTCCTTAAACGAGGCGAAAAACTCGGTATGCTAACAACATCCTGTTTTTATACTTTAATGTCCAATAAAATAAACGACTAGAAGACAAAATTCCTTTAAATGAGTATTCAGAGTTATGCTTATGAGACATTGACTTAAGCACATGATTATTTTAATGTAATGACTTTATTTTACCTGGTAGTTCTTTATTACCACTGCTATTTAAAGATACCTTCAACTACAAAAGAATGTTATGGTTTGCGATTTTTTTGACGGTAAATTAAAACTAAAAAAAATTGAAACACTTAATGTGAGCGTTAAAATGTGACTCATAACTGTCCACAATTGATTCGTGACCTACAAAGTCTTAGTTCTTAGATCTTTATTTTACTATAAAGCCTTAAAAAGTGTTGCATAGTTCCTTCATCTTTTATTTGTTCATCCTATTCTTGTTTAAAATTATTTTGTTAAAACTTTTACTGAAATGTAGATAAGTTTGAACTTAACATTGATAATTTTAACTATATATAACAATCACAAATTGTTTAATTTCCCAAACGATTCATAAAATATTTGTTGAATATTTTGACAGCTATGCGTATTTTAATAAATGTTAATATTTCAGTGATTTACTTTTAATAATACATTTAATGAGGTTACAGTATTAAAGATAAATAAATGAGACACCAAAACTAAAACAAAGGGCTTTGATTGCAGCGGCTGACTCAGTGATCCCTTGCCACCTCCCTCCCGACCCTCTGAAATGTGAAATGTGGACCTTGTCAACATGTCCACATTAACTTTAACTACACAATCATCGTTTATTTATATCATATAATCTAAATATTATTGAGATATTTAAGATAAATAATTATTGATAGCTTTTACATTACGCATATAATATATCGAAATTATTTCTCTAATTTTAGTAACAAAACATTATTTGATTCACCATCTCATAAGGTTTTCAAAATTAAGCCAAAATATTGGTTATTGTCAACCAGCGATGTAGTGTGGAGGCCAAGTCTTTTTCTATTTTGACCACAGTGGACCTGCATTCACCTGACTTGCACTCACCAATGACCACCTTCTGTCCATCACCCTCCACTAACGCTCTCAGAACGCTTATCAATCAGCATAATCTATTTTGGATTTTTTCCATTTTATTTTCCATTATAAGTTTTCTCCCTTATTTTTAATATATACGTTTCACTGTGGAAACTTTTCGATTGTTTTTTTCTGAAAAAAACGTGAAAAATACAGTTTTATAATAAACGGTTCAAACGATTTTTATTAAAATTTAACAGTTAATTGTACTAAATAATATGACACCACTCACATATCTATAAAAATTACGGTTCAAAAGTTATGGTCGTTTTAACGTCAATTTTTCTTAATTTTCAACCACAAAAAAACAAGATAAAGTATAATTTGACTATCACAATTGAAAACAGCTTTAAAAAACTAAACAAATCGGGATTTAAACTATTTGTCTACGACTACTGGTTCCAGAGAAAAGTTAAATTTACTGTCCATTATACACGCAGTAATAACCCCTTACAGTAATAAATAAATATGTTTCGTTCGTTTCACTTTCAGGTAGAGTGATTAATATCGTTGCCTCGTTATTCTCTGTCATGCCTGGATTACTGCAACAAGCAATTACATAAAGCTGATTATATCAACCAAACCGCTTGAGGTTATTCTACAGTTTATTTTTGTTACTCGAGACTTATTGTACTAACATCTTACATCATTAGGTAGCAATAATCACTAAACAGTTTTCATTGGTCGATTAAAAAAATCTTTCATACGTGAATAATATGTAAAAACTCGGACGGTGGTGACGTCCTGTAATCCAGCTACTTGGAGGACACGAATTGTGGCTAGTTGTGAGCGATGGCGGTGGATGTAGTGTTCTCTTGTGTGGATTAATGTCCGCACTATTGAATACTACGTTAATCCGCAAATACCATCCTCATAATAAGACCAATTCGTAGCTCAAAGGCCGTGGTTCGGATTCCACGTTAAACTGTAGGTCCCTTAGTTGATATCGGCTGTTGGGCTATTAATTAACAGTCATGTCTACGAAACATGTCAGCCTTAGCCAGTAGCAAGACTACAAGATCGCGCCACAATCATCTAACACTCAATCCTCATTCGTACTTGGCTTAAAATACCTACATTGTAGTATGGTCGCCATTTCAATGATCTAATCTGATCTAGTCTAATCTAATCCAAACAAACAATTTTAAAATTAATCTTCAAACGTAGGTTTTCGCGGCCGGTGTCAACAATGTCAATAGGCTGAGACAGTCAGTCTCAGCTAGCCACTGAGGATGCCACTTCACAGCAAGGGCGAAACGTTTGGCAATACTATAAACATGGCGACGTGGTTGACGCAAAAAAATCAACTTGACAATTTTAAAATTATTTCAAATGATCCCTTTTAATATTACTTTATATTTTAACTGGAGAAAAATGTATCAAACTATTGAAGTGATAACTTCCTCTGTTTATTAATTTTATTACTAATGTTATATGGTTTATATGATTATGTAAAGATTAGTACCACATTTTTACATGTGTGTTGCCTGTAAATATATAAATGTTGTACTCATAATGATTACTTATATTTCAGTTTTTATGTGTGTGACTTTGATAATTTTGTAGTCTCCCCATATTAGACAGTTTACAGGTAGATAGGTATTTGGCTAAAAATGGTTTTATTCAACAGGGATAGGAAGATACGTGAAACTTTGTTCTGAAAACATAAAGTACAAGGAAGGATTATGGAAAACATTTTATTCGTGTTGAAGCCTTCTGGAACTGGTTGACAATTAAAAAACAAATATAAAACAATTACGTCAGAGATTACAATCTGATCTAACAATTACGTTAGATCAGAGAGCGTTCCAGTCCAAGCATAGTTCATGGATAAGACATACTAAATATGGGGAGGAAAAAACATTGTTGTATTCTCTGTGGTTAAAAATCAACAACATAACGGTCATAACGAACAGCTGAAATCAATTGCATCACCTCTGCCGGAAACGGATGCAGCCGCGGTTCCGGAAACAGGTAGGGTATTGCACATATTCCCGCGGCGGACATGTTGCTTTCATTGATTTTGCCTTATCTTCATGGCTAACCCATGACTGATTGTTGATTATACAGTCACTATAAATTTATACTCTAAAATTGTATGCTTTGCAATGTTGCAAACGTTACAATGCTATTAATGTTCTTTTCTAAGTCTCGATGAAAAGATACTTACAGTCCTACCACTTGGCTTTCAATAGTATTTTATTTGCTTATATTTTTAATTTGCTTATTTATATTTTCATGCAAAATTAAAATAGCTTAAACTATATGAACCTGACAAATAAATGAAGACTAGCAATGCTATACCAAAAGAAGTAATTAACTGTTGTTAAAAGTTAACTGTTGAACTACAAAAATCTATTAAATTTACATTAAATAATACGAAATTGTGTTATTAGGAGAAGTAAATCCTAATAAAGACTAATATATTATTCTTGAAATAATTGTTATTTTTAAATTCAATATAAAGATGAAGTGTGTTCATTTCTGTATTCGTTGTGTTCGTATTCATTGTTGTATAAAATTATGGATATGGTGCTGAGATATTGCAGTTCCTGACTGTAAACATTGAATAGAAATACTTAAAAGAACGTAAGAATTCAATTGTGCACTACTTCAATTTTTTTTGTAATTATTGTCAATACTCACTTTTCAACTTTGACAAAAAGTAATAAAGTGTAGCCTTCTTGCAGAAAGAGGGCATTGTATGCAATATTTCTACTGAGTGCGATTCTAAATGACTGAAACATTATATCAAATTATATTTATATTAGTGTAGTATTTTATGTATGTATTCTCGTACTTTTGTTAAATATATCATAATGTTCTCGATACCAGTTTTTCGCGTGATAGGTATGTATTATGAGTACAATAATAGTTTTTCAAAATATAATTATTAGTTCAACCATTAAAACAGCTGAAAAATAATCTAAATCAACGCTTCCTATATGGGCTGTTACTAAAATTGCCAATTGTTTACCATATGTATGTAAGTACTTAAGAAAACAGTAAACAAAATGAAATATTCAGTTTAAATCTTATCACGAACTAACCTTTACAAAATGGTAAACAAGATATATTTCATTTTCCAATTAATATTTCGAATACTTCATTCCAGCATATTGAAAAAAGTATTGAATGCAACGGTTTCTTTTATTTGAGAAAGCGCAATTTTTGTCCAAATGTTTATAAAATTATAAATTATATTTCTGCGAAATTTACATCTTAATTGGAACGAACCGTTATTCCCAATTTTCAGAAGTTTGTTGTTACTTAGTTACAACGGAAAGCTTATAAACCCGTTAACACCGCCGTGATGTTTCAGTATTAAAGTTCGACAAAAACTTTAGAAACATTTAATTACCACTAACAAGTACATGATTTGATTTTGTTTGACTTAAGTATTTTATGATAAATTTTCAATCATATTTTGTAATTAGTGTGGAACGTTTCTGTCTCACTATTACTAAAATAAATATATAATATTTTTACCCAATTGTGAATTAATATAATATAGTAAGTTCAGTTCGTAGACTGACTCAACTTACTTATTATTCTTACAATATTTATCTATAGTATGATTATGAGTAAACTCGATAAAATATTCTTTATGAAATGAAGAACTGCGTTATTAATCAAATCACTGTAAAAGTAGTTGTAAATGCGAGAGAGTGCTTCTCTCTTCCAAGAGTTTTCATAAGACAATAACTACATTAGTAGCAGCAGAACCTTTCACAAACTGATAGAATGCGCATTTTTACTCTGAAACCTTTTACATTTATTTTTCCAAAACTATTCATAAATATGAACAAATTAAATTTTTAAAATGATTTATTTTGACATAAATATATCTAAGTTCTGTGTGGGTGTCAGCAGATTTTTATAATGCAAAACGTTTATAACGCAAAAGGTGCAGCGGAAGTGTTTTGCTCTCGATTATATAGAAAGTACCAGACACATTGTATTGAGTTTTTTTTGTTATAATTGCAGCAGTTTAGATGAACTGAAAACATTCCATTTAGATCCATGATCTAACCTATTTCTCAATGGAAACTAAATACACATAAGTAATTTTTATGAGGATATTGAGTTAATTGAAGCTGGAAATGTCAAGAAAACATTTAAATGTTTCATTAATAATATCAGCACGCAGCTAAATACTTAATACTGTTTTTCTATCAAAAAGTACGAATAAAACTTATAATTAAGATACTTTAGACTCTCAGAGATGCCTTAACTATAGACGTTTCTTTGGATATACCAACACATATAAATCTTATATATATTATGTAACGTAAAATAAATACAAATAGAACCTACACTTTACCTTGATGGCTACCATTGGACCTTGAGGTTATGAAGCGTTCCAATAATGTTTTCTGCGCCTTGAAGCAAAATGAATCATGCCTTGACTTGCAACAATTAAAATGATACCGTTATATGCTTTAATATCGTTTACACTAAGAGTGTTTATTTTATTAATTTTAAATTAACAAGATTCAATTAAAATTAAAAAAAACGTTTTAATTTGCCTTTATATTTTTCTACACAGTAATAAATATATTTCAATACTAAACGGAATTCAAGAGTAAACCACAAAATAATTTATTTATTGGTTGATCCACGTGGTTCTATGAGGAAGGCGATAGGAATGAATATCGAGGTAGGAAGGAAACAGAACTCGTTTTCCAATAGAAAACAAAGTGACTTTTTCATTACTTCACTTAATCGAAATGCACTTCCAATAAATTACTTTTATCTAGGAAAATTGCATAGTCCCACTTATAAAATTCACATTTTACGCTCGACTTGTAAATATATCCAATTGTTCCCAGGTTTATTATTGTTATAAACTGAATTTTTACGTTATATCTTATCAGAATCAGTGACCAATAGATTACAATACCCAATTTAATTGATTCATTAGACACTAAATATGTCTTTACTAAGTTCGTGATTGCTCATTTTCCATATATTATTTAATAATAACAAATGGGGGTGACAAAATAATGTAAAAACTATATTTTTATATTATTTTACTGACTATTCTTTTTCCTTTACCACCTCATTTATGGAGTTCTAAGTATTAGTTATTTTTATTCAAATTTAATAAAACAATAAAAATAAACGTAAAATCAAATAATGATATAAATATAATATTAAAATTAATTCCCATCAGTACTTTAATATAAACTTTCCAAAATAAACGTTCTTTACTGTTAAGAAATACGTTTCTTTGAAACCTTTTAATATTATTTGTATAATACGTTAGATTAAACATTTTAAATCCAAGAATGTCTTAATTATTTTTTTCTCACCTGGTAAACTGAACGAAATTCCCAAAATTTATAATATTAAAATAAATTGATGTATGAGTCAATTCCCTGTGTTCAAATTTGTTTTAGAATAAATATTCTTTAAAATGTAAAAAAACAATTGTGATATATTATATGGTTTAAAAGAAATATGTACTTGAAATCATACACATTAAAATGGAAAAGAATGGGCTATCCTAATCCTCTATTATACAAACTCGCTCCCAATTTTAATAATTGGGGATAGAACATTGAGGAAGGCTTAAGCCAGAAAGAAAAATTAGTCATTAAATTTAAAAATCTTGTTGCAAAACTACGAACTGGGATTATCTGTCGACACCTCAAACTTGTTAAGATATCATAGAGTAGTAGTAGGGGTTGCTGAACAGTTTCTCGTATGAGGATTAAATTGTTTTCATTAGTAGGTAGATACATTCATTATGATAACGGTTCCTTCAAGGTTGACATAATAAGTTTATCAGCAAGTTAGTGTATAGTTTAAAAAAGTTAGATGAACAAATATATTTTACGAGTCCCATTTTACGAGTCCCTATACAGTCGTATCACATGAAGCGAAAAGAAAGGAGGCCTACTTAGTCACAACCGAGTTTATCAGAAGACGTGAAGGTATTCTTCGAAGGTCCGGGTTATCTCTTCTAGTAAATTTCTTCCTTGTCCATCCCCCGCTCTTCGTTCACCAACCTGTATCCAGAAACTCCATCTGTACGACGTGACGTGAACGGGAGAACATCTCAGTAAATGTTACTCTCGAAACTGATACGACATTTCTGACTCAAAATAGCTGAATCAATTCAATTGAAATTCTTATAATACAATTGAAATTAGAGTTATGCCAGCGCATTGTTTATAGTTAAAATATTTTTCAGTTATTTTTACGTTCTAAACCAGTGTAAATCCTGAATGGTTCTTATCTCAATTTGTTGCTGTTTGTATGTCTGCAGTGCTAAAAGAGTCGTTTGGGTTCGTCATTCCCGTATAATTGATAACACGAACTATTGTGAGTGTTTTATTAATCTTTGCTTCTTGTAGAAATATTTAAGCTTTATAATACCCCACACTATATTTAGTTAGGTAATGGTCTCCGAAATTTACGTTTTCGTACGATACTAGCCCCATAATTTCTAGGTTCTACTAAATATTTTATCTATTTTTATTCTATATTTTAATATTATTTCAATTACTATTACTCACTTACTTATTATTTCTATATTTTATTATTATTCAACAGAAATAATTAGGCCTACCTATTTAGCTTTTACGGTAGGTTACTTCTACACGTAAAAATCAATTTTACAACGATCGTCAACTTTAAAGCTTTTTCCTAATATTTTATATTGTCATTCTAAAGTGAAACATTTTAATTAATAATTGAGAAAATTTAATTTACCAAAATAAATTATTATCCAATTAAAAATTATTGCTATAATATTAAAATATAATTAAAAACAGATTTTTTTTATTTTTATATATGATTACAATATTAGGTTTGTATTTTTCAAAATAGTAAGTATATTTCTTCCGAAAACTGTATCACACAAAAAATGCAATTGGAGGCTTACTGTCAGTAGTGTTATAAATCTTAATTATGTTATTTTATAGCAGTTTTATTCATTTCATCACTCACATTTAAATTGGAGAAAAACATACTTATTTTTATCATTGGTTTTGACGTTGTATTTGATGAGTATAAATATGATTTTAAAGCTAAGGTTGCTAATTATGCTGTGACATTGGAATGAAGCTCTGTGATACTATGAAGCCTAAAGGGACAACTGTATTTTACAAGATAAATCTTTGTAAACATTTATTCTTGAACCTAGTTTTCCTGGTCTATCGAACCAATAATATGGGGATTATCTAGATCATATATGATCCTGGAAAATGAGCAAGCTGTTCTTTACCACGGACAAAGAGCAGCTTTATAAAAAAAAAAAGTGCAGAGATGTATTCATATTAGAATTGACCGAAGGTGCAGTAGAAATGCAAGAAAATGGATTTAAAACGTTTAAAATATCGAAAGAGTCTTTGAATTTGGTGAAGTTGTCTTTGAGTTTAATTTGTTTTTGACCCAATCAGTTGTTTATATATTTTTCAAATTGAAATTCATTTCCCTTTTGAGTTTGTCTCATAAGATATGGTACATTGACAAAGTGACACTCATTTTATAATAATCTTAATAATTCGTAATTCTTTAATTTACGCTAAGGCGTCACATATTAATTTTTTTTATCTTATGGTCGTGTAAATTAGATAAGACAGTTTCCTTGGGTATAAAGCGCATAAAGAGTAATGTCTGTAAGTCTGTGTTAGCCAGCCATGTTACAATGTACACGTACAAGTAGCGTGGCTAACATATTCCTCTGGCTGGAATATAACTGAAGTCGTCCGTCAGTGCTGCCACTACTGCCAGTTGCGGTTACCCTTGTGTTTATGGTGGGCCCGCCCTTACCTGCTGAAGTAACTGTAATCCCTTCACTCCAAACTGCCTTGTAAAGCAACTCCAAACTGCCATGTTTAAATACCGTCACCGTTACATAGTGGACCAAAAGTCAAATTATTTAGGACAAAGTTGTAAAAATTATCAAATAAATTTAGGGCCTTATATCACATAGACAAGCAATAAACTTTAACATCTTCAGCGTATGAACAGAACGCCTATATGGGGAAAATTTTGTTTTCGTCAAATTTTTCAAATTTGGGCTGTGAGGAAATCCGTATCAGGCTTCCTGGATCCAAAAAACTGGTTTTGGACTGATGTCTTCTAACGACCGTCGCATCAACAATGGGTTAATGTGTAAAAAATAAAATAATAAAATTTGGTTCAAGGGTACACTTTGGTAATATCTAGACTCGTTTTTATCTTTTCATTTTAAGGGCTGTTGAAACTAGAAAATTCCAATTTTTAAATAATGGCTCTAACGATTATGATTATTAAATGTTCCTGGTTAATAGTACTTCAGATCTAAAACTATTAATACCACTTTTATGTCTGTTAAAACTAAGGTTCAATATAGAATTTTTAATGTCAAAATAGTCTTGGTTGTCATTGCTAGGAACGAAAGTGGCTTCTTTTGGTACGCAATCCTGTTTTACGATTAAGTAATGAACAACTGTTTTCATCGTACTGTGGAAACGTTCTAACTAGTTAGAACTAATTAGATTCAGATAGTTTGAGGCTATGCAAAGTTATCATCAATGTTTACATTTTTTTATTTACTTGATATTTTAGGTTGTCGTACACATTTTAAACAATATTTACAATGTGCCATAACGAATTTTAAGGTTGGCCAACCGAAAAATTTTTCACACGTTTTTTCCCCTATTTGAAGTGATTCTAAAACGATTATTTCGTTGACGAACTGATTCCCCGGACAGTATGGTGAAAAAATAAGTCGTTTAATGTTTTGGTAAAACATTCAAACATATTGTTTAAACACAATAATTCAAACCAGCTCCAAAATTAAACAAATCAGTATTTCCAATTATTAGGTAGTGTGTGAAAATGGATCCAGAGAGTTAAATTTACCGCCCACTGTAAACACAACACATTGTCTTAAGAGACAATGTCTTTGTCAATGCCCAGTCTATTGACAAAAATTGGCTAAGGCTATTGATAAAAATCAATATCGACTTGTTTGTCAACCGTTTTGTTCTGCAAGTTGTATTCAGCCCTTCTTAACAGTATGGGGCTATACAGAAAAATTAATTTAGGCTGAATATGGCACAGTTGGATAAAATTATTACTATATTAATGTAATTTCAAATACAAATTCCAAACAAGTGCAGAATCAAAAACAACCTTGTTATCACTTACTTATTTTGTTTGAAAATGAAAAGAGTTGACAGGAAAGTTTGCATACCCAAGTTCAAAGTTAGTTTATATTGAAGCGCAAAGCCAAATGTTTTGAATTGAATTTATCTTTTTCGTGCTTATTACATAATTTAAACTTTCAACCAATCCACTAACACCTAGATTATCATTCAAACTTAATTTAAATTCAGTAAATTTTTTTATCAATTACTTCATGTTCTCGTTTTAATGCAAATCTTTGTTAACAGAATAAATTGTTATCAAAATTAGAATTAAGATTTAAGCTGCAATAAAATTTAAATTTTTCCATTCTATAGATTAGCTGTCAAAGACTAAATGTGATTTCCGTCGTATTTATTGATAAGTAGTGATGAATCAAAAGTGTTTGCCAACGTAAAATGGTTCACATGAAAATTCTTTAGTCTAATAGTCTTAATAGTCTTTCGCGGCCTGTGTCTACAATGAAAACTTGATTTTTTGGCGTCAACCGCTTCGTCATGGAATTTGTGTTGCCAAACGTTTCGCCCTTGCTGTGGCTTCCTCAGTGGCCAGTCTGAGGCCAAGTTTCAGCCTCAGACACGGTTTACTCTGAAAAATCAACTTGAAAATATCTAATATAATTTATTTTAAAAGATTAAAATAACCTGTAAACTAGGTCAACTGATTAGTCCAACATCTTATCTCTTAACAGGAAAATATACATGGATATTTTTCATAATGGAATTTAATATAAATTATCAACGGACTTCACGGCAAATTATCTATGAAAAACACGGAAAATATTCGAAAAATATACGAATTTGATAACATTTTCCCGAATCCTTCTTTTCTGTTTTCCATTATAGTAAAAAGTTTAGCGAGGGAGTAGACTACTTGCAAGACGCTTACAAAGAACAAGGAACAATCGTTGCTTATCTAGACTTTAAACGCTCAGATTTAATTTAATAAGGATTCAGCAAACTTTGTTGAGAATTGTCTTTTACATTAACACAAACTGATAAGCTTTTCTGATAATAGTCGAGTTTTGAAACGATCCTAATTCTGTTTACTTTTCCCAATTCAACCAAAGCTTGAAAGATAATATACATACTACCCAACATTTGATTGAAACACGTTTAAAATGATTTAACTAATTAATTCTCAAAGTACAATATACTATATTTTGATAATAGTAAACTTTATCCGTCACCTTCAAAACCCATGTAAGACATAAAAAACTCTAATTTCTAAAAAATAGCTGTAACAAGTAATTAAAATGATTTGTTTGTTAATTAAAACCAAAAAAGAAACTGAATTCATTATTTTCAAGTTTTTCGCAATTATTTTTGGCCCAAGACGGTTGACTTATAAACCAAAAGATTAAGTCAAAGTACCCAAGTACCCTCCAAGTAAGTTATGTATCGAATGGTTATTTGATATGATTCAATCCGCTATTAAAAAAAGTGTCCACAATTTTTTTTATTCTTTTAGGCTAGGGTTTTTGAAAACCATGCAGCCCCGCAGTACACTTTTCTTGGATGCTTCCACTGTTTTTATCTGGTATTATTGGTTAGTCACAACGAACATATATGTTGATATTTAATGTACGGAATTTTATTAGTTGGCTGATTAGTACTAGTGACACTTTTACATTTACATTTTCCTATCAATGATTGAAAGAAGGATATCTAATGTTCCTGGGAATTTGTGGAGGGATATTCTTGGTAAAATACCAAAATACGCATAATTTATGACAGTTGCCAATAAAGATTAATTTACAGTCCATGGTAACCATAGTACGTTGTCTAAAAGTTACCAATATTTTTACGGGAAGTACTAATAAATCAGTTTTTAATTATAATAAATCAGTTAAAAAATTATAATAAAAGTAATAGCGGTAATTCATAATTCTCAAACTAACGTTTTTCTTTAAGAAGTAAACGACTTTTTGCTAAATATTTGTTGTATATCATCCAACTTAAATATGTTAATTTCAAACAGCTGATTTATATATGAGCCTTGAGTTTGTTTGGGTATAACCAGGCTAGTTAAATACCAATTTATGTAATCTTTACATCGACACGCAGGTTCAACGTATTTTACAACTAACCGTATCGAGACCACGAAGCTCGAGATGAAGCCGTTGAAGCCTTCTCTGACACATGCATTCACTTAATTACGCTTAAAAGCCTATCTCTTTGTAAAGAGGCCAGACTCTGTTCAGTGACCACTCACTGGATCACTGGACTGAACCTTGACAGACTTTGATGATCCTCGATCAGGGGGACTTAAAAATCACGTACATGATAAAAATATAATTTACATACTGTTTTTCACATTTTAGATGTTCAAAGCGTAAAATATTCTTTAATTATTCAGATGATTTCTCTTTGATGGGTTTTTCTCGATGAATAAAAAATCTGACGATTCTTCATCTGATACATTCTTTATAGAATTTATACTGAGAATGGAAAGATATTCGAAACGTTCCAGGTTCAATCCTGGACAGGGCCCTGTCGTCTTTGTCGTTGGGCTATTAATTATTAAAAATTGTTGTTTAAAATACCTGTCTGTTGAGAGATCCTTACCGGTTTATAAATTCCTAAAACTGTTATTTAGTCCAGTTAATAGATTAGTAGAGTGAATCGATCCAACGACAGAGATGGTGTCTTGGTGGCATAAGCAGCACCTATTAACCATTTTTAACATACTCGATTGTATTTTTATTTAATTTTATATTGGCTATCATACTTTTGAAAAACGTTGAACTTGGTACAGGAAAGTAATTAGTAACATAAATCTGTGATTTTACAAGCCGCTGGAAATGTATACGACTGAAACCAACATTATCAATTTGCCATTATCAATTTAGTAACTTTCTTTTTAAAGATAAAATTTTGCCAACCACATTATGATGAGAAGGATTAAAATTGAAAAATTCTAAATAATTTAATACAAATATGAAACATTTGAGAACACTTTATAAATCACGTTAAAATAGGATGTGCCACGAAATCTGTCATAAATTTTAAAATATCTGAATAAGTAAATTACAAAAAATCAGTAGATATTTATGTTGAAAATAGATTCAAATGAATTTTAGTTGACCTTTTGTGTTATTTTTTCGTTCAATCCTCGTATAACGTATCTGTTTAGATAATGAGCAATAAATAGTTACTGTTCTGCCCATTTAACTAACTTTATCGTATCCCGTTCTATTATTCTCCGCAGTGGCAACCCTTAAAACCCCATTTAAAAATAAAATGTATATACAACACTATATTCAATAAAAATTTAAAAATAACAGAATTGTTTACACTTCATCAATATGTTTCTAAAATTAAGGTAAACAACAAAATTGTATTCCATTTTATTATTTCCATTGGTAAAAAATAAGGTTGCTTTGAGTCGGGTAAGATCATAATCCTTAAAACTAGTTCATTCTTTATATTTTAAACAAATCTTTATTTGAAAATACTGCACAAAACTAGATCTCTATAATGAACCACCATGTAAAAATAAGGATCCTTTTAGTTTGCCCGATCGATATTTCTGACCAGTTTTTTGATAGTTGAAATATATCAATATCATTTAAAATAAAGTTGAATGTAACTGTACACATTTTCACATAACATGAATATATACAAAATAACTAATCTCACATTAGCAAAGCCAGCCAAAAAGTATCTGCCCCACATAAAATCCCTCCTTTAATTAGGCAGAATGTATTTTAAACAACTCATTTCCCTTTTTAGAGCTCCTCCAGCTATTTTAGTCAGTTAATATTTTTTTCAAAAGGATGGCGGATGATTTTTGTACTCATTTATATCCCGTCTTTATAAACTACAGATATATGTGTGGAACGTATTAACCAAAGGTAAGGGTGATACAATATTATACTTTGTGGACAGTATTTACTATAAGAATACTTACTCAAGTTTAATTAAAGTCTGACATGCTACCAACTATGCCCCTCACTCTTAAAACGGGTGTTATCCTATTTTTACCTTTTAAACTAAAACTTTGTTAAAGTTTTGAACAGTAAAATTTAAAAATTTACAAGTTTCTATAGAGACGAATTTCAAAAATTTTCAGTTCATATACACATAGTTGAGTTGATGGGCCTGGGTCCAAGATGCCGGAGCCGTACGGACAACACTATGGCCGGGCTGACCTGGAGAGGATCGGTATATTTGCCGAGATGGAGTACCTCCACGGCAAGGGGTACACGGCACCCATCGTGCACTCGGACGTGCGTGACATGAAGCGCGCCCAGATGCACCCAGGGGTGCCCAAGTGGAAGACAGGCCTCCAGGACTGCTACTTCGACCAAAAGTTCAAACGAATCTTCGAGAAAGAAGGGTATACCAACGCCTATATAATGGAGGTGAACGCGCAAAAGGCGATGAAGAAGAAGTACCCGAACATGAAAACCTTCATTCCGGCTTCGTACCCGAAGAAGCACGCTACGCCGGGGGATTACTTCGGCACCTTCGGAGGGATTGTGAAGGCCTTCTCTCCGGCGTTGAAAGGGAGAGCCAAGGAGGAGAAGCTGCCTCTTAATTTTAAAGTAAACCCAGGAAAGAAAGGAGGTCCGGGTTACGCGGATATCTGTATCAATAAGTATCCTCAGTACAAGCCGTCGCCGTACGACGACCCGAAAAGAGACGGAAAACGCGATAAATTTATTCCCTTCCTCGGAGGGAACCCTGGAGGGTATTTTGACAAAAATCCCTTCTACAATACAAAGATCCAGGCTACATACAAAGAGGAATTTTCAAAATTCCCCCCTAGATCTGGACCGTTTTATCCTGCCTCAAAAAATAAAAACCTCGACGGCTGCTTCTCGAAATACCCTCCTTACAAGAGCTCTCCGTATATGCCACCCAAAGCCACCAAGGCCAAGTCGGAGCCTATTTTTGGTAATTTTCGACCACAACCTCGCAACAAGACCATGTACACAAAAAGCATCATGGCCAACAAAGTTGACATAGCAGTCAATGCTAAAAACTGGAGAAACTTCAAACCAATTACTTACACCCGGGAGTTTTTAGTTTAGTTTCGAATAAATCAGGATTGATTGATAAACATGTATTGTTCAGGGATTACTATTATGAATTAATACAAGTTATATTACTTTATCACTTCGCTATTTAATAAGTATTACTTTAAACTAACTGTAACTGTAAAGCAAGTAGAAGGATAAGGCATACATATTTTATTTGTAATGAATTCCAATATAATTTCAAAGATGTTTTATAAATATAGTTTGACAGTAACGGACTGTTTCCTATTTACATAAAAAATCGCCCTAATAATAAATTATGTGTTTTTATAATTTTTGGACAGATAAAATTTTATAAAAACATTGAATTCAAACCCGTGGCTAATATGAAAGATGAAAAGGGAAATGATCAAAAGAATAGATGGATAAACAAGGACGAATAACTAACTCATGAGTGAGCAAAGGGAGCGGCTTTGATGTGTGTCTTGCGAAAACAAGAGGCATTAGCGTTACAGTAATGTTATAGCCATACACTCTGCAAAAATGTGTTTAAATCTTAAACATTTTGCGTCCACATAAAATCTCCATTATTAATTTTGTATCAGTATTTTTGCAGCTTTTTCAAATGATTCTTTTAATTTCTATCGATTAGGGAACCTCTTTTACATAAGTAATGAAATTTGTATGCAGGTAGACTGGCGATACATCTTATATCAACCTGTAGTTTCCAAATTGGAAAATTATGACTTGCCTTGGAGATGCCTTTTTAAGTTGGGACGTGTGTAGGTGAATTAATTTGACGTACACATGTAATTTAATATTACTTACCCATCTTTAACTGTTCTAACCTAAACCACATTTTCACTTTTAAACGTGTTTATTCTGAATTTTTTGTCAAGTTGTCTCAAAACCGTAATAATATAATAGCACAACAAGACACCTAACAACAAAATAGTCTTCATTCTGTTTGAAAATGTTACTAAACTATATTATTGAACTACTTATTTTCAAAAGAAAATTACTTCTGTAATATATATACGTAAGCGAATTTGAAAAGAAAAATGAGTACATTTCAACCGAGTGAGAAAGGTTTTCAAAAGACCAGAGAATCGTATAAAGATCCCGATACTCGCAGCTCCATTCCGAGAGGACATTTAACCTGAGATATGACACACTTCCATTCCCTTGAATCACTTACTGGTTTCTGCCACTCACACTTTTTAAATGTATTCTGCTTCAATTTAATACGCTATTTCAATATCATTTAGATGACAAAGTTTTTAGGTTTGATTGAGCGTATATGTACTGAGCAACAGAGGATATTAACAATGAGTCATTTAGTCCTAACTAGATTCTTTGCTTTCAAAACTTACTGTTTCCGTTCTTCTCGTATCGAGTCACTCCCAATCAAAACCTTTAAGTTTTGGCACCCTTAGTAAAGGTTTGGTCAGTTATAGGTTTAGGTATAATTGTATTAAAATCGTATAAGAGAGGAAACTAAACACCTAATTGTAACTTCTGATGTGAACAATAGTATAAATTTCCAATTTGCGATGGTATGTAGCTTCGGTCTATATAACCAAAAAAAAGATTTATCCATTCACAAAGATTTTTATGTTGAGTCAGTTGTTATCATGATGAAATATACACCTGAGACACCGAGGTGTTGCTAATTGGGTTTTATGACATAGTACTATGTCAGCTTAACGTTACCTATACAACTATAGGCCACCAGTACGATAACTCAGGGATAAAGTAAAGCTTGTTAGATCTTAACCAGTTGCGGGTAACTCCTGTCTGATCATGAGCGTTTTCCAAAGCGTTTGGAAAACCTCTGGCCAGCCCATGTGACTTGCACCGATACGGTACCTCGCTGTCTTTATTCACCACACAGGCCTTAGTCCTATAATAGTGATGGGCAGTTGACGTTTACAAAAACCCTTAGACTCACCTTTATACAGTGTGTCATACAAACAGATCTATAGTGTGTGGGCGGTCAAAGTATAGTAAAAGAAAAAACACTGTCCTCCGTTTAAATAGGTTCTAACAAATAGAAGTGCCAATAAATATAGCTAGATGTTTGGACGAACACTTGCTATTATTTACTGAAGGAATGCAAATGCTATGATGTATTGCAATTAATAGACGTTTGTAGCTACGTTATACCGTGGGTTTAATGTTCAGAGATGATTTGGGTTAGGCTCTACCTGACCTTAAAAATCTTAACCCAAGATTTCCAAGGTCACTGTTACCATATTTTATAAGTTAAAATATTTTAAAATAAAGTTTTTTTTAGTTGTTAATGTAAATAAACAATTAAATATGTTATATGTTAGACGGGAAGCGTGCTTGTGATCCATACCTCTCTTCATATTTCGAGTTACGTGATCCGTTTTCGAGATCTGTGTGCAAATATATATACAAACTTTGCTCGTATTATAGTATTGGATATTATTAGTGTAAAGAGTTTCGGGATGATTTGTGCTTTGAACGTGAACATGCTAAGAGCAGAATTGGAGAAGAAATTTCATTAACTACTTAAGAGATATTGAAGAAAGTCTTTTCCCAAGTACTTGTGAGGAGATTGAATTTAGCTTGGAAACTGTTGTGGAACTAAATGGATAATTTATACGTATAATTGCTATTTTTACTGTGTAAATTGTATATAAACCTTATTTTAGAGGTATTTCTAAAATAATACGGTATAGATTTATGAAAAATATACAACCTTATACTTTTCCGTTAAATACATAGAGTTAATTGTAACGAACGTTTTCGTAACTAAAAATGGAACAATGTAAGAGGTGATTTTCCACATGGAAGATCAAAGTGCTGCACATCTTTAAAATGCTCATAACCAAAATTAAAGTATACATTTTTACTTTTAAAAGTTCAGTTAATTTTTTTAGGTATAAAAGTAAGATTATTGTTTAAAATTACATTTCAAATATAATCTCCTTACAATTTCCTGCTTGCATATCAATTAATGTCTTTCTTCTTAAAAAACAAACATCGTTGACAATTTCGTAATTACAGTCATGAAAACACTCTGAACATATCGCAATTCATATCGCAAGTGACATTTTTAAAAAGGAAAATATAGTGTAGTATTAAATAGTTATAGTAAATCCAAAATTAATATGTGTATAGCCGTTTGTTGAGGCAAACACAGTGAGCAGGACTTTATATATAATTTTCTCGTGATTAAACCATTTAAATAATACTATTAGGAGTGTGAAATATAGTGTCCTGTATTAGACTATTTAAACTACTTTATAGTCTCATTTAGGTTTTACAGTTAATGGTCTATTTTGTGTAACTATAAACGTGTTAACTTTAAATAAAGTCTTTTCACTGTTCTCTGTTAGTTATGACTTTTTACATAAGTTAACTACGATACAATCATCCTTAATTATAGTTATAGTCCTAAGTTATAGACAATACAGATTTATAGTTACAAGGATTTTTTTTATTTATGAAATTAGGTATATGTGTGATTATAATACTTAAATCCTTTATCAAAGTCGTCAACTATTATAGACCTAAACGAGGGAGGTACTAAGCTAAGGGAAGTGTTAAAATGTAAAGGGATTAGCAAAGAAGCAAACTTCCATCCCCTTATTGAGATTGAAAATGACAAACTTGTTAAGTTATTGACTAATCCGTTGTGATTACTTGTCATTATATTTATATTATTATATTGGTAACTAATGTTACAAAAGATATTATATTAAGTTGTTGGCTTTTAAGCCAACATTAATCGAAATTGATTAATTTATAAAACGTACTAGTATATATCATTCAAACAGTAATGTTTTACAACTATTACCTATTATCAATTCACAGATACAGCATAGACCCACACATTTTCGAAAATATTATGATCTACTCTTGGAGAAAGTTTTTTGTATTTATGTTTTATCCTACTGTTTTATGTTTTAAACTGAAAATCTAAAAACATATATTACATTAATTTATTTTCAAAGACATGAGTATTTATGAAGCCTTAAAAAACCTATATATATATATATGATAAAACCTTTTAACTTTATAATCTATAAGTGTTTTTTTACTATATTCACTTAAATGTGATAAATGAATAGTATGAACATTTCATGTTCAATTTAGTGTTTTTTCTTACACAATATAAAAATTCAGTCGCATGGTCTTAGTTTAGTATTTACAAAATTTCATCTTATTAATGTATTTTATTGACAATTATTCCACACATTTTTATGTGAGATGTAGCCAAATCAATACTTTATTCTACATTAATCATCAAGATATATTGAAATACATTTTATGATATTTCACGAATATTTAGAAGTTTAATGGGTTTTAATTAAGTTAAATAGCTAATCTTTAATAATTCACCAAATTACTTATGAATTTTTCAAACACAATAGGTCAATTCGCTAGAGTTTAGAGGTATGAATTCAATTAGCTCGTCCATGTTTGATTTCCCACAGGCCAATTACCCACTTACAAAATTAACTTCAATTTACCAGTAGTGATTCCCACTGAAACCGATTGGTTTTATCTGATACTATATAATTAAAGAGACAATCAACAGAGTCAACCCAACAATTTATTATAAAGTTTTGGCAAGTATTGTCATACATCTTTTTAATTATATTTTATTTATAAATAAAGGGTAAAATAAAATTTAAATTCAAAGTAGTTATGGGGACAGGAATAATATAAAGTTCCTTCTAAATATACGTTTATCTTTTTGTATTGGTTAAAAATATATTCTTTAGCACGTTTATGGTGTTTTTTTGGGTTTTCTTCGTTATGTTACGTTGCAATATGAAAACTAAATCCTTACACGTGTTTTAACACTTTTGGTTTTTACTTTCAACCATTTGTATAGTATTATCTAGGTCTATGAAGTTATATTAAATACATTGTATAAAATAGCCAATATTTTTATTTTTTATAGTAATTTACATCACACTTTATACAGATACTTAATCTTATATTGAATGAAACAAATTTTAATAATGTAACTAACGTTTAACACATAACTAGTTATTTAACAACATTATGTTCATGCTTAAAATACCTACATGTATATGGTTTCTTTTCTTCATTCAATGAAGACCTTTCTTACGTATGTAGAGAATTTTAGACTCTAAGAGCCAAACCAAATACTTATTCAGTTTTTATTATATACACAATGGGACTTACATTTATATTCTTTGTTATATAAACGGGACATGGTTTCGTCTGGGTGAGGTGCTGGGGTCTCACCTTCTTTTTCCGCTACCTCACACCAAATCAACCGACCGCAGATTTTCGCTGGATGATAGATTCCCTTGAGGATTAGATCATGAAGACAACAGATAGTGTCATAGTTGGAGGCGATTTTAATTCCCGAAGGGTAGAGTGGGGTTCTTCTAAGACCAACACTCGAGGCCGGTATGACCCTCCTTGACATGGCCGCCAGGTTAGGCCTCCATATTCTCAACAAAGGCGGCGTTTCTACTCTCCGACTCCCAGGATATGTAGAGACGATCCCGACAATATTGTAACCGGCTTTCCCGAGTCCCGCGACGAGGTGCCTTGTTGGTCACTTCTGCCTACCGCACGGTCTCCGAACCAGCGGTTAAGGTTATCACTGGTGTTATCCCGATCAACAATATTGCGAGGGAGAAATAGGCGATTCATCGCCGCGGTACCGAGGCAGGCAGTGAGGCTATCGAGAGGGAAGAGCGAGGTCGCAGCTTTTACCATTGGCATCGCGAACAGGAGGCCGAGTCGAGGGGACGTTTGACCCACGGACTGATCCCGGACATCCGTCTTTGGGTGGAGAGGCCTTTAGGATGTCACAATTCATATTAGGACACGGAAACATATCAGGGCATTCGCTCCTATCTGCACAAGATAGGCAATGTCGTTAGATACACATGTCTGTACTTTCCTGGCATTGCAGACACGGCACAGCACACTTTTTTCGAGTGTGACAGATGGATTGCACAGCGAGTGTCACTCTCTGCGAAGATCGACGTAGCAACCCATCCTGACAACAGTGTCGGAGCTATGCTCCAGGGAGAGGATATTTGGATTCGTTAAGCACAATGTCCAATCCATACTTCGGACGAAAGAGGTCGATATCGATCATATTTAGCACTGTAATCGCCCCGATGAGGAAAAAAGCCCTAGTGGCGTAACAATCAAAAGGTCTAGCCCGAAGTAATGTGCAAACAGTTCCAGGCTAGTCCTAGGAGATGAGGGGAGGGTTTAGTGGATGCAAGTCGCACACTAACGGGTCTCTGCGCAGTGCATTAGCATTACCTCCTCCTCCCCACAAAAAATTTCAAGTCTTTATTTCATTGATATATGATAGTTATTTATTAAAAGTACAACCATTTTTGGAATGTATATTCAAACTTAAACAGCAAACTTTTACTGGGAATAAATCTAACCAGCTTAAGTAACATTATTTATATGGCTTGACCTACTATGTTTGTATGTATATCTTGGATAGTAAACGTTAAAACCTAATTTAGTATTCCTTCTTATTTTGAACTAATAATATTTCAAGGCAATGGAAATGAGAGACAGACTAAATGCAGCATGTAGAATCCAAAAAGGATGAATATTTATTGAAATGAAGGAAAATCTTAGAAACATGACAGAAATGGAGGAAATTATCAAAATAAGACAATAGTTGAATCAACCTGTAACCTTCAATCGATAAATATTTGTATTGTAAATATTTGTATTTGTAAATATTTGTATATGGACCTGACCGTAAAAAATTAAGTAGTTACTAGGTATGAGCTAGTAACCAGTGAATCTGAGATGGGTTGCATCTAGGTAGACGCGTCTTACGACAGCATTCTCACACTGTAGGAACTCAATCAGAGATGGGTTGCCTCCGGGTATATTCGTCCTCGGAAAGGGGTTTTTTAGGGGGGAACAGGTGGTAACTCTTTATGAGTACCTCCACTCCTGCGAGCGTTATATATTGACTCCACCGTTAGGTGGTGTATACCCAAACCAAACCCACCTTACACCATCTGTCCAGAAGTGTATGAGCAACTTACATACAGGCAATCAGACTTCATTTATGTGAATCACAGCATTAGCTTTTCAGCTGTAGCTGCTGGACTACCTCTTGGAGTGGCTAGAACAATCAAATCAAAACAGAGCCGGAGGAAGTGAAATAACAGGTTTTAATCAAAGTATATGCTTAAGTAAACATAAGCATAAATTAAGAAGTGTCAACGCATTGCTGTTTCAGGCTTTGGCTGGGCAAAGCACGCTGTCCCCTTCGGTGGATCATCCAGGATGGTGATGGGCCTGGACCTCTAGATCTCTGCGACATCATGCCGATTACAGGGCTCCGTGATGTGTTCTATGGTGGACTCGGCTGCTTTCTGAAACAGTCCATGGGCATGTGTTCTGTTAAATAGAAGTCATAGATCATATAGGGCCCACGCGCCACCGCGGCGCGGCCGTCGCGGAGAAGCCACTTTGTGCCAGCTGAACTCCGCTTCTTAGCCACGGCCGCGCCGCGGTGGCGCATGGGCCTTGTATTCTAACATTAAAAGTGCATTTTCTCGGTTATCCATGGACGGATTTCGTTCACTAAAAATCGTTCGATTTTGAATCAAAATAGAAAATTTTTATCTTTTGTAAAAATTTTATAAAGTTATGGTTTTTTTAAGATTTTTAACCACCGCCAGTTTGAAAATATAAAAGCAAACTATATGATGCCTTGAGAATATTTTTCTCTTAGGCCAATAAATATGTGAGCAAAGTTTGGTTTCTGTATCTTAAATAGTTCTTAATATAAAACGTTTTTTGTATAAAATACAAAATGGCGGCTAGCGGCTAAACGAAGGATTTTTCGACATTATGTTTATAGGACATTTTTTGTTTATTTTGATGAGTACTATCACCCCTCAAAGTTTGTCCCCGAATTTAATGAACACCCAGTATAATTACAATATAAGTGTAAATATACCAAGTAGTGTTGGAAGACGTGAGTTTTTACTTCATCCTATAGTAAAACCAACACGTATGGTGCTAATCAAGAAGAATAGGTAATCAAATAACAGCCTAATTAATAATAGTGACTGGGTAGGGATTTGAAACGACAACTCTCAGATTTCATCCATATACCAAAGCAATTGATTGATTATTATTTCAGTAACTATCAGACAATAGTTCGATATTAGGTAACAAGACTATTCCATATCAATTTTAATATGCTACTGGTCTTGACAACACAAAATAAAATAATCAAATCATATTTTAAAAATACTCAAAAAGGATCAACTGAAATCTGCTTTTCCGGGTTATAAAATTATTTTTGGATTGCATCATAATTCAAAAGCTCAATTCATGCCTTCTTATTTGAAAACACGGCCATAATAAACGAGGAGCCGCTGAGTGCCGCGCAGCTTAACTAAGATTAATGTAGAGAGATAAAAATCCAGCTCACTTGCCGCGTAGAATTGATCGCCACACAAACGCAACTACTGCTCAACCGGTATATCTCGCCATATCGCCACACAACCGCGACTTCTGCTCAACCGGTATATCTCGCCATATCGCCACACAACCGCGACTTCTGCTCAACCGGTATATCTCGCCATATCGCCATACAAAAGCGACTGCTGCTCAACCGGTATATCTCACCATATCACCACACAACGGCGCCTGCTGCTCAACCGGTATATCTCGCCATATCGCCACACAACGGCGACTGCTGCTCAACCGGTATATCTCGCCATATCGCCATACAACCACGACTGCTGCTCAACCGGTATATCTCGCCATATCGCCACACAACCGCGACTGCTGCTCAACCGGTATATCTCGCCATATCGCCACACAACCGCGACTGCTGCTCAACCGGTATATCTCGCCATATCGCCACACAACCGTGACTGCTGCTCAACCGGTATATCTCGCCATATCGCCATACAACCACGACTTCTGCTCAACCGGTATATCTCACCATATCGCCACACAACCGCGACTTCTGCTCAACCGGTATATCTCACCATATTGCCACACAACGGCGCCTGCTGCTCAACCGGTATATCTCGCCATATCGCCACACAACCACGACCGCTGCTCAACCGGTAAATCTCGCCATATCATCACACAACGGCGACTTCTGCTCCACCGGTATATCTCGCCATCATGTTCCGATCCAGTTTGCTTGTTAAACCTTTGTGTTGATTTAAAAAGGAAATAATTAATATCGATCAATACAGAAATACAGTTTTTGCGAACGAAACTCCCCTGTCAGCGTTGGATTATTGATACGATGCTTATTTGTGCATAACGCATTTCTGTATTCCGTATTTTTATTCTGAAACAATAGGATACTCTAAAACTACGTTCTCCCTCCCATTACGATTATGAAAGCGTATTTTTTATAAATATTTGGTGTGTTCGGTAAGCTTAACCATTTAAAAAAGTACCTGTGTGGTATTGTGTTGAAATGCATATTATTGTACGTTGTTATGTTAAGGATGTCGTGGTAACAGTACTGTATTGATAGTTTTATTTCAATTTAAGTGAAATAATTTTATAATATTACTTACGTCCAATTTGGTTGAAGAACATTCACAACATCTGTTTCCTTTGCAGGACATTTAGCATTAATACTGTATTAATAAGTTTTTTCTCTTTTCCTTTCATTTTTTTCAATGTTTGCAGTCTCTTGTTCTTTGGCCCACTTACTAAACAAAAGATCCTTATGTCAAGAAAATCCGTAATTTGTCAAGCAAAGTCTGGATGAGTTGAGAAAATACTGATTACAATTTTTTCTATAATACGTGGTGTATAAAAGTATAATATCACTTATTAAGTATAAGTAGCTGATCGAGTATAAATAAGTAAATGAGCCAGGTCAATATTCGTTGCCACCACTCGGCAGTATTACAACTAAAATTTTCACCATAGAAATTACAATTTTGGATACTAAAACCAAGATTGGTACCAGCGATACATTGGTTCGGATGCTGGGTTTTCCAATCAGTAGTAACAGCCCATCTAGGACTGTGTCTGTTCATCCCTTGTGTTGTTTTAAAACACCCACACACAGCTCCCCTGTAAGGAACTTTTTGTGGGAAAGAAGATCTGTTCGTATTTGTATCTAATTATAAAATAATCGTTGTATAAATACTCGTATTCTAGGAAGAGCGGCCATGCTCATCTTCGCCCCGGAAGCGGATATGACGCCACAGGTGCTATAATCGGCTTCCGGTAATTGTATTTTGCTGTGATACAACAATGCACTATCCCCCATACCCCTATCACATCAATACTCAGATACTCATAATAATGATTTAAGACAATCCCACAACCTACAGTTGTTATTCTCTAGATACGTAAAAAACAATAAAAATGTTGCATTTTATACCCTGGAAATATTTTTCATAATTACATGTTCTTTGATCATACTGCTCGCAAGAGCTTTGTACGTCAAAATTATCTTGAAATTCAAAGTTTTTTTGTTTTTAAAAGTAAGTGTACTTTAAGATACTTAAAGATATCTATTAACCACAGACAACGTAGCCTGTCTGCTGTTTTAATACACTAATCTTGCGTACTAGTTTATGACAAGAAGTAAACATGTTTTTCAAAGATCTAATTTATACATAAAATATCATGAATATAAAGGACTAGTAATCAAAGAGATCGTATATAATGAACTTTGTTCGCGAAATAGAGCTAAAATGTATGAGACATTTCGTTTCAAAACAAAGTTAACACCTCAAAAGGGATGTGTGTCACATATTAATTTACAATTGTCAAATTAGGAAGGCACAAAACTATACAATTTGTAAACATCAAATTCATGATGTTATTCAATTTAGTATTGTTGTGGAGTAAGATAAGGATTCTTTTTATCAATTCGCTCAAACCAGTCGACTAATATTATTCCATTTTAGCTTATATTCTTTCGCACAATGAATTGAATTATGCGTTGATAAAAGTGTCCGGTAGAAATTATAATAAACGTTTTTATAACCTTATAGTTAAAGTAATCTTGATAGTTTTAAGCCCTAAACCAGCCTTGCATTTGCATTTATATATAATGTAAGAAACTTTCTTTAATTTTGCTCACTGGATCGTTTCAGAACGCATATGGGCCTGAAGACCTGGATCCCAAGACAGTTAAGGTGTTATCATCGTGATATATAGCTCTGATACTAACCCCCGTCAAGTTTGTTTTGTTTATAGTCCAATAAAACGTCTCCAGTTCTATTGTATTTCCATCGTTCCATCATTTAATTAAAAAATTTTAAAATTAAATATATTTTATCTACAGCTGCATTATTTGTAAATTATTATATTCATTGCTATCTATCGGTGCAACCACTATTAATAAAAATACTATTTTATTTATACTTTTAACCATATAAACGTAAAACTTAATTAGGAATAATTTACTAACTAAGAACGGCTTAATTTAAATATTTTATATGAGAGCGGTGCTTTGCGGTGTGGTCAAACTTTCAGCCTAGTAGTGAGTGTCGACTTAAGCACAGGAGGTTCACGCGTTCAATCTTCAAGACATCCAAATATATTTATAAACTTGAACTACCTTCTCTTAAAATAGTTGTATATATATCTTATAAAAATCCGACATAAACCTACGTTAAAAACAACACAAAGTCAAAATATATAGTAATATAGTAATAATATGGATTTACTGGGTAATATCAGTTTATTACTATTTTGTCTCAGTATAATCGCATGTATAGGTTTAACATAATAAAACTATCTTTACAATGACTATAAAATTGTTTAAAGAAGGTTTCAGGTTTCAATTTTAACTTGAGTTATTCGTGAAACAAGGCTAGAAGGAAACTTCATAACTTACTTATTTATTTGTAACCGATCGTTTAATATAAGATAACAAATTTATTTATTTTATTTTGTAAACCTATATTGTTTTGTAGGCCTATTGTAATGTATCTTAGTAAAATGAAGTCTCTGAGCCAAATAGTAAAATGTAGACAAAAGCTAGAATCATTGATATAAAGACAAGTAAATTACTTATCCAACATAAAATCACTCTTATGACGTTGATCAAGATCTAAATTGAATCAACATATTATTCATGTACAACTTGAAATACATTGTTTGGTGCAGAAACTTCACAACTATGACAGTCTCTTTGTTTTTAAACTGATCTTCGAATTATTCGTTTGGTGTAGAAACACCTCAAGTGAGCTGCATTGTGGGTTTTCTGCAACAAACTCGGGGTAAATTTATTTTTTGTGTAGACTCATGTTGGCTATTACCTTGGTAATACCATCTTTAAATATAATGTTTTATCTATATTGTTGTTTTTCAATAAGCCCAAAGCATAAAATGTGTCAGAATTTTTTTCTACCGTGTTTATTGCAGAAACACCATAAGTACAAAATTAAAAAAAATAAGTGGAATGTCAAACTTAATGATTAAAAAAAGCATCCAGGGCTTTGAATACCTGGGTAGTTAACAATAAAAAATTACAAAATTATAGTGTTTTATACTTTTTTGGAAAACTGTTTTTTTCATTTTCCTAAAATTTAAAAGTTGTTGGTTATGGTGTTTCTACAATAAGCGATTCAAATATATCCTCCAGATTAAGGAAGTCAAGCAGTAACTACATTTTTTGCCTATAAAGTAACTATTGATTCTAATATACGACTAAATGGTACAAATAAACAAATGTTAAGCTACAAGTCATATATATATAAAATAAAAGAGTACTCACAAACGTTGTGAGCTTTTCTAAAATTTGTAGAAAAATAAGGCTTTCCTCTAAAGGTCAGTTTCCGTTAAAGTGTAGCTGATAGAGTGATCAGTGCTACAGGCAACAGAGGGAGCAAATCCTCCCCTCCCAACATCCCCCCTCCCATTGGGACCGGTCACCTGTCCCGCTCACTGGCTCACTGTAACATACGGCTTTCGACATTTTACATCGTTGTAAAAGCCACGAATAATACAGTTATTCATATTTCCATAAAACTAAATTTTTGAACCTTAAAAAATTATGATCACAATTTCAATTTACAGCATGATTGTGATTTTTTACAAACGATAATGTTAGGACAAAAGTACAATTTTTAAACAGTAAAAATATACAATAATGAATCAGTTGGTACCTAACTAAAGATACAATCATGCACTCCATCTCAAGAGATTACTAGTAGATTACTAGATTTATTAAGAGAGTATTAAGTGTTTCAGCGTCATCCAACATAAACAAATCATATTTTTAAAGCCAAATGATCATACAAGGTATTATTGATGCTAGTCATATTATGCATGAGGATGCCTCAATATTACGATGTGTCAGATGACGATCTTGCTTAACAAATCACGATTGCTTAACGATCTTGCTTATACCAGTTTTTGATGTTGAAGGAAGGGACTTCTTCAATTTCTATATAAAGATATAAGTTCATCTTTGCATTCTTGTCTTATCATTCCTTGTCAAAAATTGGGAAAACAGTTGCACGGGATTGATTACGAGTTCAATCCATTTCCAACGTTATATAGACTTTTAAAGCCACAGTGAAAACACTAACACCCAAATGATAAAATGTCAAATGTGAGGTTAGGTTCAACAATGTAAAGTTTCTGCCGGAAACACTAGCAGGAACCTAACAAAATTCAGTGTTGCCAAGGCCAAAAACCTAAATAGCAACCCTCGTATAAACTCAGATATTTTACGCTCTTAGAAGTAAAATCGTGTCAATGTCTATCATTTTCTGTAACATCCAGAAAAAAAACTAAGTCCTCAATATTTTACAGTCGATATGCAGCAACAAACTACACTGTTAGAACATTAACATAAAACAGCTTCTAACAACTAGCTAACAACACGTAATGAACCCATTCTAAACACTGTCAGTGAGATAATAAACCGACCAGGCTACAGATATTTTGATACTGGTCTTGAATATACGTTCTTTCATGGCAATGAGAAGTTTAGAAAGGTAAAATATAACCTTCAGCTAATCGATTTTTTTAATTGAATTTATCACATAGTTTTTTAGACTCATAACATTTTAAGGAGTATTTTGTTTCACGTTTCAATGTGCTCATTTTTAAAAGCTATTCATTTTACCCATAACACTCATTACTATCTATTTTATAACGGTTCATATAGCCTAAACGATATTTTTGACCAGGAAACGAGTTTGATAGCATGTAGGATAGGATGAGCATAAAGCAACTCCGGATTACTCGATGCAGATGCAATATTGTTACAGTAACTCAACTCGCGAGTTCGTTAAGCTTCCTTTATTGTGAGTTGGCACTAAGCTTTACGACTTTTAATACGACTAGGATCGTGTTTTAACAGTTTCCTCCATGTAAACTCGTATAAACTTCAATTTTCCATCAAAATAGCATTATCACTTTTATCTTTTCCCCCTAGACACAGTGTATCAAGAAAACATCGTTTACGCCAAAAATTTTCGAAATTGAGATAAGAGTGGAAGTTTCCGTTTTTAGGCCGTCTAAATCCAAAAAGTGATGTAGGAATTGATATATGTCAATATTTCTGTAAGACTGGATAGTTCTGTAAGAAGAACCCTACACCAAACCGATTTTTATAAAATGTTGGTTTAGCCTATTAGCTCTTAGGAAGTATCTCAAAAGGTTTATTTGATTTTTTTGTAATTTAAAATTATTGAGTTTTCATAAAAACTATAACTCCCACATATCTTTAAAAGTTACTGTTCAAAATCTATTAATCATCACAAAAACGCTTCTTTTGATAGTTATATCTCGTTGCTTAATACGAAATTATCTCAGAGTTAAACACCATTTCAAATGTGTGATGATTATTAAAACTAAAACAAAATAACGATTCACAGTCCCTGTAACACAAATTCATGACACCGTTTGAAGTGCGTGCATCTTACATGATAGCTTTGGAATAGAATGTAAATATAGGAACTGAAAAGAAGCGTATTGTATCGAATTCCAGCGGTATGAGATTCTTTCGCCTCGCCAAACACAGATCCGACGGGTTTTGTTGCACGGAGATATCGAGTTTAGCTTTTCTGATCTTTGTCCTATGATATATTCAGCGTATCGGCGGCACTCTACCGTATATTGCAATGCCCAATACACATTTTGTAAGATACACGAATATCAGGAACATGTAAAACACTAGTTGTTAAACTTATGTAGAGTCTATAGTAATTAGCTTATTTGACTTTTTGCTAGCCATCACTTCTTACGTTTTAAAACTATATACTATTGACTTCTCTGGTTTTTTGTGAATAATTTATTAATTTAAGCTCAAAAACTATTACTTTAAGCTTAATAAAAAGATTGGTCAAAGTTTCCACAGTTAGTTTTACAACATACACTAAAATGAGTTGAAAAATAATTATGCAAATCTAATATATAACAAATTAATTATAGTATTCACAAATTAGACATTAGAGAGTCGATATAAAAAATAGGGGATTAGGGAAATCCCCTAGATTAGGAAATAGGGGATAGGGGAACCCCTATTTTTTTGATAATCGACTCTGACTTTTGGGTGTTCGAATAACTGAATTTTCGAATAATCGGTCACAGACGGGAAAATGATATCAATGCACGTAATGAAGAATGAAACTATTTTTAATTTACATTTCTTATTATGATACTCTCAAAATATACAAAGAACCTTTTATAAAGTACAAAAACATTGTGAGCCTTAAAAAATCAAAAAGAAAAAGTTTAAAAACGTTCTTTGAACATCAATTTGGCAAGTAAACCCGAGTTTGGCATGAAAAGTCGCGCCGGGCTGCCTCTAACGCCGATGGTTAAACTCAAGTTGGACGCGTGGTTTCACTTTTTTCATGTTTGACTGCGTTTCGGTAAACCGGTGTTTCGGATAACCGGGCTTCGGATAATCGATGCTCTACTGTAACATCAATGAAAATTCTACATCAAACTTAAATTAAAACAAAATAATTCGTAATCCATTTTCACAAAAGTATTCTTGGTTACATTGTTTTAATCATATTTGTGACAAGAAATGATTGCTAAAATTAGATTAGTAGGGCCTACGCATAAAAAACCAAGTACCATGAAACCACAAGTTGTTGAACTTAGAATTAAGTAAGGCTTGTGGTAATATTTACTGCAACGACTACAAATAATTTCACTTTTAATGTCCTACAAGAACTATTTTCCATATTCGGGTACCCATAATTCATTATTAGTGATAATGGCTCCCACGTCACTTCTCACGAGTTTCAAACATTTTGTAAGGACTCATATTAAACATTCTCGCATTACCCATATCATCCAAAGATCAACGGTCTAACGGAACGAAGCCTTTGCTTTTTCAAGGAGAGAATGAATGCCTCAAACGGGGGTAATAGTACAATACAAGAAAAACTAGACAATCTTCTGTTTGCACTCACAACCTCCCCTACAAAAATTGACTGGTCTGGTAAATCTCATGTTGTATGGTCGAGAGTTAAACTCCAGACTGGATCTCCTGTCACCCAAAGTTGTAGAAATATGGACGAAGAGTTGCTCCAGCAGCGGAAAAATAAGAAACAGTCAAAGGCTAAGCTATTTGACGAGATCTCTGATGTCTGGGTACTAAATAATTTTGGCACTGGGTACACAAAAGAAAAGGTACTCAAAATAAGTGTACCTTACTCATACCTTGTGAACTTAGATAAGTCAACCGAAGATACCATGTTGACCAGTTGAGATCCTCAAACTGAAGAAGGGGAAAATCGTAGTATACCAGGAGTTTTTCAGAACAAATAATTATTGGTTATTTTTAGTGTCTTTTTTTAAGTTAGATAACCTCGGAATTCAGATTACACAAGTTATGTTTCCTTCATTAATTTATATGAAAGAGACCTAAAAAGAGAAAAATCCTACAGTTCCAACATTTATATTCTTTTAAGATTTTATGACAAAACTTGCTTATTCCTAAACATGAATGATAATATCTTAAATTTGTTTAATCCTCCTAATAATCAAACTAATTTCCAGTAATAGTTTGATTTTTGCATTAAATGAACTCTGAATATCGATCATTTCCGTAACAAGTAATTTTAAAAACAATAGAAGGATGGAGTGCTACATTTCTATGGAATAAAAGAGCACGGGAATTGTTAAAAGCCTTTTATATTTTATTCACTTCTTCAGGAATTACTGTGAAAGTTTATTCTTTTCTTTTGATGGATGTACCCTTCCTTTGTTGATATATTCTGTGCATACAGTTTACCAATTCCATATAAATTCGTTTTAGCGTTACAATATGTTTCTAACAGATCAATAATAAAATTTAAAATGGATAATTTTAACTTTTATTTCATCATTGTAACTCAAACATAACTATAACTTATAGTATAATGGTGATTCAAATTAATTCTACGTTATATTTAAATATGGGGTGAAGGTATATAGGTCTAGAGTATTGTATCTTCAGTAGAGTTAAATAGTACATGGTTTATATTTTATTACAAGTTTTTGGTCTCTAGGGACCTTAATGCTATCATAGTTCCCGACTTAAGTCTAACCTTGCCATCTACAGCAATAATTTCTTCCCTTTGGGAAAATTTGCTAAAAATAATAAAGTAACAATTTGTGTTATGTAAAACATCTGGTACCATACACTTCTTTCATTCTTCAATTAGAAGAGCCTTCATATTTATTTTCACAGAATGCATTCAATTCACCCATATTTCCTTATAAATTGAGGAATAAAAGATTCACTTTGAAGCGTAAATCGAACCTTACTAGAATCTACTTGTGCAAATTTTTAATGAGATCGTACATGGAACACAAACTTTTCTTAGAGTTATTACCTTCTTTCAAGGCATTCATTTTCTCCTTTAAGTATTGTTGCCATACCCAGCTAGACCAGATTATTTGGTCATAATCAGTGATGTCGCTTTCAAAATTAATTAATACCTGGCTTAAATTCAAGTAGCGGCTTAACCTAGACCGGTTGAGGTGAAACATAACTTGAAGTAACAGTCATGTTGGTCCTATAATACAGCATGTTAAAATTACTTATATCTCTCTACATAGACTGGCTAGAGAATGAGGCACATGTAATGGCCACACATATTAATTACGGAGTTCAAGCTATTTATTATATTCAATATAAAAAATACTCTACTACAATTTTTCAAAATTTAGTATTGGGAAACATTAATTAGTATTACTTTGAAGCATAACAGTACACTTAAATGCTAGCTAAGCAAAAGTTAAAATTAAGTGATTATAATGTATTATTTAAACAATTATGTTTATAAAAATTAAACACCCTCATTTACAAAAACCCACGACATTATAATCTTTATTTATTTTATATCTTCTAATAACTTCATACTAAATTTAAATATATTTGCCATGTTTTATTCCAACATTCGTGGCTTTTTTCATTTATTACTAGAAAAATTTTGTTTGCAATACTCATAAAAATATTTTACAAAAAGGTATAGTACCGTATACCCAAGCAATTATTGTTGTATTTGGACTTAACATCTACATACTATTTTTATGCTGACTAGTATTTCTCAAGTACATATGGATTTAAAATAATATTTTTGTAATATGAATATTTTGTATATAGCTATTTTACCTAATTTTTATCTAACCTACTTCATATTTTCAATTACTTTAGAAAAATTTAAAATTATTTCAATTAAAACCGCATGTGGTTATGTTTTAAATGGTTATGAATAATTTTCACCTTATTCAAACATTTTTCTACTGTAAATTTATTGTTTTAGAATAACTGGAGGTAGCTTACATGAGCATTTTTTATGTTTTAAACTCCTTGCTACAAACTGAGGGCTGAGCTTTAGTAGCGTAAAAAATACCGTAGTAAAAAATAGCCGCTTCTACCCCAGGTATTATAGTGAATACAGTACTTTTTTCTTACCTTGCAAAACCAAAATGTTGTCCACCCTTCTCTCACCATAATTGTATATTCTGAGCTTCTCATTTGAAGCCTTCTCTCCTCTGGATATTGTGTGGCTGTATTTCGTAATATCCAAAGTTTAGACATGTTAATGATCGTTTAACATTACAACTTTCATCAACAGGCCATTAGAGCCAAGAACTTTCCTTATCTTAATGACGGCACACGAACGTTTTATCTGGGCTAAAAGCAAGAACTTGAATGAGAGAATTGGCTTTCTATTGGGCTTTGTTTAACACAACAAACATATTGCATGCAATCAGTGATTGTATAGTACTTATTTCAAAAAACAATTGAATGGAAACTGGGTTCAGATAAAAATATGTTAATTTCTCTTTATTTTATACAGCTTCTTGTACAGTAAGTATTGTTAAACAGTTTTAAACGATAATAATAATTTATTTTTTATGAATTAAAATAATTTTATTGTAACTAATTATTTACCTATTTTTTTATTTGAACAAAGCCACTCGGTAACAGAACCAGGTTATGGACCATTACTATCCAAGCGCTAAAATTACGACTTCTTAATAACAGGAATAAACTGCACTAATGAAATT
The DNA here is from genome assembly GCA_023375725.1 of Nephotettix cincticeps. NCBI lineage: Eukaryota > Metazoa > Arthropoda > Insecta > Hemiptera > Cicadellidae > Nephotettix > Nephotettix cincticeps. The sequence continues at coordinate 36,210,966 of CM041788.1, forward strand.
AATGAGTTTATTAAAATGAATGAAACTGATGAAATTAACGAAGCGAAAGATTAAATGAGAACTGAATGAAATACCTGTTGTGTAATTATGTCCGAAAGTATTAACATAATCAAAATAAGGATTGCTCATTGATTTAGAAATTTTTACTATAAGAATTTTTTAGTTCAATATTGTACTTTAATTTAATTTCATTTTATTTTATTGTGCAGGTGTAATGGACTTTATGTTACTTAGCTTTAATAATTAATTAAACTAGATTATCCATACATCAAGATAAATACCCCACAAGGTACATATATACTTTGTTAAAGTAAGTTTAACAATCAGCATTGATGTATGCAGTTTAGAAAACAAATCTAATAAACACGATTTTGTATACCGATCAACCCTTACTCTGAGTCTTGCATTTCCAAGTTGTATCAAGTAGCATTAACGTAAAATTTATTCATTCTATTTAAGAATAAACGACTAAAAGTGATTGACATTCAATTAAATTTTAACTAATACAAAACTTAACAACATGAAACACATTCAAATAATTTGGATATTAACAATAACAAAATATTTTACAGGATGGCACTACACTAATTTTAATAATAATTACAACGTTATTTACCACTTCGGTTTTTGTGAAGTAACGTATAAAACGAGGAAGATTTTTACGTCTAATGGATTTTTAAACGTTGTATTTATTATGGTTAACATATTTTAGCGATTTCAGAATAAAACATTACGCTTGTGCTCGTTTACGGAACTATTACATAGGTTAAAGGTTTAGGTAAGTTATAAATTACTAGAGACAAACTGTAACTGTTATACAAATGGAACAGATCCACTAAGACGTTCACGGGCGACTGCAGTGCCACCTGGTGCCTACATGGCGAGTGATCGCCGTCAGCTGACATGCCATTGACATGTACCGAATGTTATTCCTAACATTCAACTTATCATTTATATTTTTTAATGTTTAGGAAATCATTTTAATTTTATATTGTCTATTTATTTTTTTGTTTTAATATTATATAAATTGCTTGTTTTTTTTTATATTATTTTTTGTTTTATAGTGATGTTTTTTTTTATTGTTCGTTTTACAAATAATATTTAATTTGTAATGTTGTTTTTTTTAATTTATAATTTATTGTATAATATTGTAAAAATCTATTTTTTGTTTTGTTTTTCACATATAGTTTTGTTTTTTCATCTTTAAACAATATACAAATTAAGGTTTAAATGAAATAAATATTATTAACTCATGTGAAAGCAGCCTGGAATTTTGTTTAAATAAAAATAAAATCTACCCCATTCTCCAATGACAGGTTGGGTATGTGTTGTATATACATATATCCATGATATATCTATGAGCATAGGATGATATGAGATACATGGATGGTTGTATGTAATATTTGCTGACCTTTTTTTATATAGAAATTTAAACATTTTAATATTTTTTATTGATAGAAATATTTACAAAACATTATTTAAATAATTGTATTTTGGTAACAAATATTTGAGATGAATTATATTTCGAACGGTAATTGAAACAAAAATTTGAAATTGATCTAAAGCAAAATTTAAAATAAGCTATGCAACAAATATGAAGGAAAATTCAAATATAAACAAACATTTAAAAAAGCGTTTTAATTCACTTACGTTCATTTACCTAATTGACATTCTTCCATTTAATAATCATTATTGAAAAATCATCATTAAATATTATCATTAACAGGTCTTATTCATGTTTTATCTGTAATAGGTTAATTAATACCAATAGCTACAACGTTTTGTGGACGAGATGATTTTAAACCCAAACACAGAGAGGCAATGGCGCCAGTAATGATGGTATTATCTAAAATCTACAGTTGGCAACTGTCATTAATAGGCCCTTCATTAACAACTCGTTAGAAACTTAACTTTTCTAATGTGAATTTAGGACCCGGAGGGACATAGAGAATTAACTTTTTCAACTCTAGAGTTAGTTATGTTATTTTTATGCCTGTTTTTCTAGTCAATTTTGGTAAGTTTTTTAAAATGTTAAATGTTTTGAATATTTTTCTCTCATGTTTGATTTCGTTTGATTATTATATTTCTGTTGATGTTGTTACTTTCAAAAGTAATTTTTTCGTAATCTATGAAATGACTTAACTTAAATATTTCACCTAGTATTTTTGGATGGTTGAAATTTATATTTTATTTCAGACAAGCAGATATAAGTATAAAACAGATTATGCATTCAATTGTAGATATTAAAACAAAAAACACAGTTCACTATAACTCTTATAGCTTATTTATACATTTATTAGTACTTTAATAAAGGGAGTGCTAATGAATACTCCTGTTTGTCAATTATATAAGTGAGAAAGGAACGATGAAATACATTTGCTAATATTGACGTACCTTAATTGAAACACACTGCCCCATGTGTATATATCGTACATTTATTCTTATTGATTTTTGTTTACAAACGTTATTGTCACTATATTTTCACTATGCTAATTGTTCAAATTCACATAATATCTGCGCTTGGATGCAACTGATGAATGTATCTAAACGTGTTTTGAGCACGTTTAAGTATTTTAATCGAGCTGATTAACAGATAAAAGTAATTAGTAGATTCTTGAAGAAAATATTGTTCAGTTTTAAAGCTAATTTAGTTTTATATTTATTACATAAAATACTAACTAATTCATCATTCGATCATGTAATTAAACTTTTTATCATACAATATAACGAATGTTCTGTTTTCAGTGATTTATTTTTGTCTGAAATATATATATAAACAATTATAACTCCATTTATGGAAACTTTTACCTGAATTGGTTGGTAAATAACGTTATATCAGTTATATGGATACCTTATAAAATATTGTCGTCCCAGATATTCAGTTTATTCAATTTATTAAACCAATCTGTCAACGTTCGTAAATAAATGAAATGAGCGAGAAACTTGGATCATATCGAGGAGTCATAAATGCTCACTTCATTCCTGGCAGGAAAGAGCCTTTAGTGTGGAAGGGGCTGAGAGACCGACTTGGGTAACTGTTATTGACTTTCTAGAACTTTATTTCTAGATGACGTTTCCTACTGATATCAGGCTTTTCATTAATCGTTTTTTTTCGACTTGACTTTTTAAGCACATTTTGGCTTTAGTTTACTAACTTATTGGGCATATCCAATCGTGTCTTTATTTGAAAACCACACCACGTTTCTGGAGTTAATTACTAATGACTAAGTCACCTGGTCTAATGTATAACTAGTTCTTTAACTATGTTGTTTAACCAATGTATAGCTAATTTTTTAATTAATGACGGGCAACAAGTACGTAAAACCAATTTTGTTGCTAAGATCCATATTTATTGATTTTTCAAAGATTTTGTTGTAAAAATGACACGTTTTATAAATTAAGTTTAGAATCTGTAACAAAACATTGGCGTCCTGAATGCTGTTAAAACTTTGCACCGATTATTCACGTGGTTGAATAAAAGGTATGCGTGAAATGACACGTACTTTTGTCCGTTTAAAATAAATAATATTTCATACCTTTAAACTATTATATAACTTAATGGTTATTAAAAATTATTCAGAAATACACAGAAACTTTATCAGACGCTCTCTGACAAGTTTAATAATTTTGAAAATTGTTGAACACTCACTCCATCCACAGAGTAATAAAAAACTATTTGCGGGAGCTTTATTAGTTTATAAGACCCTACACTATGTACCAAATACCATGGAAAATGGTTGAAAAATAAGGAAAAAATATACTTTTAAGTATTTCCTTTAATAATAACTTTGAGCTCTCTTTGACAATTTATTGAGATTACCAAGTACAATAAATTGCACTTTTATTTGAAAACTTTGAATAATAAAAAATACTAGTTTGTGCGATTTTTGAGCTGCTTTCAAATTATTTTACAAACATAATTTTGTTTAAACTAAAATATCTGTAAAAAGTGTACTTACCAATTTGTACCTAAATCAGTGTAAGCGGTCACTCTGTACACATCCTTACACACAAAAACAGACACACATCACTTCGAAAACCACTTTTTTAGAATCAAGGGACCTAAACCCGTATACACACACAGAAAACAAAATCCAAAAGTACTAACGGAAATAATACTTTCTCCTTACGGTAACACAGTAGTCCCTATACCCGCAATGATAAATTTAACTTTTTTAGGTACCCATAGCATTGTAAAATATAATTATATAGAGCTGAAACTGTTTTTGCTTATATTATGAATGTAAATCTACAATAATAGGAGCTTTATTTTTTCATATTACTAAAAATAAAAAAAATCACTATTTTGAAATTAATAAAGTTTTTAAGATTGTAATGTAAGTAAGTAATGTAATTTATCTTTTCCTACTTCTATTCAGAGATATACAAGGATGGCTGAAAGTCAAAAATCATTCAAATCGGTCCATAAATCTACGAAAAAGGTGTACCGAAGTGTGAAAAAACAGTAGTATCGGGAATCACAAAAACAAGACAGGAGTACATTATCCTGCAAGTAAAAAGAGTCTTAACTTACATTTTAAAATATGCTTATATTTTAAAAACTGCTAGGCAGTAGAAGCTTTTACCGCTGAATGACTTACATAAATACAGGTTAGGCAACACGAACCAAATAAAGTATGTAACAAGCACAAACAATATATGTATAACTCCACTTATAGGTCTTGTCTGGCGAGAGTTCACATTTTTGATAGCTGGGCAAGGATGATAGAAAGTAGATAAAAATTATATTATCTTGATTATTATATTACTTATTTGGTATTAATGGGTTCAGGAATAAATTTAGAATCACATTTAATCCTAATTGTTTTTCAATTTTTGACTACTGTACCTTACAGGCCTACATATAAGTGAGTTAAAGTAAAAAGCATAGGCTCACTATGTTACACGCCCCACGGATTACTCTGCGATCGATCTGCAAAAGTAATTAACTTTGTGTGGCGGGCAGTTACAGAGCAATAAACTATTTCCAATTAACTTGGAACTTTGGCGGAACATTTACAGGTATCTATAACTAGCTGACTTTGGTAATCAGAAAACCATTAGAAGCAGTATAATGGGAGCTAAGAGACCTGGGTATTATTATCGGTTATTGTCCTACTATCAATGGTTTACTTAGACAATACAAGACACCGGTTAAAGACTGGTCTATACAATAAGTATTTTGGTCCAATAGTGAAGGTTTTCGTCAAAATTGAATTAAATTTATAAGTTTGTATTATAAAATAGGAGTAGGCCTAACATAACCGTTACATTATGATTACTAAATTCAGTCTGTTCTGTTCGTAACAGCTATAATACTACTCAGGTATTATAGCTATAGGATTATGTAAAATTATATACTCGAACACACAGGAAAGCGGGAGATCAAGCATAGGAATACCCGTGTTCACGTTCTAAATTACTTACACAGAGCTACGGAACACTCTGTATATTAGTGTTGGTTAATTAGTTATAAATATCGTAAATAGTCTTATTTTAGTAATGGTTTTATTCTATTTACTGATGTGTCATGCTAACATATTAATTATAAGAATGTGTCATGCAAAAATTATAGTTACTACGTATTTCAAGCTACAATTTTACTACGTTACAATCTACAATTAATATAAAAAATATTAACTAACAATATAAAAGGGTTATTAAATAATGAAATTAGAACTACGGGAATATTTTTTATATACACATATAGTATTTTCTTACATTATTTTAGAAAAAAATTGTGTGAAAGGAAAGTGGTGCACATACTACCTCAGGTTTATAAAATATTCTGTAAAATATTTATCTTCAAACCATTTAAAGAAAATGTTGCTTTTGGGTAAAAGCAAGGCTAAAATGGAAAATGCATTCAATTTATTCCATAAATTGGAGGTAACGTGTTTATTTTGAACATACATTCATCTCCTACACTCCTAGTATATTCCTACACTGTGAATCTGAAAAACCAGAGCAGTTTTCCTCGTTGAACAAAAACTGAACGATCGGTGCGTTTGTGGTTATAAAGAAAATGAGAGTAAACATGTGAATGAATTTAAAACTTTTGACCAGTAAAATATAATTAAATTTAATAGTATATTTTACATAAAAAATATTAAAATTTGCATTTCAATTTAACTTTTAGTCTAGTGATGAAACTAAAATAGGCCTAAGGTTCATCCGGGTACGAGTTTTTACAACAAAGTGCGTTAAACCAGGAAAGCCTATACGAACAAGAGCATCGTAAAGTCGATCAAATGTGAAGCCCCAATTTGGCGGAAAGTTGCCTTGATCTCTGTTGACATGAAGCTTGGCTTGTCAGAGTATTTCCTTTCTCAAGTTACGGGAACACTTTAAATCACACAACTGTTTCTCTTCCTGCCAAAAAAACGTATGTAGCACTTATCCCCTGAAATGGAAAAAAGATCTGTATAAACAAGAAGGATTAAATATTTAATCGGTATAAATATAGGTTTCATAAGTGGTAACAACGGTTAATTCTATTTAATGATATATTATCAAGCAGTATTTACAGTAACCCTCTCATAGATCTGCATAGCATATTATTGAAAATGAAATGAAATCTTTATTGATCCAGTAAAAAAACTATAAATAATACATAAAAATGATTAGTTTATCATAAAAGGCTAAGACAAACTAAAACTATAAAAAGAGAGTACAAACTAAAAAAGGATCAATAAATGTTGGTCCCGAGGTTCAAACCTGTGCGTAAACCTGTACAAAAACAATACACTGTCCGCTCGAGCGGTACCTGTCTGATTAATAACATCAACAACATAATCTTAAGATAATATTAAATATTATTAAATTAAACAGTATAAAATTTATATAAAATATTTATATATAGTGTTAAATGAAAATGTTAATTTTTAGTAATCAAAACTGTTTTAGATATATGATACATTAAACTTTTTTATTGTTAAAAAAATAAACATTACATAAAATCTACAAATAATACTGAAATATAACTATACTTAATATGAAAAACTACTAAAACTATTAAAATAAATATAAAATTGAAAAAATATGTACCCGTTTTTACAAATAGTGAAATTATCAAGAACATTATGTCTGAATGTTTTAGAACCAAACACGGTTCAACACATGAGTTTGAACTATTTTATGCGTTATAAACTTACTTGAGTTCTCGGAAACCCAATTTGTATATAGAAAAACATTACAAATCACTTTGACAATATTCATTCAAATCAACAATCTGCTCTTTGTTTTAGTAATTAACAAATTATTAAAGAAAAAATGGAAAAAACAGACTTTCCACTTTTACAATACACGTTTATGTTTCTAATGACATTGAACTTGTTGAAAAGAACACAACTCATAGTGACGATACTTACTTGAGTCTAAGAACCTAATGTTGCATTTTACAATATTATGCCTTTGATCAATACAGTTTCATTTCAAATTCTTAACCAATCTGCTCTTTGTTTCGTAATAGTAATAAACAATTCATATTAAAAATAGAAAATGGATTTTAAACACTAAACTGTGATTTTTCCAACTTTTTAGATACATTTACTGAAATGTAAAGTAATATAACAAGAGGAAATAGGAACCACCTCAAACCCCCTGACCACTTAGACTTGTTCGTACCTAGCTTGAATTTTTACTTTCTCCTCTTATACATAGTATAGAAATTTATGTTTTCATCAATATTTTTAAATATGGGCTAGTAGTATTCTTACCAATAGTATTGTTACGAAGATTTCAAATGTTCTTTATGTATAAACCTGATTTAAGCAAAACGTTTATTATTACCTAATGGAGGGGTGTGGTTGTTCAATAACCCCCCCAATTTTTCCAAGTTGTAGTAAGAGGGTGTCGGAAAAATCTGATGTTTATTTTGAAATAAAAGATTTTTAATGTGTTTTCCACGTATACATCTTAGCTCTGGGACAGTGGGTGTTGGCAATTTGCGAGACCAAAAATTGAAACAGTGGCGCAATTTGGTTAGTGACGTCATTTGGTTATAAGTACAGCTGTTTAGGGGAGCTTAAAACATTCCTTTTAGACACAAGCATGATCTAACCTATTTTCCACAGGGAATAAATACAAAAATTGTAATAGAGTAATGTATTTTTACGTTTACTGGGCGAAAGTATGTGTCAGATCACTAATACCACCTAACTGTAATGATCTTGTATAAATGATAAATTTTTAACTTTACTGAAATCTAAAAATTAACTGTTAAAATTTATTTCTTAGAATTTCTATGTTTCATCATTTATTTGAAATAATCAAATATTTTATATGGTAGAAAATACTCTAAATACAGTAATATAACTGTATTTCATCCGTTAAACATATAACCGAAACGAGACGTTTGGAAATGGATTGCTTAAAATTGGTGTATTTGCTTGAATTGAAAGAGTGATCACATATTGGAAAGCTGAGTTTCTTGTCAACGGAGATCAAGTGAAGTTCGTGCTAAATTGGGGCTTCACATTTGATCTTCTTTAAGCTCTTCTTGTTTGTTAAGGCTTTGCTGTTTAAACGCACTCGGTTACGCAAAGACCTCCAAAAGCTCAAAGGCTCCACTAATCTCTTACACTGTGATATATGCGTTCCTTCTCTCTGAAAATGAAAACCACCAAAGTTAATAGGAAGAGGTTTTTCCTACAAAGTTAGAATAATCATCATTTCAATCTCCTTATTCAACTTATGTAAAGTTGTCCAAGTAGGACTAATTGAGAGCAGAGATCTCATCTTTTTGGTATTTTTGGCGGTAATCATTTCGTCCAGTATTCAGACTTGACGAAATCGATCGCTAATTTCAACACCTTTTGTTTATATTTACCGTTTGTATATTATTACAATATGTATACAATTTGTATATTATTACAATATAAGTGTAAACATATTAAGAAGTGTTGGAAGACTCCATCCTTTGTATTTATTGACCACTTTACATGACACTTCTTATTCAGTTTAAAATTAAAAATTTTAATTACAAAAAATAATTTTTAACTAACTTAAACTGGGAAGGAAAGTTAGACGTCCACCTAATCTCTGTAAAATATTAGGACGGAGTTATGAAAGACATTTCGTTATTATTTTAGAAACAAAAAATTACTTCAACGTGATTTTTTTAACATTAAAAGTGCTACAACAATTTTATAAAATTGATATATTTCTTAGTACAATCGTTATGGTAAAATTATGTGCTACTTATTCAGTATATTTTAATAAATTTCATTTAATGGAGGAATAATAAATTGTCTACAATTTTATACACTTTGGAGCCATTTTAAAACGTTTATGTGCAGGCAACCCGTTTTATTATTACTGTATAAGATTTTTTTGGTTATTTGTAACAATTGCTTTTTAATAACACACCAGTCAACTTATGAAAAGGTCTGTTACGCGAGATTGTCGTGGTGAGCCATGGAGTTCTACATGACCACATGTTCCTCACATCCATTGTAGCTGATCAGCTAAGCTCAGTGACAGTCGTCGCTTTGCCCACGTTCAGCTAATCAGCTACAAACACAGTCTAAGAGCACTACACCGCACTGTGCACGATTGTCGTGGTGAGCCATGGAGTTCTACATGACCACATGTTCCTCACATCCATCGTAGCTGATCAGCTAAGCTCAGTGACAGTCGTCGCTTTGCCCACGTTCAGCTAATCAGCTACAAACACAGTCTAAGAGCACTACACCGCACTGTGCACGATTGTCGTGGTGAGCCATGGAGTTCTACATGACCACATGTTCCTCACATCCATCGTAGCTGATCAGCTAAGCTCAGTGACAGTCGTCGCTTTGCCCACGTTCAGCTAATCAGCTACAAACACAGTCTAAGAGCACTACACCGCACTGTGCACGATTGTCGTGGTGAGCCATGGAGTTCTACATGACCACATGTTCCTCACATCCATCGTAGCTGATCAGCTAAGCTCAGTGACAGTCGTCGCTTTGCCCACGTTCAGCTAATCAGCTACAAACACAGTCTAAGAGCACTACACCGCACTGTGCACGATTGTCGTGGTGAGCCATGGAGTTCTACATGACCACATGTTCCTCACATCCGTCGTAGCTGATCAGCTAAGCTCAGTGACAGTCGTCGCTTTGCCCACGTTCAGCTAATCAGCTACAAACACAGTCTAAGAGCACTACACCGCACTGTGCACGATTGTCGTGGTGAGCCATGGAGTTCTACATGACCACATGTTCCTCACATCCATCGTAGCTGATCAGCTAAGCTCAGTGACAGTCGTCGCTTTGCCCACGTTCAGCTAATCAGCTACAAACACAGTCAAAGAGCACTACACCGCACTGTGCACGATTGTCGTGGTGAGCCATGGAGTTCTACATGACCACATGTTCCTCACATCCATCGTAGCTGATCAGCTAAGCTCAGTGACAGTCGTCGCTTTGCCCACGTTCAGCTAATCAGCTACAAACACAGTCTAAGAGCACTACACCGCACTGTGCACGATTGTCGTGGTGAGCCATGGAGTTCTACATGACCACATGTTCCTCACATCCATCGTAGCTGATCAGCTAAGCTCAGTGACAGTCGTCGCTTTGCCCACGTTCAGCTAATCAGCTACAAACACAGTCTAAGAGCACTACACCGCACTGTGCACGATTGTCGTGGTGAGCCATGGAGTTCTACATGACCACATGTTCCTCACATCCATCGTAGCTGATCAGCTAAGCTCAGTGACAGTCGTCGCTTTGCCCACGTTCAGCTAATCAGCTAAACACAGTCAAAGAGCACTACACCGCACTGTGCACGATTGTCGTGGTGAGCCATGGAGTTCTACATGACCACATGTTCCTCACATCCATCGTAGCTGATCAGCTAAGCTCAGTGACAGTCGTCGCTTTGCCCACGTTCAGCTAATCAGCTACAAACACAGTCTAAGAGCACTACACCGCACTGTGCACGATTGTCGTGGTGAGCCATGGAGTTCTACATGACCACATGTTCCTCACATCCTCGTAGCTGATCAGCTAAGCTCAGTGACAGTCGTCGCTTTGCCCACGTTCAGCTAATCAGCTACAAACACAGTCTAAGAGCACTACACCGCACTGTGCACGATTGTCGTGGTGAGCCATGGAGTTCTACATGACCACATGTTCCTCACATCCGTCGTAGCTGATCAGCTAAGCTCAGTGACAGTCGTCGCTTTGCCCACGTTCAGCTAATCAGCTAGAAACACAGTCTAAGAGCACTACACCGCACTGTGCACGATTGTCGTGGTGAGCCATGGAGTTCTACATGACCACATGTTCCTCACATCCATCGTAGCTGATCAGCTAAGCTCAGTGACAGTCGTCGCTTTGCCCACGTTCAGCTAATCAGCTACAAACACAGTCAAAGAGCACTACACCGCACTGTGCACGATTGTCGTGGTGAGCCATGGAGTTCTACATGACCACATGTTCCTCACATCCATCGTAGCTGATCAGCTAAGCTCAGTGACAGTCGTCGCTTTGCCCACGTTCAGCTAATCAGCTACAAACACAGTCAAAGAGCACTACACCGCACTGTGCACGATTGTCGTGGTGAGCCATGGAGTTCTACATGACCACATGTTCCTCACATCCATTGTAGCTGATCAGCTAAGCTCAGTGACAGTCGTCGCTTTGCCCACGTTCAGCTAATCAGCTAAACACAGTCTAAGAGCACTACACCGCACTGTGCACGATTGTCGTGGTGAGCCATGGAGTTCTACATGACCACATGTTCCTCACATCCATCGTAGCTGATCAGCTAAGCTCAGTGACAGTCGTCGCTTTGCCCACGTTCAGCTAATCAGCTAAACACAGTCAAAGAGCACTACACCGCACTGTGCACGATTTATGATTAAACGTTCTGATTCGTTCATCCTATATACAGCCCCTTTAATTATAACTTACCTCATTTTCAATAATGAACTACTCTCTGAACTGTAACCAACCGTTTTCAATTACTAAGACTCAAAGCTCTCTCATCTCATGTTGCTGGGTGTAATGGAAGATGTAAGTGTTAATTGGGTTTTCAATTGAAAAATGTTTTCAGAAATATATCTAACTATTTTCTACCTCATGTACCCACAGATTTAACAAACCAATTAGCAAATTTAATATTATAGCTATAATATACGTTTATGGGGGCATAAGGCTATGAAAACTAAACAGCTTTCATAGCTACGCTTCCTAATAAATGATTAAATAATCATTTGGTTGTAAAAAAGTTAAAATGACCAATATGACAGCCAATGTCGTGATTCATTATCATTTATTTTTAGCAAACGAAATCAAATTCGTTGATCGTAAATCTATTTAAATTGAATTGATATCGGTAATAAAAAATATTCCTTCTGTACGTAATTTGTATTACGACTTTTTGGTTGTTTTAACAACAAATTCCCATTTTGTACTTAAAGAAAGCCAGAATACATCTTTGTGTCTCTCTCAGTCTGTTGGGCTACAGAAGATTCTGCAGCCAGTTTTCCTTGAACGAGAGCATCCTCTGCGATGAAACTTTTCTCCTTACTGTATACGTTTTTAAGAGTGTTTTTATACTTTAAAATGAGCCACTCACTTCCAATTAAAATAACGTAATGAGCTCTAATTAATTATTGATCCAGTTTATCACGATTTTACAGATTTTTGTATTATTACTAAACATAGTATTTATTAAGAAAGATATATTTCAATTATTTACTTTGGTTAAAGGGTACATTGTTATAGCAAAACTATACATGTGAGAGAAATTAGTAGATTAGATATTAAAACTTTTACTGCATATAAATGTGATTTAGCAGAAAAACTTAATAATCAGTCATCAAAGTGATATTAATATTATTAATATTTAACGTTGAACAAATTTGACCTATAATTTCAAAAGTATTTATAACTAAATAACTATTATTAAATCGTTATTTTAATGTGACGAACAAATTAAATAAATTAATTAGATAAATCAATGTAACAAACTGAGCTGAAATTTTTGTATCTAAAATGTTGAAACATTAACCATCCAGTAGTTTTTAACATTAACATAGTTTTAAATCACCACAATTAATTATGATGGTTCATAATTGGAGTCATTTTAAATTGAGGAATGCTCTTTAGGATCTTCGTAGTTGACTGATGAAGATGAATGATTACCTTAAAGAGTTTTTATGCTTCATCTGTATTGTCTTCAATTTTACTAATTTTAAGTATTAAATTTTTATAACTAGTTATTTTTACTTTAACAATTCAATAACGTCCACTGAATCTGTCTCAAAACCCAAATATTTAAGCAGATAAATTGAAGGTGAACCTACTCTATACTACAAAACTATATTGTGGTGGATTTACTCAATTTTCCATCTAAGCTAGTCGGGTTTTGCGCTGTGTGTTGACAATCTAGTTATTTTAAATTTCCAACACCTTCCATTTTCCATTCGCCTAATTCACCTATCAATTTATCACCACAATTAATTATTACCACCCAATTATCACCCACAACTAGTAGCGGTTCCTTTTATTTAAATCATAATAATCGCCAATACATCAATCAGTTACTTTTGGTAATCGTGATATCTTTAGGGTACACATACCTGCAGCAAACTCAAACTTGTATGAATTTTAAAAGTATCTATAATTAATTTTTATTTTTCATATTAATCTTGTGCAAACACTATGTTTAATGTTAGAGCGTTTACTCCCCCATCCCTTGAGCAATTCCTGAGTTATCGCTCTTGTCTTATTGATCTCATGTTCAACCCATCAAAACAAAGCCATAAACGTTATCATCGGCAAATAACATATCGCCAGCCTTGGTATACTCTTGTGTTTGCCATAACAACTCCGCCTGCCCCTGTGGTCAACAAGTTATTATGCCACATGTCTTCGGACTTTATCTTCATAAACAATATTTGTCATATATTTAAGGACGTAGCCAAGACTTAAGATAACAGAAGAGTTGCGGGTTCCTTCATAAATACATATGAAAACATTTAAAACGTTATCCCCTCTAACAAACAATGATATAACGCTTTTATTTCTACTATTACTTAGCTGTGTAGGTACATAAAATTAATAAAAATGGAAAATATTACATACATCGCATGCATATGGTGCAGAATTAAATATTTATTAGCAATTTATTTTACTTAGTAAATATTTAAGGTAAATCTGATCTTTAACTCAATATAAAGATTTTGGCACATCCTGATATTAATTGTGCTTTTTAAATTTTTAAATGATAGATGTATCAACTGGCTGGTAAAACCGATAGTTTTATTACTTTATTATGATATATGTTTAATCATGAGTGAAATCTTAACACAATTTTACTACGGTTTAGTATTTGACCAAGTCTTCTTTTCTATTTGGCTATTAATTAATGAGCCTGGAAAATGACTCACCGGGTTTATGTGAGTAAACCTAAAGGTGATCAAACTCACAATTCACCTTAAAATACCCTCCTTGTCGTTCTTCCACGTCAAAGTAGGTTTCACATTTGTAATTGTATATGAGTAAGTATATTTCTCAATTGTACTTGAGAAAGATAGGCTTTGCTATTTATCATATGGAAATTTAATTTGAAAAAAATTAAGTTGTAAAAGCAACATTTATAAAAGTTGAAAGCATACATAACAACTTTATACAAAAATAACCCTCAACAATACAGACATGAGATAAACACTTTTATGTTGACATTTTGAAGACTATTATACAAAGGGTTTACGTCGGTGGTGGAGTCGAAGAAATAAGCGTGGGATGTCTGTGGGAAGAAGTTTTATACTTTATATTATAACGTTACTATTTATATGATCGGCATCACAGAAATAATTTTCGGCCTTGAATATTTTGAGCGCCAATTATATTTATTTTTAAAAGGGCGGTTTTTAACCTTTCATTTGACATCTCAACATTTAACATTTGATTTCAGATCTGGCACAACAGATCTGTGCGTAGGTCGTAATGAGCAAATATATTAGTGGGTGACACAATTATATTCTACTGGTACAAACTGACGAAAAAATTATTGTATTAACTTCCCTGTGAGAAATAGGTTAGATCATGGATACGTCAAAGGGAATAAATGGAATGTTTTCAGTACTTCTAAACATCTGTCGTTGTAGCCATATGACACTGATTCATATTTTGGTCTCGAAAACAACTTTCAGATAAGATAAGATTATACCATTTTTATACCTAGGTAGTTTCATGGTGGGGACTCTTATATAGTTTTTAAAGCTGGACTTTTACCTTATTCTTTACCCTCTTTTCTGCAAAAAAATCTCTTCTTCAATGTATGATTATGATTGTACTTTCTACTTTCAAATTATCTAGCAAATTATTGTATAAAAATTAATATCATAATTACTAGAAGAATACGTTTCGATATCACGTGAATGGGTGTTTTCAAAAATCCCCCACCGTGGTCAGTTACTAAAAAGCAAATTACAAATAATAATCAATAACTTCTCTGATCTACATTTTTCAAACTTGAATCTGAATTTAAAATAAAAATAATTTAATTTTATAATTTCAATATATCCTATAAACCAAATATACCAATAAGTTTTTGTTTCTATAACTTGGGCCTGCGAGTTGAAATGCAATGAAAATAATAGTATAGTTTTTTTAATGTGTTGAGTAAGATTATCCGAGATATGTTTTTAATTCATTGTTTGGAAAAAACTCATACACAGACTTCATTAAACCATTTCATCAACTGAACCGTCTAAAAGGTACACAAAACATCGGTTATTGTTTTAAATGGGGTTATAACCATAAAATATCAACCCTCGAAACGGCTCGTTAAAATTGTGTTAAGCTGCTAACTGCAAATTTGTAGATAATGATTCTTTTACTGTCTAACAAATATTTTATTAAATGTAACTCAGACAAACTACCTCATATCTAGTATAACTGTCATGATGAAAATACTAACGTGAAACCTAAGTGGTAAAAATAAATTTACAATCAACAAAATTTAACATCTTATTTGTTTAGTAGAGATATTTTTTTACAATTATTATTGAGTTTCATGATTTATGCAATAGTATTTATTATTTAATATAACATTAATTAGTATTGTGTTTGTATGTCATCTAGGAGGTGATCGAACTCAAGCTGTGTGGCAACTGTGTGTAACTGTGTGGTTAGTGCCCGCTTTCAAAACTGAAAGTCGCCAGATCGAATCCCACAAGGATAATCGGAATCCAGTTGCCATTTCGTCATCGGGCTCTTTTAATTGCTGTTACTACCTAACAGCAGGTAGACGTTATGTAGTAACAATACCGGGTTAAATATTATGATAATTTTATCAAAACGTTAACAAATGCCAAAAGGTGTAAGAAGACACAAAAGTAAAGCTCAGAAGGACTTAAAAATGATAGTATGTTTTGAGAACGATGATACTTATCTTTTTATAAATTTAACTAATTAATGTATCTTCCTTCGTTCAATACCTTAGGTCGTAGCTTATTACTTATATTTTGTTACGTTTTAAATCTTTCCCCTGTGTCTTTAAGACTGTATGAAAAATTTCATAACAACTCAATTCCTAAAATATTATTAAATAATTTGGATCCAAAATAAAAAAAACACATAGAACGATTAAATCAACTTTTCATTAGTAGCAATGAAACACTAGTTTGATATATTTCTCTATATAACAGTACATTAAATTTCAAAAATAGAAAATGTAGTAATTTATAAAAACTGGTTATCACAAATTAACTATAAGTATTAAACGATTTTTATGAATGGACAATGTATTACTAAAATAATAAACTTATGACTAAAGCCGAGTGTACTCTCTTTTACCCAAATAGACTACAATCCAGCTACTTGGAGATCACGAATTGTGGATCGTTATGAGCGATGGTTGGTGGGTGTAGTGTTCTCTTGTGTGGATTAACGTCCGCACTATTGAATACTACGTTAATCCGCAAATAGGAACATGAATACTGTCTAAGGAACATGTCAGCCTTAGTCAGTAACAAGACTACAAGATCGCGCCACAATCATTTCTCATTCATACTTGGCTTAAAATACCTACCTGGGTAGGTCGCCATTTCAAATGGTAATCTAATCTAATGGTAATCTAATTAATTATTATATATATAAAAATAGTTATAATCATGTAGTTCTCATAAAATCATAGATACCGTTAAAGATAATATAATAAATGAATTACGATACAAATAATCATACACGATGCAGTAACAGTCTGTCTGCATTCAGCCTACAGACTACGATGGCAACAATCATTCTCATTCTACGACTTAAAATATCGATCGCATTTAATAAAGTTATTATAAGATCTGTTTAAAGTTGTACGATACACAGTTTATATGATGTTTATAAGATACCGATGCTTATCTACAGTTTAATTCAGCCTCTTGCTCAGATCAGTAACTCCTGCGTTTTTTGACTCTGGAACGTTATAGATTTTCCTTGACACTGTTACAATCGCTTGTATTGTAGTGTCAGCGATAAAGTTACTGATGTTAACTACATAATTTTTAATTTCAGCTCTATCTTCAGTTTAATCTCGTATACCTACTTGTTTTGGAGCCGTGTATTTCTTCTCCATTATGAAGGAAACATATTTATACATATAAATTTGATAGGATTTTTTACCTTTTCAATATCCTTTCTTCAACAGTGTCAGACTATCGGTTTCGTGACAACAGTCACACCACCAGGTCATCTTCGACTAGTGATTTGTTTTACTTAAAATTGGCACAGCACATTTGAGACACAGACATTAAAATATTTACACATATTATTACGTAAAAAACTAATTTAGTTATAATCAATATACAGCAGTACGAACATGAATTCTGATATAAATGTTAGTTAATGTATATAAATACTTATGTTATTTATGTAAATATGTTATGTGTAAATCTTTTTATGAATCTATTAACCATTAAAGTTTAAATAAAAACATATTATTTCCTGGTGATGAAGTACAATAAATGGCTCCCAGTTCTAGGGTCATATCATAATTAGCAGATTTTTATTATAGGTATTTTCCATAACGATTTGAAGTAAAACAAAGATTCACGACGTTTCAGGATCTGGAATCTGAGCATGTCCAAAATAGGTTAGATCATGAATATGTCTAAAGGGAATATTTTCAGTTCATCTAAACAGCTGTTCTTATTCTTTCATAATAAATATTCAATACCCATATGGAAACCTGTTACATATTTTCCATCTTAAAAATTACTAACACACCCCCCAGAGCTAAGATATATCCATGTCAAAATCCTAAAGCAGTCAAAAACCCCACAAACAACACCATGCATCTACAGTCTCGCAAATAAGAAACGAAAAACGTTCACTCAAAGACTGGAATTAAGTGGGCGTGTCCCCGGAACTTGATACCATCACCGGAAACAAAATGGCCGCGGAAAAATCTGAAACTCAGACAAAGTGCTCGTAACAGATTTATACTTCATGGTATCCCAATACTTCTATTGAGCTTACGAGGATTTTTTTGGATTTATTATAATACTATTTACAGACACTTTGTTATGCCTATCCATAAGTTCTTTGTTGAGAATTGGCAGCCATAATGGCCGAATTTCAACTGCAGATTGACTAATTGGTTGGTCTGCTAGTTTTGTGTAAGCTTAAGTTCAAAAGAAAACTCTTTTGAATAAATGCAGGATCAGATTCCAGATTCCGGAACGTCGTAAAAATTTATTTTTCTATATTGTGTTGGAAATATCCGTAATAAAAATATTTGTATTCACTTCCCTGTGGGAAATAGGTTAGATCATGGATATGTCTAAAGGGGTCTCATCTCATGGAGTTCATCTAAACAGCTGTTCTTATTATTTTATATTAAAAATACAATACAATAGTCCTGTTTCTATGGATACCTGTTACATGTGTTCCATCTTAAAAATCGCCAACACCACCCAGAGCTTAGACGTATCTATGTCAAAATCTAAATAACATAAATCCACCATCACCAATAATGAATTTCAAGTAAGGATTACATACATACATACATATCCTCTTCTCCACGTCCTTCTTCCGAAGGTGCTGGAGACGTCAAGTGTTCTGTCTTGTAACAGGCCCACACATTAAAAATAGCGAGCCACGCGCTAGGAACAGGGTTCGACAGACTAGGCTTTAGATGCGGTTAGATCAGGTAAGGTATGCTATGGATTTAGGTTTTAGGTTTTAGGTTTTGCGGAAGTCTTCCAGGTTGTATAAGCAGGCACTTATAAGAAATGATTTTACGGCTCTTTTGAATTTTTTAATTTGTGCAATATTTCTGAGGTTTTCTGGTAAATTTTCAAATAATTTTATGCCACTGTAACTTGGTTTGGTTTCAAAAAGTGCTAATCTGTGTTGCTGTGAAAATCTATTGTTGAATCTGGTGTTGTAACTATGGCAAGATGGGATTGTGGTTAAATTATGTTGTTTAATGTAAGTGACTGCTTCAAGTATGTAAAGGCTTGGAACTGTAAGAATTTGGAGCCGCGCAAAAGCCTCTCTACAGCCGGCATCGGGTGGCATTTGGAGCATGGCACGGATTGCTTTTTTTTGCCAAACAAAGATTTTCTGGAGAAAATCGCCAACACCGCCCATCGCCATCGCCGCTCATTGATGAGTGGTTTGTATTATTCCGTATAAAGAATGGGTAAAAAATCTCTTTTTTTCAATTCCTGTCACACAACTGTATTCCATAAAAATCTTCAGTACCTGCACCTTTTTTACACAATTACCATAATAATAATGAAACCAAACGTTAAATCCAGAAGATTTACGTTATTTTTCATTGGAAGACGTATGATGTACATCAGTTGTTAGAAAGGGAATTGCAATGTTTTTAATGTTTTGTTTTTTTAATGGGCTCAACGAGCCAAATATCTTTTTTTTCAATTACTCAATCGCTAGATAACCAAACTATTAATGAAAAAACAGTCACCCAATTCAGTTGTTAGCTATTCATTAACTTTGCACACTATTGGTTTATTTTGTGCACTCCAGTATTTCGGAAAACATTATTTAAGCAGGAATAGAGTTAGAAACACTGGATACTAACATCTGTCTCATTTTTGTGCAGTTCCCAATCGACATAACTAAAAAATTACCATGAAAAGCAAACTACAGAAGTTTGTTATACGTCAAAATGACACTTCATGATTGCAATTAAACAAAATGAGTTTTGAGAGTATGGGTGATTTAAGGGATATAAAATGTCTACTCACTTAAGGGGCGTCCACAAGCATTTGTCTTGAATGCAGGAAATTTCTCTTCATTATCCAATTAAAGTAGGATTCAATCTATCTTAATTTTATAAAAAAGGGTTTGCAGAGATATTGCTCTTACCAAATCAAAGTTCAAAGACTCAAAGTTTTGAGTCTCGACATCGAAAAGTAACGAATTGTTTAGGTTATTGAATTTGTCTCTGACTGTTGTATATGGTATTAGAGGAACGGTAAGCTGGAACAATGCTCAAACCGATAACGTCCCAGCTTTGTCACTAGAACCACTAATGAGGATCTCAATACTCTTATACTTCTCACAACTCTGATTGTTCACTGTCATATGTTACACGTGTTCCAAACGATTTCATACTTTAGGCATTGATCCAGGCTTCAAGTTCCGATAGTGAATATGTTCATAGTTTCACAATTCTGATTAGTCACCGTCATATGTTACACGTGTAGGTCTCTTAGACATTTCATTGACTGTTGCGCTAGTAATTAACAGTTCTTTCTAAGGAAAATGTCAGCCTTAGTCAGTAACAAGACTACAAGATCGTTTTAAAATCATCCTATACTCATTTCTCATTCATACTTGGCTTAAAATACCTACATTGTAGTATGGTCGTAATTTTAATAGTCTAATCTACTGATATTACATTTTCGGGGCACCACTTTAACCTGTTTTCGGTCATCAGGAAGTATTTTTTAATGATGAACATTTATTGGATTCTTTTAGCATTAGTTTACTCAGTTTGTTTGATTTTTACTATTTTTATAATAGATTAGATCATTGAAATGACAGCTATACTACAATGTAGGTATTTTAAGCCAAGTATGAATGAGAAATGAGTGTAGGATGATTTTGGCACGATCTTGTAGTCTTGCTACTCACTAAGGCTGATATGTTCCTAAGACAAAACTGTTAATTAATAGTCCAACAGCCGATGGCAACTAATGGACCTACATTTTAACGTGAAATCCGAACCACGGCCTCTGAATTACGAATTGGTCTAATTATTAGGATGGTCATCGCGGATTAACGTAGTATTCAATTATGCGGCCATTAATCCACACAAGAGAACACTACACCCGCCGACCACCGCTCACAACTATCCACAATTCGTGACCTCCAAGTAGCTGGAATACAAGACGTCGCCACCGTCCCAGTCAAGTATATCTTGTGGGACGTTTAAAGTAAAACTATTTGTCGGGTAATTTCTTGATATAAACATTCGGAAGTTATTGTTGATTCAGAGTTTTAGAGACAAAGTGAATTTTATTGAAATTAAGGTTTTACTGGAATATTTGATAATATTTTTATTTTGTAGCCCATGTCACCACGGTCGAGTCATAATTCACTTACAGTTTATAACGTTTAACCGTCTTCTCTACACAATTCAATTCAATTAAAAATGAAATTGTTAGGCATCGTTACAACACTCGTATACCATAATTTGATGCACAATGGCATAATATGTATACTTGTTGCCATGACGAAAACGTCATCTTAGTCTCAGGTTTCAGTGGCTTCAAACTAAGAGGTTGCCAACCGCTTGATGCAACCACTTCCAGCTAATAGAAGATTCTCAACGATGTTATTCTTCTCACAGCTTTTGGGTAAAATTATCACTCTTTTATACTTTTCATCATTTAACAACGTATACTTTGTGGAAAATTTGTATGGAAATTTTAAATCTTCAATTTTATAATGTTTCCTGTATAAAAGTTAATAGTCAAAAACTGTTATATGAATTCCTTCAGGTGGGTTCAACTGTAACCAAAAAAAACCTTTAAATACGCTGCAAAATTAACATGGTGTAGTAATTAATAATTATATACTAAAATACGATAGTATTTTTCCCATACTCAACGCGGCTTTTATGCAATGACTGAGTTGTCATTAAAGAGAAACTGCTCGTAATTTCTAAAAAGTTCACAGCAAAATTACTCATTGCATTATATACCGAGTGTCTAGGTATAAAATTAATTATTATAACATATTTATACATATACACTTTTTTAAGATAGCAACAGAAATCAGATACTTTAACTCTATAGTAGTGGCACCCCCTATTTCTACTTTTCAAGTTAACGTTAACATTTTCATTTTTTATCTGACATAAAAGAATATAATCTCGTAGTAAATGTAAGTCAAACTTATTTTTTAATTCTCTTTTCAATGATTTTGACTCTTTTACAATAACTTTCAGACGAGTTCCGGCACCAGATGCCAGGTATAACAAGCTAGTACAGTATTCATGTAGTTAGACAACAATAGTTTTTTGAATAAAATATTGATATCACTCCTGTTAGCCAGCTTTTTAGTCATTGTTGCCTTTGTACCATTTATTGTAAAATACATATGCTCTCCAAATTGGCAAAAAAATGGGAGTATAAATAATGAGTATTTTCAAAGAATGTCACAGAGCCTAATGAGAAAGAACTATTGTAACGTGAATTTTATAATAAAAACCCTAAATATATGACTGTGAGGACACTAAAATAGCCCCTGGCAGTTTTATATTAAATTTAATAACTTGAGAGGAGACGTTTTATTTAACGAAGATCTGTTTGGGACTTTCCTACGTATCAATTTGTTATTAGTTAAGCTATTAGTTATTGTTTTTTGTATTAATTAATATATATTCTTTTAACACCATACATATAATGTTTTCATTTTTATCGAATTAAATATTGTAAAATTTTCAATACTGTATATGTTAATAATTATAATTTGTGGCATTTAGGGGAAGGGTAGGCAAAGTGGCTATTTGGTAGAGCTCGGTAAAAATACATATGGGCTATATAAAAATATATAAATTATAAATTAAAAATAAAAATAAAAATGTTCCTGAGAATATAAAGTACATAGCTTATTGTGATTGATTGGGTTCTGGTAACTATAGTTTATTTATTTCTTATTTTCATTGTGGAAAATATCTAACTCCTAAGCGGACCACTTTTTCCACTTTACTCATACTTAATCTTAATCCTTTAATCTTATCATAAAAATAACCTTACAAATATAATTATAACGTAAATATATTATTAACATAGATGATTTTCCTCACACCATCTTCAGCCTATGTTTATACATTCGCATTTAGTCTACCTAGAAGCGCGAGCTAGAAGAAGCGTATGTAATGATTGTTGTAATGATGATGACTTAATAAACTAATATAAACGGAGCATGATTAAAATAGAATGGACATATTTGAGTGTGCAGAATGTTTTTATTCCATAAAATGCTTAAAGTTCCTTATGATTTCCGTTATAAAATATCGGTTTTTGTAACATTCCAAAAAACCTTCATTAGATAGTAAATTTTTAAAGTTGTAATCTATTGTACTACATTAAGTTTTAGGAAATCTAGCTTAAAAATGTAATTCACATACAACTATTATTCTTACCCAAAACTTAATTTTTTATTATGTTGCAAGTATATTGTCCTCACGTATAATGTTTTGATTTATTAGAAATACAACAACAAGCTGTAACAAAATACGGATTTAGAATTAATTTAGAGCTTGTGTGTAATTAGACTAAAAGCGATTTCATGACACAATTTAAGAAAGCACTTATGAGATGAAACAAAGTATTAAATTAGCTACTTTAAGAAAATAAAATAATAATTAAAAATTCTCTTTTGGCAAAACGTCTTTGAGATCACTAGACAGTGTAAACTTAATCATATTTTATTTATTTAATAACTTTGAGCAACGATATGATGCAATATAAAATTTGATTATGTTATTGCATATTAATAATTAAGAACAAACAGAAATGTGTTCTTAAAGGTGTAAGTGTTTCTATGTAAGTTACTTTCTTCCCTTATGTATAGTATATAGATAACGTAGCGTTTTCGTAAAATTTTCGAATTTGAGCTGAGAGTGGGAATATACAAGTTGACTGATTTCAGTTTGACTGTTTGTGTATCGACCACGAGGCTTTGCCAATCGGATGTATTTTTTACTAAATTTTGGACAAACACTGGGCAATATCACCACGTTTCTATATTTTTCAAATTTTAAAAGAATTAACTCTCAAAAACCTACCAAAAAACAGAATAGGCTAGTTAAAATTTATCGAAAATGGTTTTAATAGTTATTAATGAAATTTCATTATATATACCTAAAATCATCATCCTAAATAATATGACGTAATCCACATGCGTGTAGGCTATAAACGACGGCTCAAAAATAATGGGCATAAAAACTCCAAACCATACTCGTATTTTTTTTTATTTCCCGGCAAAAATATATCAATCAACTTCTAAATCAATTTGCTTTTTGCTTATCAATAAAGTTTCTTCAAAATTGTTATTATGGTTACAGAGTATAGATTAACCATCTAAAGATATTTGTTTTTACCATAGTAACTGTTTTTGGAATCCCCCTCAAAATCTTTAAACATTTTTAAGGGTGTAAGAAATAAAGTAGTTGATTATTTTTAAAACATGTAAATTATGTAAAAAAAGTCTATAATACGAGTAATTTTTTTTAATAAAGTAATTTTAGACCTATAAGGATCTTAATTTATCGAGTTATTTAAGGAGAAACTATTTTTAAGTTAACTGAAATCAAATGTTAACTTGATATATTTAATATAAACATATTAAACATTGATCTGTACAATATTGCATAGTAATTGTACTCGCTACATGTACAAATGAAATGCTACATTATAACACGGAACACAATAAGCATTGTTAATCCGTTCATATAAGAGGCTTATTGTTTCAACATAAAAGTGCTCTTACACAAGCTTGTTTGGCCCATGTTTAGGATAAACAGATATTTAATTTTTAAATTTTATCTCGTGCTCCAATAATGATAATGATATTCATAAAAATGTAGTTGCCCACCTATCTAGATCCTAAAAATATTAATATTTTAATACTAATGTGAGAAAATTATGCAAAATGGAATTATTAAAGTGTAGTGTGATGAGGGTAATAAATTTTACAATGTAAACACTTGGTCGCTGATAAGGTATTTTAATATGAAAAGTATATCTGGATATGTATAAGGATGTCTTAACTTTATATTTAATTTACACGGCCCTTTAAATTGGTGTTTAGTCATTTATCGACACTAATAACAAAATAAGCATTTTTTTAATATAGTATTTTGGCTTTTAAGAATACTTACAGGAGGCTTCTTTTACGGGCTTGTAAATCTCTATGCTTGTCCATCGAGTATGATGAGGTTACTGCGCCGAAAGTGTTTATTTAAATATCCTTACCTTAAACCATCAAAACCCTGTTTCCTATGTAAAATGTACCTTGGCGACAACAATACAAGTATGTAAGTATTTATCCTTTCTAAGTTGCATAAATATTTCTGATTTCTTAAAAATCCGTGCATTAGAGAACATTCCCTCACGTTAAAGTTTAAATAACGGCATCAGTGTTAAAAACTCTATATTTACCAAATAAACCAACGAATCTTAATATCAAAAGTTGCAAACGTCAGGAAAGTAACTATGAAATTTAGTCTATTTCTTTCGCTTATATTCTGAGCTAAAATCTCCATAAAATAGAAGCTATAGAGTTAAATGCTGCTTTATCTTTGGAAGGCACGATTGTCTCAAGAATGTGCTGCTGTCTAACGGCAAAGACGAGAACCACCGTCTTACGTAGTCATAGACAGAACTGCACTCGTTGAGAAAACTTGTTTAAATTAAGTTTTTATCTTTTAATAGACGATTACATGATTACATAAAACACTTACAATATTCAATACAATTACAATATTTTTCACTTTTCCTTAATGTCTTTATTTGAGTTCTTGTGTATATTTTAGCGATCTGAGGTAAAAACTTTAAATTGATTTTTTAAAGAGGTCTGGTAAGTTTAACGCTCAAACGGAACAGTGACGCTTAATATAAATTCATATACGATTATCTGGTTTAGTATGGTTTACATTAAGGTGTGTGATATTAATTAATTTTGTATTGCAAATACAATATGTCTATAAATAACAGAATTGTTTCAGACACAGCTAAGTTCAAAATTTACAAAAGGTTCGGGTATCGTCACAGGAGATGGAATTTAAGAAATTAGGGTTTTTAAAAGTTTTTAAACCTTTATCATAAAAAATTAATCATGAAAAACTTCACAGAAAACGATTTAAAACTAAACTTGATTGTTCATTACACTATAGTAGGCTTACACACGCCAGAAGGACGGCTTTCTGGGGAAGAAAACCTCCAACGTAAGTATTTATCAATGCCAGCATCATTTTAAAGTACACTAGAAAATAATTGTTTTAGACAAAAATATTAAGTCATAAAGCCTTATGCGCAGCTAAAATTTACAGCTGTTTCTCTGGAAATCCTATAAATACATCACTATTATTTCCAGGGTTTTTAATCCACTGCATTCAAGTTGATAAATTCACTCAAAGAGGTTATAATAATTGGGAAAAGAGGTGGGAGCCCATTACTAAGATAATAGTCAAATACGATACCTATGTTTGTAAATGTAAATACAACGGGGCGAAAATAATATTTGGTTCAGAGAAATCTTTTCAGCACCCACTGACATTCATAATCACATGACAAATACAAATTCAAAACTGTATAAAAGTCATTACTTTTATACTTTGTTACCTTTTAGAAGCGTTCATAAAGTCATTGTATTTGCAAACGAAGTTAAAGGTGTGGTTTATTAATGACTTGAGTCTATGATTTATTTAATTATATATTATTTAAGGTTTACCTTAAACTTTTGGGGCCCAAAAGTTTAACATCAATACGATGAAAAGATATGGTAAAACCTAGTTTTCTCAAACATCAAATGTAATTTATACATTAGTTTAAATCTTCTCGGTTAAATGAAATTATGAGAAAACTGTACTAAAAAATATTAATCAAGTTTCATTTCTAAAAGTTAGAAGGACACCTGTCGTACAATATTAGGACATGCCTTTCAGGAACGATTAAAATTGTTTACTGAAGGAATTTGAACACTTGAAACTTCAAAAGAATCCCACTCAAATATTAAAGCATTTATGAATGAAATAGCCAATATTTATAAACTAATACAACTTTCTGCATAAATTTCTAAAGTAAATTATAATTTTTACCTGAGAAATATAAATGTAATATTTTTCCATGAATAGTTTTATATTTTTAAAGAGTAAAAATTTACTCATACACAAGAAGTAAATTCTAGTGTTAAAGTGTGCTTGAAATCTTTACTTAACCTTAAAAGTAGATAACATTTTTTGTAATAAATTACAATTACAATTAATTGTAACGTATAATTAAATGATAATGAGCCACAAAAATGAATTTTTCAAGTTAATATACTTGACCACTTACGTTTCTTGTTATTATTTTTTTCTCTTTTCAGCAATAAGTACAATATGATCGGTGACAAATAGTGATAGTATACGATTACAGCTTCTATTCAATTTCCAAACGAGTTTTCATAAAAACTTTGGAGATATTTTAGTTCATACTACTTGTCGTATAAATAAACCATTGATTGAATACCTATTTATGGCTGTCTCTAGATATTCCATATTGACAACTAATTAAATTTCTATTAAATCTACTCTAGTTTGTGAAACTAGAGTCATGCATGGTTTTCAGTCTCCGAACCTTCATAACTAGCCTCCCTTCCATCAGGAGCCTTTTAATGCTATAAAGTAATGTTATAGCTAATATGCTGTATTCCTACTTTCTTCAATAATGCTAGCCGTCCCACCAATTAATTGTAACTGTTACACAGAGTCTCATGGATATCGTTGTAAACAGGGATTTTTAAAACTTCTACTATACCTCTAATTGATTCTTAAATAATACTTCCTGTCAGACGTCATAAGTTGATTGATATAAAATATTAAAAATTATATTATGATGGAATGTGTAATTAATGTATTCATTGACCATTTTATGTATCTAAAATATTTGTGTAGTTTAAAGGTTTATTTCCAAAAGGTTATTAAAATATAAATGTTTCAATTTATTGTGTACATAAAGTTTATTGTTTGAGCCCCGAACTGTGTGTTAAGTCTTAATAGTAAAGACTTAAGTCATTTACAGTTCATTTAAGAAGATATCCACTACATGTTTCGCCTTGACGGCATTATAAATTGGTAATGCAGAGACGCTCCATCCGTTAAGGACTCGTCATCAATTGAAAATACAAATTACACACAACACATCCACACATAAAACGAAAATCGATAAAAACAGTTCTGTCTGTAGTCCTACTCTTAACGCAATTGCGGTCATAGCTCGAGATTATTTTATACTATACTTCGGGGAAGAGTTTAGTTTGGTTGAACAAAATTTTATACTTGCCCTATTTATCACAAAATAATTAAATAATATACACGAGAATACTTGTTTGTTATATGTAGTAAAGATATTTTTTAATTATCATATTTTATAAGTGTTGTAACTACCCTGCTGTGTAAAAAAATAAAGTTAATTAGATCACCATAAAATATCACCACCACTATAAAACTGTACAATAAATGTTTATTTGTTTTCAACGATATTGATATTTTTATTTGGTTAAAACTACGGGTTTACGTACCTGAAATTTCCGTCTCTACATAAACGTCTAAAAGGCTATTTAACATTTAGTCCTTTTTGGTTGGCTACCACTATGATGAATATATAAAGAACAGCAGATTTCGTTGATCAATCACAGAGTGGTGTTGAAGATAAAACTTTCATCTTCCACTTGATTCATTAATAATAAGTCAGAAGATGCGTATTTAATTAAACATGCAACATTTCTTTTAGAATTCATAAGATTTTAGATTTTCAAAAAAAGGTTCTGTAGTATTCTAAAGAATACGTTACCTGTTTGTTGGTACAATTTATACTGCCCCATACTTTTCACTTGTTTTAGTAGGGGGATACTTTATGCACGAGCATAAAAAAGGCAAGAAGGTTTTATGATTTACTGTTCCGTTGGGATGAAAATCTCACCTACAATAAATGAATAGTAAAAGCTATTAATAAAGACGTGCTTGAATCAATTAAAGAATGCCTAATATGACATTCTTTATGTATTGTATTTCTCAGCATAAATAGGGGAGTCCGGGGCACAGTGTTAACTATAGTTTGCTATGTGTCAATAAGCAGGTTGGTAACACTGTCCTCCTTCCTTCACAGAACTTATATATTTCCTCCGGATAAGTTTTGTACACGTGTTAATTAATAGTAATATAATTAAACACCATAGTTTGAGGATTATTTTTATATGGCATACAATCTAAATTGCTTCATTGGGTTTGGTAATGGATAGAAGTTATTTTAAACATGACAATGGGGCGGGATGGCCCAGCGACGACGGGGAAAGTTGACCACCCAGGTCAAGGTGATGTGGAGTCACTAGCATAGTGAAAGATATAGTAAAAAACCTCTAGAGGAAGAATAAAAATGATAAAAAAACATAATGGAGGGGGAAATATAAATGAAATTACAGGCTAAGAAAGAAAGTTTTGGAGACGAATATATGGACAAAACTAGAATGAAATCAAATTAATCAACTGCCTGAAACCTAAGAAGAAACCAAGGAAATATGGCGGCGATGATGAAGACTCACTATACTTACGGTGTCAACATGGGGCAGAGTTGATCCATTGCACAAGCTAACAATGATGGCCCTTCAGACAATGGTAAAAAGTTTAATCCATGGTATCTATTATGAATGCTTCAAATGTATTGATCCTTTGGAATTGGAATTGATCGTGAAAGCTTAAAACTTTTTTTTAAGTACAATAGAATGTACATTTCTTCATAAATACTGTTTTAATTGGAATTTCCAAATTTATAGCTGTAAAACTTTTCAAAATATAGCGTATAGCCAACGTGTCCGTGTCTGGGCCAAATTACCCCGGTGCAGGGGAAGGTTGACCCACTTGACACATTAATTAACATGTTTATATATTGATTTTTGAGTTATATTTTTCATTCAACGATTGACATTTAGATTTAGGAAGACTGTTC
Source organism: Nephotettix cincticeps (assembly GCA_023375725.1). Lineage (NCBI taxonomy): Eukaryota > Metazoa > Arthropoda > Insecta > Hemiptera > Cicadellidae > Nephotettix > Nephotettix cincticeps. Next base: position 36,241,153 of record CM041788.1, read on the forward strand.
CAAAAAGTCAATAATAATTTCTTAAATTTAAATGTGTTTAAAACATTTTCAAAATTAAAATATTGAAACTATGGCCAACAGCCCATGCTATCTCTGAGGTCAAGGTTTCAAAGTGTTACGGTTGCCACAAACTTTAAATTTTTCGAAATTTCCCAGCCAACTTGGCTATTTATTAGAGATAAAACAAAGTATATTTTGTTTCAGAATACTATATTTAAATATTATTGTCAAGTTAATGCACACATAATAGTGTTGACATTTTCATTCTCATTCACTAAATCCTTATTTAAAATTTGTTTATTTAATTTATTTCGTGTATTTCTACGCCAGAAGCATTTTTAAGTTTTGATGGGGAACGGTCCAAACCCCGGTCTTGGTACTACCTAACGTCGATCTGTTGTTACTAAGCATCATTATTAATAGCCCAATGACAAATGGCAACTGGGTCCAGATTCGACCCTTGCGGGATTCGATCCAGCGACCTTCAGTTTTGAAGGCGGGTATTATAACCATTACACCACCCTGCCAGTTTGATTGCTTAACAATTAATAGTTTTAATAATATTTTATTAGTTCAGCTAGTAAACCTTTAATCATTATTATAACTGGTTTTAAAAGGTTTTAAACTCATATCAGATAATATGGTTACGTTAATAAGCGTACAAAAATGCGTTTTCACTGTCATCACTAACTTAAATCATCAACATTCACAGATTTTTTTAATATCAGAGTAAAATGCACATAATCAACATAAATATTATGCTTTATATAAAAAAAATCTATTTGACAACTTATTGAAAGTAAAATTAAGCCTAAGCATAAACTTGTCGATATATGTTTTGGTTTGCCAAAGGTATGTTATTGTTATTTGTATATATTCTAAAGGGTATATTTTTTATTTGAAATAAATAAAACTTTAACAAGTGAGGATTACAAAAAAACAACTTTATGTGATATATTTCCAATAAATTACAAAACAGGCAACGTTGCATTTATGAATATATAACAGTACAATGATTGGTCTTTCTTATGACGGTTCAATGGGAGGATCGTAGCCACTTCAGTGTCTGCTTGGAAGGGCAATTTTCCAGACGAAAAATAAGGCAGTGTTCCAATGGCAAAGTCTTCTGTTGAAAATTTTGAATTTGAACTGAGAAGGAATTGAACATACAGTATAGATTCCTAAACTGGAGATCCCCGTGGCTAATGTGTTGTGAATGTGATGTGTATTGTGTCCTGAACTGATTATTTATAAATATCACGTCATCTTGTTCATCCTAATGTAAGTCTTTTACTAAGGACGATCAAAGTTATTCTCTGGAATTTTGAATCATTTAAGGCTTGTCATTGTGCACGCAGCTGTACGTGGCTTCCAAAGGCACTCTCCTTGCCAGTTGTGTATAAGTTACATGCAAGTAAAGTAAAGCATCATTAAGATAGATTAAGTGTCATTAGTTAAGTAAATAAATAAACTGATTGGGAAAGAAGATAAATGATTGTTTTTTTTTAATTTTTTAGACTGGGATGAGTTGTTCTATGGAAAGAATACATGTTAGAAATAATTTTAGCATTATAGTTGGAGTAAGATAGGGATCAAAGCTTAGAAGAAGATGGAAGAAGTTAAATGATGATAAGGTTTATGGGTAAGGTAGTTAAGTAGTAAAAGTTACAGTTTTAGTTTTAAATGGTATAGAAAGTAAATGTCAGTAGACCTACAACAGTATAAATGTCTACCTCTTGAAAATAAACTCTTACATTCCAAAAACCCTATAGTTAATTATAGGAATTTCAACTGTACATTATTTGTTACTCATTTATATTATCAACTACTGTTCATCATCCCTACTGAGCTACAACAGTTCTCTCTGTCCAAATTCAAAAGATTCAACACAGAAGCATTTCTGTCTTCTCTAGACGACGAATATGTCTTGGCGCCCCTCGTCCACCAGGGGGAAGTTCTCCTCGCTACGGAAGCCCTTCGTCGCTGCCCTCCACTCGGCCAGGGGTGACGACCCGCGCGGCTCCAACGTTCGGCATCGTCTGCAACACACAGGATACAGGATACATCAGTCAGGATACATACTACAAGGGAGGACAAAGAAATAAAGGCAGCAGTAAACTACAAATATCAGTATTATAGAGCTTTAAATGAACCTAAATATACTAAATTCAAATATCAGTTATTCTATGGTTTGAAATCGGTAATTTTATACAGTGACTTATACTGTTTTTATTAGGGAGATTTGGAAGCCGGGATCTTACAGGAAAACCCTGTTAACCTAAGTGTATCGTACTAGCTACCAGAAGGAAAGTGAGTAGCCCCATTATTGGCATGTGCCCTGCAGGTTTGCAATAATAACAATAAGATAGGAAGAAAATGAAGGGTAGGATATGTGATTACGGGTTCTGTCGGCTGGCCTTATCATTTATAGTTATTATCAATGATCAAGTCTAGAGGTAGGCCTCGATTTGGCAAGGTTACGGACACATACCAAGACCGAGGTATCTCAAACTAAACTAATACTGTATTAAATATTAAGATTCTAATTATTATAAATGGTTGTTCAAAATTCAACCTGAATTTCAAGAAATATATATTGACAATGGATATATGAAGTTGTCCTGGTTTTGAACGTAAACTCAAAGGTATTAATAAATAAAAAAACTACTTAAAAACCAGAATTTTTTGTATTTAAAACAATTCAAATATAAATTCTAGTTAGTACATACATACACACAGTCAAGCAGGCTCACAGTCTAGCAATGAAAAAAATCACTTATAAATAATACAATGGTTATTTTCAACAGTTAATATTTCATCGCACACAAACGGAGGAGTTTTTGTGTGATCTGAGCGGTTGGCAACCCTGCATGTGGATTCCACGTTACGGTCGGCCTCAATTTTTCGCAGCGCTGCCAACTTTACCTGGCCACTTGTCATCCTCAACGAGACGCTCGTATATTATAGTTATTATTGTTCGATGCCGACTTTGGCTACGGTTAAAAATTGGCCATCTACTTTGGAGTTGACAATTTGTACAGTTTAGCCCCTAAAGTTCCCACAGTGTTTATTGGATGAAATAATTGTTTCCTTTAAGTTATTCAATGGAGTAATTCATAATACTTGTTTTTAAATCCAACCAATGTTTTTAAACTAAAAAATCTCAAATTTGTCTATTACAGAATTCGTGTTTTTATTTAACTAATTTTTCATGCTATAAACAGGATGTAACTTGTTATCATATGAAGTAGGTGTAAGTAGTAAAAGTAGCAATGTATTAAGTAATTATTATTACGGGCTGTTTAACAATATTCGCTTCGCTGGCCCCAGGCCAGTTCTTTTTGTTGTCATGTATGCAGTTGCTTCATACAAGCTATGTAACAAATTAAAAAACTCACAACATTTAAAATAGTCACTACTCTTTAACATTAACTCGTGAGTCGTGTCTTCAACACCGTCAATGTCGCCCGTATGAAAATTTGTATGCAGCCGGCCCGAAGTTTTGTTTAAGTGTAGTGTGTTATCTTAAATTTTATGTGATTTGTCTAACATGACTTGTTTACATCAGTGCATACATGAAAAGGCTTGATAATGAGAATATAATAGCTTCCTGAAACTAGTCGCCTGCTGACTACAAAGTAAGAGTATGGATATTGTAACATATTAATAAATCGATGTAAACCAATTTAGTAAGATATACCGTGGCGCTGATTGTTTATTTTTGTTAAAGCATTCTTTAAGGGAAATCTCATTTAGCAAAACTAGTGTCTAATATCTTGAAAACATTTAGTTTTTGAGAGAACGTGTTATTTTCAAACGGTTTAAGATTTAAAGTACGGTATCGTATATAAAAACCTTCTTCAAAAGGTATATTGAATGAATAGTTATTAAAGTGTTCAACCAAAATGGGTGCTCCAGGTTCTGAGTATAAAAAGAAACAAAAATGCTTCCTTGAGCGATACAAACAGAAGTTGAGAACCCATTAGGGATTTCCTGGTGTATGTAAAGTAAAAGTTGGAAAAATATCATAATTTCAAGGTGTGTACAGACAAAAATATAATTTTATTAATATCTATTGAGATTGATAATCTCGTACACATAATTACAAACTCTTCAAAAACAGACTATTACATAAGAGTATACTATTAGGATAAGAGTATCAGTCGATGGGATGTGAACATCCATAAATAACTTCCCAGTTGGTTTTGTTCTGCAACTATACAATCCGGTAAGAGGAAGAAATTGAGCGCCAAGCTGCCACCTTGTGTAGCCTTGATCGCAGTGTGTATATCAGGTAGGTCAGTAACGTTCCAAGACACGACCCAGATGGAGCCACAAGTTTACCGACTCGTAGCATTAACATGCCTACGCGACCCATTTACCCTTCCTTCCTATTGGCTTCCACTATTTATTATTTTGCTCTACTCTAACCTCATTTTAATCGGGGTTTTGTTTCGCATAGAACTCGATTTGTTTATCGGAGCACAAAAGTATTTTCGTAAACCGTCCTTGTGTCTGAACTCTGGAGATGGTTACAAAGAATCTAAAGCTTCTTGGTTTTATTTGGGTGAATTTATATTATGCCAGTAGACTACTATGTCTATTTATCACATCATACTCGTATATACTTTATTAAACTATAATCACAAACATAAAAAACGTGTTTTAAAAAGTAATCTATTAAAATTATAGACTGAAGAATGCTGGGAGAACGAAGTCTCTTTCCTTTACGTTTGGCCATAGATTGGAAATTAATTGATTGATAGATGTAGTATATATTTTATAATCAAAAATTCAATCAGTAAACAAAATCTAATGATTTCTGAAAATTGAAAAAGGCTTTTGAGATTTTAATTAAATAGTTTTTACAACCTATAAAACTGAAAACTTCATTTAGATTTACTTTTAATGAACAATATCCCGTTTCTAATCTAAATTTTTACTGTTTTTCTATTTAATTCTGATTTATATTTCAGAAAACTCTGTTCTGTTATGACGTAAGGGTTCACGGGATGCCCATGTGGGTTTGGGCAGCTTTTACAAAAAGCATTTGCGTTATCACTCTCTTACTCAATAAGACACTTCTGGATATAGGAAAACGAATTCGTGTAACATGTTAACCGCTACCAGTTTAAAATGTTAGAATGACTATACGTGAACAAATCAATGAATATATCGACTTCAATACTGATTGGTCCATTTTAGCCCTACGATTAATGTGTATGAGTAATGTTAACATTGAGAGGCTGAAATCAACTACTTTAGTGTGTAAAACACTTCAAAAATAGCATTTTTAGAAGCATCAGGAAGTATTCAATGTTTCATTGGACTGATTTTTATCATTTTATTTTATAATATTCTGAACCGACAAGCAGAGTTGATATGACTCAAACATTTTCCTCAGTGTGTTTGGTTATTGCGGCAGAACTAACGACTCGAGTCAGACGTGGTTTTGGAACATTTAACCCCTTTATAACCTTCAATTTTACACATTTGAGCATTCTTGTTATTTCAAGCCCATTTTACTTGTCAAGGAAGTCAAGTTCTAGATATATCTATCGTTTTATTTTTTTACTCTTCTTGAACTGTATTTAAAGATTCATCGTTCAGTATAGGTATGATTAATATTTTTTTGACCAGAATATTTTGATTTACCTGTGTCACATTATTTACCTGTACAATATTTGTCAACTAAAAATTAAAAATTCTTACTAATAATTCAACTAACTAACTTGGTCAAGGATATATATATTAATTGTATATACTAAGTTCAGTTTTCAGGCAATTTATTATCTTAAATCGTATTTGTAATTATCAGAACGATCAACAATTATTTACGAGTATAGTTTTTTCTTTAGCATTTTAAAGTCAGATAATGATCATGTGATGGTTCTGATTCTGGGAATAAACAGATAGGCCTAGCACGCGATTTAACCATAAACGATTAAAGGGTAACCCGATCACTAACATACAATTCAATGATTTAAAATAATAAGGAGGAATTATATAAGGAGTAGGGGCTTATCGATAAAACTGTGAGCAATAGAACTAACCCACCGACGTGCAAAAGCCACAATCGAGAAGGCAGCGTAACTAGACCCTAAAAAACATGTTTGATGGTCCGAGCACTTGATTGTTTGATTCTATCACATCGGGATTAAATCAAAGGATTGTTTTATTTAGAAAGGCCACTGAAGAGACCAGCTTCAAACAAAACGCAGGCGGTTTGCCAATACGTACAATACAAATAACCGGTACTCTACACCTACTTCCGCCGCCGCAACCGTTACCATACATCTCTTGTTACTCGGTCCGTCAACACGTAGGCCCTGCAGTACAAATAACCGTTACCCTATACCTACTTCCACCGCCGCAACCGTTACCGTACATCTCTTGTTACTCGGTCCGTCAACACGTAGGCCCTGCAGTACAAATAACCGTTACCCTATACCTACTTCCGCCGCCGCAACCGTTACCGTACATCTCTTGTTACTCGGTCCGTCAACACGTAGGCCCTGCAGTACAAATAACCGGTACTCTATACCTACTTCCGCCGCCGCAACCGTTACCGTACATCTCTTGTTACTCGGTCCGTCAACACGTAGGCCCTGCAGTACAAATAACCGGTACTCTACACCTACTTCCGCCGCCGCAACCGTTACCGTACATCTCTTGTTACTCGGTCCGTCAACACGTAGGCCCTGCAGTACAAATAACCGGTACTCTATACCTACTTCCACCGCCGCAACCGTTACCGTACATCTCTTGTTACTCGGTCCGTCAACACGTAGGCCCTGCAGTACAAATAACCGTTATTTTATATCTACTTCGCCTCCGCAACCGTTACCGTTCACCTCTTGTCACTCGGACCGCCAACATGTAGGCCCTGCAGTACAAATAACCGTTACTTTATATCTACTTCGCCTCCGCAACCGTTACCGTACATCTCTTGTTACTCGGTCCGTCAACACGTAGGCCCTGCAGTACAAATAACCGTTACCCTATACCTACTTCCGCCGCCGCAACCGTTACCGTACATCTCTTGTTACTCGGTCCGTCAACACGTAGGCCCTGCAGTACAAATAACCGTTACCCTATACCTACTTCCACCGCCGCAACCGTTACCGTACATCTCTTGTTACTCGGTCCGTCAACACGTAGGCCCTGCAGTACAAATAACCGTTACTTTATATCTACTTCCACCGCCGCAACCGTTACCGTTCACCTCTTGTCTTTCGGTCTGCCATCACGTAGGTCCTGCAGTACAAATAGCCGTTACCTTACACCTACTTCTGCCACCGCAACCGTTACCGTGAACCTCTTGTCACTTGCTCTGCCAACACGTAGGTCCTGCAGTACAAATAGCCGTTACCTTACACCTACTTCTGCCACCGCAACCGTTACCGTGAACCTCTTGTCACTTGCTCTGCCATTATGTAGGTCCTGCAGTACAAATAGCCGTTACCTTATACCTACTTCCGCCACCGCAACCGTTACCGTGAACCTCTTGTCACTTGCTCTGCCAACACGTAGGTCCTGCAGTACAAATAACCGATACATCACATCGACTTCCGTCGGCGCAATCGTTTACGTACACACCTCTTGTCACTTGGTCCGTCGGTGAAAGTACGATGTCGGAGCACGATACTATGGCAACTGTGACCAAACACAAGTTACAACCGGTGTTCTATACCCACTTCAATAGCTACAACTGTTACCGTACCTTTTTTATGATTCAAATCACCAACCCGCTATTATGCAATTAAATCATTTTAGTGCTTCCTTACCTATGACAAGCTGAAGAATATGTAGTTGAATAATTTACAATTTTTATTTATGTTTGCTGAACTCATGCGGTGATTAAATTACAGATTTAGTATACTCATAATTACTTTCTTAAAGTAATTTAGTGCTTACCTTATGTTTTCAAATAATAAATATTATCAATAAAGTAACATCACAGGTTCACTAAACATTCAATCCAAACAAAAGTCAAGGTAGGCTTATAGCCTAAAATAACTTGAGGTACGGTAATAGTTGGGAATTGGCTCAGGAAGGTCAAACATATAAGAGTTATCGTCCTGGTGTAAACAATATTACAGATGTGTTTAAGCCAACGTGAATGCGTGTGTTTATGTGTATCGTTTATAACAATTGCTGTCCCAGCTATTTACATCAGAATGTGGCATCGATACCTGTTGTTTTTATAATTTCTTATTCAATCTGAACAATGCGAAGGATTATATTTTTATTTTGACTGTACCTTTTTTATATATCTGATGAACATTTTTTCGAAGATATTTAAACTTTAATTACATTATTTTAACACCGATTGTCGTTATTTCTAAGATTACTACGCTGGTGAGACTGCAATTTTTTTAAATGTCACTATGAACTTTTTGGTATGAATTGATGACCAATTGCTTCGTTATATCAAATACGTGTACAACCAAATCAATCCGTTAGAAACTGTTCTCAAGGATCGATTTTCAACTATTTAGTTTCTTTTTGTAATTTTATCAATCGGTTTTCTGAAAATATCATGGAAAATGCTATTTTTATAACTATTGATCAATATTTTCAACCTTTCAGTTGCATATGGTCTCTGTGAAAAATACACAGTAATGATTTTTTTCCAAAGTATTGGTCAGTATCATAAAGATTAATGAGTATCCATAAATCTAAAAAATTGGCTCCTGTTTCCGTGTATTCCCGGACTCGCAGAACTGGCTAAAGCGGAAGTTAGATGTTGGGGATCCGGTGGATTAATAATCCTTAAATTACTATAATAGATATAAATACTGTAAATAATTAATGCAATATAGATCTATTATATAACCAATATACAATAGATTCTGTAATGTTACTGACTGGGACGGTGGCGTGTCCTGTAATCCAGCTACTTGGAGGTCACGAATTGTGAATAGTTATGAGCGATGGTCGGTGGGTGTGATATTCTCTAGTGTGGATTAACGTCCGCACCATTGAATACTACGTTCATCCGTAAAGACTATCCTCATAATTAGACTAGTGGTAATTCAGAGGTAGAAGTGGTTCGGATACCACGTTAAACTGTAGATCCCTTAGATGCCTTTGGCTGTTGGGATATCAATTAACAGTCCTACCTTAGGAAATTATCAGACTTAGTCGCCTTGTGAGCCTAAATTATCGTACACTCATTACTCATTCATACTTGGCTTAAATACCTACGTGGGTAGGTTTCCATTCCAGTCTATCCGGGGAGCTCACCGGAATACAACGATCGCAAGTTCCGGGTAGACTGATATGCTATTGCGAATTCAGGAATATCAATCCAGTTGCAGTGTTTGTTTAACGTAAATCTTCCAAATCATAGACTATAATTATGACAGTTAACGGTATAAAAATAAAACTACACATTCTTTAGGACTAAGTGACGTGAATTTATGCAAGCGTATTTTAAGAAACCTGCACAAGACACAAATTTCTATTCCATCGGACATTATTTGGTTCTGACAGCAATCGCTCTTTATTTATTCAAGCGTTTAAAGCCTTTGAGACTCTTCTGTTAAACAGATGTCATCCAGTTCTGACGATCGGTTGGGTGGTTTTTGGAATGATTTGTGTACTATTTTAATCAAAAATATATTTTAAATTCTGATTAAATTACGAACAATGATATATATATTTCACATCTAGTTTATTATTTCATTTTATAAGTACAGTAAGAGAGTAAGAGTAAAGAGTTGATAAGTAAGACAGAAATTACACTTATTGAAAAAATTTTTGAGAGCACAAATTGAAGCATTTCACGTTATTGAGAAGTTCAAGAATACGAGTAATATAGCAAATATATCCCAAATTAGGCACTAGAAGGTTTTTTTAATTATTCAGTGTCGTTTTGTTTTTATTACTTTTACTTTTACTAATTTGTTTTCGTTACAGATTCTAATTAATAAACACTAGTAATTTAATATATTTTTAGACTACTTAGTAATGTAATTGTATACCAAAAATCTGTTAATTTACAAAAAAACTTCAAACGCATCATGTTTTCATTCAAGAATTAGGATTAAAATACATTTAAAGGATGTGAATACCAAAACTACTCAAACCTACCTTTAGAGATTTTAGAAGAAATAAATCTAAATGAGTTTTAAAACGAATTTTTAACTAGTTATTCAGAATAGGAAGTTATATTTTTGTATAAAAATCTTAGCTATCTCTTTTCATCATAATGTACAAAAATATTTATGAAATACCAAAAAAGATTACTTTTTCCAAAACTGAACGAGCATTGTACTGAAAAGTAAAATTACAAAGTAGTAGGCTAAAATCACTAACTAGGGTTGAAACTCGTTTGTAATAAATTGGGATGATTTAAAATGCGATAAAACTCAGCTGACAGCTGTAGGTTTGCGCGAATCTGATTTAGAACTAGGTCTAGAATGTCCAGAAGCTAGTAAATCAGCTGTTAATCGGTCCGGTAAATAACAGCAGCTGGAGTAGTGTTTGATGGAAACCAAGAGTGGTCCAAGCGGAAATAGTTGCAGCGACCGCCGCCGCACAGTGTTGCAGTTGCAAGTAGAGGTTCAAGAGTGCTTCGACAGATGGCGTTGTCAACCCTGTTGTTGGATTTTTCGTGATAATGTGGTTTTAAACTATTCAAAGTCTACACATAGATAACAATATCAGTTTCTTTAAGTAAACGTACGATTTTCTACATCTAATTTCGATATGATAACAACTAGGAAATGAGAGTTACGGACTCATATCCGGACCCAGTTAACTTGTAATTATTTGGGGCGTGCTCTATCAAAACGTGTAAGAGTACAAAACGTTTACCAATGCTGTAATATAAATTCAAATAAAAAGAACATTTTACAACAACGTTAATCACAATTAGGTATATTTTCTATATTCATATTTATTTACATAAGACACTGACCCACACTGATGGTTATTTTAAAGTGACTATGAGTAAAGAGAGAAAGAGAGAGAGTGTGTGTGTGTGAAAAGCGTAATGGATTTCATCACGTGTGTAGCTTTGTCACTAACAAAGACCAGTAGATTTATTTGCCAGAACCATTAATTAATAGTCTAATTAACAATTTAACGTCGTCCAGTATCAAAATCGTTATACATCTTTTAAGGTTTTGATTTTGATTTAAGATTGAACCGACAAAATGTAAAAATATGCCGTGTGTTAAAAATTTTAATTAATGGGCATTTGGGTCATTGACTGTGGTGAGGTCGTTTTGCTTTTACTACGCCAGAGATATTTTTAATTAGTTAAGAGAGTGACTTTGCACTAACACTCATCGGTTAAAGAGTCTTCTTCGCCCACGAAAAACATGCCTCGGCTGTCCCTCGCTCCGGATGAGTAAAGATGTAGTTTAAAAAAATTTTTGTCTTAAAGATAAGTGTTGGTTCTAGGTCCATCATACCTTATATATAAGAAAATATCAATTGTGTAGGTATAAATGAATCTTAAAAGTAACGAAAATTTAGTTACTTTTAAACATCGCTCAAATTAATTGCTTTTCATTTTCGTTTATTTTTTATGGGGGCTCTAATAACTATTCAACTACATTTTTTATCAAGTTTCAAGAATATGCGATGAAAAAAGGCGTCCAAAGTGGGGGACAAAAATTGCATGTTTCGTCTCGACGGGAGGCTACTGCACTACTAGCCTTTTTACAACAAAGGGGAAGACGACTCTTATTGCATTCGTTTTTGATCGGATGATAAAGAAAGATATTGTTAAATGCATTGGACAACAATGGACCAGTTGGAAAGGACTTTTGTAGGTACCTGGTGGCCGCGATGACGGAGGGCCGGGCCGGATGTTACGCGTCCTGCAGCTCGGGCTTGCTGTGTCCCAGACGCGCGGCCAGCTCGTGCATCACGTCGCGGAAGATGATGGCGTCGATGTTCTCGCCCAGCATGTAGAACAGGAACCAGTCGCCCATCTTGGAACGGCGCACAATGGCGTCGATGGCCTCCCTCCGGATCAGCCGGAACCTGAGGCGCAGCAGGTACACGCGCATGCGCGGACTCATGATGATTATTATCCTGCGGAACACAGATCGGTATGAGACAACGATAAAACTGTCCTTTCTAAAAGAAAACAGAATACTAATATTTGGAAGTGAATTGTTATACTGAAGTGAGATACGGAGATGTATTTAGTAACGTTAGGCTTTGTTAATGACAAGGACCGGAAAACAAGCTGATTAATTTGTCAGCAAATTATGAAAACTATTGGAGAAATTTTGTGAAATTTTCAAGTTACGTGATTAAAATTAAAAAGTATACGTAAAAGCCCATTGATATAGCTATAAGAAATCAAGATGTGGAGAAAAATATCACAAAATTGTCAGACGATATTTTTAAGGCTCTGATAGCTGATTTTCAGGCTGTGAAGTGGGTACAGACGAGTCCTGTGATTGACGAGAGAGTAGGCCTACCTATATACGATGACGCCCGATGTGAGGATGCCGAGCAGTAGGAACCAGAACCACAGGAACACATAGATCTTCTCGTTGACGACGTTGAGCGGTAGGATGCAGACCGCGTCGTGTCTCTCCACCTCCCCGGACACGCCGAACTTGTAGAACGTGCACTTGGTCATCCTAACCAGAGGAATGAGTGATGTATACAGTATGCCTACCTATATACGATGACGCCCGATGTGAGGATGCCGAGCAGTAGGAACCAGAACCACAGGAACACATAGATCTTCTCGTTGACGACGTTGAGCGGTAGGATGCAGACCGCGTCATGTCTCTCCACCTCCCCGGACACGCCGAACTTGTAGAACGTGCACTTGGTCATCCTAACCAGAGGAATGAGTGATGTATACAGTAGGCCTACCTATATACGATGACGCCCGATGTGAGGATGCCGAGCAGTAGGAACTAGAACCACAGGAACACATAGATCTTCTCGTTGACGACGTTGAGCGGTAGGATGCAGACCGCGTCGTGTCTCTCCACCTCCCCGGACACGCCGAACTTGTAGAACGTGCACTTGGTCATCCTAACCAGAGGAATGAGTGATGTATACAGTATGCCTACCTATATACGATGACGCCCGATGTGAGGATGCCGAGCAGTAGGAACCAGAACCACAGGAACACATAGATCTTCTCGTTGACGACGTTGAGCGGTAGGATGCAGAGCGATGTCTCTCCACCTCCCCGGACACGCCGAACTTGTAGAACGTACACTTGGTCATCCTAACCAGAGGAATGAGTGATGTATACAGTATACCTTACGATGACGCCCTTATGCCGAGCAGTAAACCAGAACCAAGGAACACATAGATCTTCTCGTGACGAATGAAATGCAGATAATTTAAAACTTGTTATGACTTGTCATTAACCAGGTATTGTACAAACGTGAACTAATTTGAATGTGAATAAAATATTTGTGGCATGATTGTACTATGTTATTGATTTATGCAATTTTCATGTATTTATTTCCATTTACTCAGTGGTTACATTATAAACTATGATTAAAAATATAGCTCCACAAAATATAAGACCTAAAATTTTCACTATTTTGAGCTTAGTGGATGTTTTAGTTTCCACGGAGAAGACCAACACCCTTTAGCGTTACAGATACAAACATACAACCATCCAGCAATTGGGAATGTATCCCATGCGGCTTTCCTGGGGTATAAAACGAAAAAATGTATTCTCTAAGAAATGTACATACGAAATTCTAACATTATCTATACAGGTAATTTTTTAGCTGTGATTAAAGAATTATGTTCTTCTAAGCAAAAAATCTGACAGTAAACTTAGAATGGGAAAACATTAAACTGAAAGGGAGACCCACTACGGTGAATTTCAAGGCCCAATTTTGGCGCTTTTAAAACGAACTTTTTTATATTCTTATTAATAATGGCTTCATTTAACACTAGTGAATGAAGTGCTCAGACATCAGACCTGGGGAAGATGAAGATCATGGGGTCTATCCTCTCCTCTTGGTCGCTCTCCATGAACGTGACCACGTCGATGCCGAACGTCAGGAACGCGCCGTCGAAGAATTTGTTCATCAGGAACATTTGACCTGTAAGACAAAAACAATTGCCCATTAGCTTACTTTTTGTCTCGTTTTTGGGTGAAACATTCTGAGCTCAATTATCTCTTCATCTGGGAATTGAACTTGACATTCAACTGACAAACTAAGAATTTCACAGCAAACTAACGTCATGTGCTGTTTTTATTAAGTAAAACTCAAAGTGTAAAACACAAAATTACATTCTCCAAAAAATTCAAATTCATAGTTAAAATAGTTCTTGTGAGTGTTTTTTGATTAATTGTTCAATGAGACGGACGTTCAATTTCCAGGAAGCTGAAGTAATGTTGCTTTTGACACCGGTATTCAGTTCGTACATCGTTTTGAAAATATCAAGAGTTAATTTTTTGAAAAATATTAATATTTTCATAGGTTTTACCCCCAAAATGAAGTATTAAATCAACAAACAAAATGCTATTGAAATGCCTAATAACCTGTGCATAGGTATAGCCAAATAACCTTACTTCTAAGGGTTTTCTTTGAATTCCACCAGAGAGCTCTGACATCTTTGAAATTGTACTTTTATCGACACCAGTGTATAATCGTATGTTCAGTTTTATTATAAAGCTTAAGAGAGGTTTAGAATTTTTAATTTCATTTCCATTATTGTGATTTATAGACATACTTATTAACCAAAATGTTTTTCTTAAGAGTTTATTCTTAGAGACCCTACTCTGTGTAAAGTCAATCAAACCGATTAAATTCTCGAGTCTTGCAAGTGAATAAGAATTTTTTATACTTACAGACAATTAAGGTCGTTCATTTAAATTGTCTACTTTTTTGGGGCCTAGATATTTTAGGTTCTTTAGTAATTACTTATCCAAAAATACCCCATTTATTTTTTATTATCAATGAATATGAAAACAAGTTTATAAAACTACCAATATATTGAAATTTATGTAAATTGAAGTTTTGTACATTTGTCCATGTTATTTGTATATGTACAAACATTTTTTTTATCCAACTAAATTTTTGTAAATATTACAGATTCAACATGTCTATTGATCATAATTTAAATCACATATTTTAGATTATTGATTTGATTGGGTATTACCTTAACAGCAGTCTAAAACCAAAGCCAAGATATTTGGTTATACCTATAAAAGCTTATAACTATGCCTTTAACTTTAAGTTTTATTATAGTTGAAATTTTACAAGGAAATATATTTTAGCTTTACAACTCTTGTTTACAGATAATGTTTGAATAATGACCGCATTAGTAAGAGTTTTATTATACCTATATTTAATACAAGATGAAAACCATATTCAAAAAACCACGTTCGACGAAATTATCATTCAATGAACAACAACGATTAATAATGTCATGTGAAATATGTTTATAAAGGTTTCTATAGTTTAATTTGTCCTTATGGTGCTTTGCGGCACAATTTTAGTCAGTGTGAACACTGGTTCTATTATCAAAATTCTATCTCGAGTAATATCTAGATTTAAGTCTACAGGTTTTATTTCGACTTCAAAATAATGCCTAGCCCTTACGACCGTGAGGCTCTAACTCCAATAAAAGATGAGTTAATCGATAAAAGAAGTGTCAAAACTTCTTCAATGATTTATTCTTGTACTGTCGCACTGGTGGGAGAAAGTAAAAGCAGTTCACTACCTGCTTAATATTTATTTATTTTTTATTTACTTTATCTTACGCGTGATTTCACTGAACCACGTATAAAATTTGAATGATAAAAGGATGGTCACGATCATCTGTGGGTGGCTGACGTCACAGGACAGACGTGCCAACTGATCGTCAGTTCAATGAGGAAAATCAACCGGGCTCGTGGCAAATTTAAACTTCCTGTCACACTATATTACCATCTAAATTATTCTCCAACAGGATTTCGAGAGCAGAGAAAACATCTGTTGCTCAACAAATATTCATTGAGCATTATTGACATGAATATGTCATAGTTCTGGGGGGGGGGTTAACAATTTGAACGACCATGATTTGAAACATAAGAACATCTGTTTAGATGAACTGAAAACCCTTTCCCTTTAGATATATCCATGATCTAGCCTATTTCTCACAGGGAAGCAAATACGAACGTTTTTTTAAAAGGAATTCAACTTTTAAAGAAGTGTGAAAACTTTGATCATTTTGTATAATTTTGATGGTCGTATTTATATTAGATTAGATTATTCTTTTGATCAATATATTTTAGCTATCCAAACTAAATGGTACTTTAAATCTACCGATACTGCCAAAAATTACTCGTACAAATTACAGTTAGTCGCAAAAACATTTAGTTCCCAATATAGAGCAAGTATAATTCGAAATCAGAGTTAATAACACGTTTTTTACGTTCAAATCACAATTAAAATTAAACTAAGTTCGCCTCAAACTTTAGTCAGATTTAAAAACTAAAATAAAATAAAAAACCTCACTGATAGTAGCCAGTTTATCCCCACTAGTATTCATTATATTTACCTAGTACTAATATCTAGTAATATTATATATGTTTTCACTACTTTAATCAAACATTATACTTGAATTACGTTAAAATGTCAACTACATTTCTCAATTATTTTGTCATTACATTATTTATATTCTGATTTTATTCGGCATTTTCTTTTGAAAAATATCAGTGAGCTGTTTGAAATGACTAAGCTGCTGTTTCTTACTTTATAAACACATATGCTCCAAAATTAGATGATATAAAATTGCTCTAAACCAAGTATATACTCCACAGTATTTTTATCACTGTCAAAATTATGCTAATAAAAATTAGCATTTTATTGTTTGGTAAGTTAAATTTATCAACTAACTTAATTTAACTAATATAGTTTTGAGCTCATAAATGTTCCGAGTTCATTATAATCAGCTGTAGTGTCACGTGACTGACCAATGACGTTCCCGAAGCTGAGCAGCTCGCACAGGTAGTACCTGTAGCACCACCAGTTGTGGTACCTCAGGTTCTCCCAGAGGTAGTCCAACAGCAGCTTCTTCTTCTGCTTCTTCTCCACCTCGGAGCATATGCCGATGTCGAGGTCCATCATGAGTGCGTGTATCTTGCCGCCCTCCCAGTGTTTCCACAGCCACCGCGGCGTGTAAAACAGCACGGCCTACAACAAGGGAACACTTTAGTTATCTTGTTCTAAAGATACTATATTTCATCACTAAGGCCAAAAAAGAGCGTTTTTTGTATAAGCACAAGTTTAACAGCCGAGGATGATAAATGCACAAGTACATATCAATAAGCCAATTTTGGGCCGTGTAATGAACTATATTTTTCGTCATACTGCGAATAAAATGAAAGAAACACGTCGTACATAAATTATTGTCTGATTTAGTATAAATTTATGTCGACCATTTTTGTTGCTTTAGACTAATCAGCTATTTTTTTAGTAGCAGGTCTTTCTTGATTCCTGATTGGTTGTTTAGGTTATGTCTGTGTTAGTTGTTATTATCGATAGTTCAATCTCAACCAGTCGATATCCCGATTTGATGGTCGATTATCAGTTTCAAAATCAATATGTAAAAATACTAAATACACAAAAAATCTATAGTAATGGTTACTTTATCGATTATTTACAATCGAATGCTGACCTCGAATCAAAAGCATTAATAATGATCTTTTGCGGCCTAGGACTAAAAAATCATTATAATAATAGGTTTGGTCCTAGGAAGAAAACAATAACTTTTTCTCTTCAATACATGTATCTAAAACAGCTGTTTTTGAAGCAGTGTGCCAAAAAAAACTATTACTAAAGTTTACTGATCATAATTGGGTGCAACAAAATGGAGTAGACGTAGAATTATACAACAGAGGTTCTCACCTGCGGTCTTTTCAATATGGTCTTATTAGACGATGTTTTATAAACTTCTATGTATTTAGATGATCAGAAAGTGATATGTTTAAGAGTTTATTGAGAAATCTAATATAATTGATATTTGAATATGTGATGGATATAATCTGCATCACAATACATCAATAGCATACAATCATCTTACTTCAGTTCCAAGTAGGCTGGCTATTGTTACTGAAGACTCGGATGATGAAATCTTGGTACCTAGAAGTTGCGCAACATCATAGTTTACAACGTTGACTGTGAAGTTAAAAGTTTAGTTGGTTGGTTATTGTATAAGATCAGTAACCAATCTAACTTAGCCTCAAACATCTCTATGTGTCTGTGATGTATATTGTTATGTTGTGCAATCTATCAGTTCTATCATTGTTCCGTAATTCTATCATTTTCATTTATGTAACACTGGACAACCTGCGTAGAATGAAGTTTGGATATCATATTCAAAATGGACGACTTTAATGTGACGTGATCAAACAATCTTTGAATACGAAAAAAGTAAGTAATGCTACTTTCTACCGTCTAAAAATCGTTTAATGAAAATATTAAAAATATTCCACGTGAAAACCTTCGTCAAATGCAATTTTAATTATTGAAAAAACAACAAGTCTACCACCTTTGTTTCCTCACTGAATCTTTGTCATTGTGTATCATGTCATTGTACATAACAGCTGGGTGCTATGAATCACCAGATTCACTGGACTCACACGGTGAAATGCAGGATGTATTCAATAAGGACTCTTTCATCGGTTTTTTGTCATCCAAAACTAGATTAGATTAGATTATTGAAATAGTTACCAATGCCTACCACAAGGTAGGTATTTTACGCCAAGTATGAATGAGAAACGAGTTTAGGATGATTGTGGCGCGATCTTGTAGTCTTGTTACTGACTAAGGCTGACATGTTCCTTAGACATGTTCCTTAGACAAGTTCGAACCACTGCCTCTGAATTACTAACTGGTCTAGTAATGAGTATGTTCTTTGCATATTAACGTAGTATTCAATAGTGCGGACGTAAATCTACACAAGAGAACACTACACCCACTGTATTGCTCATAAATATCCACAATTCGTGACCTTTAATTAATTAGTGTTTTATACAAACCAAAAACGTATACCTATAATAAGTAATAAAGGTAAAACAAAAATAATTCGGTTGATGTAGACTTTGAAATGTGTTACTTCTAAGTACGTTAATCCCATAACATGAATATATGAGTGAGTGTACTAGTAGCATTTCGTCACTTTGACTACGAGGGGAAGGGGGTGGAAGAGGACATGGGACTGGTGATTATCGAATTTATAATCAGAGAGTGATGTAAAACTTATAAAATCCATTGTTGGACTTTAGGAATAATTCGCTAATACCTGAATTCTATTTATGAGGTTTTATTTGTATAATGGATGAGAGTAAAGATGAGAGAAATAGGGATGGGAGAGACTTATCGCAACTAGATTTCTCGTAGGAAACTTTCCATACACTCCCAGACACATAAAAATTCGAAATGGTGGAGGTACTGGAGACTCGTAATTAGAGTTCGGACACTACTTGACAAAGGTCAGAGCGCGAGAGGCATCACAGATCTGCTATGGCAGGCAGCGCGGTGCACGGCAGCAACCCGAGTTATTGCGAGATCGCCGCCGCGTGTTTACAGAGCCAAATCCTAACAGAAACAACCACTTTACAACTCCGCCGCCGCTCTTATCACTTACTCACTTATACACAGTCATATACAATATACATGCCCTCCTTCCATCCCCGAATCATATGGGTCGTACCAAACTACGAGTGTTCGATTATATTTAATCGGAGGACACCCATTGAATTTGATCGTTTTGTTTTATTTGGTATTAACATATAGATTGATAGTAATGTGTGCACTAGAAAAAATGTTTGTATTTACTTTCCTGTGGAAAATAGCTTCCATCATGGATATGTCTAAATGGAATGGTTTTTAGTTCATCTAAACAACTATTTTTATAACCAAACTATAACATTACTAACCATATGATGTCACTGTTTCAAATTTTGGTCGCGCAGATTGCCAACACCCCCTCAGAGCTAAGACATACCCATGTCAAAATTAAAAAAGGAATGTTTTCAGTTCTTATAAACAGCACTGTTCTTATTCTTCTATATTAAAATTTTAATTCAATAGCTCTAGTAGTAGTTTGTGGAAACCTGTTTCAAATTTATAAAATCTTACAATCAAATCTTACAAATTGCCAGAAGACATATCCATGTCAAAACGTTTTAAGATTTTCATAAATACCGGCATGGTAGCTCAATGATAGATAGCGTGCTGACCCATTAATTCAGTCAAATGTTGCTGGATCGAAAGCAGAGACCGGCGTCTCCCTTGAGATAGTGACCTGTAACCTATTTGACTCACGCTGCTACGACACCTCACTGTCTTTAATTCACGCTCAGGCCCTAGGCCCATGGTAATGGGTAGTTGTTGTTGCTGAAGCTGGGGCCACTGGGAGACAGGATAGAGAAAATAATCACTTTCGAAATTAGCATTGGTCCTCATTGAGTGTTTTAAACTAGCTAACCCGGCGAACTTCGTACCGACTAACAGGTTCTTCTTCAGTTGATTGATTCACCATGTTCCAAAGTCGAATAGTATGACAGCTTTGATGTGAAAGATTAGATATTCTGGGTCACGGTAAAGTTTAAAAAAGGTCTGATGTGAAAATATGTATTAATAACATTCCCACAAAACATACAAATCTAGTGAATTGAGTCACAATGTTATAATTCAACCTAAACCCAAACCATATACCTATGTTATTTGAGGCTAGTTATTTTTTATTTGAACCCTTGGGTTCGGACACCTAGGAGCATCGCAATTCTAGTTTTTTAGAAATATTAAATCTTCTGAATAGCGTCATTGTTTATAATAATACTCGCATAATCTAACATCCAACAATTATTACACTCACACAAAACAAAAAATACAAATTATAATTATAATTGTATTACAAGTTTATAACACTCTAATAAACGAAACAACCAGTAAGTTAACCTATAAAAATGACTATTTTCAAAACAATCGCATACATTTTCTGGAAATTAAGCACAATTAAGTTAGCTGTGAATTGAAAAGCAACACAAAATCACATGTTAATAAAATATTCATTAATATAACAAACCAAATACGTTAATTATATCTTAATCTTTTTAAACAATCACAGTGGGGCTTAGCCTTAAGGTTAAATACAAAACTGAATATGTCTATAGCCTAATCGGAAAAAAGGCGAATACAAAAAATCAAAGATCATTAAAATCTATCCTCCCGCTCTTTAAGTAAAATGGTGTAACAAACAAGACTTTGTTTTATATATTTAGATTATATTAGTTTTATCTTCATTATTTTAGTTTTCACCATATGTTATTTTTTTAAATAATCAAGAGTTCAGTCTCAAGTTTAAATTTTCAAATAGGAAACTTGAAATATTGAAATTTTTAACAGTAACGTCTTGGCACTTCATCAAATGATAAGGCTCTTATTTAGCATACGACTGTTCAGTAAACAAACATTCTCACGGGAGATGTACAAGAATAACTTTATTGAACCACAGATTAAAGCAGCTTTAAGATTAGCTTGAAGCTTGAAATGCAATGATCTTTACGACTAAGCAATATTACAAGCTCTATTTATACAAGAATATGGTCTTCAATATGCTTATGGATTCGATATGGATTATGGTTATGGCTCAAATTGGATAATGGTTTCTTTTATGACTACCAATTTCAATAAGGCAGATGCAATAATTGCATTCAATATAAACAGAAGCCAAAAGCCTACATCGGCCATACGTGGCGTCTGTTTGCAACATTTTGCTATATCGCTTTTCTCTCTCTACTTCTTCTCAAATATTCGCGTCTGTAAGATTTTAATTCAAAACAATGTCATAACGCTTAATTAGTTTTCTCTAGAGTTTTAAATCCATAAAGTATAATAATATATAAGACAAAAAAATTATAAATATATGTATAAGAGGTAGTGTGTAGGGAACGCAGAGTGCCGAGTTGCAACGGTCTAGGGACAGGTCGTGTAATGTTGACGTCGTTACCGCTCCGGTGATGGTGTCTATTGTAGTGGCAGCAGTGGACCAAGTTGCCACGGTAGAATGTGGACGCCGTACTGCTCCGGTGCTGGTGTCTATTGTAGTGGCAGCAGTGGACCGAGTTGCCACGGTAGAATGTGGACGCCGTACTGCTCCGGTGCTGGTGTCTATTGTAGTGGCAGCAGTGGACCGAGTTGCCACGGTAGAGGGACAGGTCGTGAGATGTTGACGTCGTTACCGCTCCGGTGCTGGTGTCTATTGTAGTGGCAGCAGTGGACCGAGTTGCCACGGTAGAGGGACAGGTCGTGAGATGTTGACGTCGTTACCGCTCCGGTGCTGGTGTCTATTGTAGTGGCAGCAGTGGACCGAGTTGCCACGGTAGAGGGACAGGTCGTGAGATGTTGACGTCGTTACCGCTCCGGTGCTGGTGTCTATTGTAGTGGCAGCAGTGGACCGAGTTGCCACGGTAGAGGGACAGGTCGTGAGATGTTGACGTCGTTACCGCTCCGGTGCTGGTGTCTATTGTAGTGGCAGCAGTGGACCGAGTTGCCACGGTAGAGGGACAGGTCGTGAGATGTTGACGTCGTTACCGCTCCGGTGCTGGTGTCTATTGTAGTGGCAGCAGTGGACCGAGTTGCCACGGTAGAGGGACAGGTCGTGAGATGTTGACGTCGTTACCGCTCCGGTGCTGGTGTCTATTGTAGTGGCAGCAGTGGACCGAGTTGCCACGGTAGAGGGACAGGTCGTGAGATGTTGACGTCGTTACCGCTCCGGTGCTGGTGTCTATTGTAGTGGCAGCAGTGGACCGAGTTGCCACGGTAGAGGGACAGGTCGTGAGATGTGACGTCGTTACGCTCCGGTGCTGGTGTCTATTGTAGTGGCAGCAGTGGACCGAGTTGCCACGGTAGAGGGACAGGTCGTGAGATGTTGACGTCGTTACCGCTCCGGTGCTGGTGTCTATTGTAGTGGCAGCAGTGGACCGAGTTGCCACGGTAGAGGGACAGGTCGTGAGATGTTGACGTCGTTACCGCTCCGGTGCTGGTGTCTATTGTAGTGGCAGCAGTGGACCGAGTTGCCACGGTAGAGGGACAGGTCGTGAGATGTTGACGTCGTTACCGCTCCGGTGCTGGTGTCTATTGTAGTGGCAGCAGTGGACCGAGTTGCCACGGTAGAGGGACAGGTCGTGAGATGTTGACGTCGTTACCGCTCCGGTGCTGGTGTCTATTGTAGTGGCAGCAGTGGACCGAGTTGCCACGGTAGAGGGACAGGTCGTGAGATGTTGACGTCGTTACCGCTCCGGTGCTGGTGTCTATTGTAGTGGCAGCAGTGGACCGAGTTGCCACGGTAGAGGGACAGGTCGTGAGATGTTGACGTCGTTACCGCTCTGGTGCTGGTGTCTATTGTAGTGGCAGCAGTGGACCGAGTTGCCACGGTAGAGGGACAGGTCGAGATCTGCCTATGCCAACACCAACAATAACGCGACTCGATATTGACAGTTTAACGACGCGTGACGGGTCGCCACTGGCCCACTTTTGCGTGTTATATTGGTCCTTCGCATAGCATTGTTTTGTAACTGATCTTGGAACATCTAAAGATATATCATAATTTTCATGAATGGTCTTTGACGTTCAGAACGTAAGGGAAGAATTATTATTTGCCGGTAAACCTTTTAAACCCCCCATTCAAATTTTAGAAAAGTTTCCATGTTGTATTGTTACAACTAAACATTCTATAGAGGATCTTATGAGAAGGTTATGTTTTATTAGCAGAATAATAATTTGTTTAGTTTAATTATTATACTAAACAAAAAATAATCTTAAACTACGTATATTCACCCACTTATAAAGATATTTTATGCTATATGAATAATCTAACGTTGAAATAATTTTTGTTACTACTAGTTTTTTAGTAACTTTTAGTAAATTTTACAGGATCTTTACTGCTATGAACAGTAATGTTATTTGATAATAAAAAATATAAACTTGTCATAAAATATGTCATTGTCAGTCTACACTTATTATAACAACGTTAAGTCATTAATAATAATTTTTACAATACATAAACTTGAAAAACTTTTCTGTTATTAGTTTATACGTATGTTATTTCTGCCATTTCTGTAATAATGTTAAATATTGAATGTAGATCCGTAAAATGATATTAAATATGATACCATTCTTCTTGTTCTTGTTTTAATTCTTCAAATGAATGAATAAATTTCTTTCTTGTTTAAATATGATATTTAATCATGTGGGTACGCATGTCTAACAATTGTTGGCATTTTGTAAATTTCTATGTAAAGCATACAGTCTTTGTGTAAAGTATAAGTATATTTTTCATTTAATCAATAAACCTTTTTGCTGGTTTTAGCTCTATATATAAAGATTAATGAGTGAATGTATGTATTTATGTCCCTTGTGCGCTGCCTAGCTACTCATCCAGTCGCTATTAAACTTTAGGAGGCTGCTTTGTGTCTGGGAAGGTTTTCGTGAAAAATTTTTCGGAAACTCCATAAGTTTCCATTTTATAGCGTTTTCAATTTATGGGGAATAATTTTGTTTACAAATTTTCTGTAATCAAAAATTCATTTGATTTCTTAAGCTCCAGCTGTTGGTTTCTTCCCATTATTCTAAAATCCAGCTACTTGGAGGTCACGAATTGTGGATAGTTGTCAGCGAGGGTCGGTGGGTGTGGTGTTCTCTTGTGTGGATTAACGTCCACACTATTGAATACTGCGTTAATCCACAAAAACCAGACTCATAATTAGACCACTTCGTAATTCAGAGGCGAACGTGGTTCCACGTTAAACTGTAGGTCCCTTAGTTGCCATCGGCTGTTGGGCTATTAATAACCGTCCTGTCTAAGGAACATGTCAGCCTTAGTCAGTAACAAGACTACAAGATCGCGCCACAATCATCTTACACTCAATCCTTATTCATACTTGGCTTAAAATACCTTCCTTGGTCGTCATTTCAATAATCTTATATAATGTAATTTTATTAGCAATATTACGCTTTACTGTCCAATGACATCTTAATCATTCATTAATGTAAAACTATGAAGTAAATATTTGCTATACAAAATGCACGGCCTTATTTACCACGTTAATAGTTTACGATTTTTGGAGATTATGTATTTATATTTTTTATTTTCTGTCTGATTAAACGATCGTGTTTAAATGTTGGCCAAATAAAACATAATTACAATGTTTATACATATTACGTTTATTATATTAATTATATTAATGTATATATAAATATATCAAACAAAGTCGTGTTAGTTACACCATTTATAACTCAAGAACGGCTGGACAGATTTTAATGATTATGATTTTTTGGATTCGTCTCTGCTCTGAGTAGGCTGTATGTATATTCAATTTTTTATTTACCCTTAGGGCTAAGCCCCACTGTGATTGTTTAAAAAATAAATAGATAATTAATATATTTGATTTTTTTGTCCCAGGGTAATTATTTTTTGTTTCGTGCGAGTGGAATCTACGAATGTTAGATTACGCGAGTATTATTATAAATAATGCCTCGATTTAGAAAATTTAATCTTTTCTATAAAAGCCGTATTACAGTTAGGTTTGGCTTGGGTTTAGGTTGGATTAGAAAATTAATTGTGAATCAATCCACTTAGATTTATTTGTTTTGAGACAACGTTATTAATATGTCTTATAGTTTCAGTACTGCTATTGACTATGTCGATACCCAGAATATCTAAACTAATCCTTCACAACAAATTGGTATTCGATCTCAGAACATGACCAGTTTACATGTATTTTGTGTTAGGCGTTACGAAGTTCGCATGGTCAGCTAGTTTCTGATAAAAACTTGTAGGTAAGTTTTGGACGAAACTATATAAACTATAAGCTATTATTCGGAGTTTTCAACTAAGACGACAGATCCGTGAAGAGAATAATTCAACATTAGGCTTATAGTTTATCGCCGTAGACTTTTAGACGCAAAATGTATGCAGCATACATATTGCCGCTGGCCTCGTCAGGCGCAGAGGGCAAGCTGGTGCCTCGGTTTGACGAAAATACACTCTATAAACTTTCCTTTTACGAGATATCTGTTAGATTTTTTTAAGCTCAATATTTTTAAGAAAAGATATTTTAGATTTTCGAGTGCCCTGGTTAACAAATCCCTCAACTAATGTACATACTTGTTCCTTATACTCTACGAACCAATTTGTAGTATTGGATGTTTTAGTTCCATCCATCCAGTAACATCAACTTTTCCATGTTGTGGACTCGACATATGGATATGACATCTAATGGTCTTAAATACATACATTTACTTATTATTGAAAAACCCCCAACAAACCCCTGCTCTCTTTATACTGCTGGTAGCCGTGGTTGTGAAGAGGAATAATCTAGTCTACCTAAAACCCAAACAAATGCTTCAAATAAAATCCAATAGAAACCGAGATGGAAATTCACAGACCGATATCATTTAATTTCACATATCATGTCGATGATAATTACATTAAAATAATTTCATTAAGAATAACAACTTAAGAAATTCTTCACCTATTTAATTTAATCGATGCAGTTTTTTGTTTTATTAGACAATTAATTTATCACAGATTTTCTTGTAAAGTTACATGGTGACAGTTCAAACCAGTTAACCACTGTTCGCAGCTTGAATAGAACTTTTATCCACATCAAAGACATATACTAAAAATATAATGTTAAGCTATTATTCACTCCACACGTAATTTATATTTCTTCAAAAATAACATCCTGTGCCTAAATTATAGCTTTCTAAAATCTTTCATTCGTGTTGTGGATGGTCACAGAGACTATGATTGCATGATTTAGTATTTAATAGATTAGGTTAAATTATATTAGATTATTGAAATGGCAATCTACCCAGGTAGGTATTTTAAGCCAAGTATGAATGAGAAATAAGTGTAGGATGTTTCCGGCACGATCTTGTAGTCTTGTTGCTGACTAAGGCTGACATGTTCCTTAGACAGGACTGTTAATTGATAGCCCAACAGCCGATGGCAACTAAGGGACGAACAGTTTAACGTGGAATCCGAACCACGGCCTCTAATATACGAATTGGTCTAATTATAAGGATGGTCTTTGTGGATTAACGCAGTATTCAGTAGTGCGGACGTTAATCGACACGTTCAGACAACATCGTTATGAGAATACTACACCAACCGACCATCGCTCACAACTATCCACAATTATATAACTACATAATTTCAGTTATTTTAATGAAAAATGGTTTTAACTCTAATACGGATACTTATAAAAAAATATGAAGAACACTCATGTCAACATAGTTCAAAGCTTTATAGATTACGGAAGTTCCCCAGTTTATTTTCGTTTGAAAATTGTTCACGACAGGAAAACTTATTTAGGTTTTCAAATATAAATAGGTCGTTTTTCATGTTTATCGTTTCTTGCAAGAGAACTGAAAGCTACAACCTAAAACAATAAATACGAATGTAGCCTCTTACATTTGATAGTTTAGGTTTTAGTTTTTACTGTGTTTTAAAGGGAATTATTCTTACGATTTCATTATGTCAAATTCTATTCAAACCGGATGTCAAAGAGTAAATAAAAGCAAGATGTTTAGGCGTTTCTAGTCAAATATATGCATTTAGTTTGTCAAGCTCTTTAGTTAGGGAGCAGTAAAATTGAATTGTAGTCTGTACAATTACACTAAAAAGTTAAGAGGAACACAAGTATGCAAGCAAACAGAGCTCTTGCCAAATGTGTTGAAATTTGAACCACAATCTAAATCATGTTCGTCCTTTTAGAAGAAATGCTATGACAGAAATAATACAAGAGTTTTGCGTTCGTACTATTTGTGACAAATGTAAGTAAACTATATGAAGAGTATGTATATTCATGAAACGTGAAACTTGACAAAAACAGCACGTAAAATAGTAGAAATAAATGAATCTAATTTAAATGTCCACAGCCTTAGTAGAAACGGAACTGAGCTAGATGTCTCACCCCTGGGTACCTGTGTTTCCCCGATAAATATATTCAGATATATTTCACTTCCATAACGTAACAAATAAATGCAGTATTTATGCTGTTTAGATTTTATTGCGAACGTTTTTCATCACGATTTTATCTCAAACAAAGTTTAATGACGTTACGGGATCTGGAATCTGATCCCGAAACGTCCCGAGGCGAACTAGTATCTAAAACATAAGACAGTTAATACATAATCCGGACAAAGCCGGTATAAAGCTGAAAACAAAAGTTAAAAGCAGTCAAAAAACGTACGAACAAAGCATTCACTAACAATTACACACGAAAAAAACACGTCCACTCGTCACGTAGACTCAAAAGGTAACTGAATAGGAGAATGGCCGTGGCTAAAAATTTGAAATCCAGGCAAAGTATGTGTAACATATTTTTATGTTCAAATAACCCCCTTACCATAACCACTCATATATACATGAAATATAACAATACAAAAAATAACATAGCAAAACAAATTATTTTAAATTGTTATACAGTACTAAAAAATTACCTATGCCCCTTACGATCTTTGTTACGAGCTAGAATACCATGAGAGTTTCATATTTTTATAGACATTATTTACAGATACTTTGTTTTCCTATAACTACGTTCTAAAGTAAGAATTGGCAGCCAAAATGACCGGATCTCAACTGTAGATTGACTAATGAATAATTGGTCTACCAGTTTCATGTAAGAAGCTTCAGTTGTTTTTAATGAGGTTCCCGGTGTATTATCTTAGCTTCTTCAAAATTCATTTGGTGATTTTCAGACCAGGAATTGTAAACGATTTTCTTCTTTTCAACTAAGCTCTTCCTCGTATTTTCACTGTATTCCTTGATTTTAATGTTTAATGGTCTTTTTGTCTCACCATAGTACAGCCTAGAACGATTATTGCAGTTTATTCTGTAAATACGGGTTTGCAGTAAATGCAATACTTGAAACACTGTGGGGGCAGACATTCAACAAATAGAAAGTTTACAAATATGGGTGTGGAGGAATTCGCTAATGTGGTGTCGAGTTGACGATGGCCAGGCAGGCTTGCAACGTTATAACCAATTCTGACTTTGAAGTAAGGTTCATGTTTTGGAAGTAATGCGGTTGCGAAATGCATATCGTATCACAAAACGTTAACGTTATTTTAGTTTTTTTTAACCAAGAAGATATCTTTTGAAGACATTTTTCTGAGAGGATAACATTTTCAAGCAATATAAAAGACCTTTTCATTACCAATATTTATGTATTTTCTGTTTGCGGGTGCGTATCTTGGACAAAGAAAATAAAATAGAATTACAAAAAATATGTAAACCTATAGTTCAAAAGGTTGTTAAGTGTCTTAAATATAACTAAATGAATCATTGTAATTAGTAAAAAGATTTTCAATAAAAACTTACACTAAAAAAATTACACTTTGTCTAAAATAAGATTATTCATCAAACCTTGAAAATTAACCTATATTTGAGGGGTTTTATGGAAGGGAGGTATTTGAGGGGGTTGTTTTAATCAACTCCCCAAAAAATATGTTTTACTCTTATATTTAAATCGGTCTTTGAGATATAAGAAACTGATTAACAGAGTGCGTTGTTCTCTTTTTGAGCCCCAATGGTCAGAGAAAAGTGAAAATGTTATAATTCGTTTACTACTAAGGATATTGTGAAAAGATTGTTGTATCTTTATAGAGCTAATGTTTTATGTACCAAGAAGTAATTTATGCTGAAAATCTAACATTTTTTGCGGGGTAGCAAACTAGGTAGGTTTTATTTAACAGAAATAACAAAGGAAATGACGAAGTAGTAGTTCTTCATTTTCCTTTCAGAGTAAGCAAACTTATAAAACTTCCCTATTATTCGAAATCATATGTTAAAACTAGGTGTACAGTTTAATCTAGGTGAGGTTTATTACTGTATATTAAAAAAATATATATTATCTTCCTTAAGGCGGCAAACCTACCTACTCTAACCATGTTATTATGTTAATTGAAACCCGCTCAGTATTTGAAAAACATTTAAGGCATTTCTTGGTGGAGGGGGTTTTTACTCTGTCAATGAGTTCTTTGAATAAAATAATTATTGTATTTATAAGTTTTTATTCTAATTTCATCTGTATTTTGTCAATTTTAATTTTTATAGAAAACTCTTTCTATTTTTATCATGACGTTGTAATACAATTGTAAGAAATTGTCAATCTGCAAATAAACGATTTTTTTTATTATGGATGCTAGTAAATCGGTGTAACCTCATTATATAGCTTACCTGTGATTAAGCTTAGTTTGTATTACGTCAAGTAATTCAAAATCAATGAACAGACGCTTAGTGTGCAGGTCTGCTGCCACGAGGGTATTTTATCATTATATCGTTGGCTCTCCGTGGAGTACTGTGTTACCTTTGTACCATTTAAAGGCCAATGTTGCCATTCACCATTCACAAGACAGAGTATTCTGGTCGGACAAGGAAGCGTTGTTTCCTGAAACGGCCGTCATGGCGCTGTCGACAGATGTTCCATGTGAAGTTCAACGCTCCGGTTTTGGCGCGCTTCTGCTTGGCGCGATGCCACAAAATAAATAGCGCTTGCATCATAGTACAATCTATTGTGCCGCTGCAACGGCCTCTGGACCAGGTACTTTCCAGCCTAGTGGTTAGCGTCTTGGACATCCTGCAAGAGGTCACGGGTTCAAATTCTAGGACACCTATTTGAATTTTGACTGCTTCCCTAAAACGCTTGTACAATATCAATTCAGTAAAAATGCTTTTGGTGTATACGAGAAGCAAAAATGTTTAACGACAATTTTATTTCTAATTTATCCTCGTCAAGCGGTCGTATTTCCATCATCATAAACCACCCCTTCAAGAACCAAGTTCAAACCAAATCAAAAACATCTCTACTCTTTTTCCGAAATATTTAATGATTAATTACAATAGTCAACACAGTGCAAAGCAATACACTGTATTTACTAAAATTGTGAATGTAAATTTATTGTTGTTAGCTGTTTAAAAGAATATAATGTATTGGGAACTATTTAAGGTTTTATTTATTTTTACTCTAACATACTTTTAATTGTTTTAAAGTTTTGGAGGAGTTGGATACAAAATTTTACGCCCCTATAGCATAATTTTACGTAAATAATTCTAGCTTGATTCGCTCAAAAGTCAAAATATTTCTAGTGATGTAGAAACGATATCAAATTTCCATTATTATAACGTATTTTAATCATCAACGGAGTTATAAACATGCTGAAAGTACAGTAGGAAAATTCGACTCCTTAATTTTGACATAACCAAGACTCTATTTTTGTATGAAGAATTACTGGTAAAGTGTTTTTTTTAATTTTGAAATCATTTTAATGTGTTCATGTTGACGTTTTTGTCAGGTATTGTTGCATGAAGATAGAGGCCAGACAGGTTATCCTGTCTTGATTTCTAATTAATTCCATTGTTTGACAACAAGAGAAAACAGTGTCTAGTCATATTGTCAAAAGTACATAATATCATAATTTTATAGAGAGGCACGTAAAAAAAAACTGTTAACTTCACTTTTCGATATTACAAATCTAAATAATTTGAGCAAAATATAAAAATCTTGTTTAAAGGTATTATAGGTAAAACTGTACCTTAATAAGTTGTTTAAAGTATGTTTTATGTATAACATGTGTGTAGGTTAAATTTATTTTATTTGTTTTCAGGTGAAATATTTACAAATGAGCCTTTCCATATAGACTAGTTCACAAGCTTTTTAACTAAAATATTTCTTTGATGAAAAGGCTTATTTAAAACTCAAGAAGTCCAAATTTAATGTGCATAGTGAAAGTTTTAAACCCGATCTCTCAAACCTCATACAAATAATTTCAATATTAGTTTTCTTTCGTACACTAGTAATACATTTTTTATACAGTATATTTAATTTGAACTGCCTTACTTCAACCCACAACTAGCCAAGCTGCAACAACTTCAAGATAGAATGTATCTTATACAATTATAAATTAAGATAATTTTAATCATTATTTGTACTTTTTAGGGTGTGGTATATGAGTCTTACTCAATTTACATACATTTTTATCGATCAAAAATAATATCTGAATTGTTTCTGGATTTTTTAAATATTCGGTACACGATTCGTTTCGTTTCCAGACCATCGACCTCCACTAACACTAAAACGTGTCCTCTAAGTTTTTTTTAAGTAAAGATTTTATCGCCATATGAATGCGGCCGAATGATTGTGATTGGCCGTTGCATCAGTCAACAAACAATCCCAACACTTACCAACATTAAAAAAACAAAATCCTTCTCCTGAAGTCAGCTTTGTTCTCAATGTTATATCATGATTTCGCGTTATTTTTCCATTCTAGAGTAGCTCCAGTGTAAATATAATCATATTTTTATTCATAAGATACAGTACGTTAATAAGTTGAGTATTTTAAGGTGAATATAAGTAAAGAGTAAGTTTGATTAGTGTAACGAATTTAATAATATTATGCAGAGTTGTCACTGACGAAAATCACCTGAAAAATTTGTCAGGATAATTATTGAATAGTTCAATGAACAAAGGCAACTTGGTTCAGTACAGATGGTGCCATTAGTCTGTGCTCGTGTTTTTTAGAACTTTTAAGCAATATAGATATATTACCTTTTCAGTCAGGTGACTTAATTGGTTTATTTCAGCTGAAAATCTTGTAGATGAGAATAAGGTAGTGAACAAGCCCTACTTTTATAGAACGGCTAGTAGCGTCAGGGCCGCGCGTACAAACTAATGACAATGTCTGTATCAAGAATTTACTGAGGATGATACCGAGGGCCTACATGCTCTGAAGCGGGTACTATAACGACTGAACCACTCAGCAAAATATTGTTTGATATCCCAGACATTTTAATACTCTAATACTCCCTTTTACAAAACTTATTTAAAAAATTAAAAGACAAAACAAAAACTAAAAGATATTCAGTAATCTTTGTTCAGTGTGGGATTTTAGTGTTCTAGTTAATTTATGCCAGTCAGTCAACAAATGTTTGTCTTCTCAAATTTCATTATAAACCTTTTTATCGACGCTGACACTTTACAGCCAATAAAAGCAAGGCAACAAACTGTAAAGCAGTCGGTTGTCAGTCAGGTGAGGCGGCGCGCGGCGGCCATCGACGTTCTGCGGAACACCAGGCGATCGCGATAGACAAGGTTAATATTTATTGCCAAAACTAAATACAAGAGGGTCGTAAACCTATTTCCACCCGAGGCCGCGCTCTCTGCAGCGTGCCGCG
This sequence comes from Nephotettix cincticeps, assembly GCA_023375725.1. Classification (NCBI taxonomy): domain Eukaryota; kingdom Metazoa; phylum Arthropoda; class Insecta; order Hemiptera; family Cicadellidae; genus Nephotettix; species Nephotettix cincticeps. The sequence continues at coordinate 36,274,345 of CM041788.1, forward strand.
CCTTGGCTGGCATCTGCACATCGGAAACATTATGCTTGGCAACCCCAACACTTGACACTTTCACAACTATTCTCTCGGTTTTATTTTCAAACTATTTACAGAATCTAGAGTCCCCGTGTGAGTACAAGTACTAATGTATAGAACAACCGGTGTGTTCGATTTTCATTGTTGAAACCTACAACTCCGTCCTCAGATCTCAATTCGTGATATACGAGAGCAAGAACTACACAGATATTAATGCGAGGGCAGATTTTAACACTGTATGTTCCATACCAGATAGATCTGGTTGTGTGGCTATGTAGTTATAGTACTCGTAATACGTTCATAATTTGAAATTCTCCGTGTCTATCCTGAGCCAAATCGTGCCACAATATCGTGATGATTCGATATTCCACCCAGAAACCTTTGTGCTTTGCCTTATTAATAACTAGCTGACCCGGCGAACTTCGTAACGCCTGACAGTAAATACATGTTAACTTTAAGATTGGCCATGTTCTGAAGTCGATTAGCATTATGGCTTCATAGTGAAAGGTTATGTATTATGGGTAGCGGCATAGAGAATCACAATACTGAAACGATAAGATATATTAATAACATTCCTATAAAACAAATAAATCTGAGTGGATTAATTCACAATTTTCAAATCAAATCCAAACCTAACTGTAATACGGCTTTCATAGGAAAGATATACAACAGCTGATTATTATAATAAACGTAATAATATAAACATTGTAATTATCATATAAACACGTGACTTTAATCAGACAGAAAATAAAAATATAAATACATAATCCCCAAAACCGTTAACTATTAACGTGGTGAATAAAGCTGTTCATTTTTTACAGTACACATTTACTTCATAGTTTAACATTAATGAATGATTCAGATGGCATTGGATAGTAAAGCATACGGTATTGCTAATGGAAAGTAAACCAATCAGCTGTAGCTAAGAAATCAAATGTTTTCATTGTAGACAATTTGTAAACAAACTTACTCTCCATAAGGTTAACATTAGAAATTTAAAACGCCATAAAATGGAAACTTATGGGGTTTTCGAAAATATTTTTTCACTAAAACCTTCCCAGACACATATAGGGCAACTTCCTAAAATTTCATGGCGATCGGATGAGTAGTTTGGCAACGCATAAAGGACATACATACAGACAGACATACATTCAATTTTATATATAGAGATGAGAATTATTAATGATTTTGGTAAATGAATCAGCTGATCTTTATCAGCTGTATGTCATGAAATGCATGTCATTTCTCACACTCATCCTCCACTCATGTTTAACAAAAAAAGTATTTACTTTCATTTTTGAAAAGAGCTTAGATAATGGATTCGTCTAAAGAGAATGCTTTTAGTTCCTCTAACCAGCTGTCTTTATGACTATATGACGTTCGTCTACAACCACCTTCCCTCCAGAGCTTAGACAAATTAATGTCGAAAAATTGCCACCAAAATAAGTGGGTGTATTACATGTCGTGAAATAAATACAACTGAGTGCACTCTTAACAATTTACTAGTCATACCCGATGTATTGTAATGAATCTTGTATTAAAAATATAAACTAAGTGAGGAAATTATGTCAACAATTAGAACTTAGTAGTGTTTGTGTTCTTATTGTATTGTACAATGATTTTATATTCGCATATTAATGCAGTAGAAATAGTATTTTTAAAGATAAATAATTGCTAGATTAATGGTATGGATTATACGCGTAATCAATCATCAAAAATACTATTACAAGCAAATGTCTACATTAGAATTTTTTTATTAATTACCTTTATTATAACTAGATATCAAGTTGTTATCGAAACGTAACACTAAGGTTTTACAGTTTATAGAACTTCTCTGTCTTTATCTTTACCTTCTTTAAGTAAACCTAATATCATGTCCTTATGTCCTGTTATGTCCTTATGTATACTAAAAAAATACACGCATTTAAAACGGTCATAATATAAAGTCTATAAGTAAATATCTTATCGTTCAAAAGCCAAAAACGTATACAAATAGTAGACAATTAGTCACCCAAGTTAAACCGTTTAACTATTTCCAGAATGGCTCGACCGCTGTTGTTCCTCAGTTTATTAATACTCCAGCATCGCCGCTTGAGAGCGCTGAAAGACGAGACAGCTGTTGCCGAGCAGGTTGATGTAGAGTCAGGTCCACCAACTGCCCGTACTGACCGTTGGGAAGTACACCGTGCCGATATGACAAAAAAATTAACATTATGTAATTTTTACGCAAGGCCAACGTTGATTTAAAGGGTTTACAACAAATTTTAATTTATGGGAAATTTGATTTAAATATTTGTATAGATAAGGGTGAGTAAATTAGGTGTAACAGATTTTATGACGTAGCTATGTCACTAGCTGATTTATTTGCCAGGATCGCAAGCAACAATGGTAACTCTTTTATGTTTTGTCATTTTTACTGCAGCATAGCATAATTTTTTACTTTCTACCTTGTTTAAGCTGGCACAGTAAGGATGGCGACTCCTGTCAGATTATGATCAGATTACCTCTGGCTGGCCTATGTGACTAACGCCGCCACGATACCTCGCTGCCTTTAATTCACTGCACAATCCCTGGGTCCATAATCAAGGACAGTTTAGTTGTTATTGTTGTTTTTAGAATAAAACAAGCATTGCTTTCGTGAAGATTTTCTAACTCCAGTTTGACGGTTCAAAAGCTATAGGCTTTTAATTTTCTGGCTGAACAAGAAATTAATTTTATGTTCATTTAAGCTAGTTCATAAACTAAACAAAGTAGTAGTTTGAAATATCATTCAAAGACTAATGTCTCTGAAGAGTAACTAAATTTTATATCTATAGTAAACGCAGTACGTAGTTTAAGAGCGCCTATGTACAGGGTGTCCAAGAAAAACGTTTCAGGACTTAAGGTGAGTGATTAGGTACATTAAAAGGAAGAAAAAAGTTCCAGTGAAGGTTGGCCTAAAACGCTTATTTTCTCAGATATCCGCCATTTTGTATTTTCCACCAAATATTTATTATTTGAAACATGTTTTAACGGATTATTTTCAAATTTGGTATGTGTTTGAAACTAGTAGACCACTATTAATAAAAAATAGTTAGCATGATCCAAGCTCAAAATACAAAATGGCGGCCATTTAAAATTTTGAAACTAAAATACTTTGTTAACGGTAAAGCTTAAAATGGCTGCTATTTTGGATTTTGAGCTTGGATCATGCTAGTTATTTTTACTAATAGTAGTCTACTAGTTTAAAACACATACCAAATTTGAAAATAATCCGTTAAAACATGTCCTAAAGAAAATATATTTTGTGGAAAACACAAAATGGCGAATATCTGAGAAAATAAGCGTTCTAGGCCATACCTCCACTGAAACCTTTTTATTCCTTTTAATGTACCCTACCACTCACCGAAGTCCTGAAACGTTTTCCATGGACACTCTGTATAAAATATATAAAAGCGAGAATATATAAACATGTCTCTTATTTCTAAACCATGTCACATGACCCTATGTATGCCAATTACGGTCTCATCACCCAATCAAATCCACATGCAACTATTTATTTACCTTAGAGGAAGGAGAGGATGTTATTCTCCAACATCTTGTAGGAATTGGGTCGCGAAAATATAATGAGCATTTTTTAAGCAATTCATTTCTGTGTTTAGGAATATTGTAAATATATTTTAGTTTTCCTGTAGAGGGAGAAAGTATGTGTTTGTTCTCTGGTACCGTTTATTGAAGCGTTGCGAATTCTCGTCTTACAAAACCTCCACTTTAGTTCGCCACCGTCATGAGAGCCGATGGCCGCGGTAATGCTTCATGTGATTACGATCACTATCCGGTCGATCAAAGGCTCGGATCAGCACTCGGCTATTCCAGGTACCTCCGCCTCCCTGTTTATGTGTCTTTCCCTGATTACACAAATGCCAATCAACGAAAACGAAAATACCGCCGTCACTCAACCAGGGACATGTTTGTCTAGCTGTTCCCAATGAGAGAACCTCCCCCATCTCGGATGTCAAGTTATGACAAACCTCAGTCATCTTGATTGATTCCAGTAACGCTTTTTATTTGTTTATTTATTCAAATACTTCTGTCGTTTAACTTGCTAAATTTGAGAAGTTGGAAAAATCGGTTCTTTTAATAATTTCTGGACGGTTTACTAATTTGATAAATAAATGTGTACATGTCAGTAGTCAGCTTAGGTTTGCATTTAATTTTGACGGTAAATATTAATCGTATTGACTTAGACGTTCCACACCGAAGTTCTCATAGACGGCAAATCTCAATTGTTATTACTATTATTATTACCTTTCTGAGATGGCGAAATGGTTCTGACTATAGTTTTATGGGGTGTATAATGGGCTGAGGTTGAGGTTGAGGGCTACAGTATAGAGAGAACAAAGTAGTAGTTACTAAATTTGTAAACTTCTTGTATTTGTAAACTTGTAAACTATTTGTATACTTGATAGTGCCAAGAGGTCTGCATATACCGCATAATTTATTATACAGAGTTGTTTTAAAGTCTCTTCTTTCTCTCATAGTCTTTTCTACAATTTATATTTAAAGTGGTTTTCTTGTATGGTATTCTTTAAATAATCTTGTAATGATAACATCTATCTTGACACTTAAATCCTAAAACTATGCCCCTACTAAAACCTATCTTTAACTTATTTAAAAAAAAACTATGTTTTAAACGGTGCAACCTTTCTGAATTTCGACCGAACCACTGTTGTCGGGGCGGAAGGCAGTCCTAGTCCTATTCCATGTCGAATAAAGCCTTACTTAGGCATTGGAAAGTATACTCCTACATCTTTGACCTCATAGACATCCAAATATAGAAACTTAAAACACCACACTTTTTACATGTATCTTTTAAATATCCATTTTTTATATTATTAAGACAATTTTATATTTCAAAAATAGTCCCCGAAAGACTAAAAACGGTTTTATCACAAATTGCGCTCGTTTTCACGGAGAATATGAACACAAATTGTTCTTTATTGTTAAAAGCAGAAATTTAGATGGACCAATTTCGGCTTTCCCGGGGTATATTACGCAAAATATCATAACTCCACCGTAAGGTAAAGATTAAACACTAACTTTATATATATTATAGATTCAACTGTGTGTTATTTTAAGTTTAGTTCCAATTTTTTGTTATTCTTTTTATATCTTATTTTTCTACGCATTTTTACATTTTGATGGAGAACGCTCCAACCCCGGCCTTGATATTACCAAACACCAACATTTTCTAAGGAACCACCATCAATTAATAGCCCGATGACAAAATGGAAATCAGACCCAGATTTGACCTTCAAGGTACGTTTCAATCACTACAAATGTGTGCCGGACATGTGCCCACCGTGTGCTCGGCACAAATCTCCAAGGTCGTGCATAAATCGCCGCACATGTGCCGGTGCGACTTTTGTGCCCAACGTCTTGGTGACAAAACTTGGGCCGCGTGCACATTGATGACAGGTAAACATAAGACATCTGCTATCTTAATGGTTAGCGTCTTGGACTTCGGTGCTAGAGGTGCTGGTTCCCCAGAATCCCCAGTGGGTCCCCAGAGGTCGATCCCCAGAATGTTTTCAACATTTAGATGAGAATATTCATTAAAAATAGGGTACTTCGGGCTACATAGCTTAAGCTGAGCCTGCAATTGGCAAAACAGATTTTAAAAAAGACAAGAAAACATAACCTCAAATTTCTATCAGTATTGGTGCAACCACCAGTGACTAGTTGTGTGCAACGAACCTAGGCGTAGCCTTGGATTGGCTCGACTAGTTGAGTCGTTCGAGCAAGAGACAGTGCTGTGGAACATTACTAGGTAGTTCAAACCACAAGAACTCCAATACCTGTGAAGGTAAATCAGTGAGATGTAGCTATCACCCATAGCTAAAAATCTTACAGTGGTAGCTAACATTTCCCCTCTAGTAATGAGGTTTCGATAATTGCTGTTTTTCTAAATTTCCGGTCCAATCAGATCCAACAAAAAAATGAAAAATAACAAAGTCAAACGGAGGAAATTTTCGAGGCCACGTTGTGAGTGTCGATTTCATCAACGAGTTTAAGGCACCTTCTCACCAAAAAATTTCTTATCCACCATCTAGGTCGTTTTCACTTCTTTCTTCTTAGTATGAACTAAGATCCCTCCACGACTCTCAGGTCACCGCGCTGGAGAGGCCTCGGGGTGCGAGATGCAATAAGTCCTGCTTTATGAGTGGTGTAGAACTCCGCAACAGACACACACATGTTGCACTACAATGATGTACGCACCAGCCAAAACTTAAAAGCAGATGCTACTATTCCACGGAAATTAACTGTAGATCACAATATAATCGAAATCAGCTACTATAAAATACAATTTCACCAAAGCACAACAATAGAGCAACTGCAATTGACTTTGTCTGCCGTTCGTTGGTCGCGGCACTGTTGCCCCGAATGGAAACAATATCAAAATACACGATATGTGACCGTGACAAGTGCCCAAGACTTGTAGTAATGGAAACGTACCTTTCGGGGTTTTATCCGGTGACCTTCAGTGTTGAAAGCTATTATAACAACTCAGTCATTTTTTGTGTTGACACACCTACCACCTAGTTTGTGGTGTTACGAAATCTCAATTGAATTTTATCCTATATCATTTTACCGATACGAATTCCTTATCAAAGTCCGACACTATTTTACAGTAACCATATTTCAACTGGCGGCAGAATGTTTATCGAACGTAAACATGAGCCTCGGGTGCTATTTCATCACCGCTCACCTCCGATGATATATTAGTATCGTTCTATTTGAACTTTTTACAATCCTCACTAAAAGTTGAGAGAAGTTCTCAACTCAAACACAGCGCCACAATCAGGCCGGCAAACATTGTTATCAACGCAATCGTGGGTCGTAAACTTCAAATTTGGATCTGCAGATCTGCGGACGCGGCGCGTGCCAGGGGCGGGCATCGTGACCACCGTACCTTGGGATACTATTATATACACTAGAGACAATTCTTATTTCGAGCTCTATCTGTAAGCTATTTGCAGAAAAAATTATAAAATCAATCGAATTCCTTCTACATTTATCGTAATAATCTATCAAAACTATGTGTCTAAAAAACAAAATTTTTCCTCTATAAATATAATGAAATTAACTATAAAAACTAAATTAAATGGAATACTGGCTACAGTAAGTGAAAGCAGTGATGGGTCATTCCTGTGATATCATAAAATGTCACCTGCAGATAGCATATGTGACCAATATCAACAATCAACATCGCTGCGGTACCTTATAGTTTTTAATTACATCAAAAAGTTTCTAAATTAATTGTCACCTATATGTATATATTTTCTTACCATTACCATAAATACTAACCATTTAGTTAAAGAGAAACTTAATGCAGCTGAATTATTGACTCGTAATAATTTAAAAATAGATATAAATACAAACAAAATATCTACGTGTAGGAAAAACATTATTTGGCATTTACTAATGTGTAAAACTCTACTGATGTAGATCATTAGACTACTAAAACACAAATATAACTTTTAAATGTTTACTACTAAATAATATTAACAGTTTACATCTTTAAAATATTACATAAATTTTCTACAGTATTTCATTGAGCAGTACGACAGTACTTTGTTTAAGTTAAATTTCATTCTTTTTTATGGATATGTTAATTTCACAGGAGTTGAAAGTTTCACTTTACACGTGTTAGGAACCTCTGCCATATCAATATAACATAAAAAGTTGACAAGATAATAAAAACTTTGATATTGTTAGCCTGAAAGACTGCCGTTTGTGGCAAGCTTATGGAAGACAAGACGAGTTTTCGACAACAACATTTAGTGATACATCACGTTAGAGGGCCAAGGGGGCTGATTAAGTTGACCGAAGTCTTGTCCGAAAGGTAATACAAAACTTCAGAGAGAATTTCACATAACCTTATGTACATAAAACAAATGTATCAAACAAAATTAGTATTCTTAATGGTGTTAGTAATGTTTCCATTTCATTTTATTTAATATCTCTGTAAAATAAACTTTACAACAATGAGACGAAAAATTACAAAAAAAATTTTCCTCGGGTCTTTTTATAGCTGTTGGGGTGTATTCACTCTAATAGAACTTTACCTTAATTACATTACATTACAGTAATTAATTACATTAGCTAGTTGATTGATTACATTTATTTGTTTTAAATTCCAAGGGGTTACATTTCAGATCTACAATCATGCTCTAAACCTATGGGTAGATGTAGAAAACGACATTTTTGTTTCCCATAAAATTAAGTATTTCAGTTAAAAAATTAAATGAAATCTTAAAAATGGCATAATAGTGGAATCTTGTTGCCAATCAATGGTATAAAAGATTACTATTTTTTATTTACTATTATATTAAAATCAGTAGCCATACATTGAATTGTTTTAAATAATAATATATACATATATTATATCACATCAAAAACAATTATATATTTAAAATAAATCTATTTGTACGCTGTTATACATTTTTTAATTTATTTTTTTGCGTTTTATGTAGACTGGTTTTATAAATACGAGTATAATCATTCTTCTAACGGTAATACATTACGAGTTAGAAAATGTTTGTATTTACCTCCCTGTGGGAAACAGATGAGATCATGGATATGTCTGAAGAGAATGTTTTCAGTGCTTATGTTCTTATGTTTCAATTGTTCATCTTAACAAATTGCTAACACCCCACCCCCCCAAGAGCTAAGATATATTAATGTAAAAAATAACAAATGTTTCTATGACTATACCTTCAAAATATATCTATTATTGTAGCTCTAACACGGATAAACTATAAGAGCTTAGTACGAATATTATTTTTCACCTAGACCCTCAACAGTTTCGTAGGCCAAATTAGACGTGTAATTGGTGCGTGATTCAAGCACCAAGCGATAGGGCGTAAATATAGGGGTGGCATTGTGGGACTTCACCCCAGACGATTAAACCCAACCCCATGCATTCCCGTGCACATCCTCCCTTCTGGTTATGTAATATTTCACTTGCTAAAAAGAAATGTTAATTTTCTTCACTCTTCGCGGAGTCTTCTCAAAGCTACTTAACAACAAATCAACCCTTTGAGTGGATTCACTTGTTTATATGATTTAAAACTAAATACATTATTATTATTTTAATATTTACATCTGTTATTTACACAATGCTAAAATCTACAGTTAATTATGTAAATGTAGTTTGAAGGTTTATAACGATTTTGGCTGTTATTTTTCATAATTAAACTATTAATACGTGAACTAAAGCCATCCGGTATATGGCATATTTAATGCTTGAGGTGTCAAAAGAATGATCTTAGAGTTTAGTTGTGTACAAAGGTTTTCTTTCTAATTTTATTCTAAAAAATGTGGCGTGCTCTTAATGAACGATTTCCCCATAAGATTAATTATTGTAAAGGTCAGTCAATCTCAGCCTAGCCACTGAGAATGTCTCTTCACAGCAAGTGCAACACGTTTGGCAATACAAACTACATGACGACGCGGTTGACACCGAAATTCAACTTGACAATATTGTAAAGAGTTTGTTAATTGAAAACATTTAAGGAAGATAAACATAAATATAACAAAAGAGCAGATTCTAATGAATATGTCTGTTGTAAGGTATTACGATTGATAGATTGAATTATATTTTTTTATAGATAGCAATATACTAAGTTTAACTATTATGAACTAAATATTTGTTATTAAATATTTGGAAAACTAAAACAACCACAAAAATCGAACCCTACAATATTCTACTTCAACGTCTATTTTTTAGGTGCATAGAGCCGTATGAGTTTACTATTATTCTGAAAATAATTTACTGTCTGTTGTCTAATACAAGTTGTTTTAATTTCTAACATTCAAATCAAACCTACTTGTAGTCACAATACGACTTTGTAATACAAATACTGGCTGATGATACTAATGTTTAACAATTATAAATTCCTGCTCCAGTTGAAGTAGAGGGAAAATATAAATATACAACCTACTACCACAAACAATTAAGGCTAGAAATAAATTCTAAAACATTTCAATCGTATGTTTTAATTTACTTAATTTAACTTTACTATTTAATTATGAGTTACGCAAGTTGTTAAATCCATTGATTGCTGTTGTATAGACTTTTTCAATGGCATACAACTTACTTACTAATACTTTAATATATATTACTATTTTTTTTATTTAGATCCTAATAATTAGCTATATTAGGATTATATTTCAAAGTATAAATTAGTGCCTTTGTCTATTTAGGCTGTAAAGAAAATTACATTTAATATAGAATAAAATAAATGTTGGATGTAATAACAAATAACAATTTCCTTACAAAATTTAATGGTTATTTACCTTAAAACTGTTAAGAATGTTGTCACAACATTACCATGATACAGAATTATCATAACATGGTATACAAACCATTCTGCATTCATGTGTTTCGATATTTTTGTTAAGTTGTAATCAGGTTATATAAAATCTCTGAAAACTAAGGTATTTGATTTTTATTTTAAACATAAAAGATTACTTCTATGCCTTAAGCACCATACATTTGTCAAGTTTTATGAATGGGCATTTCAATTCATTGTAGTTTTACAAATTTTTTAGTTCTTTCATAAATCATTATCTTTTGATTTATTGAACGTAAGTTATAACATGTTTTCTCTCAATTCTAGTGTTATAGCTTTATTTTTCCTCTCATTGTAACTATTGTTATTATTTTCAACATTAAAAACTAGTAAATTTAGATACACCCGCAATACAACACATAATCTATTCAGTATTAAGGAAAATATCGTGTGTATAAAATCAACTGTATTGCAGTCTGGTCATTTATCCTCTACTGCCTAGTTTCAACAACAATCGATACAACATATGTTTTAAATTGGTCAGTATCCAAAAAGTGTATGTCATTTTATGCACATATATATTACAAACTTGTATGTCATTGTGATTGTTTGCCCCCCACAAACAATAATAGAATAGTAATTGAATAGTAGAATTGAATATTAATGTTGCAATGTTTTCCCCAACTTTTAAACCCTGTAACTCTAAAACTGAATGACAAAATATATTTTTAAGGGTAAATTATATTTGTGACCAACGTTAATCGTCAAATAAACTATTTGAATTATTATAGCTCAGTTTGAATTAAATTTCAACTTAGAAAGGCGTATTAAAATTAATTTATATTCATAAATTAAAATAAATTCATACTCTATTTTTACTTATATACTTTTTTAATTTCACCTCTAATCACAACTAACTAAAAAATTGTAATAAACTCTAGGAAACAGAACAATTAAGGGTTTGGTTTAGAAAGAAGAAACAATAAATATTGGCATTACGCGTATAATACAGATATGAAGACGTCTATACTCCTTACTTTGTTGTTTTCAAGTGCAATCCATTTAGGTAGATATTTACGATAAGTGTTGAATCTTTCCTGAAATTTGTTTTTTAATATGCTTTATAATTATTGTAAATACAGTACATGTTCTTTTAGTTAAGGAAACAAATGAATTTACGTTTTTAAATATATAGAAAATACAAAATTGTTAGACCTGTAATAGCGTTACTATGTTTACAATCCTAAATTAAAGCCGTTGTATTGTACTCCGAAATGTTTCTGTTTTAATCAAACAATCGGTTATAAAATCTGCAGACACCTTGGCATAATGGTAACGTTTGATAAATAGGAAACAAAACATTACTTGAATCAAATTGATAAAAAATTTAGTTTTTATAACGTTGCCTTAATTATCTACTTCCTCCAGACAAAATGTTTGAAATTACGATTTATTTCAAATTTCACACTTATTTAGAAAGGTGTTCGCAAAAATATCTTGATATTTTCCTACGTGACATCCAGTGGTGCATTGATAAAATAAAATCACTGTGTAAATAATATTAATTAGACTAAATCTAAAATACTAAATTATATTAAAATACCAATACACAATAAAGAAGCAAAGAATAATAAATAAATTATTCACTATGAGGAATCCAGATAGAAAAACATATTACTATTACGTAAAAGTTCAGTTTTAGTGGCAAAACAGGTGGTTTTAATGTATACTATTGACACGTGATTAGAACATCAAAGGCATTTGCAAATGAGGACGTCTTACAAAGTATGAACCAGGCCAGAGATGATTTGGTGATGTAGCCAATATGGTACACAAGCAAGTCTGAGCCGATGCTACATAAGCACACGCTGCGGCGCGGCTCGGCGTGGCATTGCAATAAATACTGGAATATTTCCTTGTCAGCGAACGGGCTCCGATTTTGGTAAATATTTTATCTATGGATCAGCATGTCTTGTATCAACAACCATTTCTGTTTAAAATTTATTGTAAGAAATTCAGACAATGGCATATATTAATTTTATGCACATATATATTACAAACTTGTATGTCATTGTGATTGTTTTCCCCCCACAAACAATAATAGAATAGTAATTGAATAGTAGAATTGAATATTAATGTTGCAATGTTTTCCCCAACTTTTAAACCCTGTAACTCTAAAACTGAATGACGAAATATATTTTTAAGGGTAAATTATATTTGTGACCAACGTTAATCGTCAAATAAACTATTTGAATTATTATAGCTCAGTTTGAATTAAATTTCAACTTAGAAAGGCGTATTAAAATTAATTTATATTCATAAATTAAAATAAATTCATACTCTATTTTTACTTATATACTTTTTTAATTTCACCTCTAATCACAACTAACTAAAAAATTGTAATAAACTCTAGGAAACAGAACAATTAAGGGTTTGGTTTAGAAAGAAGAAACAATAAATATTGGCATTACGCGTATAATACAGATATGAAGACGTCTATACTCCTTACTTTGTTGTTTTCAAGTGCAATCCATTTAGGTAGATATTTACGATAAGTGTTGAATCTTTCCTGAAATTTGTTTTTTAATATGCTTTATAATTATTGTAAATACAGTACATGTTCTTTTAGTTAAGGAAACAAATGAATTTACGTTTTTAAATATATAGAAAATACAAAATTGTTAGACCTGTAATAGCGTTACTATGTTTACAATCCTAAATTAAAGCCGTTGTATTGTACTCCGAAATGTTTCTGTTTTAATCAAACAATCGGTTATAAAATCTGCAGACACCTTAGCATAATGGTAACGTTTGATAAATAGGAAACAAAATTTTACTTGAATCAAATTGATAAAAAAGTTAGTTTTTATAACGTTGCCTTAATTATCTACTTCCCCCAGACAAAATGTTTGAAATTACATTTTTTCAAATTTTACACTTATTTAAATAGGTTTCTGTTCGTGAAAATATTTTGATATTTTCTACATCCAGTGGTGCATTGATAAAATAAAATCACTGTGTAAATAATATTAATTAGACTAAATCTAAAATACTAAATTATATTAAAATACCAATACACAATAATGAAGCAAAGAATAATAAATAAATTATTCACTATGAGGAATCCAGATAGAAAAACATATTACTATTACGTAAAAGTTCAGTTTTAGTGGCAAAACAGGTGGTTTTAATGTATACTATTGACACGTGATTAGAACATCAAAGGCATTTGCAAATGAGGACGTCTTACAAAGTATGAACCAGGCCAGAGATGATTTGGTGATGTAGCCAATAGGGTACACAAGCAAGTCTGAGCCGATGCTACATAAGCACACGCTGCGGCGCGGCTCGGCGTGGCATTGCAATAAATACTGGAATATTTCCTTGTCAGCGAACGGGCTCCGATTTTGGTAAATATTTTATCTATGGATCAGCATGTCTTGTATCAACAACCATTTCTGTTTAAAATTTATTGTAAGAAATTCAGACAATGGCATATATTAGGTATATCCTAATGTTGAGATAATTTTACTGTAAGCTTAATTATTAATTTCTACTTAGTGTCGTGAAAAGCTTTTGGTATCGTTATGAAAATTTCAATGAATTTTCAACACTAAATAGTACTAGGGGCATCAGATAATACTAGTTGTACTTTTGGTGTCAGTACGGTTATCATATATCAATGATACTAATAATGGTTATATGTAATTAATAAAATCTTAGTATATTTAAGTTTTCCCCTATTTTATTCTACATTTAAAATATATTAGCCCTTCTGACATTATTCTAAACAGATTAACAAATCTTGTTTATCTGCAAGGGAAATCAGCCAAATTGAAGTATTTGGCTGGTTGCTTCATAATGGCAACCAAAGGTCGATAGAAGTGTTGAATAAAACTTCAAACAGTTTAAATTAATTACGGTTGATTTAGCTTCAGAGATTGATACTCAGGTATTGCAGCGGTTTCTATTTGTATGTTTAACCTAAACTAAAACCTTGATACAGTTGTTTCCATTATTATTATTATTATTACCTTTCACTTAGCATGAGTAAGTTGTATCCTACATAAACTGAAATTGTCATATTGAAAAACCAAAATATCCTTGGTTTGTCAAAAATATCCCACCAAAGTATTTACATTGAAATAAGCTAAGCAATAGTTTATTATGTTTTCATTAACAACAAAAGTATATTTATTTTTATAAATTACTATCCCATGTTTTTGAAGTACTCAGTGAATATTTATAAACTGAAATAAAACATTCATAGTCTAATTGATTTTTTGTCATTTGTAACAAAGGTTTTCCATAGTTTTATTTTAAACCCCTTTACTTCAATCTTACTACGAAAAAGTCAAAAATGTTTTGAAGAGGATAATTTTAAAAACTCAATAACTTCGTAGCGAACTTTAAAATAAGCTAATCCTAATATAAATTTCAACAAGAGTATAAAACATGGCAGTATATTACAGTCACTGGCTTAAAAAAATTTTTACTTTTTCTGAGTAACATTTGAGCCATGGTGAAGAGAATAATTAACTTTACCATCGATTGAGGTGCTACCTGGGAAATAAACTTTAAAAACCAATACTTAAACGATGTGAAATCACATTGGTAAAGTTTTGGTCCAGTAATTAAAACGTCCAGTGACGCGGGACTTCTGACAGGCTGTGAGTTGTTAACTCTGACTAGATTATGCTGCTAATACTTGGCTGTCGTTAATTTTACCTCACAAGTCATACTCCCAAGGTGACGGACAGTTAAGGTTAAAAATATAAGATATAAGTAATAGAGGTGTGATTTTTTTAGCTGTACCCTTACTTTGTGCGTGATTCTTCTGAGGAATCCCTAACCGTCCACAAATCCACGTTAGGGTCTACATTCGTGCTCACCTGGAAGAACAAACAGAAGGCGACCCATTGGTAGAACTTGTGGACCTTCTTCTCCCTGTAGCCCTTGGTGTTGTCCACCCCGGGGTACGGCACCTCCACACCAACCTTCTTGCCGAAGCTGGCGGGTACGGTGTAGGTGGAGTGTATCCAGCACCAAGTGTTCAGAACTTCCGGAGGAAGGTCCTTGGCGTGCACGCACTCTATCGGGTTGCCCACGAACTGCCTGGCGGCCAGGATGAGGCAGGAGACGACCAGGAGAGCGGACGTGACGCGGTAGTGGAGTCGGAACACCGGACTGTCTGTATTGGTGCGGCCGAGCCTGAACAGGTCTCTGACTCCTTCGAAGATCTCGTACATCACGAGATTATTTCAAATTTGGTTTCATGGCTTTTACGTCTTCCATAGCACTAAATTGAAGAAGCTGTTTGAGTGGGTTATCTATCTCATCATGGTAGTGTTTCTACAAATTTTAAAATATAGAAAACCGAATCACAAAAGTTGAAAAATGAGTTTTTTTGGATTTTTGATCACTGAAATACGTTTAAAAAGTTCTTCAAGATATCAATACGAGTACATAGTTATTATAACTGTACATATTTTTTTAGTATGCTATAAACATCGAGGAATAAGATCTTCACTTTAAAGAAATCTAAATGTTGAAATTCATAGTTTTCGGCCGTGAGCTTGTATCTTGCAAGATTTTACTATTTATTTTAATTTTCCTAAGTCGGTAGCTGTCGTGTTTCCTATGTTTTATCCGACCACATAGACTGAAAATCTGTCTGTGGAACGTAACAAGCAAAATATATGGATAGTTAAACACAGTACAAGGTGGGTAGTACTAATAAAATTGAATTAAAACTCAGGGCTCCGATGCAGAATCATCGTTTATGTAGTGAATGCATCAGAATGCATCATCTAGTGAGTTTTTCCAAGTTGACCAGAAAGCACATGCTACCACCACTTAGATGATTAGTATACAGGTTGATTGAAAAGTAAGTTGCACCCCCTTAACCTTCTTAATACTTGATTTAATTGAAATCGATTTACTGTAAACTTCTCCGATATGAGAGGCCACATTATTGATTGTTATTTTGAAAATTTTCACCTTTAGGGGTAGTATGGTTGCTTTAGGGGGGTAGCTCAAAATTTTCAATTGTAGAGCTCTATTGAGTGACCCCTCATTTTAAAGAGCTTCTTAAAAGAAATATAATGGTGCAAATTTGACGTTGATATCTTATCTCTTACCAAAATGGTAGCCATTTAAAACATTTTAATTGTTTAAAGATGGCTATGGTAAACGATAACAATAATAATTTCTTTATTTAAAAAATTCAATTATGAAATAAATAGTAAATTAATATACCTTTTATTTTATTAGATGTTCAATTAGCTCTCGTTGTACCTCCATGCAGTGGTACAATCTTTTTTCAAACATGTTATTCATAGTTTCTTCAGCCATTTAAAACATTTTAAGTGTTTGATAAAAAAATATTGTTTATGAACTTTCAATTTATATCAAGGCAACATTTTCTCTTGAAAATATATCAAATAGTGAAAAAGTTAAGGGGGAGGTGCAGCTTACTGTTCAATCACCCTGTATACTTTTTAAAAATAAACAATATACTTGGACAGGTCTAGCGACTCTAACATTGGAACATGTTAGTTCAAACATGTGGTAATTATAACTACTAAAGCTATATGTTAGTTGTAGTAATAGGCCAAAAAAATAAGTAGTGCAAACTTCCATAGTGTAAATATTCTAATTTAAGATGAAGACGTGAGCGTTCGAGCTTAAAAGATAATTTCTTTTATGCCGTGTTTTTTCTTACTTTTACTGAATTGCTAATAGAGTTTATATAAAACAACAAATTAATAAACGTATACCCCTAAATAATTGTTAACCTTGTTCTCAATAATTTTAGCTTAATCTGAAGGAAAGGCACGCCGCTGCTTTGCCGTTTTTTTGGAGGCTTAGCAAGTTTGTTCTTTTATGACAAGAAAAGTTGTATCTCAAGTATAAGAAGAGATATTTTTACAATTCTGCTTTTTAATCGGATTGAATCTTTTATGTTCAAAAAAGAAATAAATTAAAAGTGTGTTTTATTGAAGCACAAAACAATATTTTTACATTGTTTCTAAGACTTTAAATATTATATTTATAATTAGTAACCAAAAAATATTAATGTTATTTGATTTTTAACAGAAAATAGCTAAAGCCTAGAGAACTCTTAAAAATTACTCCCTCCATTTGGAAAATTTAAACATAACATGTTAAAAAAAGTTAAATGAGCTCTGAAGTACCTACACATGATACCATCGCTGGAAGAACAAGTGAATTAATTATTAAAAGGTTTTACTGCCCTTTAAGGCGCTACTAAATAATAATTTTCCTGATATAGGAGAAAGATCGAACACTACAGAGGTTAAATATTTTACATTTATTATGCTGTCAGTGTGCAGTAAATGCCATTGAATAGGGAATATAAAATCGTACCAATTCTGGTAAGTCCGTATGTTATAAACTTCAATTAGGCCTACGGTTAATAACCAATTGATGTTTATATTGTAAAGTCTAGTTAATTTTACCCAAGAAATAAAACGAAATAAGTTTGTCTAGAGAGTACCGGAACACCATGTATAAACAATAGAATGCGATTTACATAAAACTGAAACGTTTAAAGGCCTCGGTTAGCCCCGCATTGGGGCCACTGTTTGATCACTTGAGCGATAGCCTCTATAAATGTCAACAACAACATTTAATGGCACCGCTTGACCGCTGTTCAAACTCTTCACTTTTAACTAATTTTCAATTTCTCTTCTAGAGGTAAATCTTTTCATTTACTCTTTTTTGAATGTGTTAAATAACATTATTGTTGTTGTTTTTACCAATAACACCCTGTCTTTCATTTTCAACTCCCCAAAGTCATGAATTTGTTATTTGCCGAACGTGTTATTAGTCTCTAACAACTATGTTCTATTCAAATTATTTATTCTGTTGTATATGTCAGAGAATTAAGATTAAAATAGATAAGATAAAAAAATGGTAAATGTATTAATAAATCTTTGTTTAAGATAGTAGCGCTCTGGTTTAACGATTCTCAAGGGAATTTTCTAATTAACAACTTTATATTTATTTACTAAATGAATATTAAGATGTTTTTGTAGCGTTGCAAAATTATTTAACGCTTTACAAAAAATGTTGTTGTTATTAAATTGTTCTGCTACATATTAGTGAAAGTAATTGTTAAAATAATTTTAGTATAAGACATTCCATACTTCAGTTAAAATTTGACATTCACTTGGTTGAATTAAGAGAAAATATTATTTTTTATGTTATTTCCATTTTAATTATAGGCATAAACAGTTTAGAGCAAAAAGAGTTCAGTTTTAAGATATAAAATATTTTAGAAAAACACTATACCTAATGGCATCTTGAGTTTAAAAAATACAATTAATTTCTGAAGTTTTTTACACTTATAACTACGAATATGAAAATGTTTTAAAATATAACACACAAACACCACTTAAAACCTTTCTACACAATTTTAAAAATATATTACACTTTTTACAAAAACTTGTTTCACTTTTCGACCACTTTAAAACCAAACACGCACACACGTCTTCCACTGGTCACGGATCGCTCTATTTCTGTTTAGGGAGATAAGTTTTCTTGAGGAGGCGCGGCATATCTTAAGCGACGAGATACAAGTGGCTGCGCGAGTGCAGGGCGGGTGGGGAGGCGACTGTCGAGTACCGACTACCCCAACTCACACGTAGGTCGCGGGTTCGAGACTCGGAGTCTGAGCCATTTGGCACCACACCCGCTGCTGACCACCTTCAAACATCTTAATGCTTTATACCCTCAGATTGATGGCATTGTTTGGCAGTTACAACTGTCTTTGTAGTCGAAAGCCGCAATTGACATTGTTGTTGGGACTATTTTGATAATTATTTATTAGTTTATTTATAAAGGAACTAGAACGGGAAAGTTATGTAAATAAATATTATTACATGTATTACCTTTGACTAAACATCACTAATAAACTGCACAAGAAATGTAATTTCAATATTATTGAAATTCTTCATCTCAAAAAGATTCAACTTCATACTTTACTTAAGAATAAAAAGCAAAATAATTTTACATATTCAAACATTGTATAATATTTCTAAATAAATCTAGATTTGTGTCTCTACATTGCTCAGAGTTATTCATTTTTTAGTTTCGTGCATTAGAGAAGCCGAAACAAGTCTTATCTCAATTTGTGTATGTTTGTGTTTGTCTGTCTGTCTATGACGCTCAATGAGGCATTTTACGCCGTCTTCTTAAAAAACCGGTAGAACTGATAATAATGAAACTTATTTAATGTATTTTCTAAATTTCAAAAAAAGTTTATATAAACTTTTTTCAGTTAGTAAATTAAAACTTAAAATGGATATTATGAATAGCATAACATTTATATTATTTGATATATTTGTACTATTTTGGTAATTTGGGCTTCATTATAGAGTTTGGTTCAAAATTTGGTAAAATTCAAGTGTTTAAATTGTATACTTATTATTTTTATGTAGTTAAATTAAAGATTGCAATTTTGGACAACAATATTTTTTTATTCTCATTACATACTTCAAATTTATATTAATTTAATTATTATTTAACACTTTTAGTAGAACACTCACACACTCATTTCAAACATTACGTCAATAATTGTATCCACCTTCCGAATAATTAAAAAATTAACGTCTCATTGCAAATTTGTTTCAGTTTAAGTGCACAACTTCTACAAAGTAATTTTACTGGCCATTTTACCGTATATTTGGGCTACTTACTTAAGTTTTACTATTATTTATTGTAATTACTGCCAACTAATGTAATTTAATATGTTGTTTTATGAAGTTTCTGATATTTCACACATGATTTATTGAGATAGGACCAACTCATGAAGAATAATATATTAATGATATAATTATTATTTAGTATAATTTTATATTTGTAAACAAATAGGACTTAACCAGCATTTTCCGAGCTTTAAGCTACACAACGTTTCTGGAGCTGAATAAATTCCTCCCATTTTCAAGCGATATCTACATTAAAAATGTTCACCTAAAAAAGGACTGATGTAAAAAAGTGCCTTAGCCTGACATCCGCAAAGGCCTCTATTATCCGATACGACTAGTCACCCCACTGGAGGGTCCCCACAGAGAGGTCTTTTAATATTTTGAACGAATGTTTTTCATTTTTATAACTTAGGTTTTAATTATATCCACAAGAACTACATAAGACATTTAAAACGAAAGATAGAAAAAATAAAAAATTTTGTACAATCTATATTTGAAGTTATTTTCATACTCTAACCTTTGTAGCAATTAAAAATATTGGCTTTTCCCTGAGATCAAAAATGTAGGCGTCAACTTTAAAATTCTTTATGAGAAGCTTGACTTCTGATAAATCAAATAACACTATGTTTCTCCCCTGAAAAGAGTGCGGCGACAAAATTCGAAAATGTAGCACCGCTTTCGAGATATCCAGAGATCAAGGATGTAGGAGTCATCATAAAACCTTTCAATAGAAGCTTTTCATGCGACGTAAACATAACATAACACTGTGTTTCCCACATGAAACCAATGGTGCAAACGAAATTCAAAAAGGTTGAACTGATTTCATATAGGACTAGGATATAGAAGTCAACATAAAGGTTTTCATTAGTGATGCAATCACAATTCAAAAAGGTTGACCCCAAGAACCAAATAATGAATGCTTATTGCAATATTTTACCCGAAGTCCTACGTAATATTCAGATTGAATTTACAAATAGGTTGTGTTGCATTACTGCCAAAAAGTAAATGGACAAAATGTTGAACATTTATGGTTTTAAAGTTATGTAGTCCGTAATTAATTGTCCATATTTATATGTAAAACCACACAAATTATCAATGTACTTCTATTAAATTAAATTAATTATTTTTATAAAAATTTTGAATAAAAGAAAGGTATATGGTTTATAAATTATTAGTATTATTATTTTTATGTTTAGTGAAAAATATTAATTTACAGATTAAAATATTATGGAAACGGTACAGCCTTTTTTAAAATTTCAAATGCACCTTTCTTGCACGTGGGAAAGCCAGTGTTATTTGATGTCACATGGCATGCTTCTAATGTAGAATATTATATTAACTCCAACATCCTAGACCTATGGATTTCTTGGATACAGCGCAACCTCTGTGAATTTTCATTTCGGCACTGAATTTTTTTATCTTCACCAGAGGCATTTTATTTGAGTCATGAAGTGATATCACAATAGAGCTATTTGGTAAATCGGTACAAACATAAATGGCATCACAGTATTTGAACCCGTGACCTCTTGTGCCGAAGTCCAATACGCTAACCACTAGGCTAGCAGTCTTTCTAGGTCCAATACTGGTTTCATGGCTATGTATTCAGGAAAGAAAGGTAGTGTTCTTTGGTGTGTTGGATAAAAAACTTCCCATAAAGAGTTTTGAAGTTTACACCTACATTTTGGACTTCAAGGAATTTTCAATATTTTAAATTGCTACAAAGGTTAATGTATGTACGTTTTAATGAAGCACATAGTTAAAAACCACTTAAAATATAAATTGTTAAAAAGCAAATAATGGGGAAGGGTCTTTAAAACTACCCTGTATGATAAAATACATTACAAATATTTATTAAACATACTAACCATAGCCAATGAGTGGTAAAAAATGAAAGTACAGTATAATTGTCATAAGTTATATTACAAGATTTGGGCGCCGACCCAAATCCAAATCCACATCGAATGTATTATCGTCCTACTTTATTTTGAATACTCTTAATCGAAAGTAAAAACAATCCTAGATTTTTGGATGTTTGTTTTATGTATTTTGTATGTAGGACAAAAAGTGTAATCCAACAATCACGAATATTTTTAAAATCACCCTCCAAACATCATTAAAAGGTTACTTGGCAGTGAACGTTGTTTCAACCGAACTGCAGCCCTCACATGGATATAGCATATAAAATATTACTCGGGGTTCCATTTTATTTAAAATCTGATTAAATGCCGTTCATTTTTCTTTTAGTTTTCAGACATGGCTTTGTGTATTATGAATGCTACTCCAAAAAATAATTAGTTTTTTCGATATAAAATCAACATTTAATTTGTATATTTTTTAAAATGTTTGAAATTCAATTTATATTGTTATCCTACACAAAATGAGTTTTAAATACATCTTATAATAAAATTGTTTAGTAACCCAAACTAGTTATAGAATATTAGGAATAAAAATCGTTCAACAGTTCTCAATCCAACAATTAGCAATATTCTCTTCATTTTTATTAAATTTCGTTTATTGCTACTTGAAGAATTTCCGGCAATCCATTCTAAATAGATTGTCTTCTAAATGTATGTTTTTTTAAAGTATAATTCATGTTAAAGTCGTTTTACACTTTATTTTAATTACGAAAAACATTTATTAGGCATGCTCATCATAAAAAATAAAGATAAAATAGTTTAAATGATTTTTTATAAAAATCCACTAAATGTTTATATTTAAAAACTAAATATAAACATAAATAAACTAAATAATAATATCTCATATAGCTCATTAAATGTATGAGGAACATATAAAAAACTGTTACAAGCTGTTTAATCCGAACGAGAGACATCTAGTTTACAGCGAGTCTGGGTCTTGAGTTGTCGCCTTATGTAGAGTATATCACGACCTGATTTCCAGATTAAAGTTTCATGGATATTAACAAATTTCAAATTTTTCCCCCAAGTATTATTTAATTAACAAACATTAGACGGTACTAATTATGAAAGAAGGAGAAGATAAGACAAAAGCCATGTTAAGGTGTTCACCGATTGAAAATACATAACCTATAGCGTCACAAATAACTTAGGGGTTGCTACGCTTAAGTAATAAGCCTAAATTTATTTTCATTCGTATGATTTAGCATTTGATGCGGAATTTCAGATTGCTTATGTTTCTCTAAATCACATTACTATAAGAATTACACTATTCCACACAATAGTACAGCAGCAATATATTTATATTAACTTTACTGGCCTATAGTTTTTTTTACTGAACCTGTGAATAATATATAGACTTATCACTTATATATTTGCCAGGGTGATACAACATAAAATCCTTTAACCATAAATACTACCACAAACCTATCCTACTGGCTACTGTAGTTATTATTCTACTGTACAGCGTGGTGGTAATCATGATGTCTTTACTTTTGTTAGAGGTAAAAAAAAGTAAAGTTCCGTGTAACCTTCTGGCCAAGGTCTAATGTTAGAGTTTTCAGGTCGCACTACTGCCTCTAACGTGACCTAACGACTACTTATGTAGCCGGGACCAACGGCTTAACGTGCCTTCCGAAGCACGGTGGCAGTCTGAGAAATTAATAAATTGTTATAGGTTAAATTTATGTAAAGCCACTTAATATTTGGACACAGAACACGAAAGGAAACAAGATAAGACATGTTTACTATTGACCACTACTACTAAATTTAAATGTAGATTTCTATAGTTTTGTCAGTTTACCCTAGTAAAATTTGTTTCGACTGGATAATTGTTACATCGTATCAATTTGTCGTAAATTTTTTCATCATTTTTACATCAAAGTATTTTTATAGACTCCTTGAGAAAGACTTGGTTACGATGTGATTCAAAGTTATCCGCCAGGTGTTACACAGACGCTTCAGACCGAGAGAGGAAACATGGGATGTAGGATTGTTGTCAACAGCCAACACTAAACTTTTCATTTGTTTCTCACATATCGCTTCTATCGTAGGGGGTAGTTACAAATAATTTATTTAAAAAAATTAAACGCACTTTTGGAATCAGACAAAAAGACCAACAAATTAATAATAGTATTTTGAACCTTTGCTCTTTGTTAAAAAGCACAACATTGTCTTTTGAACCACCAATGTCAATTTTATGGGGGAAAGGTTAAAACTTTTTAACGGCTGCGACGGTAGGAATTAAGTCAAAGTATTACTGGACTACAGCGACGATATAATTTGGGGGTGGCTTCTGCCTACCGCACGGTCTCCGAATCGGTAATGGATATCGCTGGTGCTATCGGATGTTGGACTATTAATTAACAGTCCTGTCTAAGGAACATGTCAGCCTTAGTCTGTAACAAGACTACAAGATCGCGCCACAATCATCTTACACTCAAACTTCATTCATACTTGGCTTAAAATACCAACCTTGTAGTATGGTCGCCATTTTAATAATCTAATCTAATATATCCTAATATATGGAATAAACCGGTTAAACTGCTTGGAATTAGTCTTGATGAAAAATTTACGTGGTCAGAACACACAGATCAAGTCAAGCTGTCAAGGGTTTTATATCTTTTATTTAAATTAAAAAATTGTGTATCAGATAAAATAATTTTCATGGCGTATCATGCTTTTTTTCGGTGTCACATTTCTTATGGTATAGTATTGAGGGGTAATAGTGAGGGTGCAAAAGATGTTTTTATTATACAAAAAAAGAGTAGTTAGGTTGATCGCTGGTGTAAAACAAATTGTGTCATGTAAAGATTTTTTTCATTCAATTTAATATTTTAACGCTGAAGAGTCTGTACATTTTAAATAATATTATGTATGTAAAAAAACATATTGATCAATTTGAGTTAAGGAATAGCTCTCATTTATATGCAACAAGGCACTGTACATATTTAAATTTACATTCAACTACATTAGGAAAAATTTAAAAAGTCACAAAGCTGTACGCATAAAATTGTTTAACAAACTACCTTCTCATATGAGGAACATGCCTTTTAGAGACTTTAAGTTACATTTAAGTTCAATTCTTTTTTTAAATCGCTCCTTACTCTCTTGAAGATTTTTATAAATTAGACATTGTACAGTATAGGATAATATTATTTTATAAATTTTTATTTGTTAAACAATAGATATGTGCGTATGTATGAATTGTATTTTATTGACTAAACCTATTGTTCATGTGGACTTAATGGTTAATAAATGATTTAATTTGATTTGATCCTCAACGACATCTTGCGAGGAAGAGACAGGCGATTCATCGCCGCGGTACCGAGGCAGGCAGAGAGGCTGTCGTCAGGGAAGAGTGTGATCGCAGCTTTTACCATTGACAGTGTGAATGGGAGGTCGAATCGAGGCTTTGGACTCTTTGGACGCTTTGGAGGCTTTGGAGACTTTGGACCCACAGACTGACCTCAGACATCCGTCCTTGGGTGGAGAGGCAGCACGGCGAGGTCGATTTCCTTGTGATTTCCTTGTCTATCAGGACACGGGTCCTTCCGCTCCTATCTGGATAATATACGTAAAATCGGCAGATGTACATAAAATGTATTTACAATCCCGGCTTTACAGACAAGGCACAGCGCACTTTTTTCGATTGCGACAGATGGACTGCACAGCGAGTGTCACCTTCTGCGGAGATCGACGTAGCAATCCATCCTGACAACATCGTCGGAGCTATGCACCAGGGAGAGGATATCTGGAACTGTGTTAAACACTATGTCCAATCCATACTTCGGGCGAAAATGGTTGATCTCTAGAACTGTGATCACCCTGATGAGACAAGCCCTAGTGGCGCAATAATCAAAAGGTCTAGCCCGAAGCATAACAGTTCCAGGCTAGTCCTAAGAGATGAGGGGGAGGGTTTAGTGGGTGCAAATCTCACACTACCAGGTCTCTGCATTTTGCATTAATATTCCTCCTCCCCTCCCCAAAACCTGGACGTATTGTGATAAAAACATTCTCATAATCCAGAAAGTTCTGTTGGCGAGTAAGTCTTGTTGATTTTTTCTATGCTTGCACATTACGAAGTATTAAGAATCTTTATTATTTTTATTTATAATCCACTATAAGCTATGGAACTTTGTTTTTTAACATTAATTATTTATGTATTATTATCAAACACCACGATGATCTCATCCTTCTACAAATAGAAGGGCAGACCACTGCCCTAACATAGTCTGCAACCAAAGTTTGTTTTAACTGAGTTTAAACAGTTCATCTAGTACGACTCATCTAGTGATACAAAGACAAAGTGATGCAAAGATTGGCTTTTGTAACCATACATCAGATTCAAGTGCGTTTTACAATTTTCAACCACACTGCTTTTTCGTCATTTTTAATATATTTGTCCAGTGAAACAAATATTCCAGCATCCATCACACTAAACCCAGCCACGTTTAGGACATCTAGAACGAAAATGTATGCGGTACGCCACATGAACATTGTATCGGCCAACAATCGACTGACGTCACAGATGACGTCACGGCGCGGCGCCATCGGCACGCCCGCCCCATAACATCTGGACATCCAGTATTCATGGGGTGGCAGAAATAGACGCGGCGATTGTGGCTCGCCATCCGGCCAAGTATTGAGCTACCGGACACCGGATGGTGGTTGAGACCCCCAAACTTTTAAACTTTCGTCAAATACCGTTCAAGCTGACGCCGGAGTTAACACTAACGAACTCTTGACTAGCGTTAAGAGTCTGTAGTGCCTCCGCAATCTTGGATTTTAGTTCCCGTAAGAGCGGTGTAAAAAATCTTAAAATGTTCTAATTTTAACAGCAATTTTCAAATTAAGACCCATATCAATTTACAATTTGCAATTAGAACACGTTTAAAGATAATTTATATCTGTAATTTATTTGATTCAATATTTTAGTTACTTTTTTGGAATGTATCATTAATATTTGTCCTAGTGATATTTTGCGATGTTTCCACTGAGCAAAACTGAGCTAAGAGAGTAAAAGAAGTTACATGTACTGCATTCTTCAAAAAACGGTTTAGAGGAACTGAAAACACTCCCTTTATACATATCCTTGATCTATGCTATTTCCCACAGGAATGTAAATAGAATATATTTTAGTATAGTGACTTGGTAATGTTGAATCACAGACAATGAATCACAGCACATGTTGTAATACAAATCATAAATAATCTGATTGGAAACAAATGAAAATATACAAAGTTAACCGAAAATTCAACGGAATCTGGACTTTAAAGGGAGTCGAATGGCCCTGTTCTACCAATTTTAATTTGGTTAGCTTTTTGTTCTTATTTCTTAATACCTGTAAAAGATATCATCATAACTTTTCCACTTGTTAAATACACTCCTAAAACCTTGATCGAGGGGTTTTTATTTTCTATTTAAATTAGTAGACTATATTATCCAAATTTATCAAAAAATTGTCTTTAAAAGTCATGTTTTTTATTTATAACGTAGAATAAAAATATTGAACAATCATAAAATTTAGCCAAATGTCCGGGTCTAAGTGTGCAGTTTTACTTATTTTTCAACTAAAAAAATGTTAAGATATATTTAATGGTTCCTGAGAATCGCTGTTGTAAATCTGGTTCACCTTAGAGGGCACCTAAATCATGGTGTTCTGTTCCATATAGCCTAAAGTTAGATAAAGTGAGTTAGACTCGACCAATTTTTATGAAATAATTTTAAATAATTTGTTATTAATTATGAAACAAATTTATGCAAAAAATAAAAAATGAATGATTTTGACCCATGGGGTCATCCGACACCCCTTAAGGAAACGATTAAAAATAAGAGAGTCAATTTGGGAGGCAATGCACCGAAGTGAAGGGGAGGAGCAGACGACACGAAAGAACAGCTGGTTGGTCTTTGATCTGGTGGGTTGATTGTTGGACACCTGGCGACTCGCTGCGGGACCAATTAGAATCAAACTCAACTGGACACTTGCCCTCTACCTTACACTAAAAATGCTGTTTTAGTTATTTAGTTGAAGTTATTTATGTTTGATAAATCTGTTACAGTACCTATCAAGAGTTTAGATGTATTGGTACTATAATTAACACTACTTGAGTTAACACAGTTGATTGTAAATGATCTCAAAAACACAATCTGCAACATATATCCGTTTATTTATATAGTACAAAAAACTATTTTTTGTGAAGATAATACTTTATAAATTCAATAATTTTAAAATACATGATTCAGTTATATGAATTAATGTATTAAAAATTAAAACAAATAGTAAAAAGGGAATATCGATCTTATATGTTCTCAAAAATCTCTTAGGGCCTAATTATAGTGTGCTCTACGCACATGCATAGTGGCATATGATCACGCTTAGGTTATTCACTTGTTCAATTTTCATGTGTAATCGTGTTTTCTAATTGTGTTTTTCAAATATTTTATTTTTATTTTTAAATGATGTTCTTAGTAAACAAGATAATCTAGGCCTATCGTAGAATTCATTAACTAAACTTTTATTTTTTTCTTGATTTTGATTTTTTGTAGCCTACAGTTGAGTTTTCATTAACACTTTAAAACCATGGTCTGCATCCTGGGGATATTTTTAAGTAAGGTTATCACTTTTAAAGTATTGAATTTGATTTTTAAACGTGATTTCATGCGAGCTGATAGGCCAGTTAACGAGTTAACGTGTAGTCCTGTTTGACGTATATTCAGCACCAGTAACTGTTAATTTCATATATTCCGGCTGAGTTAAATTTGACTTTTCATGTTTAGGTTTTTAGTAAATTTAATGATCTGAAATAAAAACCGAACACTCAAGTTACTACATTCATTTCTATCTATTTAACATATTTACAGTGGCATAGTAAGCAATTTCTATAGCTTATTTGTTAAAATGTTAAATATAGAGCTATTAGTCAGTGACATGTTTAACGGGGAAGGTTTTAACAACTTTGAAAGAAGGATTAGGCTGCATGGTGACTTGTTTAGTGAACAGTGATCTCGAACATATTTCGTTCACGTTGTTTAAAGTGGATGAAGTTTTTTTACTATCAGATGATTTTCTATGCTTAAAAGGATTTTACCACCTGTATTAACCATAAAATTAATCCCTCAAGTTATATATAATTAAAATAATTGTTGAACCATAAAAACGAAGTAATTTTAAATTAACCTATTACTAACCGATTGATTTTCTTAGAATATAAAGTTAATAAAACTAATGCAAATAGGATAGAAAGTTTCATTTTCAGGCTTCAATCGCATACCGTTCATGGGGGCATAAGTAGACAGATCATGACAATGTAGTTAATATTTTAACTACTACGAGAAACTAAAAAAATTGTTAAAAATTGAATAAATTATGAAACTACTTATTCGATAAGACGCTTAATTTATGTGTCATATAAATTATATTCCTTGTAGTTTCTAGTATATTAGAGAATTTCCTGTTGGAAATAGAGCTATCAGCGTGAACTTCATGACAATACCTGGCCCTGAAACCAAGTTGTTTTTCGTTTCGAGGAACTCAGTTGCCAAAAACACAGTTCGTTTGATAACAACTCATGTAAAAAACTCAAATCTCGATGAAATTTTGTACGGATGTGTTAATGTGGCATTATTAGATTAAGTTCAAAATCAAGCCAAGTCGGTCCATCCGAAAGGGGATTAGTGAGGGGAGTTTATACCCAAAATTTGGATTTTACATATAATTTACTAAAACCGTACATTATTATCTTTTGGAGCTCCTATTATAATTTATGGATAAAAGATAAAATTGATATCCCGCTTATTACTGGAAGTATTTTGATAAAACTTTGTATAAGCCTACAGCTTCATGATTTTTTCGTTCCATCTGGCAGCAAAGCTACTTAATCGTTCCCCCATGTTAAGCAATCAAAATCAAAATTCTGAAAAATGTATGAATAGCAAATTTATATTACTTTATTTTTATTTGTAACATTGAGATAAACCCTGTTATAAATTTTCTATTAATTCAGGTCTACTAATGTGTGTAGAAAATCCAAGTTTTCATATTCCTCATGGCAGTGAACTTACTTACTCATTTCGCATGTTATTCTAAAGGAGTATACGTAAAATTGATACCATACTTATTTTGTTATAACATTTGGTATGTGGCTTAACCTATGATCAAACTTAGTTTATATCATCTCAAATTGTTCAAAAATATATGTAAATCGCTGAGTTCTTAGGCCTGCTGAGTTATCGGGGTAATCGACTACATATCTTATAGTCAAACTGGATCCAAAATTAACCCTGTTTTTTTTTCTTTTTTTGCATGCCGTTCTTAGTATTCTTCTATCATAGTTAAAACAGTTATCCTGAAAATGTCTAAAAACTAAACAGGTTTTAGCATGTCAACCATCAAACTTCTCGGCTACCGCTTTACATAAATCCTTGACCGTTATTTTTTCATATTTCTATCCTAGATCAGTTAGTAAAAGAACACATAAGATAAAACATAGTAATACCATTTGACATTTCGCTCTATTAGTGATACCTGGTTACTTACAGTCAATTTTTTACAAATATTTGTGCATACGAATAATAGATAGCATTTTCAACTATTTAGTATGATGACAAAAATCGAAGATTGACTAGAGCATTTTCAGGGGAGAAGACGACTTTTAATTGTATTGGTTTTGTTCCCTATTAAACTAGGAACGTTATTAACTACAAAATTTTCAAAAAATATTTACCGAAAGTAGAAATAGAATCAATACTAAGGACGCATTATATGATCTATATCAGTGGCAGTTTTTTTCACAGTTGCTCTTTTAAATGTCTCGTGTAAATCATGATGATGTTGGGTGTTATGGATATTTAATGACGAATCTGTTCTGAAAATTTTATTTCGGAAAATTTTGAGTTTATTCAGGATGGTCTTATAAAATAGAAGATTTCAAACCGTTTTCAGTTTATAATTTCAGTGTATCAGTAGAAAGAGTTTGCAAATTCTTGTGGTAGTTTAGTGTTTACATAAATATGCTAGTACGTTGACTACGCTACATTACCTGAAAGAAGAGACAGAAGCAGACCCACTGGTAATACCCGTAGCACTTTTTGTCCTCCGCCTTGCCCCTGGTGTTGTCCACCCCAGGGTACGGCACCACCACCCCCACCTTCTTACGGAACGCCGTCTTGATGGTGTAGGTGGAGTGTATCCAGCAGTAAGTGTTGAGTACGTCCTCCGGTATGTCCTTGGTGTGCACGCAGTCTATCGGGTTGCCCACGTACTGCCTCGTGGTCACTATCAGACTGAACGCGATCAACATCATCACAGTGATGCTGTAATGTAGTCGGAATATGGGGGAGTCTATGTGGATGTGACTGACTTTGATCAAGTTCTTCAAGCCGCGGAACACGTCCAGCATCTCTCCTCAGTGTTGCCGCCGTCGCGCGAACATCGCCTCCGCCACAGTGACGCTCTCACATGACGCTCCTCGGGTAGGCTACCCAGTACACCGGCGAGGTTCACTCTACGGTGGCGTCGCGCCGACTGAACAAGTTCCCAGACTTCTTATCATAACGTAATCCGGTTAGCGGAAATCAATGGCCGGCCCTCATAACACGACCACTTATAACTTACACTATTGCCGCCCCACTTCGGTCGTTTACCCTGCCGTACGTGCTTCCTCTGTCAACACCCTTGTTTTTTCGGTCGAAACACACTTTTTAAAACTTTTTAAAGAACGATAAAAATGTACTGTTTCATATATGAATACTTGCACTTAGACTCGGAAAATACGAGCGGGACGCGACCACGCTAAACGATTCTGAATGAGCTCCGTCGAATACTGCAACAATCTAAACATAGGAACGCGACTGCCTGCTCCCGATAAACTTTGTTTCACGTGGCTAAATATACTCTGCGGTTCTGCCACGAGAGCGCGCGTCGCCCCCCGCTCCGTGGACCCGCCCGCATTGTGTCTGACGCGTGCCCCCGCCGCGGCCTATTCAGGATAATTGACACCCCAGTTTTAACTATGTACCAAAATTGTATCGAAGTATGTTTATAAATGAGGAAAGTTATCAATTTATTAATAATTTATATTTCCAGCTATTAAAAAAGGGCCATTGGAATAATTTTAAGCCTACATTATTAGAATAATAAGCATAAGCTGTAATTTCCAAATTTTTTAATCAAAATATTTCAAAAATTATAACGGATGTGCTAATATCCCTACTTCTTTTACTTTTCCCAGTGCGATTAACATTGGGGCTTTAAAAGAGAATTTGCTGTCTTTACCAACTTCGGTTACCAAATACCTTAGAAAAAGATTCAATAATAATAATAATAGAAAAAAAGAAAAGATAATAATATTTATATAGCTAATTCCAAAGCCACTTAAAAATAAAAATAAATTTAAAAAACAACTAAAGAATCTATTTTGAGGTAAATAACACCCTCTTAACCTCTTTTCAAATAGACCTATCTACCTGGTTTTTTGAACGTAAATGAATAAATACACATATACATGTCTTCACTTAGTTTCAAGTGTTGACCATTTTACTAGTTTTAACGTGTTTACAGGCATACTACTTTCTCAAAAGAACGATATTTTCTGTGTATGGGAACTTCAAAAGTAAAAACAAAATAGTCTCCATATCCATACATGCTTATAGCTTCATCATAGGTTATAGCTTTATTTTCTATAGTAAATTTGGTTTAATGTTTATAGCGCATATAATGTCAACATGTTTTGTAGAAAGGCAGCGTTCCTGCATGAGCCGCACACTCGATTAAACGGTATAGGTTGAACGTCTGTTAACAGAATCAGCTAATAGTGGTAACAGGCTTAGAGCCTTGGACATCCACACAAACGCCGAGCCGGGCTTCCCCCCACCAGCACTTGCCGTCACAAATTGTTCAAAAATTACATAAGATATTTCTTAATATGTGTGTATTTTTAATTAGTATACACGTTGGCAATCGTCTATATAATATAGTAGAAATCAGATGGCAATTGAAAGAAATCTTAATATATAAAACAAAGTCGTGTTGGTTACGCTCATTATAACTCGAGAACGGCTGGACCGATTTTAATGCTCTTTGATTTTTCGGATTCGTCTCTGCTCCAGTCATGCTTTAGGCATATTCAGTTTCCATAAATTCAATTAGTTTCCATTTTATAGCGTTTTAAATTTCTAATGTTAACCTTATGGGAAATAAGTTTGTTTACAAATTATCTACAATCAAAACATTTGATTTCTAAAGCTACAGCTGTTGTTTTACTTTCCATTAGCAATATGCTTTACTATCCAATGTCATCTGAATCATTCATTAATGTAAAACTATGAAGTAAATGTGCACTGTACAAAATGAACAGATTTATTCACCACGTTAATAGTTTACGGTTTTTGGGGATTATGTATTTATATTTTTCATTTCTGTCTGATTAAATGTCACGTGTTTATAATTATGTCGGTCAAATAAAAAATAATTACGGTGTTTATACATAATTACGTTTGTTATAATAATCAGCTGTTGTATATCTTTCTTATAAAAGCCGTATTACAGTTAGGTTTTGTTTGGTTTTAGGTTGGATTAGAAAAATTGTGAATGAATCCACTCAGATTTATTTGTTCTTTGGTAATGTTATTAATAGGTCTTATCGTTTCAGTATTGTTATTAACTATGCCGTGACCCAGAATATCTAATTTTTCACAACGAAGTCGTAATGCTATTCGACTTCAGAACATGGCCAATCTTAAAGATCACACGTATTTACTGTTAGGCGTTACGAAGTTCGCCGGGTCAGCTAGTATATGTATAAATGCGAAAATTATGGAATAGGAAATATAATAGATAATATCTGTGGACTGACACATACTTTCTCCCTTAAGTCAATTTAAAAATGACAATATATAATAAAACTATAATATTCTTTATCGTTTATCTAAATATCGTTAAAAAATTACTGTCCAATACATTAAAATAACAACAAGGGAAATAAAATAAAATTAATTGTTAGAAGAATCACATGGGGACAGCCCCCCGTCGTAATACCAAACTTTTTGAGTGGATCTTTTGGGGTATGTGACCTTACGTTGCATACTAAGTTTCATTTAAAACGGTTGGGAAATAAGGAAGAAATTGATTTTTTATTATTCTCTATAAAAATAACATTGGGCGCTCTCAGACATGTACTGTGTTTATATTAAATTTAACTTTTTCTGAAACCGTTAGTTGTGACGAATGATGGTTCAAATGGTGGTAGTCAAGTTATACTTTACCTTTATTGTTTCTGCAGAAAGATTAAAAGAAATGATTTAATATTATTGTTTATAAACTCAAATTTGAAAATTCATCAGCCTCGCTTTCTTTACGATAAAGTTCTTTTTTTCTTTTTTCAAGTCCGGGGCTTTTTTTAAATTGGGGTCGGTAACGGTGTTAGGGAACTCTCCTTACATATCTGTAAGGGACATAGTTGCCTTGACTAAACGGTCCCTTTCAGGGCTACCACAGTTTTTAACTCCGCCAAATATTGACTACAAAGGTGACTATCGCCACAATACCTACCTGGGTTGGTTGCCGTTTCAGCTAAATGTATAAAGTATAAGTATTAGTATTGATTGCATAATGTTTTTTCAACTTTATACAATTGATTTTTTAATGAGGATCGTTTTTCCGTTTTTTTATTCGGCTGGAATGACATTTCTGTCTGATTAAATGTCACGTGTTTATAATTATGTCGGTCAAATAAAAAATAATTACGGTGTTTATACATAATTACGTTTGTTATAATAATCAGCTGTTGTATATCTTTCTTATAAAAGCCGTATTACAGTTAGGTTTTGTTTGGTTTTAAGTTGGATTAGAAAAATTGTGAATGAATCCACTCAGATTTATTTGTTCTTTGGTAATGTTATTAATAGGTCTTATCGTTTCAGTATTGTTATTAACTATGCCGTGACCCAGAATATCTAATTTTTCACAACGAAGTCATAATGCTATTCGACTTCAGAACATGGCCAATCTTAAAGATCACACGTATTTACTGTTAGGCGTTACGAAGTTCGCCGGGTCAGCTAGTATATGTATAAGTGCGAAAATTATGGAATAGGAAATATAATAGATAATATCTGTGGACTGACACATACTTTCTCCCTTAAGTCAATTTAAAAACGACAATATATAATAAAACAATAATATTCTTTATCGTTTATCTAAATATCGTTAAAAAATTACTGTCCAATATATTTAAATAACAACAAGAGAAATAAAATAAAATTAATTGTTAGAAGAATCACATGGGGACTGGCCCTCCATATCGATTCACAATATTTTTATTAAAAACTGTTCATATTATGTTTTATTCATGGCAACGATAAATGCATAGTAAATTATATTTTCCATACAAACCATAATTTAGTGTCTTAACCAAAGTCGTAAGTAGCGTCTTGTTTCCCTGTAGATGCGTGATTGGTCGTTGTGGTTGCCGCTGCTTCCATAGCGGAAAAGGAACGCATTTGACTGCTGTGAAGTCCTTGGCGCAAGGAATTTCACAGCAGCCCAGGTTTCCTGGCGTACCGTACGACAAAGTTTTGTAGGATATAGAACACGTTTGGCTGTTGTGCAGTTTTACTGGCGAGAAACTATGCAACGGCCACGACTTCTATGCGTAAAGGTGTGTTATTACAGTTTTATAAAAAGTCCGGAACTTCCAAACTGGGATCGAAAGGGGCCTACAAGAAAGGAACTTCACAGCAGCCACGGTTTTTTGTCGTCACCTGTTCGTTTTCTGAAAGTCAGAAACTTCCATAACGGAATCGGAACGGGTTTGGCTAGTGTGATGTCCTTCGCGAAAGGAACGTCACATCAGCCTCGCTTTCTTTACGATAAAGTTCATTTTTTTCTTTTTTGAAGTCCGGGGCTTTTTCAAATTGGGGTCGGTAACAGTGTTAGGGAACTCTCATTACATATCTGTAAGGGACATAGTTGCCTTGACTAAACGGTCCCTTTCAGGGCTACCACAGTTTTTAACTCCGCCAAATATTGACTACAAAGGTGACTATAGTCACAATACCTACCTGGGTTGGTTGCCGTTTCAGCTAAATGTATAAAGTATAAGTATTAGTATTGATTGCATAATGTTTTTTCAACTTTTATGCAATTGATTTTTTAATGAGGATCGTTTTTCAGTTTTTTTATTCGGCTCGAATGACCAAAATATTTCACAATATTTATTAGCTATAAACTTGAATCAGCAATTGATTAACCCTACAAATAATATAAACTTGAATTGCTGGAAGTGATTAAATCTGTTACTTGTTCATCTGTACAAAAAATATCATGGTTTGAAAATTAAACATATCGTCTTTTAACAAAACAAATTATACCTTCTTCTTCATCTCTTAGGGACCCATTTTTAAAATAAATAATTCACTCCCATCTTCAAATTTAATAAACTTCTGCTGTTTGTTCTTGAAAAATGCATATTGGCATTGGCACTAGTTCTTAGATGCTTTGTTTTGTTTGTTGTTCATTGTTTTAGATGCATTTTACAACTCTAGTGAGTTGTCTTGTGGTACCGTAGATGTGTGTTTGGGCCGTACATATGGCTATGGAATAGGGTAAAGTATAGGCAAACAACAGGAAGTCAATCGGCACTGTTTTTATTTCCTTAGTAGCTGTAGAACTGCTTATGACATACGTCACATGCTCTGTCCACATGGTGGATAAGGAAAAACTAATATTTCCCTTAATAACCCATAGTTTTGGATGAAACTTTGTATTTTGTTTCATGTGTTTAGGATCCATTCGTTTATGCTAAAAAATTATAGTTTATGTGTTCCTCACAGCAGCAAACCTGCATACTCTTCCCCATGTTAATCTTATGGATA
The DNA here is from genome assembly GCA_023375725.1 of Nephotettix cincticeps. NCBI lineage: Eukaryota > Metazoa > Arthropoda > Insecta > Hemiptera > Cicadellidae > Nephotettix > Nephotettix cincticeps. The sequence continues at coordinate 36,311,224 of CM041788.1, forward strand.
GAATAGGCAAACTCCTTTATTTATGTCCATATAATGATAAAACTTGGTATATGGTCGGAATAAAAATAGTTTATGGTAAAAATGCCTACTTTCAGTGTTCCTAAAAGCAGCAAACCTGCATACTCTTTCCCTGATTAATATTACGGAGAATAGGCAAATAGCCTAATTTATCAACAGGTATTGATTGATCAATCACACGGATTATCCAAAGTTGTGTTAAAGCTCCAATTTCTCAATCTTATAGGCACAAATTAAACTGTTACTAAAAAGACAAATGAATGAACTTTCTAGGCGTGTAAAACGTGTATTAGATGAATAAAGAATAGAAAACTACAAAAAATATGTTTCGGACATTCATACTAACGATTCAGATATGTGGCAAGCTACGAAACGCCTTTTGCGAACTCGCCCCTTTATCCCTAGCTTGACTCAAAATAACTCAGTTTTTGAAAGTGACTCTCAAAAGTGTGACGTATTTGCTGATCATTTTCAATCTGCTTTTAAGCCAAATGATAGTTTAGATTCTGATTTTGTTAAATGTGTTCAAGAAACTATCAACTTGACGTTTATGTCAGCAGAACTGCCAATACGATTTGCCACAAAATCTGAATTGAGATCAATTATTAAAGAGCTGCCCCCACACAAAACTCCGGGCCACGATCTCATACCCAATTTGGTTTTAAAAAACCTTACAGATAAGGCTCTTATTTTGACTCACATACTAAATTCTTGTTTGCATTTATTCTACTTTCCATCAAAATGGAAACATGCTGAAGCTATTGTTATTCATAAATCTGGAAAACCACAAAAATCTCCATAAAGTTATCGGCCAATAATAAGTCTGTTATGCACTATTTCAAAAGTTTTTGAAAAGGATAATAAGCCATGTTGCCATAAGACCTACGGCAATATCTTCTTCACTATGGGAAATTTGCTAAAAACTAAAACTGGTCACCAGAATCTAGCTATTTGTGTAACTAGAGCGCAAACGATGTCAAATCGCACGAGAGGTTCATATGACAGCACGAAGCTTCAGCTGAGTGTTGCTTCAACTTCGAAGGCGGCCATGACAGTTCGCACCCCCTATATTGCACACAAGATTTTTCCTACAGCAATAAAGTCATTTAGGTTATGTTTGATTTTCCCGATGGGATAAATATAAATATCACCTATAACCAATTGTCGGAAAATCCTTCGTTTAGCCGCTAGCCGCCATTTTGTATTTTTTACAAAAACTATATATATATCAAGAAATATTTAAGATACAGAAACCAAACTTTGCACACATATTTATTGGTTAAAGAGAAAAATATTTACAAAGTATCATTTAATTTTCTTTTATATTTTCAAAATGGCGGCGGTTAAAAATATTTAAATTAAAATAACAAAAAAACCACGTTGTGCCAGCTAAACTCCGCTTCTTAGCCACGGCCGCTCCGCGGTGGCGCGTGGGCCCTGTATTCTAACATTAAAAGTGCATTTTCTCGGTTATCCGTGGACGGATTTCGTTCACCAAAGTACCGTTCGATTTAAAATTAAAATTCCAATCTTTTTTGTATCTAGTAAAAATTTTATAAAGTTAATGGTTTTTTTGTTATTTTAATTTAAATATTTTTAACCGCCGCCATTTTGAAAATATAAAAGAAAATTAAATGATACTTTGTAAATATTTTTCTCTTTAACCAATAAATATGTGTGCAAAGTTTGGTTTCTGTATCTTAAATATTTCTTGATATATATATAGTTGATCAGGATCACATGGACATGGTCTTAGCTCTAGGGGGCTCCCTTTAGACATATCCATGATATAACCTATTTCTCACAGGGAAGTAAATACAAACATTTTAACTAATGGTTTAACTTAACCAATCTATAATTAGAGATGAACGGATAGTAAAGGCTTACTATCCGTTCCTTTCTGCTGAAATGATCTATTATCCAATAAACCATACTCTGTGCAATATGCATAGACACTATATTCAACATTTTGACTATGTTTACTCTAAGTCTTTTTTTCCATCGTTCCTTTCTGTAGTTGGACATTTAGAAACTTGGAGTTGAAGTTATTAGGTTACGAAATTATAAACGTTTCAATCATAATGTGAACTTTAATTATTCGTTAGGTTATCATCTAAGTAATTGAATATTTAAAAGATTATTGTGAAGGTAACCGTCTTTTTAATTAGATTAGTATGTATTTTAGGTTTAGGTCCGTCATTAACCCGTGAGGGGTCGCGTACAGTGTATTCCACCGGGTTAGAAATAAGCTTGCAAAAATGTTATAAACGTATTTTTTTATTTAAGAAATGTTGCATATTCAAATATTATTGCATTGTAGGTAGTGTAGTATCTCTGGTTGTAAATATATGGAATATGTATCCATAAAATGAGCCCGTGCATTTTCTAAATATAAAAATGTTTTTATTGGAATAGTCAACATTAATTTAAACACATTTTTAGGCAAAAGAATAAATAGCTATAACTATTAATATTATTAAGTAAATACAAAAATAATGTACAATAGCAGCAAAATCAGTCTTTTAGTCATCCTCATCCTCACTAGTGTGAGGTTGGTCTTCTGCACAGGCCAATGAAAATTGCATGCTCTCATCATGTCACAGGTGTTGCACGTTTTCTTACTCTTTCAATCCTTTCTAACAGTAAAGTCTGAGTTTAGACTCCCGTCAACAGGCGACACAGAAAGCTCGTCAACAAACATTCTCGTTCTCGTTTAATCACTCCTGGATTTCAAAGGTTTGCTTCATCACTGTTCATTTCTTTGTCAACACTATGGTAAATTGTGAAGTATTTCCTCCTCTCTGAGATATATTTCAGCATGTGAAAGTCGCTAAAACACTTGAATATCACATTTTTCAGGTGTAGCGTAGTTTTTTTGTTTTTTTTTATTGCCTGTTGCTTCATGATTTATCTTTAACTTTGTCGGTCTTTTATTACTGAGTACTGTAGGCCTCATGCTCGTAAAATTGTAATGTTCATTAATATGTTAGTTTTTTTATTTAGGCCTACCTATAGATAACCCACTTATATGAAATAAAAATTTCATTTATGGGAATGCAATGATTTATAGGTAGACCTACTTGTAGACCTATAAATACAAAAAATATTACACTATATATGACAAGGAATAAATTAGATGACAATCACAAAAGAGATTAGATAGTGGACATTAGTGTGGTACAATATATATAGGCCTATTAGGTATAAGGTATGTAAAGGCCTACCCAATATACATCCATTTCTTTCACACATTTTGCTTTCTTAACACGGTCACTGCTAAAGACAATTATGAGGAGTTCTTCATGTGCTGACATACAAACACATTAGCCATCACGGGGAACCGAGGCTGCCACAATATCTAACCTCTAATTGCTACACCACGAAGAACATTCCCGTACCAGTACTACCGGCAAAGAAAAGCTATATTATGCTAGTTTCAAAGCGTTGGAATTCTCACTCGCCCAGCGCTGACGGCGGTCGGTCGAGCGGGATTTCTCCTGTCCATAGAAGCGAACGTGTTTGAACTTGGTAAAGGTTTGGATTATGGTATCCATTAATTTTTTTCCCAACCATCCTGTCAAACTTGGCGATCTGCAGGATTTAAGGTTTTGGGCAGGGAGAAACAGGATTTTTTTAGGTAATCTGCACTTTGATCAATTCATGTTGTTGCACTACATCACAGTATATGTGATATAGCCAACATACAGCGCCCTGCGAAGTTAAGTTAGGTTGGTTATTGGTAGTCTAAAATCTTATTAACGAGATAAAAAATATTAATAGCCAACTTAACTTAACTTCGCAGAGCGCTGTATAAATGTCAGCAATATCGTGTATATTATAATGTAACCTAACGTGTATTGGTTACCGACAACCAACTGTGCAGAGTTAAGTTAGATTGTTTATTGATATTTTTATACTATCATTAACAAACTCCGCAGAGCACTGTTTGTCGGTGATTATGCATATGTTTTACATGGTAGTATACACGATATTGCCGACATACAGTACTCTGCAGAGTTATTTATACCCTTTATTTTCTGGATTTCCTAATAAATATTCTGTTGCTCTCAGAATCCCGATTCCTGCTGATCGGCAAGCTTAACTGGATGATTGAAGGGTGTCATATTTTCGCCTAAAATTGTTAGAAAACGAAGGTAAAACGTTCCTCCACGAAGTTTTCTCCTTAATTACGTGAGTGAAATAATCGCATTTGATTAATTTTCCCCTGCCCAAAGAACTCCGATTCCTGCAGATCCCCTAGCTAGACGGTATGGTTTCTGTGTCATATTTTAGCCTAAAATTCTACAAAATGTTTAAAACGGATCTTCCGTTGACCGTATCTTCTTAATTAGGTCGTTTCTTAGAAAGTGATAAAAGGTATCGGTAATTTGAGATCGATTTAAAATAGTGGATACCGTAATCTAAACTTTAACCCCTATCTTGTGACAACTGGAAATTCTAGATAAATAAGAAAGTTTAGAAACTAAGTAGCCTATAAGGGGTGTTATACTTCTACTTTTGTTCTTAAACTACTTTTAGAGCATGTGCCTGCTCTTTAGGCCCTAAAACTGATGAAATTCGCTCAAAATTGGAAAAAATTGGTTAACTAGCTAGTTTGAACTTGTGACTTAAAGCAAAATAAAGTCAATGTAAGCCAAAATCATATTTATTTCATTACAAAATCTAAACCGATTACTTGAACCAATTCAAAATAAAATTTCATTGAGGTATGATTAATTCACTACCATCTACCATGGTAGTGAAAAGTGAAAAGTGGTTGATTATGACTTGGAGGGTTAATAGGCCTTTACTGTTTATTTGTGAAAAATTGCACTTATCCCATTTTAACCATTTATGTTTGCTTAATATGTGATCCGTTGATAAAAATTCCTTTCATCATGTATATATATATATTCAGTAGAAACTCATGCTTTTGCTAATTGATTGTGTTTACTTCTTCTAACTGTTTAGGCCTAGGCCTATATTATTTAGAAATCAGCTCTGCAGAGGCCACAAAGCAAAAGAATATTCCATGTTGGTTTTATTTTTTGTGAGAAATTCTCATCTTGATTTTGTCAGCGCCATTCTTATATGTAGCTGTAGAAAGAGAAGAATCAACATTTGTAAATTTAACATTAATTTTAACTTTTTCTCTTCAACCATGTAATACTCCCCCTGCTCTCTAGATGGGACCATTGTGACCTGTCATTATTTCAAAGTCTTGTCCTACAAAATAGGTTGATCAATGAAAAATATATTGTATTTAAAAACTAAAACCAATTGTTTTTCAGGTTTGTAATGGATGAAATTAATGACCGATTATTAAAAGTCAAAAAAAGTTGCAAAATAGCTTCTGGTGTTATAGATTTGTCTGTTATAGAAGATGAAAACTCTGTAAAAGGTGGCATTTTGTTGAGTAAGTAAAAATACTTTATTATTATTATAGATATGTATTTTTTCATTATTATTGCAATGAAACATCTTTTACTAAGTAAAAATTAAAGTAAGTGTATATGAATAAACTGCTTATGTTGAATAAGAAGTAAAACCATAGATTGACCAAGTACAAGTAAACTCATGTCATTGTGATCTATTGTAGTATCTGTGTGTAGGGTTTATGTGAATATAATATATATGTACCTCGAGATGTCCATCATGTTGTACAGTAGTGACCCAAAAGCATTGTAAATTGAAAGTACATATTACCAGAAATTGATCATAGTTATATTCATTACACTCCATATTGGTCGCGTGGAGGTGAAAGAAAACGTATTCACCCCTTACAAAACATTATGTTTACTGTGTTTAGTTAATGGTCAACCATGTATCTTTCTGAAACTTAACTGGTAGGCCTAATTTCATTTTAAGGACAGAATCTACTGTTAATGTTATACTTAATCTCTTAATACATAATCTCAAATCAGTTTAAAACTTTTTTTAAACATCTCAACTACTTATCACCATGGGCCTAGGGCTGGTATGGTGAATTAACAGAACTCCGGCTTGGTACGGTGTGTGGACACCGTGTACGGTACCACCTAACTAGGTGGTACTGTAGCGGCGTGTGTCACATAGGCTAGCCAGAGGTGACATGAGGTAGGTCACTCATGATCTGACCTGAGTCACCGGAAATTGATTTCAATGCAGGAACCTTTGATTAAAGGGGACAGAGCATTAACCCTGAGCTTGCGTGCCAATGACTCTAAGAGCAGTGTATTGTACACATTGACTGCGACACCCAGGGATTCACTTCTATCTCCATCTTAAGAGAGGAGCAGTGTGCACTTTGGTAGATATGTTTAATAGTTGCATATCAGGGCCATCACTTATTAAAGTTTGAAGTCTGACATACTACAACTGAGCCTCCCACTCATGTGGGAGGTCCTGTGAGACCTCATTCTGTGGAAGATACAACTAATGTGTTGTATTGTATATTTTGATCCTTGTTACAAAGTCGGTCTTATTTAAAATGTAATGCTGTTTAAACCCTATATCTTAATACATGTTAGTAACATGTAGTATTTTTTCAGATCCTAAACTCTCCTGGATTTCATGTGGACCTAGGATAACTAATTTAAACAATAGCAATGGTTCTAAGAAAACGGGATGGACATTTGGATGGACTTCTGGAGATAAATCAATAAGGGTTTGTATTTTTAGTGAATTTCCCTCGAGGAAGAAACTATTGTCGTTGGTGGCATAGTCAGACTTAAATGTAGGACTATGATAGTTTCCATTTTAATTTTTAGGTCCCTAAGTCTTAGAGACCAAAAACAATAGTCGTCACAATATTTTATAAAAAAATATATCCTATATATTTAAAAAAAAACGAATCCAGTGGTTTTTTTTGACCTTCCAAAATCTTAAGATGTACAGAATCAGAATTCAACCATTTCCAGATGGCATATTATCAGATTGAGGGACAAAACGAGAATAGAAAACAAAATTTAAATTTGTTTGTTTAGGTGTATTTTTATTAACTAAATAATTAGTAAAGTTATATAGAATACATAACAAATATCAGCAGAGTTAATTTTGCTTATTTCTATATTTTATCATAAATTTCCCTACTATGTGCATCAAAATAGTCAGGTCGCTAACGTTTTTGTAATTATTTTTAACTAACTGACCCGGCAAACTTCGTACGCTTGACAGTAAATGTATGTAACTGGCCTCATTGTGAAAGGTTATATATTGTGGGTCGCGGCATAGTGAATAACAATACTGAAACGATAAGACATATTGATAACATTCCCATAAAACAAATAAATCTGAGTGGATTAATTCACAATTTTCAAATATAATTCAAACCCAAACCAAACCTAACTGTAATACGGCTTTTATAGGAAAGATATACAACAGCTGGTTATTGTAATAAACGTAATTATTTTTTATTTGGCCAATATGTAAACACTTGACTTTTAATCAGACAGAAAATAAAATTATAAATACATAATCTCCCAAAACTGTCAACTATTAAAGTGGCGAATAAAGCTGTTCATTTTGTACAACATATTTACTTTATAGTTTTACATTAAACAATGATTCAGATGGCATTGGATAGTAAAGTATATTGCTAATGGAAAGTAAACCAATCAGCTGTAGCTAAGAAATCAAATGTTTTCATTGTTGAAAATTTGTAAACAAACTTACTCTCCATAAGGTTAACATTAGAAATTTAAAACACCATAAAATAGAAACTTGTGGGGCTTTCGAAAATATTTTTCACTAAAACCTCCACGGACACATATAGAGCAACTTCCTAAAATTTCATGGCGATCGGATGAGTAGTATGGCAACGCATAAAGGACATACATACACACATTCAATTTTATATATAGGGATAATAGTAAATAATCAAAACAAATTCCAAAACATCTATGAAACATCATATTTGTGTCTCAAATAATGACTCTGAACTAATAAGATTATAAATCAATTTTAATTATGTATAAAAAACTGAAAGAAGTAAACATTGTAATGAATTCCATAAAATTAATAGAAAAAGTATTACTATCTGTTATAAAGTGACTTTAAAAAAAAGCTAGGTTCTTTGAAAAGACGATAAACATTTTAAATGTATGTAACAACAATGTAGTAGGAGTTATTTTAACAAAATTATTTTGATTTTTGTTGGCGTTAGCTACCTGATGCGTTGTTAGCGATCCGATGGGTTGTTAGCAACCCGATGATCAACACAAAGAAATGAGCGTTAATCAGGCTATTAACGTAAATTATGCTAAATGTAACAATGTTTTGTAAGCGTCAGCGACCTGACTACTAATTAACTTCCTTCTTAAAACTTAACTGAATTGTTAATTGTAGTTTTAAAATAAGAAATATAAACACAAACTAGTTTGGTACAACGACTCAGTGAAACGATCTTCTTCACACTGATGACAATTGCTGATGCGATTGCTTAGAACGCCGGGATCGGTTTTAGCGACAAATTAAAAATATCGTTCGCGGACAATGCGTAACTGCGGGACTCATTTCGAGTAAGATATCTCATTTTATATTGAAATTACCATTTTTACAACATTACTGTTAAAATCTCTGACATTCGAGGATTATTTTAGGATTATTATTTTTTTTCGGCAAAGTTAGTACAACATGACATTGCGTCGGCAGTGCTAAGGGGGACTGTTAGCGACCTGATGGAAACGACTTATAACAATTGAAAAAAAATATTTGCTATTGTAACTTTTTCCAAAAACCGTTTTAACAAGTAGTATACACATTAATCTATCGCTGGATAATTTGTTTGACACTTTTTCTCAAGCAATATAGATTTTATAAGAGCGGAACTAAAGTTGTCCGTCTATTTGTTAACGAGCCAGATAGTTTCTTATTAAAAAGTAACAGAACTGAAATTTGTAGATGTAAAAATGTTGTGAAATAATTTTTGGACTACAGAAAATTATTATAATTGTTCTATCACAATATTACTGGAAAGAGTGCGCCCATAGTATTTTTACCACTTAGATTGGAAAAGGTTCAGATCCTGGTCTTTTACCATCTAACGTTGGAACTGTTATTTGATGGATGGTAAGGGCTCAAAAGCACCATAGTGGCTGCCACATGACCGCAACCATAAAAATTTAACTTAGAATTAACTGGAACTGCGCGAACTAGGCAGAGTCGCTCCGTTGGTCTCCCTGGCCGTTGAGAGAGTGATCTGTGTACATTTGTTTAATTTTTGGTGTTGATTTTTACTAGATTTGTGTTAATAATGTCAGATTTTGATACAGAGAGCTTCATTGAAGCGGTAAAAGAAAGGCCCTCTTTGTGGGCTTTAATATCCGAAGATTATTCTAACAGGGTACAGAAAGTTATGTCCGAAGTCCTGGTCGTTTTCGCGTCGCTGGGCTGGCTGCGACTGCGGTTGCGGTTGTGGCCGCATCACAGCCTTTGAGTCCTTAACTAATTACCAGTAATGAGTCAGTTTGGAAATAAACTGGACTACTGAGCTAACCAGCCATCTTTTAAAGTATCTTAGGTGTTGCCAAACAGTAGAGACTGATGTACATCAAGTACTGAGGCTGATATTGTACATTGACACTTTTAAGTTAAAAAAGCTCTTCTTCTTGATGCCTTAATTATATTAAAATTTATAGAATTTCAGTGATTTGATATGGAATTTATATCAATTAAAAGTCTTAATTCCCTTGCTTTTTGCAGGTGGTTTGTGTTGAAGAATTGCCTGGAAGCTTTGCGGCCAATCCAATCCTGTTGGTTGGTTATGAAAGTGAGAATGGAAGCTCTTTATGTTTCTATCATTCGGGTTGTTCAAGAGTGCTGAAAGCTATTCATTTTAACGATAAGGTTTGTGGTATTATTTTCATATTGTAAATACAATTTGTTTTAACTAAATGCCTGAGCCTTTGTTTATCTGTGTTGATTAGAACTCATAAAATAATTTTAAGAAATTCCCAGAGAGTTTACCTTGCAGCCTTTTGAGTCTCTTTAGGCTTAGGGGGCTTAGGGTATTTTTTTTGTGGTAAATAAACGGGTTGCCCCTAGGCTAAAGCCCGTCAGGGGTCCCCACACAGATCACACATTTTAATAGAAGAGAAAAATATGCCTGGCTGATAACAGTAAACCTATAATATTATAATGATTTGATAACTTGATCAAAATAAACACCGTGAATGCAAAGTTTAATTGCAAAAGAATTAAAGAAAACAGCCAATTACCAATTTTAAAACATCTGACATGGAGTATAATAAAAGATAAAATTAAATATTTGCGCTACTGTTTGTAAAACAGAGCTCACTCGAAACAATTACACTTTAGGTCTTAAAACGTCTTCAGAGTTATCCAATTCTATAACCTTTTAAAATACCTAGCAATAATTTTAAAACTTTATATGTGTAAGTGTTTCCAATGGGAAGTACTTTTAACTGCTTAAAAATGGGCATTGAATGTTCAAAACTGGATTTTTTAACTATGATTCTGATGAAATGCTTTTGCAATGTAATAATGGGTTTTGTCGTTGACATATATGTACCCCCCGCACACAAAATCGCATAATCAAGCCTAGATCCCACTAGAGCATGGTATAGATTAATTTTTTTGGACATAGGTCATGAGACCTATGTCCAATTTACATTGTAAGAAAATTTTATTTTTTACATAAAAAGTAACATTTTCTTACGCTTCTACCTAATTTCACTAATTTTTTTATTTCTTATGAGGAACTCCACAATTGACAAATGACAACACTACTAAGAAACCTCAATGCATTGTGTTCTGTATTCAAGATAACTTAAAAACCATTTGTTTCCTGGCAAACCTCTAATTCCTCTATCCCACCCACATCTTATTTAAAAGTATTTTGTGATCAACGGTGTCAAACGCCTTAGTTATGTCAACAAACGAGGCTCTGCAAATGTTACCATCATTTACACCCTCATAAATATCCTTGAGAAAGCTGTGTAAGCCGTCCTGTGTAGAGAGGTTTTTTGAAAACCCATACTGATTTTTTCAAAAAAAGTTATTTCTTTTTAAAAACTCTACTAATCTCTTGTTTGCTATTTTTCAATGAATTTAGCAAACACAGAAAGGATAGTTATGGTCTATAGTTTGAAAGACAGTGTACGTAAAAGGGGTATGACTATTGCTGATTTAAGAAACTTTGGAAATTCACTGTTATGAAAAATAAGTAAAACTTTCAACTATATTGTCTAGAATTGACTTAACAACATAAGAAGAAACGTCAAACCCAGAAGCTTTATTACCTTTTAACTACTCTTACAGACTCTTCTTAACTATATCACAAATTTCATGTGTAGTAGTAGGGGTCTTGAAGAATGCTACCCCCCCACCAAAATACCACCCAATATACAGGGTGAATCACATAAGGTGTCCAATATTGATTCCAGATAAACTGTTGGTTCTACAATGATGAAATAAAATTCTTTCCGACTATACCAATCCCAAGGAATAAAGTAAAAATAGTTTTTTATTATACAGGGTGTTCCAGAAAATTAGGGTCACTATTTCGAATCTCTGAAATATCAAATACAAACATATATCATCATATTAAAGCTCTTGCTAATATAAACATTTTGGCACAATCAGATTTTGAATATCTTGATTCGTTTCAAAATGGCGGTCCTTTTAGTGAAAACAATCCAAATTTTTTAAAAGCCCTGTATTTTTTCTCAAAAATGCAGATTACTCTACTCGTATTAAACAATTGCATTCCTTATGAGCTAAGCTTTATTCTGATATGCAACACTACTACTATACTATCTCGAAAATAAAAGTTTTCAAATAATAGTTTTTGAAAATGACTTAGCAAAACTCAAAAATTTCAAATATCATAATATATCAAATAGCATATCATTTTAAAGGTATTGTAGAACCTCGATTAACCGTCACCCTTTTAACCGTCAGTCTCTATTAACCGCCACCCCGCTAGCGCAAAAAAAATATGTATTATAGGTTTCACATTATCAACGAAAAACTTATTTCGTCTGTTGAGAACCGTGTGTTATGATGGAGTAGTATTTTCCTTGTGATCACAATGTGCGTGAATCATTGGCGGTAAGGGTAGTGAGTGACCCAGCTCCCCCAGCAATCGTTTCACTGTCTTCTGCATTCTACTGCTACTGTTTCATTTCAGTTCAGTATGGTGTGTGGCTACAGTGAACTGAAGTTATTGAAGAACCGTGTGTTATTTGTTCAACGTGGAGTTAATTTTCCTTGTTGATCAAATTTAATTTAATATTTAACAATTAACATGCGTTCCTTATGGGAGAAACAAGATTTTTGTAGATAATTCGAAAACTAAATTAGATATGGATAAGGTTAAAATTTGAAAGTTGCTTGGATTTGCAATACCTTTAAATGATATGCTATTTGACATATGATATTTGAAATTTTTGAGTTTTTGCTATGTACATATTTTCAAAAACTAATTTTTTTGAAAATTTTTTTTGAGATAGTACACTAAAATACTATCAACAATATTTCATGTTACTATCAATCAATATTTTTGTTAACTACACTACATTTTGGGAGGTAAGGAAACTCCTGCCGTTATCCTGACCTTAATTAGATTCTACATTACTCTACTTAACCTCCATTTTTTTGGGTTTTATTTTTTAAAATTATTTTTTATACATCATTCATACACATAAAACATGTGTACAAAAACTCACACCATTACATATACTTATAACAAATCTAAAAAACATGGTAAGAAATCACTCAAGATAAGAAACAAAACAATACTAGTTAAATACATATACCTGTACATTTACACTGGCAACGTCGCCTCCATGCTAGTGAGAGCCGGTCAACACCCGCCATGCACATACACACGCACATCACTCGCCAGACTAGACTGACTAGTGAGTGGGATGTAGGTGGAGGGGGGAGGCCGACCCTTACCACGAGTACTAGTCGCCACCAGCTGGTTTTTGACCCGCCTCCGTGTTGACTTTCGGGAACTTAACACTGGTCGGCTTCACATTTCCTCCAAGCACCTGTACGGGCATTAGTACTGAAATCCTATAAAAAGAAAAACAGCATGCCTCCAGGCTACAGGTCGGGAACTAGACATTCAGCCCGCACCATTGTGTCCTTTGAGGAAAGTTATGAACCTATGGATCTTAAAACCCTTCCAAGAAATCTAGGCTCTGGAGCTGTTGTAACAAACGGGGCTGGGATGGGTTTCGGGACTTTTTTACTTTTTCTATACTAGAGTCGAATACTTGATGTACCCAAACAAAAAAAGTACTACCTACAGTTTGTTAGTACTTTGCGTGTTGTAGCATGTTTTCCCTGCCTTCTTCAGTGCCGTACTAGCGTTTACTTATTACATTTTACTTATTTTGGTAGATTTCATCGATAGTGATCGTCAGTAAGTCTAATGATGCAGAAGAGGGCCTTTCCGAGCTTCTCAGGCCGTGGAACGGAGTGGTTGCTGTGGGTACAAGTGTTGGCAAAGTCTACTTGGTCGACGTTTGGTGGAGATCCCTGGAAAGATGTATGTTGGTTATCAGTTATCCTTGGTTGTAAAATCCTTTTATGAAGATAAGTTTAGGTTAGATCAAACAAACTAAATTTTGAAGTGTTCTAAAATTAAGACTTTAAATTTTAGGTCTTAGACCTGTAATGTCCTGGCCAGCATTTTTGAGAGGACGGACGCCACGCAATTGACTATTCGTTCATTGCGATGGTGAACATTACAAATTTCCTCCACATACACAAGATTTTTTATATGCCCCCAGAAGAAAAAGTCAAACGGAACCATATAAGGCTCCTTGGAGGCCTTTCAACAAAAATAAAGGGACCTATGACTCTGTCATGCACAAGACCACACCAAATATTCACTAGACATCACCATTGATATTCCTTTCAACAAAAGTGAAGGGACCTATGACTCTGTCATGCACAAGACCACACCAAATATTCACTAGACATCACCATTGATATTCCTTTCAACAAAAGTGAAGGGACCTATGACTCTGTCATGCACAAGACCACACACCAAATATTCACTTTGGGTGTGTGACATTCGTACTAATGAATTCATGGGGCGTGGCTCTGAACCTCAAATTCTACATTTATCTCTTTACAGTCCCATTCACACAAAAAGTAGCTTCATAAGTAAGAATTAACCAATTATGCCAACTGCTGATAAAAAATTCCCAGTTATGAGAAAACTCTTTGAGCTACTTGTTTCAGAGGAATAAACTAAATTTAAATTAAATTCATTCAAATTCAGTTAAATAAATATAAATTTTTTAAACCCCAGAGTTATTTTATAGACATCCTGTATAATCATTTAAGTTTGTATGACTTAAAAATTAAGCTTGATGACAGTATTGTTTCTCAGATAACTTTAATTAGATAAAAATTGTAAAAGTTCTATAGATTATTAGAATATAATTCTTAACACGTTGACTTCCATGCCAGTTCAATCAGATAGGTGGTCCTATAGTAGGTGTAGTATCCGTAGGTAGTCCTACGGCATAGAAAGTTCGACTGGATTGACAAGCCGACCCTATAGGGCTGGTAACAATGGCGGCGTGGCGACCCGAACCGGCAGGAGGGGGTGGATAGATGAGAAAAACACAAGATTAGTACGAAATCAGGTGATATACAGCCAGTTGCCAAGTAAATGACACTGTTGTCATCCACACGAAAAAAATTGTAAGAAATTTTGACTACCTGATAAGATTTCACTTTTACTTTCTCCCCTTATACATAGTATATGGAGAAAGTATTGTTTTCGTCAAAATTTTCGAATTTGAGTTGAGGGTTGATATTACCATTTTGGGGTCCCCTGAATCCAAAAAAGTGGGTTTGGAGGTGATGTCTGTCCGTCCGTGTGTGTGTGTGTCTGGATGTGTACAGTGCCACAGCCTACCCCGTTGGTCCGATTTAGATGAAATTTGGCATGTATATATGTAGTCACCGTATCTCCAGGCGTTTTTTTCAATTTTTTGAATTTTTGATTTTTAAGGGTAGTTCACCCCTAAAAACCCTTAAAAAACGTGAAAAATCCAATTTTCTCAAAAACGGCTCTAACGATGTTGATTAAAATTTGATAGATTATAGTGCACAGAGTACTAAATAATTTGACACCACCCCCATGTCTGTAAAAATGACGGTTCAAAAGTTATGGGCTTTTAAATGTCAAAAAAATCAAATTTTTTAATTTTCAGCGAAAACAGTAAAAGTAAAGTATAACCTGACCGGTACCATTGAAAGCAGCTTAAAAAACTAAACAATTTAGTAATCTGAATTATTTGTCTACGACTAACGGTTCCAGAGAAAAGTTAAATTTACTGTCGCAGTACGTTGTCTGAAAGCACCCAATGTTATTCTTATGGAGAATATAAAAAAAACAATTTCTTCCTTACTTTCCAACCGTTTTCCATGAAACTTGGTATGAAGTGTAAGGTCAAATCACCGAACAAAACTAGCTGAAAAAAGCTTGTTATTACCGGGGGGGGATTTCCCCCCATGATATTTGAACAATAATTTATTAAATGATATTTAGAATAACTTTGTAGAACACGATAGTTTTATTACAGATTGTCTTTTTTAAATTTACTTAAGGGAGAAAGTATGTGTCAGTCCACTGGTACCGTTTATTTTTATTTTAACTTAATTTTTTCTAATTTGTTAATTTTTACTGAAAATTTTCAGTGCCTACCTGGTTGCTTCTAATTTTTTTCATGTGATAAATGGTAGACTAATTTTACATTAACAGAGCTTAAGAATTTAAAAATCATATAACTGGAAAAAACTACAATTATGTTTGGTACACATTAATAAGGTCAGAAATAGTACTTGGCATTTAGGTAGTTGATGTGTTAAAATTTCTCTTAAGGCTTATGACAATAATTATAACGTGATTTTACAGGTGTTGAAGATTTCAGACACAAACTTTACGATGAGCAGAGGCAAAGCAGATTGGCTGAGGTTACAATAAATGATTTGGAAAACAACATAGACTGCAGAAATAGCAGTATTCGACATGGCAGCTCGTCGCTAGCACTGTGGCTCAATGGTAACTCATTTTAATAGGCTAAAAGGGAACAGCCTGAGTTGAATCAGGAATAAATGGGTTAAATGATTGAATAAGAAATCAACAAAAATGAAAGAAATATTTCACTTCTAAAAAAATGGTCCGCATACTTTTTTAATGAGAGTGCTACTCAGATATAAAAAATGTCTGTGAGTCTGTTAAACTGTGCACAAAATGATTCCCAACAAATCACATTAAAAATTTGGCAAATAACGATAAAATTAATACTTAGAGGAAAACAATACATCTGTAAATAAATTAAGCAAACATTAAAAAGAACAAAGTTTGATCCCTTTATAGAAAAATTAAGACTAAATTATATTAAAAACATGTCATCGTAGACTTAATTTAATCCTAAATGCCTTTACAATTTGGATGGTAAATTGCTTTACCCTCAAATGTTTTATAAAAATTATGATAATAAATTATAACAACTTTTTATTTTTTGCCAACCTCAAGTTTTTGGTGCTGATTATATATAATTAATTAATTACCTATTCTATTATTATCAGCCTGTACTTAATGATTGTGTTAGATATGGAATGAGGATTGAAAAGCAAAAGGATAATTTAATGTACACCAATTAGTTTGTTACATTGGCTTATTCATGCAATAATGGGGTTTCTAGATTTTAAACTAAAGATTACAGAAACACATTTACTGGTCATTAGACCTATCTAGAACTTACTTTTTACTCAGAAATTAGTTATTTCCATTTAAAGGAACTTTAGAGCCGTTTTCAAGATCATTCTGCAAACCTTGCTTGTATTATAGTGTTGGATATACATAAAACATAAATACATATATGTATATATATATAGTTTTTAACGACTATTGTTTTTGGTCTCTAGGCACCTCAAAACGAAAAAGTAACTTGGTCCCAGGCTTAGGTCATGCCATGAGACCTACAGTAATATTTTCTTTCCTATGGAAGATTCGTTAAAATTGGTGAAAAATTAAATAATTTTCATTTAAATCAATGACATACAAAGGAAAAAAATTAATTTCTACCCACATTAAACATAATGTGTTAAATTATTTCCAGTAATCGCAATATATTATTTTATTACGTTATCTGTTATTATTTGTCACTATTTGTTATTTCTCCGGCTTTGACTACTTCACCACTAGCCGTACGATTGATATTAGAATGATAACTGTTCTGATATATTTAATTTAAAACTAGAGTACCTAAATGGTTTTAGGAAAGTATCCCCTCTTTCCTTGAATCTTACAATCAGCAGGATTGGTCTTAGCTAAAAATCAATTTAATTAACTGTTACAAGTATTTGCCAGCTCACTGATATTATTTGTTTCTTAAGAGTTTTACAAGCCTGCAAATGTTAATTAAAATTTTTTTAAAGATGAACAAATTTCAAGCCCTCTTCAAATATTCATCATTATTTACATTTAAATATCTTTGAATTATCAAAAAAAATTTAAGTTTTTAATGTTTTATTTACGAGGACATTTAAAGGTAACGAATTAATGATGATATTTTTAGAGTTAACATTTGAGCACGGGATGAAGGGAACGCATCCTGGTCTACACAATGTCTTGGGTCGAATGCCACTTGAGTTCCTCACAGTGTCATCGCTCAAGTACTTTCCGCAGATTTCCACGCTGGCCGTTGGATACAATACCAGTTGCTTCCAGTTATGGGACCTCTCGTCATTGACGTTGCTGTGAGTAGTAGTGGCCAATCACCAAATTAAAATGCACTAAATGGTATAAATAAATGGTCTCAATAAAAAAAACCTATTGAACCTCAGTATTTTACACATTGTACATAAAGATGACGATAAAAAAAAGGCAGTTGGTAATGGTAGTGTTAAAATATAATGTTGCTATTTCATTGTAATTTAGTTGCATTTAAAGTATAACGCTTTGTGCAATAATGAAACTACTCATAACTTCTAACATTGTAGCCTATATTATCCAGTTTCAAGGTCTATGTAAATATATTGAAGTTAGTTATTACCTTTTATGTAGCTGCTGAAGATCTTGAATTGATGGTATGATGTGAGTTTTTCAAATGGAATCTTCAAGTAAAAGTCTTCTTTAAATATATTTTTATGAAAAATCAAAATAGTTTACTTCACTACTAATTTGGAATATACATGTACGTTATCTTTTAGCGAATTTCCCATAGGGAAGAAGCTATTACCATAGGTCTCATGGCAAGACTTGAGCCTGGGATCATGCTATTTTTTTTTGTTTTGAGGCCATAAACAGTAGTCATTAAAAATTTTATATGTGTACAGTGGAACCCCTAAAATCCGAACAAATTGGAGCTGAAGCCTGTTCGGATTTAGGGGTGTTCGTTCGGATTTCCCGGTAACTAATATTAAGCACTTAATTCGTCACTGTATTCGCAGTAAGCAACTGGAGACGTAGCGCTTGGGGTTATATAGGCTGGGTGAATAAGTGTTCGAAATGGCAGTGATCTTGGTAGGTGGATGTAAGTCCCGAGACATGTCATTGTTGGTAGGCGAGCATGTGCTAAAAATAAATCACTCACCCCTACCACCACCCCTACTGGGTTGCATTTCGCACATGTCTACTATCTAGTACCTGCTGATTAGTGCGTATCGCCAACAGCCAAACGACGTGATGTTCATGCGACGCTTGGAATTGCGTTTGTGTGAAGATTTTCTTTACTTTGACAGTTAAAGATAACTGATTTTAAGTGAAAAACTTTTTTTCAATCTTATATAGTATTTTTTTGATAAACCTTGAAAAATTAATTTGTGTGGTTAGATCAATTTTTTTAAATTATGGCCTTTTTTCTCGAGACCGTTTTTGGATTTGCTGGGATTTTGGATTTCCGGGATTCAGATTTGATATGACAATTAGACAATGTGTGTGTCCGTGAACATGATAACTCTCGTAAAATTGGTCCGATCAAGACATAATTTGTTAGAGACGTGTATTCCTACATTTAATTGGACGAGTTCGTAATCCAGACATATCGGTCAACCGGAGGGGGTTTTGTACTCAAAAATGCGGCTTTATGCGTTTTCATATGTAGTATAATTTTTTTTAGTTTTATCTTTTACCATTAGAATCAGCTTAAAAACTACATACGGTAATTTAGTTCCTTAAACTTGTTCTCTATCTCCAACAGTTACCGAAATATTAAAAAATCTAAACACAGTACCCAGCTGTAGGGCTGCAGCGTGTTTGACCTGCAGCATCCAATCCCAATGTTGGGATTGGTGTGTTATTTGTCTTATAACTAATAATACATATTGTTGTCTTCTTTTAATTAGTTAATTTGCATATTTTGCGAGCTTTAACTTCATATTCTTTATATTTGCTCTAGTTTAGTAATTGACTATCTCATTATTCTTCTATAATAAATGTCCATGAAAAGTTAAAATATATTGTTTTTGGATTAAATTAATTAGATTTTTTATACCTTATTTATCTCCTTCAAAATCCAAATCCTAGCACCTGTTTAAATGTACATTTATGGGAAGGAAGTACCTATTTGGCAGTTCAATTATACAGTTTATTAGTTTTTTGCGATTGACCTGTATCCTACCTAATAAACCTAATGTACTCCCAGGTACACATCAGCCCTGCTGGAAGCCATGTTGCCTGTGTTCTCCTTCAGTCTACTGGAACCCTCCGATGACCCCAGGTATGTCTGCTACCTCTGGTCGCTACATCACTCGGTTGACGAGGACAATATCCCGTTCGCTGGCATGTACATTATCAGTTACAACGAGAAACACCAGAGACAGAACAGCAACCAATTCTTCTACAAGGTAATTTATAGGGATGTGCGAATAGTGATTTTTGGGAACGAATGGAATCGAATATTTATTTATTATTCCGAATGTTGAATATTTTCAAATCAAATTATATCGTAAGAGTTTATATTCTTTCAATGGGATGATATTCAAAACTTAGGCTTATAAACAGACATGCCATAAATTATGTGTTGCATGCAAATATAATTTTACTTATGATAGATATGATTTGCTGTGCACACCTTTCAATTAAATACCAAAACTGTTTTGAATATTGTTACAATATAACAAATAGATTTCTTTTTTTTTAAATCATACACTAAAAACAAGTAAAATTTGACAAATTACGCATGGTTAAATTTTTGTTGTTTCCTATAAAAACATTTATCATTTCATAAATACAATTAATTTATGAAGAATAGTTTCTTATCTAGTTCACATATTTATAAAACTAATATAACATTTGTAAGTTAAAGTAGTTATACAGTATTTATTTTAAGCGTATCATAATATGTATGCATTCATATTCTTTTAATTACATGATCCTCTCTCATACAACTTCAATAGTGAAGAATAAAAAACTTGCTTTAACCAGAGAAGTGAAAATATTTTACTGAAAATTAATTGGAACATTCTGGTTGAAATATAAACAAACCCTCACCCCCTTCCTTCCTCCTAGCCGAATCTTAAAGGTCATAGTTTTTTTAACTCTCATCCAACCACCTGGCTGCGTCTATTCCTTCTTCTATCCACCTGTTACATTGTCTTTTCAGGGGTTCTCCTCTTGCTCCATACGTTACCAGTTGGACTTGGGAGCTGAAATGACTGATGTCGCTAGTGGTCGAATCATCTCCTGCCAGTCTATTCACCGATCTTCTTCTAAAGCTGCAGCTCTCTGGTTACATTCTGATTTTGAAGGTGATTACTCTGATTTTATATTTAGATATACCGCACCTACAACTATTGATACTCTGCATTTGCAAAAGTCTTCCTGGTGGTTGGTGTTTTGCTTGAGCAACAAGAAACTACCCTTGTTTGACATCACTGGCCAAAAGATGGTATTTGCAAAAGTCTTCCTGGTGGTTGGTGTTTAGCTTGAGCAACAAGAAACTACCCTTGTTTGACATCACTGGCCAACTGTGTACCACTAGATTAGCAACAAATACTTAATGGAAACTTAGGTGAAATTTTTCCTTTTCTGCAGGTCAGGTGTTTCTGTGAGGCTTTTCCAAATTTAAAATTTTATTTTTATTCTTTATTTTTCTTTTTTTATTAATGAATGGTTAAAGTGCAAAGTACTTTTAAAAAAATTGGTTTGACTGCTTGGTCTTTTTAAGTGGCATAGTTTCACTCAGCCTGGATTTTTATTTTCTTGGCTTGTTGAGCCGTTGTGAAATAAACAGTATCAGTGGACACATACTTTCTTCATGATGAGGTTTGTTTTTACGAATCACGTCAGTAGAATTATAATAGGTTAAATACCTTCTTACCTGCCTTATAATCCTTCAATCAAGTTTCAAGTTAACCCTTCAACGGTCCGCGATGTACATTGTACGCTTGCCATTACCGAACTGAAAATGGATTGCGATGTACGCTGTACGTTCTGTGACTTGCGATCGAATATTCGAAAGTTATTACACGGTTATTTACAGTTCGATACTGTCAAAGTTGTATATCGATGTGAAGTGTTAAACGATTAATCTGATTCAGTTATTATTGATTTTTACGGGTTCTGGAGACTAAAAATATCAATGCTGAATGAAAGTCTGTCTTGTAATCAGCCGTTCACCATCTACGCAGATGCCAGATTGAGCGAGTCTTATTTTTGCTTCTGCCCTTGATTTGTTTTTTTACAAACAGTTTGTCACCGGTAGTAATAATTAATTGTGTGTATTATAGTTTCGTTTGTAAAGATTAGTAAATATGATTAGCAAAAATATTAATGTTTTCTGAAGTATTAGATCTGAAAGGTTTTTTATTTTTCGTTTATCATAATAATACTGTGTTTACTATGTCAAGAGTTTTTAGTGAAGTTAAGGTTAGGTCACTTTAACGATATTTTATTTTGTATTTATCAATGTGTTACAATAATTTGTGATAATTACTGCGTTGAAGGGTTCAAAGATTTAATAATGACACCATAGGTGTCGAAACACACGTCATCGAATTAGGACAGTGCCAGGGTTCACAAGGCAGTCAAGAAGGTATTTAAAATATTACATACTTTCTCCCATAATCAAACTTTTATAAAAAATACATACCTAAAATAAAACTTCATACTCTCTATATTTAAATGTCGTTTAAAATTATTTTAGTGTGGTGCACTTGAGGTTTAAAGAGTTATTAGGAAAGTTTGGGAGATACTACTATGTATAAGGGAAAAGTAAAATGTGATAGGTTCCAATCAAATAGATATTGCAGACAATGTTTCAACAGGTGATTGTCAACTTTTCAGAGACAGGAGTGGAGGAGGGCACTGCAAGTCTGTTGTCGATCGTGTGGGAAGTGTGGACACCCAACCAGCTGAATGTCTACCGCAAGCTGACACTGTTTGACCTTAATCAGTGGTATCGCGAATACATGCCCACGTCCTCGGACATGGAATACTCTCAGTTTATGGCCCACTTCTGTCTGCCCGATGGCCAAATGCTGGATGCCAAAGTCGTCCCGAGCTCTGTCAAACAGTTTCAGGCCCTGCAACCGCTCGATGAACATTTTTACCCCACTGCTACTTCATTTGGTCAGTATTTCAGTTATGTTAAGATAAAGAGTCGCAGGTAAAGATAACTAATGTAAGAAATATCTTATCCCAATTAAATTTGAAAAAATATATACGTGTAATTATGGATTTATTCAGATGAGTTTCAAAACCATACTCTCTTGCTCTCGTCTAATCAACCCAGATTTTAACTTATAACACCAAAACCCAACCCATATTTTTTGTCAACTTACATACCCAAACCCTACCCAATCCGAATTTTCATTTGGCTTATGATACCTGAACCTGACTTAATCCGAAAACTAATGGTAATCCACTGCCTGATCCAAACCCGACCTGACAAGTTACCTGATTTAGGTAACTTGAATAAAGAAGAAAACTGAAATTTGCTTCGTTTTTGTTTTATTGAAGATTTTAAGACTATTTTTTAGGTATCAACATCTTGAATCCCAGATTCAGCAAAACCAAACATTTTCCCCAGCCCGGTTTCATTTTGCTAATTTGCAGATTATTTAAAACAATTGTATAAAATCTAAAAATGGAGTAAACATAATAATATGGGTATGTATTTTGTTCAGAAAAAACAGGAGAAGCTGAAAATAATACAAAATAATAACATATTCCTATTTTTTTTAATTTGAAAAATCAAAGAAATTTTAAACTTTCACCAGAAATTTTAAAAGCAAAGATTCAGCAAGACAAGAAAATCTTTTTAAATCCAATATATACATTTTCTAGGAAATTTATTTCCCTACATAGAAATGTTCATAAAATAAAAAATGTAACACCTCCATTTCAAAAATGCAATACACTGTGAAAGTCAAAAATTGAGATTTTAGTACCGTTATTCAATTTTGCTAAAATAAAAAACATATTTTGGAGGCCATATTTGAGTTCAATACTAAAATATTGAAAAATATACATACAAATATACGTATGAATACATAATATATATAAATATATATATATATATATATATATACAATTTACTAGATAGGCCTACCGGTGGTAAAAAAACTGAATTTGTAGAAATAACTTCATTTTACTGAAAATACATTTTTATTCAGGCTTAAGTATAATTATTTCAGTGTAGATTACGTATTTGCCAGAGTCTCTTCAGGTATTTTTTCACTGCGTAATTTATCGAAATTTTGCTTCCAGGAAGTACTGCTCATGGCCTATTTTGGCCTTATCTACCCCCACATTTCTTATAGAATATGTGTCTGGGGTGGCTGCGTGAATCACAGACTTGATAGGGTCTTTCGATTGCTGAAAAAGGCAGTAAGAATCATTTAAAAATTGTAACCCAGGGAATCATGTAGAGGCGCTTTTAGGGAGCTTGGAATACTAACGCTGCCATACTAACAACATATAACTGTGGCTTTTGAGCATTTGCCTTCTCAGTTTGGAATCAAAATTCTAAAAAAGCTCCCGGAAGGCAAACCAACATACGCAAAATCAAAATCAATTCAAAATTCGATTGAAGAACCTTCTAGTGTCAAACGTTCTGTACTCGGTTGAGGAGTTCATGAGTCGCTGGGATAGCTAGAATTTTAGAAGTTACCGCGAATGGAATTTCGAAGTTGTACTAGCCATGTTTACTTGTTGAGTTTGGTTATCACTGAATCCACTAAAAAAATAGGCTTACTCTTCTCAGTACCAGGTGAACCAATAACAGAGACATTATTAGACACTGTTCCTGTTTTACTTGACTCGGTAGGCCTATTACTGTGATCTGAGTGTCTGGGAGGGTAATATTCCCCAATCAGAATACCCACGGGCCATAATTCAGGTTTCATAACCTCAACTTCCGAGTCCTCAGGAACACCGATTTTGAAGGATGTATATGAATTATGTGAATATTACCACGACTTGGTGATTTGGCTTTCTTATCATAACATACACGAGTATAACCTTCAGTATCCATTTTACAACACTCAGAGACACTAGAAATAAGAGTCCTTGGGCTTACCAAACCTAGCCTGCAAAGGACGAGACTTGTTGGTTGTACCCGCTAATATGGTTTTCTTGGTTATTAGAGGGTTTATTATGTTACTTCTATTAACAGAATTATCTTTATCATATGTAGCCGCTTTTAAGGTCTCTGCAAAAGTTAGGTTAGAATTACTTAAGATGGGTGGTCCGTTGGGGGAAAGTTGACTGTCAACTGGTGTTACTGCTTGATTCTTGCCCACTAGTTCCTCAATAAATTTAATTTATTTATTATGACTATCTTGGAGTTTTTGGATTCTCTCACTCATCATGTTATAGTTAGGACATGAGCCCATGCCACATTGCTCCAAGGAAGCGTCTTTACAGGAAGAACAAAACCACGATATAATGCCCCCAGACTTACTATTTGTTGGTATTTAATCTTTTTAATACGAAGACAAGTAGAATGGAACCACATTGCACATTTACCCTCACATTGAAGGGCGAAATCATTATCTAATACATTTTTGTTACACAGACCACAGAGAGATGTGTCCTCACTACCCGCCATCTTGGAAAAAGATGGTGATATGAAAAAATATGACGACGACATCTGCTGAAGTTTATTTCTCGCTGCAAGTAAGCCATTCCAGCTAGCGCAAAACTAAATATACCTATCGAAAGAGCAGACTTCCCCAAGTGTAAAAAACGGCATATTTCTTATTCTTACATCGCTTCCGAGAGATTTTGCAGCAAGTTCAAACTGTGCCATGGACGTGGCGGCACGTTGCAGGACTAGTGCATGGATGCGCGGGTGCGTCGATGGGATTCAACAGGTTAAAAAAAAGATTTTTATTCGTCTAGATGAGCCATTACAGTTAATAATAATTTGTTAATAAATTCTATGCCTTAAAAACATTCACAAAATATACACCATTTACTGCCAAAACATAATGAAAATATACACACATCGACAAATGTTAACGAACAATGTTAGCGAAAGTGTAAACAGCTGGCCTTAATGCCTCACGTATATTCCCATTAAAGCAGTACGGGAGCGCAAGAATACAGACCAAAATTGCCTAACAACTGATTTCAGTCACTAAATATTCCAACATAGCCACCGTATTGGTTTTGTTAGTGCATTGAGGCTAAAGCAACATCACCATGCACTCTATTGGTTGTTTCGCAGACTACAGCGTAGTAAATATGGCTAAATGTTTGATCGCGAGTATACACATTTACCGTGGCATGCGACCCTACTGTGATGCGGTTAAAGCTGTCAGCCATCTGGTTAAGAAATCATCCCTTTAGTCTCACTCTTTGTCTCTTAACTAAACTGTTAGGTAACAAATCATTATTATTTAAATGTTCTGGGGGTAGAATGCAAGATTTCAGTCCCCAAGGTTGTGGTTTCAAATATTGCCAACCATTACCAATGACTTTTCGCTATGCGATATGGTTGCAACCCTTTAGATTAAGTCTGAAGTAATGTGCAAAATGTTCTGGCTGATAGCCTAGACAGTCCCGGGACTGAAAATGGGATTTGAAAAAATATTAATTACTATTTAATTTGTGATTATTAATGTATATGTGTCTTGCTGCAGATTGCTTACTACTACTGCATAACCAGGTGATGACGTGTAGCCATTTGGGCGTGCAGCAAGAGGCGCTGGAGGCGATGACAGAGGCGGGGCCCAGTGGGCTGCTGCTGCCGGCTCGCCTCTACAAGCAATGTACCCACGCCGGTGTGCGACCCCTGCTGGTCGACCACCCCAGTAGCCCCTCCTCACTGCCCAGTGTGAGTAGATGCTGTAACCAACCAGTTTTAACCCTTTAATGGTTTTTGCAGACTTAAGTCTTCAGCGCAAGTGCTAAAAAAGGGCCATTGATGTGATATATCATTCCGCGGTAAAACAACGTTCTGAGTTGATATTTTCCACGACATATCGCCGTAGTTCTTTAGTTTACAGTGAACTAATAGTTTATAAGTGCTAAGTTCATAATTGAACTATTAATTTGACGTCATAGACAACTAGAAACCTAAACAGCTGCACAGTTCTTTGTTTCCAGCACAGGTTCTGTAATGCAAATTTAATGGGGCCTGTTATACAATTTGAATGTAAACAGTCTTCTTGATTTTCCCCCAATTGGCTCATCATAATTACCTGAATGCATTATTTAGATTTTTACTATGGATTCCCATAATTATAGGTTAAATATAGTTTCAAGATATTTTAGGATCTGAAATCTAATCCTGTTCACAGATTAGTTAAAGCCTAAAACATAACATGATTAGTACACAATAAACAAAAAAATATATAAATAAAAACAAATATACACAATACAAAAACTGAAAATCATAAAATAACTTATTAGTACACAACCCAGACTAAGCCGGTATAAAGCTGAAAACAAAGCAGTCAAAAAACTTATAAACAGACCAAGCACCAATAGTCACACACACAAGAAACGAAAATTTCCACTCGTCACAAAGGTTCCAGAAGAACTAGACATAAGATCCATCCATCATGATATGATTTGAGTGCTGAATGTCCGCGGTAAAAATCTAAAGAACATCACTAATTATGAATTTAAAACAAAGAATCTGAATATACCTAGACCTAATTTAAGGCTTGAAAATCAAATTGAGGCAGTTTTAGTTTTCTGCTAAACAAACAAATTAATCATGATAAATGGCAAGTACGGTACTGTCATATATAGTGGTACATAACCATTAACCATATAAGGGGTGTTGCAGAGTGAGCAGCGAGCGTACCTACTGTGCGTGGCCCTGGAACACGAGATGACGCAGTTCCTGCGCCGGTGTGCAGCTGACTGGGCAGACGGGAGTCACGCCGTCGCCGGGTGCACTCTGCCCGGGCTGCTGGCGTGGGCATGGGACCGGGTCCAGCGCTACAAGAAGTGGCTCGATAGACTCTGTGAGTATCACAGAGGAACTTATAACTGACTTACAGTTTTTATGATCTCAAACGAAGTAAGAGAGACAAAAAACTCCCACTCTCAAGTTTGGTGAAGAGCTATCAAACACCCTGTATATACAGCTTTGTTACTAAATAAAATCTGGAATAGTTGAAATCATCTGCATTAAGCTAGAGGCAGTGGAGATAAAGACAATTATTTGCATTGGTGTGGGTGTTGTACTGTTATATTCATCCCGCACGTCAATCTAACCTTGATGCATGATGAGAGTCTACTCCATAAAAAGAAGATGGACTTAACCGGATTCTGGATTTCAGTGATCCCTCAGAGCATACATAGAAGCTTGATTCTATTTAATAAACCGTTCAAACCCTAGACTCATAAAATGAAAGAGGAGGGTTTTATCAGGGAAAACCTCTTGGGTTCCATACCCGAATAAGAGAGGCACTACACCAAATGTCCCAAACAGCTTTCTTTAGTGTTGTAAATTAATAGCTAGACAATTTCTCACTTGTGTTAATTAATGCGGAGGCATATTAATTAATTTTTGTATGGTACTGACTGGGATCATCTTGTTTTCAGGTGTACCTCTGTTCGACTACTCGGGCACTGCATTGGATACCAATGATTTAGGCATCTTCCACCACATGATATGTCAGCTGCACAGGCTAAGGGACTTGTTCTGTCTGGTCTTGGAGAAATATAGCAACTTGATTATCAGGGGTGAGTAATAAACTACAGTACTTGTAAACATTGATACTAACACTAGTATTAAGCTTGAACTGTGCCGCAATCTAAGTTCCATAAAGACAATGTTAAATTATTTTTTCTATTACTCCTCACCTGTTGATCATAAAAAGAGTTGGGGTGTTAAATTAACATAAACATGGGAATTAAAATTAAAGGTGTGCAAAGGCTCGAGTCATAGATGTTTTAAAAGCTCAGCTCGGCATGAGGTGTATTAAAAAAGTTCGAAGCGTATCGAAAGCTTGAGCGGAGTTTTTAATGGAAAGTGAAATCAAACTTAATTTTCGCCATAATTTTTAAAATTTTGGAGCCAAAGCCCAACCCTAGGTCGGGTTAGCTTGTTCCTCCCATCGGCCAACGCCCGACCCTAAATCAGGCTGCCTTATTTAATTCCATAGCATAAAATTGTTGGTGTATATTCGGGTTTTGGTACTTACAGCGTATTCGTTAGTCATTAATATGTACACGTCTTTGGTTTTTTTTCAGTGTGCTGTGTATTTTCAAAAAATATATTTTTTCAAACGATGTTTCACTCGCTTGCTCAGAGCAGACAGCTATTGCTACTATCCGTGTTGTGTTATAGTTGTTTTTGTATATAATACATGCAAGCTATTTTGTTTTTATAGTTGTATTGCTACACCACTGTTATTTAGTTTAGTTTTATTATTATTAGTTTTTTTTTATATATAAACAGAATAAATAAATCAAAACCTAATTATTTATGAAGTAACTGTTAAAATCTATCAAGCTAATAGTCGAAGCTAATAGCCAACTTTCACTGTGACTCGCCATCACATTTTTATTTCGTCTATACTTTTACTAAGTTGTGTCATGAGTTGAGTTTTATAAATAGCATTGTAAGAGGTGATGATGACCAATTTAAGACTGCATGACACTGTATTTAAAACTTTTTGGAGCCAGATAGACAGAGCTGCAACACATTGTGTTTTAAGTTTTTACACCTGCATCAGAAATACATCTAGAGGCTGCTGGTTTTATCTCCTATATATTCATAAAAAATTTAGGGGTTTAGATGGTTTTCCTATTAAAGAATTTGTGTGTGATAGATGAAAATTTTATCGACAGTTTACTTCAAATATGACAACTTGAAGTAGACCTACAGTACTATTGTCTCACATCACAAATAGTCATAGTGTTATCTGTGTAGCCTTCATCTTATAAAGATCAAGACTATACCTAGTACGTATTAATTCAGACTCACCAAATGTACCATTATTGTAAGGATTGAATTTCCATGTTATGTTCACAATGCTTAAGGCTCCCTTCATGAACAAATTTTGAATATTGTTATTTGACACACACTCTCAGTTTTGCTTTTTTACCCTACAAGCGGTGAGCGAAGGATTTGAGGTGATCTTCACATTGTAAGTTTGATAAAGAACACAAAATGACAGTTTCTGTGACTTCTGTCTGCTGCCGCAGCTTCTCAGTAGGCAAAGTTAACTGCATCTTACATTTCTCCTAATTTAACCAATATCCAGTTTAAGATTTATTCCAAAAGGTCAAATATGTATTATAATTGCAGGTAACTTTGAGCAGCAACACATGGTCATCAATCTAGTGACAGCTTTTTACGATTCAGTTTTTTGGTGTATTAGAAGCAAGGTACTGCCAGAAGTCAATGCTAATGAAGCCAGTATAAATGGTTGTGTTCCTTACTTCACGGATAAAATAATCAATGCAACAATATCAAGGTTAGTAACTGTTTCAGCCTAAATGTCTTTAAAACACTATGAATTATAATTTTACATTATACTTAGAGTCGATTGTCCGAACATAAATTAACCAAACTGTCAATCATGTGAATCCTTGATGGGCATATCGTGGCAATATAAACTATATTTAATAATAATTGTGTTATCAATTCTTATCAAACTAAACTACTTTTATAGTAGGGATCTGCAGTACAGGAAATTATGAGGTCGGTACGGTACAGTACAAATTGTTGTACCTCGGTTCTCGGTACAAACTCGGTACGGTACACAAGAATAATGCCGCTAGAAACATTGACTGATCTCATCCTTTTATTCATAAGTATTTTCCAGAACTTATTTAGTGAAAACATAGAAAAAGGAGTTTAAAAAAAGATATACAATGTCAGAAGAAATATTTTACTGTACTAATTTTCAAACTGTAATATGATTTTTTTAAATCCATTCTGATGTGTTAAACATATCACATTAAACATATTAATAATTATTTAAACATTATAATTTATGTTGTAACTAATTAATAAGGAGAAATAAAGTAATTTAATTTTAGCAGAGGCTTGACTAGAAACAATGGCATGTCATGGGACGTACATCCACCCACCAAGGTCACTGCCCTTATTGAGTCACGCACAGCCTGTTTAACCCCAATCACTGCGTCTCCTGTCGCTTACATACAGTCACGAAATAAGTGCGTAATATTATTTCCCAGGAAGAACAGGCTTCAGTCCCAATTAGTTCGGATTTGAGGGGTTCCACTAATGAGAAAATCCAGAACATATTAAAAAAATAAAATAAATTATTTCCTTTATTCAGTTATATCCTTAACATTATGATTTTTTGTTTTATTTGAGTGAAAATCCCAAAATAGCGAGATCATTACGGCAAATCACAGTTCTATTGGTCATATAACATCGTCAATAGGCTGTCAGAGCAAAAAGAAAGAATGACTTGAAAAAATCACGAACCTCAGTATAAAAGGTTTTCACAGTGATTAAAAAATCACAGGTAATCCAATCACTATTTGAAACACGACAAATAGGAGCTTCATATTGGTACGACTATTTTGTTGCATCAAAAGAAGGAACGGTTCCCTGATCGCGTAAGCTGCTATACGTGGATAGGATAGTAAGCTGCGAATGCACAATGATTAAGAGCCGGCAGGGAGATGGCTGGTTGCATGATTTCCTGAAGTCGTGGCGAGGTTGTTTTAAATGATCATTCACCAACACGCTATGAGTCTTACATTCAGTATTTGCCGTACATCTGGGCAGTGTTGTTATTCTATTACTTGTAGAATATAAAGCCTTAAACGGTCGGGTTTAATTCAATGTTTTCGGGGGGGAGTTGTTCCACAGTTATATTTTTGATGGCAACCTAGACTGGATGGTGACTTAATTTTTACTTATTTGTACCGTACCGAGGTTCGGTACAAGGCTGGAACCGTACCGTACGGATTTTTTTCAGTGCACCGCAGACCCCTATTTTATAGTATAAAACATAGTTTTATTCTACTTTTTATTAGATACCTTTTTTAAATAAAGCACCTTATGGATTAAAGTATAAGTTTCCCCTGGATACAGAAAAATAATCAAAATAATGTATTAATTCTAACATACATTTAAATACAAAAACAAGATCAAACACTCCAATGAAATCAATACAAAGCAATAGAACTTTGAACAACAATATTGAAAACAATATTTTAACAATATTAAAAAAAATGAAACTCATTACAAAACTCAATGCTCTAATCGGTGCTATGTGTTTGTCGAAATATAAATATAATAAAGGAATAATAAATAGAAAATAAAGAATATAATTATTAAATTCGTAAAATTTTTCATCTCTAAAACCTATATT
The DNA here is from genome assembly GCA_023375725.1 of Nephotettix cincticeps. NCBI lineage: Eukaryota > Metazoa > Arthropoda > Insecta > Hemiptera > Cicadellidae > Nephotettix > Nephotettix cincticeps. The sequence goes on from CM041788.1 coordinate 36,342,985, forward strand.
AATTTGGGAAATCATCTCTTCTATATTTCTGATACTAAAAAGCCATTTTCTTAGTTTCTTAAGGGAAACACTAATATTATTAATTGCTTTTAAAGAAAGCGTTAATTTATTGTATATTCTTGGTGCCAAAAAATTTAACGATTTAGTGAAATATGTGTTGCATGGCTATGGCACAAAAATGTTCGTACTATTACGGAGTCTGTTTCGATAGTCACACTGTTCCTTACTGCTTCTACTTCTAACAAAAAATTGTTTTAAAACTTTATAAACATAAATATATCTCAGTGGGAATATGCTCAAAGAACAAAACATAGGAAAAGATTTTTCAAAGTGACAACTCTTCATTATCATCCTCATAAAATGTTTTTTTACCGTATATAAAAACAGTTAAGATTAGTAAACTGTTCCGCCCCAACACACTATTCCATATTCCAACCTACTATGAACCAATGAGAAATACAGGGATCTTAAAAGGTTTTCACTACACATATTTTGAAAAAAAAATTCGTACTGTGTAAAATAAAATATCCCAATACAGACCCTTGAGGAACTCCATACTTAATCTCCCCCAGTTCACTAACAACACCACCCACTCTAACACACTGAGATCTATTTTTTAAGTAACGTTTAAACCATATTATGGGCTAGTTCATTGGTACAGTTAAAATATTTTACACAGACGAGCAGAACTACACAGTTTGGGGAAGAAGCTGCAGGACCCTCCGCCTGCCCCTGGGTTGCTGCTGATAGACGCAGTGATTGCCCAGGAGACGGGTTCCAAAGTGACAGACCAGTGGGAGAGAGAGGGAGCAACCACCACCCTTGGCAAGTACCCTCCGCCTTCCGTGCAGAGCCTGCTGCGCACTTACCTCATACGCAACGTGCGGCCCGACGTCAAACACTTCATCTTCACGTACTTCTTGATCGACGTCGCCCATGTACTCTGCTGTCTAGGGTATTGTTTCTTAACTCTCATTTTGATTATTGGTTGTATGTGTGTGTGTGTGTGTGTATATAATACGGCTTGAGTGCCAAGCATCTTGGATCGAGACGGTCATGCCTGTGCGAGAAATGCCTACGTCTTGCTCTGAAACTCTCAGAAAATCACTGTTCATAGTTTGTAGCAGTTATTGTAACTAGCTTAAATTTCACCTAAGGATTTAGAAAGAAATGGGCTTTATTTTTATGCATCTTACTCTATGGCGGAATGATTTCTGAGATCGAGATCAATCATAAACAATTCAATAGCTGCGACGATCAATAACATAAGACGGCTCATTTGTATATCAACATTTTAACATTTCAACGTTAACAGTTGACTGCCTCTAATCCGGACACCTCCTATTGCCAATATTTTTTTTTTGCTGCTAAATTTGATAAACCTAAAACAATGGTTTGAAATATTTTCTTTTCTGAACTTTATAGTTTATCCCATTAAAATGTATACAGCTCTGCTACAGGTATTTGATATTTATCTTATTATATAAAAGTGGAAGTATGTATATATGTTTGTACATATGTATGTTGTCTATAGACTCTGGAACTGCCCGTTAGAGTGTAATGAAAGTTTCGTTAAAAACTGTCATTTGTTCAAATGTAAACAACACAATAGAAACAAATAAATTTACTGTAGTGTAACATTACTATAGCTGAATTAGGCCACTAAAATTGAATTGAAATGAATATACCAAAAGGCTTCGATCCAGAGGGCATAAAAGAGTGCAATGTTAGGTGCAGCAGCATCGCACACCGGGTAATGCTAGTATAGAATAAATGTTAGAATAAATGTCATCTTACAAATTGCCGAAACCCCTTCCCCTAGAGCTAAGACATATCGATATCAAAATAAATTCTGTGTTGTTGCTTTGCACTATTTTTCAGTTTTAACTGTTTTCTGTGTTCATAGGGCTAGTGAAAGTATCAAACACAAACTACTGAAGTATCCTACTGACTTTGGATTGACTGAGAGCCAAAGTAAGATAGTGGAAGCCTTTTGGTGTCTTGATCACAAACAATATCAGGTAAACTTCTCAATTATGTATGCTATATATGATAGTATAAATACCTTTTATATTAAATTATAAATTTCAAGATACTTCAGGATACTTCTTAGTCTGCGCTGTTGACAAAAAAGTATGCACCTTATATGTTTTTAAATGAAAAACAGTTCAGAGGCAAAAAATTAATTTTAATCCTTTTTATGCCCTGAAAATTTAACTTTATATCTACTAAGCTAAAACTTGTCTAAATTTTAATTTCTAGCAAACTGTTTCAAGAAAAATATATGTTCAATAAGTCGGTTCATTTTTAAAAGTGTAAATAAATAAATATACCTACGGTATATCAAAAAGTCTGATTGGATTCAGTTCGGTTCACAATGGATCTCTGAACTGGAATTACATTGTTCAGTTTTGTTCAAAATAATTTAACAAATTAATTAACCTGAAATATTTTATTATTAAAGTCAAGTAGACTTTTTCACAGACATTAAATCAACCATAACAGTATCTGCAGGTATACTGAGATTGCTTGGTATGTCTTTGTGGTCAATATTGGGAGGAAAAAATGATTACTTTGTGTTGATTCAGTTGAATATGTTGTTGTTACAGACAGGTGTAGACCTACTCTTGGATAGTTGCATCAACAAAGAAGATCTGCAGGTGTACCAACACCGTTTAGTCCTGTCTCTGTTGGCAGCAGTGGGAGAACACAAACTAGCTCTTCACTATCTTACCTCACGTCGACGCACACCCACCGAACCTCAGGATATCAGGTACTCAGACTTATAGAATCAACAAAAGTGTCCAAGACTAAGTGGCAAGGGCATCCCGAAACAGCAGATCAGGTCAAAGAAATCGTTATGGTTGAGATCGGGTAGAGCCAAACAGTAAAACTCCAAAGTTTTCAATCAATCAATTAAACATTATTCATATTCTTGCAGAGATATAGATGAGTAGTGTCAGTAAAATACACAATATATTATATCTAGAAACAAAAGTAAATATTAATTTTTAGTAGAGAACTTCTCAAAGTTATATAATGTTTTTGACATGGATACATCTTAATAATTAATCAAAATTTTCGAATTTGAGTTGAGAATGGATAATTCCATTTGAGGCTCCCTGAATCCAAAAAAGTGGTTTTCGGACTGATGTCTGTCTGTCTGTGAACAAACCCCGAGAAATACCAAGAAATAATTTGAAAAAATACTATACCAAACATTTATAAAAATATATTACATATCTACTGTGGACCACTCGTATAAACAACTGTTTAGTTATTGTATAACGAAAACAAATATACAGTAGAACCTCGATTAACCGTCACCCTTTTAACCGTCAGTCTCTATTAACCGTCACCCCGCTAGCGCAAAAATAATTATGTTTCCGCGTTAGCGCCGAGTCGGATCTTGAGTTGAGGCTCTATGATGAGTAGTGACGACTGTACTGTACAACTGCATTGTGCGTGAATCATTGGCGGCAAGGGTAGTGACCCTGCTGGTTAATCCCTTATACTGTCTTCTGCATTCCACTGCTACCGTTTCATTTCAGTTCAGTATGGTGCGTGGCTACAGTGAACTGAAGTTATTGTCGATTTTGAGTGCAATGCCAACTAGTGTTTACGTGCTTTACTGTTTATTGTTAACAGTTCTGTTTATACGTGGTGTGTAATGCTCGTCTGTTATGGCTGAGAAACGGTAACGTGTAGTTGTGGGACTCGACAATAAACAATAAATTATTAAACGCTGATGCTTCTTCTCAGAAAAATTAGAAAAGCCTGAAAAGCTCGACGGGGAAAGAAACAAAAGAAAATGACGGATTATTTTAATTACTAAATACCGGCAACATAAAGTTTTGAGAGTAAAAATACGTACATGTACAGTTCATATTTCATTGTTTTCTTAATAAAATATTTCAATAAATTATTTTTCACTTGAACTGGCGTAGTTTGGTTTGTTCTCATTTAAAATAAATTCACATTAAGTCTATCATGAAAATTAATTATGACTTAAAATGGCGCCGCTATAACATGCAAGGCAGTGAATTGCGAAGTTGCCACGCCAAACACTGTCTAGGTGCTAAGTTGTATCGGCGCTATTACTATTTCTGTTATCCGTCTATTCGGTTATCCGTCATGGTCTCGGTCCCGAGGGTGACGGTTAATCGAGGTTCTACTGTACCTTTATTTTTAACATGTCAATAAAATCTCAAATCTTTTTTGTAGGTTTAAAAAAAACACTAAAAATTGGGAAATATGAGAAACACGCAAACTATTTATAGGTAGCTTTGATTGACATTTTTCCCATAACTTTATCTTTGATTTTTAAATTCAGTTAAAATAACAAAATGAAGAAGAAATTGGATTTTAAATAAAACAAAGAAATAAAATAAATTTCTTTCAATACCTGGAATGCCTGGAAATATCATATGAGCTTTGCCTACAAAGATCGCATTGAACTTGTACCGCGCTCTGATGCATCACTATTTTGATTACTGCTGAACTGAATCGCAATTTAAGTGGAATTTTGATGCATCGCACACCCCTATTTGTAACTAATTATTGTAAAAATATTCTTTTGTGGGTGCTGACGTTTGAACTATTTTTTTGTCGGAATTAGTATTGAACCCGGCTAAGTATCGAGAATCGAAGATACTTTCATAACTGAAATCGAGTATAAGTATCAGCCCATCTCTAATTTTTAGCCCAACAAAATTTTGGCATAAGACCCAAGAGGGTCAAAATTAATAGCCTGACCCAACCCAGACCGAGCTTAAACCCCTGGCTCGCAGAACCCTAATTTTTTCTAAAATTAAATTACTGGTAGAAAAGTTTTTGTAATGACAAATTTTTATGTTTCCATTGATTTAAGTTGCTTAATAACTGGATTGAACAGAAATACACTTACCTGAATTTAATTGTCTTTCATGATTATATTTAATAACAAAAGTTTTTACAGGATAGAAATGACTCTACTTCTGGTCAATGATCTCATTCATGAAGCCTTCCAGTTGCAGAGGCATCATCAGTCAATGTCTAATGAATTACTGACACAGTTTTTCAAAGGTAATTGTATAGTTAAGATGAAAGATTTCAACATTTATGTGGTTTTATTCTCCTTTTTTAAAAAATAAAAAAAATTTGGGGGGTATAAATGGCTTATAATCAATAACACTGTTTACTTTAATTTGACTATGTGCCTTCTTTTTATGTTGCTATTTTGTTATTTGGTCTGTCAGTTAATAAAAACTTTGTCAACTACAGTTTAAGCAGTTTGACATTTGCAACTGGTGGTCGCATTCATACAATTTTAGTAAATATGGTAATGGGTATTAATTTCTGTGAGCCAATTACAATGTAGTACAAGCATCAAAAAAGAGCATGCACACTGCACAGTGATGACAGTTCCACTTAACGAATGCAACAATCAAGAAGAACATTTCAATTGTAACGACCTCTCAATTAGCACAGCTGTTCCCAAAAGGTGCTTCACAGAACCCCAGGTGTACGTGAGTGGTTTTCAGGGGGTCAGCGACTAGCTTCATTAAATATATTACTTATATACGAATGCAGTAAGCACATATTTTTAGACATTGGCGGAATATGGCATCCGTTGTTTGTAGCGGGGTTAAATTGTTGAAATTCTAAATTAACGAGCCCTGATAAATTAACTTCTGATTTCCTGTTTAAAATAAAACTTACTTTGGTAAAACAAAATAAGTGTGACTATTTATTTGAAGATGTTTTAATTGTATTTATATGTGTACAGTACCTGGTGACCGAGCTTTGCTCGTATGGAATAAGACATGTATTATACAAGTTAATTAGAAAAATTAAAACACATTTATTACTCAATGAAAACATTTATGAGGTTTAAATAAAACCGATTTAATTCACCATAAATAATATAGCACTGAACAAAAAGTATTGCCCCTGACGGGGATGGAACGAGCGACCTTCAGTTTATGAAGCCGACACGCTACCACTCTGCTATGGCGTCTGTCGAAGGAGCGATACCGTTTAAGACCTTTTAGCTAACCTCAATTGTTTTAGCCGATCATTTACTGTTTAATTAATTATCCATACAGTTATTATTAGCCTGAGATCAACTGATTTTGTTAGAAACGGAATGAGAATTGAAAAGCAAAAGAAATTTAATTTACACCAATTAATTGGTTTGTTACAGTGGCTTCAAGCAATACAATGAATACGTTTTCTATCAAAACACGGAAGATTTTTTTTCTGCTTTTATTTCGCATAGTTATGTTACCCTTAAGTTTTTACAAATTGTTCAGTAACCTGATAATTTTGCATTTATTACATACATAAAATAAATATTTATGAAAAACCTCTATTCACATATTGTTCTTCACCATCTTCAATCAACAACTGTCAAACGGTTATAAACAGATGTTTTGATTTGTATCGTTTCCATTTGATTCTCCATAAGCATAATGTTAATTTTTTAGATTTTAAACTTAATATTACAAGAAAACAAGAATTTTCCTGGACATTAGATCTATCTAGAACTTATTTTCTACTCGGAAATTAATTGATTTCGCAAAATTTTAAATAAATTCCTTAGATATTTAGTGGATGCCTATTTCCGAGAGGAGTGGCTGTTTGTGTAGAATTACATAACCTTTTGCTATATTTTTTCCTAGTATTATCTTTTAATATATATACTTTTTACAAAAGAAAACCTATGCTTCATTATATAGTATTGGATACATGAAATATAAATAGCATACAATAATTGTCAATTACCACAACCGAATTCAACAGTTAGCCTTCATTTTTGTACATGGTAAAAATGCCTACTTTCAGTGTTCCTCAAAGCAGCAAACCTGCATACTATTTCCCATGTTAATATTAGGGAGAATTGGCAAATACTCTTATTTATCAACACAATCAATCAATCTCAATTGATCAATCTTGTTATATACTTGAATTATTATTGTCATATTATTGAGGTGGAAATTCGCTGAGTACGCAGGCCTGCTGCGACGATGGTATTTATTCACTAATGTACCTTTTTCTCAGTAAACCTTACAGCTGGAGTTAAAGAGTTCAAGATCTTTTTTGTGAGAAAAGATACATGACATACAGAACACAATATCCTCCAACTTGTCAAAATCTACATTTAAAATTTCTACTATTTCTATTTCTACTAAAAAAAATTCTTTTTCTATACAAACTATTATGGTTTTAAATACAAACTATTCTACAAATTACATGATTTTGTATCAGTAATATGTTTATAATATATATATATATTTGTTACTAAGTTAATAAACATTAGAAACTCAGTACTCTTTTTTTCTTAATATAATAAAATGATTATCAAATGTAAATAAATTTTTAATATCTTTACCAGCAGCTGATTTTCATTTAGTCTTTGGGATGTAGCCGTATGATTTTTTCAAATATAATTTTTGTATGTGTTTGGATTTTATTCATTATTCTGTTGGGTTGTGTTTTGTAGTTTTTGTAAATATGTAATGCTTCTTTTACGTCTAATATAGTGTTCTTTGTTCCAAATTCAATTATATCAAGGTGTTCTACCAAACTTTTAAAATTGTGATGTTTCAAACTTTTATTTTCCAAAAATCATCTATTTCATGAAAGGGATGGTTACAATTTTTTTTACATTCGGTTTTAAATTTTAAAACTTAACTAGCACCTTGCACAAACATATAACACTATTATACACTGTTATTCCATTTGGTTTAAAAAATTTCTTTTAACAACCGAATTATAAAATATTTTATGGAAAACAATGTTTTTAAAATTGACATTCATAAAACTGAACAATAATATTGAGATTTCCAAAAACCCACTGGACAAAATGTTGAAAAAGGAACTATAAAACTGTGGTAAAAATATCAGATCTCTAGCTTAAATATTTTCTTAGAAAGAGGTACATAACCTAACATGGCGAAGTATAAGAATGTCTAATCCCCTTAACTTTTGTTTTTAAGAGCTTTATTTTTCTAGGACCAGCTTGATTAACCCGAAGGCTCAGTTAACCAGACCTTGGATAATCGGGCTTCTACTGTACTTCAAGAAAAATTCCAATAATTGATGTTAGGAAGACCAGTAATGGTTTCTACTCCTTGATAAATTTCCTGATTATGTTTTCTCCTTATTTATGTAGTTTTAATTTATCGAGTTTGTGGTATAAATCCATGAAATGACAAATAATTCATACATGACTTATGGCCAAGACACTACACACTTTATTTAATTTTATATTACAGGTTGTATGGAAATGAATAAACTAGACGTCATATTCAAGTTGGCTTTAAACCCAGCTGAAGAGGAAGCTTTTATGGCTTTCTTGGACAAAACATCCCATCCACAAGCCGATGATTTGCGAGTCCTGTACTTACTGTCCAGGTCAAGGTGAGAAGACATTTCATTCGATCTTGTAATCCTTTATGGGTTAACTTTTCTTTTGTGTCACTCCGAACCTATTCTTCAGTAAACATCTCAATATCTCATTAACCATTTACAGCTCAAGCTGTTCTTACATTTTAAATGTCTCATTATGTATGTAATCATGTAAAAATTTGTGTTGTAAAAGATTTATACCACTTCCTCATTATAATTTGTTGATATTATAATTGTTTAATCCAGCATATACTAAAATTTACTTAGTATAACACTTTTAATCACAACCAGTAGAATAGTATACAATAATTGGCGAAACTTAACGCAAATTCCAAAACTTTGTGTTACAAATATTATCTGGTCACAAACAAAAAACTTTTTTAATGGATCATATTTCCTTCAGATATTTAATCGAGAGATACTCTTCTCCAAATTGCTTAAGCCTTATTATATTTGATATTTCACACAAAAATTGGTTTTGCTTTATAACTATGGGCAGTAACTTGGACTTAAGTAAATTTATTCATGTGAATAAATTTTAACTTATAATAAGAATAAAAATTAAGATTTCTAAACTAAATTTTTTTCCCTTTTGATTCCATGTTGCTGCAGGTATGTGGAAGCGATTGACATGAACGAGCGTCTTCACGGTGCTGTGGGAGTGCGACGGGGCATGGGACTGACAGGTTCTCGCAATGTCTCGCGAAGCAGCGGTGCGCCCACTACACGCGACCTCATTATCAACTCAGTGTCCAAGAGCTTGCCCTCCATCACACGCGACCTCGCCGACTACTGTCATCGGGAGAAACACTATTCTTGGAAACAGGGTCAGTCACTACCGCTAATTCGTAGCTAATCTCTATGAATATGTCTTAACTTATTTCAACACTATTGTCTAGTGTTGAAACAAAAAAGCCACATTTTAAATTTTCAACCTATTTTTCAATTTTGCTTGTTAGTATTTTTCCATGTTTCTACTTACAGAGAATATTATTAAAATTAGTTTGGATGTTGAACAATTTTAGTTTTGTAAGATCTTGAAGAAAATATGGGTCTACTTTTTCTAATACGATAAATATTTTTAGACTGATCAAATCATTGGACTGCAATCAAAGGCAAGGAAATTTTTATGATGGTGGGATTTCAGCTATTTTACTTAATTAAATATGATTTAATATCACAAAACTAACAAATCCACCAAAACACTACAGATTGGCTATAGACGGTCAATTTTCAAAAGATACTGATGTCTATGAAACTAGATATATAGAGGTTGTGTCTAGAATCGATACATCCCTAAAAAAATAAGCTAACACTGTTTTATATGTAAAATATTTGTATACATAAAATAGTTGTCTTTACATGTAATATATAAAACTACGTTTCATTGGATATATCTGATTCCACTCTCTTGTTCCGAGTAGGCTATCCGAACCTGAACTTGAGCTATTAGATCCAAATACATTCAAACCTCTCATAACCAAAACCCTTTAAACCAAAATAATCAAAATATATAATGAGAGATAAAATCATCTCTTCGTCTTTTGTCTATTGCTTTTATACAGTTATCTCTTTATGAGCAGTGAGGTAGCTGACATGAAAGGCATTGGTGGGAAGCGAGAGAGGGTTGGGGTGGGGGTAGTGTTGTAGGTTGTAGGAATTGTAGGAGGGCTGCTGCTACAGGTGTTTGACTTACAGTTTGTCTCACGTATTACACACTGAATCTTTTATCTGTTAAAAATATTTATCATTGCACATAATGCCTTTTGGAGAAAAAATTATTTACATTATGTATTCTAAAAAAGAGCTTTTTATAAAATACCTCAACATTTTCATCTTAACCTACAAAAATATATTGTATCCAACATTTTTGTTATCCGAAATAACTCTTCCTCCTTTTTTTCATTTAACCCCTTAAACAACAACACACAATAGTATTACAATTGCATAGTAGTATTCTGTACTTGCTATAGCGACACATGGAATATCACGTGCAAAAACCTTGTTGAATTAACCGCGAAGACAAGTTTAGACAGATTTGACATTCTCATCTGGTTTATTTCGATTCAAGTCTTCTGCTAGTTTTTCCTAAGCTATGACTGTTAAATTTGCCTTTAGAAGTGACAGACCATTTGGTGCTGCAATCTAGTGAATTTTTTGAAACTACGTCCACACCATGTAGTCTGCAGATCAAATTAATCGCTTAGTAGTTGTTTTTGTTGCATTGCAACCATACAAAGTTGTGAAAAAACCCTGCCATGGGCCATCGGCAAGTAATAATTAAACCACGCACCACTGATCACGTTGAAACTGTAGTGTACCAACTTACACTGCGGTTAAGGGGTTAAGAGAGGTTTTACTGTAATTACACTACTCAGCACACCTCTAATTAACAGGAAGTCCAAAACAGTTGTTGAAATGTTGTAACGTTGCAGTGAACCGGCCGACACCTCTGTCTGTGGTGGTGCACACAGAGTTGTCCAATGATCGGCTGCCGTTCTACAAGACATCCGACTCCCAGCTGATCCAAGCAGCCGTGTCCAAGACCAGGGAGATATGGGCTCCCCTCCTGGCCACCCCTGCAGCTCTCAAACGCAAGCTGCAGACCACCGTGGAGGACACCCCCTTCCTACGCAACCCCATCCACTCAAAACTCAACAATAGTGTTACTAAGTAGGTTTTAATCTGATTTTGTTTTTCTCAATTTTTTTATTGTTATTAAAATATGTTTGACTTTATGTTTTAATTTTATTTAGGTTTTGAGTTTTTTTAATGGAAGGAAAAGAAGTATTTGTCTATGACATGGTGATTTACAAAAAAGTACAATACCTTTCCAATTTAAATATCAGATACATACCAACTATTCATATTGCATTTCTACATCAAATTCTTTCCGGTTACATTAAAACTGGTGTTCATTCCTTCCAACATTTATGAGAATTTTTTGGACCTGTTCTGGTGCCTTCTAAAGACAGACTCAGATGCTGTTTTTTAAATAACTAAGAACAATAAAACGAAGAATTAAGATGATATCACTAACAATAAAAAAATAGTAATAAACAACATAGTAATCAATAACAAAATGTTAAATAGATTACTAATATTTAATTTAACTTAATTTTTAGTTCATTCATTTCTAAATATAATAAATTATAATATTAATTACAAATTTGTAGCAATGTTAAGTCAGGTGATGTAAAAAATCGATTTCTATTCTTACCAAATAATTGTTTGATTGTGTTCAGAAAGTAAGCTCTTCAAGTTCATGTAAACTCACAAGTATTACTCCTCCTGTGTTTTGCAGCTAAATATTGCATTTGTTGACAATTTTATTATTTATCTTAATTGTTAATGGTTAATATTATCCAACATTCTTTTGTTCTAATATTAGAAATCTAGTCACAGGGAGAGTGTTGCCTCTCTTACTTTATTTAATGAATAAGAATAAGAAATCTTTATTTGCCATTGACATAAACATATGTATCAGCAATTGTCAAATTCTATAATAACAAAAAATCACAGCTAGGAAATAGTAAAGAAACAGTATGCCGTTTAATCCTCTTTTTTAAGTCTGATTTAGTCAAATTTACGAAAGATGGATGAGTGGCTCAGGCATTGAAGTGAATTTTGGTTTATTTTGTTAATTATATTAAATCATTGAAGTGGCAACCTTTAATGTAGGTATTTTAAGCCAAGTTTAAATGAATATTGATTGTAGGATGATTGTGGCGTGATCTTGTAGTCTTGTTACTGACTAAGGCTTACATGTTCCTTAGACAAGACTGTTATTGAAATATTTTACCGATTTGACTCCCATTGAGTCATTTCTATCCTGGTCTTTTACTTAGGGTCGTGACTAAAAAGAGGCTACTTTCTGAACAGTCCCATACTAAAAATGTTAATGTCTTATCTTCCTTTTTATTATTTTACAATATTATAAAGTCAAGATACTACTCTCTATGGGAATTTGTTCCGAAGGTTTTCAAGGATGAAATTAATGGAAAACAAGAAGTTAACTAACTTTCAGAGGTAAAATTACTTAATAGGTAGAATATATTGGTATATTTTGATTAGATAATTAACTAAAGTAGCTTGTAATTTTTATTATTTTCTCAGTTTTTGTAATACAGTTGTAATAGTTTTATATATCGCTTTGTAATCTATTTAAAAATAAAAGAGCAGTTATAGAATGAAAGTCCCATTCCAATCAGTCATTAGATTTTTTCTTGAAATTTTAGTTTGGACAGGAATAAGTGGTTTAGTTTGAATTTTTTATCAATTTAACATCTAATTAGTAATTATTATGGTGTTATTTTATCGTCCATCTGTGTTTTGCAAATAACTGTTCTAATCAAATCAACATATTTTTACAGCCTAAGTAATAAATAAGATATTTTATTTTGAGTAATAGAATAGGAGGGCTATCCAGAAAGTAGATTACGTCTTTGTCTGAGTACGCTAGGGGTGGGGCTAGCATGGCCATCTTGGTGTCAGAATATTACGCAACTCAGTAGGCACTTAACTGTTCTAGTTAGAGGTTTCTACTGTACTCCGTTGAGTTACTGTAGCAGTTTGAAATTTCGTGTTAATTGAAAATTCAGGGAACTATGAGGTGCGCACAGTAATAAGGTTTCTGTAATATGACTAAATAATCAGCTGATTATTACTGTTTGGTAATAATATGGTTTGAATTTTTTTTTGGAAGTTAGTTTATTTTTTATCAAGAGATTGAAAATTTAGTCAAGCATTGCTCTTGATACCAACAAAAACTTAGGGAATCCACCTAAAGAAAAGATCCACCCTTAGGATCCACCAAGCGGACCGTGAGAATGTATTCATGTAGACATTGCAGGACCACTAAGAGGCTGGAGATACTTCATTATTGTTGATGCTTTTAGTAAATGGGTCTAGGTGATTCCAACTAAATCAACAAGGAGGGAGGAGCATAAGAACCGAAATAGATTTAATGGTTGAGATGACACCCACCCCTCAAAACAAACATCAAGTATCAACTAAACAGTTTTTCAAGAAGGCAAAGTGTATTGATGAGAAATTACTCAAACATCTCAGAAGAAAAGTGTTCAGTAGGAACAATCGAAAGACTGCTTGGGAACGTGATGTACTTTATTAAATGAGAAGATTGGGGGTTATTTAAGAGGCATTGCGACCAACTAAGGGCATTTTAATAGGGAGGGGGAGGATTGTCATATGCTTAAATAATTAGCTGATTATTACTGTTATTAATTTATGTGTATTATATATATTTGTAAAGACGTATCAGTTTCTGACTGAAAAAAACGTTATACAGATACAAATTTATTGGGAGCTTTGTAAAGTGTATAGGGGCAACATAATCAATGCAGGTGGAGTGTGTCAGCGGGTCCTAAAATTAACCCATTGCTGATTGAGTTTCAAGATCAATAACTGCTGCCTGGGGCTGACTTTTTTTGCTCTAGCCACCTGCAGCTGAACATAGGCTACCTTATAACTAATACTAGGTGTAATGGGAAATTAATCAAGAGACTCACCTATAGTTAGGCATGTTAACTTGTCTGCATACTCTTCAATAACACAAAAATAACTAAATACAATATTTATCCAACTAGGCCTCGGAGCCGGTTCAGGTCCTATTCCACCATCACTTTCATCGTCACTTTCCTTATTATTCACTCCATTTTCAATAAATTCTTCAACCTCCATTCGTTTCATCATAATTATTGTCATTTTAAATGATATTATTCTCAATAAAGTCACTAAAACCACACTTGTAATAAATGTTTCATCTCGAGACACAACACAGCTATGTTGCATTCATCATAAAACAGAACTAAGTTTGTGTACAGACAGACTGAAGGACAGAAGTAATAAATAACGTTACAAACTAGTAGTGCTATCTATGGAGAAACAGTGTAACTACTAGGACAAAAGTGACAGTTCCATGTATGTGCTGCAGCCTGGCAGAATATCGCGAAACTGCTGAACGAGTACCGTCGTCCGTCTTTAGTCATTATTACGCAACTCCATTATGTTTACAAAATAATAAAAGTATTTTTATTGACCTTGAACAACCTCAAAATGATGTCGCGTCATCAATCTTATACATCAATCGTATACAAGAATTTGACACAGTTAAAAATGACAAAAGATAATAATATAAAATTGAATAATCTTAATATACAATAGTAATAAACATAATTTTAATTTTATTTCTTGCTAAAGTGACTAAATTTTTTATCATTTCTTAAAATTAATTTAATTAATAAATAATTTTTAAATCGTCCATATAATCGGATATGTTGTAATTAGCGTTAGGCTATTTATTTGAAAATGTTTTAGTGTTTTTATTAGGGTTAAATTTCCAGCCCAAGGTTATATACATTTATATAAAGGAATATTTTTTAGGGAAAACATATTTTTACGGATTATGGTAGCTTTCTTGGTTTCATTTATGTGTATTTTAGTCTTTGTTACAAGGACGTAATTGTAACGATCCAAAATATGTACATGTATTATATTTTGGAGCTCTTTTAACTTTTTAACTAATATCAGATGCAAATATATATATATTGATTCATTCTCGTACACTAAAAACTCATTTTTCCGGTACTCGCTTATCTAATATTCCGTTTTACCCCATTGGTTCTGAGAGAAAGAATGTTGCAGTAAAAGTATAGCGCAATCTGTGACAGTCTGAACAGCGCAGCAGATTTGGCAGTGCAGGCTGTACCTGGCACTGCGCAGCGTTTTTGGCCGACTTTAATTGTGAGTCAGTCAGGAAGCTCTCATAAGAACACTCACGCACAGTCAGCCTTTGACACTTTACCTTGTTAAAGTATGAAAACATAAATTTGACTCTATAAAAATTTTTAGTAAAGATACATATACGAAAACTATTTTTTTATGTAAATATAAATGTAATTTTTTTATTTGGGGTTCTAGTGTATTTAGTTCATTGAAAACATATAACACTCATGTTTATGTTTCTCCTAGAACATGAACTTAATAGCAATTAAATTTTATTTTCAGTATGGAAGAAGTGCGAACCGGTGTACGAGGCAGAACAGATGATGAGGGATCGAAAATTGCCAAAAAAGCTCGTTTGGAGTTTTCCCCCTCAGAAGGTGATGCTCGATATGAAAGCACCTTAGACAAAACTGTGGACATGGAAATCACTTGTCCTGAAAGTAGTGCAGTTCTTCACACCCCCTTGGTCCCGAGGATAGTAAAACAACCACTGAAGGAAACCAGTACACCACAATCCATATTGAAGGTGGGTTAAAATGATTAATTTTAGATTGGATTTAGTTTCTCTTACAGAGGTTATTTAAGCTCATTTACTTTCTTTATCAACTTTTATTTTGGCTAAATAAATTAGCTTTTATAATTTTCCATAAAATCAATAGGCCTACTGCAATATATTATCATTTTCATTATTCTGTAAAACAAATACAGTAGACCCTCTGTTCAACGCCCTTCTCGGTTCCGGACATAGGTCGGATAACCTAAAAGAGTAGTTAAACCGGGCAACCAAGAAAATTATAAAATGCTCTATAATTAAACATATTATTGATAATATAATATTATATTTAGTATGACATATGCTTAGCTAACAATGAACTATACTGTATTAAGTGATCAAACATGCATTACATACCTAATTCACTACTGAACTTCTCAATCTCTTTTCTATATTGCACCACCATTTACATCATTACGTACAGTAGGAATACTGCTTATAATAAAAACTCAAGTTTAATTCTAACCACACGAATATATTTAACATATAGTAATAGTAATACACTGACAATATTTGACCAAAAATCACCTGATGAGTCACCAAGAATTCACTGAAAAAAACAAGTGAAAGTATACATCTTTTGGTTACTTTGGATCATAAATGGTATTCAGTAGGGATCTGTGGATCTGCCACAGGTTATAATAGTAGACACCCGATTATCAGATTATCCAAGGTAATTGGGATTGAGGTCATCTAGGATACATATAAACTCAGATAATATGGAGGTTATATATGCTTTAGTGTAAAAACTGGGGAAAATACACATGTTATGTGGAATACTAAATTATTTGAAAGAAAACTTTAATAAGTTAGCAAACAAATACATAAGTGAACAAGACGTTAAAATATTTATGCCAAACTTGCCCTTGAACGGCCGATACAGGCTGTTTACTACTACAGTATTAGTATGAGTTGAGGTTAAGCTCCCAGCAAAATTGAAGGGTGCAGATGGCTCATCATCAATACACTGTCCGTTAAATAATTTAATTTGACTATGTGCCTACTTTTTGTGTGGTTATTTGGTTGCTGAACTCATCCATTAGCAAAATTTCGTCAACTATAGTTGGGGTATTTGACGTTTGCGACTAGTGATCACATTCCTACAATATTAGTAAATTTGGCAATACAGATATTAACCCATCGCAAGCATATAACGGATATATCCACGCATATTATTTTCACTAAGAGCGGCAAGCGTATATATCCGCCATTTTCATTCTTTTTAGCGAATTTCCCATAGGGAAGAAGCTATTACCGTAGGTCTCATGGCAAGAGTTAAGCCCGAGACCATGTTATTTTTTCTTCTTTAGGTGCCCAGAGACCAAAAACAATAGTGAAAATTTTAAAATATTTAGTATAAAAAAAAGGTCTGTTGACGATAATTTGTAAAGGTCCAATCAGAAATTTTTGAGATTTTACAATGCAATTAAACGACATTTCGGTAATTAATTAGTTTTTTGAAAAAGGGGTTTTTTAGTTTTTTACATGTAATAAAATTTCTAATTTTATATTAAATTGGTTTAAGTTAAAAAACTACACAATTAATTAAAGTTTCTCTATCTTCAAGTTGAGAAAAAAAAATTACACAGTACGTTGTATTGTTTCCAGTTAATCTTTTGAATAGAAAAATTTAATACCCATATTAATACTATTTTTGAAAAAACTTGATATTTAGTTATGTGGTTAGATTATCCATACTTAAAAACATAGATTGATGCAGGTAAACCTGCATATTTTTTCATATTATTATATTGAATAGCAAAATTATTTTATGAGATGTTGATATTGTTGGTTTAATTTAAGATAAAAATTATTTTGTGGGTATTTGTGTTCCTCACAGCAGCAAAGCATTTTATGTAATCTTTGGAGAATACAAATAATTCTCATGGCAAGATATAAACGCATATATTATATTATTTTCACTAAGAAAGCCATTCTTTGTTGTTTATCTTTTGGTCTGCTCCCATTTCGACCTAGCTCCGCCAACGCGTCATAGGGACGCTCTGCACCCCTTACCTCTGCGCAATGTATCTCCCAGGCGGGGGTACAGTGAAAAATAAATAAAAAGAGTGAAAAAAAATTAAAAAATTTTAAAATATTTCAACAAAAAGGTGGGGATTTAAAGTCCAACTATACCATTTCTGAAGATAATACACGTAAAACAAACTAAAAAAGATTTTTCGCCTATACTAAAATAATTAGCTTGTGAAGGGTTAATTTTTGTGAGCCAATGACACCATAGAACCTATTCTATGGTTTTTGATCCCTAGATCAAAGTTGAGACAATAGTTCCATTTAACGAAACAACCGAGAAGAACATTTCAATTGTACAACCTGTCTTGTAGACCTGAAGTCTACACAAACAGCAGTCGGTAATAAGTCATAAATCAGAAAAAGGTCTTGACAAGTCTGGAATAAGCACAGAAATTAATTTATGCCATATTAAAAGTCCTATTCCCCTAAAAAAGTACACTTCACACCATCAGGAATATTACTTTTGTAAACAAATTATTAAAAAGCAACTAGTAGATAATTATTCTTGCATGAGTTATATGTAATAGCAATTTAAAATTTGATTAGATTATTTGAAATGGTGACCATACCACAAGGTAGGTAATAGGTATTTTAAGACAAGTATGAATGAGGATTGAATGTAAGATGATTGTGGCGCGATCTTGTAGTCTTGTTACTGACTAAGGCTGACATGTTCCTTAGACGTGTTATTAATTGATTATTAATTAATTAATCAACAGCCGATGGCAATTAAGGGACCTACGGTTTAACGTGGAATCCGAACCACGACCACTGAATTACGAATTGGTCTAATTATGAGGATAGTCTTTTGTGGATTAACGCAGTATTCAATAGTGCGGACGTTAATCCACACAAGAGAACACTACACCCACAGACCATCGCTCACAACTATCCACAATTCGTCCACCACTGGATTACAGGATGTAGCCACCATCCCAGTCTAAATGGTACTAAGATGCAAATTGTGTAAACAAATCTAGTCAAATGATGGTCTTTTATTTATTTTCAGGCAAGATCAGGACCAAATACTCCAATGACTCCAGCCCGAACAAAGCTCAGCTCCCCTGCAGTCGGTCGACAAATTAGGTTCAGCCTGCCGCAAGACGAGTCATCCTCATCTTCTACAAAAAGGTTAGCTGAACACCATGAAATGGATCTTATAAAATTTCAGTTGATGATAAAACATAATTTAATTACAGTAATAAATTTTAATTTCCTTTTTCCATGAAGGTTTTATGATGATTTGTGCCTATTGTATTGATTTTATTGAACACAATTTTATTGGCTCTGTTTTTTTTTTCTTTAAAAATTTACTTTGTAACTTTGATCTATTCATTTATCTACAAAATTTAATCCCCTCTGAAATAAAATTAAGATTTATTCAAAAATTAAAGCAACTAACTTAATCCATTGGCCTAGACATAAGGAACCGTAGCATCAATCGTGCCGTGATATAATCGTCACCTGTTTGAGGTTCAAGGTATACCATATTTTGCCAACAGGTGGCAGGATAATCAGTTTTACGTAATTATTTGTCAATAATGACGATTATTACAAAATTATGTGTATACAAATTATTTGTTTATGAGGCAAGGGTCCACAGCTCATTCACTTACTTACTTCTCTTATGTTCTTCCTCGCCAAAATATTAGAGATTCAGGAGATGTCAGATTTCTTCCTTCTTCCATGAAGGGGGAAGGTCACAATCCTTGGTACTTTCAGATTTCTCTTCTTTATTTTTCCCATAGTTTTTAAACATTTAATTGATTTGAAAACTTTAAAATTTAGATGCAGTATATAGGGGCGTGTTGTTGGTTTTTTGTAGTCTGTTTGTGATGGCTAAAAATTATTTATATATCTAAGATTATAACTTTGAAAATCATTCCTGGAGGGGATTGGAGTTGATCCTGATAGAATAACTGTTTCAAATATATATATATAGATGTAAGAGTCAGGATTTAATTTTCAGTCAGAAAAATTTTACATGATTCCTGAGGAGGAAGGTTATTAATTTACCTAATCCCTTTTTTACATAGTAGTTATTTTAGTTTTGCAAGTTTCATTGACTGCTCCCCTTGCTACCAGACCTTATCTAAAGTGGGAGGCAAATAAAGTATTATATGCTGATTGTAGTTTTTCAGTAAGGTGTTTAATTCTTCTAGGTGGATTCAGGATTGATGAAAATTTTTTTATTATGATATCTGTGTGGGCCCAATGTTGAGCCTTGAGGGATTCCCTGCTTTACCTTTCTGAACGACGACCTTGACCTGGTTTAAATTCCATTGTAGGAGTAACCATGAAGAGTTTTAGGAAAAGAAGCCTACATTTCATTCTGGCCTTATAACACCATACTCATCTAAAACTTAACCCTTTAAGGAGAACTGCCGTTCTGGAACATCAGATTATGCTCTGCTAAAATGAGTACCTGTTTGAACTTAATAATTTCCAAAAGGAGTAAGGAAAAATAATTTAATTTTTACAAGTCAAACTAGTTTAAATTATTAGTCAAAATCATTAAAAAATATCATCTTAAAAATATTTTCAATAACAATAACTGGAAAGTCCAAAATTTCAAAATAAACTCAAAATCAACAGCCAAAGCAGACAGGATGTTAATGTTAGACCAAAAGACACTGCTTCTAGGCAGGCAGATTACTGCCAAACAATACTACATTTATATGTGCAAAGTTTGGGTACGAAATCGGACTAATGACATAGGAGCCAGCTGACTAGCAGGAAATGGATGTTTGCAGGGGCGCAGTGGTATTGGAGCATGTCTAAACAAGATGTTCCTGAACGGCATTACTCCTTTCACTATACTTTGCATTACTTGTCAAACGGTTAAAAAAATAATGGATTGAAAGGTTGATCAATAGTATTGTTTTTATACGACTTCTTAGCATTTCAGTAGACATTTAAATACCAAATAAAGAAGTTCAAGATTATAGAGTGAAAACTAAAGATAATTTAGGAACAAAATTAATAAAAAAATGTTTTAAATTTAATAAATTTGACATAAATCCCTCATCGGCTAAACAAAAAAATCGTATCATACTCAATCATAAATCAATGTTATCAACAAAAAGCTTATGAACCAGCTAGAAACTAAACTAACAGACCAAATAAATATTATATAAATCATAGGCTAAGGTCAGTAAAACATAAATCACAATTTTATTTAATGCCAAATTTTCGTGTCAGCTTTATTTTAATGATAAAAGCGAAACACAATTACCAAGAACCAAGGTTTTATAGACGCATCGGCATCGACTGCCACGATATAAACCTGATTAAAACTCGTAAAATTATGCTACTGGTGTGGTAAATTGTGGTAATCTAGTAGTAATTGAAAACTACTAATTACTAGTTATTAATAATTACTAAGTAACTATTAATTGAAAAGTTGCAGTAGGCGTAAAACATCCAAAACATAGTAGTGGAATGAAAACTAGTGGAAAGTGAACAAGGAAGTTGACCAAATAGCACTGTATTGTTTTGCTTTAAACTGGTAAATTGTGGATTCCCAGTTGACTGGGACCCATCATGTTTTCTATGTGGACGATACTCAGCTTTTGTCGTCCTATCATCCTTCTGATCTAACATTAGTATGCCAACAGATTAATTCTGATTTTTCCCAGGCAAAATTGTAGATGGCCATTGTTGGAATCTGAATCCCAGCAAGTTCTCTTTTGTTAACTTTTGTCATGCTTCGGTAAAGGAAGCTGTGTTCAGTGCCTTTTCTTAAGTTTTCTTGGGCAGTTAGTCCTTGTCCATCTCTGAGTCGGTAAACATACTTGGTGTTACATTTGACTCGTAGATTCTTTTTAATACGTACACAAATTTCTTAATATAGATTGTTAGATTAGTTATATGCTCAATGTTATACTGTTTTGTGCTGTAATAGTCTTTGGAGGCTGGTAAATGACCTCAGGAAATTGGACCCCATCATCCAGTTTAGAACATTAGCTAGCAAGGGTGTTTCCGATAAGGGTCATGCATTAGCTTGACTGTCCTTTTTTGGTCCACAAGCTGTTGTCATCTAGAACTCCCCCTTAAAAACAGTAAAATGCTGCAGACTTGCACATTGGGCAGAAATGCCTTTTCTTATTTTGGCCCACAGATATATATAATGGGATTCCCAAGCAGTTGTAAGAGCTTAGTTAAGGTATATTTTCAGAAAAACTTAATCTGATCTTGGAGTCAGGAATTTTTTAATCTTAGATTATTCATATTGTATGTATAGTAAATTTAGATTGTGTAAAATGTGTCTGTTGTAATTTACTCACTTATTAATTATGACTGATTAATTGCCGAGTTAATTTGTAAAACAACAATTTGTTGAAAAGTGTTCGGATGAAACATATTTGTTAAGTATTTTTACTTTTTATTCAATCATCAGGCCTATTATTTTTACTTACTCATTTTCACAGTGAAGATGAACTGCTTGGTAATGAAGGCGATCTCTTGAAACCCAGCTTGTCTCCTCGGAAATCTATCCATGACAGTTTTGACCTATCCAGCCGACTGCCCACTCCATCCAACGCTAGAGTTTTGCAGAAAGTACTCACCCGTTCACTGAGGTTGTTATTCTAAATAATTTTACTTAGTGGAAAGATCACTTTTATTTACCAATACCAAATCTTACTGTGTATCATTTGAGTTTATTCCGATAATATTTTAGTTGACATGTAATAACACAGTGTTAGTTTGTTTTGTCTTTTATTAGGGTATGATTATTGTTTGAAATGTTAAACCTCTTATTTATTGTGCACATGAATAATCAATAATCTAGGATTTTAATGTTCATTTTGACATAGATATTTCTTAGCTCTAGGGGTGGATGTTAGATTAGATTAGATTAGATTATTGAAATGTCGACCATACCAAAAGGTAGGTATTTTAAGCCAAGTATGAATGAGAATTGATTGTAAGATGATTGTGGCACGATCTTGTAGTCTTGTTACTGACTAAGGCTGACATGTTCCTTAGACAGGACTGTTAATTAATAGCCCAACAGCCTATGGCAACTAAGGGACCTACAGTTTAACGTGGAATCCGAACCACAACCTCTGAATTACGAATTGGTCTAATTATGAGGATGGTCTTTGCGGATTTGTTAGCAATTTTTGTGACGTAAAAAGTGACATCATATGGTTATGAGATCAGCTGTTTAGAGGAACTGGGAGTATTCCCTTCAGACATACCCATGATATAAGATATTTACCACAGGGACGTAACCTAGGGGTGTGGGAATATTCGAACTTCGAGATATCTGACAAAGTTCGATGTCGGTAGAATATTCGAAGACGATAAATAATATAAAAGTGACGTCTGTCAAAGCAAAGCTATAGAGTTTCCATTTCAAAGTTCAGAATCAGCATTCGATTGACCAAAGTCGATACCTATACTAATCACGGGACAAACAAATACATTATTTCTTGTAAAATTTATTAGTTTTTTGAATAAACCAAATTTAATTAAGATTATCTTAAACCCCACTAACTTCACAGCTTTGTCTTTGCCTTTGGATACAAAATAGCTACCGGTTCACCGAGTTATCTCTACACTCATATTCCGTTAGAAAAAGTAGACCCATTTTTCCTTTATCTTCTACAATTTAAATTTGTGCTACATTGGAACTAGTTTTAATAATATTATTTGTAAGTGCATTCAAGGAAAAATGCAATTAAATTTGATAAAATAGTTTAAACAAATCATTGTTAGGTAATAGTTTTAATTTTGTTATCAACTGACAGCTTTCATTTCCTTCCTTGCACAACGTAAAAGTAGTTCCATATTTTCACTAAAAATGCAATAAATTATTATTAAATTAATTTTATTCATGGTATGATACAAACTTTTAATTTTTATAAGTATTTTTACTTCAGTATTTATATTCCAATTTTTATTACTTCATCAATTTATTATATTTATAGTTTGAGCATAATAAAAAATTACCCATCAGTAAGATAACAATTTTTACTTATTCTTCAGTATGTATTATTGTTTAAAGAGATTGATTTGTTTAGTTGTAACAATAGTTAAAACAGTTGTTGTATTTTTAATTGTGAGGATTGAATAGCAAATCATATATACAGGCCTTACATAATTTATACCATGCAATTACTACATTTTTTAATTATTCTGTGTACACGCCAAAGTTTTGAAGATCAACTAAATGGAAGAAAATAAACCCTTATGCTAATATTCAATATTCTGAGTAGTAAATAAATATTTGATTCGGTTCAATTTAAACCCAAAAATCACTATTCGCACCTCACTAATGTAAATACAATGATTTTGGTTCTGGTGTTGACCTTACATAGACCTCATTCCAGGAGAGTTACATGTTCCATCATCAACTTCAGTTTTTTTTTACAGTAGAGAATAACTTTTTAATACGTTGAGTGTGCTGGGTGGTAATTCCCATCCTGCGGTGCCGGCACTAGTGGCGCAGGGTGGGAACTATTGTCCTTGAAAGATGTCAACAACCCGGCTTCAGAGTGAGCTTAGCCTCGTCCTGGTTTAGTAATTGACACCATTTCTAATCTTGACGATTGTTTAATAAAGTATTTCTCTCGTAAGTTCAATGTTGCACTTTATAAATAGCACTTTAGCTATGCAATTTTAACCTATTTCCCACTCTTAACTTGTTAAGGTTGAACGGGGTTCATTTTAACAGGATTCAATTGATGTGTGATAGTGATTGATAATAATAGGTGTAAAAACTGTGGGAGTAACCTCTCACACACACACACACAAACGTAGTAAAAATCGCAAAATATAATTAACCTTGTGTAAAATGTTGGAATTTAATCTAATGTAATGATGAACATTTTTTAATTCGCTATTTTCAGGAGTTCAGCTCATCGGCTTCAGTTTGATGAGGAAGAAAAGTTGTCTGCTGAAGTTTCACAATCAGAACCAAGTGCAACAGCAGTCACTCTTTTAAACAAAATAGTCAGTCCGCCAACAAGTGAAGAAGCCTACTTCAGTTTTCAGAGCACTTCCTCTGGAGCAGAGAACAAAAGTGACAATGAGGTGAAAATAAATGTGTGTTCTGGTTTGAACAGATCCATAAATAATGAAAGGAGCGTCAGTATTCAAAGCAGTTATTCCAAAATAGAAAATAAATGTGATAGTGAAAAAACATTAAATGCATTCTACGGATTGGAAGGAAATATTCTTGAGGAAAATGCTGAAGATGGTCAAGATAAAACGTGCGCAGAAGGTTACTTTGAAAATTCTGAAGATGATCAAGATAAAACGTGCACAGAAGGTTACAATGAAAATTCTGAAGAATCAGTGGTAATTGAGAAGGAAGTTGATAGTAATGAAACTGAAACCCCTATTAACCTTTCTGAAACAACATTTTCTGAAATATCACCTTTTAATAAACAAAATCAAACAAGTGAGTCTATTCACATGACTTTGGAGTATAAAGGAGATACTTCAAGCTATTCTCTTCAAACAGGTTGTGGAAGCTTGTCCCAGTCACTAAACAGACCAGATGAAATCTTGTATGGCGATGACAGTAGTAAAAATATTAAATTTGAAAATGTGAAGAATTATGTGCAAAATTTAGAAGTGAATACTGAAGAAGTGCAGCTCAATCATGAACTAGTTAAACGTACGTCATTATCAGTAGAAAGTGAGAAACACTCTGATGTCCAGAAAGTGGCTGTAGATACAAAGGATTGTATACCAGAAGATACCATACAAAATTCTCCTCTATCACAAGAAATACACTCTGAATCTGTTGAAATTGATGAGAGAATCAAGGAAGGCTCCTCTTCACTATTGGCAGACACAAGTATCCCAGCTCATAAAAAAACAAAATCATGTGAATCTTTCGTTGAAAAACTAGCAGATGGAAATGTTACCATAATTCAAGATTCTATTCTAGCTTCCAACGAAGGTCTGAAGTCTCCTCAAAAGGACTCTGAGAAACATGATGTATGTAATGATGTAATAGAAGAATCTATTTTGCATGAAACCACCCAGAGATCAGTTAGAGGCTCAACTCCTTTGCCACAAATTTTAGAAGAGCTGGTCAAAAAAGGAAGAATATCTCTGAGTCTTCCCGAAATTAAAAACCGTGTGGAATCTAACTTTATTATTGAAGAACAAAATCCTCCTGAATCTCTTCTTACCTCCAGTAAGTTAGAAGAAATTGTCTCTGAAGACAAGGACAAGCCACAAGAAGAAATTGACAACAATAGTACAACTGAAATGGTAAATGTTTCCAAAAATGAAGAACCTCCACAAACTGATGCCTGTAATATTTCTTTCAAACAAAAGTTTGTGTTTGGAAATCAAGAAAGCCTATCTGCGTTTGCTGCAAGTAGAAACCTTACATTTAATATTGGTACCCATCACTTTGGCAGTTCAGTAGAAGATCCTTTTGAAGGTGATAAACTATCTTCAAGCAAACTAGATTTGTTTATAAAAGACAAAGATGGAACAGAACCCAGACAAGAAGAAGATGTAGAAATCTCTAATGTTAACAGCAGACAAAGTGAATATGAGATATCTGATGAACCCAAGAATTCAACTGAAATAACGCACCAAATACAAATTCCGGAGACACGCTCCAATGTAACAGAAGTTTTGTTGGAAGAAAAGCCGAACAGTGAAATGAATGTTGAAAATATATTTAGAACAGGAGTGATTCCAGACAACTTTTCTTCTGATTTGCCTGAAGATGATCAAAATCATGGATTGGATTTCTATGTAGATACTTCTGGTGGTAATTCTTCTATAAAACAATTTGAAGGCGATGCAACAGCTGATTTTGAACTTAAAATGTCTGAAGGTGAATCTGTGGCAGAAATTTCATGTTATGGAAATAATGAAGTTATACCTTCAGAAGAAACAGGAATTAAAGAATCTGTCCTCCAGATTCTTAAGCCAGTTGAATATCAAGTAGAAAGCAATGCCGCAATGGAAGAGATCAGCTGTTATGATCAACTCGATGAAAAAGAAGGTAAGAAATCCTTTTTGTACAATACTTTCCTAGTTTATATTCAATCAAATTAAGTCATTAAATCTCATTATGATCAATGTGATCTAAATCAGATAGGGTCAAGGTAATACACATTGTTGTTTATTTGTTTATTTTTGTGTATTTCTAGGCCAGAAGCATATTTTAATGTTTTTACGCTTAACATTTTAACGTTGATGGGGAAAGGTCCGAATCCCGGTCTTACCTTCTAGGGTCGTCCAGAAGTATAGAATATTTAAGTTTAGCCTGGTTAAACAAAAACAAAAGATTATCAAATATAACAGACTTTATTTACAAAGCCACTGTGCCTTATTATGTTTTTCTAATATAATCCACATTGTTGTAAAAACACTCAATATAATGTGGGAGCAGTTCTTCTATTTCAATGTTATACCATTCAGCTGTAAATGATTTTAGTCATGTTCTTATTGCTTCCTTAACCCTAGAAATGATAAAGTCGTAATTTACGACGCATTTACATATTCAATAAGAATTGGCAGGTGGAGGCATCTGTCGTCAGTTTTGTGGAATTGTTAGACACTATCGCCTACGCGACCGTGTTTCCCTCTGGGGGCCAACAACCGAAACTGCTCTTTTAGTACACGAGCCTGCCACCGGGCAGGTTATAACCAAGTAAGCGCTTTCTTTTCCTAGGCACTGGATGGCCGTGGTGGCTAAAGCGCTGCGCTGACGAGCGTAACGTTCTAGCCATTCGGAAGTGCTAGGGTTCGAATCCCGACCATGAGCAATCCCAATTTGGCTTGCAAATGTGTGGTGGAGCGGAGTGGAGGGCCCACCTTAAATAAACGGTGACCGGCTTGGGTGGAAGTTGACGGCATTTGTAGGCTTAATTGGGATTGCAGTGGACACCTGTTTTGCTTTTGTGGTTAGTGGTTATAAGGGGGGGGGCATGTTTTAAGCTTTTTTTGTTTAAACTTTGATATTTCAAGAAGATATTAGTAATTATTTTTATGTTACAGTTAAGAGTAAAAAGCTTATCACTTCTAGGGTTAAGTTCATTGTCATTTTTAAACTGTTTTTCGTTTCCCACTTAAAAATTTCTTCAACTTTGGAAATAGATGAAACTCATTAGGTACTAGGTCTGGGCAGTAGGAAGGATGACCTAAGTTTTCCCACCTCAGACATTCGAGTTCTTGCCATGTTCATGCCAATTCATGAGGCTGAGTATTACCGTGAATTAAAAAACAAGTAGTCGACAGCACTCCCCAACTCTAGTTTAGGATGTAGGAATCTGAGTTTATGGTTGCACCATGGTATGAAACCCACATGGATTAACACATTCAGTGCAATGGACAACGAACGGCGTCCGAGCGGTGTACAGGTGTGGCGAACGCCGATCAGCCCCTCGCACAATAATACATTTGGCGCTAAAATTTCAGCTGATCGTTCATTTCATGTGTTTTCCCGCTACAGTGTATTGTTTTTGATGAGTTTGGTTATATTTTGGCGGTAGTCATTCATAGTTTTGTGTGTTTGTAATAGTAAAAATTATGGATGAAAATCCAGGACCAAACAGTAAAAAACAAAAATGTGATGGTGGTTAAAAATAATGTTGCTCTATTCAGTCCCTACAAATGTAAATTTGTATGTTTATTTTTAAGTATCATACAGGCTTAACATTTTTACTTTATGTTTTTTAACCAATGTACTATTCAAAATACAGCCTGAAAACAAGAAAATATTCGTATTTATGGTTTATTTTTACTGTAAAATATATATAGTATACATACTTGTAATCTTGCAGTGTGACCTTTTATTTTAGTTTTTCCTAAATACAGAAGTTTCACTATTCATTCGAAAACATATTTGGGCTTTTGTAGCAATTGATTCATGCAAGGACGCATATAGGCGCCCGCAGTATTCATCACCAAAACCTTAAAAATTTCTTGCTGGGGGCTGTGGACGCCCATTAGGTGTCCATTCATAACTTTCATATATATTGACTAAGTATTACATAGAGTAAAATATGTGGCACAAATTTACTTAATGTTAAATGCCTTTGAAAAAATAATGATGCAGCTCCTAAGGAAAGGATTCTCGAATTCATTCATAGCAGTGGACGTGTTAATCTCTTATTTTCAAAAAACTGTTCCCATAACTTTGTGAGTTTGCAACAATGGTTTTTTCCTATCTGGGTTTTGAGGGTGAATTTATGTGATGCCACTCCATTGACAGACACTTGTTTTCTAAAGTAATATACAAAATCCAAGTTTCATCTCACGTTATGTGAAATCACGTTATCAAATTGTTATAATTTGATCACCATCTTCATCATATTGTGTCAAAAATTGAAAGGCTGCCTCCAAAAAATGGCCACCTATCCAGTAACCATCTAGTAACCAATATGATCTGTTACTATCTGTTACTACTTATATGGAGTGAAACTTTTTGAAAAGAGTCATGTTAAGTCATTTAAGTGAAACGTTGAAAGTTTTCCTGAATTTTTTTCTTCAGTTCATCCGTGACTAATGATGGCCTTATGCTCCGAACTTCATCATGCATGATGATGTTCATAAGTTCTTTCTTCGTTAAACTCACACCAATTTCGTTCTGATTGACTCACTCAATACATATTGACAGCTTTAATTTCCTCATAAATTTCAATGAGCTTAAACTTTTGAGCATTCAAAAAGCAGATTACTTTGCCTGGTTCACATTTTGTAGGATTTTCCATCAATGCCACCATTTTAAAATACAGTGAAAACAAGTAATGTGACAGCAACGAAACTCACCTCACACCTAAGGGAAAGGAAGGAGCAAGCGTCAATGCACACAATCCCAGTGGTGGGGGATTTGCGGTGTGCATTTATTCTTTACTATCCTACTATAATGCAATTTTACAGTTGCAGAGAAAGAAGAGGATGTAGATATTTATGGTGACATTGATGGAGATGAAAATGAGGAATATGAATGTAACAAAAGGGAAAGTTTGAGCGAGCAGGACTCGGAAGAAGTAATCTGTTTGGGATCAAGTTCTGATGAAGAGTCTCCTGAAAAAAAAGTTACCTCATCCACCCCATGTGGCCGTCAACTGACTCCAAAGGTGGTAAATCAGTTGTATGACTGTTTTTATGTTTGTAAGTCATTTTAAAGTGAGAATCATTTCACAATAACTGTTAATTTACTATAACCTTAAAATGTTAGCATACAAAGAAATATTTATGAGAGTTAGTTCATCTCTCATACTTATTGGAAAAAAATACATTTGCCTAATCTTGCTCCTGAGTTGTTGTCACTTTAATTGGACTCATAATCCTAACAGTGGTGTAAAAAAGATATCTTTTTCAAGTGATTCAGGAATATACCCCCTCAGATTAAACTAGTAATATGCTTAAATATTGACGCAATCTCCTAATTTCCTTCAATCTAAGACTATTTACCCTTCTAGCCCGGTTGACATACTGTGCACCTGCAGCCAATAGCGAACTGGTTGCCGTGCTCTACACATGTTTGTCAGTACTGCATTTTACTGCGACCTTACAGGATTTTTTTAGGACTTTTTGGAGCTTCTCAATACTGGGGATGCTCTGTCTACCTTTCTAGAATAATTGTTTTTGCCATTCTGCTGTCTTTGAAAGGAGGAAAACTAAAAACATCTTAGCTGGAAGAGCAGATGATAACCACCTCATTAGGTTTGTTGCTTGTACTTTTTATACTTTTTTAACTGAAATGGCGACCTACCCAGGTAGGTATTTTAAGCCAATTATGAATGAGGAATGAATGTAGGATGATTGTGGCGCGATCTTGTAGTCTTGTCACTGACTAAGGCTGACATGTTCCTTAGACAGAACTGTTAATTAATAGCCCAACAGCCGATGGCAACTAATGGACCTACAGTTTAACGTGGAATCCGAACCACGGCCTCTGAATTACGAATTGGTCTAATTATGAGGATGGTCTTTGCGGTTGGTTCATTTTGAAAATTCTTTTTGTAATTCAAACTAAATTCTAAAGTTCTAGTCTTATATGAGTTTATGCAGAGTTGATCGGCGGCACACCAGTGAGTTATCAGAATCTTGTGAAATGAGTAATCAGCGCGCGGCCGTGTTTCTCACGGCATAAATCAACAGGATTTATGCCGTGTATAATAATAAATAATGTAATAAATAACATCACAAACATCCGTTCTGTTTACAATTGTGTCCAATACGGATCTTCAGTAAAGCGGAAAATGGCAACATCAGTGTGAGAATTTTGACTCACACGGATGGGAGGGCAGCACTAGAACTGGTAACAACGTCGCCAGTTGCTCTACGAAGTTTCTGTTAGTTGCTCTATGTCCAGCAACAGATCAGCTGTGGTTGTAATGTTTATGAGGAAATGGTGTGATTATATGTTCAATAAAACAGCTTAAGCAAAAAAGCAGAAGAAAATAATAGATTTCTAATATGTTCAATATTGTAAAGCCTAGATTTTTATTCTTCTTAGGTTACAGTAAATACGTTTGAAATAATCTTATTCATATGAAGTGAGAGTTCTATTTTTTTCATACTGTAAAATAAATTTGTAAAGGTTCAAATTGCGGTGGATTATAGTTTCATGTTCATTCCTATTTATGGTTACACATTTCATTTGTCAACGACACAAAAAACTACGATGCAGTGAGTTGCAAACAAAAACCTGTAATATTTGAGAAAGTAAGCTTTAAAATCATCTTAAAATGTGATTTATCTAGTTACTGTACACTAATACAAATTATAATTTATATATAAAACTGCTGAATGGTCCAAAATTTTTTAAATCAAAACTGGTCAGATCCCGAGGTGTCCGGATAAGAGCGAGTCGACTGTGTATGTATATATAAATGTGAGTCTGTGATCATGATAACTCATGAAAAAATGGTCCAATCGAGATCTAATTTGGTAGAGACGTGTATTCCTACATTTGCTCGGACGAGTTCGTAATCCAGACATATTGGTCAAACGAAACGGGTAGTTTGGGAAAGGTTTTGTACTCAAAATTTTTTTTTCAATTTTCCATATGTAATTTTAAAAAATTTTAAATTTTAGAATCAGGATACAATCTACTTAAAAAACTACATAATTTAGTTCTTTTAAAGTTTGCTCTATCTCCAATGGTTACCAAGATATTAAAAAATCTAAACACAGTACGTTGTTTTTCGGGGCTCCAATGTTAATCTTATGGAGGATAAGGAAAAATTAATATTTCACTTTTCAATCTATATTTTTGGTTGAAACTTGATATTTAGCTTCATGTGGTTGAGATCCATCCATTTATGCTTAAAAATCATAGTTTATGTTTTTATCATAGCTAACGTGCATACTCTTTTCCCGTGTTAACCATATAGAGAATAAGTAAGAATAGGCAAACTCCTTTATTTATGGACATATGTTGATGAAACTTGGTATAAATGGTCAAAATAAAAATTGTTTATACTAGAAATACCTACTTTCAGTGTTCCTCACAGCAACTATCCTGCATACTCTTTCCATATTAATCATATGGAGAATAGGCAAATAACTAACTCTCAAATTTATCTATTAATCTCATTAATTACTAAATCAATAGAAATTCTCTTTGTGTGGAGTTCTGTTGCTACATGGATATTTTATATATTTCCTTACTGTTTAATATTAATGTTGGTAAGGTGAACCAAGATTCAGTTTAATTTTTTCATTTAGCTATTACTTTTGCTTTTGGGGAGATTAAGAGTGCAGTTCCTGCGGCATCCTGGATTTTTATTTGCGTAAGAGTAATGTTAAAATCTCTAAAAGTGTCTCTCTTTATAGATAATTTTTCTAATCATTTAAAACCTGATTGTGTTTATCAAAAAAATATTTAATAGAAATGTTTGTCCTGAGTCGCTAATACTTTTTCTATAAATGTATTCATTTAAGGTATACTAAATAATAGATTCTTTTTTTAGTTGCTATCAATCATGTTAATAATATATTTAAAAATCAAAAAAAAAATAAACATGAAAAATAGTTATTTATTTGTATTTTTTTAAAAATTCAAAAAAAATAAATACTAATATATCTAGAATTAATAAATGTTATTTTTATTAATTGCTGAGTAATATCAAAAAAAAATAAAATTTATCTAATTTTTAAGAAAAGTATTTGATAAATACATTAACCAAATTTGTAAAAAGCAAAATATAATTTTCTCTAATAACATACTAATATACAATTGTTTGAAAAACATATATCTGTAATGAAAAAGGAAAAATTAGGCTTAGGTACATTAGACTATAAAGCCGTACTAAAATTCTTTTTTTCTAAGGTAATGTATGTTCCTAGTCTACGATATTGTGATGGTTATAAGTAATGACGTAAGTGAACTCTCAAGTTTTAAGTTGTTGTCTCATGTTCCAGGCTAAACAACAAGAAAATTTTCAAAATGAAACTTTAGATTATGAAGTGGACGAAGAAGGATATGAAGGAGCAGAGGAGAATCCTAACAAATCCTATTCTAGTGAGTCTTTTGACGAAGATGAACAATCAGAAAAGTTTGACGAGGATTCAAAAATTGAAAAGAAAAATTTATATTTTTCAAGTGATAGTGACTCAGATACAAGTCATCATAGACGTTCATGGAAGCAACAAAGAAAACAATATGATAGTAGTGATAGTTTAAGTGTTGACGAGGACACAGTAGAATCTCCTCCATTCGAATTGATTGGCCAAGAGAGTTGTGAAAAACTTGTCACTATCATTGAAGAGGCTAAAAATGATCCAGCAGAAAGTACTTCACCAAAAACTGAAACATCTGAAACAAAACTAGATGATGATATTATTAAGTTAGCTGAAGAAAGGCGCCAATGTCGTTTAGAAACAGGAAGTATTCTTGATCTGAGGGAACGGAGAAGTAAAAGGTACAGCTCTACCTCAGATCTCAGTAAAAGTAAAAAGATGAAACTTAGAAGACGCTCTTGTTCTCTTCATGATTTTATGTCAGAATTTATTAAAGATACTAAATCAATGTCATCAACATCTTCTTCCCAGTTGTCACCACAAAAGGTATCAGAACATTTAATTGAATGTACAAAATCTCAAAATAATACTAAAGTAAGTTCAGACTTAACAACTGATAAACTTTGTATTGAAAGTTCAACAAAGCATGAACCATCACTGATCACACAAACAACCTTAACACCTGAATTTGAGCTCAGTAATTCCAGTATAACTAGTTCATTGTTACCTGAAACTGGAAGTATAATTTCAAATCGGACATCTACAAGTGATTCAGTCCTGAATGTCCCAAAGTTTGTGGAAAACCCTAAAAGAAAGGGTAAGTCATTTCTTTCAAGGATGAGTTCATTGCATGATATTTCCGAAGAAATTTCAGAAAATCCTGAAAGTTTTAAAAGTCCTCAACAGGATTTGAAGATTCCTTCCTTAAGACGTTCGCTGTCATCAGACCAATTGGCTGTTGCGTCACAGATAAATTCTCCAATAAAGAGATCGAGCTCTGTTTGTCGTTGGTCAGACTATGCGAAAGCCCATAGGTCTGAAATGACTTCAGATAGCACTGAAATAAGTGAATCAAGTGAATTAGATACTCACACAAAAGACTTATGTCAATTTGAACTTAATAACATGGAAAACTCTAAGAGAAAATCAAACCTGAGATCTTTATCAAGTGATGACGACAAGCCCTCTAGAAAAATAATCCCTTCAGATGAAGTAGAAGAAACAGTTGTAGAAGAAGTAGGAGGTGATATAGAACATACAGACACATTAGAAAATAAGACATATGAAGGGGAAACAAATATTAGTCAATTTACAGACCTTGCTCATCCTAGAGATTGTAGCAGGTTGGAAAGAGCACAATCAGAACCATCATTTTTATCTCAGCCTTCAGATGTAAATAGACGTTCCCGAAGGAGTTCTTCTTCTATAAAAATTAATGAACATCATAAAAAAGTTTTTTACAGGAGCTCTTTAAGAGGAAAGTCATTTGAACCACAAAAATTTGAAATCATAAATTCAGATACTGAATCACCTGCCATGACTCTTATTGAAGATAAAGAAAAACAAAAATATAGTATTCATAAACAAGTCCCAAAAAATGAAGATAACAGTAAGATTTTGGATGAAAATATAACAAATAATCAAATAGAGTTTTCTGCTGAACCTCCTGAAACTGTTGAGACTTCCAAAACCATCCCAAGTACTACAGAAAGTAGATCAAAAAGGGGATGCTCAGAACCACCTAGTATAGAAAATAATTTCACAAAATCTAGATTACGAACTAGACGAAGCTCATCCTCTGACAAAATTGAGAAACTTCACAAACTAGTTTTACCTCGAAATTTAAGAAAGTCTAGAGTTAGTTGTTTCCAACCCATGGAAATAATTCAGTCTGATGAAGAGAGTTTTCAAAAAACTTCTGAACAAGTCAACCAAGACATGGAATCCAACTCAGAGTATGATCAACAAAATTTTCAGGAAATTCTTGAAACACCTGTTACCACTAAAAAACGTGTTAGGTCTAAAAGTCAACTGAAGGAACCTAAAAAATATGGTTCTGAAGGAGAACAGGAGCTAAAAGAATCCTCACCACTTGTGGATCAAGACCCACAAATATCAACTAAAACCACTTATGATTACCCCCAGCCTCCTAAAAAAAGGGAAAGAGCCAAAAACAAAGCAGTCAAAAAATTAACTGATAATAAGCCTAATGAACTTTTATCCAGTGAATGTTATAGTGGTGCTTCTGGAACACAACTAAATGAGGAAAATTCACCAATACAAGATGGTAAAACTGCATCGAAGGTTCATAGCAAAAAGACAAGTGGGAAAGTTTCTAAAAAGACCAAACAAATGGTTAGTATTAAAGATGACGATGGTCAAAGTGAAGATGAACCGTTGGCTAGTTTTACTAAAGAATCTGAAAATCATAAAGTAGAACAACAAAGTGCAGCATCAAACAAGAAAGGTGTATCTAAGAAAAAGAAAACCACTAGTACAGTTGTTGATCAAAATAACGAGAAAGAAACTGATAATAAAAGAAAAGATGTTACTGATGATCAGACAATTGAAAACAGTGTGCAAAAGAAAAAAAAATTATCTAGTAAAGACGATTCTTCGACTCCAATGAGGGTGTCGAGAAGGAAGAAACTAGATTTGGCCACACCTCCTAAAGAGCAGTCAGATGGAGAAAATGTGGAGTCTTCTTTGACTGAAAGTCAAGCAGATGAGGTGGCAAAACCCACTACCAAGTTAACCAAAGAACAAGAATTATTAATGTTAGACAGCCCAGCAAGAAGAACTCGTCGTAGCACATCTCGGATGTCTGACACAGAAATGTTAACTCCAACGAAAGAAAGACCTCAGAGAAGAACCAGACGCAATAGTGTGATGTCAGATGTAGGTCTGTCAACACCAAACAAATATGCTGAATCGGAAATGAGTGATGCAAGCACTGAGGTCAATGTTAGACTCTTCACACCCACGAGGAGGTCTACCAGGAGAACATCAATCTCCATCTCCACACCAACTACGGTAAGGAATCTGACTTTGAACTAATACTTTTAAATAATATAAAACTTCTATATATAACCCAAGAAAATTTCTATAAGTTTTCTTTATGAATTGCATATGTTTTTACTTTTGTTTAAACATAAGTTAAAATGTACCATTTTCTTGGACAGGGATATTGGTGGAAGGCTAAAAATGTGTTTTTGCTAATTTCTATTTCATATATACAAAAAAATGTATTTACTAAAATGAAAAGTACGCTCTTTGCTGTGCTAGCACCGTGCTGCTGGTGGCAGAACAGCAAACCTAACCGGCAATGGTGTTGAGATATATGAGTTTTAACATATAACGGAATTTTCAAAACAAAATTGTTTGCAGATTAATTAATTAACCTTAACCAACTTAACCTTAATCAATTTTTTTATTTTGTATTATTTATGATATTCTATTCGTTTAAATTATTTACTTTTTAAACGACAGTATCATTTTTTACGTATTTTGATGAGAAACACATGATGGTTGATGAAAACCATTATTTTCCTTTAAACAAAAATAAGTATTTAGTAATTTTCATTTTAAAGTTCATATAGCTAAAAAAATGTAACCTGTCACATAAAATTGAAAATAGTTAATTATGTATTAAGAATGAAAAGCGCGTCTTTATCGTTCAAGCTAAATTTAAGCTATGATTAGCAAAATAACTAATTTAGCGAAAGCGATAAAGACAATTTTCACGCGAATAATTATATTCAACATTTTTCCTACAACTGTATTTTTTTAGATGCATGTTCAGCAAATAAAATTTTTGATTTTAAGAGAATAAATTTTCTTATCCATTACAGAATAGCTGAAACAGATGTTTCAACAATGAAAACATTTGATTTCTTAGCTAAAGCTGATTGGTTTACTTTCCATTAGCAATATGCTTTACTATTCAATGCCATCTGAATCATTCATTTATGTAAAACTATGAAGTAAATATGTCCTGTTCAAAATGAACAGCTTTATTCGCCACGTTAATAATTTACGGTTTTGGGGGAGTATGTATTCATATTTTTATTTTCTGTCTGATTATTTTTATATGTTGGTCAAATTCAAAATAATTACAAAGTTTATATATATTTCGTTGATTATAATAATCAGCTGTTGTATATCTTTCCTATAAAAGCCGTATTACAGTAAGGTTTGGTTTGAGTTTGGATTGGATTTGAAAATTGTGAATTGATCCACTCAGATTTATTTGTTATATGGGAACGTTAATAATATGTCTTATCGTTTCAGTATTATTCACTATGCCGCGACCCAGAATATATAACTTATATATAACCTTTTACAATGAAGCCGTAATGATTCGACTTAAGAACATGGCCACTCTTAAAGTTAACTGATTTTTACTGACAGGCATTACAAAGTTCGCCGGGTCAGCTAGTACTAAATACAATCTTAATGCAGTTCCTCCACATCTATGTTCTGCGTTACAAGCCCACTTGTACTACTCTGATACCACAGCTAAATTAAAACTGCAATTAATACAGAAATATGGAAACTTAGCCAAACTGTTTCTGTTGATGGGAGGATGGGGAAGGAGCTTTCTGTTGAGACCTGAAGCTTACAAACAAAGGAAGCTCCAAAGACTTATTGGAGTCCAAACTGAAACGTACAGACATATGTGTTTTTTACAAATTATTTTATAAACTCAAGAAGGTTTTAAAATAGAAACTTCAAAAATATTGAATACATCTGTATCTTAATAGGTTAAATAAGTGTTCAAATTTTGTTTATGTAATTAAATCCTTTCAAGATTGTGGTCATTTAAAGTATTTAATGCCAAATTTCATGGAAACCGTCATAGCAAAGGAACAAAACTAAGTAAGATAAAAAAGCAGAATTAGAGGGCTTATCAAATGACGCCTTATTTGCTAAAATTGAATTGAAATTAACCAAGCTGTGACAGGTTTTCCAAATAAATGTAATTTCTTTATGACCACAATTCTGCACACATTAGAGAACACATTTATTAATCGGCTCTTTTCTGTTCCGGTTATTTTTAGTGCATTGTTGATCGAATGATTGTATAGTGAAAACTAGAACTTTGAAGTATTACATTGTTGATACGGGTCATGACATACTAGTTTGTGATGTCCTGTTTGAAGAAAACATGTTGCTGTTGTTTGCAATTATTGTCCACCTACGATCACTAGATTAGTAGGCTGTGAGTTAGGCTGAAGTAAAAGCACAGTGTGGAAAGTTTTAAATGGGAAAGGGTTTTTCAATTTTCAAGACTATCTTAGGCAAATGTAGTTTTTCTCACTGGAGTTTACATAAAGATTTTCATGAATATTGAATATCTTTATGACCCTTTAAGAACCTATTATATGTATTTAAAATCCTTGTGCTTTATAGCTAAACTTTTATGTTTTCAGTTTTATACAGGATTAGTCCAGATTATTTGTTAATTGCGTTATGTTTTAGATATTAGTTCGCCTGAGGAAGGAATCAGATTCCAGATACCGAAACAATTGAAATTTTATTTTACATAAAATCGTTATGGAAAATGCCCGCAGTAAAAATCTAAATAACATAAATCCACCATCCACATTACCAGCTTATGTCTAATATTTCATCCATAAAATACATATATAATAGACAGCTGATTCATTGTGTTGACATGAAGTGGACAGAAAACAGCTAATCAATAATGTACAGTCTCATATGTGCAGTATTGTGGTTATATGACCATCATCAGGGGGTGCGCAAAAAGCCAAATTAGCGGACACGTTTAAGGACTTGTCTCTGCCCCTTTATGTAATGTAATAACGAAACAACTAACATACAGTATTAGTGTATATGGAAATTTTAACATATAAAATCTTTAGTTATAAAATAATTTGTAAAAACACATACAAACCTACAGACGTAAAACTTGTTTACCATGCGGTGATTTTCACTTGCAAAATATCGTACTTGCTATTCAGGTTTTGGGTACTTTTGATATGGTACTCGTGCTGTAGAGGTATTATTATTGACTGTTAAAAGAAATTCACTTAGATTGAAAAATAAGACTATCAAGATGTTAGTTATTCAGGCTCGTGGTAGCTAGGTTGCTCTATATTACTAAAAGATTTGCACCTGTTGAAGGATTTTTTCAGGCTAAATACAGTTCCTAATGCAGTAATTGTATTACCATTGAGTGTTTTCATACAAACACGTGAAGTTTAGCCCTTTAGTTTTTGTGCTGTTCAAATTATATTCTGTTACATATTTCAGCCTGACTTGAATCCAGAAGAATTTTTGATGCAAAGAAGACTTACCAGACATCAACATTCTCAGTTGCAGAAGAGTTTTGAGCTTTCCTTTGCTGAATCTCCGTAAGTTATTTTACAACTAAGGAAAGAAGAAATGGTGTGATTGAAAAGTGCTTAATCCTTGAGTGAAAAAGCCTG
The DNA here is from genome assembly GCA_023375725.1 of Nephotettix cincticeps. Classification (NCBI taxonomy): domain Eukaryota; kingdom Metazoa; phylum Arthropoda; class Insecta; order Hemiptera; family Cicadellidae; genus Nephotettix; species Nephotettix cincticeps. The sequence continues at coordinate 36,382,621 of CM041788.1, forward strand.
TTGAAAATTGTTATTGTATACGGTCGAACCCATATTATTTAGTGTTTAATCAGCTAGAAAGAAACGATTAATTTGGTTGAAAATTAGATTTATAAATTCTATATGTCTATTATAAGAATAAGAATATTTTTATATTCATTAATGTGTTTGTTTTATTTTATATTATTCGTAATGATGTCTCTGACAACTATAAATTTATCTGAAGCTGACGATAGTGTTTTAACACAGAAACTTGTTCTGAATGATAGATTGAATGGTTGCTGTTTGATCGGATTATGTAAGTAATTTAGCCTTACGACAAATAGATATTAAACTATCTTGCTTTCAAAGAAGTTAATCACTTTCTTAAATCTTAGCCAAACTGGAATCTACCCAACTACCACTTACCAAGAAAAGAAGTTTTGACGACACAAGAGCTAGTTTTTTTCCCCAAAACCACTTTTTGTAATAGGGATGTTTTTTCACTATCACTTTTTCAAAGTCAAAACTGGTTCCGATACCTGACTACAATTAATTCTTGGTTATCGGAACCATTGTAATCAAACAAAATAGTCCTCGTTTTATCCCACAATAAAGTTTAAAATTTTCTTTTAAATTTATAAAAAATAAAATATATTCTTCAATTTAAAAACACTTATATATGTTAAAATTATTTAAAGATTAAATAAACTAATCTGATTTATACAAAAGATCTGTATTATGAAAAGGGAAATTAAAAAAAAAATCTAGTTCAATCCTTCTCATCCAAGTTATTGAAAAATAAAATTCTAGTCGCCACCTGGTTGGATGATAATTAACTTATACACTTACTGTATACATCATATTAAAAACATTCATTTTAATGTGTTACTGATTACTCGATAAAAAAATCGCTAAGGAAATCGTACACACTGAGTGGTTAAAAGTCAAAATACCAAACAAAAACTTTATTAATCATAATTTTCAAATGTTGGGCTCACCTCAATAGTTACTCCTCTACAAAAATAAAAAACAACAGTCGGTCAAGCCAACTAATTTATTTTTCATAAATTGACACTGTTTAAATTGACACTGACAAAGAACTTTTTTACATTTCATTTCCTATGAATTTTTATATTGAAAGAGTTAAAAACGAAAAGATATTTGTAGACATGCTGTTGATTAACTGCATTTATTTGGATACTCAGTTATATTATTTGATTTATTTTAAATGTTCCAGTAAGTTGTCTGTGCTTGAAAAAGTCCCTGAAGAAAGTGTGGAAGATAACGAAGCGAGTCTCACTCCAAGTCGGTCTTCAAAAAAAAACACCAAAGGCACTAATTCTAAGACTTCCAAGACCAAGAAATCGAAAAAGTAAGCAGTGGCAACTAATTGTTACTAGTTCAAATAACTCAATCGTAAAAGAAATCAGATATTCTGTAATTTTTTATCAGCTCTACAAAACTGTGTCTCTTCCTTTTTCTAAAGTTAGGTTTGTGTAATTTTAAGTTAAGTAAATGATAATGATAATCACAAATGTAAAAAAGTGTATATTTGCTTTAAGTCATGTAAACATTTCGATGATTAAAGAATTTGTTTCTCTTGACTATTCTTTTTAACTTTTTATTTAAGTGGATTTTTACTTTCTCCCCTTATACATAGTATATGGTTCTCTTGACTATTCTTTTTAACTTTTTATTTAAGTGGATTTTTACTTTCTCCCCTTATACATAGTATATGGAGAAAGTATTGTTTTCGTCAAAATTTTCGAATTTGAGTTGAGGGTGGATATATCCGTTTTGGGGTCCCCTGAATCCAAAAAAATGGGTTTTGACGTGATGTCTGTCCGTCCATGTGTCTGTGTGTGTGTGTGTGTCTGGATGTGTACAGTGCCACAGCCCAATCCGTTGGTCCGATTTATCCCGGTATCTCCAGGCGTTTTTTTCATTTTTTTGAATTTTTGATTTTTAAGGGTAGTTCACCCCTAAAAACCCTTAAAAAACTTGTAAAATCCAATTTTCTCAAAAACGGCTGTAACGATTTTGATTTTATAGTTTATAGTGAACAGAGTACTAAATAATTTGACACCACCCGTATGTCTGTAAAAATGACGGTTCAAAAGTTATGGGCTTTTAAATGTCAAAAAAATCAAATGTTTTAATTTTCAGCGAAAACGATAAAAGTAATGTATAACTTGACTGGTACCATTGAAACCAGCTTAAAAAACTTAACAAATTAGCATTTTGAATTTTCTGTCCACGATAAACGCAGTACGTTGTCTGACAGCGCCCAATGTCATTCTCCTAAAAAAAAAAACAATTTCTTCCTTACTTTCCAACTGTTTTCCATGATACTTGGTATGAAGCGTAAGGTCAAATCACCGAACAAAACCAGCATAAAAAAGCTTGGTATTACCGGGGGGGGGGAGGTTTCCCCCCATACAATTTGAACAATAAATTATTAAATGATATTTAGAATAACTTTGTATAGCATGATAGTTTTACTACAGATTGTCTTTTTTAAATTTACTTAAGGGAGAAAGTATGTGTCAGTCCACTGATACTGTTTATTTTATTGTATGCTTAGTTTCAAATAAATTGCTTACTTATTTTTTTATAATATTCAGTTTAATACAAGCAATCATTTTTTATTCCATTCATAAACTACATTTGTATATCGGAACTTTTATTTATTCCAAAATTTTAACCTCAAATCACTTTAAATATTTTTTATTACTTGTTGAGCCATGATGTTGTAAATAGGGTATCAAGTTATTTAAAATTAGTTATGTACTAAATTGTGTATTCTTTTGTTTAGGCCTACGTATCAAAGGTTATTAAGAATCCAAAATCGACATTTCAAAAATAATTTTTTCACACATCAAGCTAAATTTTAAAGTAGCTTCACCAAATCAGGCAGGTGGGTTTTTTATGTTGGATCTTACTGGACTAGAATGTTTTTGTTTTGAAATCTACAAACGTGAAAAACACCATTCGTTTGTGTTTCATTTAAATATATTTTTAATACTGATTTAAGAATATGAAGTTATACTATTTGGTTAAAAAAAACTACTTTTAATAATCTTTTTTGTATTTTGACATTTCAAACAAATTTAAATAATTTTACTTTTCGTTTCATACTGTGTTTTTGTGTCTTAAAGGTGTTCTGTGTCAAGTTTAAGTACAGTAAATTGTTAAGCCAAGGATTGACGAGATGATGTGACCAAGCTCATGAAACTGGTCACCAATGAGTGACAAATAGCAATGATTTAGATTGGTTAAAAACGCCACTTAATTATTGTTTAGTATTTAAGCATAATGAGAGACATTCCACATTTATCATGTATATTTCAAAGAAATAATTCAATATCAAATACCCTTTGTATGTACAGAGTCAAAATAGAATAATCTGAGATTCAAATCAATTCAGATATTCTTAGCAAAACGTTTACACAAACACCCATACATGGCAAGTGGAGGGGTTGACGCTTCGATCTGATTGGCCATAAAATATGGCGTGACTATTTCTATCTTCAATTTAATGTACCCCTGTAGGCACCAATGGTCAGTTACCGACGCTATCCCCTCTACCAGCCCACGTTAGTAGCCTTCGAACGCGCTCCGTGTGACGTGCGATTTGGCCGTCGCTCGTAATATATTACTTTAAAACTCTTAACCTCTCTCACTTATCTCGCGTAACAGTGCAATCCTTCTCTCAAGTTATTTGTCTCAAAGTAACTCAATAATTAATTAACAGTGCCTTTAATTGCCCATTCTCATAACTGTGTCGTCGCGAACAGTGCGTTACTCGTGCGTGTCGACTCTCAAATGCCGCCACCGATTCCTCTTCAGTGCTGCATCATATCCAGCAATCCCCCTGGTGACCTTTCACCCTCTTGCGGTCAGTGACACCCCCTGGTGTGCGCACACCTCCCCAGCGTCCCTCATCACTGCCGACATCCGGTCCAGTCGCCTACCCATAGACGTCCTGAGACCTCCGTTGCCGGCAACCCACATCTACGTCAACCCCTAAACCCTCCGGAACAATGGTGAGTCACAACATCTTTAATTTGAGTGTTCACATCAGTGTGTGTCCGCGTGACTCCCTCTCTCTCTCAGCGACGCCTATAGCGCACCATTTCTCAAGTTAAACTGTCCAGTACTATCCATTTGCTAATTTCTCCACTAAGCTATACCTCCTCAATACAAACACTATTAATAAATTATTGTCAAACAACTAAAAGTAAACAAACATGCTTATGAAGCCTTATCTTTAAAATCATAGTACTGTAGTTCAAATTGATTAAATTTCTCTGTAAAACTTAACTAAAACATTATACAAAAAACTATGTGTAATACACAAGTTAATATTTCTTAATTTTGCCAACAATCCATATTATTTAAAAATAGTTATAGAAATTAAAGTAAAATACATGGGGAAAGCAATTTGTTGTAATTTATTTTAAAACATATCTAATCAAACATAAATAGCTGGAGAAATTATCAATTTGGTGAAGCATACTTTTTTTTATACTTTTTTAACTGAAATGGCGACCTACCCAGGTAGGTATTTTAAGCCAAGTATGAATGAGGAATGAATGTAGGATGATTGTGGCGCGATCTTGTAGTCTTGTTACTGACTAAGGCCGACATGTTCCTTAGACAGGACTGTTAATTAATAGCCCAACAGCCGATGGCAAATAAGGGACCTACAGTTTAACGTGGAATCCGAACCACACCCTCTGAATTACGAATTGGTCTAATTATGAGGATGGTCTTTGTGGATTAACGTAGTATTCAATAGTGCGGATGTTAATCCACACAAGAGAACACCACAACCACCGCCATCTCTCACAACTATCCACAATTCGTGACCTCCAAGTAGCTGGATTACAGGATGTCGCCACTATCCCATAATTAACCCATTGGCTACCATAGATGGGCACTGCCCGTTATGGGATCGGCAGCGCGTAACTACCGATGACGGGCAGTGTCTTTCATCGACGTAACTGTTTATTTATTAATGTATTTGGAGGTCTTTGACTGTTGTATTACGGCATTTGACTCTCAATTGTTCTATTCGAAATATAGCAGAGCTATATTTTGACTCTCGATTGTTTTTATATCGTTCTTTGTTTTCAAGTTCACGGTTTGTTTGTTTACATCGTCGTGCGGTATGCAGTTTGACAACAATGGTCATTTTGCAGCAATATATTCCTTGTTTCTGAGGATTGTTCTGATTTTGTTAGACTAATTTTATATGAAAGTGGTAATTCGGAAAGATAAGATAGTGATGAGTTAAGTGTTTCCAGCTGTGAAAGTGACATAGAATAACCTAAAAATAGGACTAACCTTTAACAGTCGAACTGAACATCGAGTGATAACAGTTACAGAACAAAAAAGTTTTTAGGCCTATATAGTGTAAATAGGCAATGAACAAATTTAAATATGTGTAGTACTAAATAAAAAAACATTCAGCTAGATATATGGGGGGTAAACGTTAATTTTCTGTGTTTTTATTGAATATAAAGCTAAAACCCAGAAAAAGGCTAAAATAATTTAGTCCCGGTGTGCATCAAAAGTATAAATTTATTCAGTAGCCAATGGGTTATTGAGATATTTGTTAACTTAGTACTTGTGGACTGAGGTACACATCTCAATTTAGAAAGTTCCAACTTAATATTATTTTTAGTAGCACAATATATTATAAAATGATTTTTTAAAGAAATCAGAATCTTTATGACACTTCCAACAGCAGAGACAGTGTGGTTTTGTATTTAAATTTTTAATTTTCCAATGCTAAAAAAATGTATTTTTGTCAACAGCAGTGGCACTCAAAAATATTCATTATAACTCTGAGAAGTAGACGACAGTTTGTCTCCTTCTCTGGTGATTACTACTGGTAGAATGCAGTTTTCACTAAAATTCAGCTTGGAATGATAAATGCTATTATCTTAAAAATGTAATTGATTTATACCAAGGTCCTCTTTCGACATCGTCTATATGTTTATTTTTTTCTATCTCGTTGAATCTCTGACATTGTTCATTTCCATCTTTGTTTATCTTAGTTGGAATTGGTTGAATTTTGTCAACATTTTTATTAAATTTCATACACAGCCATTTGTTTTCGAAGAAATACTGGATATCAATGTCAAATTTTTCCTTTAATTTTCTCATTTTTTCTTTCTTTTTCATTTCCTTTTTCTTTTCCCATCCCTCTCTTACTTTCTTTATGAAGGATGCTGTCTGTTTTATCAAGATTTTTGTTTTTGATTGTGTTTCATCAAGATTTTTGTTGTTGTTACTAGGAGTTTGGTTTTTTTTATCAGAAATTTTGTCTTGATTATCAAGAATTTTTACTTTTTCTTCAGAACTTAGGTCTTTTTTGTCAGTAATTTTGTCTGTTTCATCAAAATGTTTGTCTTGTTCAAAAGGATTGTTGTGGTTTTTTTCAGTTTTGTCTATTTCAGCAGAATCTTTGGATTTTTTAACAGTATTTCCTTCCTCTTTCTTTTTAGTTCCTGTGGACTTTTCGTACCATCTGAACGCAAACGGCTTCACATTTATCAGCCTGCAAGATTTTTTAAGGATTTTGTCACCGTATCCTGGTATTTTATTGTAGTTATGCTGTATCCTGAAACTATGAATGGGGATGCCTTCATAAGATAAAGCAACCAAGAAAACACTAGGGCGGTCCAGTTGATCATTTTCACAGTAGTATTTTGCCATAAAATCAACTCCTTCTTTCTTACAAAGTTGATGAGGTGGGAATCTATCAGAGCAGTCTCTGTATCCAGATGGGTTGGAGTTTTCTGGTTGTGCTGTAAATAATAGAATAAATTAATTGTAGTTCATGAACATAATTTAAATGAGGATAATGTGGTGAAATGTGGCAATATTACATTTTTAACCTTCAAGGCTGAGCTGAAAATAAGTAAGAATTATTTTTAAAGGATTGAAACATCGATGTTTTGGTGAAGTGAGTAACACATCCATTCTAAACGAGTTATGTCCATGTGCTCTCAATAAAGCCAGTTCCTTCTGGCAATAAAAACTACCAAATGGTACCATTTGAGATGTTAATGATGGTTGTGTCGTTGATCAAAGTATCAATCGGAAATAAAATATCAAATATCATTTATTCCAATTAATAAATCAAGTAACCATAATGTAAAAGTTATACACTTAAGAAAGGTCCCAATATAGGCTATGCCTATCTGTGTGGGGGCTGAGTTCATTCATTGAAAGGGGCAGATTTCTCCCAAGGCACTTCAGCCGCTGCAGCTTTTTGCGCACCCCTAACCTCTTCTAGAGAAACATGAGGAATCTTCCAAGTGAAGGGACCTGGAAAAATGCAACAACCTGTCGACAAACTTGTCAGGAGGCAGGAAACTACCCCTTTCCATATTATATCGCAAAAGATGGCAACCGTATCTAAAATCCCGAAATAAAACAATGAAAATGTAACAAAGACGTGAGAGTTTTTGACAAGTGATGTAAAAATAGTGACGAGCCATCTGATCAGCTGCAATTGGTAGTAGTGGGAGGACCGTAAACAAACCCCTATTTCAATCGCACATTATTTTTAAAGAGACTATAGTCTAAATATATTAATATAACTCCCTTGTTATTCAATATACTGTATTATAATAAACATGTTTTACAACTTCATCTAGTTAAAATCTACTAATTTATGTAGGGGTCTGCGGTGCACCGGAAAAATCGGTACGGTACGGCTCCAAGTCTTGTACCAAACTTCGGTACAGTAAAAGAATTTTTTGGTACAAGTTTGGTGCGGTACAAATAAGTAAAAATTAAGTCACTATCCAGTCTAGGTTGCCATTGTGGTAAGAAATAATACATAAAATAACCCAAACTTAGGATTTTAATAACTTATAAAACTGGACATTAAATAATCAAAACAAAAATTACAATGTAAAACATATGATCAGCTGATAATAAATTAACTAATGATTCACAACATTCTCCCTTGCCAAATTTTTGCGGATTACAAAGTCTTGGAATTTGACCGGTAGTCTTCTAGTACGAGTAGGACTTTGGCCGGTCGTTTGTTCGTTTTCTTTCACAATTTCAGCTTCACTCTCATCTGCGGCTTCTCGGTTTCTTTTAACTTCTACGTTGTCTACTTGAAGTTGTGTTACTTCTTCATCTACGGCCAGATCAATGTTTCCTCGAGGTGCTAAATGGCGTAAAGACACAGACGATTCAGTCCCATCTTTCCTTTTTATGAAAGCATATTCAGGATTTTCCTCCAGTAGCTCAGCTTCTTCAACGAGGTCATCATATTTGCTGGGATGAACATTCTTCTTTACGAGTACAGGTCCAGGGCTCAATAACCATGAAGGCATTGTGGATCCATTTGAAGTTCGTCGAGGATAGGACATAGAAATCTTTCATGGGGAGTGCAATTAGTTGCTGTACACAAAAGAGATCTGATGGATTGCAAGGCTTCATCTAGAACTGTTTCCCACCGGTTGATTGGAAGTTGTTTGCTTTTGAGGGCTAGGGTAATCGTTTTCCAAATTATCCTATTGTATCTTCCAACCTGACCATTTCCCCATTGATTTTATGGCGAAGAAAGACTAGTTGCTACTCTGTTTGAGTGGAGAAAAGAAGTTAGTTCATATGACAAAATTGAAGAACCTCTATCAGAGTGAACAAATGCAGGAAGACCAAAGAGCATAAACATTTTGGTCAGGCGTTTTATGACCGTGGAGGATGTCATATCAGGACAAGGGAATCGAGAGTATTCATCAACTATGGTGAGAATGTAATGGTTACGAGAACTTGATGGGACAGGACCCTTAAAGGCAATATTCAATCTCTCCATGGGAGTGGTTGCCTTTATGAGATTACCTTGATATTTCACAATATTTGGCTTGATCTCTGCACATACAGGACATTCAGATGTCATTCTTCTTACTTCTTCAAGGGAATAGGGCAAGTTTTTGCTACGAAGCCAATGAAACATCTTAGTGACTCCTGGATAACACATTATTTCATAAGCTTATATAGTTTATTGCTATTGCTAGTCGCACCACAGGCACGAGACACATGTCAGCTTTCACGTTTTCGCATCCAGGTCAATAGACAATTTCAAATTCGTAGGGGGATAGTTCCAGCCTCCATCTCATTATTTTGTCGTTTTTGATCTTATTTGACTGTTTCTTGTTGAAAATGAAGGTTAGTGCTTTCTGATCTGTTACCAGCTTGAAAGGTTTCCCTAAAAGAAAAACTCTCCATTTTCTTAAAGCTTCCATTATGGCAGCTGCCTCTTTTTCAACAGCAGATTGAAATTTCTCCCCCTTAGTCTTTATTCATCCTTAGTTTCATATATACTTGAGAAGATTATTTCCCCCTATTAATTAGTTACAACATAAATTATTATAATGTTTAATTAATTATTAATATGTTTAATGTTATAGGTTTTTAAAGAATGGGTTTAAAAAAATCATACTTCAGTTTGAAAATTAGTACCGTAAAATATTTCTCCTGACATTGTATATCTTTTTTTAAACACCTTTCTCTATGTTTTCTCTAATTAAGTTGTGGAAAATACTTATGAATAAAAGGATGAGCTCAGTCAATGTTACTTGCGGCCTTATTCTTGTGTACCGTACTGTACTGATCTCATAATTTCCTGTACCGCAGACTCCTAAATTTATGTCAAAAACTCCACATTTTTGTGTTTGTCATGGCAGCAGACTTAGTTAAAGCAATTCTCATAAAATTCTTATGAAGTATTAGTGAAGTCAAAATGGCTAAAAACAAAAAATATTAAGGAATGAAAATAAATTAATGAAAACACAATTTTAAACAAAATTGTATAAACTCTTCGTATGATCACAAAGTAATTCCTAAATCAATAGAATTTCAGGTCTTCTTTTACGAAATTGAACTGTTCAGTTATACTATGTACTTACCATCAGTGTAGTCAGGAGATTCAGTTAACCACCGTTTCTCTTGGTCCAGTATATTACAATAATCAAGTCTTTTAAATCCCTTTGCTGTTGAAATTGTATCACACCACCAAAGGTCTACATCACCATCATAAAATCGAATCATTTCTGGATTTATTGAATCCATAACAACTAATTGACAAGCTTCTATCAAATCTAGTTTCTCAGGACACCCTTCAGCGTTGCTAATTTGGTAAGTGCCCAGTGTGTGTTTTCCTGCTTTATCTTTCACTCTGATCATAATTGCACCTTCTATCACTTTCACCGAATGGAACATGTTTTTTACACTTTTTTTATGTGTTCCATCAGTCCAACACTTATATTTCCCCCCGGAACCTATCACCCACCCAATAAGGTTATTTGATCTTTTCTTTACTGAAACAGAAATCAAATTGAGTTAAACTTTTAAAATAATACACATTTTCATACATTATTTTTAATCTATATAATCTTTAAGAAACACTTATCTATCAAACATAACATATTCTATGATATTACTATTTCCAATATTTTTATCATTGTTGTTATCATTTCTTAACCCTAGAACAGGCAAGTATTTTCCCCTTTACTGTAACATTCACTAAATTATGTATATCTTCTTAAAATATTAACGCTAGAAGTGGCAAGCTTTTTACTTTTAACTGTAACATAAAAATAATTACTAATATCTTCTTGAAATATTAAAGAATAAACAAAAAAATCATAAAATATGCCCCCCCTTATAACCACTAACCACAAAAGCAAAACATGTGTCCACTGCAATCCCAATTAAGCCTAAAAATGCCGTCAACTTCGACCTAAGCCGGCCACTGTTTGTTTAAGGTGGGCCCCCACTCCACTATACCACACATTTGCAAGCCAAATTGGGATTGCACATGGTCGGGATTCGAACCCTAGCACTTCCGAATGACTAGAACGTTACGCTCGTCTGCGCAGCGCTTTAACCGGTTAATCCACCAGTGCATAGGATTAGAAAGCGCTTACTTATTATAAGACATGCCCAGTGGCAGTCTAGTGCACTTTGTGAGCAGGTACGGTTGCTTGCTCCCAGAGGGCGACACGGTCACGTAGGCACTAGTGTCTAACAAGTTCACTAAACTGATGACCTGCCACTACTTATTGAATTTGTAAATGTGTCGTGAATTACGACTTTGCCAGTTCTAGGGTTAAGTATAAAGAAAAAAAAGCATAAAACATGCCCCCCTTATAACCACTAACCACAAAAGCAAAACGGGTATCCTCTGCAATCCCAACTAAGCCTACAAATGCTGTCCTTCCACCCAAGCCCATTGTTTATTTGAGGTGGGGCCCTCTCTCCGCTATACCACACATTTGCAAGCCAAATTGGGATTGCTCAATGCTCATGGTCAGGATTCAAGCCCTAGCACTTCCAAATGGCTACACGGTCACGAAGGCGCTGGTGTCTAACAAGTTCACTAAATTGACGACAGATGCCTCCACCTGCCACCTCTTATTTAGCTTGTAAATGCATCGTGGATTATGACTTTGCCACTTCTAGGGTTAGAACATACCCAATAATTCAAGGTATTTTGGTGCACTGAAAATCTTTTAACAACAACATCGGATTTTGGGTTGAAACTTTTTACTGCAAATTTAATTAAAAACAAAAACAGAAAAGTTCAATATATTCTTAAAAGGAAAATTTAGCGGAGGGATGAGGAAGAAGAGGGTTAAGAACAATCAAATGCAGCAGAATATCTAAAAATCTAGTTGTTATTCCGATTACATAAGACATGGTGTTTTTCTGCCTTTTTTGTGATTTCCGAAAATTTACATTTTTCAGCACAAATGTTCCTTTTTCTTAAGAACCACTAAATAAATTAATTAGATTTTTTTTGCTTATAAATGTTGCCTAGTTACATTACTTTAATCAGTAATACTGTTCCATTTATGAGCAATATCAGTTTTAAAAATACAGTAATATTAACATTCCCTTTTTTCCTCGTTTTGGGGCCGCTACCTGGCCAGGCGGCTGTACCAGTTGACCGTTCTCGGAAGTTCCTAGTTGACCCTTCTTAAACCTTACGAATAGTGTTCCAGTTCAGCCCTTCGGAACATAGCCGAATTGAAACACAAAAAATGTGTTCCAATTCGGCTGCCCCCATTTCGATAAGCTTTAAATAATAGTATAGTTATATTAAGGGAGAAAGTATGTCAGTCTACTGACACCGTTTATATTTAGGGCCTAGTTATAAAATTGAAAAATAAAAAAGTAGGGTGTTCGTTGCACTGGCATTTCTTTACTAGAATTAAATATTGTCTTTAAATTACATAATTCAATGAAAGAAAATATTACTAAATCAAATTCTGATATCATTGTCATCAGTTAAATTAGTCGGAAACCTTAGTAAATATGGAATCAATTTGGATTCGATGACTAAGTAACGTTAACATATTTTGTAAATAGGCATGCTTCGCTATGCAAAATTACTTAAGTGTAAACTGGAAAAAACCTTCCTTTACCAGTGTAAGGAACTGTGTGGGGATTGAATTTCAAGCCGATCTCAGGGTTTTTCATAGGGTCTCTGACTTTGCCTTCATGACATTTGCTCCCCCCACACAAAGATGGGGCATGTATTGACAGCACCTATAACAGTAGACACCAAAATTGACAAACACTATTGTAACCATTTTATAAAATAAAGTTTAATACGCGTATTAACCCTTACCGGGCGGCTGACGACATTTCTCGTAGCACAGTAGGGTCACAAGGCGCGGTATACCGAGTTTATTCAAGATCAATCATTTCACCACATTTACTGCACTTTAGTTCGCGAAACAATCGGTAGAGTGCATGGTTATGTTGCTTTAGCCTCTATGCACACACAAAACCAATATGGCGGCTTGGTTGAAATATTTAGAGACTGAACTTAGTTGCTAGGCGACGTTGGCCCATATTCGTGCGCTCCCGAACTGCTTTTGACGAGAAAACGCACGAGTCACTTCGGCCAGTTGTTTTCACTTTCCCTTACCTTTTTTTTGTTGACATTTTTGCTGTAAGTGTTTATTTTCATTGTGTTTTAGCATTAAATAGTGTATGTTGTGTGAATGTTTTTATTGAATAGGATTTATTAACTAATTATTATTAGATGAAATGGCTCATCCAGACAAAAAAACATTTTAATACCTAAAAATAACTTTAAAATCTTAAATAATTAAAAATGAAGCTAATTTCTGTTTTATACTTTATTTAAGTTACCTAAATCTAAAATGAACATTGGGAAAATAATATTTTGATTTTTTACACTAAATGAGCAGGGACTCTGAGTTTCTAAGTTAACTCTTAGGTTAAAGTCCATAGGGGAAGAACAACAAGTTATGACTTTTATGTCATATTAATTATTTATGTCTGTATTACGTAAGTTCCACACTGTTTCCAACAGAGGGTGCTGTGAGTGGATGTAGGTGCTACTGCGTAGCGTAAGGGAATTGAAACAGACAGTCGGGAGCTTCTACTCGAATAAACTTTTTCTGAGGGTCTATTTCATGGTTTTGTCAAATTATTGTGACCAAATTGAATTTAAATTAAACAAACTATTAGTGATGACATATAAACTAGTGGAATAGTAGAATAGACTGTATTGTACTATTATATTTCAAAACTAAGATTTTTATACAGTAGAAATCCAATTATCCGAACTCCGACTATCCGAATCGCCGATTATCCGAATCACTTTCAGAAAAAAATTTGTCCAAAAAAAGTCTAAGTGCGCTATTATTCTTCCCCCCGCGAAGCCAGTGTTTGGCAAATCATAGCAAAATAAATTTGAAGGATTGCTGTTACATGGTAGCGGAAGCTTGGAGTTTGGTTACGGCAGTGACGCTAAGACGTGCGTGGAATAAACTGAAAGGCCTACCGTCTGAGAACAAAAAAAAAGAATCTGAAGAAAATGAGAAACAAGAAAATGGAGAGGATGAAGATGCGTTGTCACTAGAGGAAATAAGAAAAATGATTGTAAAAATTCCTGGTTGTACAGAGGTAAGTGCTGAAGATGTAGGAGAGTGGATGGCTTGTGACACGTCTGACACTGGTTTTCAATTTCTCAATGAAAATGAAATTGTTGAAAGTGTGAGAGAAGATGTTGAAGTGGAAGAAGAACTTTCTGCTGATGTTGAAGTAGACGCTGGACCATCAGCTAGTGAAGCATTTGCCGGCCTCGAGACTGCTTTGAAGTGGATGGAGCGTCAGCCCGAGTGTGACCACTTGCAACTGCTCACTGTCAAGCGAATGCGTGACCTGTCTGCCCGAAAACGGATGAAGACCGCAAAACAGTTTACTTTGACGGAGATGTTTAAAAAACAATGATTTTTATTTCTAAACTTGTAAGTACATTTTATTTATATTTAAAACATGTGAAAATATCATGTTTCTTACATTTAATCAATGAAAAAATAGTGCAATACCAAAACGTAGCTTTTTTCTCTCTAATGGCAATTTTAAAAAAAACTCCGATCATCCGAATATTTGATTATCCGAATGGGTCCCGGTCCCCATTAATTCGGATAATTGGAGTTCTACTGTACTTCAAATAAACTGGTGTTAATTCATTTATTGTTCCCTATCATGCTCTTTTGTTGATTTTTGGAATGGAGTCTGAGGAGGCGTCGTGATATGGGTATGTTGGTATTTTTGCACAAACTTGCTAACGGGGTCATTGATGAAGGTGAGTTGCTGTTGCGACTCTGCTTCCTTATACCCCGACACACGTCCAGAGTTCGACATCTTTTTGCTCCGCATTTTGGCTCCTCCAATCTTGGGACTCAATCATCAATAAATGTTATGATGCGTTTATGTAATTCATTGCCTGGTAGTATAGATTTCATCGACCTTAACTTTTTTTTTAAAATCAATTGCTAATCCTTATTTGTAGGCTAGTCACTATTATTGTGGTTTTAACAGCCATTTAATATCAGATTATTGTTAATTTTTTTTTAACAAACATATTTAAATAACAATTTTAGATGTTGCCTAGCAACGTGTCAGACAGCTGGTCGCCGCAGCATGTATTTTTAAAAACTACACTATTTAGGTAATCAGCTGAAGATTTAAATAAAATAGCAGAAAAACTCATCTGAATTTCGCATATGCTGGAAATACAATGACAAATCAAAACAAAACTTCTTCCATTTCATTAACATGAAATCTGATCGTTCGTGGAGCGGAGCCAATTGCAAATTTCGGAAAATCCTTGACACATACGCTATGAAATATGTCTATAAATGAATTTCAAGCTTCTAGGTGGTATGGTTTGGCCTGTGCGTTGATCGGGTTTTCACATTTATATACGAACGAGTATATAGATGTTATTTCTCTCAATGTCAATTTATTTGTTTTTTATGAAACACCGAACCTTCTTTCTGGAATTATAACGAATTACAAAAAATATCTATTGTGTTACCTTAATGCCATATTAAAAAATGTACCTTGATTTATCTGTAATGATTGAAGAAACTATTGAGAAAGATAAACACATTATTAAAGTTTAAGTATTTATTTCTGGTATATATTAGAAATAATTATAAAGTTATTAATAAAAGAAATAATAAAACAATAATGTAAATAATTAATTACAAGTATAAAGAATGACTAGCATATAAGGCACTAATTCCATATTCGTGCTAATCGTCATTCTAAGTAGGTAGTTCTCTGCTTAACTAATTACTCAACTGAAATAGTAAGATAACAGTTTTTAATATTAAACAAAACATTTTAACCAACAATAAGTTATATTATCACAAAGAAATAAGTATTAGTTACACCGCTTATAACTCAACAACTGCTGGACCGACTTTAATGATCTTTGATTTTTTGGGTTCGTCTCAGCTCCGGCCACGCTTTAGGCTTATTCAGTTTCCATAAGTATAATTAGATTCTATTTTATGGAGTTTTCAATTTCTAATGTTATCCTTATGGGAGATAAGTTTGTTTAAAAAATATCTACAATCAAAACATTTAGTTTCTAAAGCTGTTAGTTTATTTTCCATTTCAATGTGATTTGCTATTCAATGCCTTCTGTATCAATCGTAAATTTAAAACTATAATTTAAATAAATATTGTAAAACATGAAATATAAAAACGGAGCCGGTTGAGTCGGGAGTCGTCTGCTGTACGTGTATGGTAATACAAATTATTGATTTAGCTTTCAGTATTTTGAATTATTAATTAATTATTAGTATTATTAATCACTGAAAACTCTGATTTCATCCTTAGCGCATTATCAATATGATATAACTATTTTAAAAGCATAATAATTATATTAAAATATAATATAAAAAGTAATAACCAATTAATTGTTAATGATTAATATAATTTAGTTTTGACATTAAAAAATGTTTCGCCACAGACTAAAAAAAATATTTTTTCATTAAAGATCCTTAACTTTTGAACCGCTGAGTCCACATACGTTAGGGGGTAGGGCTAAGTTTTGGTACCATATTTTGTGTGACTAAAAACTCCACCATCATTTCTCTGGGGATATGATCTGTAATTGCGTTTAATTGCTTAGTGATAGGCTCATTCATTATTTTTTATTCTGCAGTAAACAGCGTATGTTTTTTGCAGTTCTAAACTAATACAAAAAATCTTAGACTAGATTAGAAAATCTCTAAAACATAGCGTGTTTAAGGTGAAATCTGGCCTTAGGCTGGTATTGGTATTAGGCCTCCACTATCATAGTTCAATATCATTGATGTTTCATCATGCTATAGTTGTATTAGATGTATTATTCATCTTTAATAAAAAATTACCGAGTTCAACAGTACTCTCGTGAGTAAAGCCCTTTGCTTTCACCTAAGATGTGTGATAATACGTCTATGGCAAATATATTCTAATTTATAGTGTAATACCAGCTTAAAGCAACAACTAATCTAAATATATAAAACAAAGTCGTGTTAGTTACGCCACTTATAACTCGAGAACGGCTGGACCGATTTTAATGATCTTTGATTATTTTTGGTTTCGTCTCTGCTCCGGTTATGCTTTAGGCTTATTCAGTTTCCATAAGTTTAATTAGTTCCATTAATTGGCGTTTTAAATTCATAGTGTTAACCTTATGGGGAATAACTTTGTTTACAATTGAAACATTTTATTTCCACAACTACAGCTGTTGGTTTACTTTCCATTAGCAATGTAATTTGCTATTCAATGTCTTCTGTATTAAGTTTCAATTTATAGCTATAAAGTAAATAAATACTGTACAAAATGAACAGTTTTACTTGCCACGTTGATACTTTACAGTTTTTGGGGTTTATGTACCTATTTTTTATTTCGTGTCCAATTAAATGTTATGTTAATAAATGCCATAGTTAAAATTACATATATAAAGCAAAGTCGTCTTAGATGCACCATTTATAACTCGAGAAACGGCTGGACCGATTTTAATGATCTTTGATTTTTTGGATTCATCTCTGGCTACGGTTTTGCTTTAGGCATATTATGTTTCTATAAGTTTCATAATTGTCAATTTTATGGTGTTTTCAATTTCTAATGTTAACCTTATGGGGAATAAGTTTGTTTAAAAATTTTTTTATTCAATCAAAACATTTGATTTCAAAAGCTATAGCTTTTCGTTTACTTTCCATTAGCAATGTGATTTGCTATTCCATGCCTTCTGAAACAATCGTCAATTTTAAACTATAATGTAAATAAATACCGTACAAAATGAACAGGTTTATTCATCTTGATACTTTACAGTTTTTTGGGTTTATGTATCTATTTTTTATTTTTTTTTATGTTCAATTAAATGTCATATGTTAATAAATACCATAGTTGAAAATTACACCTAAATATATAAAACACAAGTTGTGTTAGTTACAACATTTATAGCTTGAAAACGGCTGGACCGATTTTAAAGATCTTAGGTTTGTTATCCGTCTCTGCTTCGAGCAGGCTATAGGCAGTTCAGTTTTGTATTTAATCTTAGAGCTAAGCCCCACTGGCCTGTACAGTTTGTATATTTTAAGTGTATGAGGTAAAGGCGTGATGCATTTTAGCGAATTTCCCATAGGGAAGAAGCTATTACCGTAGGTCTCATGGTGAGACTTAAGCCCGGGACCATGTTATTTTTTTGTTCTTTAGGTGCCCAGAGTCCAAAAACAATAGTCGTTAAAATTTTTATATATATATATATATGTATGTATGTATATGTATATGTGTCTGTGAACACGATAACTCTCGTAAAAATGGTCCAATCGAGACCAAATTTGGTAGAGACGTGTATTCCTACAAGTGCTCAGACGAGTTCGTAAACCAGACATATCGGTCAATGGGAACGGGTAGTTTGGGAGGGTTTTGTACCCCAAAATGGGGTTTTTTGCGTTTTTCACATGTAATTTTTAAAAATTTCTATTTTCTATAGATTTTTTATTTCACCATTAGAATCAGATTAAAAAACTACACAATTAAGTTTCTTAAAGTTTTTCTCTATCTCCAACGGTTACCGAGATATTAAAAAATCTAAACACAGTACATTGTATTGTGGGGCTCCAATGTTAATCTTATGGAGGATAGGGAAAAATTAATATTTCCCATATTAATGAATATTTTTGGATAAAACTTGATATTTAGCTTCATGTGGTTGAGATCTACCCATTTATGCTTAAAAATCATTGTTTATGTGTTTATCATGGCAGCAAACCTGCATACTCTTTTCCCATAATAATCATATAGGAAATAGGCAAACTCCTTTATTTATGGACAGATGTTGATGAAAGTTGGTATAAATGTTAAGATAAAAATTATTTATGGTAGAAATGCCTAATTTCAGTGTTCCTCACAGCAGCAAACCTGCACACTCTTTGCCATGTTAATCTTATGGAGAATAGGCAAATAATTCTCATGTTTATGGACAGATTTTTTTAAAACTTGTCATGTATTATTTTTATATTATTGATTTGGAAATTCGCTGAGTACGCAGGTCTGCTGCGACGGGGGTATTGATCAAATGCATACATCAATAATGTGAATATTTTATTAACAACTGATTTTGTGTTGCTTTATTTTCACCAGTCGACAGCTAATGTCATTGTGCGTCATTCCCGGTGAATGTTTGATTGTATTGAAAATAAACATTTATAGATTTATAGCATTTATACTGGTTGCTTTGGTTATCAGACTGTAACTATAAATTTGCATTTTTTATTTGTGCGAGTGTGATTATTGATTATAAAATCAAGCGAGTATAATAATACTCGCTTATTTATATGGTCATAATAAATATGACCTCTGAAATACAAATTAGTCTAGTATTCAATAGTGTGGATGTTAATTCACACAAGAGAACACTACATCTACTGACCATTGCTCATAACTATCCACAATTTGTGACCTCCAAGTAGCTGGATTTCAGAATGACGCCACCATCCCAGTCAATAATAATATACTTGACACGATAACAAATGTTTGTTTATATCTGCAAAATCATTTTGCAATAGTAAACATGTAATTTTCCATGATAAACATTGTCTTTTTCATAGTAAACAATTTAATGATGTATTTTCGTAGTTGATAAATTTCAGTATAATTACCTGTTCTCTATACACGTTTATCACCTAGAAAAATCCATCATTACATTGTTTACTATGGAAAAGAGAATGTTTACTACGACAAAATAATGTTTACTACAGAAAAACAATGTTTACTGTTATTGCAAAACTAGCCAAAGTACCCGTTCTTCGTACGGGTTAAAAAGGCTGAAAGGTGTAGGCTCTACTGATACATTTAAGTTATTGTTAATTAATTCTTCATTTTTTACAAAATGACAAAACACGAGTGTCTACAACATTTCAAAGTAACATCTGTGAAATATTAGGAGAGGATAAGGATTAATGTAATAGAGACAGTCGTCGGAAAAAACTTAAAATCTAACATTCCACTATTTCAAATAATTCACTAATTTCGATCCAGCAGTTTATATGAAAAATCAACTTTATTTCTTCTTCTTCCCGAACTGTCAAAATGTAAAGTAAACGGATGTTGACATTAAAAACTGTAAACATTGAATCCCAGGGTATTTACAGCAACCATGTCTTCTGCTTTTTGAACTGTCAAATTTTAGTGTTCACAGCTGTTGACATTCAAGTAATTTTTTGTTTTCATTCTCTAAAAATGTAAACATTGAAACTTAGGACGTTCACAGGGTGTAGCCTGAGAGGATTTTAAGGAAATGAGTATGCCTATGTGTTGCATGAGTTTAAGATCTACCTTTGTGTAAAATTTCAAACCGGTCGGTTCAGTATTTTTCGCATTTACTTGCCACAACAAACACACAAACCCACAAACAAACATACAGAAACCACCTCTTCTTTATAATATTATATTATATTATTATTATTATTATAGATAATTTTGCAGACATAAATAAACAAACATATGTTATTTTGTCAAGAGCCAAATGGACATAACATGTCTAATTTCATTATGTAATAGAGTCGATAACGTAATAAGTGAACTTATTCCAGAAAACTATAAGAATAGATACAATGATGAGTATAATAAGTTTTGTGCTTGGCTTACAAATGAAAAAGTGGAACATGCGAACGTAAGTGTCGAGATCATGCTAGTATATTTAGCAGAGCTTTATTTTGGTTAAAAAACTTATTTTTCTTTGTAGTTTAGTGAAAAGTATCTTTCAAAACACAAATGGATAGTTTCAACATGTATGATGCTCAACCATGTTTAAAGTGCTCGATCTTGAATATGCAATAACATACTTTCCACTCTTATTATGAAATATACTATTTTCAAATCACACTCAATACTGTATTTTAAATGTTCTTATTTTAGATAAGGATTGAAAATACTGTGTCGTATTGTTTTGGGGTAATGACATGGAAGTACTGAGCAACACAGTCTCATCTGATCATTACACAGTGTGAGAGTTAAGACAGGCTCAAACCCACAATTGCAATTAGGTATCATAGCATATATATGAATATTTATAAACTCACCGCAACTGCTAAAATCAGGAAAAACTCACAAATCATGATTAAAAATCAAGATTCTGGGTATTTTATCCCTTCATATTTTTTAGCTTTGCTTTTATATTCTGATCAATCAACTCTTCGACTGCACAATTTTAACATCGAACATTACTCATTTCAATTATAATTAGGTGCTTGAAGGCAATTATTACACAAATTGTATGGCAATTATATCAAATTTGTCATACTTAACATGTTATTTACAAAATATTTAACTGTATATGTGCTCATTGGTTTTATAATTATTTCTAGTAAATATCGTTGTTACAAATTTATTATAGTCCAGCAGCTAGAAAGACTGGAGTCTTTCAAAATAAAAGAGATAGCTTCCTCAATGTTCATATAAAAATAGTAAATGCATCCTCCACAGACCATCTGGTTCAATGGCAAATTTTCATTTCTTTAATAATAATTAATCACAATACTTCATATAAAAATACAAACATAATCTATTTTTCATAGTTCTGTTACATTTCCTTTTGTAGCATAAAAACCCATTCCCATCCCTTTAAGAAATCTCCCTTTTTTAGTATCATAACTCTTAACTGCAAAATGTGATGAAGAATATTACCTTCATCACTAACTATATTGTTCTTCAAAACAGTAAATTTTATACATGATTTTAACAGACCTTTTATTAAACAGATATTAATTTTAAATCTCATTAACATAATTTAAAACATGTTTCAAAAGCGTGTTCACATGTTATTGTGAAGCAATCTGGAGTTTGATTTACCTGTCTTCTGGTACTAGACCGGATATCTCATATGCTGTTAGCATGGCTGCGCAAAATGTGGAACATCCAACAGAAGTATCTTGGAAGAAAGCTAAGAGGATCTTCCGATACCTTAAAGGAACCATGGACTTTAGTTTGACATACAGAAGTGGTCAGAAGAAGAAGCTTTTGGGTTTCAGCAATGCAGATTATGAAGCTGAAAAATAAAAACATTCTCGAACAGGCGTAATTTGTAGTTACTCGGCCTGTACACTTACATGGCTGAGTCAGAAGCAGAAGTGTATATCTATTTCTTCTACGGAAGCTGAATATGTGGCAGCAAGTGAGGCAGCCAAGCACCTTGTGTGGCTCAAGCAGTTGTTGGGTGAAATTACAGAGTGAGTTGTGAAGCCTAAATTGTACCTTGACAACTTGAGTGCTGTATACCTAGTTAAGAACCCGGTGTTTTATTTCAAAAGTAAGCACATTGATGTACAGCACCATTTTGTTGAGAGAAAAAGTGAATCCAGGTGAACTGGAAGTTATTCGCATTGAAGGGAGACGGCAGCTCGCTGACATTCTAAAGAAGAGCATGCCAGCTCCTTGATGTGAAATGTTGACCAGCAGGATAAGTGACGTTTCTCAAATGAACTTTAAAGGGAGTGTCAGTGGAAAGTTAATTTGAATTTAACTCAAACAGCTGACACATTATGTTTTGTTTACATTGTACTCAAGGGCCAGGTTCTGTATTATTTTGGTTTATGCTAGTATTGTATTTATTTTATTTTTCCTTTGATTAAATGTATCATTTCTCAAATGAAGTTTGATTATTAGAGATATTCTAACAAAAAGTAAACAGTGACAACTAATTGTTAACATACTAGTACAAATAACAACAATGTATTCATTACCTAAAAAACAGGTACACTGTGATTTTGGATCAGCTCTCCAAACTAGGTATTGTATGTTTAGGTTTGATTAGGAGTAATGATGATCACAACTATAAGAAAGTGTATATTTGCTTTGTTGTATAAACCTTCCAATGATTAAAGAATTTGTTTCCCAAGAGTTATTTGTTACTTTGAAACTTAAAGAAAATGAATACTAGTATCATTAGTCAATTTCTAATCTCAGCTCAGGTGAAGCCCATTTTAATTTTCACTTTCTCCCCCTATACATGGTATGAGAAGGAAGTATTAGTTACGTCATCATTTTCTAACTTGGGCTACTAGTAGAAATGTCCAGTTTGGGGCTACCTGAATCCTTAAAGTGGTTTTAAGTTTGTCTACAAGGGTGCACACTTTGGCATTACCTCCAATCATTTATCTTGTTTATTTATTATTATTATTATCCCTAAAACATTCATAATGTATTCTAAAAAACAACTCCAACGAAATTTCATGGTTTGGTGTTCTTAGTATCCTAAATAATATTACACCCAATATTATTTAGAGACTTAATTTATATCCTAAATATTAGAACAAATTGCAGGTTGAAATTTAAAAAATTCAGTAAAAATTAGAAAAGCTAAGTAGCCTACGCACATAGTCAAACATCACTTCAAAACCTCCTTTTTGGGTTCAGGAGACCCCGACCTGATAATCACTGAAAGTCTAAAAAGTTTAAGGAAACATATCATGTGTTTTAGTAGAATATTAATTTATATGATTTTATTTATATTTTAGTCCAACCTTTTTTTGTATGATTATCCTAAAATAATAAATTATTCACTAATTAATACATTAATTAATCAATAATTAAAAACAACTGATGTAACAAAATGATAATAAAGTTATTAATATTTCTAATGTATTCATAAACAATTTTGTAATAAAAACACATTTTTTAAACTAATTTCATCTAAAAAAGATTTTTCAATCTGAAAAAAATATTTGGTTAGCCGCCATTTTCTTTAGCTACAACCTTAAAAATATTAACTTTTACATCCTAACAAAAGTAACAGGACTGAAACAGAAACGTGTACACTTGAGTAATAGCCGGTTGTATCATTTTACTATTTGACCATAATTTACCAAACAGCATTTTAACCAAAATTAGTTCACAAATAAAAATATATTAGTTTCAGCTGTTGAGATATTGCATAATCGGATCAATTTTAATCATTAGACATATTATTAATCAAACTGTAAATCTAAACGTATAAAATATTCAATCAAATGGCAGGAATTATGAAAGCCTATTTTATCATTGAAATTATTACTATGAATTTATTAAAATGTCAGTTTGCTTTTTTTGGTGCTTTTCTCCTTTTGAATGCAGTCGCTTGTTTGAGAAGCTCAGCATTTTCATCTTCAACTAGAGATGGAACTTCCAGAAGTCTCCGAGGCAACAGCAACAGTCCAATAAGCGTCAGACCTACAACAGACATGGTGAATAGTATGCAAGTATTATAATAATAAACTTTACTCATAGGGTGTAGGTAAAACCAATGTTGGCGGAATTTCACAGTGGAGGTATTCGCTACTTGAAAATTCAAACCAATCAGCTAACACAGCTGTGTAACATTTGGAATTTCGGATGTTTTTGAAGTACGAAACATTCCCTGATACGAAACCGCAAATAACCTTATGTGCGAGGCCGGCAAAGGTAACCTTAAAAAAAGACGAAATGAATTAACTCATAATTTATGTTTTTTTCGTATTTAATGTTCATGCCCTTACAGTACCGGTGTCAAAGGACATTGTGGGCTTTGATGTTAAGCACATGGAAGACCGTTGACCTTCCTGTTATATTTACGAGTCACACAAACCTCTGCATTCATCAGTGTTGACATCTTGCCAAACCTGTGGATCGTATGAATGGAGCTCACATCACAACCTAGTCTTCACCGGCGTTCGTTAAAGAAAACAAATCTTGTTGGAACATTCGTAGAAATACAGTACTAAGGTTGATTGTAATTGGAAAGTTATTGATTTCAAACCTTGAGGTGGAATCGTTTAAAAGCCAATATAGCAACAACTGTATTAACTGTGAATTAAAGGATTTAGTCGCAAAATAAATAATTCGACGGACAAGTAAACAGGTGGGCCACCGCATCGTAAGAGGAGGGAAAATCCCGCCTCAGTTGTTGACGATGCCTCGATCGTGTTCATGTGGTCCGTACTTGATTAAGTGACCAAAAGAACGGAAAATTGTTGTTTAAATATTCCTACAAATTTAAAAACTGAAGACTTGTTTTTGCTTTTCATCCATATAATTCTAAGGAGTACACTCATTTGTAAAAAAACCTTCTCCATCCATTTTACCATAGTGTTCCCTATCCGGGGGAATTTTCAGATTTCCGTTGAACGGATTAGTGAGACGCTCACCGCAGTTATTAAGCTGAACTAGTGAACGAGTGTAATGTTTGACGGTTGTGAAGTTTTCTAACCGACCAAGGACAAAGGATATGATGACGATTCATTAGGATCATTATAGTTTGTAGGCCTGTATAGGCCTTGTAAGCTGGACCCAGTCCGGTATTTATTTATTTATCTATTTACTTGCTCCAACACAGTTTACACAAATTATATTAAAGTAGTACCATATAATAGAACAGTCCATTTAGAGAAATTGAGGTTTTTCATACGATGTTCACTTCACAAAAATTGAGTTAAATAAAATATTAATTAATAAGTTAATTCCAATCATAAATAATATAATAACAATCATAATTAGTTATAATAAATAATTAATTAACAACAATAAATCATAAATAACAATGAACTTACGTTTAATTAAATCAATCGACCGGTATGGAAGCGAGTGCATTTATATCATTGACCAATCAGCCATTTGATTACTCAGCTTATTGTATTATATGTTATAGAATAAAAAATACATATAACCGCTAAAATTGGCATAGATTATTCCTTAATTTAAAAAGGTGTATTTGAAAAATGTGCCTTTATTAGGTATGAAACTAGGTTAAGTAGAAGATTCTATCTTCAAAATTGGATAACCACCTCATGTTTTACTAGGTTCTATGTCAATGTGAATTTGAACAAGTTTAAAGTGGTATTCTGCCACGGGTCTGGAGTATTATAGGTAGGGATTTAAGTTTTGAGGAAGCAAAACCCCAGACAAAGCTCTTGAATGTGTGCAATATTTTATTATAACACATCTCATAATGATGTAATATGATTGTCAATACATTTATGGGACATTTACTAATATTGTAATATTATTATTAAAATGTAATCATTACATTTTTACACCGATCATACTAATTTTATTTAAATATCTTTCAACATAGTTTATCCATATTGTACAATTAGTTACAAGATATATAAAATAATAATAGATGGATGGTTTGGTAAATACTGGCTTAAAGATGATGTCATCATTAGCTCGTCAGGCATCGAGCTCCCAAACTGTTATCAAACCACAACACCACAGTTCTAACCAAAAAAACCAGAACTGAGGTGTTATCAGCCTGATATCCACCTGTTGATGCCTGAATGTCCTGCGATGACATAAAGTTTTATAGTAGGGTTGAATCATTCGGTTTGCTGGCCACCCGTAAAGATAACGCATTCACCGACAAGCAAATTGTTTATTTGTTTTAAGCAGAAAGGAGTATAAACTTACTTTTTATTACTTACCGTTCAGTGCGCAAGGAAATATGATGTAAAAGTTTAACGTTGCTGATTGGTAATACAAAGCTTCTGTTGTGTACATAATTATGGTTAACAGTAATGAGCAAACTCCCATGCTAATAATTCTGGAATAAAAAATAACCTTTGTCAACAAATAGATACAAACTCAAATTTCCTCACTTTAAAAATCTGAATTAATTGTAAATATATTGCGATAGAATTACAGCAATTTTACAGTCCAAGACGAAGCTCTAGTTTGAATATAAGTAATTCCTAAATCAATGGCAATTCGCTTACAGTACGCAGATCTACTATTTCGGGAGTATTTTTGTTATTTGTTCTTGCTGTGTGCAACTACCCAAATACCACAACATTTTTATTTTGTCGAATGTGAGTTTGGGTAACATCATGGGTTTAAGGAAAAATCAAAGGTGTATCATATTCTATTTTCAAAATAGGTAAAGCAATTTTTCCGAATATACCTTTAAAATCTTTCTCAAAATTTAAAATATTAATGTTTATGGCACTTTTAGACATGTTTGATGTTTTTATACATTATGGACCTTCAGGTCTAAATATAAGAAATTATTTTTTAATTTTTACCTATTTTTTATGTTCAACAAACTCCATAACTTGCGATGGAAAAGGGAAATATGCTCCACCTCTTTAACTTTAGAAGTAAGAAATGCGTGACTGTAAAGCTTTTTATGTAATATTTTATTTATAATCTAATACGTGATTAATTTATTATTTGATTCAAAAAATTAATAATTTAATTTGACAGGAATAACGTATGTGACAATTCAATAACTGTTTATATTTTTTTAGTATTCCAAGAAAAACATACCAACCACTAGAGAAAAATATTCTATATTTGTTTCCCTTGTATCGGTATGCAAGTATTAGAAAAATTATTCATCTTTTTGCAACACTAGATCATCTTATCTAGATTTAAATGAGTCTCAATATTGAGTTTATTTTTAGATTTATAAAATAATGAGAGAACTAAGCCTTTAAAAAATTAGTCACCCCTTAATGTCAATACAGTATATTTGTATTTTAAGACCAACTTACGGCCTGTAGTGGATAAATACTGTACAGTGGATGAGGGCTATTGCTTTCAATATTGAGTACATCCCAAGCACTCGAGGTAGCGTTGGGTCACCTAAAACAAAAAAAAACAACCACAACTGGTTAAATATGTAGGTCTACAAGTGACATTCCTGTAACATCTAGTCAGAAGTCCAATCACAAAAATAAAGCAAAGACTTAACACCAAAACCAAACAATCGTTTTTCTTTCACCATAAGCCTTTATTTTTTATTTTCTATTTTATACTTTCTATTCCTGAACCGATTAAAATTACGAAATTAACTCGCCTAGTTAGCGAACAATATTTATTAAAAGCTTACCCCACTCCCTCTTTCAAAGCCAAATCAAGTATTAACTGTTGGTCTGGGGTCATGCACCTACATGCCAGAATATATTGAAACTGCAGATAAAGGCTCTCCATATTGCCACCTTTAGTCATTGTTTGGACCACTAAAGGCCTTTTTCATTGAAACAGACATCCTTACTATCTGCAGCAGCTATATCCTTCCTAGTTCTTAGAGTCTACTAAAAGCCTATGTCCACAAAAAACTAAATTTACCAAAAGAAACGCCTCCCACTTCCATAATACAAGTCAAAACAATGACCTCGACATCCTGCTCTGCAGTCTATCCAAGGTTCAGGACTCGTTCCATATACTTGCACTTAAAATTGTCAACAAGCTGCCTTCTGCTCTGAAATATCTGGATCCAACCATATTTCCGAACGCCCTTCAAGAAAAAAAATCAAACTCCGACCCTACTACAGCCTCCGTGAGTTTTTTAATATTTTTTGAAATCTGGACTGGGGCGACCATCCACCGCTGTGCAGCTAGTTTAAATTACCATAAACGGAAGTCAATTTTAAGGTTTTACATTAAAAAAGTACTAATATATGTTTTGAAAAAGTCAAGTATAGTTTTTTTAACATTTTAACTTATTATAAAACCCATCCAACTCTGCTGGTATAGGTGACGACGGAGGTAATAAGCTAATACGTTATAATGCCTCGTCCAGAGTTGTCTAGAAGCGTATAACCTCGCGTTAACCTTCTAGGCTCTAGGAGGAGTGTAATTAATTAGGCGCAAAGCTGTATTAACAGAAATAAGTGGAGGTAAGCGAAGCATAAGCCGAGAATTGTTTCTTTGGCCTTTTGCCAGACTGTTCACGTGCCAAAAGTCTGCATGCGTGTTTTTCTTCATCTCTCTTACAGACCTTTTCCGCTTTGGCTGATTTCCTGTTATAGTGTTTCTTTGGTTTGTCTTCTAATTTTTTTTGTCTCTCTCATTTTGTTTTCTTAGTCAATGAGATACATGTGTGTACACCTTTTATATTATTATTATTGGTATTATCTATATCAAGTATAATATAGTCAACTTTTTGATAATTTAATTATTTACACTTAAGTTCTTTATCTTTATCTTTAAGTTCTAATTGATCGCAGAGAATTAATATACAGAAGTCGCTCTCAATATTGCGCTCGCTGGTTTTAGGTCGAGCGATTCCGTGTGGTATAACCTAATGCTATAAAAATGTAGGCTATACAAGGGACTTATGGTAATTTCTTCAGTGTGCATGATGATCAGGTGGCGGCCTTATGGGTGGGTAGGCAACTGCCAACCCAATAGTGATATAATTTTGGAATAAGCTATAACAAAGTTTTATTTTAACAATAAAATTGTGGTTCGGATCCCACGTTAAACTGTATATTCCTTATCGCGCCACAATCATCTTACGCTCTTTCCTCAATCATACTTGGCTTGAAATGCCTACCTGGATAGGTCACTATTTTAGAAAGGTAAGAATAATAAAGCATAATAATAAGTAATAATAATTGTAAAATGCTTGATAAAAGTTCGACTGTTGTAACACTTTGTGTATAAGGAACCGACTTTATGAGGGACATAAATGTTTTAATTATCTGAAATAACACAATATTTCCCACATATGTCAATACAAATAAAATTAAAGTTTTGTCTATGCATTAGTTTGTAACTATGATACTTTTTGTTATTTTTACGTTGTACACCCCATAAAAGTCAAAATAAAATATTATCTCAAATTCTGTTTATCTGTAATGTTAAGCAAAGTATTTTAACGCTTATGTACATTTGAAATTAAAGGGGGAAAAGCTTAAAATTAGCCTAATAATGTCCACTGTTCAGGTTTCCTCTTTCCCCCATTACATCTCGGGAGCCTAACAATTTCCACTGTTCAGGTTTTCACTTTCCCCTACTACATCTCGGGAGCCTAACAATTTCCACTGTTCAGGTTTCCACTTTCCCCTACTACATCTCGGGAGCCTAACAATGTCCACTGTTCAGGTTTCCACTTTCCCCTACTACATCGCGGGAGCCTAACAATGTCCATTGTTCAGGTTTCCTCTTTCCCCTACTACATCGCAGGAGCCTACCAATGTCCACTGATCAGGTTTCCTCTTTCCCCCACTACATCGCAGGAGCCTAACAATGCCCACTGTTCAGGTTTCCTCTTTCCCCTACTACATCGCGGGAGGCTAACAATGCCCACTGTTCAGGTTTCCTCTTTCCCCTACTACATCGCGGGAGGCTAACAATGCCCACTGTTCAGATTTCCTAAGCGACGACTGTAGCGACTACAGTCAGGAAAATAAGTTCCGTTTCGTTGTAGACCCTTGTAGTTCGTGCGTGTACCGCAATGAGTGCGTGCGTCGTGTACCGGTATGCTTTGGGAACAACTGTGATCAATTTCAGCTCTGTAGCCGTACTGTTCTATAATGTGCTTTCAAAATGTTTATGATTGTCAACTGTCCCGTTTTGTGGAAGTTTCGGAACAGGAACAGTTTTCTTAACTTTATGTATTCAAAAACTATTTTGTAAAGTAATGACACATCAGTAAATTCGAGGTTAGGTTATGTTGTTAAAATGGCAACCATACCATGGAGTATCATTAGTCTGTGCGCGCGGGTCTGACGTTACTGTAGCCGTTCTATAAAGTTTGGGTTTGCTCACTCAGTTATGCTTGTCTACAATATTTTCAGCTGAAATAAATGAATTACTAACCTTACTGAAGAAGTAAATTTTTATATTCCATAAAAGTTTTAAAGTGAAAAGTTATAAAAGCCACGAGAACAGACTAATGGCACCATCTATACAATGTAGGAATTTAATCTAAGTATGAATGAGGATTGAGTTTTCACTCAATCCTTCAAGTAACTGAGATGGTCTGTTACCGGGAAGTGTTTGCTCTCACAAATCCTCGATTTAACCCAAGTCACCGTATCGTCTGTAATCAAAGAAGGGCTACCGCGCCGTCGTCATCATGGACGAGATCACGGCCACTTCTCGCACCCACGTACTGGTAGGTACTTTGCTGTTACTGTACTATTAACAGTATCGCCGTGCCCTTCCTAAATCTGTCAATGAATATCTGCAGCAGAAAGGTTCCTTGCTAACAAAAACAGTATCACTAACCGAACCTCATACGAGCTGATAATCTTAATAATTTTGAAAGCACATTACAGAACTGTACAGGTTAGCTACAGAGCTGAATTTGACTGTTGTTCCTGAAGTGTACACGACACACGTGTTTATTGCGGTACATACATGAACGACTAGTGTCTAAACGGAACTTATTTTCTGAACGTACCTCGTAAGAAATCATAGATATGATTAATTGTTTGTCAGCCTTATTGTTTACTCGGAAGATTCAACAAAAAATATTGTTAGCGTTTATAAATATATAGACAAATAAATATAATAAATACAAAAAACAAATCAATAAAATTATAAATATATAGAAAATATATAGACAGATAGACAAAAATGTAGTTACGATCCATTCTGGCGAGTTTCAAACGTAAACATAACCAAGAATTGTATTTACTAATATCAACATTATTAAGTTGTTAATTACAAAAATTTTGTTTAATAAAAACTACTTACTATGTTCGATGAGTTGGTCCGACTTTGTCTCGGCGTACTCTCCCAGGAAACATCTCTTCTCTATGAAGGACCTGAAAGCGACTCCGAGGTCCATGAAAGCCACGAATGCTATCCACCCTCGGAACGCGTACATCAACTTCTGGTCTATGCTCATCGTCATCTGGCCACGAAGATCATCCTGGGCCCTCGACGCAGAGTGTCAGTGCCGGAGTGCCGACCTCACAGCACTGTGAATGAATGACACCGCTGCTGCACTATTTCTGGCGTCGGTACTCGGTAGTGGACAGTGGTCGTCTGGTAGTGGTAGTACAGTACTAGCACCGGCACCGGCACCGGCAGCGAAATCTACCGTCAACCGCAATCGATCGAAACTGCCGCCGTGCGCATGCGCCGACTTGATGACGGCGGAGCCGGCTTTTGTGGGTGTTTTGAACGGGGGTACTCGGGTACTCTCCGCAGATCGTTGATAAGGCATCTCTCTGCGGTTGTCATTTTGTGTATCAAGGAAACTAATTATTGTACCTATGAAAACACAGGATAATAACCCATTTTCATTGATGCTTCTTCTTTATGAGTCTCCTGTCTGTGCCGCCATGTTAGATTATAGTCCCATAGGAACAATGCTTAATGTGTGTACCAAGTTTTATAGAATTTTAGGCCTGGAAATTTTAGTTCATCCTATAAGAAGTATGTGACATAATTTAATAATCTCCCCATCGTTGTAATTAACTAATCATGAATTATGGTTTGAAATGATGCTAATTTGAAAATTTAAGTTTATCTTAACACAAAATTAATCAAAACTTATGATTTGTGGTAGCTAATTGATAAAATGTAATTTTTTACTTTACGCTAGTTTTGAATTCTTCCATTCTACGATAAAAAAACTAACGAAAACACAAAATACCTAAAGAACATATTGTTTAAAACCTCCATGTGGTGATTTACTGTTTTCATTCAGTTCTGAAATTTTACTTTAGTTTATAATATAGGATATAGCTTTATTAAAAACTTATTCTATATCAGTATTATTTTCTAAGATTTCTTCATTTTTGGAAGGGAGATTTATATTTTTTAAGTCACTTCAAAAAATTTAATGTTTAACAAACTGGTTCTAATGAATATTTTTTATGTCATCTCCTAGAATCGATTTTCATATTTTACATTTTTAACCAAGAAGTTGTCTATTTGATATTTTATGGTTAAAAAACAGTGGAAAAAAGTACGAGATTTTTAAAATACATTCATCTACGACCATTGCAAAAAGTGCCAATAAAGATACTGAAAGTATATAACATCATAAGAGGCTCATTATGAAACGAAAATTTAATACCGTTGCATTATTGGGTCATAACGATACAGGTTCTAGACCAATAAGAGATCAGAATTTGACAATACCCCCGTCGCAGCAGACCTGCGTACTCAGTGAATTTCCAAATCAATAATATAAAAATAATATGTGACAAGTTAAAAAAAATCTGTCCATAAACATGAGAACTATTTGCCTATTCTCCATAAGATTAACATGGCAAAGAGTGTGCAGGTTTGCTGCTGTGAGGAACACTGAAATTAGGCATTTCTACCATAAATAATTTTTATCTTAACATTTATACAAACTTTCATCAACATCTGTCCATAAATAAAGGAGTTTGCTTATTCCCTATATGATTATTATGGGAAAGGAGTATGCAGGTTTGCTGCCATGATAAACACATAAACTATGATTTTTAAGCATAAATGGATAGATCTCAACCAAATAAAGCTAAAAATCAAGTTTTATCCAAAAATATTGATTAATGTGGGAAATATTAATTTTTCCTTATCCTCCATAAGATTAACATTGGAGCCCCACAATACAACGTACTGTGTTTAGATTTTTTAATATCTCGGTAACCGTTGAAGATAGAGAAAAACTTCAAGGAACTTAATTGTGTAGTTTTTTAAGCTGATTCCAATGGTGAAATATAAAATTAGAAATTTTTAAAAATTACATGTAAAAAAAGCAAAAAACCTCATTTTGGGGTACAAAACCCCCCTAAACTACCCGTTCCCATTGACCGGTATGTCTGGTTTACGAACTCGTCCGAGCAGTTGTAGGAATACACCTCTCTACCAAATTTGGTCTTAATCGGACCATTTTTACGAGAGTTATCGTGTTCACAGACACATATATATATATATATATATATATATATATATATATATATATATATATATATATATATATATATATATATATATATATATATATATATATATAAAAATTTTAACGACTATTGTTTTTGGACTCTGGGCACCTAAAGAAGAAAAAATAACATGGTCCCGGGCTTAAGTCTTACCATGAGACCTACGGTAATAGCTTCTTCCCTATGGGAAATTCGCTAAAAGTAATGTCATCTAACTATATAAAACAAAGTCGTGTTAGTTACAACACTTATAACTCGTGAACGTCTGGACCGGTATAGGCACATTCAGATCGATCCAGTTTTGTATCATAAGTCTAAGCCCCACTGGCCTGTAAAAATATACATGTTAAGCTTATGAGGAAAAGACGTGATGAATTTTGATCATATGCAACAATGTGAACATTTTATTAACAGCTGATTTTCTGTTGCTTTATTTTCCCCAAACCACAGCTACGTCATTGTGCGTCAAATTTCAGTGAATCTTTATGATAGTTTTTAAATAAATGTAGGTCTATAGATTACTGGTTGATTTGTTTCTCCCAGTGTAACTAACTTATTAGTTGTTTTAGTGAATTTCCCATAGGAAGGAAGCTATTACCGTAGGTCTCATGGCAAGACTTAAGCCCGGGACCATGTTATTTTTTCTTCTTTAGGTGCCCAGAGACTAAAAACAATAGTCGTTAATAAAGGTGTTCTGTGCTATACCTGCCTCATAGATTCTAAATTTGGATATTCTTTTTTCCTTGTTCTGACTATAACCCATGTGATTTATTTTTGTTATTTTGATTTATTAAATGTTATACTAACTTGAATAGATTGTAAATAAAAATTATTGTTAAAAAAAGAAATACCTACTTTCAATGTTGACAATAGACAAGCTTTATTATCCCAGAACATAGTACAGTGTATATTGTTAGGTGATTGATACATGCAGATAGTATAAGTCATATTACAATAAATATTTATAAAGATAAAGTGAATATAAAATTATATAGGTGTATAAGAGTATAAAATATATATTATATTATCTACATGCAATGCAATTATATCGCAGATAAACGTCATGAGAAGATGTAAGCTAACACGGACAATGAAATTGAGATGGCACTATCTGATGGGACATTAGAGATTAAAAATATAAATTACCGTACTATATGCAATTCGATTATATCACAGATACACAAATCAGGTCATCAGAAAATTTATATAGGCAAAAAAATGAAATTGAAATGGCACCAAGTATCACAGAGTTGTAATAATAAAAATCTTAAACTAATATAGGCAAGACATGAAGTGCGACAGGTACAAAGACATAATCAGTCAGTGGGAAACTCCGTAGAGGGTAAATTGAAAAATTCTTTAATACAGTCGAAGGGTGGTTTACGAGCCAGTGATACTGTTCTCATGTTAGTGACTTACGGTTTATACAAAAGAAGGTAATACGCATTATGGACAAAGCCAGTTATATTGAACACTGCAAACCTATGTTTTTAAAAATTTAGATTCTTACTGTGATAAATTTATATTCAACTTGTTACTATTTAGCTTTAAAAAATTGGACGCGTTAGAATTAGGGAAAAACATTTATGAACATAAAACCAGATCTTCTAATAAAATAAACGGTACCAGTGGACTGACACATACTTTCTCCCTTAAGTAAATTTAAAAAAGACAATCTGTAATTAAACTATCATGTTCTACAAAGTTAATCTAAATATCATTTAATAATTTATTGTTTCAAAAATAATCAACCCATTTCTAAAATAAAAACAAGAGAGACAAAGTTAAATTAAAATTTTCGAATTGTATAGGTGGAACCCCCCCCCCCTTCCACTGGTAATGTCAAGCTTTTTTGAGTTGGTTTTGTTGAGTGATTTGACCTTACGCTTCATACCAAGTTTCATGGAAAACGGTTGGAAAGTAAGGAAGAAATTGATTTTTTTATATTCTCTATAAGAATAACATTGGGTGCTTTCAGACAACATACTGCGTTTATCGTGGACAGTAAATTGAACTTTTCTCTGGAACCGTTAGCCGTAGACAAATAATTCAAAATACTAATTTGTTTAGTTTTTTAAGCTGGTTTCAGTCAAATTATACTTTACTTTTATTGTTTTCGCTGAAAATTTAAAAATTTGATTTTTTTGACATTTAAAAGCCCATAACTTTTGAACCGTTATTTTTACAGATATGCGGGTGGTGTCAAATTATTTAGTACTCTGTGCACTATAAAGTACCAAACTTTAATCAAAATCGTTAGAGCCGTTTTTGAGAAAATTGGATTTTTCAAGTTTTTAAGGGTTTTTAGGGGTGAACTACCCTTAAAAATCAAAAATTCAAAAAAATGAAAAAAACGCCTGGAGATACCGGGATAAATCGGACCAACGGATTGGGCTGTGGCACTGTACACATCCAGACACACACACACACACACACACACACACACGGACGGACAGACATCACGCCAAAACCCACTTTTTTGGATTCAGGGGACCCTAAAACGGATATATCCACCCTCAACTCAAATTCGAAAATTTTGACGAAAACAATACTTTCTCCATATAGGCCTACTATGTATAAGGGGAGAAAGTAAAAGAGGGCTGGATACAAAATATACTTTGTTTTTTTTTTTTTTGGATACAAAATATCAGGTTCTTACAAATATGAGATTAAACACCAAAAAAAATGTTCACATTATTAAGTTACAAAGTTAGGCCTATTAGTTTTTTACATTTCACTCACCACACCATTCTTCATGTTCGATTCTTCAATAGTCACAATATTATCAGAGTCTTATATTTCTTGATCAATACAATTTTACATCGTTTTTACAGAATTATGACATTACATTAAAAATTGATTAAGAACCTGATAAAAATGAAAGTTTAAAAATGGTAAAGAAAAGAAAAACTGGACTGGTTGCTATGTCAACCAAAAGAAAAACAAATCAGATAAACAAAACATAATTAATATTGAAATCATATGATGATATTTGAAAATAAATTAATTATATGGAAAAACAAAGAGAAAGTTAAGGAGATCATATAAGAGGAACTTGGAATTGATTGGGAAATGTAACATATAATAATTAATAAGCGTGATGGTCAAGCTCATGAGTCTTACTTTACTTTAAACGCAACATAACCGGCCCCTTTGAAGTGTCATCACTTCAACAACTTCACTGGGTTGGTAGTGGAAATAGTTTGATAGCTGGCCGTGTTAATGTTCCTGTTGCAGTCTTTATCTTCACTACACGTGTTGTTCACGATCACGAGATCACGTCAAAACCCACTTTTTTGGATTCAGGGGACCCCAAAACGGATATATCCACCCTCAACTCAAATTCGAAAATTTTGACGAAAACAATACTTTCTCCATATAGGCCTACTATGTATAAGGGGAGAAAGTAATTGACACCCCTTACAGGCGATTAGAAAAAACAAAGAAAAGTTATGTTTTTAAATTATTATGGGTCTAAAATGCCTGAACAAATTACTACTACAATTGCTAAAGTAAAGTAAGTAAGTAGCTTTAAGATACTTAAAGATACTATGGTATTACAGGTTACGTGTTTGTTTCATTTTATTTGCAGTACCACGAAAAATATAGTTCATCGCATGGACCAAAATTGGCTTTTTTGATATATACTCACACATTTAACCCTTGCAGTTTAGCTTTGCGGAGTTTTACTCCAGGTTTACATCGTATTATAAATTAAGTAAAAATAAAATTTTATTTTGGTTCACACACACGTTCATATGTGTATTCCGTTTAGAGAATGTCTCCGTAAATTTACATCGCTTCACTGCATGTATTGCAACTCACAAGGAAATAAAAGGAGTGTGAGTTGTCAATAGTTTTGCGGGATTCCTGGAATGAGGTGCGTGAGGTACAAAGCCTGACACGGCTACCGATACCCGATACGCGCGTTTATTTAACAAAAACTACGCATTCTGTTTTTGGTCATAGTGATGAAATATACTGTTGTTATTGTATTGGTTATTCCTAACCACGAAACTACTACGTCAATTGGCGGTACGATGTACTGTCTTCATCCTTAACATGGGCGTGCACCATCTACTTTACTATCCGTTCATCTATGGTAGTGCCATCCTCACAAAGCGGTAGTGTCGCAAATGACACTATGAATGATGATTGATCTATTCTACTACTTATAATGACAAATGACACACCTGACGGCGTCACAGAGTCCTAGTTCACCGCTAGGGCTTGATCCGACAGATGGCAACACTTGTCCTGAGATTTTATCGTCTTCACTAAGTCCCATAAGGTGCCTCATCTCCTTACAATCCGTTCCTCTCTGGTATTATTAAAAGTATTATGTAGTATTATAATACTAAGTAGTATATTATTAGAGTATAAAAATAATATACATAAACAATGATTTTACTTCTCAAACCTCCGACTTTGACTGTCTTTAGAATATTGCTCATCTTTTTTTCTTTCACGTTTCAGCTGTTTTCATTCCTCCTCACCTCTAGGTTTTCAAGACTATACCTCAATCAATCTTGAAGGTGATACCCAATTAGAGGTACTATTGGAAAATATTGTAAATTTTCATAGAAAAAATGAGCGGCGTTCTTAGAAGGGTTACTCTTAACTCGTGTAAGTAAACAATATCCATAATATAGACATGATTGCTTTTAGTAACCTAGGTCGTCTCTCTACATCCTACCATACAAAATTACATCATATTCCTTATTTTGAACAATATATTTCAGTTTAAAAAGCAAATAATAATTTTACGTTTGAAGTATGTAAAAATTAAGTAAGCCTTATTCTGACCGATGTTGAGAGCAAGCTCCATCTAGCCTATTGGGATGTGTGCCAAAATGAAAGGAAATAGAAACTTGGAAGCTTTTAGAACTTTTCTAAAGTTTAGGCTTATGTAGACTTCTGTCAGAAAATGAGCAGTTAATCCCGGCTAGTCTTTGTAACTAATGGTGGTTCATTACTTTGCTGTCTTTAATCCACCAAGTTCAATGGGCAGTTGAGGTAACTAGGCCCTAAGAAGTTCAAAGGCGAAATTGTGGTTCAACATTTAACAATGGGTCCCCTAGATGCCATTTGATGTCAGGCTAATTAATAGTCTGTCTTGAAAGAACGTGGCAACCTTAGTTGGTAACAAGATTACAAGATCGGACCAAAATCACCTTGCTCTCAATTTATTATTCAAGGCTTAAAATACTTAGGCCTACCTGAATATGTCCATTTAATATGTGGCAGTTAAGAAAGTACAGTAATAGTAATATGGTACTCTTAGATATTGGAAGGGTCGTAGCATGGAGTCAGGTAAGCTCATAAATCAAGCAAAATTTAGGAATTCTGTTACTAGAAATGGACAACCTATGTTATGTAGGATTTTTTACACATTGTGCTGTATACCCGAGTACAGCTCGCAATAATACATTTGTTGTTGTATATGAATCCTGAGTGTAGCTTGGGATCCTTTGTGCCGTATAACCGAGTACAGAAACTATCAAACCATAAAATGATATAGTTCTACCACAGAAATATTTGCTGAGCAAATCATAAAAGGCATATACACACCAATATCTTTCCAATAAAATATAAATTACAATAGTCTAATTTGTATAGGAACGTTAAACTTAGTACTATATAATAGATTTGTTAAAAAACAAACTAGGCCTAATCATTTTTTATGCAACAATCAATAATAACTTGTTTCAGTTGCTTGATACTGTAGTGAAACGATTCCTGAAAATCGTATAGATTTTTATGTTTTCAAAAGTGATTACTTAAGAAAGCACTGTTGTTTGCAAATCTCGCTAGGAGCACTGTCAATGCTCTGCAGACAACTGACTAGCCAAAGGTAGAACAAATGACAAAGTAGGGAGAGAAGGATTGTCATGGTAGGCGGAGTGGGGGTGTCTTTTGTTTATATTCGTCTGCACATTAATATTGAACAGAGTATAACACATTTGGATTACTCTTTGCCACAGCTTTTACTTAATTTAATAATTTAATTATCTTTAATGGTAAAGACTAGTAGTAATAATTATTCCAATTTCTGAATTCAAAGTGCAAATTTTGTTTTGGTGTAAAATAATTTGAAAACAGTAAAAATTGTTACTTGGGAAAATGGCATATGTCATGTCTTTGACTAAACTATATTGGACTTAACTATAATCTACAGAAAAATATTTTATTTTTATTTGTTTCATGACTCATGAAGTGGGACGCAATGCGAGGAAGAGCTCAGATTATGCCATAACTGACTTCAAGAAGCCCACAATGGATGACCTGCCCGTGCCTTGTGGCTCTTGGCAGGATCATCACAACGCAATGCAAGCCAAATACAACAAACATTTGTTCCTTGGAGCTGGCTTCTTTGTTGTAACCTTGATTGTAGTAAGTATTATCCCAAGTAAATAAATGTATACTAAGCTATAGGCTATATGATAAAATTGGTGTAGTCAAAGAATTTGTATTTTATCATAGTATAGTTATATAAACTAAAAAATTAACTTTGGAATTCTATAAAATCATTAGTTAAATTTTGTAACAGCAATTTTATTTAACTGCTTTCTTGATTGTGTGCTCATAAGTCATTGGCCTGGATTTGAATCTGCCCAAATTCCAATATTTTTATTGTTATATTCTAGGAGGACAATAATTTGACTGTAGGGCCTAGTCCTAAAATTAAATTTTATGTTTTAAATGCTCAGTTTTAAGTTTTTTAATGCAATTCAAGAAGATCTAGCATCATAAATTCTGTAAATGTTTGAACAAATTAACTAGTTTCTACGTTGGATTTTTTTCTCTCGTCCATCCCATAATGTGAATTTATAGTTTTATCTTGTAGGCTTATCCTTCAAGAAAAACTTAAACTTAATAATTACATAGATTTAGGCATTTTAATACACTTCTTTCACTTTTTTCTGATACCAAATACACGGTTCTCTGGTCATATATTGTAAATTGAAAATTTAGGAGCTCTGTTAGTTGATAGGTGATATTAGCTTAGCCTTAAATGCTTAAGTATTATGATGTTAAAACTCTAAATTGATTTCTAATACTGTTTTTTTTATTTCAGGCCAAAGCCTCAAATCTATTCTACTTCAACTGGTCCCCCCCACCCTTCCCTGTCAAGGAATAAGTTCATAAGAAAGGTATCGGGACAATGTTAGTACACCTTAATATCACTGTTGTTATTTTTAAAATAAATTATATTAAGTACTGAGTTACAAATCTTTAATATTAACCCATAATAAAAAGAGTGGTATGTTGAATCTTTATTATTAGGCCTATTAAATTACTCTTTTTTTACTATTAACCCTTTGCAAGCTAACTATTTTAGTATAGGGGGAAATTTTTTTAGTTTTACTTTTACATATATTATGTTCAGAAATTTTATAGTTGCACCTTTTTGTTCAAATAATTTTTTTTATTGCATCCCCGCCTGGGGAATAAAGTGCCCTTTAATGTGTGGGCGGAGTTATGTTAAAATGGGAGAAGACCAAGAGACAAACGACAAAGAATGAAAATGGCGGATATATTCATTGCTGCTCTAGGTGAAAATAACATGCACTGATATATCCGTCATACGCTAGCGAAGGGTTAGCGTATAAATAGTTACAGTACTTTCTTTATAAATAAAGTTGGAAGTTTAAGAAATCCTATTAAAAATGTGTAATAAGGCTCATATTTTTTGACATTTGCCTGATTTTAACGAAAAGAAAAAAGGACGAATATGGAAATTTGTAATTTTTATTTATTGGAATGTTTTATTCTACCCAACAGTCTTATTTGAGTTTATATAGCACAGTGGAACAAGGATAATTTGAACTTCTGTAATTCAAAAACTTCTTTGTTTCGAAGTTTTGACTTGGTCCCTAGAATTTTATATAAAAACAATGTTAAAATATCCTGGTTAGTTCGAATAATTTTTTGGATAATTCGAATTTTTTGCAGCGTAAATCTATAAAGAGAACAAGTCATTGTGTGCGATTTTTCAGGAAACGACGACGTTCGGGCTTCCGGTCCGTAGACTATTTTTAGGTAGATCAACCCCCACCCCCCGCCAACCCTTCTCACAGCACGTAAACCTGCTGTTGACTGGTCACATGATACCCCTTCTCCTCAACAGTCCATACTGCTCATAAATCACAACACTGACATCTCTAGTCTGTCACTACACGGCGCCGGCGCAGTTCAGTACCGTGTGTATCAATGATGGTGGTTTGTTCCGATATTCGTCATCTTTGTTTCATGTTGGCATTTGTGACTTCGTCTGCGTTCTGTTAACACGTCGTGTGTATGAACTGGTTCGCTTCGTCTAAGCGAACCTACAAATCTCTGACGTTGCAAGAATAAATAGCGGCAATCAAGGAGGTAGAGAAGGGATTTAAGAAAAAGTTTGAAATAGCTAAAGTTTCGGGATCCCTCCAAACACATTATCGACATTTAACAAAAATTAGGATTTTAATCAATAATATCTTCATTAACATAACTTTTTTCAATATACAATGTTAAAATATCATGTTTGGCTGTTTATTTCAACCACTTGCAAAAACTTTTCTAATTCGAATTTTTGGATAGTTCAAATTTTTTTCTGGTCCCTTGAGGTTCGATTTATCCAAGCTCTACTGTATTATATAGATCCTAAGGTTAGGTTTGAATTTTTCAAAAAGGATCTTAGAAAGCATTAGTAGATGTTAGCATAAAAAGCTCACACATTCTTGATTTTACATCACAGATGACATAAGTTACGTAACAATAAATGTGTAAGTAGAATTAAAACTTATGAGGGCAGAACCTTAGCTGCAGACTTCTGCTGAGTTTTGCCAAAATTAATTTTGTATTTTATTTTTTTTGTATTTTTGTATATTTAAAAGAATATGTTTCTAAAACTCAACTTATGTTTTTTTCCTTATTATACTATGACTTAATAGAAGATAATTATCAGTAAAAATAACTAAAACATTATGGAAATATATTTTATTTGTTGTTAACATGTAGAGAAATAAAATATCAAAAGCTAATTACTGAATAAAAACAAATAATCATATACACACAATGATACTTTACAAGTAGTAAATATGCCTAGAGCCTAAATAGGTAAACTTACATAAAAATTATGTGGATTTCACACCAATGAGTAACACGTAATGCAGATAGGGTTGTTGTTATTTATTACTATTGCTGCTATGTGTATTTTTAGTTCACCAAATCACATTTTAAAAAAATTAAAAAATTTTGTAGTCTCAGTATTCCAACTTTTCCTTTTAGCGAATTTGGTTTTGTACTCAAAAATTGGGTTTTTTGCGTTTTTTATATGTAATTTAAATTTTTTTAGATTTTATCTTTCACCATTAAAATCAGCTTAAAAAAATACTCAATTTAGTTCCTTAAAGTTTTTCTTTATCTCCAACGGTTACCGAGATATTAAAAAATCTAAACACAGTATGTTGTATTTTGGGGCTCCAATGTTAATCTTATGGAGGATGAGAAAAAAATAATATTTTACTTATCAATCAATATTTTTGGATAAAACTTAATATTTAGCTTCATGTGCTTGAGATCCATCCATTTATGCTTAAAAATCATAGCTTATGTATATATCATGGCAGCTAACCTGCATACTCTTTTCCCATGTTATTCATATGGAGAATAGGTACACTATTTATGGACAGATGTTGATGAAACTTGGTATAAATAGTCAAAATAAAAATTGTCTATGCTAGAAATTCCTACTTTCAGTGTTCATCACAGCAGCTAACCTGCATACTCTTTTCCTATGTTAATCATATGGAAAACTCCTTTATTTATGGACAGATATTGATGAAAGTTGGTATAAATTATAAAAATAAAAATTTTTAATGCAATAAATCCTACTTTCAGTGTTCCTCACAGCGGCAAACCTGTAAACTCTTTTCCTTGTTAATCTTATGGAGAAAATAGGCAAATAACTAACTCATATACTTATTGTCAGATATTGATAAAACTTGACATATAATATTATTATTATATTATTGATTTGGAAATTTGATGAGTACGCAGGGCTGCTGCGAAGGGGGTATTTAGTAGTACAGTAAAGTCTGATTCATCCGGATTAATGAAACAGAATCCGGAACATCTGAAAATATATCAGGATATAGATGCCCAGCCCACATAGCATATACAGACAGTATAACGATTGTGAATAGCATCTGCAATATTAGTGCTGCAAACTGCATATAACAAACGTACAGCGAATAGCTGCAAAAAACGCAGGCATTTAATGTGTTAAAAGGTTTTTGATTAAAAAAAATACAATAAAGTCTGAAAAATAAGCAGTACTTTTTATTAGTTTTAAGTAAGAAACAATACTCCAATTAAAACAGAAAACTTGTTTAGGGTGTTCATTCATATGTTGCACAATGATTGCAACAATCATTGTGCACTGCAACATTGATAGTTGCCACGAATAGCAAGTACTGTGGTTGCGTGTGAAATTTGTAAGGTGTTTGAGATGAAGTTTGCATTTTAACTGTTATAATTTTTGTCAACCTGATTTGGATTAGCTGGAATCCGGATGATTCAAATCCGGAAAAAACTAACTTTACTGTACTTCTTTATTTATTCAAGATATTGTACAGACTCTATCTGACTATTCAATACTCCAGCGTGATCAGTTCTGTTTCCTGCAGATTAGTAAATTAATGTTCCTGTACTGTATAAAACTTGTGAAACATATCACAAGTCTCCACAGTAACAGTAAGTAAAACTTGGGTAAATAGTGGTTAATTCAAACAAAATTTTGGATATTTTGAATGTAATCTTTTGAGAAAACAACCAGCTCTATTTAACGA
Organism: Nephotettix cincticeps; assembly: GCA_023375725.1. Taxonomy (NCBI): domain Eukaryota; kingdom Metazoa; phylum Arthropoda; class Insecta; order Hemiptera; family Cicadellidae; genus Nephotettix; species Nephotettix cincticeps. The sequence continues at coordinate 36,426,905 of CM041788.1, forward strand.
GTAACACAACCCATCAGGTAGTGGCATCTGTCTACAATTTAGTGAACTACATTCCGTTCTGTCCCTATAATCAAGTTATGGAACTATCTCATACAGTTTGCTGTTTTACCGCTAGAATACGCTTTATAACCAACTAAGCCCCATATCGCTGGCGACACTGATAGTTGAGATGGTTATGGCATATCACTGACGAGTGAAACGAAGGAAGTGCTCGGGTTCTTATACCAACCAATCCCAATTCACCTTGCAAATGTGTGGTACAGTAATGGGAGGGCCCACCTTGAATAAACGGCATAGTCCGTCATTGGATCGTAATGGGTTAAACTTGTTTTTCTTTTTTTTGTTGTAAATTAGCCTACTTATCAATTTTAGTTTAAATTGTATTATCGACTATTACATAAAAAAACAGCAGTTAATTATTTGTATTGTATCTTATTGTTAGATTTATTCATCTCCACAAATCTGGCATTTTCAATAATCTTTCGCTTAAATTCTATATGGCTGTTTAAAAAAAGACCATACTGTATTTACTGTCATGTTTAAAAATTCAAACCTATTATAATATAGTGTTTGAGGAAGCTAGAGAAACAAAGTATGTTGTAGTTATTTTTTGTTGTAAAGTCTTGTAAGATCCTTGTCACTTTCTGACATAAGCTTATAAGGGTGACAATCCCATAAAACTTGCATGGGCACACCTTTTTCATAACTACTAAATCGCCTTTTATTTTGCGCTTGATATTTGAAGGAATAATAATACACTTTTGGCTGTATAGTTTTTAAAATTTTGGCAAGGAATAGCACTCCGCCTGGTTCACATACTATGACCCTTTAAAAAAAAGGTCTTGAAAGGGTCTGGTTAATACAGACCCTTTCAACACAGACTTTGTTTATATTCATTGAGCTGGGCAGTCAGTTTGCAGCATGTAATAAAGATTATTCAGCCAGTGTTCTTAATTACAAGTAGGACCTTTTGTTTTCAAGGTTTAATACATTTTACTACATGTACACAACAACACATGACATAAAGACACAATCTCAACACATGATATAAAGATGTGTTTCATTACACATCTTTAGATTGTTTAATTTAATCAGGATGACTAATAGCACCAAAAAAGGTCCGGACTCAAAATTTTTGACTTCAGGGGGATACAAGGTAATTATATAAAAATTTACACATAGGCCAAGCTCAACCAGTGTAAGGGATTCGATTCAGGTGATATTAAATAATAATTGTAAATCATTAATAAGCTTTCACTATACATTGTTATAGTTAGTATGTATATATTTCAATATGTACACTATTCTATATGGCAATGACATTACTAATGTGACCGTGCAATTTCTGAGAAGAAATGAAGAATATCTTCTATAGAAAAGTCCAATGTGATCATTGAACCAGGGTAGCAGCGTTGGATTAGGTCTTCAATGTACTTGTACTGCTTGATAAACTCCTCCTGCATCTCTCGCCAAACCACCTGAAGTCACATAAAAGATGCAACAAGTTTAGGCAGTAATCATATTATTATAATTAGGACAACTGGTTATTGTTATTTATTTTGACTTTGGAGGCAACATTCTCCCACAAAGGAGCATTTCTATTCAACTAAGTTAGGTACATAGCCATAGGGTGCACCCATTTCACTGACAACAAACAAATTTTTATATTCCCCCTAAACAAAGATGACGAGGTACATTTTGATTTGTGTTGCTATGCACCACATCACTACGACTGGTTCTGGGAAGGTGAGTGGTTGTTATAGCCTATTGAATACTATTATATGTTCTTCTAATGTAATATGTTTTAAGCCCTGATGCTGAAAACATTCTGCCCTAGACCTGCAAAGCATGATTTACATTGAATAAAGTCAAAAACAGCTGGTTACATTACAGTATGATGAAATCATAGTTTTACAGACAATACCACTGGGAAATTTGAAACTACCTGTAGAAGGTTTTCCTCTTCGCAAAGGTGTTTTTCTACTTTTTTATAAAGAGAATCCAAGCCCTTCTTCACCTCCTTGCCAGGATACTCCCGAATGACTTTCCGTAGTTCTTGTTTACTGAAAGCCATCTGGTAGCAAATCTCTGATTCTTTTACACCCTGAGCAACTTTACCTTGGACTCCATCGAAAAATTGCTGAAAAATCCACATAATTATTTATTTTTACCAGGTAAATATGATTGATTACAGAGTCATTTCAGGAATAAGATAAAATGTAAACAAACAATTACTTTTTATTTTGTCGATTTTTGCAAAATATCAACAGATTTGTACATTGAGCGAAATCTAAACTTTGGCAAAAAGCTGTCCCATGTCATTAACAACTTATTAAATTTTGAGGAGTAGATAAGTTCATCTCAGTATGGATTTGAAATAAGGCTCTGGTTATTCATAATTATTTTTTTATTAGGTGCGTAACACCTCGCTCAAATTTCATTTTTCCTCAAAAGGAACCATTAACTTATGGTTCAGTTTGAAAAATGTATGTTTATGGGCAAAAGATCAAGCAAACATCAAGAGTGGCCCCAGGAGTGCTGCTTATTGCACCTGTGATCAGGAGACAAGCCAGCCACTGTATGGCTGCCAGTCTCTTCAAAGCAACTCCTGATTTCATCTTTGTCTAACAAATTAAAGACGCACACAACATGGTTGGTCTTACTACCAAAACATAGAGCCAGTAAATTAGAATTCATCCTAATAGCCCCGAACTGCAATTAAATTAAAATATAATAAATACCTTGTTCAGTCTGCAGTTCAATGATTAAATTTATTTGTGTTACATGTTTCAGCTTACACCATTTTTAACCAAAATACAAACTTGTGTAAATAAAATCAATATAACCTGTACATTAGCCCTGGTTTCAGTGCAACAACACATAGATCTGCATTTAAACAGAGACCACCTACTCTAGTCAATAACCTGATCTAAGTAAGGTTCCCAGTGAAGTGACTGATTCAGAATGATACTTTACCTGATCCTGTGGGGTAATAGCACTCCCCTGGAGTCTCAGCGGGCCAGCTTTCTTCTCCTGGTAAAGGGTACAACTATCTCTTGAGAGGTGTTTACCGAGAGCCTAACTTCCTTGCACCAGCCATCCATAAGCCTTAGTGCATGAGATCATTAGCTGTGTTATTGAATTTGCCTACCACAAGTATGGCAATGTCACCATCGTATCCCTGAGCAAAGACACTGTCTTTGAGACTGTCAACCACCATGTTCCATAGAAGGCGGGGGTCTGCCTGCCCCTCGTTAACCTCGCCTTGACAGTACAGTATTTACAGTATTTTACTGCAACATTTAATTAACGTAAAACTGGTAATACTTACATTTAATTTCTCTAAAGGTCGTCCAAAATATCTTGTCACATAGGCTTTCAAAGCATCGTTGTACTTTTGTTTTGCTTCTTTCTTGTGTTGATCAAGAACTGATATTTTCAGTTGTGACAGCAAAGAAAACATGTGATGAAAATTCTCTGAAATACGTAATAAAGACATAATATGAAACATCTGTTACAAAAAATTCATTCTTCTTCGAACTAAGAAAAAAAAATCGTACAATAATGACAAAATCGAAAAATATTCTTTCTAAATTAATTCATCGAATAACCACTTAATTTACCAAATCATCTGTCATGGCAAATTGGCACCTGATGCGTTCCATGCCTACCATGCCATCCCTCAAAATGTTTTCGCCTTAAGTTCCACTACTTTGCTAACGATTTTCAAAGACCTGCAGTACTTAAATTCAATTAAATTACAAATTCACAATCAATATTATCCTCAATCGGCAGTGCTATTTTTGAATCCAAACTATTACCAAATGCAAACATAAGCATTTTTACCAATGTTAACCAAACACAACTCAGAAGACATGACTTAAGACAATTTGGGTTGTTAATTAATTATGTAATTCACAAGTGCTTTGGTGTTTCAGTACTTAAGCTGAATCTGCTATAATCTGACAAGGAAACCTACTCATTCTGCTAAAGGATTCACTATTCAAGTTTTAATTCCTATAAGCTATTAAGGCTTGGCTACAAAGTGAAAAATTCTCTAACTTTTTTTATTGGTTACAGTTTTTTATGTATTGATAGTAGGAAACATTCTAATCGAAACCTTGCCTAGGGAGTCAGAGAACCAATTAAGGACTTATAGGCACTCTTTCTGGCTAAAATATTACACTGTTATTGTTAAAATTGGATTCATATGATTGGGAAGGGTATGTCAGTGAATGTCTGGTATGCTTGGCGAATGACACTATGATTGTATCACGGTAGGATTGTTGCTACAGAACAATTCCGTATGTCTACGTGTGGCACGGATAGCAGCGCTACGGAGTAGTTGCGTATGTCTAGTCAAATGGGTTAAATTTTATATCAAGATTGACCATCTAACTAACAGCATTTGAGGATAACCTCTAAGTAAAATTTATTTATCTTTATTGCCTGTAGACCTAAAATCTGGTTTTAAAAGTTTCCCAATGTACATTTCACCACTGGTTGTGGTATCATCACAGGGTATTTCAATTGGCAAAATTAACATAGGTAAACTAAACAATATTCAAGACATACAGGCAATAGAAGTCAATGAATTTTGCTATATGTTAAGTTCTAAAAAACTGGATAGCATAGAATAACCTCCAAGTCATCCTGCCTAACCCTCAATCTCCCATTTGATATGTTATACCTTCAACTTTCAAGATCTGAGATTGTTACAATAAGACACTCTACAAATATTTTGCTAATAGTTACCCATTTTTATGACCTCAGGAGGTGTTTTGTGGTGATCGTTTGCAATGGCCGGGATGACCTCAAACATGGCTGAGACTAGTTTGATGTACCACTTATCCAAATCTGCCCTTCGCTCTGTGTCCTTGAAAATCATCTCTGCTGTGTTTGCGAATTCCTATAAGAAAAATGCATTTTATTTTGTAGTGTGAATATCATTGCTACTTTTGAAATGCATCTAGATCATAAATTATAGGAATAAAATATTATTTTGAACAGGCACTTATAACCATTAAAAAATCACAATCTTCCTTTCAGATCCTTGCCATAGAGGTATGTGCACAGATCAGGGTTCCTCACTAGGATTTCTCAGAGAGCCAATTGGTTTTTATAAAATTTCCCCAAAGACCTCAAGCAGCGGAGGCTCTTGTTTGCTTTTGAGGGGGGTACATGGAATACACCCCAACACAATGGGGGGTGTGGTTAAAAATAATAAGATTTTTTTAAATAAAATCTTAAAAATGTGTAAAATATGTATTGGAAGGACTATTTTCTTTATGTGGAAGGACAAAGAAAAGCCCGCAAGTACAAGTGGCGAACGTACAACAAAATTTAATTATAGTGTTAGATTATTACATCAATAAAATAAAAAGTTGAAAAAATTGTTTTTTCCTCATATTTGTTTTAAGTAGAACAGGCTAGAGTTTAGCTATCCTATGTTACCTCGACCTGAAGATCTTTTTTAGCACCCTGATTAATTAAAATAAAGTCACGTAGCCCTAGGACTTTAACAAAGCCCAACAGCTGTGATAATCCAGCACATTAATTACTTGAGTATAGAGACATCCTTCAAAGGTTTTTTAACCTTCTCTGACTTAGTGCCGAGCAGTCGAGCCAAAAATGGGTGGCAAACTCGATATCCTCCACACAGAATTTGCAGGAGCCTGCCTGAGTGAATCTGATGATCTTGAGCCATGTCCTGTCAGAAGGCCCACCAATAGCCTGATGTAGTTTGATCAGCATCCTAGACTGCCGTAGGCCAGGGAAGGCTGATCACACCTCTCTCTTTTTGTCCTCATCCCAGCCTCTTAGCTTGGTCAGACCTTAGCTTTAAGCTTACTAAAGGTTCTTTTGCAGGCTCCTAGAGTGTTGTGCCCTTTGGACAATGAAAAGTCTAGATGTAGATGTTGCATTCACTAATTTTTCATAAAATTTCAATAAATATTGTTTTAATTACTATAAGTCTGAGGGCTTGTACCTCAAAGTTGGCGACGAATGGTAGAATGCCGCACTTGCTCTTGCGGCTGACCTTTGCATCCTGCACGGAGCGCAGTTGCGCCTGCATGTAGCGATCATAGTTGCGCTTCACTTGCACAAGCACCGAGCCGAATGACATGCTGAGGAATGAGCCGGTGTCCTGCGCCGACATCACATGCTGGCTGAATCTGACCAGCGCATACATGCAGTAGCTGCAGACAGTACCAAAGGTAAAATATAAGAATGCAAACAGTTCCACTGGCCACGTAGAGAATACACACCTGTAAAACACTCAGCTGCCAAGAGAAATCTGTAATAAAATTCTTAAGAGATAGTTGTGAAAAATAATAAGGTAGGTTCCTAGTAGGCCTACTAGTAAATAGTGTGATCCTAGACAATATCCAACAACATTTCCATGTGCTCTTAATCCTCCACAATTGTTCCCACATTGGTAGAACTCGCTGCAACCTTCAATGCCCCGCTGATAATCGTGATAAAGTTCCCGATTGCTGTCACCTTAATTTTTTTTGACACAAGCAAACAAATTATTGTTAGCAAATACAGCCGTAGTGAATGATAGAGTTAACGTGTTACGTTTCTTTAAAGTCTGGTTAGGCCATAGTCTAATATCAGAATTTTCCAAACTCAACTTCCTTCAAAGTGTATTACTGTATGTTGATTTTTTGTTTAAAAAAATTTCCAAAATTTAAATAAATGTCAATAAAATTGTATGATAAGTTAACAATAAGTTGGACTTTTCCAACGCGTCTTGTGTTTAAAATCTACACAACGTTTCGAGAGTTGGATAAACTACTCCCGTTTTCAAGTGTCTAACAATATTTACATTTGTACAAACAAAAGGTTATTTCTACATATACAATTTTTTTTGTATATTTTGTAGTTTGTACAAATGTAAATATTGTTAGGCACTTGAAAACGGGAGTAGTTTATCCAACTCTCGAAACGTTGTGTAGATTTTAAACACAAGACGCGTTGGAAAAGTCCAACTTATTGTTAATTTAATAATTAATAACCAACGCCATCATGAATTTTCAAAACTCTGTATGATAAGGTCACAACTATGCTTATAATTCAACCTGCTTACACAATATACATTAGAATTGGACGGAATCATTCAAATCTCAATTAAGTGTAAATCTTAATGCATTCAAAATTTATTAAATTATACTTATTCTTGTATCCCTGGATTAAGGTTTCAATAAGAAAATATAGTGAGGATGTCCACAAAATACACATAATATAAGTTCTCACTATACATTTGGTTTTTTAATATACAAAAAGTTTATTTGGTTCATGGGTTAGATGTAAGTATGGGGCACATATGTTTGTACCACAAGATATATATAAAAAAACTTTGGGGACAACCTTGCTTGGCTTGGCTCTCAGTAAATGATTAGCTTAAATAGACTGAGAGCGTTAGATTCCGGGTCAGTCGGTGTGTAGAGCAGTCAACTATGGGAAGGAGCAGAATTCGCCTGGGTGACTGGTTACCTTTGGGTAAGTGATTTGGTTGTTTCGGTTCTATGATATAAAGAGATGGTTCATTTTCGGGAGATTTATGTTCTTCAATGGGAAATAAATTTTTATTAAGGAAAGATTACTTTTGCATTTTATATTCAAGGTAGCTAGGTTCTGTGCCCCAAAGAATAGATTTGAAATTTGGCTTTTTATATTGTATTTATTTTTAATTTGTCTCAAAGAGTTTAATTAGAATAGAATAAAAGCTATGTGAATCAGCCTATTAATTAATTCATATCCTTAGAGTTACGTCCTAATGGGATCGAGCAGACGTCTCAGGATATTTGGACAACCAAGTCTGTGAACTCTGCACATCTAAAATAAATAAATAAATAAATAAAATCTCAAATTGGTGGAGACGCTCGTCACAATACAATATATACTGTTTTTAGACAGTAAAATCGTAAAATCTTTAATTTGGGGACTACTTCCCAGATGTTGTATACTTCAACAGCTTAAGGACATGAGTTTGATAACTGGGTTTCTGCAAAGTTTGCAAGTTTAGGACAGCTTATCCTTCAAAGTCTTGTTTGAAAATATTTTTTTCTGGGATGGTTAAGTAAAGAAGGTAAAGAAAACAAGAAAACAAAAAATAAATTTTATAAAGTATGAAACTGTTTATTGCTGCAGTGTTTCTCCCAAAGCATACACATTCGAACCTTAAATAAACTATCTTACGTTGTAGGCAGGGTTGGATTAAGGCATAGGCCTGGGCCCAGGGCAAATTGAACATTGAAAACGTTCTCTCCAGATATACAAAAAAATATATAGGCTTACACTAACACAAACAAAAATTATTGGTATTGGACTAGTATTATAAATAAATTTAAAATAAGCCAAAGTTTTGATGAAGAGCTAATTTATTAATTACTTACATCCTTACAGTTCACGCAATAGTTTTCATCCACTACATGTTTCATGGGACAAGTTTTATCTGAAAAGGAATTTATAATTGTCTATGCAGGGAGGTTCTATCCGCTATGGACTTTCATATTTTGAAACATATATGCAAATTTATTTATAATACAAAAAACAAAAACTATAAAAATAGTTCTATCTGAAGGTCTACTTTTGGTGGTCATTGATTAAGATGCTTATATTGTTTTCATTTTACGTCGTATAAATACATTTTCATTCATGTTTATGTTTAAAAATATGCTAAGTCCATAGCGAATTTCATTTTCCTACATTGAACTTGAAAATATCATTTAAGGAAAATGTAGAGGACTAACACTATTGTATGAAGTGTAAAGATGTACGTAAGTAATAAATTAGTCAAAATTGCACATTTGGGTTTAAAAAATGGATAATTAGCTTTTTATAAATGCACGTGGCAGACAGTGCGAGTAGGACAGCACTGGCCGTGATATATCAAACACAAGTGTGTTTTTCCGAGTTGATACTGATGGTACGGTGCTGCAGATAAACGCACGTGGCAGACAGTGTGAATAGAACAGCACTGGCCGTGATATATCAAACGTCATCGTGTTTATCCGAGTTGATACTGGTGGTACGGTGCTGCAGATAAATCAAAAGAATTCCAGGACTTATATCAAAACACAAGCGTTGCTCTTATAAGACATGTGTTGACCAACTTAACGGTCAACTGGTTGGCAGAATGTTAGTTTTCTATACTTTCACGTTAAAATTTTTTGAGATCTCCAATGAACGAGGAAAATTAGTTGTCTGGGATTAATAGCTATATAAAAAAATAACTTTGTAAGTTTGATTCTTTTGAGAGGTTATCGATGCATTCGCCAATGCATCCATAACCTCCTATCCTAATAATATTGTTTCAGGATAACTTGGTAATGGTTATTTTTATTATAATCTTTTATTGGAAATAAAACCTTAAATTTACTTTACTAGCTCATATGAACCAAGATAAGTTTTATCCAGATTATAAAAGAAAGGATAGTGACAGCGCATAGGTTTCAGTTACTTTTTTACTTCCCTTTCTCTATTAACTGATGAAATATTTTTATTTTAACCAGTAGCCAGGGTTGCAACAACGTGATAGGCCCATGGGCAGAAAATTTTTAAAGACGTCCCTGGTCATAGGTGATTCTACTGTTATTTAATAGTGACAATATAATAAAAAATACAATACATAATAACATAATAATAACATGTAGAAAAAACTGGTCGTAGTTAGATCAATGTTTGAAGTTATCAACCGTTTTCTTTAACACAGCTGATCTCTTGGGTCGAGCCAAGCATCTTTGCATAGAGATAAGAAATAAATGCTCAAATGTTTCTGGGACTTATTTAAATGACTTATTGCAACTGCAGAATTCATCTGCGCAATTCAGTGCACTTAAATGGAATGACTCCAAATGTTACTTCTCTTAACACCATAGTTTCTCAAATAACAATATAAAGACCACAAAACACACAATACCTACAAACGAAACATATAAGCTAAACAAACCTTTGGCACAAAAAGCACAAGTGACCCAGCAAAGCACGGCCCACGCTCCTTAATCTACAGATACTTACGACTGATAGTGACGGCTAATGGGAGTTTCACAGGTGGTATGTTTTTGTTTACTGTCATGCCTTCAACATTCAATACATGCTTTAGTGATGTCATCAAAAACGTTAATGAACCATGCAATATGATAAAGATAAGAATAAAGTAAAATATCATAAAACAATATAATATATTGAAAAGGAATCATTATTTTATATAGCTTTAAGGCATTAGTGCAGTTCCTGGATAAGAAAACCAAAGGATAAAAATTTAAATTCAATCAAATAAAAAATGTTTTGCTAAACAAATAAAAAAAATTTTAAAACGTTTAGGCACTTCCAAAGTTATTAAAGTATTGTCTGACATACATTCTGTGGTGTTTGAAATGCTTTTAAACTCTAGCTTGGAATATTGAAATTAAAATGGTAGTTTTATTATTTTAACCAAGAGTACCTTTAGCACTGAATTATTATGATCATACTACCCAGGTAGAGTTATTTTCTATCAGCCAGAACTATCTTAATTTACATAAATATTTTAATTTATTTAATAAAAGTGGCACATTCATTAAATAGAGGTTGGCAGTATGTTCATGCAGATAGTATGTACATGAGAACTGTAAAATTTAAACGTCTGTATTAATGAAATTATCCAATACTATAATACGAGCAAGGTTTGTATATATATATATATATATATATTTGCACACGGATCTCGAAAACGGCACCGAGGAATTTCTTTAAATTTTGGAAATAACTAATTTCCGAGTAGAAAATAAGTTCTAGATAGGTCTAATGTCCAGGAAAATTCGTGTTTTACTGTAATATTAAGTTTAAAATCTAAATATTTAACATTACGCTTATGGAGAATAAAATGTAAACAATACAAACCAAAACAGCTGTTTATAACCGTTTGACAGTTCTTGATTGAAGACTGCGGGGAACAATATAGAGGTTATGCATTAATATTTATTTTATGAATTAAATAAATGCAAAATTATCAGGTTACTAAACAATTTGTAAAAATTTAAGGATAACATAGCTGTGCGAAATAAAAGCAGAAAAAAGTATTTCCAAAATCTTCCGTGTTTTGATAGAAAAAGGAATCGTTGTATTGCTTGAAGCCACTATAACAAACCAATTAATTGATGTAAATTAAATTTCTCTTTTGCTTTTCAATCCTTATTCCGTTTATAACAAAATCAGTTGATCACAGGCTAATAATAACGGTATGGATAATTAAACAGTAAATGATCGGCTTTGGCTAAAAGACGTTAAACGGCATCGCTCAATTGACTAACGTCGTAGCCGAGTTGTAGCGTGTCGGCCTCAAGAACTATAGGCCGCGAGTTCCATCCCCACCAGGGGCGATACTTTTTGTTCAGTGCTATATTAATTATGGTGTATTAAATCGGTTTTATTTCAACCACATAAATGTTTTCATTGAGTAATAAATGTGTTTTAATTTTTCTAATTAATTTTTATAATACATGTCTTATTCTATCCGAGCAAAGCTCGGTCACCAGGTACTATGTTATAAATTGAACTTTTTTAAACTGTAACACCAATAATAGCTGAAGAAAACCTCCATTGTGTTAAAGTACTTCCAAATTGGAAAAATCAAAACTTGAAATTGACAATTTTTTATTGCATACAACAAAAACCATCAAAATTAATGGACAAATTTTAAATTTATCATTAAAAAACTTAACTACAAAATGTGTATAAAAACATCCACAGATATAGAAAAAACCATGAACATGCAGTGACTATGAAATCCCTCACCATGCACACTGAGTACAGTTCTACATTGGACCACAACCAGCGAGTAATCATAGTACGTTTGGCATTTCGTTGTAAATTGTATAAAATGACTTGGCAAGAGTGTTGTTTTTCTTATTTCAAGTTAATAACTCCACAATATCGATCACCAGGACACAATGATGCTTTTATTATTGATTTAATAATACAATCATAGTTCTTTTTTTAGGGAGAAGCATAAGAAATGCTTTATGCACACAGGTAGCCAGCCTGTAGTGTGGGACTCCCCTAAGAAGCAGGGTAACCCACAAAAAAAATCCTCTACTCTTTAGGATTCTAACCTGGAACCGTTTTTCACATTAAAACAGGCTAGGCCTAAATTGGGCTTACGCCCTTGGGGCTCACGCCATGTCCAGGCACTTTTATAGGTGATCTGGGCCTCTTCCCGGTCCAGATCACTTTTCTTCTATAGAAGGATGCCCGGACGAACTGTGACAAACAACCCAGTTTCCCTAGTCCTCAATGATCTTGTGGCAGACCGTATCCACCGAGAAAACATCAAGTTTTCGTGCAGCCTCCAGGCGGGGCCATTCCCAATGGGAGCAGCGGAAGAAAGTGTCCTCCGCATCATCGGGAACACCCGGGCAGTAAATGCAATACGGTGAACCGATTTTGCCCATCCGATACAAGTACGACTTGAAATAGAGAAACTGAAGAACTGAGAATACAGAAACTGAGTGAGGTAGTAATCCGCCTGACCATGCCGCCGTTCCAACCACGGTTTGACCTACTCTATGAGTCTCACAGTCCATCGCCCTCGGGCGTCGTGCTCCCAGCTATGTTGCCAAGGTTGGAAGGTTCGGTAACGCTCTTCAGATCTTGGAGCATCCTTATCGATCTCGACTTGTCTCTAATAAATTGCCTTCCTCTACCCTGCCAAAAGTTTGACAGGAATGACTCCAGCGACAACCAGGACGGCAGGCTTCAATACTGTCCGGTATGCAGAACACACCCGAAGCGCAACTTGACGCTGAACCCGGGTGAGTCGCAAACGGTAGATGTCCTTGGTGACAGCGTCTGCCCACACCTCTGCCTTATAAAGGAGCAAGGACTGGACGGCGGACATTAAGAGACGTCTTCTGCTTAACCGAGGACCCCCGATATTATCCGTAAGCTTACTACCATAAGCTTACATTACCTGAAACAATATTTTTGGGTAATCCATACCGGCACACCAGGAGTTTGAGCTGCTTAACAGTTGCTTCTGTAGTCATAGAAGTTATAATAATTATTTCAGCCCAACCAGAAAAAGCGTCAACCACTAACAGGAAGGTTTTATCAAGAAATGGACCGGCGAAATCCACATGTAATCATGTCCAAGATGGCTTACAGAGCGGCCAAGGTACAAGAAACTATTTTTGTGGTTGCTTTGGGGAGTATGCATTGCATAGAGAGCACGATTGTGCTATATTTTCAATGGGCATGTCAATTTTTGGCTACCAAATATATTCAAGAGCTAAGGACTTCATATTTACCATTCCCTGGTGATTATCATGCAAATCTTTCAAACACCCATACCTAAATTTACTTGGGATGACATTTGCTTTGGGATGACAGTTCTTATACCCCACATAATACATTCTTCGTGTAATGATAACTCGTTTTGCTTATCTGCAAGGTTTCAACTCTGCACAAGCCACCTAGCTTGGCCAACCTTCTAGCATATATTGTTTAATCTGACCAAGAGTAGGACCAATCGATGTTTCTTCACCGATTTCTTTTACGGTTATTGGGAGAGACTCGATGTTTCCTGAAAATATTAACCCAACAACAGAGCTATAACCCCATCAAATTCATCAAAATCGTCATTCTCATTGAAGGGTAAACGGCTTAAATAATCAACTTTCCCAAAAAGCTTGGTAGATACATATTCTATAGTGGAATTGAAATTTGATAAGAACAACACCCACCTCTGTAGTTTTCTAGTGACGAAATATTGTGTAGTGGTTTAATATTAACGTTTCAATTAGTATCAATTTTTATTTTCTATATTTTTGTGTAATTAATTCTAATTGATTCAACGCATCAATAAAATAAAAATAAGACTCAATGAGGATTTATCCCTTTTAAATTCTTTCTTTAGGAGAATTTAGATATATTTTCATCAATAGCAACAAATAAGGACGGACAATTTTATAATATTCCCAAATTAGTATTATAAGAAAAGTAAGTGGTATCGAATTAACTTAAAATCTAACTAAATTTAACAAACACTAGAGAAGCTGACGGTAAAGTTAAGTGGTTCCGATTACATGCACTCACATGTTATCCAGTTTCTCGTGATAGTTGATGAAGCTGACCAGTTCAGGCTCGATACAGCCGAAGATGTCACCCATCATGCGTCGCACCTCCTCGTTGACTTGCTTATCTATACGCTTCTGCGGTAGAGGTACAGTTGTCGGCTCAGTCTGATTTTCCACACCTGTTCCATCCAGTGTTGTTTGTGTGTTCTGTACATCACACATGGATTAAAATCTTTCTTTAGATACAAATCTTAAAAGTTTATAACTTTCATCTTAGGTGATTAACTGGTTTTGTTCATTATCATGAATGTAAAATCCATGTCAGTACACCAAAAGAGCTATTAAGTGATTTTTATTGGTTTTATTCATTGCTGCTGTCTATTCTCTTTACATATTTTTTAGTTTGAGGTTTACTAACTTACAAAGACTTATCCCTCCTATGCTCCCAATGTATAAAACCATTGTTATAACTTCTCAAGATGTTAGCCAGCCCATATATGTGAAAGCAAAGAAATGGGTGAGGCAGCACAGTAGAAGGCGAGCTGTACTAATAAGAACTGAAGGCAACACCAGGGTCAAAACCACTAATAGCAGTAACACCACAACGGAGCCACGGCCTAATATTGTTAACCCTCCAACCACGACATGACCAACTGTCAATGGCAGTGGATGTGTGAATTGGGGGTCTGTCAATAATATAGTAAACTTATTAGTCATCGTTCCATTTCATTGCTATCTTTGAGCTAATACTACTGTTTTGCCACCAGAGTATGTTTTATGACCAATTCAGGCAATTCACCCTTTCAGTGCTATGGGACGATATATCGTTCTTAGTGTTTCTGCCTAAAAGTGCTAAGGATTGATATATCGTCAATCATATAGTTGATGCGTGTTTATGTATATATTTCAGTTATTTATTAAGATATCGTAATAACATTTGTTGCAATGAAAAGTTAATGAAATTTACTTTCGCGCCATAACTCTTACATCAGCTTTTATATAGTGTATATATTTTTTTCATCACGGTGAAATCATAACATCTGTGGGGCTTGTCTCTTAATGTGTGTGTCATGTCTTCTAACAGCTGGCACTCGTTTGACTTGTTTTCCACTATTTTGGAGTGAATAGCTTGCTTTCATGTGGTTAGTTTATGTTTATTTGCATTGGTGTTTGTTGTTACAAACAAAATGAAAGATAATAGATGCAGTAAATCGCCGGTAAGTGAAAATACAAGGCCTTTCAGAAGCAGTTTTTCTACATTTTCAATGTTTCAATGTTTTTTTTCATTATTCTAATGAAAAAAAGCAATAATTCATATCAAACTTTCAGTATATACCTTTTATAACATGTAATTTTAGATCAAAATACATGTGACAGGTGGCATTGATGTTTTAGCAATGTGTTATATGTCAAACAATTCAGGTTTTTTCCACACATTACAGTTTATACTCTAAATAATGTTGATATTTTGTTAGATAACCCAGTTGTGATATTTATTATAAAGCCCTGCAAAATTGCACTGTTTCCTCAGCACTCTTCGAGGTACAACAGTAAGATGAGGTTCAGAAGCAAAACGGAAGATGACCTAAAACCAGCTCTGCAACAATGGCTCATCAATCGACCATTCTACTCCCTAAATGAATACTACCAACACATCTTCGACTAAATTATTGTAAATTGACTCTACTACTGTTCTTAATGAATATGTAAATAAAGAATATTGTCTATTGTCTATTGTCTATTGTAAGTAAAGTAGAGCATTTTCAGCAAAATTAAAAAAATTATCAGCAATGATTAAACGCTTTCTCAGATGGTAGTACTTTGGTGTAGTGTTCTAATCAAACGCTGACGAGTGAGACGTTTCAAGCCCGCCTACTCTGGCGGCAGAGCAGTGATCTGAATGACAGTTCCAGCTTTAGCTCACAGGTGGCGGTGAGTCAGCTAAAACACCCAGAGACTAAAAAGTTCACAAAATTGACGACAGATGGCATCACCTGCCTATAACCTGCCTGATATTTGACATCCAGTTGTTAGGTTAAACCATTATTCACAAGCCTCACCTTGGTAGTTGGACTGAGCACGTCCAGCTGGAAGAATGAAACGCAAAAGTTCTGCTCGGAAAGGCACACCGGTTCTAGCTGAGCAAGCACCTTCTCCAAGACAAGGTCGAACCTGAGTCGTTCACTGGAGTCGTACTCTGGCCCCCATTGGTCCCTCTCCACCCCCAGAAGGCCGTAGCTAGCGCTTCGGACACGCTCCTCCTTCCCCACCACTCCTGCCCCTGCCAACATTACAAGTAAAATGTAAAATACATTTATCACCACTCTCTACTAGAACATAAATAAGGTGTGCTACTTAAACAACTATTTCAAAAATGGATGAAATGACTTCTTTCAAATTACTGAACCAAATCATTACTTATAAAAATAATTCATACAATATATCCTTGAAAGTCTGGTCAGGGATGTTGAGAGGACATTGTGTCAGTTTCATTAATTTCAATAATACCTAGCATTTTCAAAATGGCTAGCGTTTTCTTTCGTAACCTTATATAAGATAACTTTTTATTTTTAGTGAGGCGTATGTATGTTTTTTTTTAACTATTGAGGTTACTCCACTCAAAATTTAAGTTTTATTTCTTCACTATTAACTGTGGTGAACTGTAACTAGTTTGGTATAGAAGAGTGTTATTATTGTTTCTGTAAAGTAGATGTATAAAATGTCACCACTAAGTTGTGGCGGTACCATTAGAGCCAGTTATCTGTGTCTTGGCGTCGTCGAGGAACTGGCGAATGTCGCGTTCATATATCTTGCCCAGACAGCTGGTGTACACTTTGGTGAGCTCGGTGTACGCCTTGCGGTCCATAACCTTGCACCAGTGCATCAGCTCTGTGTAGCCGGTCAGTTCCCGATGCAGTGTCGTGTGTTTGGGTAACGTTAGGTGACTCGCTGTCTGCTCTCCTGCGTCATTGCCCTACGACAACATCAAACCTGACAGTCACCATTGTTCATATTTGACATCTTACAGTGTCTGGAGGAAATGGATTTGTCGGATAGGAAAGGGACTGTATCAGAAGGTAGGATAGAACAGTCCGGGTCATCCACAAAGAAGCCCATCCAGCCCCAAGGATCCTGTGTCATACCTCAACACCTGTTCACTAGACAAGTAATTACTCTCAAATAACTATAAAAGTCAAACCTAACAACACTCTTACCATAATGTATATAATAGAATGGTGATTTTTTGGTTGGGATTTGTGTACTGCTGTACTTTTGATTGAGTTGGAACTAGGGTTGAGTCCATTCCAAACATTGATTTCTACCGATCCTCAGAGTTGGAATCGGAATTTCAAATTATTGATCAAAGTCAATTCTGATTCCATCAATTCCATGTGAAAGTGTACCGCCGCCGACAAACGACAAAAAAAAGAATTATATTCATTTTCCTTATCACAATGTCATAATACGACAAATTTATCATTGTTTTGAGGAAACTCAGAACTTAAAAATGGACCGATCAAGACAAAATTGTGTATGTGTAAAGATGTATATTCCTAAATTTACTTGGATAAGTTTATAATACAGACACTTACTTACGTACTGCCATGGCCATTTGTAACCCAGTCGCTACTTGGCCTCAGCAACTCAGCGCCTCCATCCGTCTCTATCTTCGGCATCTTCTTCTGCATTCCCAGCTGCCTTGTTGCACTTGGAACCACCATCTTGTCTTTGGTGTTCCCTTCAGTATGTTCTTCAGGTTCAAACCTTTTTCTCTTCTCAATACATGTCCCATCCATTTTAGTCTCTTAATTCTTATTTCTCCTAGGTTGTCTGCAATTTTTACATATCTCTTAATTTCTGGTTGTGCCTTATCCACAATTCTCCATTTTCTCTCATTGGGTCAAAAATTTTCCTCAAAACTTTATTTTCAAAGACTATTATTTTTCTTTCTTCTTTTTTGTTGAGGATTCAAGTTTCTGAACCATATTAATTTACTGATCATATTATAGTTTTGTACAAACACAGTTTTTTTGTGTGGGATAGTTATTTTGGGCTCATTAATTTATTGCAGGCATAGAGACTTTTATTTGCCCCATTTGGTCTATTCTGTATTTCTAGGTCTTCTCTGTTTAACCCTGATATTACAGTACCCAGGTTTGTAAATGTATCTACTTTTCTAAATTTGTGATTTCTAACTTCCATACAATCCTCTTCCCTAAGGTATTCTTGTTTCCTAAGTCTTGTTTGCTTTTTGCCATTAAAAATAAATCATCTGAAAAAGCTAAAATGTCCAGGTTTTGCCGATTTTGATTCAATATTTGAGTTTTACTTCCAAATTTTACGATCCTATTATATAGGAGGGAAGTTCATTCTTCAATTCTTTATACTTGAGACAAAAACAAAAAAATTTTTTCATTTTTTAACAATGTCATAATAATTGATTTTTTATTTTGGGAAACTCAGAACTTAAAAATGACCGATCAAGACAAAATTGTGTATGTGTAAGATGTATATTCCTAACTTGGAAAGTTTATAATACAGACACTTACTTACGTACTGCCATGCCATTTGCTGCACCCATCTGGTTTTTCTGCACATGCCTTTTTTAAACCACCATCTTCTTTTTATATTTCTTCAGGAAACCTTTTCCTTTTACATCAATTTTAGTCTCTTAATTTTTCTTATTTCTCTAGGTTGTCTGCAATTTACAATACACTTTGTATTTTAGTGCTCCACAATTTAATTTCTTATGGGTTAAAAAAATTTTTTCATATTAACTATTTTTTTCAAAATTTATTTAGCTTCAGTTTTGAGATATATCCATTTATTTAAAAATCATATTTATGTGTTTATCATGTACAAACAGCATTTTTATATTAATTTATAGGGAAGGCAAACTTTTATTTGCAGATGTTGGTTGATATTGGTATATGTTGATAAACAGTATCATTGTAAAATGTATCTACTTTCAATGTTCTAACCAACAATCCTCTTCCGTTAATCTTATGTTCTAATAATTCTTGTTTTTGCTATATTGTCATAAAATAAATCATTGAAAGCTGAGTCCAGTTTTGATGATATTTTTTTTACTTTTTGAAGGGATTCTACTAGGGCTATATTAAATAAAGTGAGGGAGAGTTCATTGCCTCGTCTAACTCCTGTATCTACTTCAAAATCATCGGATGTTTCTCGCTCTACGTTAAACTTGCATCTTGAGTTAATTTGCTTAAACTTACGTACTAGCGTGGCTCCACAAATCTTAATTGATTCTTAGCCTCATAGGCCAGCCTCCTCCACATTCTATTCTATCCTTCGCCAAGTTGTCTGCACCCAAGGTCCTAATGTCTTTATTAACTTGATCAGTCCATCATAATTTTGGCCTTCCCAATGGACACTTTTCCTTAGGCGTGACACAATTTGGTAGCTTAAAGTTTTGCTCCATCACCAATTGTTACCAAGAGATTGAAATAAAATAAACACAGTACATTGTATTTTAGTGCTCTAATATTAATCTTATGGAGGATAAGGAAGAACTAATATTCACCTATTAACCTATCACTTTTATTGATTTTTGATTGAAATTTTTTATTTAGCTTCATGTGTTTAAATCCATCGATTTATCCTTAAAATTCCTAATTTATGTGTTTATCATGGCAGCTAACACGCATACTCTTTTTCCACGTTAATCATATAGAGAAAAGAAAAAATAAGATGTTGGTTGATAAAACTTGGTATATGGTCCAAGGTCCAAATAAAAATTGATCATGGTAAAAATGCCTACTTTCAATGTTCCTCACGGCAGTAAACCTGCATACTCTTTTCCGTATTAATCTTATGGATAATAGGCAAACTAATGATCAAACTTGTCATATATTATTATTTTAATACTATTGATTAGGAAATTTGTTGAGTACGGAGATCCGTTACGAGGGAGATATTTTCACCTATGTAAACATTCAGTATATGTAAACATTTGCAATGCAAATATTTTAGCTATATATCAATCAAAATTGGATTTCACAAATTAGGTTACATGAGATAATCAGGCATATTAATCCTATGCGTTACTGACAAGAAATTAAACAATTATGCTCACCAGATATATGAAAAGGTTGTTGAGATGTCGAGAAATGATTTGGGAGAATTTGCTCTTCCACTTGTCAAAACGTTTCTTCTGATCTTGAACAGCTTTCAGACGAACCAAAGCTGGATGAATCTCTGCATTCATAACAGCCTGTGCCCAACAGCCCAACAGTGGATTAAGTCAACCAATTATCACTAAGGAAGATAGTGTTTAGTTTGTGATTTTTTTTCTTTTGTAAATAAAGTTTTAGTGTCTATATGCAGCACTTAAAAACATCAGTCATAATCAAATCCACTTTTAATCATTGAAATAGTGGGATTAATAATCGTAATATCTTTGAGATTCGACGATTTCAGAAATGTGAACGTACAGTAAACCTTCTCATATCCAGACCCTATTGATATCCGGACTTTGAAAGAATGCAAACATTGAAAAACACTCTAGGTGGCCAATGTTTGTTAACCCAGTAGTCGCAAACGATGTTTGTGGGCCGGTTAGTATCGCGTCGGTCGCTGCATGTGGGGTTAAAGCCATGTGGGCAGCAGTCATGTTCAAAAGCGGAGTGGGGGGAACGATGATTCACCCTAGTCCCGGGTGTGTGAGTCTTGAGCGCTACTCTCTTTAGTCTGTGCTATCTGGAGCAAGGTCACTGACTCACGAAACAATAAACCTCGCCAACACCTGTCCCTACCCACCACAATAGCCAATGCTTCACGTGTACTGTAGTGACATCACCCACATCAGGGGTTCAGTCGCCGTTGTTTTACTAGAGTAACCTAGTCTTTCTTGCAACAGTTCGTTTTTTCGTTGTTTCGGGTAGGATGAGTGCTACAGGTGAATAAGTTATTATGGCCGGAAAGAGAAAAAAGGTTGCCATTACGATGGAGAATAAACTTTGCGTTGTAGCAATTGTATTACTCTATGTAATATACCGTGTTTGTGATATATCACGTAATTTTTTGGGTTTTGATGTTATTAAAGTGGTAGTATTACAATCAAAATTATGTTTTTTTTTAAATATCCGATTTAATTATTCACCTCTCAAATCTGGATTTTTTGCTATCCGGATCGGCCACGTTAGTCTGGATATGAGAGAGTTTAATGTAGCTTTTTATATTAATTTTTTATGACAAATTCAAGAGGGTACCATTAAATATTCTTTGATGGATGAATGTATCAGTGCTTACAGTTTCTGTTGAAATGCCATAATGATTAAGTGTACAGTTGATGTTGACAAGCAAATATAGTAGGATAGAATGCTGCTGAATGAAACTGAAGTGTTATGATAAATTTGTATGAGAAATTAAACATTGAAAACCATAGGTGGCATGCTTTTATCTTGATGAAAACCAAATGACAAAATCAGAATC
Organism: Nephotettix cincticeps; assembly: GCA_023375725.1. NCBI lineage: Eukaryota > Metazoa > Arthropoda > Insecta > Hemiptera > Cicadellidae > Nephotettix > Nephotettix cincticeps. The sequence continues at coordinate 36,448,423 of CM041788.1, forward strand.
TTCATCGTCATGTTATTCATTGCCATGATTGTTGTTGTCATTGTCTTTAAAACAAGTTGCAGTACAGTTTTAGTTTTCTATCAAGTTATCTAAAATTTCAAAATTCAATCATAGTCACACTTACCTGCAGAGCTCTCCCAGCAGCTATTGCATCTCTCAGACCCTCTTTGGTGGTCAGGTCTGCATCTATCAAGGTGTCCTGGTGCTTCTTGGGTAGTTCTAGTTGAGACTGTAAATAAAATTACAGTAGAAACTCAATTAACCGTCACCCTTTTAACTGTCACTCTATAATCTGACACTGCTCATCTTTTATTGGCATGCGCCGTAGTAGAGCACTGCAAGCTATACAGTGCGCTGTGCACAGCATAATAGATATACAGTAAGTTATGTAAAATTGTGATTGCAACTGTCCAAGGTGAAAAAATGCCTACATCTACTGGTTTGGGAAGCAAGAAGAAGCAAATGATGAAGATATTCTTCTTATCAGAAAAATACATAGCAAAGGTGTTATTCAGCCGCCGTCACCATTGGATCAGGTCAGTAATCTTATATATTCTCTAAAACAAGAACTGTCTGGATAATATTTTTTTCTGTCCAAGGATTTATTATTTTTTGTTTAATAGGGGGTATTTGGCCACGAGAAATTAATTGGAGCAGGGTTCAACAGTTGGAAAAATCTAGTTTTCGTCCTACAGCTATAACTTTATGGGACTACCTTTGTAAGGTTAATCATAATTTTCCAAATAATTTATAATTGATATAGAGAGATCTTAAACATTCCTGTTGCAGCATACCTGCGTACTCAGTGAAATTCCAAATCAATAATATGGCAATAATAATACAAGTATATGACAAAATTGATCAATCAATGCCTGTTGATAAATTAGAGCCTTTGCCTATTCTCTGTAACATTAACATGGGAAAGAATATGCAGGTTTGCTGCTTTGAGGAACACTGAAAGTAGGCATTTTTACCATAAACTATTTTTATTTTGTCTATACACTAAGTTTTTTCATTATCTGGACATAAATAAAGGAGTTTGCCTATTCTCCATAAGATTAACATGGGAAAGAGTATACAGGTTCGCTGCTGTGAGGAACACATAAACTATGATTTTAGCATAAACGTATGGATCCAAACCACATGAAGCTAAATACAACGTTTCACACACACACACACACACACACACACACATATATCTTATTTATAATATTATAAAGAAGAGGTGGTTTCTGTATGTTTGTTTGTGTCTATTACATTAATCGTTATCCTCTCCCAATATTTGACATATGTTACTTTGAAATGTTGTAGACACTCCTGTTTTGTCATTTTGTAAACAATGAAGAATTAATTAACAATACATTAAATGTATCAGTAGAGCCTACACCTTTCAGCCTTTTTAGCCCGTGCGAAGTACGGGTACTTTGGCTAGTATATATATATAATTTTCAATGACTTGTTTTTGGTCTCTGGGCACCTAAAGACGAAAAAATAACATAGTCCCAGGATTAAGACTTGCCATGAGAACTATGGTAATGGCTTCTTCCCTATGGGAAATTCGCTAAAAATGAATGCTTCTCTTGCTTTGGCTGCAGTGACGAGTCCATTACATAAAATGGCTACGTAACATGGTTAATTACACAATATACTTACAATAACTTTTTCTAGCTCAAATAAAAGCTTCTGGTTGTTACGGTTTGCTACTTCAATCAACATATTCTTCTCTTCCATCTTATCCATAGTGTTACGAATATGGCAAAGAATATTATCGTAACCATTTAACTGTGTCTCTACTTTTTCCACCTGAAAATAACAATAATATCCCTTAAGGAATGTTCAACATTTTACTACTCTCTCTTTTTATTTACTATCTTCTATACCTATGAAATGGTAATACCAAATTTATTGCTTCAAATCATGAACAAAGGTTATATAGGCCAAAATGTTTCTATCTTAGTGTTGGTTGTAGTTATTTCTTCTCATTGTACCTGAGCGATTTTATTATCAATTACATTTACACTTTACCCTCCTGGGATTTACAGAGATGATACAACAATATGCCTTAGTATTTATGAGTATTTGTTAAAATGGTTCATTATTATAATAGTGAGTGAATCAAAGTTTTACTTTGAGATCTTTGGTAGCCTTCTGTATCAATAGTAGTCAGTATTTAATAATCACGTCACGGCACTTTATTAAAACGGATTGTCAAGCTGCGTGTCAATGGGTAATATTCACTCCGTTAAAAAGCTATATTTTATTAAATTCTTAAGTGATTATTTCAGAAGTGTAATTTGAGCTAAATTGTGAAAATATAAATTTAAAATGTACATAGAGGCTATAATTTAATACTTAATAGTAGTAATTTAAAATTCCTAATGAATATCTTACCTCTGAAATGGCAACCTCTAACTGATTCATTAATTGAGAAACTTGCTTTTCTGAGGCTAAGACGCTATGCACATTTTCCTGAAAAAAGAAACACTTGTTACATTATATTCCAGAATATGAGGTTTTGAAGTTTTTCGCTTGCTAGCAAAACACAGCTAGTGAACTGAATCCACATATATATTGAATTTTCCATCTTAAAAGGGTGACTAATAGTTCTGACAATGAATGTACTAAAACCAAAATAATATCCTTTGCAAAAAGCTTGAATACTATGGAGTTGTAAACAAAGAATTTATGATTTTTAACCTAGAAGTTGCAAGCTTTTTACTCTTAACTGTAACATAAAAATAATTACCAATATCTTCTTGAAATGTAAAAGTTTAAACAAAAAAAGCATAAAACATGCCCCCCCTTATAACCACTAACCATAAAAGCAAAACAGGTGTCCATTGCAATTCCAATTAAGCCTACAAATGCTGTCAACTTCTACCCAAGCCGGCCACCGTTTATTTAAGATGGGCCCCTGTTTCCGCTATACCACACATTTGCAAGCCAAATTGGGAATGCTCATGGTCGGGATTCGAACCCTAGCTCTTCCGAATGGCTAGAACGTTACGCTCGTCAGTGTAGCGCGTTAGCTGGTTCAGCCACTCAGTGCATAGGAGTCGAAAACGCTTACTTGGTTATAGACATGCCCGGTGCCGGTTGCATGCCCCCAGAGGGCAACACAGTCACGTAGGCGCTAGTGTCTAACAAGTTCACTAAACTAACGACAGATGCCTACACCTGCCACTTCATATTGAATATGTAAATGCGTCAAGAATTACGACTTTGCCAGTTCTAGGGTTAAAACTTATCTTGAAAATAGAAAACAAATGGTTAGCTTTGACAATTTGAACCTAGGCTTTCTAAATGTAACAGCAAGTGTACCACAAGGCTCAGTCCTTGGACCTACCGTATTCTGTTTTTGGTCTTTGTGAATGATTTTAGCCTTAATGTCTCTGTGTTCTCTGTTGTATATGCAGATGATACCACTTTGATAATGTTTTGTCAAATGTCCAATCCCAACTTAGTGTAGCCCTAGAAGAAGCAAAATTATGGTTTTTATCTAATAACTAGCTGACCCGGCGAACTTCGTAACGCCTAACAGTAAAGATGTGTTAACTTTCAGATTGGCCATGTTCTTAAGTCGAATAGCATTACGAATTTGTTGTGAAAAGTTAGATATTCTGGGTCGCGTCATAGTTAATAACAATACTGAAACGATAAAACATATTAATAACATTCCCACAAAACAAATAAATCTGAGTGGATTGATTCACAATTTTTTTATCCAACTTAAAAACAAACAAAACCTAACTGTAACTTTTATAGGAAAGATATACAACAGCTGATTATTATAAAAAACTTAATATGTATAAACACTGTAAATATTTTTTATTTGGCCGACATAATTATAAACACGTGACTTTTAATCAGACAGAAAATAAAAATAAAAATACATAATCCCCAAAAATCGTAAACTATTAACGTGGTGAATAAATCTGTTCATTTTGTACAGTATACATTTACAATGTTGTCACTAACATCAGACAAAAAGTCTCTAGAACCCACATTTTTTGTCCCTAGAAATCCCTAGATTTCTCTAAAATATCCCTAGAAAAATCCCTAAAAACCACAATTTCAGTAATTTTGTTAAATTATTATCATTTAAGATAATTATATCAAATAGGTTTTGTTTTTACATTGTTATACACCTATAATATTAGTGTCCACACTTCAGAACGTACTCAGTATTGTTTACTGTTTATATTTTGTAATAATTGTATGTATCCTTAGTACAATTGTTGAGGCTTCATTTAGTTAAAGCAAACATTTATTATAAGCACAATAGTAATTTCTAAGTTTATGCAGAAAGTACTGCCTTTGACTATCCATTTTAAAATTGATAATCAAAGGTAATACATTTGTGGTTATAATACATGCTATAGACTAAGTATCCTTCATCTATGGTTTAATCCTCTATGTCTACGTGAAAACTGACACTGAAAGCAATCTGATGATATTACTCATTACTGACAAGCTGACATTCTACCGTAGGTTATGTTTGTGTTTACATACAATTTTGTGTATTAGTAAATATAGTTGCCTATTTAAAACACAGTAGACCAATTCATAAATATTCAGTTTAGTGCCAAAAGTGTTATGTGTGTGTGTATATATATAGGTGGTGTGTGTAAGTAAAGTAAGTTTGTGAGCGTTCTGGTTTAAGGTTTGTGAAGTTTTAATAACATTTAGGCCTATCCTCTAAAATGAAGAAATCAAACCCAGACAGTAAACAAACATTAAAAATCTCTGATTTTTTTAAAAAGCCTAAGCTAGGTGATATTAAACCCAGTAATGAGGGTAAGGACTCAGCAATAGTCAATAAAATAAGCTCCAATGTAAAAGTTACTGTTGCGGAGGCAATGCCAGGACCTAGTTCAAGTAAAGATGAAGTTCAGCCCTCAACAAGCAGTTATTCCCCAGCATTTGAGGATGTTGCTGATACTGTAGAGGTGGAAACAACTGTTCAATATGAGGATCATGGAAGTGAAAAATCAAAAGAAAAGACCAAGAAGCGATCTTATGTCCAAAAATATTTAACCTCATGGGAGGCAATGCCAGAATGCAAAGGATGGCTATGCAAATCCACCAAAACTTCAACCAGTGGTGATCTGGCGTACTGTAAGGTCTGTGACCAGACACTAGCTTGTGGTAAGTCAGAATTACTACGCCATGCACAAAGGGCCAAACATGTAGCTTTCATGGCCTCAATCAAATCAAAGAAAGATCTTCGAGAGTCAGTGCAAAGTCCTTTAGACTTAAGTGTACGTAGAGGAGAACTGAAATGGGCTGCAATGTTAGCTGAAAAAAATCTACCTCTCTCATTGATAGACACCATAATTCCTCTGGCAGAATATATTTATGGTGATTCAAACATTGCAAAACAAATGAAATCTAAAAAGACCAAAACTACATCTTTAATAAAAAATGTTCTTGCTCCTGAATTCAAAAGTTTATTATGCGAAAAATTAAAGAATTCAAAATATTCATTGATGATGGATGAAACCACAGACTGTGGATCTATTAAGCAGTGTGCCTTTAGTGTCATGTTTTATGATAACATTTTACATGAAGTCAAAGTAAATTTCATTGAAATGATAGAATGTGAAAAGGGTGATGCTGACCACTTATATGGCTTACTAAGGGGTATGTTGGCAAAGAATGCCATAACCACTGAAAACCTTGTAGGTTTCTGCAGTGATACCAGTACCACCAATGTAATGGTAGGTTCTACAAATTCTGTTTTTTCAAGACTTAAGGAAGATTTTCCCCAGATCTGCCTGTTAAAGTGTTCAAGCCATTTACTTAATTTAGCAACCTCGTGGGCGTGCAAGAAATTACCAAACAACGTCGAAGACCTATTGAGGGATGTATACGCTCACTTCCATCGAAGCTTCCAAAGGCCAATGAATCTCAAAGAATTTCAGGCGTTTTACAATATTGTTGAACATCAAATTTTAGGTGTTAGCCAAACAAGGTGGCTCAGTTTAAAAAATTGCATTGACAGGGTCTTGGAACAGTATGAAGCCCTAGCTCAGTATTTTAGGCTTCAAGTGTTTGAAGATCCCTCAACCACAACCTACAACATACTACATACTCTTCAGAGGCCAGACACTAAATGCTATTTGGAGTTCCTTACATACATACTGGACTTGGTCAACGGATTAAACATTTTGTTTCAAACAGATGGTCCTGTACTTCACCATTTGCACCCAGAAATATGCAAGCTCATTAAAGATCTTTCCCTGAACTTCTTAAATGTTAGTTAAGTCAGGGAAACAGAGACCAATCAGATTGATCCTCAGGACGAAATAAACTTCCTCCCTCTCAGCAAAGTATATTTGGGCGTAAACACATCCCAAATTATAAATGGTGTACCTGAGACTGAAAGAAATGTTCTAGGCCTATATGAAAAATGTAAAAACTTTTACATCACATTAATTAGTGAACTACAAAAGAGGTTTACATTTGATGATGATTTGTATTCCTTTATAAATGTGCTTGATCCTCGTAATGCAATAGAATTGAAAGTTGAATCTCTCCTTCCGATATTTATAAGATTCAAAAATTATTTAACTGATGTAAACATGACTGAAGTATACAATGAATGGAGGGGTCTTGGCCTACTCCCACCTGAGAGGCTTGGATTCACATTAAACTCAACAAACTCTCCCAGTACCTCATCTTTCTGGAAACAAGTTTTACCATTGAAAATGCAGCTGGTAAAAAAATGCACCCGAATTTGGAAAAGGTGATTTCCATTCTGCTATCATTACCCAGTTCCGATGCAGCTGTAGAAAGAGTGTTCAGCCAACTTAGGTTAATAAAAACTGTCCACAGAAACAAACTGCATACTGACACAGTTGAAGCTCTGATGTTGACAAAACAAGGTATAGGAAGCTGTTTTGAGTTTTGAACCATCTCCTTCACTTTTGAATGAACCTAGGTCAGGGCTTCAGGATAATAGACATTGATACATTACCTTAACATAAGGCTGTTTTTCATTTCTGTAAGGTGTCTTTTTTGTAACATGTTTATATTATTTTATTTAATCAACTTAAGTAATTTTCAATTCATGTACCATATGTTTTTATAGTTTAGGTAGGCCTATATAAATTTTTATTAAATAAATGTATTTTACAAATTCATAGGAATGAGTCAGTTGAACTTTTAAACAGAATAGTTTTATAACTCTCTTTGAAAACTTAACTTTGTTTGGTTAGAAGAAGTATTTATATTAAATAGGTATATATTTCATAAAAGTTATTTGACAACAGAATTTGAGTGAATAAACTTTAAATAATACTGTTTGGAAGTTATTTGGCCTGACCTAACCCATAGCAATAAAATTCCCTGTTATGGATTCCTCAAGGCATTTTGTCCCTAGAAATCCCTAGAAAATATAATGTCACTAGAAAAACCCTTTCAGGTCAAAAATGTCCCTAGAATCGGGACATATCCCTAGAAGTGACAACACTGTACATTTACTTCATAGTTTTACATTACTGAATGATTCAGATGACATTGGATAGTAAAGCATATTGCTAATGGAAAGTAAAACAACAGCTGTAGCTTTAAAAATCAAATGTTTTGATTGTAGATAATTTGTAAACAAACTTATTCCCCATAAGGTTAACATTAGAAATTTAAAACGTTATAAAATGGAAACTAATTGACTTTATGGAAACTGAATATGCCTAAAGCATGACCGGAGCAGAGACGAATCCGAAAAATCAAACATCATTAAAATCGGTCCAGTCGTTCTCGAGTTATAATGCGTGTAACTGACTCGACTTTGTTTTATATATTTAGCAAATGAAGATAAAACAGAAGATATAATTTTTTTTTTTTTTAGAAACCACCTTGATTTAGAAGATAAATTTTTTAAACCTGTCAAATTACTCGGTGTATATTTAGATAGTAAGCTTTGTTGGGAACAACATGTTAACCAAGTTAGTATTAAGTTAGCTAGGGTAACTTGTCTTTTAAGGAAATTGAAAACATGTGTTAGTTTAGAAGTTTTGACCATGATTTATTTTGGTCTATTCCACTCCCATCTAATATAGTATGTCATTAGATTATGGGGGAATTCTTCCACAGCCATAAAAGTATTCATCTGGCAAAAGAAAGAAATTACGGTGATTTGTGGCCTATCTTCAAGAGAATCATGCAGACTTGTTTTCCCTAGGATGAACATAATGCCTTTTCCATGCCTCTATATTTACCATAACCTTGTTTTTGTTAAAAAGCACATTGATTCTTTTAAGGGGTTGCCTCTGTTCATAGCCACAACACAAGACACAAAGATAATTTAGTTAGACCAAGCATCAGATTAAATAAATTAAGACCATAGTTACCATCAAGTATTGATGTTTAATAAAATACCAACCATTTTAAAATTGTTACCATTCCAGACATTTTGTACAGTTTTAAGTAAGTGGCTTAAAGCCAAAGTGTTCTATTCAACAGAAGAATATCTCAACTGCATGCACATGAAAGACATTGTGCATTGGTAATACCATATAAATTCCAATTATTTGTAACTGACGAAGCCTATTGTATCGTCTGATGTCTAACGGCCAAGAAAGATCTTGTATCTTGTAATCATTCTCTTTCCCATGTTTATCTTATAGAGAATTGGTAAAACTCTCTTATTTATTACGGATATTGGTCAAACTTGTTATATATTATTATTGATTTCGAAATTCGATGAGTACGGATTACGGATATACGTAGTACGGATATACGGAGTACGGTTTTGCTGCAACAGGGGTACTTTAATTTTATGTATCGAAGAATGCATTCCTGCATACAGGCCAATATTGGCCCATGCGGGAACTTTTTTTCCGTTACCTGTTTAATTACACATGTTGTAAAATTTTATGTATATTTTTGGTAATAAAATGGATTTGCTTAGATTAGAAATAACTAATTTCCGAGTAGAAAAGGTCTAATGTCCAGGAAAATTCCGGTTTTCTTGTAATATTAAGCTTAAAATCTAAAAAATTAACATTAAGCTTATGGAGAATCAAATGTAAACAATACGAATCAAAACATCTGTTTATAACCGTTTGACAGTTCTTGATTGAAGACTGCGGGGAACAATATAGAGGTTATGCATTAATATTTATTTTATGAATTAAATAAATGCAAAATTATCAGGTTACTAAACAATTTGTTGAGTGAAGATGGCCAACATACCCCATCAAGGATGGACAGGTCTCGGGCCAAAGTCTCCATGAATGCTTCCGCATTGCTCACTGCCGTCTCACAAGAAGCCATCAGCTGTTCCAGGTCCATCGTCTCCTTCTCCGTCAACGCCTGGTAGTCTTCTCCCTCACCTTCCACTCCCACTTCTCCACCTGTAACCATGAGACTCAACGACTCAGAGATCTAAAACATACTTTCTCACTGTAAAAGTGAACTAAATATTACACATCTTTAAATATCACACTATTTAATTCTTGTTGAAATGACATTTATAAAACCTCACAATTCAAAAGTTAGCCACCAAATTGTTTTAGATATATTATAACAACAAATCATCAATCTGAACCCTCTGCCCTGAGGTTAAATAAGAAACTGTTTTGTGTGTTATATCAAATGTTTAACATGTAATGTATATGTGTATATGATATAAATGTAGGCATCAAATTTGATCTTAAACAGACCAATACACACACACACACACACACCACTTCAAAAATCACTTCATTGAGTTCAGGAGACTCCAAAACGGACCTCCACCAAAACCTCAAATTGATATATATATATATATATATACATATAAGCAGTAAGCCCATCCTTTGAACGGGTTTTATAATTCAGTAAAAGAAAAAAGATTATCATACCAAAATGTAAACCTGAAATGCAAAAAAATCAGTACGAAGAAAATAAATTAATGACCAGCTTTATTGCTTTACAATTAAATAGATTAGAACATTAATACCATTATTAAAATTAGTTATGTGTTAAAATAACTTCTTAATATAGTATATTTGGGTTTAAAATCACGGGCCAATACAATCTAACTATTATTGATTTTAATTTTACAGCTGTTTGTTTTCCTTTCTTTTGATTCATTAAAACACAAAGATTATTACCAGTAGGTAATTCATTGAAAACTGAAAGCAAAATTGTGACTATACCACATGAAAAGTGGGTTTTTAACTTATCCTTATCTACTTTTCAAGGAGTAGCGGACAATTTCAAGCATTGAAAAACCTTCTCTGGAATGTAGAGAATGCATGAAATAAGTTTCATTGTTATCAGTTCTCCCGTTTTTTTCGGAGAAGAGGACATAAAATGCCTCCTGGAGCGCACAGACAAACAGACACAAATTGAGATAAGACTTGTTTCAACTTCTCTAACGCATGAATCGTAAAAAAATAATAACTCTGAGCAATGTACAGACGAAACTCTAATTTTATTTAGACACTAGCTGACCCGGCGAACTTCGTAACGCCTCACAGTAAACACATGTTAACTTTAAGATTGGCCATGTTCTGAAGTCGGATAGCAATAGGGCTTCATTGTAAAAGGTTATATATTCTGGGTCGCTGCATAGTGAATAACAATACTGAAACGATAAAACATATTAATATCATTCCCATAAAACAAATAAATCTGAGTGGATTAATTCACAATTTTCAAATCCATTCCAAACACAAACGAAACCTAACTGTAATACGGCTTTTATAGGAAAGATATACAACAGCTGATTATTATAATAAACCTAATAATATAAACATTGTAATTATCATATAAACACGTGACTTTAATCAGACAGAAAATAAAAATATAAATACATAATCCCCCAAAACCGTAAACTATTAACGTGGTGAATAAAGCTGTTCATTTTTTACAGTACACATTTACTTCATAGTTTAACCTTAATGAATGATTCAGATGGCATTGGATAGTAAAGCATACGGTATTGCTAATGGAAAGTAAACCAATCAGCTGTAGCTAAGAAATCAAATGTTTTCATTGTAGACAATTTGTAAACAAACTTACTCTCCATAAGGTTAACATTAGAAATTTAAAACGCCATAAAATGGAAACTTATGGGGTTTTCGAAAATATTTTTTCACTAAAACCTTCCCGGACACATATAGAGCAACTTCCTAAAATTTCATGGCGATCGGATGAGTAGTTTGGCAACGCATAAAGGACATACAGACATACATTCAATTTTATATATAGAGATAATATATTTATATAATAAAATTAATATTTTGAGAAAAACAATACTTCTCTTTACACTATAGCACACATTGTCCTCTAACTGCCTGAGGCCAAGGTATTTTTATTTATTTTTTTAAGTATCCATTCAGAGAACAGGTCTAATATACCTTTTAACACATAAAAACATTTAATAACTTTTTACTAAAACTTCAAGTCTATTTACCTGACACTATTATGTACCAGACACTTTTAATGTATAAAAAATTAAATTATCATCAGTTAAAAAATATTAATGTTTCTAGTTTCAATTATATACAACTAAATGATTATAAAGCGATTCTTGAAATCCATTAACACAGTAAAAAATTAGATGATTTCATAGAGTATGACATCATAAACAGTTCATACATTACTCCAATAGTTGAGATCATCATCAGTCTATTCTTTGGTTTGCTATACATCAATGTCTCTGAAGAAACTTAAGTCACGTTTCAAAACTAAGGATGAAGGTAATTTGCAAATTAATAGATATGATACATTCAAAGGTACCTACTGTGGTTAAGTAGTTAAGTAAAGCATGTACATATTCTCATAAACCTGTTGACTTACCTCCCAGATTCGATACTTGAGTTTGGGCTTGGTTTGGGCTCAGTTCTCCAGAAATCCATTCTTTGGGTAAGTTTTTGAATTCTGGTCTCTCTTTTAAAGAGTAGTTTGAGCATTGCTAGAAAAATTATTAAATTTTAAAACATAATATGTTTCAAAGAATGTTGAATAAATTTTGTACACATAAATAATTGGAAGTAAAAGTTGTGTAGAGGGTTTATGACATTAATAAACAAACTAATTTAATTTGATTAATTTATAAACAAAAAACATCACTCACTATTTAATCATTTTAGCATAACTAATGGCACGTTGAGAGGGTGTGACAACCAGGAAGTTACGTTGCCTTGGTTTAAATTCTTTTGAATAACTGTGAAATAAGCAAACCTTTACTGCAATATTCTTATTTTGTTCTTGTTCTTGCTTATTTGTTTCTTATTCTTATAATGCAAATTTATTCACAATATTATAATGGTTTTAATCAACGACTTTCCTTTTTGGGGTCCCTAGGCATTGGCCCTCTTTTCCCACCCACTTCTCAGCGGCCCTGATTTTTAACCTAGGAACATCCCAATACAGTCAACTTTCAATAATTCAAGGGACCATGATTTTTGTTCGAGTTAGAGCGGTAACTCTTGGTTAAACTTTATTTATCGGAGTAACCAGGTATAAAAAATACCAAGGTAAATAAATACTAGTTACAAAGTAAATAAAAGTGTACTGTAATCCATAAGGCCTTTATCTCCTGCTAATTAAGTAATATATACTAACTTTTAACACTTAAATACTTGCACAGGGTATTTTAAACACTCTAGGAAGATAAATGTGTGTCTGCATCAAACAGGTGTCGGTTAACCTGCCATCGATCTCAGTAGGCGTACCTTCGAACTATAGCCTGTACAGTAGCTCCAACTGGTTATTGTCAGTATGAAATGAGTTGATCGAGTTATATGACTTTGTGTTAGATTGCAGTGCGCCAGTAAAGCTTATTGAAAATTTATAATTCTAAATAGACAAAAACCAGTCTGTTAACAATATCTAACACTAGATTTTTAAAATAAAAACAATTTCTAACTAAATGAAAGTTTTATTATATTTAAAACCAATGTCATAAATTTTATATAGTTCCTATAAAAGTTTTTCTCCTCATAAAACCCTTACTCTCGGAAGCGCTTCTATCCAGCAACTGGTGACCATCGCGCGACGGTCAATTATCAGGCAGGTAGTCAGGCATCTGTTGTCAATTTAGTGAACTTTCAAGTTGCTGAGAATTTTGCTAACTTATCGCCACCTAATGTTGGAATTAACTCTTGTAGTTCTTTGCTTTGTCGCTAGAGTAGGCTATGCTTTATAGCCACCACTTAAACACTTTTTCAGACAATGTGAACTTAGCGTAACCAGCTAAGGCATGTCACTGACAAGTGAAACGTTAAAGCCTAACTGAATTACGCAAAACCCCACCATGAGCAAGCCCATTTTGGCTTGAAAATGTGTGGTAAAGTGGAGGGAGGGCCCACCTGATATAAACGGTGACCGGCTTTGGTGGAAGTTGATGGCATTTGTAGGCTTAATTGGGATTGCATTAGACACCTGTTTTGCTTCTTTTACTATTATACGGTTAAGGGGTGGAACATGTTTTTTTGTTTAGACTGATTATTAAAAGAAGGGTTGCATAATGATTTTTTTATTCAGTTAAGGCTAAAACACATACGAGTTGTAAGGTTAAAGCCTAAAAATTTAACATAATTATGTTAGTAAATTACCTTCCAAAGAACGATGAGGAAACATTGCCTCTCCTGAAGATTCATTGCATACCACTTGTAAATTTTGTCAAAATGAAGGTCAAACTCATGAGTGTCCTGAAAATTAAAAATATTTTAAAAAGTGCAATTTTTTCCTTCAGAATCTACAGGTATCATTTGTATCACATTAAAACATTCTTAAGTTTCAAGTGATTCTTAATGAGTTATAAATATGGTACCATCAGTAGTAAGACAGAACAAAACTCATCCATAAAAAACAAACAAAAACAAAACACTGTATGTTGTCTCAGGATGCTCAGTTGTTTTCTTGCGTAAAGTGTAAACCAAAAAATGAATTTATTCCTCATTTATCAACCATTTTACATAAAGCTTAATAGGCTTATGCAGTTTAACCTTTCATCACCCAATAATTTACATTTTAAATAGTTTCTATTATCTTCATAGGTGAGGGGAAGGGGGTGTGAGTTGGTTATGAACTTTAACACAAGTGTTTGATATTTATTAGTGTAGCCAAATATCTCATTTTTTTATAAACCGAGTTATTATCTTTCTGGTAAATTTAAGCCCTCTACTACACGTCCGGCTACTTACGTTTTTAAGTTAGGTTACTAGACACTCACGGACTGTAAGTGCAGATTTGCTGTAACTTGGAATTTCATGTATATGTCAATGCAATTTATAACTTTATATTTATTTTTAGGTTAGATAAGAGTTGTAAAACAATAACATTTCATTAAAAATTATGTATTATAATTTCAAATAAGTTATTTACGCGTTAATTGTTAAATAATAAAATGTACTCCTTTCACTTAGAATTCTTACAACAAAATATCATTTTTTGTATTAAAAAATGTCTTCAATTTCATCTTCGTTTCCAAACTCTGAAAGTTCACTATCACTTTTATGGTCACTATTTCTGTCTATTTCAATAATATTTTTATCTCCAGAATCACCAGGACCAAACTTATCCTCAAACATCGCAATAATGTCATCATCACTTTGCCTGACATAAGCCATAATGGAAATTAATATAATTTACAAGTTTTGAATAAAATATCGTATGTAAAAGCAATACACTGTATAAAATACATTATAAAATTATTACATTTGCAAAAACAAGCTACAGTATTCAAAATTCAAGTGTCACTAAACACATGAGCGTGGACTATCAATCTGCAACCGACCCCAGAGCCTATTCAAATGCACTGGGGGTTGAAACGAAACCAGTTTTGGCTAGAGAGAGTGGGAAGGGGAAGGAAGACAGCCGCTCACCACCCTGTGCAGTGTGGCTAACTGTAAAAAAGAAATTATGTTGAAGTGAGGACTGTGAGTCACCGGCACACGTAGTAGAGGGTTAATATTCCAAGTCCTACAACATCAGTATGTACACTACATATAATAACGTAATAACTCACCGAGGAAGCCGTCTTGCCATCAACAAGTGCTAGGCTACTCAAACTCCATGATCGTTTCTTCTTCATTACATTTTTATCTGTCTTTTTTACCTGAAATAAAATACAGTAGAACTTGGTTATAACGTTATTGAAGGGACCACACAATTAATGACGCTATATCAGAGTGACACTATAAGAGAGGTTACATATTTAAAACCGAGGAAAAATAGAAAAACACATTTTTTACATGAAATTAAGACTTTTAATGAAGGTAATTTGAAATACACATAAAAGTTTATGTTTATGACTGACTGAACTACTCTATACTATATAAAAAATCGAATTTAAAAATTTTGCAATGAAGTTCGGCATGGTGAATTCAACTGTTGGTTCGATTTTAATAAACAAGCCCGAACACACGTCTGCTATCTTACGTGTCTCCTCACACGCTCTTATAACTCACACCTTTTCTTTAATCGGCAAAACCTTTCTCTTAACCCTTGCCATTATTTTTTAATACTGTAATACTGTACTGTCGTAAATTAAAATAACGAAAAACAAACTGTAAAACACGTACACTGAACTAACAATAGCTGCACGAACTGTAGGTTCGTACGTACGGTATCAGTGTTTTGACGCGACGTGAGTCACTGACACTGACCTTGATGACGGCGACAGAGGATATAGGGTAGGGGGAGGGGGCTAGGGTGGTTAGCGGTAAGACAGCAATAAAATGCCGTTTCTAAAAATAGAATGTAGCTAAACAATAGCCACAGCCCTCACCGAACTTTCTCTATTTAGCTATATGTTGCCTTCATCTTGGCCTGTTTTTCTTGACATTATATACGAGGTTTTAGAATTTACTGACGATATATCCGAGGTTTTACCTATGTAAATACCTATAGTTTGGCGGGACCTAAAAATAAATAACGTTACATCCGAGTTGATGTTAACGCCGAGCCCGCAATAACCAAGTTGCACTGTACTAATAATAATTAAACATGCAAAATTCAGAGGAAAATAAAAATGATGTTTATTAGTTCTTGAGTGGACATATTCTTGCACACAAACTGTTCCTAGATTATATGGGAGGAGAATGAAATCACCAACGAAAGGACTTCTAGTTTTTTAAACAAAACAAAAATTACATAGGCCCTATGTTTCATGGTTGTAGTCTAAACAGATATTAGTATATCTTCTTACCCCTTCTAGTGAAGAGGGTAGGAAGAGGGAAAAGTAGAATAGGCTACCGGTACTTTATATTTCGATATAAATATAATAAAAGAGCTTTTCTTGTTTATTTACTAATTTAATTAGATATTTCTATATTGAATTAAAACACCACACAGTTATTAACAGTTTGAACTCTTTATGACTAACTTTTAAGTATAAACTCCCTCAGTTTTTGGTTGAGACAATAAAGAAACCGTTGTTTAAATGGATTATATCTAGTTGTCTAATATGGTTTGTTACCATTTCATTGCCAATAATATGGACTTTGCAACCTGTATGGCTGTGATCCTAGCATACCTGGTATATATTCACAACAAGTGGGGTATCCTTTGTCACAGACACACATAAGAAACTTGTTTTCTTCTTCTTAAAGGCCTTGCTGACATGTACAAAAGCCAATAGTCGTTCATCACACGGTTGGAACACTTCATGCTGTAAAGCATGTCTGATAGCTGCCATTGACTAAACTCTGAAGTAGGATTCTGAAACATAATTCAGTGTTATGTATATACTAAAACGGATAAACTCTAATTGGGATCAGCAATAAGCTATAATTTAAGACAAAGCTTTCCATTAAAAAGTTGCTTAGGAAAATTCTTGTCATGGTATGGTATGTGTTTACTATGTTCAATAAACTGAAATTTTTGGTTTTGTTTGGTTGTTGTGTCAGCCATGTGTTTTATTTTGTTAAGTCTACAATTTATATTAATATCGAACTATATTATCAATGTTATACAAAATCAATATTTTTTGTTGACATCCTATCAAAATTTAATTTTAAGCCCAAAACCAAAGCTAAACCTATTAGTATTGGTTTAATTTATACACAATTAGATAAAACAATTGTTTTACAAAATTGAGTTGTTTTTGTTTGATACTCATCAAAATAACCTCTCACTAGTGTCTATCTCCTTTTAATTTTAAATACCCTAGCTTCCAATATGAATCAACCATGGATTAATGATTTTTTTATTAGCAGAACTACTCTACATTTTTAACTAATGTGATTTGATGGAGTTAATCTATCAAATGATGTTTCCTGATATTTAACAGCAAATATTTTAGTAAGTTAAACAATAAACCCTTGTAATTACAATGATTAAACAGGATTTATTTTTTTAAAGATGATACTCATACCATAAGTAACTGGTATAAATATTTTCAACTAACAGCCATATCATAAAAATATTTTTAAATAAAAACTAATATAATAACTATTTAATCTATAATGATATTAGAAGCATTGTATATTGAAACTGTACATTTTATCACTTTTAAGCTTAACCTTTCCTTTTTTTCAGTCAACAACTTTGATGGGCAGCATCCCAGTTTCACTTAATTCTCTGGAAATTACATTTAATTACAACTTTACTATTGAGTGACTAAATAAATATTCCCAAAACTATTATAAACAAGTTTGTTTATTACCTTTCAAATCACACAGGATATTAATATTGTGAAGGTACTACACAAATACTAAATGAAATTTATTAATGCTAAGCCAGAATTCCCTTAATCAACGGTTTATCTAATAAATCAAAATCGATCATACAAAATTGATTTCACAAATTTCAAAATCCTGTATAAATGTTTTGGCAACTTTGACAACAGAAAATTGAGAATTGACAGCAAGTCCAATGACAGAAACACATGTTAATAAATATATTGTTTTTTCTTTAGCGCCATCAGAGAGGAACGGATTATAAGTTTACTTTTCGTTCATCTATGGTATTATAAAACCGTGTTCATCTCTGGTTTTACAGAGTCGCAGAGTAATCGTTTACAGAGAACACAGACTTTTAGGAAAGCGTGTTTTATATTTTTGTTTATGTGTATTTTGCACAGTGGTGTAGTGCTAAAAAAAGCTGTGCCGGAGCGGTGTGTGGCGTAGCGGTCCTTCCCAGGAAGGCCAATATTCTTTGGTGGGTGGGGGGGGTAATGAGTAGTCAAAGTCTGAAAGTTCCTCAGGAAGGTCATTGCGTGGTCAAACGCGCGGAATTGTGTACAATTATTTTATCTATTTAAAAAAGGATTACATAAACCAAAGTTTAATTTTGCTAAAGTTACTAGTGATGTTCCTGGGGTATCTGTTGCATTAATGCAAAGTATTACAGTCGAAATCCCACGAGATAATTGGGAAGCTACGACTTCAGTAACGCATCTTGATGTAAAAAGCTAGCACCACGATTACTAGAAAAATAACCAAATCTCTGCTAGCACTAACACGGCGAAAAACGCGCTATATTGAGGAAAAAACAATCAATTGTTTCGAACATTTCAACCGAATACCTAACCTATCGTAATGTCTCTATTCTAGACCTAGTCTCCTTGAGTCCTTAGTGGTTTCTTACTATAAGCTAAATCTACGCGTTTGCGAGAGAGGTTTGAGGAGCAGCTTTTTAAGGAAGAGTGGGGTAAGCGAATGAGACCAGAAGCAACTTTTGACTATCAATGTATGGCTATATAATAAATAATAACAATAAACGACAATCATAACTAATGAATCATAATTAATTAACTAACAACAAATAATTATAAATAATAAATAATTAACGTTGATTTCAATTAAAGGCAACAATTTAAACAATTATAAACAATAAACAAGAAACAACAATAAATAATCAATAACAAATTGTAAACTATATATGTAAATAACAAGATATAAATAATAAATAGGTAGTAACATAATAAATATTTTAATTGCGGTTATATATACAAGTATTGACATTTTGATTTGTAACAATTATTTAGCAAATATGTGCAAATCACAGCCAATTTGAACAGTACTTTAATAGTTCCTATTCACCTGGTTGAGTGGTAGAGGAGGGGATGAGGCATGCGTAAAATGTACTTAAATGACATAAAAAAAGGCCATGTCAATTAAGATTGTTGATTCTTAAATGTGTTTTATGTTCAGAACCCCTAAACCCTCACTTTCCCCTTTGATATAATATGACTCCATGTTGTAAGTACCATCATATCTGAAGTACATACAAGATCACAGTATCTTCACAGAGAATATAAAAATAGTGCATATCATTATCATTCAATAAAATTTAAAATTCACATTAAATAATCATTCAAATCTGAAGGGTTATCATGTTAAAAACGTATGCTACAAATGTTATACTTGACTTAGTGGTATTGTTACTGACTAAGCCCGACATGTTCTTTAGCCTTAATCTTATAAAATACCAAAAATTGAATATTCGTTAATTTTACTGTAAATTACTTTTTTGATTTCACATTGGTTAATGGTTTGGTACGGTATATGAAATAAATGTCATAAGCTTCCATCATTTGTTTTTTGTAAAAGAGGGAGTTACGTTTTGTGAAATCATTTAAAATTTACTATATAGTTGGAGCCAATTTATGACTGTTCCATATGCAATTGGTCATCTTTGCAAAATGAACGGTCTTCAACGTTGGCAGTGGTATAGTAATTTCAATAATCAATTCTATTTCATACATCCAATTTGTGATGGAGTTAACTATATTAAAAGTGTCATACTATCTGGTGACTGGGATGGTGGCATGTCCTGTAATCTAGCTACTTGGAGGTCACGAATTGTAGATAGTTGTGAGCGATGGTCGGTGGGTGTAGTGTTCTCTTGTGTGGATTAACGTCCTCACTATTGTGTACCACGTTAATCCGCAAAAACATCCTCATAACTAGACCAATTCGTATTTCAGAGGCCGTGGTTCGGATTTCACGCTAAACTGTAGGTTCCTTAGTTGTCATTGGTTGTTAGGCTATTAATTAACAGTCCTATCTAAGGAAGGAACATGTCAGGCTTAGTCAGTAACAAGATTAAAAGATCGCGCCACAATCAACTTAAACTCAATCCTCATTTATACTTGGCATAAAATACTTACCTTGTGGTATGGTTGCCATTTAATAATCTAATCTAATCACGGTTGGCAGTAAAATCGGTAAAATGATTCAACTTTCCCGCTAAGAGCTCTAGCACTATCGAATCGAAACCACGACTTATTGAAATTTATGTCATCGCTTCCCTCACTATTCCTTCATTCCTTCACAAGCTGCTCCTCAAACCTCACTCGTAACAGTCGTAACCAATAGATTTAGCTTCTAGTCTTTCCTACCTGCTGTCTGCTCTGCTGTTATAATAAAGAATATTAAGTACATAATATTGTCTTTGTTAACGTAGAGTGGGGTGTAGTTGATAGATTGTTACCGTAATAATTATTGTTTAGAGGCTTAAACTTGTCTGAAGGTGTTCTGACAAACAATAATTAACTGTCACTGAAATTCTTGATCTCTTACAAGATTAAGTGGTATACTTTGACATGTATCTGATAATTTTTTTAAAATTTTACAGTGTACCGTAAATCCACCATAGCGAATCATTAATTTAGTTGTCTACGGCAATGGTTATGTTACACAATTGAGTGAAAGTTGTTTGGACTATCCATAAAACCTTAGCTTTGCAACTTATATTTTCCACTGGAACGATAATTAATTCCTATCCTCGGTTATGTCGGAATCTTATGGTAAGTGAAAATATTTAATAAAATGTGATTAAATATGAAATGTATTGCAATCAATAATTAGCAATGATTCAAAGTTGTCTAGAACCTAGGCCTAATTTACTCAACATCTTCCATCACTCATTAAGATCCTAGATTTACAAGCCCTCTTCTACTAATATAATAGACATAATGTTACTGACATGTAAAAACCCTAATTATTTATGTAAGGGCCTAGGTCTAGGCTAATAACTTTACTAAAATTTGGCTTTGGCATGTATGATGCATAATCAAAAATGAGAACACCTGTCAAAAGTACATACTACGTAACAAAGCCTATAGCTTAAACATAGTATAAGGCAGTTTTAAAATAATTTTTTTGTTAAAGTTAAAAGTTTAGAAGATGCACGTAACTGCACTATCCTTCAATGAGCACTTTGAAAAAATGAGCAAGAGTTTATTAGATATAGTATTTAAATAATAAAATGTATTTTATTTTTTTAAATATTTATTTCTTTCTATTTATACTTGGAAAAGTTTTCCACCTGGTATTTCAAACTTATGCAGCTTGAACAACAGCACAGAAAAACATTTTTTGACATTTCAATGAGATATGACACAAATTATCTAGTCTACCTTAAAGATTGTCAGGATACGGGGATATAAGCGCGGAAAACAGAAAATCTTTGGGAAATCAAAGGTAACTTGACAGTTAGGCATGTTTTTGCATTTCAATGATATTGTAAGCAGCTGACTAAATAATTAATATAGCTTCTTCCCTATGGGAAATTCGCTAAAAAAAAGATCATCTAGAGAGAGCATTTGGAGTCATTTTCTCACTTCTCTGTAATGAATATCATGACATTGTTAGAAGAATTAAATGAAAAATACAAACTTATTTAAATTCATGTGTGCTTGTTAAACACTATTTAGGAAGTAGGCCATAATTATGAATAACTTCTTGATTAGCATTATATGTGTTGGTTTTTCTATAGGATAAAGTAAAAACTCATGTCTTCCAACACTACTTAATGTATTTACACTTTGTAATTATATACAACGGTAAATATATACAAAAGTTGTTACATTGGCGATCGGTTTTGTCCAGTTACACTGAACATCATCAGGCCCAGATTGAGTCTCAATTTCTCAATTTTCAAGTTCTCAATTTTTTTCGGCGGGAAATAAAAGCGCACGAATAACTTTTTCTCAGCGTGAAGTGTGAGAGCATTCTTCACAAAGAGAAAAAAAGAGAAGAGACAACCTTTCAGGGCAAAGAGTTTAATATGGCGTTATGCGTGCGTCCATGTTTTGAAGACTCATACAAAAAAAGTTATAGAACGTTTATTTTTGGGTATTTTGAACCTAATACACTTTTTCTACTATATTTACAAGCTGCAATAAAATTTAGTGAAAAAAGTATTTTACTCCTTTGAGGTGTGATTTGATATTTTCCCCTTACTCCTTACCAGCACTGAGATAGGTAATGATGTTTTAAAACGTCATTACGCTTTAAAGAGTTAGCTGTCCTAAGGTCGGTGAAGTAGCCTAAGGTACAAATAGTAATATATGGGCTAACTGTATGGTGTAAAAACAACATTGAGAATAAAATAATTGATATTCCATAGTTATCAGATTGTGGTAAACTGATATCTTTCAACTTCAATCACTTAATAATTCTTTTTCAAAATTGTGGTTCACAAAAATTTCTCGATTTACCCCTAATTTAATTTACTATAATTTCTTGTTTCTCCCCGCCTAGAATCCTGATTCCCGCTGATCCCCAAGCTACTAAATTGGATTTTGTCCAATCAAGTATGTATCAGTATTAAAACAGAACCAATGTTTGACTACCACTGGAGAATACAATTACTATCTGTCCATAATGTTCATTGGTTGCTTGACACATCACTCTTAGAGATGCATTTTTAAAATTGACTATGCTTTTCCAGATTATTTATTCAAGTTCTTGGTTATTGGGAGTGCTGGATCTGGGAAGTCTTGCATTTTACATCAATTCATAGAAAGCAAATGTAAGTTTCTATAAAATTGTTATCCCAGCTTATGTTTAATGTGTTTTGAAGTTTTTTTAAGTCTCTAGGAAGTGTATTTTGTGTGGGCCCAGTTGGTGCCATGACTGGGACCTGAGCCAGTCACTGAACAGTCGCCAGTTCACCAAGTTGGATTAGATTAGATTAGATTATTGAAATTTGGCGACCATACTACAAGGTAGGTATTTTAAGCCAAGTATGAATGAGAATTGAGTGTAAGATGATTGTGGTGCGATCTTGTGGTCTTGTTACTGACTAAGGCTGACATGTTCCTTAGACAGGACTGTTAATTAATAGCCCAACAGCCGATATGATTTTGTTTGAACAAAATAACTTATCTCTTAAGAAAGCTCAAACTTTGTCTTACTTTAGATGTCCTAGTTGTAGTTACTATGGTCTTTTTCATTCTCAGTTAAATTATGGTCTCAGATTGTGGGGTAACTGTAGTGAGGTAAACAGAGTATTCATATGGCAAAAGAAAGCAATTCGATGTATGATGGTTTAGAAAATCAAAGTTGTAAAAGTAGTTTTATTAGTCTTAAGATTTTGATACTGCCTTGTATGTACATACTCTGCAATTTACTTAATGTGAAGGAAAATATCAATAATCTTATGAACAGGGTTAACATCATGAACATAACACTAGATATAGAAATGATTTAGTGACTGTCTTCATAAATCCCATAGAAGCCATAGATATCAACAACATATTATTCACAACAAATTACCATTATATGTAAGAAACTTGACGACAACAATGTTTAAAGTAAAAATATCCAATTGGCTTAAGAAACAAGCGTTTTATAGTGTTGAGGAATACCTCAATCATGATATAACCCTATGGTCTTAGTATGAAAGAGGCATTGATCCATCAATTTTGTTTTTAATTGGAATTAGTAGACTCTATATTTCCACTAAACGTCTATAATGTAGTTGTAGTAAACTGTAACCTATTGACTTAGCCTATTGTATGTTTATTGTACTTAATGGCAATAAACTTCTTGATTCACTGATTTGGCTTTCGGTGCTGCTAATACAGGGTATCAACATTCTGGAAAGTCAGTGAAAATACACCTCAATTTTGGTTTTAAGGGGACTTTTCAATGCTCTAGTCGGCCATTACCCCGACTATTGCGCAGCACTTTTCAGGATTTTTCACAAATTTATTAACAATTTAATTTATTGTTGAACATTCGTGTTTAATTATTTTTGATTGTTAATATTTTTTGTTTTAAGATGTTGATTAGTTTGTTTATAGTGAATTGGCTAACAAACAGTGCATATAAGGAAATAGTTAAGCATCATGCTACATTTATTACTGTTAGCTTGATGCCAAACTATTTCCTGAGTTTAGTGGTTAGATAGACTTAGTAGTAAGTGATGCGATTTTCGCTGTTGTAAAGTGTGTCGCAAGTCATTCAAGCTCAGTAGCATGTTACCCATGCTACTGAGCTTGAATGACTTGCGACAACACAAGCTACTATATTACATTCTAAGGACGCAATCATTTAAAATATATGCAGGTTAAAAATTCATAGTCTACAATATCCTTTTTTACTAAAAAAAATGTGTCCGAGCCAATATGATCACAAGATGTACAGCTAACCACAGCTAAGTTGGCACCTGACTGATCAATAGAAATGTGAAGACGCTGGAATAGTTTAACTGAATAAAAACAACAAATATCTGTATCAATACAAAAGAAGAAAAAGCACTGCCTTAACAAAAAGTTGATGTAAAAAAAAGTATTAATAAACAATTGAGTAACAAATGTAAAAAATTATTGTTTAAAATAGTAGTGATGCAAACAGTAAAGTAGACTTTATCAGTTAAACTATTTTTAGACAATTTACTAGTAAAATTAAGCCCAACTAACCAACTGCCTACTCAACCACACAATTCAACCAAATCAGTACAAAGTGCGCCGGAAAATTCATAGTAAAAAATGTTATAAATATTTATTATTATACAAGGAGTTACTTCCTATCTCAAGTACAAACAAGGGCGTTTTAATTATCTGTGATATTTAGAATTTTTATTTGATTTTACTTTTAAAAATAATTTGGTTAAAAAAATAAAAAACAAATAGATTAATGAGCATGTGGTGAGACATTTTTAGTAGTTGGATTTTTTGAAATGGGTTAATTCAAATACTTGGCAGTTTTCACTTGGTGAGGAAAAAAATGGATCTTAAACTTAAAATACCCGTTATAATTGCAGCGGATCTCTTCGTAGAAAATTGGAGTCAAGAGTCTGCCTTGCTGACTCCTATGAAACTCACTTATTCCAAGGATAATGTTAAAGTCAAACAATCGCTATGATGTTTGTACCATATACCTGTTTACTTGGCGTCATCTCTGAAAGGGCGTTTTAATTTCTAGTGATTTATCTTATTAGAATTTACTTTTTTTCATTCAATGATTCCATGATAAACTTTTGGTTAAAAATCAATCAAAAAATAGAAATTCGTTGGGATAATTGTTTTCAAGTTTTAGTGAAACATTTTTGAGCTACGTGGTGATTAATTCGGAAATTTGGAGTTTTTCAATCAGGGAGTGTGGGAAAACTACTGGCTTTTTAACTTCCCTGTGGGAAATAGATGAGATCATGGATATGTCTTAAGAGTCTTCTTCACCATTGCAGTACACGAAAAACATGCCTCGGCTGTCCCTTACTCCGGATGAAATGAGTTAAGATGCAATGTTAAAACCTTTTTTTGTTTTACAGATAAATATTGGTTCTAGGGCCCTCGTACCTTATATATCCGAAAAAATTGTGAAAGTACAGATAAATTTTAAAAGTAACGAAAATTTAGTTACTTTTAAACATAGCTGAAACTAGATGTTTTCTCATTTTCAATTTTTCGAGGTATGGGGGCTCCAATATAACTATTCAACTACATTTTTTCCAAGTTTCAAAAAGGTATCCGATGTAAAACGGCGTCCGAAGCGAGGGAAAACATAACACGCTTCGTCTCAAAAGTCGTACGGCTGGCGAAAGGCTACTAGGTTTTTACAACAAAGGCGAAGAATATCTCTTAAGCGAATGTTTTCAGTTTATCCAAAAAGCTGTTCTTATAAAAAAGACTATGACATGACTAGCCAAATGACGTTACTGTTTCAAATTTTGGTCGTGCATACTGCCAGAACCCCTCCCAGAGCTATTCATAAGCATGTCAATATGTCATTTAGGAGGTCTAAAATGTACACAACACACAATTTTTATCTTAAACAGGTCACTCAGAAAGCTTACGTAACACATTCACATATGCGTTACGAATAAGGGATACTAGCACCGACCTAGCGGATGAAAACTCCTGTTCATACAATAATCATATAAATTTCGAATTGCAAAAACTTTCCGTGCACGTGAGTCGGCGGAGACGATTCGCTTGCAATGTTGTACATAATACGGTATTGAGACAGTGTATACAGGTTTTAAAATTAATCAAATCACGTGTGACGTGATCTTTACGATTCAAATGTTGGGCACAAAAACAGTGTGGGTGGTTTAACGACTAGGCGACAATGAGC
The DNA here is from genome assembly GCA_023375725.1 of Nephotettix cincticeps. Lineage (NCBI taxonomy): Eukaryota > Metazoa > Arthropoda > Insecta > Hemiptera > Cicadellidae > Nephotettix > Nephotettix cincticeps. Next base: position 36,474,678 of record CM041788.1, read on the forward strand.
GTTGTTAAATGCTAATGCTCCCACACATGGGCCAGGGTACATTCATTTATTTTGCTTCAAGTAATAGATTAGATTATTGAAATGACGACCGTACGACCCCAAGGTACGTATTTTAGGCCAAGTATAGGATGGTTGTGGCGCGATCCTATAGATTTGTTACTGACTGAGGCTGACATGTTTCTTAGACAGAACTGTTAATTAATAGCTCAACAGTCAATGGCATATCTCTGCATTACGAACTGGTCTAATTATGAGGATGGTACTTGCGGAGTAACGTAGTATTCAATAGTGCGGACGTTAATCCGCACAAGAGAGCACTACATCAACCGACCATCGCTCACAACTATCCACAATTCGTGACCTCCAAGTAGTTGGATTACAGGATGTCGCCACCAAAAAATCTACATCTCTATTTTTTACTTAAAACTGACCCAGATCTATTGAAATTTAGTAATGAGCTCTCAAAAACCCACTTTTGAGCGATATTATTCACATTTTTTTAACTCTACATTACAAAATATGTGATTTATTAGATTTGACAAATATAAATAACCGGCTGTCAAATTAAGATTAACAAAAATTGAAACGTATGGTAAATTGTAATAGTCTGCAATACTGATGAAAAATAAATTTTTTTCCGATAAAAGATGAGATTTGGTTCTAGCACTTAAACTTAGTTTGAATTTTTTATCATTTCTCACATATATTTTACTCTAGTAAACTTATAACTTACAGGTAATGTTGAAAGAATACCAATATTTGGTATAAAAAAATTTATTAGACATTATATTATAATTTTAACGAATTTTTTCTAATGAGATAAAGTTTTTCTTCAGTTTTTTTCCTGTTCCTGCTCCCTCCTGTGTTGTCTTGGGGGTGTTGTCGTCAGGTCCTCTTTGTGAGACCTGCTCCCTCCTGCGTGTTGTCGTGGGGGTGTTGTCGTGAGGTCCTCTTTGTGAGACCTGCTCCCTCCTGTGTTGTCGTGGGGGTGTTGTCGTGAGGTCCTCTTTGTGAGACCTGCTCCCTCCTGTGTTGTCGTGGGGGTGTTGTCGTGAGGTCCTCTTTGTGAGACCTGCTCCCTTTTCTTTTTCTAGCTTCTTTTTCCTTTTTCTTCTCCTTAGTGTGAGGGACCTCTCTTCTTTTTTTCCTAGTGAAATTCCTGTCAAAAAATTAAAAATCAAACAAAACGCGCAAAATTAAGATCAGGAATGGACCGTAGTATATAAGATAACGACCAACGCAACGTGATGTGCAGAAATAAATTTTTTTTATAGATTTGAGAATTACGTCTGTTACGGACATGTTGGTCGTTGAATTAATTTTATTTCCATGGTTATTCCATTCAGTATTTTTTGTCATAGTAACACTTTCAACAATGAAACGTTCATTTAATATGTTTGAGGTATTTCAGCTTAGCTAACTAAACTAACCCTTTACCCCTGAGTCTGCGTGTGGACTTTTGAGACGAATCCACTTGCGTCGGTGTTTGAAACATCCCGAATATTTTTAGTATTCAATATAATATTCTATAGTATTCAATAGTGCGGACGTTAATCCGCACTAGAGAACACTACATCCACCGACCATCTACAACTCCACAATTCGTGACCTCCAATTAGCTGGATTACAGAACGACGCCACCGAATACAATTTCTAATACACTCACAAGTCTTAAGCGAACTTCCTATGGAAAGGTTACCTATTCACATGGCCCGCTTGGTGGCAACTTGAAATGTTGCCAGGTAAAGATTTTAATCTGTTTTGTCTATTAGTTATTTAATGTTTATAAGATGTGTTTAAGATCTGGGGTTGAACATGTGTTATTCATATATCAAAAATTCTGTTACAATATTTGGTTTTTTACAATAATTACATTACTCTATGTTATAACGAACATAAAAACAAATTAACCCTTAAAGCGCTACTGAAAATCACACTCCCCGCTCATTTAGGTTTAAAAAAATCAAAATTATATTTTCCTATTGTTCTTTTAGGATTTAGGTAGCTTGAGTAAAGTAGAAAACAGATATATGCTTCACTTATACTTATTTTACATTTTAACATTTCTTTTGGTAACTACAAGTGATTTTTTCAAAAATTCCAAGCCTTTGAATACAAAACTTGTAGGCTATTATAAAAATGGCAGAATAAATCAAAATGACTAATTACAAATATAACATATTTCGACAACAATACCCGTTATAAGTGTAAGGGCCAATGATCCATTAGCAAAGGCATTGAGCTTATTAATTTTGTAGGTTAAAGGGTTTGTTACATTGAGAACAAACCCGTATTCATTTTCAAGCTCTTCCTGTTCTAGGTTTTGATATGATAATTCAAGGAGGCATTCATAAGTCCATTGTCAAATTCGGGATCGTCTGGATGAGCCACTATCTATTATTTATATTCACAGAATACTCACTGATTACTCGTAAAACACATAACAAATAACAAGACTTCGATGAATGTCAACAAACAATGGTTTGGAAACTGAAAACAGCCAACAGTAATGACTCGCGCCTACAGGTGTGAGCCGCAGTACGGGAGTGAATGAATACTTGCCGAAGTTGCAAAACAGCTAATTTCAGTCACTAGATATTTGAACAAAGCGACCATATTGGTTTTGTGAGTGCATAGAGGCTAAAGCAACATCACCATGCACGCTATCGGTTGTTGCGCGAACTACAACGAATTAAATGTGACGAAATGACTGATTGCGGCTCAAGGCGTAGCCTGTGCTGTGTGACCCTACTGTGCCACACCTCAAGGCGCTAGCTGCCCGTTAAGGGTTAAAAGTATAAAAAAACAAGTGCAGAGATGGTGAGCTGTGAGTCATGATTTATTACATTGTCAAATACATTTTCTATTGAAATTTAGTATTAAAAAAGACTTTTAATATCCAAGCAGATAAGATATTACATAACAGTTTTTTTTCTTCCTCATGACAAGGTATGTCCTTCTAGGCAACCATTCTGACTTCCGCCTAGGTGAAATAAGGATCGGGCAATGTATTATACACTTATTTAATTATTACGCTAAATTAATTAGTATATTTGAATATAAAACTTCCATAATAACTTATTTCAGGTCAGTCACTCGAAGTTACTACAGGGGAGCGGCAGGTGCATTGCTGGTTTTCGATATTACAAACAGACACAGTTTCAATGCCTTGTCGGACTGGCTGCATGATGCAAGGGCTCTTGCAAGCCCAAACATAATCATATTGCTTGTTGGCAACAAGAAAGATTTGGAAGCAGATCGGGAAGTAACATTTCTACAGGCCAGTCAATTTGCCCAAGAAAATGGTGAGTGGGATTGAAATTTGTTATCTGTCCAATAGATAACAATAATTGTTATCACTTATTGAATTATAACTTAATTTTGGTGCTATTATTTTTTATAGTGAATTTTTTAAAATTTCCACTGAATATGAATATGCACAACACACTGTATTTAAAAATAAAACAAAGTTTAAACATAAATGCTCAGATAGACAGTCGTGATGAACAATTCTGAACTCCTTCAAATTGAAGAAACAGCCCCAGTATTTTTTAACTCCTTCAATATCTCCGACGCAAACCCAGCACGTTTGGATCAAATGAAATTGGATCCTACGAAACATTCCCTATCTCGCTTAAAGAATAAATCTTGGGACATTACTACAAAAATGAAAGATATGAACATTGCATAATGTAAACTTGTGTTAAATGAAGAGTTAAGCTGATTGTTCCCTAGAAAAGAAAAAATTTCAGAGGAAAAGTTTGTGGCGGACAGGAGAAGGTTTAAAATATGGCACACATTGCATCTGATAAACCTTGGACTGAAAACTCACAAGTTCACCAAGTTCATTCGAGAGGGGGAGTATTGTAAATATCTCCTCATTATCTTTGTGACTGTGATGTGACAAACATATGATTTGCTATCATATGTAAATAATTGTTTGTTTACTTTATTCTTTTTTTTTAATTTTCCTTGAAGATCAAACTAGTGCTATTTATTTTAATTTCTTTTACCAATAAATATATCATAAGTCAGAAAGATTATTTCATTGTAAAATCACTCTCCACAATACTTATAAAATGTAACTCTTAAGAAAAACCTACTACAGATGACAAATTTTACAAACAAGGCAATTTATAATTTTTTTCCATTTAGATCTGATGTATCTAGAAACCAGTGCTAAATCTGGAGAAAATGTGGAGGAGGCATTTCTCAAGTGCTGTAAATCGATTTTAGGAAAAATACAGACAGGTAACGTGATAAGTAATATATGGATTAGATTAGATTGTATTTTGAAATGGTGATCTACCCAGGTAGTTATTTTAACACGTCTGTGACGATTGTAATTTTGGCGATATTTTAAATATAATGGTTATAATATTAGGTTATTTTTGCAAAAACCGCAACCGTGTTTTTTTTTGTAAAATGATCTGTGATGATGAGCTAAGCAATGTGTCAACACTTATTTTCGAAATCAACACTTACTTATATGTTTTATACATAGGCCTATATCTTTTATTACCATTCAAATTTGTATGGTCGTATGCCAACATTTCAAAGAGTTCATGAGTTTCAAAGACATATAATCAAAAACATTCTCTTTTGCTGTTCACTATTTATCAAATGTTAATATTTTCGTCGGGAATACTATAATAGTCATAGCGACCCAATACAAACGTGGTTCTTTTCAGGTCTATGGCGCACTTTGCTAATGCTGAGTGTGGGCATCAGGAGGACCACATAATTTAAAAAAATCGGCATGGCTCAAATAAGGCCCACGCCGCCATGAACGTGTTAAGTCAAATATGAATGATAAATGAGTGCAAGATGATTGTGCGATGTTTTTATATCTAAAATATGTGACTTTATCAGATGGGGTCTCTGTTTTTAATTTTTCTTTCTATGTTTGGGTTAAATTCACCTAAACTAAATGGTTACTGGTTAAATGGTTGGTCTGACTATGTTATGTATTTTGAAAAAGACTTGAAAACACAATACACAAATTCTCCCTTCTGAAACTATGTTTTGCCACACTTAGATGTTTTCGAGGTCCTTAGCGTTGTCATAACGCTGCCATAATGGCCTAACCGCAACTAACCTCTCAACATTAGGCCAAAAAAACGCTTATACGAGAGAAAAAAATAATTTATGTATTTTGTGTATTATAGTTATATATTTTGAACAAAACTTGTAAGTACAAACACAATACATAAATTCTCCAGATCTCTCCTGGACCTATGTCTCGCCACACCTGGATGTTTTGAAGGTCCTTAGCGTTGTTGTAACGCTGCCGTTAAGGCCTAACCGCAACTAAACTCACAACATTAGGCCAAAAAATGACGAGAGAAGAAAATAATATTATACTAAACCAAGAAATTGTAAATTTCAACTTTAAAATACTATTTTAATGTGTTTTAAGTAAATATTAACAAAAATTTAAAACTTCATTGTCTACGGTTTAGATATTATTGCACCAAGCACGCTGAAACATAGGGTTTATGTTTAATTTACCTGCAAAACATTAAAAACTATCTGGAATCAGTATTTTTAAAATATCTGACAATAATCTTAGTTGAATAGTAAACCATGATATTTACATCTAGTCCTCCTCTAAATCTTATACATTAAACTGCATTATCATGATTTAGCGCCTAAATTTCTTGTTGTACAGGTGAGCTGGACCCGGAGCGCATAGGCTCTGGGATTCAATATGGAGACTCTACATCTCGAAGGCTACGGCAGGACAAATCTCGCCGACAAGCAGACTGTCTGTGTCACATGTAACCTCCATATCTGCTGTCATGCCTTATGCTGATGTATATAACACGTTATTCCTGTATCAACTAGCAGTACTTCTCTCCTTATTAGTCATTAGAATTAATTTCTTGCAATTAGTACTTAAAAGGCTGATTCTAGGGAGAATTAAATAGTATTTTTTTAAATTGATCTTGATTTATAGTACGCAAAAGCTTTTAGGCTAAACGTGATACGGCATAGATATATTTTTCTATTTAGTGATATTAGGTATTAGGTTGGCACTGAGTACTTAACAGGTAAATGTTATTTCCTGTGTAACTTTATTCTAATTTTACATAACTCTCACTCATATTGTAAATTATTGCTTTATCAACTTTAATTGGGAGCTGTCTCATCAGTTGTGCTTATTAGGTATGATGAGAAAGTAAGTTCTTTTTTGATTATTCTCAGTGCTGTATGTTAGTACCAAGCATGAACAGCAGTTATGCTTAGAAGTAAATAACACCATTTAAGATTGTGTTTGTTGTTTGCAATTTTTAACACTTTGTTAATTAATAAACTACCGGCATTACTTGTTTTAATAAATTGGTGATTTTTAAATGTGAGAAACATAAATCACATTTTTTTATAAATCAGGTTTATTGTTAGGAAAACATGTCCTCTTCTTTGATTACATAATTCTTCTTTAATTTCACAAAATTTCATCATCAACCATGGATATTCTTTCGATAGTTAAGATTCCATTTCCTTAATATATTTTTGTACTGAATCACTTACTTTTGAACTGTAGAATTTAACGTTTACCATTGCATTGCTCACAACATTTTCCCCGGAAAGCACATAATTTTGTTTCAATACATAAGAAAGCATATTGCATTTATAAAACAAGTTACTGATTGAAAATAATCAGCAGTACCCCAGCCTATAGTTCTGTTCTGATTAATAAGCTCTACAAAGTACACCAACAAAGTCTTAACCAACAGTGGGCTCAAAATGGCGTTTTTTGTTCTTTGGCTGCATCATGAGTATAACTGCTTTGTTGAAATTCCACTGAAAATAATGGAAATTGTTACTTGTCTTTTTAATATATCTCGTATGTTGAGTCACACAATGTTATTTGATGTCTAATTGAGTTGCGTTAACTGCGTATTGATTGTTATTTAACACTTTGAGTGCCTCAGCGTCGCTTACAGCGACTCTAGGCTCTATGCATAAAGTGCCGGTGTAGCTGACAGTGACTCTCCATAAACCGCTTATAACAAAGTTATTATTTAATGTACTGGCTTACTTTTTGCCTAGTTTTGTTCCAAAACGACCGCCAATTAATTTATGATATTTATTTTGCTTTCCGTCTGTTTTTTAGTTTTCGTACTCTTTATTTTTACTGTAACGGTTTCGTCATCCTCTGCCGCGGCTGTTTTATTTGTCGTTACGTTTGTTTACAATTGTTAAGTTGTTAAATTATTTTCAAGCAAATTTTTTGTTCTTATCTTTCTATCTTTTGTTCTATTAATACTAGTTTGTTATCATTGTATTAAAGCTGTTTTTTCCCATGAATAACAATAATCATAGCATTAAAGCATGTAAAAATGTGCTGTATTCAATAAGCACGGCAAAAAACTGGTAACAATGATACAAAACTACGTACAAAACTTTATTTTTATTTCTGTAGTTTCCTTAATTTACCTTAACTTAGTTTTCTTAATTTCAAACAGTCCTGATATATTATCCATGTATTACTTAAAATTTCTTGCTCTTTTTAACTATAGTAATGAAAATCATGTAAAATATTTTTTTATACAATTTGTTGAACTCCAAACATAAAACAAAATTTTTTTAGTTTTACAGGTAACTCAGGACATCTGAAAAGAAAATTTTAACTGTCTACAATTTAAAAAATAACCCGTTGCAGTAGACCTGCGTACCAGCGAATTTCCAAATCAATAATATAATGGGAAAAGAGTACGCAGGTTAGCTGCCATCATAAACACATAAACTATGATTTTTAAGCATAAATGGATCAAGTTAAATATAAAGTTTCATCCAAAAATATAGATTGAAAGTGAAATATTAATTTTTCCTTACCTCCATAAGATTAACATTGGAGCCCCAAAATACAACGTGCTGTGTTTAGATTTTTTAGTATGTCGGTAACCATTGGAGATAGAGAAAAACTAAGAAACTAAATTATGTAGTTTTAATTTTTGAGAACAAAACCCTCACAAACTACCCATTCCGATTGATCGATATGTCTGGATTACGAACTCGTATGAGCAAATGTAGGAATACACGTATCTAAATTTGGTCTCGATCGAACCATTTTTACGAGAGTTATCGTGTTCACAGATACATATATTTAAATATATTTATACATATATATAAATTTTTAACGACTATTGTTTTTGGCCTCTGGGCACCTAAAGACGAAAAAATAAAATGGTTCCGGGCTTAAGTCTCGTCATGAGACCTACGGTAGTAGCTTCTTCCCTGCGGGAAATTCGCTAAGAGATTACTTTAATATCTGTAAAATTTAATTTTCTACGACCTTTTTTTGGCAAACATTACATTTTTATGAATAACGTGGCACTTGATGCACGAGAATCATGGAAATGGCAGCGGCACTCAAAGGGTTAAAAAGATTGAAAAAGACAATTTAGTTTATATACTTTAAATGTATAAAGTAATGTTGCACAAAGTGTTAATGACAATTTTTATTAATTTTTCATCCCACCACTAACCATAATTATTGTATATTATATAATATACAATAAGTTTTTGTTAAGTTGAAGTTTTAGTGTTAAATTGTATTTTTAAATTAAATACTATAAATGATGGTATTTTGTTACCAAAAATGAGTCCTATTTTGCTGATTTTTGTATATTTTTAATTTTTTTCTAGTTGTGATATATTTTTGGATATAAAAATAATAATAGTGAAGATTTTTGTGGAATAATTTCTTAACTGTCCTGTAAATATTGTTCACATAGTCACATGCAGGCATTAGTGCTTTACAGATAAGTTAGTATCACATTTTTTTCTATAACCTGTGTTTAGATTTTTTAATATGTCGGCTGACATATTGAAAAATATGTTGGCTGACATATGGCTGCATGCATATGTCTGTTGTTCTGTGAGTACTAATTTCGGCTATTTTCGGTACCAGTTTTGGGTACCGAATTGGTTATTTGTAAACCAATTACTTTGGAGTAAAGAAATACTTATACTATGTTACTAATCATTGCCATTTTTGATATTTATCACGTGAGTATGTGGATACAGAGTAATCTATGGTAAAATATTTTCAACAATACAGACATGGATTTAGGGTTCTGTTTGCAACCTAAAATTCTTGAATAATTAAAATGATTTCTTTTGCTCAAGGTTATATTGGATAGAATCTTAATTTGTTTGTACATGATTATTCAAGTCTGTTATAGACAAGATATACTGTGTAAAATTAGCTCTATTTAAGAACAATTTCCTTATCAATGTTAGGGAAATTTTACTAATTTAGTTTTTAATCGATTTGCATTTCAACTGAGAGTGAGAAAATAAACAAAAATCTTCATGTAGGAATAATATGGCAATTTTTATTAGGACAGCAATATTGTGATTATGGCCATACATTCCATATTAGTGATATTTACTTCCACATTAAAATTTATGCTATTGTTATGTAATAAAGGGAACAAAATATATTCACTGTTGTTTTATATATTCTGTTTTTTCTCTACCAATGACTATTTATATTTAACAGCTGTCAAAATTTGTAGAAAGGCTGAATAACACTGTCCAGTATATTCAGTTGCCTCCAGTCCCTGCTTAGCACTTATGCAGACACTGAGACACCTGTTGTCATGGGATAAACTGGCGAGTGACGAGACACGTAAACTGAAATATATATGGTCAGCACTCAAGCATTTAGTTTACAGTTAGTTAGTACCAAGAGACCACACCCTAAGAAAATGACTCACTAGTGTAGAAAAGCAAAATAAAAACTAGGATGCGAGTCTGGAATTTTAAGTTCAAGCCGAGCTTTTAAAAAATTCCCGAGCTCGAGGTTTTTTGAGCCGAGCTTTTTTAAACTTTCACCTGATGTGAATAGGGTTGTGCGATGGAGCAAAAAATTTTCAATTTGATACAACGATGGGATTCAAAGAATTCAGATTTGAATCAATATGAGGTGACAAAATTTCCTGTTAGACAAAAATCACAAAACTGAAGACAGTTTAAAATCAAAGCTAAATATTATATTAATAATTATAATTATATTAGACTATTCACCAAATTGTATAGTTTATAATTTAGTTTGATAATTTTCAGTTTGAAAACTTTCAAGTTCCAAAGATTCACTAAAAAAGTGAGGCATGCTTGCTACAAGAGTCAAATGGAAGGATTTTTAATAACTTCTAGTTTTTGTTGGTAACTTGACAAGACTTAAAATGAAACCAAGAATCATAAAAAAATGTATGACTGAAATTAGTAAAAATATATTATAAACCACTCAACTAAATAACAAACTGTTTTACTGAAAGTATTTGACCGTAAACATCAACAAACCCCTCTTTCCCTTCCCCTGAGCAACGCTCAAGGTTGTATATTTTGTTACCCTATTTTCTGTCCAAGTCCCCTCATCTCTTATCACTAATAGCTTACACACGGTTCAACTGAGAATCTCGAATTTAATGTTTTCATTTATGATTCGTCACACTGATAAAACATTTAATATGATAGATGTCCACTGTAATGAACAATTTAAAATAATTCGTCATGTACTCAAGATTTATTTATTGGAATAAATATTATTTTAAAAAACTATGGATCTAATTTTTTGTTGAATAAGGCAATGGAAGCTGTCAGTTGATGACGAAAAGAAGCCATTATTAAAACTAAACTATTAACTAACTGATTTAATTCAATAGTATTCAATTTTGATTATTATTATTTTTGTTTAAATGTACTTACAAAGAATACTAAAATTAGTTTGAATGAGGAAAATATTCAATTGTAGAAGATATTAAAACATGGGTCTACTTTTTCTATATAGAATAAGTGCCTGATCGTACTACTCCATTTACGCGTACTCTGTATTCATCTGGAAGTATACTACTCAAGATAATTTTGAGTCTGCAGCGCTACAGCTGATTTCTTGGTTAAGTTTCATCTGTTTGAGAACAATGTCATCTATTTCGCTTCTTATTACGACATCTCAAAATACTCATTTTGAGATTTTTTGTTGTTACTCAACAACATTACTTCTTCCTTCTATCTGAATTCATCACGCTCACAGATGTAAAAACGACTGTATCAACAGTTATTTAAGATTACTGCATAAATTAAAAGTGTTTTTACTTGATAAAAGATCAGCTCAAATTTCAAGCTTTTACAAAACACCTCAAGCCGAGCAGAGCTTTAAAAAGCTCGATGATTCGAGCCTTCGCACATCCCATAAAAACAAATTCTGTTTTTACAAACTCAAGTGCAGTTATGTAGTTGTATTAATGACAAAACCAGTAGGTGGTGGTGTAGGGGTGTTACTAGTAAAATCACCGAGTGTTAATAAATAATTTAATAAAAATTATAATTTTCAATCAGCTAATAAACTTAACTTTAACTTTTTTATGATGATTCTACTCAGTCCGCTTTCTCGATAGCAACCTCAGTTTGGGTCGGCACATAGACGGCTCCTTCGGAAGTAAATTTCTTAAACCTTTTAACAGCCTCTTCCCCGAAGATGGCTTCTGAAGTGGGCGACTCTGCTAGAATGTTTATTACTGCAAATCTTGCAGCTTTCTCTTGCATCGTCGAGTCGCCACCTCTGTCCAAAAGCAGCTCCACTAATCCTGAAATACGGAATATTTAATCTGTTGTTGAAAGTTATTTCTAACTCAGTTCAACTTAAAAATTTTCTCATAAGAGTATCTATACATTTTTCATGACTATTTGTCTCCTTGACAAATTTAAAATAAACAATTATATAACGGTTACAACTAGTAAGTTCACATAGATTTTTTTAATTCTGTTTCAATTTGTTCAGAGAGATAAAGAGAAGTACCATAAATGTATAGAGTTTTTATTGACCAGAAAGTTAAATGTTTAACTTTAGAATATCAAATAAAAAAATATTCTTTTAAATCAATCAAAGACACAATTAGAATTGTTGATGGTATGAGCGTTTATTGTCACATACATTTTCAAGGGACAAATAATGGGATATCGTTCAAACATTAGCTTAAGGATTTTCCCATCAAACTATATATAATACTCAAACTATATAAACTATATAGAGTGTCCACTCTAAAATAAAAAATTAGGACCACCACAATCCAACATGATGGGTATTACAGTCGAATTCAGATGAAAAGTTTTGTATACATTTATACGGCAAGTGTCAAAATTGTTTACTGGAAAATTATCCTCCCGATCAAAGCCAATAATAAATAAAAGATGGGTAATAATATCACTTCATGGAGATTGCATTCCAGTGCTATTAGTTTGATGCACCTCCCTGATTTTCATTGACCTAGTAACGTGTAGGGTTATAACGCCCTTCCAATGCTCTTTTGTAATTTTTGAAATGGTTTACTATTTGAACATTTATTAGAAAAATTATCATACAAAACATTGATATTACTGTTCTAAAGCACTATTTGGTTCATTAACATCTTATGTAAAAACTAAATTTCTTATTATTATTTGGTCATCAAACAAATTTCCACTACCCGTAACATAGTCATCAATTGAGTCAGGGAACAGCATTGCTTTCATTAGCGAATCTCTGGTTCAAAGAGAAAAATTAGGGTTCCTCAACCATCTGCTAAACTGGTTGTTGGAGTTGAGCAGAAGTAAGTTAAGACAAATCATTGCTTGTGCAAATACTCACTGGTCCTGGGAATTTCAGAAAACATTTTTACACTAGGAATCATTTGTATTGGACAGGAGGAAAGGCTTTGAGAGAAGCGAGAACATAATCACGGATTGATTCAAGATACTGGAGTCGACGTGAAGAGCCTTTTTTAGTCTAAGGGGAGTGAATGGAGTTTTTTATAATTCCATAGTGAACAAAGCTATAAGCCTTGTCAAAAATAGATGCATTAGCTTACCTACCTTGTACCATACAGGGAACACAATAATCTTAGCTTTAAATTTGGGGATGCTTAACCTGTTGATGAGTAGGCCTGTCATGTGACGTGGCTACTATCAGTGCTACGAGAGTGAGAGTATTGTCATAAAAAGTATCCCCGGGAGTAAGAAAAAAATCTTGGACTTCTTTAAATATATTTATTTGACTACTACAATAAATGGATAAAAAACATATTTTAAACCTATTTTGACATCTTCAATACCATTTACATATCTTAGAACGTGTTTTGGGTGTGATATATTTAAAAATAATGATGCGGATGTAGCGGAAACCACCCGTTATTGACCATTACAAATAAGTCAATGACTAAACGACAAAAAATCACTAGGTTACCCTAACAGATAGGAGATATTGGGCTCTAAATACAGCGTACAATTACACTTACACCAAGCGAATTGGCAAAAAACATTGATGCTTCTGTTGCATGTCTCATTGTACCAACCTAATAAACATAATTTACCATGCCGAGTAAATTATGCATCAGTTCTAAATTTTGCTTGTTTTTAAATAATATTATTTTACATAAATGTTTTCAGATGTAATAAACTATTAAAAATGATTAATTTATTAGTAGTGTTTTAAGAAATATAAGATATATTGCTTCCAGTCATTTGTTGTTGATCCTCAATAGGGAACAAACATCACATGACAGGTGTACTCAAATGGGCTCATTTGTCGTTACTCCTCAACAGGTTTAAAGAGTTCAGTCCTCTTCCGCCCAATGAATCAAAAACCTATCTCCAGTTTTAATTTAATTGCACTGAGCATTTCTCTTCCCCAATTTCCTGAAAATATTAACCAACCATCAAGGTGATCTGGTGACACTAGTTACTAACCTGGAGTGTTAAGAATCAACTGTTGGCTCCAAGGTTGTTCCGCGAGCACTTGTAGCAGCAGCAGTGTTGCCAATTTGATATCAGGAAATGGTTGTCGCGCCATATCTGTTATGTAACCCATAACCTGCGCTGGCGGACCCATGTCCATGAACCAACGCTCTACAATGCCCAGCAGTTCTGTCTCCTGTTCACTGAGCTACAGGAAACACATGGCATCTTGTCAAATGTTGTATTAAACCTATTATGAATTAATTTAATGTCACACTCAAATTGGAAATTCACATTCAGTAAAGTTGTCTGTCAATATTTTTACAGCTTGGATTGCATTTTCACATACATTAGACACCGGTCCAACAATTAACTGGGCATTTTAAAGTGAATACAAGCTAAGGTGAATGTGATGAGTGTAAGAGATTTATTGACATGTGGCTTTATTACAACCAGAAAACGGCTGTTTATGTGCCATGATTATTAATTAGATTACGAGAGATATTATGAGAAGTAATATTTTATATAAAATATTAAAGAAAGTATGCTTTGGGGGCCAGGCGATCGGTCCACAGTGCAATCGATCTACCGTGTTTTTCTCGTTATTACACCATGCTTTCTTTCTGTAAATACCGCCCTAAATATATTGTTATTTACCTATAGAAATAAAGTAGCTGGAATAAATAAAAAAATTTATTTTGGATTATATTTTACTTATGTCCATCAATTAACCATGTCTTGGCGGGAGGAAGCAATAGAGTGAAGAGGATGGAGACTCCCTAAAACCTAATATTTTTACTACCATTAACCAACCTAGCTTAAGTCCGTAGAGCGTTGTCTAGGGGTCCCATCAGACAAAAGTGGGGAGACAGTGGACTGAATGAGATCCCCTCCAATGTTCAAATAGGGAAAGCTAACAATTTAACATTGATCAGTAGTTGATGTCAAATACCATGTAATATATTGTATTGAGAGTGTTTTTGATGGATAAAGTATTTTTTTTGTTAGTAAATGACAAAAAGTAGAAGGCGCATGAATAAAATAATTCATTAACTCATCTTTTTTCTAAAAATATATCCGATGTTCCGTTTCTGGGTATAAGCATTTACAGTATTAATATTTTCAGCCCCTAAAACCTTGATGAGTTGACATTTGAAAAGGTTAATAATTATTTGTCTGTGCAGTAGGATCCCTATATTGGGATTAGAAACACTGGATTATAAAAAAATGCCGGATTAGAAGATATGAATTTAAAAATTAATAATAAGGTAAGTAATAATAATATTTAAGTTAAATAATATAGTTAAAGTTACAGTGCAAACAATCATAACAGTTACAGTACCGTATAAAATAAAATTATTATGTAATCCTTAAATTATGACTGATATGACCTATAGTACACAAACAGATGTAATAGAAATCAATAATAACAGAACAGTTAGTTATGGTGGTGGGGAATGAGCACTGTTATCACAGAGACTCTTAGACTTTGTATGGACTAATATTGCTCTGCCTATTTTGTATATAACACATGGTCTGTAAAGATTTTGGACCTAACGGTTTGGTTTCAGATTGGCACATTTTCAAAAAAAGTTTGAATAATTCAAATTTGATTTGAATTCACTCCTTCACAAGTGTGCTAAAAGTAAATTTTTATATTTTAGTAAGACATAAACAAATATTTTAATAAAAGACAAAATTTTTTTTAGTTTTTATGTTTTTTGTATTAAATAAACAAGTTTTTTGTAAAAAATTTGTTTTTTTATTTATCACTTTTGTGTAATTTTTTTAATTTTCAACAATACTCCTCTGGGCAAATCCAAATTGGACGTCATATGACGTCTGCACTCCTTAAAGGGTTAAACACAAATTATCTAATTTCCAATTAATACTGTTGTGGAGACATGCAATTTTAACCCTTACTGGGCGGCTGACAAGATTTCTCGCAGCACAGTAGGATCATATGGCGCAGAAACCGAGTTTTTTCACTTTCAGTAATTTCGTCAGATTTATTGTGCTGTAGTTCGCGAAACAACCAATAGAGTGCATAGTAATGTTGCTTTAACCTCTATGAACTCACAAAACCAATATGGTGGCTTTGTTGGAATTTCTAGTGACTGAAATTAGATGTTATGCAACTTTGGCCTGTATTCTAGCGCTACCGTACAGCTTTTGATGAGAAAATTAACGCCCCACTACGACCAGCTGTATTAACTATTCCAATCGTTGTTTGTTGACATCCATTGACGTGTGTGTTCATTTGTGTTGTGTTTGAGAAGTAAACAGATCATGTAGTGTGAATGTTTTTGAATCTAAATAATAAAATATTGAGTGAAACATGGCTCATCCAGACGATCTGGAATTTGTTGAGTTCGTGAATGGCTGACTGTTTCGAGGTCTATCATACGATGCAAAACTATGCTTAGTGGTAATGAACATAATATCTTTTTACTTTATTTACATGTTTCTTCTGACTGTTTTCATGCATTTTTGAATTTTTTGCAAAAATAACTTTTTTAGATGCCTGAAAAATAGTAATAAAATAAAAATAAAGCATACTTCTGTTTTCTAATTTATTCAAGCTACCTAAATCCAAAAAGAACAATGGGAAAATATAATTTTGATTTTTTAAACCTAAATGAGCGGGGAGTGTGATTTTCAGTAGCGCTTTAAGGGTTAATATTACACAAGTCTCACAAATTACAAAGATTTTAATGTTACAAGTAATATTACTAGGGGTCTGCGGTGCACCGAAAAAATCGGTACGGTACGGTTCCAGCCTTGTACCGAACCTCGGTACGGTACAAGAATTTTTTCGGTACAAGTTCGGTACGGTACAAATAAGGAAAAATTAAGTCATCCAGTCTAGGTTGCCATCAAATATAACTATGGAATATCTCCTGCCGAAAACATTGAATAAAACCCGCCGTTAAAGGCTTTATACTCTACCAGTAATAAAGAATTACAACACTGCCCAGATGTACGGCAAATACGGAACGTAAGACTGACTCATAGCGTGTTGGTGAATGATAATTTAAAATAAAACAATTTCACCAGGACTTCAGGAATATCGGGCAACCAGCCATCTCCCTGCCGGATCTAAATTATTGTGCATTCCCGGCTTATTATCGTATCCACGTATAGCAGCTTACGCGATCAGGGAACCGTTCCTCCTTTTGACGCAACAAAATAGTCGTACCATTATGAGGCTCGTATTAGTCGTGTTTCAAATAGTGATGGGAATACCTGTGATTTTTTAATCACAGTGAAAACCTTTTAAACTGTGATTCATGATTCTTTCAATTGATTCGTTTTTTCCTCTGACAGTCTGTTGACGATGTTATATACCAATACAGAACTGTGATTTGCCGTATTGATCTCGCTCTTTCGGGATTTTCACTCAAATAAAATAAAAAATCATAATGTTAAGGATATAATTGAATAAAGGAAATAAATAACTTTTATTTTTTTAACAATATTTTCTGTATTTCCTCATTAGTGGAACCCCTCAAATCCGAACTAAATGGTACTGAAGCCTGTTCTTCCAAGGAAATAAATACTATGCATTTTCGTCACTGTATTCGCGGGCAACCGACGGTTATACAGGCTGTGCGTGACTCAATAAGTTCATAATGGGCAGTGACCTTGGCGGGACGAGCCTGTGCTAAAAATAAACCATTCTCCCCCTACCCTTACTAACAGGATGGTATCACGTCTGTCTACTTTGTGTGTCTAGTTTAGTGAGCGTTTACCTGCACAATAAGTGCATCTATAACAGATGTGGCTTGGAATTCGTGTGGAGATTTTCTTCTTTTCAAGAGTTAAAGATAACAGACTTTAAGCGAAAAACCCTGACTTTGTTAAACCTTGAAAAATAAGTTTATGTGATTAAATTTTTTTAATTTCCAGCTATTTCTTTTTTTTAATTTCCCAGAACATGTTCAGATTTGAGGAATTCCATTGTAATATTAAACACTTTATACTAAAATAACCATTTTATTCTAAAAAGCCCTTTGACATTTTATGAAAGTGTTTAATTTAATTTGAACAATTATTGTGATTGGTTGAATTAAAAATAATAATTACACTTGGCGTTTAAACATTTTTTGTATTCAAAATCAAATTACTATATTTTATGTGTTAAATAATTAATAAATATATAACATGAACAATTTGTTTGGAGATAATCCTAAATTTAGACAGTAATGACTACGATTTAGTCAATTACAGTAAATTTTCCAAAGACATTTATGTTTAAATATATACCTTATTATTACCTGTGATCAACTGATTTGTTAGAAACGGAATAATAAAAGCAAAGGTTTAATTTACACAATTATTGGTTTGTTACAGTGGCTTCAAGCAATACACGAATACGATTTTCTATAAAACACGGAGATTTTGGAAATACTTTTTTTCTGTTATTTCACACATTATGTTATGTAAATTGTTTAGTAACCTGATAATTTTATGTTTATTTACATAAAATAAATATTTATGAAACATGTCAGTCTTCAATCAAGAACTGTCAAACTTATACATTTTTTTGGTTTGCATTGTTACATTTGATTCTCCATAAGCGTAATGTTAAATTTTTAGATTTAAACTTAATATTACAGAAACACGAATTTCCTGGACATTTTCTAGAACTTATTTCTACTCGGAAATTAGTTATTTCCAAAATAAAGAAATCCTCGGTGTTTTCGAGATCCTGTGCAAAAATATATATATAAATATATACAAATTGCTCTATTATATATATATAAATATAAAACAATGGCTGTATTGACTCAGTATATTTCTGTATTGTTCAGCAATAAAATACATTATAGTTTTTTATGTTTGTTCATTACATTAGTTTCCTTATTAATTAGTTACAATGAACTATAATGTTTAAATAATTATTAATATGTTTAATATGATATGTTTTTAAAGAATGGATTTAAAAATCATATTACAGTTTGAAAATTAGTACAGTAAAATATTTCTTCTGACATTGTATATTTTTTTAAACTCTTTTCTCTATGTTTTCACTAATTAAATTCTAGAAAATACTTATGAATAAAAGGATGAGATCAGTCAATGTTACTGGCGGCATTATTCTCGTGTACCGTACCGTACCGAATTTGTACCGAGAACCGAGGTACAACAACTTGTCCCGTACCGTACCGTACCGACCTCATAATTTCCTGTACCGCAGACCCCTAAATATTACACAGTAAAGTTTACTGACTCATTGGCTAACACAGTGGAAGATTACTGGACATGCCAGAGTTTTCAACGGCCAGGTTATAGAGACCTTACTGTATTTTTACCTGACTAGAAAGATTTCTGAATATAGCTGATTACAAGTAGCATAAGAGTAATCTAAAATAATTACCTCAAGCCTCAATAAGTTGGCCAAAGTATTTAAGCTTCGAACCCTACTTTCAGACGGCCATTTCAAAATTACTTCAACTAGTTTCATCATCACATTTTCCATCAAAGTTCCTGTAATCAAAGAATTGTCATTGATAACAATCTTGCTCTATTCTTATCATTAGAGACTACGCTGATTAGTTAGAAGGCCATCGTGTAAGTATGACTGTTTAGGTGTTTAGGTTCACTAACCAAACCAAAATCCAAATCACAGTGATTGTACTGTCTGTGTTGGTGTATGTTCCCTGGAGAAAAAATATGCAATAAGATGGTTTCTGAATTGTATGCTCGCTTTACCAATTGGTTGGCTGAGTAGGGGTTGTTGCTTTGATCACTGGACATGACCATTCAGGAAACATTTACACCCTCTAGAATTAATTTGATGAGTAGGGATCTCCATTCCTTGAACTCCTTGAAGACAGCCTTAAGTGTACTTACTACACATTAGTATATAGTATATATTAGTGTAAAATCGTTAACTTGAATTTTGATCTCTAGGTTAGGTTTTAATTTTAATACAATACCGGTTCTATAATACAACTTTAGTGCACTTCTACACAAACTTCTTTATTGCTTTATGAGCACACTACTTGTACAGTACTACAATGAATACAATTAAGTAACTAAATTTAAACTGCACATCATACCAAAACACAAAATTTTTCTATACGGTACCTGATTTGAACATTATTGGGGTATATTTTGACTGTAGACACACACAAATGACTGGTGCCAAACTGGATGTTTCTGCTGATAGGAAGTGAGGTAGGAAAGGGGTTTCCTGTTGAGAGCTGAAGTAAAACTTTGTTTGGAGTCCAAACTAGGGGAATGTTTACTTGTGTATTACAAGTCCCACGCACAGGTCATTAATGACCTAATAGAGGTTAGGACAGATGTTAGGTTAGAGGCAGAGGTGTTAGAGGACCATCTGGAGATTTTCACTAGTAAAATATGTGCTATTGAGGTTTTCATATGAAAGGTAGTCGTGTTATAGAGGTATTGTTATCATTGATTGTTACGGGGAATTCACAGGGATTAAAATATGAGACTCACTATTCAGGTGGACTTGCTATTAAGGGTTGCTTTAGCAAGATTCTACTGTATTAAAAGGTCATTTGTGCTATTGAGGTAACCCATATTCTTAAATTACCTCTGTAACAAGAGAATTTTATGCATCCCAACCTCACCAGCAGTAATTACTCGAAATGTGTAAGAGCACTTTTATTTAATGATTACAAGATTACCTTGCTTTTGGAGGGTGCGCTTGCCAGGAGGGGTGGTCCCGATGTATCCTATTGTTTCTAAGCCTACACAAGCTAAGTTATGGTCATCAGAACTCAGCGACTTGAATATAGTGTCTATAACCTTGGGATAGTCACGGAATGTTTCTTGGGGCCTTAGTTGAGCAACATTTCCAAAGAATTTTATCAAACCTGGAAAAAAAATTAAAATTGAAGGCCTAAGAGATATCCTATTATAATCATGGCAGTGACTGTCATAGAGAGACACTTTTATACACACTACAATAAATGCAGCTTCGTTAGTCACAGGTTATCTCAAATTCTAATAATTTTGCAAAGATATCACACTGGTGAACTAAAATAATAACAACATATATTTCAAAACTTTTTTCCATTAATCTGAATATAAAAAAAAAATCATTCTTAATCACTAACAAATTAATAGAAGTAATCTCAACAATCATATTTAATTTGTGAATAGCTTAAAATATCTGGCTATATGACCTTCTAACACAAAAAAATCAAATGAAGCAAAGTTCACAATTAAAATATTATTGTTCATTGTAAAATCTAAAATTTTAACCCTCGCAGGTTACATTTATGAGCTCTGTAAATGGTACCATAAGAATCGTAATTTCTTTTAATTTAGATCTAAAAATGAATTTGGTACAAGAAGAAACGTTGTCTCATTAGCTCATTAGACCTCTACATTTGAAAAATCGTGTAATTATAACACAAGAAAGGTGATAAACAGAATTTTTAAGTATAACCCATATGTCTCTTTTCATAACCTTTTTTAAAAAATATTAAAATTAATTCTTATTGAAAATTCATTTTATTCAAGAAAAGATTTTTTGAAACAGACTTTAAATTGTCGGCAAGTGTTCAAAAGAAGTAGGTATTCTATATTATTTGATTTTCTCTGTTATTTTTTGTTATTGTACTTTGGTTTTTTAGTTCTCTTGAAGATTTTTACATAGTTTTATTTTGTGAAGAAGTAAGGTTCATTGTTACATCATGTTAGTTTAGTTTAGTTTAACCCTTACCGGGCGGCTAGCATCTTTAGACACAATCAATCACTTAGACACATTTACTGTGCTCTGTAGTTCGCAAAACAACCAATAGAGAGCATTGTGATGTTGCTTTTGCTTCAATGCACTCACAAAACCTATATGGCAGCTTTGTTAGAATATTAGTGACTGAAGTCAGTTGTTTGGCGACTCTGGCCCGTATTCGTCCGCTCCCACTCTGCTTTTTACGCTTGTAAATGTGAGTCATTAATCTTAGCTGTTTTCACTTTCCCAAGGCTTGGTAATGTACATATATTCATTTTTAGTTTATTTATAGGTTTGCTCTGACTATATTCATATGTAGAATTAGTCCTTTTGCAACATATTATTTAGTTATTAATTCAACAATTTTTGGAATGAAAGATTTATAATAAAGCATTTTGTATTTTTGCAAAAATCACTTTTTTAATACCTAAAAAATAGTCTTAAAATCTTCAATAAATAAAAATGAAGCAAATTTCTGTTTTCTACTTTAATTAAGCTACCTAAATAAAAAAAAATTGGGAAAATAATATTTTGATTTTTGAGCAGAGTGTGATTTTAAGGGTTAAGGTCATGACATATTCTCAAAGTTCATTGATGCATAAAAAAGAGAATTTTTAAATCTCCTTGATTTTTGTATTTTATAAACCCTGTGATATCTATTTCCTAATGCTCACCTGGTAAAACTAAAGATCCCAATGGATTGCTATCAATGCCATTTATTTGGGAAGCAAGATGATAAACCACCCCATGAGATTCTAAATATTTGAAACCATGGTGAGTCAAAGCAAGCTTTGTGACAAACTCCAGAGTAGTTAGAAGCAAAAGAACATCGTCTTTTTTCAGTTCCAACAGCAACTGCTCTAAGATCCCACTCGCATGACTTGCTTCTAGGCCTGGTACTGAGTTAGTACTCACTTCTACTGCAATCTGTAGAAGTTGATCAAATTAAAATTTACTCCTACAAGATTAGTTTGAAAATAAAAAAAATAGTTTAATGAAAAAAGCTATTTAAGAACTTTCAACCCTCACAACTTCAATACTTTACTTAATTGCGAAATAACATTTTACTACTTGGGTGAGGTCTCCATTTTAGCTCTAGAATGTTTTTTTGGACCTTCACTCACCAAATATATGTCTTGGGATGGTTTAAAACATGTCTTATTATAAAAAAAGTTTCCCTACCCCGCCGTTCCTGGGGTCCTCTTTAATCAGAGGGTTATCAATGGTTAGCATTGGTCCACAACCGATACAAGAATATGGAAAACTTTGAAAAAGCCACATGTTGGCATCTTAGAGTAGCAAATCTCTGCATCTGGCAGAAAAAACATGTTGATTGTAATTACGTATGAATGTCTGAATGAACTGTAATATTTGTGTGCTTTATGAAAAGACCTATTTCATACCATCTCAAGATATAGTCCTATATTTGTTGATTGATGGCCCAAAAAGAATTGTCTTAGAATTCTTATAATTGTCTTAGTAAGTTCTGAATTGGACTAATCAGATCTGTTGAGTCAAATTATATGAAATACATAAAGTAAATACAGTAAGGTTACAGTTGGCATTTTAAGGAAACGGTATGTGAAAAATAAAAATAGAAAATGAATAAGAAGAAATGGATGACTGAAGGTGAAATAGGGATATAATTAATAATAATGATGATAATGAAATAGAGGGTATGAATGAATAAATATTTTTTTAAAGTCTGTATTGTTGTGTTGTGTGTGTATTGGTTGTTTATTTAATATTTTTTATTTGTGGTTTTTTATGTATCTGGTGTGTGTTTGAAAAATGTGTACACCATTACTTTACTAGGGAGAAAACTAGTTTTAGCTAGTTTGTTCTAGTTATTGTATTTCTAGTACTGTATATAATTGGTGAAGACTATTATGTAGTGTAATTGCTAACTGGGCAGACGGTCTTTGGACCTTTGTTCCTGTATTCTTTTGTTAAGTTAAATCATTGTTTGTTGCAATGTACCAAAAATAATTTTAAATAAAGCACGGGTTTCTTTTTTTCTTTCTGTATGTGAAGTGACATACTAGTCTTTCAATGATGAAATTTATCAGAAAATGAGTCAAGTTAAAAATTACAAATCCAGTTTCTTTCAAAAATTGTAATAATGCTTGTTAACATATCAAAAATTATGAATGACATCTTCCCCATGATAGCTTACATTCAGGATCATAATAGCTTACATAATAACACATTTAGTTTATAAAAAGTAAAGAAATTGAAGCTGGTAATCCAGAGTTGAACAGACCTCATAAACACGGAATCGGTTGGTGTCGTTTGTCTGAGAGACAAGGGTGAGTGCCTGTAGTATGGCAGGGGAGTACAGAGCTATTAGTCCCGGTGTTGAGGACCCAAGCCTTACAAGAAATTTGATGCTGCTACGCGCTACGGCAATATCCTCATGGCCGACACAGTCCACAACACACAACAGCAAATCCTGTTCCTGACTCAGCCGAGGCGCAAGGTCACTCTCACATACAGCGCGGTTCAACTGTAAATCAATCACAAGCTAAACTAGTTGAACCCTGGGTAATGAGGAACACATAAACTTCTGCCTCCTAACATTTTTTTCAACAAGAATGCTGCAGTCTTCTAGTTCATTTCGCTTGAAATGCTTAATTGTAAAGCAAAAGAGGTATAAAAAACCACTAGTGGATAAAGCGCATTAGGACACACATCTGCACCTAGCAGATTGATATATATGAGCTTAACTCTTAACCCAAACCATTGGTCAGTGAAACCGCAGTGAAATTTCAATGTATTAGTGTGGCAGCACTGGCGAGCGGGTGATCTATTGAGTAACTCTCCGCCAAACCCCTCCCTCTCACATGGGCCATACCGGTTCAGTCTGCTGCCAACTACTGATGTGTCACTTTCCATTGTTTGTTAACATAGTGGTTTCTGAATGGTAGTTCGGGTTACGTAGTAATCTGTGTGGTAATATACATAAGACATAATAGAGATAAAATACCCCCATCGCAGCAGACTTGCGTACTCAGCGAATTTCAAATAAATAACATAATAATGATAATATATGACAAGTTTTATCAAAATCTGTCTATTTTCCATAAGATTAACATGGGAAAGAGTGTGCAGGTTTGCTGCTGTGAGGAACACTGAAAGTAGGCATTTATACCTATGGGGGGGTAGTTTTTTGTTTGTCTGACAACAGTTGTACATAATAACTAGTAGGCCAGTTATTATAAATGAAAACTACATTCAAGACCAATTACTGTTTGGGAAGCCTATATATTTAATGGTAATTAGTATTGTGTCAGACACATTACAAATGCTTAGACAAAACCAATGAGATAAGCTTGGATAAAATTTATTTAAGCTTAATAGGATTTATAACTTCACTAATAAAGATGTTTTACATACCTCTTTCAGAACTAGTTGCTTGACATCAGCATTTGGATGTTTCAAAGCTCGGACAACTGCTATGCCGTACTGATTAAGAATAACTGCTGGATCAAGAGCAGATAAAAAGGTTTTAAGAACTTCACATGCTAGTTCTATCTGACTACTGTAACAAAAGCATTATTTTTACCTTAGGCTACATCAATTTTTAACAAGAAGTAAAACACAGACTCAATGGTGTGTATCAAACTAATTTAATCTAAAACAGTTTGATGTGAAATGATGATGACTATGTAAAGTATAGATAATCTATAGCTGAAAACAATCTAGATGTGTTAGTTTATTATTGGGTGTAGTGAATAGAGGTTTTGCATAAATATTTATTTTAAGTTTAAATGAAAAATTATAAAATTACTAAACAGTTTGTAAAAACTAAAGGGTAAAATAGCTGTGCAAAATAAAAGCAGAGAAAGGTATTTCCAAAATCTTTCGTCTTTTGATAGAAAACGTATTCATTATATTGCTTGAAGCCATTGTAACAAACCAATTAACTGGGGTAAATTAAAAATTTCTCTTTTGCTTTTCAGGCCTCATTCCTTTTCTAACAAAATTAGTTGATCACAGGCTACTAATAACTGTATGGATAATTAAATACAGTGTAAGATCAGCCAACATAATTGAGGTTGGCCAAAAACCCTTGAACGACAGCACTGACTTGGCCGACGCTGTAGCTCAATTAGTAGCGCTTGAGTTTCACGTGTTTCAAGGTTGTGAGATCGATCCCCTTCCGGGGCATAATATTTTTGTTCAGCGTTTATGCTAAATTAATTAAGTTGTATTAAATCGGTTTTATTTAAACCACATAAATGTTTTCATTGAGTAATAAATGTGTTTTAATTTTGCTAATTAACTTGTATAATACATGTCTAATTCTATCCGAGCAAAGCTCGGTCACCAGGTGCTGTCTTCAAATCCATTACACTCTACTCATATTCATCTTTTATCACAACTTACCGATCCTCCAGGTGGATTCTTCCAGGTGGACATAAGTGAAGTGTTTTGCGATGTTACAAAAACGTAAACATGTAACTCTGACATTAGATAATAAGTATGAAATTTTAAAACGTTTAGAAAGGGGTGACAAGTTAACTCATTTGTCTAAGTAGTATAACATTAGTCGTGTGAAAATACACAATATAAAGCAGAAAAAGGAGCAGATCGAATCATTTACAAAAAGCCCATTTACAAAACGTCATCTTCTACAGTAAGAAAGACTGTAAATGCAGGGGAATTTCTGCAAGTAGAAGACGAACGTTGTGCTTGGTTCATCCAGGAAAGAAACTGGAACAAACCAATATCAGGTGAGCTACTGATGGAAAAAGCGAAATAATTTATAATAATATTATGAAAAAGGACGATTTCCACGCTAGTATCGGGTGGTTGGACAAGTTCAAAAGGTGCTTTGGAATTCAATTGCTAATTCTTACAGGAGAAAAACTTTTAAGAGACGTACAGACTGTTGAACCTTTTGTTAAGAAATTTAAGGACACTGTTGAAGAAATGGGTTTAGGCTCAGACTAGATTTATAACGCAGATGAGAGTGGTTGGTCTTTTGTCGAAAAAAACTTTTGTTCGTAGGGCGGAAGCTAGTACTCCAGGTCCCAAATTGGCAAAAGATAGAGTAACATTTATGTCATGTTGCAATAACAGTGGCACACATAAATTTGAAATGCTTGTCATTGGGAAATCAAAAAAAACCCAAGGTTTTCAAGAATGTACAGCTGCCTTTTCGTACACTAATTCAACTAGAGGATGGATGATAAAAACCCTTATTTCTGAATGGTTTGAATAAACATTTGTTCCATTTGTAAAAAAGTTTTTAAAATCACAGAAACTGCCTCAAAAATTACTTTTAGAGCTTGACAATTGCCCAAGACATCCTGACGAAAATGAATTAAATTCTGAGGATAGTAAAATTGTTGCTTTATTTTTTCCACCAAATGTAACACCCATACTCCAATCAATGGACCAAAACGTAATCCAAACAATAAAAATATGCTACAAAAAAAGTTCATTGTACAGTGTGCTATCAAAAGAGGGGAGAGTTGTTAAAGCTTTGAAGAAAGCTAATTTGAAAGACGTTTTTAACCTTGCAAGCGCCTGGAATAAACTTTCAACAAAAACAATTGTTTGTTCATGGGCAAATTTGTGGCCTTCTCTTGATTTGGTACAGGCCTACAAAAGTCTGATATTATATCACAGCCCCAAGATGCTACTGATGTTGAGTTAACTGACTTGAGAAATGCAATAAATGAACAGCTAGTGGACGATCCTGATGATCTGACAACTGATGACGTAATTTAAGGAGCAGACGACGAACAGTCTCAAATCATGACTGAAGACGAGATGATAGCACATGTACTGGACGACAGTAATGATGATGAGGGGAGGGAGGGAGGAGCCAGTCTCGTACCGCCCGCTACACACACAGTCGCCACGTACGCAGCTCTTGGCGCCTATGCCACTGCAATCACTTGGGCGGAAGAAAACGGAGCCTCTTCTTCCGACATATTAACACTTACGAGACTTCAGGAAAACGTTATAAAACTTTCTTTCAATGCCAAGAAGCAAAAAAACTATTAAAAACTATATTACAGTTGTTTAAACATGTACAGTTCTGACTTTATTAACAAATGTGACCACAATTATATACGCACATTTACTGTTTGGTTGTATATTTTCCCCCACCGCTAATCCGGTATTTTCGGTAAACCGGCACTACTACTCCCGATGTAGGGCCGGATTAGCGATATCCTACTGTATTTAGTTTACAACATGAGATTATGCTGTTTTTGTGTGAATATCTTTTACACTTGTACACTGTTTATTTTCCATGACATCCGATCTTCTCCCTGAATTGACCTTGTGGAGGTTTGGTTTAGATTGGATGATCAACTTGACTATGAGAAATTCCTTCCCCAGTAAGCAGGAGTTTAACCCTAGAAATGGCAAAGTCGTAATTTACGACGCATTTACATATTCAATAAGAATTGGCAGGTGGAGGCATCTGTCATGAGTTTAGTGTACTTGTTCGACACAATCGCCTACGAGACCGTCTTGCCCTCTGGGGGCAAACAACCGAAACTGCTCTCGTAGTACACGAGCCTGCCACCGGGCAGGTCTATAACCAAGTAAGCACTTTCTAATCTTAGGCACTGATTGTCCGAGCCGGCTAACACGCTACGCTGACGAGCGTAACGTTCTAGCCATTCGGAAGTGCTAGGGTTCGAATCCCGACCATGAGCAATCCCAATTTGGCTTGCAAATGTGTGGTAAAGCGGAGTGGAGGGCCCACCTTAAATAAACGGTGACCGGCTTGGGTGGAAGTTGACGGCATTTGTAGGCTTAATTGGGATTGCAGTGGACACCTGTTTTGCTTTTGTGGCTAGTGGTTATAAGGGGGGGGGCATGTTTTAAGCTTTTTTTGTTTAAACTTTGATATTTCAAGAAGATATTAGTAATTATTTTTATGCTACAGTTAAGAGTAAAAAGCTTGCCACTTCTAGGGTTAAAGGTTAAACATAATTTCATATTTTATTGGAGACATACATTATACGATATATATATTTATATGAAGCCTTATCTTTGAAAAACAAAAATTAATTAATATTATTTAGTAATTATATATAGTTATTAGAAAACATAACCTACACTTACTTGACAGAGCTGTTAAGGCAATCAAAAATCTCAGACAAATTCAAACTTGAAGACACATATTTCAACTGGTTGGTACTTAAAGCAGAGAGTGCTATTTTTAGTTGCGATAAGTTGCCGAGTACATCATCATCATGTGAAATGCAGTAAAATGCTTTTTGAAGCCACTCTAGGTTAATATCCATAATGGGGATTGGGTAGAAATCAAGAGGTAATGTTTTGGTTTTCAATTTCAAACATTGTAAACTCGAGATCGAGAATGACAAGCCAAAGACAAGAAGAACCAAAATACGAAGAGAGTAATAAATATGACTTGTAAAAATCTATGTGTTCGTAGAGTAAGATTTCTTTTGAAGCCTTTCATAAAATTATGATATACTAGCAGTACGCCTCTACTTTGTACGAGTTGTAGGATTTTGTATTAAGGAAAAAAAGATACTTATTAACATGACAAAATTAATTATATTAGGTCACAAAATATTTATAATTATTAAAATTCGTAATACGTCAATAAATAATTTTAATATAGTATGATTTCGGCGTGAATTTAAAATCAATGATCAATGTAAACAAACTAATATCTAGTGGAGCCGGAGCGGTCCGGAGCGCCGCTCCGGGACAGCTTTTAGAGCCGGAGCGGCGCTCCGGCACAGCTCGTGCAGCCGAAACTCAGATTTTTATACTTGTACTTTGCCTTTTTATAGAGAGTGGTAGGTAAGCGAGTCGCTCGCATCATTTCTTGATCAACACGCAATATCGAGGCAATTTTAGGCGTTTTACATTAACCATAACCTAACAACATCGTAACACCAGAATCAAACACTAGGGCTTACTTGAAGACCATATATCTTTTTATAGTATATAGTTTTTTAATTCAAAAATACAGTATATTCATTTTTACAACAAACTTGAGGCTGATTAAGAATTGTTGAGATTATTTGTATTTTCATACTTCAACCATTTAAATCCTATTCATTTTAATCTCCATCTAAGATTTCAACTCACCCTCTTCCTACACAGAATAATTAATTTTGATGAAGTTGTGGTATTTTTACAAAATAAAATTATGAGGATTTTCCTCCGTATTATCTGGTGGGTAAACTCATCTACAAATGTGTCCTTCTTCCTTGACCTGTACTTACCAGTTTGTGTTGAAAAAGAAAGCGAATCCTTACTAAAAAGGGACCGTTTGCCTTCGACTGCAATCCTTTGCATGAATACAACAGATACCCTAGGAACATCACTAATCACTTTAGCAAAATGAAACTTTGGTTTATGTAATTTTTAAAAAATAGATAAAATTACTGTACACAATTCCTCCACGCAATGACCTTCCTGAGGAACTTGCAGACTTTGACTACCCATTACTCCCCCCCCCCCCAAAGAATAATGGCCTTCCTGGGAAGGACCGCTACACACCGCTCCGGCACAGCTTTTTTTAGCACTACACCACTGCTAATATCTATTTTAATTTGTCAGCTGCTTGTTTTTCTTTCTATTAAATTTAATGGCCAATGCTTAAACCATTTAGTGTTAAAAACTACAAAGAGAGCAGTAGGTGATTCGTTGAAAATTAAAAGCAAAATATGTGATTGATATCGTGTAAAAAGTGAGTTTTTAAATGCTCGTTATATACTTTTAAAGGGGCGGAGGACAATTTCAAGCATTGAAAACTCTTCTCTGAAACGTAGAGAATGCATGAAATAAGTTTCATTGTTATCAGTTCTCCCGTTTTTAGAAAACGGTGTAAAATGCGTCCTGGAGCATCACAGACAGACACAGATTGAGATAAGACTTGTTTCGGCATCTCTATCGCACGAAATGTAAAAAAAAATAAAAAATGAATATCTGAGCAATGTACAGACAAAACTCTAATTTTATTTATCTAGATAATATCATCATCTAGGGTATCATCATAATCGTAGATTAACGGAAGGAATAATTATCTGGAAGTAATTACAGTATATCCTAAATAGCTTCACCAAAATTCCCAGCAAAATTACGAGCACATTGGAGGGTCTCCCGGCGGGATTGGGATTGGCGTGTATAGAATACCCTCAACAAGGAAGATAAGGGTCGTAGCATACGTGATATAAGAAACAATGCTACTGCACTGTAAACCAAAACTGTAATATACACATAACCTCAAACTCGTATGTTTTTCAGTACAGAAAAATAAGCAAAGTAAACAATTTATATTTTGACCATTTATATCAAGTTTCATCAACATCTGCCCACAAATAAAGGACTTTACCTAAACTCTATATGATTAACATGGGAAAAGATTATGCAGGTTAGCTGCCATGATAAACACATAAACTATGAGTTTTGGGCATAAATGTATGGATCTCAACCACATGAAGCTAAATATCAAGTTTCATCCAAAAATATTAGATAATAAGTGAAAAATTAATTTTTCCTCATCCTCCTAAGATTAACATTGGAGTCCCAAAATACAACTACTGTGTTTAGACATTTTAATATCTCGGTTACCCTTGGAGATAGAGAAAAAATTTAAGGAACTAAATTGTGTAGTTTTTTAAGGTGATTCTAATAGTGAAAGATAAAATTTTAAAAAATTACATGGGAAAAACGCAAAAAATCCATTTTTGGAGTACAAAATCCCCCCAAACTACCCATTCCAATTTGCCGATATGTCTGGTTTACGAACTCGTCTGAGCAAATGCAGGAATACACGTCTACCAAATTTTGTCTCGATCGGACCATTTTTACAAGAGTTATCGTGTTCACAGACACACACACACACACAATATATATATATATATATATATATAAATTTTAACGACTATTGTTTTTGGTCTCTAGGCACCTAAAGAAGAAAAAATAACATGGTCCCAGGCTTAAGTCTTACCATGAGACCTACAGTAATAGCAAACTACAGTGCAACTTGGTTATTGCGACCTCGGCTTTAACGTCAACTCGGATATAACGTCATTTATTTTTAGGTCCCGCCAAACTATAGGTATTTACATAGGTAAAACCTCGGATGTATCGTCAGTAAATTCTAAAACCTCGTATATAACGTCAAGAAAATCGGGCTGAGATGAAGGCAACATGTAGCTAAATAGAGAAAGTTCGGTCGGTGGTGCAACGTGAGGGCTGCTGCTATTGTTTAGCTACATTCTATTTTTAGAAACGGCATTTTATTGCTGTCTTACCGCTAACCACCCCAACCCCCTCGACCTACCCTATATCCGCTGTCGCCGTCATCAAGGTCAGTGTCAGTGACTCACGTCGCGTCAAAACACTGTGATGCCGTTCGTACGTACCTACAGTTCGTGCTGCTATCATTAGTTCAGTGTACGTCTTTTACAGTTTGTTTTTCGTTATTTTAATTTACGAATACAGTCTTGAAAAATAATGGCAAGTGTTAAGAGAAAGGTTTTGCCGAAGAAAAGGTGTGAGTTATAAGAGCGTGTGAGGAGGGACGTAAGGTAGCAGACGTGTGTTCGGGCATGTTTTTTAAAATCAAACCAACAGTTGAATTCACCATGCCGAACTTCATTGCAATATTTTCAAATTCGATTTTTTATATAGTATAGAGTAGTTCAGTCAGTCATAAACATAAACTTTTATGTGTATTTCAAATTACCTTCATTAAAAGTCTTAATTTCATGTAAAAAATGTGTTTCTCTATTTTTCCTCGGTTTTAAATTAAAATCATGTAACCTCTTTTATAGTGTCACTCTGATATAGCGTTATTAATGGTGTGGTCCCTTCAATGACGTTATAACCAAGTTCCACTCTAATTTAAGCCCTTACATTAAATTTAATGGATGCAGTAATTTATGGAGATTTAATGAAAGAAAAGATAGGAGCAAATTTTAGTGAGGATTTTTTTGGAATAAATTAAAAATTATTCAGTACAGTTTATTATTTTGGTCTTGTATAAACACTTACAAATGTCTGTTTCGAGACATGCCCAGAAGACGAATTCCATTTTAAAGAACCAACACTTTAAAACTAATACATTTCTATATTACATAATATATTATTACGCATAACAATGCAATTCTCAGAGCTAAATTGGTATAAAATATTTTGAATGACTAGTGAGCTCTTAAAGTCAAACACCAGCTAAAATCAACTCAACTCAAAAAATTTACAAATTTTGTACTACATATACTCAATAAACACTATGGATACAAAATTCATATATGAATGAATGGCACAAATTTCATGTGCACTAAAATTACTGTACATCCATAAATAATTACATTTGAATTACAACTAAGTTTCAGTTTAATTTGTATCGAGTTAATATTTTTAGTAAGTTACATTTTCTAATTAATGTTTTTTTCTATTACCCTGTATTAAATATAACAATATAGGCAATTTTAAACTATAATGAAAACATGAAAACAGAATTATGTATTTTTTAATGGTAGAAAAATAAAAATTCAATTGAAAAAAGGATTTAGATAAATAATGCTTTTGATCAGTTCAATGTTTTTAGCCAAACTAAAACATAAGATATGATAAAATATCAGTAACAGAGAAAAAATAATGTAAAAGACATAATCATGAAAAAAAACATAAGGATTTGTAAATAATTATATTCTTAACATTTGATCAAGTAGTTTTTATATTAGATATCTCTTTTCTAACTGAGTGGGGCCATATTATATATATATATATATATGGTTTTGAAAAGGTTAAGTGATTTTGTTTTTTCATATGCAATTAACTATTTATTAAATTAATTTAACAGAAACTACTAACAAACAAAGTTTTTATAATCTATTTTGTTTTGTTAGCAAAACTGATTAGTACTGCTTTGAAATATTGAACATTATACTTATTTGATTTTTGAATAAGGTGATAAAATGTTAAAATAGAGAGATAAGACTGAAAAGTACTCAAGGAGTAAAATAAGTGCAATGGATTTTAGCATAAGAAAATATGTTACACTATCGGTTTTTTAACCCTACTATACAAAAATATATATCAACATAATAATAAAATAAGTACACATATTTCGGGGTGGTGGTGATAATTTTTGGCTTTAAATTATTATTTTAATTTAAGCATTATACAAAGCACTATAGACAGTTTTAAAAATGTATACATTAACTGGGTTTGTTTATACACTACTAAAAGTTAAAACAATAATTATAATCTGAGTTCACAATATCATCATCACCAATTCAATTAATTAATGTTGGCTTATTAAATAAAACATTGGCTAAATCACTTTCAAATACTTTCTTTAGTGCTCTCATCTGACAGAATGAAATCAGTGGAAAATTAAAATATATTTTAATGTACAAATTTGATTTATATTTGAAAATTATTTATGATGGCACTAATTATTCATACATATACATTATATTAGGCCTTAAAACCACTTTTTGCAAACCAATGCCATTCATACTTTATTAATTTAAGTATTGAAAGATATTAGGTAGATAATGTACATTGAAAATACATACAATAAGATAATTACATGAAGATCTGTGCAAATGTATAGACTTTTTACATTCAATGCAATAAATAAATACTATGATTAAATTAATAAACTATAGTAAAAGAAAGATTATTCCTACAATTGTCCTTGAAAAGACATAAAATAAACTGCATGATGTAATATAGCTGTTGATAAATTAATACAAGCAGTGTAACGACTGGGATTTATGCTTTAAATTCTGAATGACTGTTTTTTTTGCAAGAATGAATCGGTTGGTAGAAATATTCGTCTCAACTGATTTTCATTGATTAAAAAAAGGCACTTAAATACTTTATATTCTATAAAATAAAAAATATTTCAAACAATTAAACTTTTTAAAGGATTTTCTATAAGTATGTGTGTAATGTTGAACATTAGAAATGTAAAGTAAACATACACTTTTAATTCACTCTGAGAGTAAAAATACGGAAGAAACTCTATTAACTGTCACCCCTCTATCTTATTGTCACTTTCTACACGAGCGGACAAAACGCCGCCGAGTGTACGCTCCATTGATTAAAACCATGATTCTTTTGTGGACTACACGAGCTTCTACCGCCTGGCGAAGATTACATGCGGCGGCCGACGGATCGAAGCCTGAGGCGTCAAATCGGCGCGCCGACTCGGCTCACCGGACTACACGTAGCGGTAGGAAGCGTTCTGCGCCCCCTTCATCCTCCCCTCAGTGGACGAGTCTATCGTTGTTATCTACACTCTATAGGCAAGTGGAATAGTGTTTGGCAAATACAACGTGTCTGGTTTCTGTTGTACTTTTTTTGGTTGTTATAATGTTTGATACCGAATTGTTTATATGTGAGGTAGATGCGTCCTAATATATGCATGTTTTTTAATAAAAACATGCTGTAATATTAAAAGTCGCACTACATACTGTATGGAATCCATATTAACTATAAAAAAGACAACAAATAATACGGAAACCGCGTCGCAACTGCTTGGTGTAGTCCAGCCCGCGGGTGCAACGCGGTCAGTATTGTCGGCTTCACTATATACAACATCTCGCTCAAGGGTCATTTTCTCTTAATACTAAATTGTACATTTTAAAAATAAATATTAATGATTTTTGGCATCACTTTGTGCTATATTCACTGGTTTGCTATTATTATTACACCGAAAGATCCTAAATTGATGTAACATTGTGATTGCATCGACTGGTTCGGTTTGAGAAGCAAATGTCACTCAGTTTTTCATCTCGGAAAATATATAACATTGATGCCCAAAAAGATCAAACATCAAAGGGGCAGAAGAAGATGACTGTCTATTTCCAAATGTGAGGTTATTTATGTGTTTTGCTATACAAATATTTGTCTGGACCTAATTATTTGCAAAAATGTAATACCATTATACAGCAAGTACTGAACTGTAATTTAAATATAAATAATATACAGAGTTTAATATTTTACAGAACCTGTTTGGATACCCTTACTTTACAGTTTATAACAATATTTCTGTTACCCCTCTATTCACTTAATCGTCATAGTCCTTGTCCCAAGGGTGACGGTTTAAAGAGGTTCCACTATATACTAAACCATCCGACATTCACTCATGTTTGCAGTGTTCTCTCTTTGAAATAAAAATGAAAAAGTTGTACATTAAAAATTAAAAATAAATTTATAATTTAAATTCACTCTGAGAAAAAAAATACTTAAACATCATGCACTCGTAGATAATATTACAGCAGAAATGTTGATTTGTTCTTTATCTTCTCTACAATTTATAAATTGTAACAACATCAACGTATGTGACAACAATATAACGCTAACTCAGAATTGCACCAATAAGCCAGGTACCAGCTGGCTCACTGGGCTTATATATTTATATGTATAGTCGATTAGGAGGAAATGTCAAATTCAACAAGTTATGTTAATATAGAGTGCACATATAGATCTTTAACCTCTACAAAAAATGAAGCCTTGATGGTATTTATACTTTACGAAAATGTTATTTTTCCTTAGCAACAGAGCCCAACAAAGTTGTTGGGGCTATGTCGCTGAGGTTAACAATTTTTGTTCCATACCGTATTATGATAAATATCACAAGTTATATTGTTCAATGATTAAAGTCACAATAGAATTATGATATTAAATATAAATTGAAGAAACAATTATTTTGTAATCAAGAAATACAAGTTTAGGTATTTCATTAATTTTTTAAAAATTTGATTAGGTACTTTTGGATTATGAGGTCACATTTTAGAGGGCATGTAAAGTTTAGATTTAACTATACATTTACAAATCTTTGTATGAAAATTTAGTTAAAAAATATTTTGATCAATGTGAGGCTTATTTTCAGGTTAAATCAGCGCACTGTATTAAATATAGCTTGTTGTTTTAGTCATGTTACATAACTATGGACCAAAATGGATGCATGAAACAAAAATGAAAATCACAATAATTTAAAAAACCACAAAAACTCAACTAAGTTCATTGTGATGTTGTGAGGTGAGTTGCAAATTTGACCATGAGGTAAAAAAATTGATTAAGTTAAAAGTTATTCTTACATTATTTAGATTATGTCCATCCTGAGTTTTCCCCTTTGTATACTTGATTACACAGTTTGGGGTGAGGTTATGTGCTATGGGGTGAAGACACGCAAACTACGTAGCAAAGTGGCGAGGACACTAGCTAGATTTTCTGCCTGTTTGGTGAGCAAGGCCTCTTGGCCCTCAGTAGCGAGCAAGTCTGTAAATACTGCGACCACGTCTTGCACTTTGAGTACAAGGTTGCGAGTGTGCAGAGGTGATGCAGTGTGGGCGGCCATCTTGGCGCTCAGTTCCGTCAGTCTCCTTAGCAATGTGAGGCAGCTTGACAGATGTGTCTGGAAGTCTGGAGAAGGAGAATTGTTCGGGTTGGCTGTACTGCTACTCCGCACCAGAAGTTTGGACGATGTGACCAACTTGCGCACTTCTAGTGTCAGTGCTTCTTTGGCTTCCTACAAATATGGTTTTGTAAAGATAAGAAAATTTGAGCATTTTATCCAGAGTAGAAGTGTTGTTATATATGTGTATGTTACATATATAGATTTATGATCATTTAACCCTAGCACTGACGGAGCTTTTGAACTTATTTTGTATTTTTTATTTTTATTCAACTCCTTTTGAAATACTAAATATAAACAAAAAACACAAAACATGCCCCTGCCCCCTCAACCACAGAGTTGAAAAAAACAGGTTTCCACTGCATTCCCAATGAAGCCTACTAATGCTGTTAATTTCCACCCACTGTGCCACATATTTGCAAGCCAAATTTAGATTCCTCATGGTCGGGATTCAAACCCACGTCCCTCCAATTGGCTAATCTTGCACTCATCAGTAAAAGCGTTTAGTCCACCACACCAAAGGAACACTGTCTGAGAAAGCACTTATTTGGTTATAAAAAGCATACTCTAGCGGCACAACAGCGAACTCTACGAGGCATTAGTTCATGTATTAGCTCGCGATAGCAGCACGTTGACAGTAATGGCTGACAAATCGCTGAATATCATTGCGTTAAATGGGCGCTAATAATCACATTTCACTGCCATCGACACCAACGTGTTGATCGCCACTTGGAGGGTAATAATACTAAAAGTTAAATATGAGGTTAGTATGAGTTAATCCATTCCTGTCTAAGGACGTACATTGTACGTTAGACAAAATGACTAAACACGTGCATTGTACGTCCTGAGCAAACAATATGCATTGCTTTCTCATATTTAGAGGTTGTTCTTTTTCCCCCCTTGGGGGTGCTAGTTCATTTCTCATCTGAACGGCTTCTTCTTTAAATCATCGTATTTATAATTTTTCACTAGTGATTACTGTTCCAGCGCAGTCGCAGCGAACAAGACTCCATTTTAATTTAGACAGGAGGGTCTCAGGCGTCTTGTAGAAATTCAGACAGGAACTGGTTAAAGAAAATTTGATTAATATTGGATTAAATAAGTTTTTGGGAACCAATGAAACTACAAATCGAAAGCCTAATGAAGGTTTTAATCCCAGATTAATTTTACCTGAAAGCGAGTTTCGTCGATATTTGCTCCACCTCCATGGGCTTGATCTGCATTGCACTGAGCTGCCACCTGGCCTAACCTCTCACAAAGCCCCCTCACCACCACCGTAGCCTCTCTGCTTAGTGATACATACCCATTTTTTTGAGTCACATCCTGCAAGAAAAATATTTATGAATGAGAGAGAAATTTCCTCCTTGTCCTCCTGTGAAATAGAGGATACAGTAAATTTGAAGTTTGATTTCTCTAACTTTTTGCTTACGTGCATGAAATATATTTAAGCCTTTGGCACAGATTTAAGTTGATAAAATTTAAATAATCAAATAAATTATGATTATAATGGAAATACAATAAGTAGTATTGATACCAGGGCAAACCCTAGTGATGTTGACACCCACAAACAAAGTTGTGGCACCCACAAACGAAGTTTTAGCACCCCCTTCCTTGTTATACATCATATTTTTGCACTGAACGCCTTCCCTTACTAGAATATAATTATGTATAACTGTGATTCAAGAGGTTTTAATAACATGATAAATAATTTTTAACTAACAGCAA
Source organism: Nephotettix cincticeps (assembly GCA_023375725.1). Lineage (NCBI taxonomy): Eukaryota > Metazoa > Arthropoda > Insecta > Hemiptera > Cicadellidae > Nephotettix > Nephotettix cincticeps. Next base: position 36,513,233 of record CM041788.1, read on the forward strand.
GATTCCAAATGAAAACCTAAATTACTAAAAACATCTTCAGAATGGTATTCTTCAAGATTTTGGTAAGTCAAATTATTAATGATCTTTCCAAGGTCAATTTTTTCAGCCCCTAGTTTCAACTTAAAACATGTCATCGGCTATCTTTCTTATGTCACCGATGTTGGTCGACAAGTTTTACTAATGTTACTCAAATTATCGTTCACAGCTGCCCATCGTCACTGCTGTCACAGTTACTAGAGACTACTATCTACGACCAGATAATAACATAATAAACGTAATAAACAAATATACATGGAATAGCTGCACTTACAGTGGATTTAAAGTTGTGGAGGCGACAGAACATCAATGTGAGCATGAGTAGGCAATTTCTGCCTTCAAGTAGAATTTACAGTTAAATTTGGACACATTAAACTGACCTTACATAAGATCCTTTACATTCATATTTTACTGAACAGTAGTGAACAAAAAAATGAGTACGTCAAAACAAAAATGTAACGTGGTGACGGTAAAGAAAGCTAAACACGATCAAACATATTGATAAAGGTGATTCAGTGGCAAAAATATGTAATGAGATAAATGTGGGAAAAGTGTGGTTAACAACTGGCATCCAAATCGAAAAACATTGATTGGCTTTTGTGAAGAGAGTGAAAAGGCTTTATCCGAGCGACAATACTTGAGGTAACCTGCCTATGAGATGGTTGATGCTTTGAATTGATTTTATAAACCTGTGGGTTTCTTCCATTAACAATCCCAGACCTCTCACTATGACTGTATTTATATTTATCATCTGCATATTATTATTAGGTATAAATTGTCATTTCAAAAATAGGTTTATTTATCTGATCAAATCATTATCCGGGCAAGGGCTTGAGGCGTCGGGATACAGGCGGTCCTACTATATTAACAATCATAATAGGTTTTTTACTGCCCCCTGATGTCATTGTAGTATAACACAAAAATCTCACCTGGGAGGGAACTGGGGGCAGTGGTGGTTTTCTTGTTAACGTCCCACTGGATATGGAGTCACTACGGGGTGGTAGTGTGGGCGGAGTTTCTGAGTGTTGCAGTTTGGGCGGGCGGGTTGGTGGTGAGGCAGACCCCACTCTGGGAGGCAACGCTAGTGGGGAGTTGTCAGGACTCTGCTGACGAGGCTTGCTACAACAGGAGAATGCTACGTTGTGACTCCCGGTGCTCGCTCGTCTCTCCATACCACCATGGTTCGGTGACTCTACGTTTGTAGCATCGATCCCGTTGGGAATGTGACCATTAGGTTTGGCTGGCGGGGGTGGGGGTGGAAGATCAAGCTGATAAAAAAAAATCTAAATCATTTACTCATCATGTTATTAGTAATAAAGTGGACGCCCAATTAACCGAGGTCCGGTTAACCGAACCTCCGGGATAACCGTGCTGGTCCTCGGAAAATAAAAATAAAACTCTTTATATTACAAAAATTAAAACAAGAAGTTATATGTTATCCGTAGCCCGTGCAACATTTTAAATTGATCAATGTTAGCAAGTCAAGTAATTTGCCTCACCTGGTTGTGCTTCACGTGTAAAATGCTTAATTTGAATAAATTTTTTTCATATTTTTTCAAAGTTCTTTTTGGCAACCTCTTTTGTATTATACTAGAAGCCGAATGTAGAATGTAGAATAATGCACCATTTGGAGATTCGATTAATGTCAAAAGAAGACAACATACTATTCAAACGACGATTCGAAACGTAATACTGAATGTTGCAATCGAATTAATACATTGGCGGCTAAAGCCGCTATACGCACGTTACGCAATGGCAACATCCGCAGCTTGAGCCGCTATGCGCATGGAAAGGGTTATATTTTATCTCCAGGATATTATTTTATAATTTTATATAAACATAGAGGGGTAATCTTGGCTTATTACCAATTTTTATTTTTTAAAAGGTCCTTGTTATAACTTGACTTGACCTTAAGTAATTGGATTTTTTTATGGTAAGTTACATATTACTTTTACTACTGTAGGTAGGAATATGTGTTAAAAAAGTTAGAGCTAATAAATTTTAATATGTATGAACCCACACATTTTCCTGTAAACTTATAAATTTGGTTCTAGAAATCAAAAATCCAGTTTATTCATGACATTAGAGGTTTTTATATCTTAGTTAAAAAAAAATCTCTACACTTTAAAAATCTAGCTGTAGCTGTAGCTGAGCTGTAGAAGAGTGTTTTTTTAAGATTAGATTAGATTATTGAATTGACGACTGTACCACAAGGTAATTATTTTAAGCTAAGTATGAAAGAAAAACGAGTGAAGGATGATTGCGGCGCGATCTTGTGGTATTGTTACTGACTAAGGCTGACATTTTCCTGAAACAGAACTTTTAGTTAATAGCCCAACATTCAATGGCATATCTAAGGGACCTACAGTTTCTGAAATCCGAACTACTGCCTCTGAATTACGAACTGGTCTCATTATGAGTATAGCCTTTGCGGATTAATGTTGTATTCAGTAGTACGGACATCTAAACAAGAGAAGACTACACCCACCGACCATCGCTCACAACTATCCATAATTCATGACTTCCAAGTAGCTGGACTCCACAGTCCCAGTAAATGTTGTTCTAATCAAGCTAGAGTTTTGAATAACCTTACTAATTTTCTGAGGATCATGATTTTTAATACCCTCTGGATATTTGTAGTATAGTATGGATTCTTCTATAAATGTACAAGATAAATGCAAAAGTATCCACGCACATCAATGTCAGTCTCTGGAGGGGCTGGAGGTGGAGGCGGTATGATGAAGGAGTTGATCTGTTCACTTGTCAGCTCCAGGCAGGAGGCCGTCCGCTGAGGTGGGGGGACCGTCACAGTCGCAAGGAACGAGTCCAGGTCCAGGTTCAATACATCTTTGCTCTCCAAGTCTGATAGTGAAAGAAATATAATAAATTAACAAATCGTAATCTGAATGTAACATACAGTATCAGCCAAAATAAACAGTACTGAAATGGTAATACTTTATTCAACGTATAAATTTTAACAACACATACAAGTCAAAGGAAGCAAAATCGGTTAAACATGGGTAATAATATGTTCGATATGACCCCCGTTCAATTTGAGGCAACACTCGTACCGTTCTTGTAGGGTTTGCACCATTTTTATGAATAGGGGTTGTTTCATTCTCCTAATACACATGGTTATTTTTTCTTTGAGTTGAACGATGATAGATGATGGGTCCTCACGGAAGATGTTTTCTTTCAACATTCCCCACACATAGGCGTCCGGTGTTGTAAGATCAGGGGAGTGGGCTGGGTAAGGAAAGTTTGTTCTATGGGAGATGAGGCGGTTGCCAAAGGTTTGTTGGAGGAAAGCAATGTTGTTAACGGCAGTGTGACTGGTTGCGCCATCCTGCTGGAACCACTGTGAACCTGACGGCAGGTTTCGTGCACGACAAAATCTCCCGAGGTCACACACAAAACAATCAAGAATGGCCCTATATCGATACTGATTTACAGTAACAGTCTCTCCATTATTGTCTTAAAAAAAGTATGGTCCCACTTTACCCCTCCCTGACACAGCGCACCAAATGGTTGCACGTTTACTATGCTGTGGCCTCTCTACAACAATATCAGGACGTTCAAATCCAAGGAAACGTGTTGTCTGCTTGTTTATGTAACCATTAAGATGCACATGACATTCATCTGTAAACCATACATAACTCAAAAATCGGGTTCTTCATAGCATATTGCTAACATTGAAGCACAGTACTGAACTCTCGCTAGTTCGTTTAAACAGTTCAATGGTTGCCCAGTTTGTATCCTGTAGGGAAAACAACCAATATTTTTGAACATTCTTCTCATTGACGTATTGCTAATATTCAGTCTAAGAGAAGCTCGGATTAGGCTTCTTTTCGGTGACTGTAACACTTGCTGCAACACTCTTGCGTGGTTTTAATTTGTACAGACAGTAGTTGGGCGACCTGAAAAGCCCTTTCGCTGTGTCAAAACACTACCTGTTCTTCGAAATTTTTCAACACCTTTTGACCTTACATGTCGCAAACAATATGGGTTAAAAAATAGTTTTTGTATGTCCCAAAGATTAGAGTTAGTCCCACAACTCTTGTCAAGGGACTAGAGTTGTGGGACTAACTTCAACTACAAAAGATCTTAAGGTTCAGGTAGCCTATGGGTAGTTATACCCATCAATACTTCATCACCGAAATGCATATTTAAAATCATTTAAGGCAGACTCAAGATTTAATCATTAACAATAAATGGTTTATTTATTAGCTGATTCCATTAAGAACTATTGACATAAAAGTAGATTTGTTGATAAATTACCTAAATGCAAAAAATCCCAAAACCACATTTTGGATTACAAAACCCTCCTAACAAACCCTTTTAATAATTGAATATTTACATATCTGTACAACATAATGATGCGTCTACAAAATTTAAAATTACAAACCGATAGTGCTGTGATCCAGATTTAGAGAGTTGTCTGCAAAAGGAACAGGAGGCATGCTGATCTCCGGAGGCAATGCGTAACCAACACCCTCCTGTGACGGATTCATGGAACAAAGTTATAAAGTAAATCATATGGATTCAGACATTCTAGATCAATAAAAAAAATTCTTTCTTTCATATCTGTACGTTAATAAAGATTCTCCATCCATGCATTATAATCAAAGTTCATTTAACATTCTTATTTATTACAACTATCTGTATTATAACTATATGTTTCTGTTGTTAAGATCTATGAACTTATTCTCGAGAAAGCAAAGAATAAAGTTGTGAATTGTGCCTGTCAATTCTCATCGTACCTTCTCAGGCGTGATTGGAGGGGGGAGAAGTGTGAGATCAATGATGTCGGGGTCGAGGTACAAGCTCCCTCCGGTCATCTCAAACCCCAAATGAGCCGTCTCTTCCTGTAGCCTCCTCCAAAGCTCCTGGAATTGCAATATATTTTATTTTAAATATTCAAAAACGTAGTAAAACAAATACAGATTTTGAGACGTGAAAACCAGAGGGTTCAATCTACATTTTGGTAAATTTTTCAGTAGAGCTGTTTAAAGTTTGCTTCCTCTTTCAGCCCTAATTTATGTTGTTATAAATGAAAAAACAGGTTATATATAGTTCATAGACATGTGATGAAAAGTAATTTATTTAATATCATTGGGAGTACAATACTTGACAAATTTTAAACATACTAGGAATGGCTGATAGAACTTTTTGTCTCTAAGTAAAATTTGATTATTAAGATCCTTAAGTACTTACAGAATTTTACTGTAGTATTCTACATGAACTGTAGGCATCCATTTCAACATACAATTGATGTCTTCGACCTTGTCTGTCGGTAAAGGTTTCTTCTCCCTTACATGTTTTGCTTTCCAAAAGAAGTTGGAAGAGGCGATTCAGTTTAAGTTGCTCTTTTTGAATAAGGTGATTTTTTGTTTGAGTTTACAATCACAAAACAGGAGACAATTTTAAATATTCAAACAATTTTAAGGACTTCTCAATGTTTGAATGAATATCCTGCATGCAGGAATGTCCCGGAGTAGAAAATTTCATTGTTGCTTGATCATTGGTATAATCATCGGTTTTATTGGTAAAATCATCCATTTAGATAGCTTATAAGATACATGATGCAACAACATTAATATATTACGAAACCTTTAACCATAGATGAACAGATAGTAAAGTAGATAGTGCACACCCATGTTAAAGATAAAGACGGTACATTGTACCGCCAATTGACGTAGTAGGTACTGACATCCTCAGATAGCGCTAGTGTCGCAAATGACACTTATGACAAATTACACACCAGACGGCGTCACAGAGGCCTAGTTCACCGCTAGATCCGATAGATGGCAACACTTGTCCTGAGATTTTATCGTCTTCACTAAGTCCCATAAGGTGCCTCCTCTCCTTATAATCCGTTCCTCTCTGCTTTAACTCAATAGTAACAACAACAATACTTTCTCAGCTGATGCTGCAGATAGAACTGTCAGGTTCTCAGATTTGCCAACTTTTTCAAATATAACTATATTTCTCTGCTCATAAATCATAAACTACTTAGAGTTGCATTATGCAAATATTGAATATTTATAGAAATAAACTTTAGGTGTGCTGGAAACAAGTGAAAAATTACAGCAAATGCAGATGGAATCCTCTGGTTTTCATGTCTCGATTTGATTAAAGTTCTACAAAACATGGAGTATTGGAATATTTATGGAGTATTTTTGGAGGAATCCTTAAAAAATAAAGCTTTAAATTTACAGTAAAAATCAAATCATATACCTACTGTAAAATATTATTTAGTACAGAATAATCTTTATTTTTCTTCTCTAGTATAATAATACTATTGTATTATGACATCTAATTAAATTAGTGACTGTACGCTATGCTTGAGTGGACACAAATTGTAAATATTTTTTTAACTGTTGTAAACCCCTTGAAATATGCAAAATTCACTTAGAATATGAGGAACCAACCTGACTAACTATGGAATAACTACCATGCAACTGCAAATTTGAGATCATGATCCATCAATCCTATCAATGCTGCATAAATTTACTATGGTTATAATTTATGAAAAAAATTAAAGTTTCTGACCTGAAGAGCCTGCTGTCCTGCTCCAGGCACTAAACTGTCTGGACTGTGGAGACCGAAACTGGAATCTGAGTCACGATTTCTATCTTTTCCTGAAATACAATCAATGTTAATAAGATATTTTTTTCTATATTCAATATTCATTGATTTTGCAAATTTCCCACAGAAAATAAATAAGAAATATGTGACAAAGTCAGACTTAAGTCAGGTATAATAAAAAAATATGTCTGTAAACACGATAAATGCTTGAAAAATTGTTTGATCGACATCAGATTTGGCTGATATGTGTGTTCCTACAGTTATCTGTTTGAACTCAAACACTAGGTGAATCAATCTATCCAAAGGGGATTATAAGGAAGGGGGTTTGTACCCCAAAATGGCGTGTTTTGGGTTACATTTATTATACTTTATACTTTTAACTGAAATGGCGACCTACCCAGGTAGGTATTTTAAGCCAAGTATGAATGAGAAATGAATGTAGGATGATTGTGGCGCGATCTTGTAGTCTTGTTACTGACTAAGGCTGACATGTTCCTTAGACAGAACTGTTAATTAATAGCCCAACAGCCGATGGCAACTAAGGGACCTACAGTTTAACGTGGAATCCGAACCACGGCCCCTCAATTACGAATTGGTCTAATTATGAGGATGATCTTTGTGGATTAACGTAGATTATATTTTTATTAGCACTATTGAAGTCAGCTCAAAAAACAAACCATTTTTTATTATTTTGAAACTTTTCTCTATGCCAAGCAAGCACTTGACAGTAACCACCAAGATATAGAAATTCCTAAACACATTACGGTGTTGTCTTTTGGAACTCCAATGGTAATCTTAAGTGGAAAACGTCAAAATTGAATCTTGCTTATTCTTTGAAATATTGTGATAAAACGTGGTTAACAGTATCCATATAAATCAACTACTTATGTTAAAAATCTAAATTATTTTGTTCTCAGTGCACACCTACTTACTCATTTCCCATGTTATTCTTATGTAGACAAAGCCAACTTTTATTGTTATATGTAACAAGCTCATCCCTCAAACCAACTAAAAACAGTCAAAGTTCTCTCTAGAGCAAAGTTGTAGCTACCAGAAGGGTTGCGGTGCGAGGGGCTGCTAGAGGGTGTGCTGATGGAATCAGTGTCACTCTCTGTCTCTCCCAGATCCAGTGACTGAACTGCCTCACTGATGGAGTCTGGCAATTGCTGAAGACCCTGCAGGAAAGAAATTAAGTGTCTTATGACTAAACAGCTGCTGTAAATAACTAAATGATTATATTTTCTAAAAAAAGATATAAAAATCTGACTTATTGCCTGAGTACTAGGATATGGTCCTAATGATCATCTGCCCGAAGCAGTACAATACACAGATATTTTTTTGAATAGATTTTATATTATTAGGATAGATATTATGGTAAGATTATATTAGAAGCTAACAGCTCAAATCGGACATGCAGTTTTGGAAAATGTAAACAGGTTGCTTTTTATCATAGAACGTGTACCACTGTGTAAGTGTTTTGTTGGTAATAAAATAATATTGCGTAACTATAGCCTTGTCACCTATTGTCACCTAGAACTTTATAAGATTTTCACTTGTGACAAAGTACATTGTAGACGTTTCGGACGAGATTACCGTGCAACTACAGCCCATAATATCACTTTCAATAATTGGTGAAATTTAAATATACAAAGAGTCTTAGTAGAAGAACTATGATTAATTTTAAAAAGGAGGAGTATAATAAGACCTGTGTAAGGAGGAGCAGCGAGTCGCTGTGTTTGAGCTGTCCCGGATTGTCCGAGTCCTGAGAGGAAATATGGGAGCTCTCCGAGTCACTCATCTCTCTATGGTGTTGAGTTAGATATTGCTCCGAGTTGACCACCATGTCTTGCATCTCCGCTACCCTCTTCAACACCTAAAGAGAATGTCAAACTTTAGTAATAAATAACATTTATCAATCAATGAAATGAGATGTTGGTATAGATTATTTAGTTAAAGTTGAAATTAAATGGTTATAAGAAATTAGAATTTTGTAATTTGTGAATTTCACCAGTGGGATTTGTTAACAATTTCATAAGAAAAAGTGCACCTTCTAATATTGTTGCTACCTAATGTCTCTTCTTGGATTAGTAATGTAATAGTTGCTTAACACTGCTCTTATTGAAACAGCCCACCTCCTGTTATTGTTGCTACCTAATGTCGACCTTTTCTTGGATTATTAATGTAATAGTTGCTAAATGCTGCTCTTATTGAAACAGCTCACCTCCTGGTATTGTTGCTACCTAATGTCAACCTTTTCTTGGATTATTAATGTAATAGTTGCTAAATGCTGCTCTTATTGAAACAGCTCACCTCCTGTTATTGTTGCTACCTAATGTCGACCTTTTCTTGGATTAGTAACGTAATAGTTGCTAAATGCTGCTCTTATTGAAACAGCTCACCTCCTGTTATTGTTGCTACCTAATGTCGACCTTTCCTTGGATTAGTAATGTAATAGTTGCTAAATGCTGCTCTTATTGAAACAGCTCACCTCCTGTTATTGTTGCTACCTAATGTCGACCTTTTCTTGGATTAGTAACGTAATAGTTGCTAAATGCTGCTCTTATTGAAACAGCCCACCTCCTGTTATTGTTGCTACCTAATGTCGACCTTTTCTTGGATTATTAATGTAATAGTTGCTAAATGCTGCTCTTATTGAAACAGCTCACCTCCTGTTATTGTTGCTACCTAATGTCGACCTTTTCTTGGATTATTATTAAAGTAATAGTTGCTAAATGCTGCTCTTATTGAAACAGCCCACCTCCTGTTATTGTTGCTACCTAATGTCGACCTTTTCTTGGATTAGTAACGTAATAGTTGCTTAACGCTGCTCTTATTGAAACAGCCCACCTCCTGTTATTGTTGCTACCTAATGTCAACCTTTTCTTGGATTATTAATGTAGCATTAGTTCATGCTTTAGCTCGCAGATGGCAGCACTGTGACAGTAATTGTTGACTACAGTAATGGGATACGCGCCGTGATAAAGAGATGCTGCAGCGTTTTTGTCAATCTAAAAACAATCATAACTATAAGTCAATCAAATTCTATAATAATTTACCTTAACTCAATAAAAAAATTGCCCATGGAAAAATTTAAGATTATTTTGAAAGACATTTTTACCAAAGAGTGAAATGACTTTATATGTTGCAAAGGATTTTTTTCTATAAACTAGAACTTACATCTAAAATAAGACTATTTTAAATGTGTATATGTAATAAATACTAGCTTAGTTTGTATTAAATGTCACTGATGACAATGTCAATGCATTTTGTAATGTTTTACGATACGATAAATAAAGTTCTTATTCTTAATAAAAAAATAGGCAGGGCAGTTGGTTATAACAATAAATTTATCCCCTGATAATAATTATTAAAGAGATGAGATTTTCAGTATAACGTGACGATATCTTTACGACAATTTCACTTAGCTAGATGACACTTTACTCAAATTATGGCAGACAGTTTCAATTTCAAGCCAAAAACATTGCTGGCACGGTTAGCTTTTATTAATAGGGCCTACTGTCCATCTATTACTACCCTTCCATTCACCCCTATCTTTGCTTGATATGTTTCACGCACTGGACTTTCAAGCACAGTCTATGTGGGTGGGAAAGTATAATTGAGGAGGCTGCCACTCAATTTTAAACAAATTACCTCTTCATTTCTTGCTTCTGCGAATCCGCTGTCACTCTCTAGAATCTCCATGGACACAACACTTTGAAGGTCGATTCCCAGCTTGTTGTTTGAAGTCAAAGGACTTGAGTTGGGTTTGAAACCAACACCATAGAATCCATTTCTGTCTTTGAATTTACTGGGCCTGCAAAAATGGTTTAGTCAATCAATATTCATGGTTGAATCAACATCACATCAGTGATTTTACAGCTAGTTCATTCGGTGCTGGATTTCGTTTAGCGTGTATTTGCTAAAGTGTGAAATCGAGCACGAAGCAATATCACAAAAGCATCATCAAAGCATGGAATGGCCGCCATGGAGACAAAGCGTGCCAAGATTGGTGGCAGAACACACATAAAACGTGGCAATATGATCAACGTTCTCAGTACGAGACTGAGCTCATACTGAAGCCAATTTTTTGACATCCCTTAAGGACGATATTTCCCGTCACGCGGCAGTGGTGCCATGACCACGGGGTGGATATATCCTCTCCAAATGTTTTAAAAACTACTCTTAATCGGTGAAAAATATTAGGCTAAGAGATATATACTAATTGAACTTACAAAGTATTGTTCATATTGCTGTCCAAGTTGTTGTGACTTTGCTGCATTACGTCGCTGTGGCTGCGGGTCAGCGTCATGCTGCCATTCAAGCTCCTCATCTGTAATACGAGGGAAAAGTACGGTTAAAAGCACAGATGCTGATAAGAAAGGTTATTTGGTACTTGTATACTTGAGTAACATCAATACTCAAGTAAAATAGGACTGATTCACTGTTTGTAGGACTCATTTGTTGAAGGGGAGGAATGAAATTTAGCCTAAGAAGGTTAAATAAAATAAAATAAAATTTTATATAATAGTGCTGTGAAATATTTTTGTTTATCATCAAACTAAAAAAATAAGGTGACATTTTTTAAATCCATAAATTTAAATTTTACTTTATTTCGTTCATATATTATGGAAGACAGACCATTACACAATTAAATTTCTACATTAATGTAATAGTAATATAGCGAGCTTACTTGTCTAATTTGGGATACAGGGTGGTATGGAGGAGACATGGCAAAGTTAGCATATCGCTCCTCTTCCGAGTCCACTGCATAACTCCATCGTGCTGGCCGCACAGCATGCTGAGAGTGGTAAGGAGGTGCTGTAAGCATATCCGACATAATATCAGCGATATAGTTGAGCGATAGAGGATGAGCTTAAATTTATCACTAGAAAAATTGCTTGAACTTTATACTCCCACAGTGAATATTCAGTTTTAAAGTTTCATTATTTTGATTATGAAGAAATTTTTCATCCAAAAGAATTATGGTTTACAGGGTAATCTAAAAATTCAAACTACTAAAATTGGATCCTTAGTAACATGAAACATTTATTGGATAAAAATCAAATGTGGTCTGATTGCAATTAACACAGCCAAATCACACTGTATGGTATTTTACCTGCTCTCATCCTTCTCCGCTTTAGGTAGTTTATGGATACAGTATGGATACAGTTTATGGTACAGTATGAGTACTTCTATTGTTGAGATCTAGAACACCATTTCCACTTCTATGTGTTCAGCCCTTTTAACCATTCTTAGAAAATTCTGGTTTTTTAAATTTAAATTTTCATTCCACCTACTGTGGATATTACTATAATGGTTTTTGAGGTTTACACTGGGAATTGTAATCCAGCTACTTAAAAGTCACGAATTGTGGATAGTTGTGAGTACTGTCGGTGGGTGTGGTGTTCTCTTGTGTGGATTAACGTCCACACTATTGAATAACACGTTAATCCACAATGTCCAACCTTATTATTATACCAGTTCATAGCTCAGAGGCAGTGGTTCGGGCTTCACGTTAAACTGTAGGTCCCTTATATACGTCATTGACTGTTGGGCTAGTAATGAACAGTTCTGTCTAAGGATCATCTCAGCCTTAGTCAGAAACAAGTCTACAAGATGGCACCACAATCATCCTACACTCATTTCTCATTCATACTTTGCTTAAAATACCTACCTGGGCAGGTTGCCATTTCAGTTAAAAGTATAAGTATAAACTATAAAGCTCAAAATATCCAATGTCATCTGTTGATCTAGAGCAAAAATACACTCTCAGACACTTTCCAGGTGAAAGTAACAGATATGACATAGCATGCAATAGCAGAGCAATTGAATATGACATAGTGTGAAGAGGGGCATTCTCACTCCACTTGATATACTGTTGAATCTGAGAGTTCCAACTGTCTAAGGAATTTGTTCAGGGTATTATAAAGATTCTTCAACATAATAATATGTTCCTTTTCACAATGTATTGTAAAAAAATACATATGAATGTAATTCTTCACCCTTGGGGTGAGATATGGCAGATTCCTACCTTGATCCTGCATCCAGGAGTCCTTCTCCTGTTCCAGGGACAGCTGTTGTCCACTCAGGAGTCGGTAGTACCCTTGCAGCACCAGGACCAGTTCATCTGCATCCCGATCTTCCATACTGAACGAAACCTCCTGATGACAAAGTAAAACATGAGATCAAACAGAAACAGTTAATTTTTAAATGTTCTCTTTCAAGTTTAATTTTTCCTATAAACCTTTTTTCAGCTAAAAATTTAAAAATCATAAAAACAATAAGTTGTTGATAGGTATTTCCCTCAATAATCAGACACTCATCATAACAATTTCTTAGACAAATGTACAGCATTACTTTACAGTAAAATATGATATGTTAGGAAGATGAAATGATTTATTCAGTTGCACTTTTATAATCTGAAATTAGTATTTTACATTCCTGTAAAAGGATATTTATCAGCCAGTTTTATAGCGCTACCTCAAACTACTTAGCAGAGAGATTCATCATTTCTACTGGCAAGAGGTTGAAAAGTTTCTTGCCAGCATACGATAGTTTCCTCTCAAACAGTGTAAGGTGGTGGACTTGCTTGGTAGTTTGGGACCTGGGGCGATCGAGATGTTGTCAGGCCCTATCAGTCCCAAAATACTTGTTGCGTCGTTCTACAATAATGCATGGGTAGTGTTGTTGTCATATCAGATACCTAAGTTTGGCCGATAGAAATAGAAAATGGCAGCGACTCGAACATACTTTGCGCATATTCCAAACCAGCACAGTAACTCAGGGATAATGCTGTGGCCCAGTAATTCAAAGTTTGCTGGATCAAAACCAGCGACTCCTGTCAGATCATGAGCGGTCACCTCTCGCTAGACTATGTGACTAATACCGATACGGTACCTCAATGTCTTTAATTCACCACAAAGGCCCTATGGTAATGGGCAGTTGAGTTTTTTAAAGAAAAAACAATATTTATAAAGTAATAGGTATCAAGTATGTATTCGTTCCATAAATGTGTATACAGTGTAATATTAAATGTTCAGATAAAAAATCCTTCAAAATACGTTTTGTAAGTCTACATTAAGGTCTGACTTGTTTAAAAAAAATTTGAATTATATTTGCTGTGACATCTGTGGCGCTCCCTAACTGCTGACGCTGATGGCCCTGAATGAGAATACTACTTTGACTCAATGATATTTGAAAATGTCTGTAATTTTTAAAAGTAAAAAATAATAGTTAAAAATCCATGACGCCATTCAGAAAAATTTGTAAATTCTATAAAGGTGTTTATCTCATTTCTGTGTTATTTACGCATACTATAATATGTATAACAATAATAATATGTAATGACATACATGAGTGAGGACTTACTTTTTGTATGGCAGTTGGCATGTAGATAGTAACAAGACTGGACACTTGGTCTTCTCTTTGGACTTTTATAAGCGTTACTTGCTCTATATCTGCTAATGGTACTGGCTGAAACAATAAAATACACAAGATAAGTTTGAATAATCAAAATAAAATACAACATGCAATACGTGATCTGAGAAATAAATTAAAGAGACTGATTTTGTTACTGAAAATGTGACAGCACTGTAACTAATTAGTCGTAGGTTTAGTTAAACAGCTGAAACACTGAGTATTGATATTATTATTCTATTATTGCCTTGTGAGTTGCAAAACTTATACCAAAACAAGATTTTGATAAGCATTCAAAATACCCCCGTCGCAGCAGACCTGCGTACTCAGCGAATTTCCAAATCAATAATATAATAATAAAATATGACAAGTTTTATAAAAATCTGTCCATAAACATGAGAATTATTTGCCTATTCTCCATATGATTAACATGGGAAAGAGTGTGCAGGTTAGCTGCTGTGAGGAACACTGAAAGTAGTCATTTCTACCATAAATATTTTTTATCTTAACATTTATACCAACTTGCATCAACATCTGTCCATAAATAAAGGAGTTTTCCTATTCCCTATATGATTAACATGGGAAAAGAGTATGCAGGTTTGCTGCCATGATAAACACATAAACTATGTTTTTTAAGCATAAATGGATAGATCTCAACCACATGAAGCTAAATATCAAGTTTCATCCAAAAATATTAGATAATAAGTGAAAAATTAATTTTTTTTAATCCTCCATAAGATTAACATTGGAGCCTCAAAAATACAACGTACTGTGTTTAGATTTTTTTATATCTCGGTAACCGTTGAAGATAGAGAAAAACTTTAAGGAACTTAATTGTGTAGTTTTTTAAGCTGATTCCAATAGTGAAATATAAATTTAGAAATTTTTAAAAATTACATGTGAAAAACGCAAAAAACCCCATTTTGGGGTACAAAACCCCCCCAAACTACCCGTTCCCATTGACCGATATTTCTGGTTTACGAACTCGTCCGAGCATTTGTAGGAATACACGTCTCTACCAAATTTGGTCTCGATCGGACCTTTTTTACGAGAGTTATCGTGTTCACAGACACATATATATATATATATATATATATTTGTTACTAATGTAAAAAACATTTAAAAACACAGTACCCTTTTTTTTATTGAAATTTAACCTTAAACAAGAAAATAAATATATATATATATATATATATATATATATAAAAATTTTAACGACTATTGTTTTTGGTCTCTGGGCACCTAAAGAAGAAAAAATAACATGGTCTCGGGCTTAACTCTTGCCATGAGACCTACGGTAATAGCTTCTTCCCTATGGGAAATTCGCTAAAATGTGTGATAACAATTTTGAGCAACGTTACGCAATAAAATTTCTTGTTAAACTTGATGAAACTGCTATAGCGACATTTGAGAAATTGAAGAAAGTTTATGGAGAGGCTACAATGACAAATTTCATGAAACTATTTTTTGATTTTTTTGTTTAATTCAACGTTAAAATCCTTCTGTTATAGAAACATTTATCACTAATAATTAAGTTATTAGTGATAAATGTTTTTAGCGCCACAATCACCCTACACTCGTTTCTCATTAATACTTGGCTTAAAATACCTACTTTGTGGTGCAGTTTCCATTTCAATAATCTAGTCTATGATTAAATTATCTAAAAACTGAGAAAATATTTATTTTACTTACCATACTGTTACGTATACCATTTATTTGGCTAATTCCTAATTTGGGGCTGACTAGTATAACAGTTTCCATATTGCAGTCCTGAAAAGAAGAAAAAATGTGGATAGAGTTATGCATTGAGATACTAAATATAAAAGGTACCTATGTGAAAACATTTACACTGTAATTAAAACAAAACGTCTGTCTCATAATCCCGGCAAATGCTATTGCTTTTGCTTTGTAAAAATAAGGTATGACCTTTTTACAACATTGTTACCAAATCTCTACAGAACATTTTTGTATAGTTCACTCCATATAATTATTTTCCTGTAAACAGTATACAAAAAGTAACATGCATGACTGATAACCTTTCACCTTTCATACAAATTATGCAAATCAATTACAAGGCATAAGTTGAAAGACAACATGGAACCAGAGTATTTTGGATCAGAGGTGATTTGGATTAGGAAGCCACAACAAAGATGACTCACCAGTGGAGTATTGTGCAGCCACAGGAAAAAAAGGATTTATGAGGACAGGAAAGGCAACATGTATATGTGATGTATAGACAGTATAGACCTACAACTCAAACATGTTTGTATTTACTTCCCTTAACTTAAACTCTTTGGTCCGGATAGAACAGAGGTTTACTCCAGGCCCTAAAACTTTCATTCAAGATTAGGTACTCAGAGACAGAATAGACCATTCCATCCCACAAAACAGCATGGAAGCATGCTAAGGATCATTCCTCTCTGGAGTCAGGTTCCTTATTGGACAAGTAAAGAGACAGTCTGCCCATCCATGAAAAATCCAGTTCTGACTTGGCCTGGTGTCAAGTTTCTTGACAGATAAGACAGAATTAAGGTTATAGAGAAGTGATAAGATGTGAATCACAATTGTACAAAAGTATTTTATAAATGTTGACACTGAACTGGTTATGTCCAGTTTGAGGGCCTATATTACCTAAACTAGATAGCTAATAACTAGCTACTACTTACACGAATATTGGTTGAGAAGCACTTGGCACCATAGCTGGGCAGTTCACTGATGATGCTCAGGTAGTAAAGTTTGGCTTGTAGACTAGTCAGGCACTTGTGACTAGTGCCGGTCATTGTTTGGTTAAGTTTGAGCAAGTGACTGAGAAGCTTCCGCAGCTCCTTCCGTTTCATAGACTCCATTAGTGAAACTGGCACAAACCTCTCTAAACCAAATTCCTTCCTACGAAAACAAAATGAAAACAGAATGTTAAAGTTTTTATTTATTTATTTCTTTTGTGAAACGTTAACTGCCCATCACCATAGGCTTAGACTGTGTGCAGTGAAAACCCCCTTAAGGGTTTTTGCCCACATATGACATACACGCAAAAGTGCTATAAAAGGGCCACTGACATGTTACATCGCTCCGTGGTAAAATACGTTCTATTTTTATATTTGCAGTGTTACATTGCTGTAGTTCATTATTGTACCACTAGAACATTTTAGCATTCATTTATGAACTGTTTTCTTATCACTTTGTACTTTTCTTATCTTTTTTTTTCATAAGCACGTATACGACTAGAAACCGAAACAGCTAAGTAGGTATTTGTTTCCGTTTCGCCACTGGAGAGGTTCATTATTGTCGTGTTTGGTTATTAGTTGTATATTGTTGTTGGGTAGTTTATTTACGGTTAGGCTTACTGATGCATTTGTGTGTTTATTTATTTGTGAAATAAGTCTATCCTACATAAGTTAAACTTTTGAAAACCCTAAAATTGACCAGAAGATTAACTTGTATTTTCAACACTTAAAATATGATAAATAAAAGTATTTTACTCTTTAACCCTAGAACACAAATTGAACCAAATTGTTACAAACGTAGTCTCCCATTACTTTTTTGAAAATAAAAAAAAAACTTTTAATGATGAAATAAAATTATAAACACACTTAAAGTGAACATTGAATTAATGTTTTATAAGAGTTTAATGTCCAAATCTTAATTGTTCTGGCACTGGCAGTAGATTGTCCCTTGGTGTTCGCCACACATGACATTTGCGCAACGTCCACAAAAATGTTTTGTCATGCGCCGTAATCTTATAAGAAGGCACACCTTCCTACTTTGTTGGACTGGTTGTGGAGTTTCATTTGGCACACTTATTTTAAAATATAAGCAATAGATTGCCGGACGAGAGTTCGTGGCAACATTGTGGTCTGAAGCCAGGACTTCAGGAGCACTCTGTGCATTTCTATAAAAAATTTTGCCGACTTAGGGGCTTATACGATTGGCTCAGTCACAATTTACTACATATAATACGTATATATCATTTAAAGTACTGTTTATGTTG
This sequence comes from Nephotettix cincticeps, assembly GCA_023375725.1. Lineage (NCBI taxonomy): Eukaryota > Metazoa > Arthropoda > Insecta > Hemiptera > Cicadellidae > Nephotettix > Nephotettix cincticeps. Next base: position 36,531,261 of record CM041788.1, read on the forward strand.
TTATAAACATGCATAGGGGCCACCACCTTGTTTTACGAGTGCAGGAAGTGTTAATGCACATTTGGTCCAATTCAAATAAATATTTACACTATATACAACATATATTTCCAATATAATGTTTAACTAACACCACAACACGCGAAAAAGCGAAGGTATACTATACTCTGCAGCAAGACACAGTGTACATCGCGATCTGGCGAACTGTGCGTTTTTACAAAGGCGTAGTCGATGATGACGCGAACTTAAAAAACTTTATTTCGTTAAACAAAGGACGCACAACACCAACCAGATTTTAATATTAGGTCAAAATGACAGCTACACGGTGTTTTGTAATTTTAGTTTTGATAATAAAATGGCACCTTGCGCGTCGTCTCTCAGACGACGCCTTTGTGTTCTAGGGTTAATCTACTTTTCTTAACTCACAGAATACAAAATTTGAATAAAAAATGCACTTTTTTGAAAATAAATGTAAAAAAGAAAATGTAAAGGGAAAATAAACTGTTAAATAGGAAAACTTTTGATATCAGATCAAACGAGGAGATCAAGTAACTCATCAAGAATACATACTGGACAATCAAAGGATACTAATTCCTAAGGAAGAACTATGAATGATGGTCCAAAGTAAAAGTATCATATTCAAGAGCATGATCAAGATTTAACAATAACAAAAATAACAATAATACATCCACCTTAATCCTCCCCTTTCACCTTTCTAATGCCTATCAAGAACTGTCAAGGAGCAGTAACTGAGAAGCACTAACTCTGATGTTGCCTAACATGAGACAAATTAATTGGTGGCTTAACAAGGCAGGATCAAGAAATTTTCAAAGCTTTTAAATTTAAATTCATTTAACTTAATAACTAGCCAATAACTACTTACTCTATGAGCTTAACAGTGATCTTGCTGGGTGGGATGTTGTTGGAGATGGCATGCTGGTGGATGTGCAGGGCAGCCAATCGCAAGGCGATGTCGTATTTGAGCTCAGGGGCGTACCTCTCTTGCACCACATCGTTGCAACACTGCAGAACACCCACCACAAAAGTTAAACAAGTCTAGATCTATTGTAACTTTTAGTTTGTATAACAATTCTATGATTGTGAATCATGAAGTTTGTTCAAGGAATTTAAATGTTAGAATAAAATAAAATTGGTCTAGAGAAGAAAAATGGGTTATGAAATAAGGTTGTCACGTTCTTGAGTTAAAATTGGTTTACAGTAAAACGACAATTAGGGAACATGAAGCTAGTATAGGTACCGCATTTAGTTAAAATTATTTCATATCGCTTACTCAAAGGAAAAAGTTCATCTTCTGGTACCATATGCAAATCTTAAAAATAAGTTTGAATTAGATTGAGTCTTCATATCTTCATTTACACTAAGCCTAAAAATGAGTACAAGTTGTAAATTCTTAATATGGCAGGGACTCAATCTTTCGAGGTATTAATTAGTAAGAGTTGTATTCAAGAGAATTTGCATATAAATTTGCTACCATAATTCAAGCTATAGCAAATATTAACTTTAAAAATAATTACCCTTCGTTTAATTCCAAGTAAAGGAGGAGTTCAGTTTCAGAAGTAATCTATTTTAAAATAAAATTAACTATACTCTTACCTAAAATATTGCTATTTCAATGAATATTGGTTCAAACAACTAAACTACAGTAAGAGGAACAATTTTGAAAATTATTTTTAAATGTAGAAGACTTCTACATTAAACAATAATTTTTTATCTAATATAAATTTTTTACAATAGTTATATATTGAATACTATACAATACAATCGTTAAATAAAATATATTCAAACATTATGTTAGTGTCAGGTATAATTGGTAGTAATCTAAAAATATGCATTTTCTTTCAAAATGAAGATTTTTAGTTTATGTTGGGTACATTCATAGATTTTCTTATAACTTACCATTGAATAACTTCATTTTTAACTAATCAAGGCCAGCTTTATTTTTTATTTATGCAAGTTAAAAAAATATTTTTAGATTTACAGTACTTCCCTGTGGGAAATAGGTTAGATCATGGATATGTCTAAGAATTTTTAATTAATCTAAACAGCTGTTCTTATTCTTTTATAATAAAAATTCAATACAATAGCTCCGGTAGTTTCTATGGAAACCTGTTACATATTTTCCATCTTAAAAATTGCCAACACCCCCCCCCCAGAGCTAGGACATATCCATGTCAAAATGGAAAGAATATGGTTAAATTCAAAGACCAAAAGTGTGGGTGATATGAGATTAGTTACAAGTTGTACTGCAGGCTCTGGTTACCAATCTGCTCTGGGAATGGACAATCAGCTGGGTTGTTCAACAATCAGCTGGTCACAATGAGTTGCTGACTTCTCATGACTCCCTTGAGTATCATTCAATCTGGTCCTTTCGATAGTTTAGTATTTCTTTCATTAACCTCTCTCATGAAGAACAGAAAGTTTTAGAGCATCAGAAATGATATGTACATAAAATTATACATTCATGTGTCTTCACAATCAAATTGAACATTTTATTTATTGTACTATAAAGTCACAAATGATCACTTTGCAGGAGAAGACTGAGCAGAAATTATATTTTCCATTGGTTATTGTTACTATAAACTATTATAATTTATAACATGTATTAGTAAAAATATAAAAAATTAAATATTTAAAAACAAGAAACAATAATCCTGATTTATTTCCTACACTCTTTTCATTGCTCAATTTTACATGGCTTAGTAATTTTTATTGAAAACTTTGTTCAAAATAAAATATAAGTTTAACACGCTCCTCCGGTCATGTACTACCTGTTTGTTTGGTACACATCATAATTTACGAATTGATTACAACTACGTTACAATAAACAGTTATTTTATTTTTACAAAAATATTACACATGCCACGGTGTGTCTATATAAATCTGAAATACAGGTACACTAATAATGTAACTCAGTAAAGCTCCAAAAGCGCTGTAGAAAAACATTGAATAAATTGGGAAAAGTGCCAGAGGCTTACGTCAGAATTTTAGGAAGTTTGCAGTGCACTACCGGTGTAGTTTTGGTATGTACAAAAACTGAATGTTGACTTCTGTCAGGTTGAAGGTATTAAACATCTAGAAATGATTATACACAAGTAAAATGAACCAATAGGCATTTGAGTACATGCTTAACTGCTACTAGTGATTTAAATGAGAAAATGGATTGTAGAAGTGTATTTACCTGGAGATATAAGTACTCAAATGCTGCCAGATCTTTCTGGGCAAGATCACAGGCATCTCTAGGCACAAAAGCCACTCTGAAGAGACATCTGAGGTTATGAGAACCAGGCCGAGAAGCTATCTGCAATCAGAAAAATTTTGATTGAAGCACAATAGTTGCTACATTATAAAAAATCTAAAACTCTTAACCATTTTAATTCACAATATTTTCAGGCAATAACACTAAAGTGAAGTAGCAGTCTTAGGTGAGTGATTAGAGTACTGGCCTACACCCGAAAGACACGGGTTTGATTCCCGGTCATGACTTATAAACAAAAAATTATTTTCTCAAACTGCCACTGTATTTCAGAAAGCACGTTGAACTGTCACTCCTGGCTACAGAAGTAGTCATAAAGTCAATTCAGAGGCATTAGTAAGACCTGAAAACTCTAACACTAGACCTTGGTGAGAAGGCTACGTGAAGTTTTATGTAGCCAAGTAAGTGAGTTCACTTACTTTACTAAAAGGGAAGGATATTTTAATCATCAAAGTGGGACCCAGTAGCTCCAGTAGGTTTAGATTGTTCCCTGCCCAAACATTGATAAAAAATGCCTCTGTTTTTAATGAACACACAACAAATATAAGAAGAGGCAAATATAGCATGAGATATAGAAAGTAGGCTTGGACTAGAAATTTACAATGATCTAAGTAAAAGGGATGTTTAAAAATGATTGTTTAAGCGAAGTAAGTTTTGTTAACCACCATTAACCCTAGAAGTGATAAGCTTTTTACTCTTAACTGTAACATAAAAATAATTACTAATATCTTCTTGAAATATCAAAGTTTAAACAAAAAAAGCTTAAAACATGCCCCCCCCTTATAACCACTAACCACAAAAGCAAAACAGGTGTCCACTGCAATCCCAATTAATCCTACAAATGCCGTCAACTTCCACCCAAGCCGGTCACCGTTTATTTAAGGTGGGCCCTCCACTCCGCTACACCACACATTTGCAAGCCAAATTGGGATTGCTCATGGTCGGGATTCGAACCCTAGCACTTCCGAATGGCTAGAACGTTACGCTCGTCAGCGCAGCGCTTTAGCCACCACGGCCATCCAGTGCCTAGGAAAAGAAAGCGCTTACTTGGTTATAGACCTGCCCGGTGGCAGGCTCGTGTACTAAAAGAGCAGTTTCGGTTGTTGGCCCCCAGAGGGAAACACGGTCGCGTAGGCGACAATTCCACAAAACTGACGACAGATGCCTCCACCTGCCAATTCTTATTGAATATGTAAATGCGTCGTGAATTACGACTTTATCATTTCTAGGGTTAACATCAATGTCTCTATCTATCAATTATATTTTAAAAGACCATCCCATCAAATTAATCCCGGAATAGTGAACCTCAATTTTTTTCAGCAACCTTTACTTACATATGACTCCATCAAGTATTTTATGTCACTCGTTATTCTTGATGGTGTAAATGTAGTCAGTACATATTTTTTTTGTAAACTGTATACAGACTATCATGTAGGACACTGTTCATACTCACCCTGGCTAGTGTGTGGTCAGGGTTGAGCAGGGTGAGTTTGTTTCTTCTGAGGCTCTTGACTTGTTCCAACACCAGGGCGAAGTGGTGAATAGCTTTGATACAAAGCTTCTGCTGCAGTGAAGCGACCACGTCACCCACTCGTGTCGTCGAGTCATACTTGAAAGACTTGGTTTGCCCATTCTCCAGAAATACCTTTGGTCAAGCAATATTTTATGGGTACTCTTTTAAAATAATTATGGAATTAAAAAGTAACAGATATGTTGTAATATTTTAAGTCACTAACTGTTTGCTAAAAACCTTGAAAATTTTTTTGTGTAGTCCACAATAATAGCATTCTTTACAGATGAGACATAAATACCTCTGAAAAGCAGAATGTGGTATTAAACCCTAAAATATTTTTGGACATTCTGAAAATTGAGCTCATAACCTTTTGAATCTGTAGCCCATAATGCATGTTAAGGTATTACATATACCTTAACATGCATCATGGGCATTCTTATTTATTCTAATTTAGTCTTTTAGACTAAATGAGAATAAATAAGAATTAGAAGTGAAAAAAATTTCTTGGGAGGATCTATATTTCAAATTTAAGAAATTTATCGAATGTTATATTTAATGTACCTTGAGCACATTGGGCATGAGTGGCAGTCCGCCCTCCCCACCACTGAAAGCCGAGGCCTGGAACAGAGAAAATTTATTGGAAATTAATCATAGACCAGAATGTGAAACGGTATTTTCAGTTAATATTTACAAGTATGATTAAAAAATAAAATGATTCTAAAATTTTCAAGAGAGTAACAACAAAATATGAGTTCTTTGGCAGAACTTTTATCAGAGATCAGTTTTACAACAGCTTAAAATTTGCATAGTTTTACTGGAAAAAACTGCAAGCTTAATTACCTAAGTGGTAATGTTTAGTTTAGATTAGAAATTAACTGAAACAATAAAAAGTGTTCCTTTTTTAAGAAGCCGTAAATAAGCTTTCAAAAAGTGATTTCATAAACTTAAAAGATAGATTTAATTCAAATTTATAAAATATATGTATGAACGGATTAAAATTTTCTGTTATTATATTCATTGTTATATTATATTAACAGTAGTAAAGTTGTTTTAACTCATTGGCCAACTAAGAGCTTACAGTGTACAAGGGTGAACCGTTGACGACTACTCCCTCCGCAAACCTCACTCTCGAAGGATTCGACTTCAGCTTCGCCTTCTTGGCTGAACTCAGCAAAGCAGACTTTCGAGTTGACTAAAATAGATTAAAAGATGACAAAAATTAGCTACTAATAAAAGAAAATATAAAGTTTAATTGACCCACTCCAACAGAGTCTCCAAAGTGCTTTCTTCTTAAGCACTACGGAAAAACATTAATCTTGATGTCTTTCTTGTAAGAATTTTAGAAGTACTATATTACTTTTTATAAGGATCTTATATAAATATCTTTTGCCATTACAGTCATACACTTACCTAATGCCCTTACATAAGGTCCCCTACTTAGTTCATGAATAAGAAATAATGCCATGCAGAGGGGCTCTAGTCCCTACTTCAGCATCACAGTGACTTCCACATCACCAATGGAAGTAAAGTGATATTTACTGTACTCCTCTCCAGTTAATATACTACATGCACAGACTTGTTTCATTTTAATGACTCCAAATAATTTTGGGTGTACCCCAAATCTCTCGAAAACTGAATTATCTTTTGTAAACTAAAGATAACACTTTTGTTGCAGAAAGACCAACTTTCTGCAAACAAAAATTTTATCTTTACATATTTACCTATTAAGCGATTGTAGCGTTTAGGTGTATTTGTTGTATACGAAAATACCCTTTATGGCTGTAAAATTTTTTGATAATAATCAGTAATAATTTGTTGGTTTTCCTTGATGGATATACCAATTATTTATATACAGAACAACAGAATATGCTCACATTGTCAAGTGGAGGCTGGCAAACGACAAGTCGCACGGCCTCCTTGCAGCTGCGGACCAGCTGGATGACATGGTCCCTGGGAGCTGTCCGCACATCCTCATCGTTGATGGACAACAGCTGATCCCCTGGCTGTAGCTTCCCGACACTGGGGCCATTCTCAGTCACAAACCTGCACAAAAGCAGTGACAGTTGCATTAGACAATAATTGGGACACAATAGTCTCTGAGAAGGACAAGATTCATCATATAAATAAAGAAGAAGACGCATCTATCATCTAACAGTCCATTTCTAACTAATGGGAGTAACTATCCAACATACCCTGAGAACACACAGCCCTCACTACTGAGAACGCACTAATAAGATTCAAAATATAACCCAAAAACTCATAGAGTCTACTATACAGAATGAAGATCTTCCAAAAGTGAGCCTTAATTTTTTTATTCACATCTCAGAAAAGCATACTTATTCTTAAGATACCGACTCGACTGCTTAGTGGGTAAAAAGGTAAATACGACAAGTTTAGGGAAACATCATAAGCAGATGTACTGCTCAGTAATTTTCTCTAAGCTTAGTTCCCTGGAATTTCAATGGTTAGTTAGCCCAATACAGGTCTCTGCATTGGTCACAGCAAGTTTCATTACTTCCAGGTCTTTATTTATTTGGCCTGTACAACAAGGCCAACTATGCTACTTCTTTGTAAAGTAGTAAAGTCGGCCTTGCCTGTACCCATATTGACCCATATATTACAGTACACTTCGATACCTCATTCTTTGTATCTTTCTTGTCAGTCATTTTCCTAACATGGATTGATTAGCACTTTAAAAATTTTCATACTGAATAAGGATCGCCCAAAGTTGCTGTTAGACTATTTTTAATTAATCTATGGTTAAACATTTTTTGAATAATAAATTTGAATAGCCCCACAAATATTGAAACACAGACTCTAGCTGAAAAGGTGAGGGGTACCTTCATAGGATTTCTCCATAAGCCATTGACTATTATATTGCTTTTAGTATGATAAAGGCGTAGTTATGGAAATGAATTCATTATCATCCTATAAGAAATAATACGAGTATAATAAATAAGAATAGGATCAAGAAATTTGTAAAACGATTTTGTATTTATATAAGTTATTTACATTAAAACAAATACAAATTTATGATTGTAAAATCAAAAACCCTTACACTTAAATTAATGAACTGTATCGATCCCTATGAATCATTTGCAAGGAGGTAGATGCAAATTATCTTGAGTGTCAACTAATGGGCTGGGGTTGTAGAAACCGTGCGGCAATTTGTAATGGCAGCGATGAAATTACAATCATCTAAGTCAAGGCACATGCCGCCCGAGCACAGCTTATTTGATTACAATTTAATCAAACCAAGACCACATCTGGCATTCAAAGATATTTTGTTTGAAGACAATTTACTGTCAGATATTTTTTAGCATTAATTTATAATTTTTTTAAACCAGATTTATAGTTTAAATTAGAACTTTAGATTTAAGTTTGCAAATTACAAGCTAATAAATATTATAAAATCATAAAATCCTAAATTATAAGCTTTACGATAGGTCAAACTAATAAGCTCATAATAATCAATTGGGAAAAATTATATGTTTTTGACAAGAAAATATAAATAAGTAAAAGAAAAAAATATATACAAAACACCAACAATACAAGCTAAATACACTACTCTTATGTATATATTTTCAAAAGACAGCAACTCATTGTAATGAGTGGTTTGAATATACATATAATTCATACTTGGCTTAAAATACCTACATTGTAGTATGGTTGCCATTTCAATGATCTAATCTAATTTGATGGATAAACTTAACCATTGATCTGTATAATCACAGTTATTACTATACGTTAAATCTGTAGTGTACTAGCTAAATCATACTACCAGTTGTAAAAAAATAAAATTATTAGTACAATTTCAAACTTAAATCATACTGTCACTCCAATTATGATGATTGGAATGTTTTAATGGCAATGTTCACATCCCAAAATTTAGTTTTGTCATTGGTTTAGTTGGTCCATCTGAATCAACATTAGTCTTAAAATCTATACAAGAGAAGGCGAAAAAGTGTGTCATTATAAGAGAAGTGGAAATGATTTCACTGTTGTGAACAAAATTTTATATTAGATGTTCATATGTAAGTTAACAACAACCAAAGTTGAAATAATCACGGACACTATAAATTATCTTATCTTAATTATCCAAAATTATGATACTTTTTTTCGACTTCTCTTGATCTGTAATTTTTTAGGCTTTAATATAGTTTTAGATGAACTAATTCAAAAACTATAAAACTAGACTTAGGCATCTCGACAACTCGACAATGTCCCAAAACAGCAAGATCATCACAAGTGTTTGTGGTTGTCAGTGTTGTTTGAGTTTGACATTGTACTAATCTTTTAGGGAGGCCCGATATTGTATTTTTTATAAGCTGTTTAGTAGCCTATGTATATATAAATGTAAATCTCCTGAATATCTTGTTCAAATGGGGGTTAATGTTTTTGTGTGTGTGCCGCTAACTTGCTAGGCAAGTGGTTATATATTCTCTCTGACTTTGGCTCAACACGTCTTAGGTTCAATAACTGGGGATTTTGACTGTTTTAAAAACAAGCATTTATGTAAAATAAATTCTACTTGACTGCGAAAAATGCCTCTGCCGTGGATACAAAAAATAATTAAACTAATAAAAATAGATATTACATCTTCATGAGTGAATATGTAAATTAAAAAAAAAACTTTAGCTAGTATTTTCAAATTAAATACAATCAAAAAATTATGTAATAAAAATAAATGGAGTGAATGAGGAAATGTTGGGAAGACTTGAGTTTGGTAAAGTGCATCAGGAGAATACAATGGGCAACTGGGAGAGAGATCGATGAGAAAGGTCAGGAACAATGGGGGTGAAAAGCGTCAGATTTACTTCCACTTTGAAGAGCCTGTTCCTTGTATGTTTTTATTATTATTTTACAAGAGTAATGGATTGAGGGTTCCATTTGCAAATGCTTGGATAAAATAAATTGAATTAAGCTCAAATGCACATAAAAATTCATATGGCCTAGTATGTAGATCTTGAAAAATCCATATTATACTCAATTTTTGATAGGACCTTTTGTTCAAAATATATTCTAAAAAAATAAAAATGTTTAACATTTTTAAAATACCGTACACATAACTATTTTGAGGTTGTAAAAACTTAAATACCCTCGTCCCAGCAGACCTGCGTACTCAGCAAATTTCCAAATCAATAATATAATAATGGTGATATATATGACAGGTTTTATCAATTTCTGTTGATAAATATGAGAATCATTTGCCTATTCTCCATAAGATTAACATGGAAAAGAGTTTGCAGGTTTGCTGCTATGAGGAACACTGAAAGTAGGCATTTAGCGTAAAAAATTTTATTCAGACCAAGTTTTATTAACATCTGTCCATAAATAAAGGAGTTTTCCTGTTCTCTATACGATTAACTTGGAAAAATAATATGCAGGTTAGCTGTTAAATACATAAACTATGATTTTTAAGCATACATAGATAGATCTCAATCACATGAAGCTACATACCAAGTTTCATCCAACAATATAGATTAATACGTGGAATATTAATTTTTACTTATCCTCCATAAGATTAACATTAGAGCCCCAAAATATAACATACTGTGTATAGATTTTTGAATAGCTAGATAACTTTTGGAGATAGAACTAAGCTTTAAAGAAATAAATTGCGTAGTTATAAAAAACTACATAATACAGATGACATAACTACATAATGTGTAGTTATCAAAAAACTAACAATTTCTAATGGGAATTTCTAATTAATTATAAAAAGAAAAGATAAAAATAAAAATCTTTTAAAATTATATATGAAAAACGTAAAAAACACAATTTTGGGGTAAACCCCTCTCCAAACTACCCGTTCTGATTTACCGATATGTCTGGATTACGAACTTGTCCGAGTAAATGTAGAAATACATCTACCAGAAATGTATCTACCAAATCTGATCTCGATCGGACCATTTTTATGAGTTATCGTGGTCATGGACACACATATATGTATACAATTTTTTAAAAACATTATTTTGGCTTCTAGGCACCTCAAAAAGAAACACAGTAACATGGTACCGGGCTCAAGTCTTGCTATGAGACCTACGGTAATAACTTCTTCCCTATGGGAAATTCACTACAATGTCAAAGTAAAATTTTATTTCATAATTAATTGTTTCATAAAAATCAATATAAAAAATGGGAAATTGAAATATGTATGGATAGGATAGAGTTAAAAAAATGTTTATCATTGTAAATATTATTAAATACCAAATTCATAGAAAATATTTTGAATAATAGTTTTACGAACTAGTAATAGTGAATAATAGTCACTCAAGTTTAAAAACTTGAGTTTAGAGAATTGACATAGAAATGAGAAATCTTGGGGGCAAAATTGCAAAGTCTCACTGTAAGAGATCCAGCAATGATCTTGGAAGAGCAATTAAAGCAACCCTGATAGAAGGGATGGGTAGGAGTGCGGGGTAAGGGTAGGGAGATTGTAGGATGGAGTTGAAGGAAGTTTAGGGAAGATGAGTGTGGCCAATTTGTTCTATGATAATTTGTATTATCTGCATTATTAGGCAATATTAATGTGACTTGAAAGTAAAAAGGATTTTAATACTGTATAGTTTTACAAATACTGTAGTTTACTCTCTCAATATACATAAAGAATTGTTTTTGTAAACAAATTTGAAGTGGAAACATCTGTCTAAGTCCCTCAATCCAAAAAATGGTTTCCCGACTTATGTCTTTGTACTGTCCTTGATACCACACCAATAGTCTAATTTTTACAATATTTGATACAAGAGCCATCACATTTTGGCAATTTATCACATTTTTTTATTCCTAAGGGCTATTAACCCCCGAAACCCTCTAAAACATGGCATAATCATCATTTTACAAACAATGAGAATAGTGAATTTGATTAAATTTGTATAATTTGTTGTAATTAGGGTACCAAATAATAACAGTCTGGAAAACTCAATAGTAATAAGTTTAAGATTGTCAACAAATAAAACTTTAGATTTTCCTAAAAAAATAGTTAAAAATAATCTGCCAACTATAACCAGTCCTAAAAACAAAACAAATTATTATTTTAAATTATTAATGTATAACACATGGTTCAATAAATCATTAGTATAGTTCTTATTTCTCAACCGTTTTTGCATGAAACCTGGTACTGTATTATCTACTTAAAGTTAGATCACCCAATAATCTGCTGAATTAGCTTGTCATTATTGTTAATCCCCTTACTAAGCTATGTTATTTTATTTTAGTTCTTTTTTAAAGGGTGGAAATCTTCACTTTGACCTTCCTCTTTCAGTTTTTTCTTGACAAAACTATATGCTTGGGACATGATCAAAAATGATTGCTGAGGCAACAACACAAACCGAACCAGGGACAAAATAACTGACTCAGTTCAGGAGCCTAGCACGCTAACCACTTAATATAGTATCATTTAAAAAGTGGAACTTTTTCTTTTTGAAGTTTAAGGTATTTTATCTATTCTGACTATTTTACTTTCAATAAAAACTTCTTTTCTTTTCAAATCTTTTTTCAATTTAAAATTTATTTACATAATTTTGTTCAGAATTAAATTATCTACAGGTTTACTAAAGAAATGATTTCGTTTATTGCTAAGATAATAGAGTTATTGAAGAACAAATGTAAAAAATTTGTTATTTTGGCTACAACTTTTGCATTTCATGCTGGTGTTAAAAAACTTGACCTACAGTTACGATACTGGTTTTATTAAACTTTCAATTTTACAAAAAATACTTTAATTATCGCCTAAAAAACCAGTATGGCCTCATTTTAACAGAGGTACTAAAATCCAGGAAAGATTTTTCGAATCATAACTCACTAACAAAGTATTTCTAATCCCATATTTACATAAACTTTTTTCTTGAATCCTAAAATTATTTCAGTTTCTTACTGAATAATGTATGTTTAAATTTTAGATTACAACCTCTAATCTAATCTATTTACTCTTTTTCACCAGTACAGTAAACAAAAACTGATATAAAACAACATTCTTCATGATGTCTTCAAAATCAACTCTTGTAATGTCTTTCAACCCTCGATGTTAATACAAAGGTAATATATGAGGAAAGCCCTTAAGACAAAGACAGACCTTTTTGAACTTAACTTTTACGATCTATAAACATGAAACTAGGCTGCCATCATAAAAAGACAGCCATCAAATTGTTAGAGCTATCAAATTGTTTTATGGCCTCAAAGTTGTTTGAGAACCACGTGGCGGGTATTTGCAGGCAAATAACTTGGAACACCATTTTAACACTTTCTATGAAAGCTGTTTTACCATTACCATTACACAAATGTTATTTAAACCTATCTTACTATAACTTATTTTCTACATTTACTGAAGTTACTTGTATAGTCAACTTACACATATGTTGTACAATTTGGGTCACAATGGACTATTATTACAATCTTTGATCAAAAAATATTTTGTTAAAAAAATTATCCATAGTGAAATAGTTTTATATAGAGATAAACTCAATAAATGGAAAACTTTATTACTGTGTCGAAATATTCTTTCATTAGCCTCTTTTATGTATTTACTTTTAAGGTTTATTCGTTTCTCAACCCTCAAAATGCTTCTATTGGTAGTTTGTTACATTATAAATGTTCTTCATTTAGTTCTTCAATTTATTTATTTAAGCTGTTTAATTTGTATATCTTCCATCAGTTCTAAAAATAATACTTCTTAGTGCAGAATACTTTCCAATGGTGTTGTCAAAATGCAAATTTTTGCACAAGGGTCACTTGAATCAGACGTTTGGTTTGGTTTTTTACTTATCTGTTTTTGTGAGGGAGTTATATATTTTCTTATTTCTCTCATTCAGGCCATTGTTTTCTAGGAGAGAAGGTATTTGAATTTACTCTAATAACCATTATCTCTATGTTTGCCTGGACTTTTATATAGTTGTGTTTACAGGAAATCGGTGGTCGCAAAAAACACTATCATATAGTTTATTATAAAAAAATATTGTAATATTAACTTTTTAGTCACGTTGTATTTGGAATGTGTCTTAGTCAAGTAGAATTGGTTGGGTTTTGTAACCACACTTTTACCAGTATCAAACGAAACCAAAGAGCAATGCTATCGGTGATTAGTTATTCAACACTGAATTTTGAAAACAGGCCTTACCACATGTTTCTGCAAATTTAAACTCAATATGCATTCAACAATATAATGCATAGAACATTTAACAGCATTTAAAAACCAAAATAACAAAATAATGGTGCTAAAGTGCACTGGTCGAGCCCCTGCTCCCTTCCAGAGTTAGATTTGTCGATGGAAAGGTGTCTCTCGTCTCTGGGCCGCCCTTGGGTGGATAGCTGATGTCGTGACTGGTGAACTGGGTGTGCAGGTGGTGGGAATGCTACCTGGGGGGGGAGGTGTTTCCCTGGTTGGAGTGGCATCGACAGCCACCATGGGTCAGTACAAGATACAATCCAGTGGGTTAGTCGCTAGCGACCATCTGTGACGGTTGATGCATAAGCTACTTCTCCGCTAAAGTGCTGCTTATCCAAGGGCGGAGCAGAATAGTCCTAAGGCCTCTTGTGAAATCCAAAATGCAATGAGTTAGTGTTTACATGTCAGACAACAGATTAGCGTTCTTTTAACTTTCACCACTACGAATACGTTTCTCGTGCTTTGCTAATGCTCCTCTTCCTCTACAGAAGATCCCTGTGATGGCATTGTGGGTAAGGGAGGGAGAATGCTGAACGGAATCAGCTTCAGGAACCTCCTTGGGATTACCGACATAGAGTGGGGACTCGTAGGATGTAGGAAACCAAATTCCAGAACACATACGGATCACATTCATGTGATACATAATCTTGATCACTTTAGCTTTTAGTGTAGGAAACTTACATCAAAGTTTCCTAAGTTCCAAAATTCGTGTCAGTCGTATGAGGATAATTAATTTCCTCCTTTATCTGGTCAAGAGTTTTAAGAAACCTTTTCTAATCAAGAGCTTGGAACTCCCTTGAGGTATTTCTTTTGTCTTATCAAGAGTTTCAAACGGTACCTTCAAGCGTGTTTTTCCTTTCTTTGGCTGGTCAGCAAATCAAGATTTTCAGCTGAGTGGTAATTCAATCAAACGTAAAAACTGATATATTGCCTGTTTATATACCTAATATAAGATTGATGGTTTATTTAGTTAAGTTTTATATTAAATGTCATTATTTATAGGGTTAAATTTCTGACACATTATTTATTTGTTGGTTTTCACACAATTCTTGAAAGAAACGGGCAACAATCAATTTGTATTAAAAATATTTTTAATAGTTTTAGTATTCTACTTTTTTTCATCTAAGAGATGATTTTGTTCTTTGAATTTATTTTGTCAAAGGTTAAGGAAACAATAAGAGTGGTAAAATTAATAGCATAAAACTATCGATGGGGGTTATTTTAGGATTAAATATCAGTGAAAACAAAAATATCTTGTTTGATAGTTAGAGTACATTTTTTTCTTTAATCTGTACTGGTTTAAGCTTCAAATCCTTTCAAAGGCTCATTTAAAAATTGGATTTGAATTTTAAAAATTAACAGTCCGCTGTTTGAATTAAACCAATCGGCAAGTGAGGTAAAGCGAAGCGAACAGCAGCAATCAAGGAAACCCGAGTCCACCTACCTGGTGGGGGAATAATTAAAAGCCTCCCCTAGGGTGGGGGTGGGTGGGGGGTTGATTGCTTCAGCAACCAACGTCAATCAGTCTAGACGATTGTTTGGCATTCTTGTTATAGAACTGTATAACACCAGATTTTTTTATGGGAACATAATAAACTCAGTTATTTCATAAACTTTAGACAAGAACATTTTTCTCATTGGAAAATCAATTTATTGCAACAGCTAGGTCTGACTCCAAAGAAATAATTCCAGTTGTGCATTATATATTATATTTCAATTTCAAAACAAGGTCTGAATATGGGGGTTTTAAAATTTTTTACTAGTATCTATGTCAGAGGTATTTTTATTACCTTACCTCTCTTAATGGTGACAAACTCAGTTAGATAGGTCAAGTATGAATGAGCAATGAGTGTAAGATGATTAAAGCGCAGCTCTTGTAATCTTGTTACTGACTAAGGTTGAAATGTTTCTAAGACATCACTATTAGTTAACAGCCCTAATAGACTAATCAGTTGAAAGTGGGATTTGACCATAATTTTGCCTCTGAATCATAAGGTTATTCTAATTATGGGGATGAACGTAGTATTCAATAGTGTGGACGTTAATCTACTACACCAGAGAATATCACAGCCACCATCGAACGTAACTATCCAGATTGAGAGAGTGACATCACATAAACGTTTTTTGGGAAAGAGAACCAGATTTAGATGGACATCTTAAGACTTGAATCCGTAACCTCTTGAATCGGAGATTAAGATACTAGACTAGCAAGACATCCAAGTTTAGGGAACCTTAAGATTGTATTTTAAGTTCTGGAACTTAAACTATCAATAGTAGGCAAAATGTTTTTGAATAAGTTACGAACGAAATATTTCATTACACTACATATGTAAGTAAAGTAAAATGAAAATATATTGATATGAACCCAATAATGAAGAAACATAACCTAACCTAATGGAATGTGTTGTGAATCGGGTCGCTAGCAACCTTATGCTAACCCATTGAATAATGTATTGCTGGTTACATCGTAGTGTGATGTAAAATAATCAATAGCCCAACGCAAATGGCAGGATATGCCTCACAAATCAAATCATTTCTTCATTTTTTGCAACACTTTTGATTCATTTTAGCCACGATTTTCTTGTATTCACATTTAGTTAAATTTCACTTGATACATTGTATTATGAACAATTTATTTTACAAACCCACCCAGTCCCAATTAGTTTGAGCTAAAAGTCTTCCTTCACCTGTAGAGCAGTCATGACGCAAGTCGCCGCGCCTGGAGAGATACGCTGAGCAATTCGAAAACATAGTTCATATTGCGTCTACAGACTCGAAGGCGTTCACGCAGATGATATTTTTAAATTGCGTATGCTTGTATCCTTTAATAGTTTATGTCAAAGATCTAAAATGTATTTCCCTATAATTGTTATATAAGTATTTAGATATCAAGGGCAATATCGTGTTGGTCCACAAAACACCTTGAACTATAGAAAATTGTATTACAGTTTAATTTATAGAAACTAAAGAAATTATAGAATTAATAATTAAACAATTAATCATTAACTAGTAGATTTAGCAAATTATAGAATTAAAGATGAAATGTCACCCAACACCAAATTTAATAACAACTGATTACATAGCAATTTTATGAAGTTGTAATTCTATGGAACACCAATGTGTAATGTGTTAAGGATAACCTTAAACTCAATTCTACATTACAGTTCTCTTCAAACTGAAATCTTATACTGGACAAAGGACACCTTTAATTATGGATCTTATGAAGTTTGTGAATAAAATTTCTCCAGTACAGTTGACGAAAATGTCCTTCATTTTTCCATTATACTTTTTGTAATTTTTATTACAAACTATAATTCCAATCCATTTAAAAATGTATTTACTTCCCTGTGGGAAATAGTTTAGATCATGAATGTTTTAGTTCCTCCAGACAGATGGCTTTAAAACCATATGACATCACTTCCGTTTGACTATTCGCGACTCGTAAATTGCTAACAAAAGAGAGCTAAGTCATATCCATTCCAAAATCATTCTTGTTATTGATTATTCCCTAATTCCACTAAAAACAGCAAAACAGCTTCGGAGCGTAGATGGCTCAACGCAGCTTAAAATATATTCTTTAAACTATCTTTGATTTCAAAGTCAATCAAAATAAATTTTAAAAGCCTCAATAAATCTAATATAAATATCTATAAAGATTATAAATATAGTTAGTTGCCACCGGCTGTTGGGCTAATAATTAACAGTCCTGTCTAAGGAATATGTCAGCCTTAGTTAGTAACAAGACTACAAGATCGCGCCACAATCATCTTACACTCAATTCTCATTCATACTTGGCTTAAAATACCTACATTGTAGTATGGTTGCCACTTCAATGATCTAATCTAATGTATTACCATGAGTCTGATCTCACATACGGTACTGTATATTAGGTTGTACGATTCATATAAATATTTAATTTATTGATGGAGTTAGAATCAAATAGGATTTTAAATTCAAAGTGATGGGAACGAGAGAGCTTACGTACCGTACGAGCTTGAACTGTCGATTCCGAGTATTCGCGCAGCATCTGTAATCTCTGTGATGAGATACAACGGCGCACATTTCGTTCCTAATCGCATTACTACTACAGGTACGTATTACGGTTTGTTCAAATTAAATCCTACCAGATGCATCGTGTTGGATACAAACTGCTCCATTTCTTGATTTGAAATCGTAATACATTCGTGAGTCTATACTATTAATAAGTGGAGTTCGTTTCTTATGAACGAAACATCGCTGTAAAGGTTTCACAGATTATAAAGATTCAGTGTCAAAAGATTGTCTTTATGTGTAGTGTAAATAACGGGTTTCCAAAATTTTTAATCGGAAAGACTAGGACGCTCTTAAAGTACATTTCCATCGAAATTTTAACATTATGAAAGAATTTTTTTAACACGTTTGTGGGAAATCACACAGACAATAAAAAATGCTTGTTCATACTAATCACATTTGTATTAAACTGTTCTATAACTTATTATATTAAACTGGCGGCTGTGACAGTTGGGCCATCTCGGAGACTCCTAGTTGACCCTTATTCTTAATACTCACTAAAGAGTGTGCCAGTTAAATACTACGTCAGAATCCAACAAATGTGTGCCATTTAGACTACGACCCACACACACACACACACACACACACACACGTGCGTCTCGTGTTCCACTTGTTTTGTGTGCTTCGATCCAAAATTAAATATGTAATATATAATACATATAACATTATACATATAGCAACATAGAGATGTATTGCATTTGAGCCCACACTGAGACGGCTACCTTCCTCACAATTTCAGAAATGGTTTGATCTGCAAACCTAAGTTGTAAACGATATCTTTACAGAAATCACCAGTAACAATATATCTGAAATAAACAGAAGTTATGCTAGAGCAATGAAAAGCTATCCTACGAATGGAAAATCTAATCCTGTTCAAATGCATTGACATCAATAATCATTGTAGCCTAATAACCAGGTAATTATGAAGTCATTTTAAAATCGTTCATGGTTTTCGTTTTGAAAGGTAAAACGTATTACAATATTTCAGTTTCTCTTTTTCAATAAAAATTCAATAACATCTCGTCCCAATCAAAATCCCAGCTTACATCTAAAAGAATTTTGTTTTATTAATTTTGAAACAAATGAAAAAACATCTCGCAGGCGCGATCCAACATGCGTTTCCCGACGCTACGCTCAGTGTGTGTCTTGTCTTCCTGTTTGTTATAGTGAACATACAGTATAGGTATAACATGTTTCTTCTTCTAACAGTTTGGATATTTAAACGTTCAGATTTTGAAGAGATATAAATGTACCTGATACGATACAAATAATATAAACGGAATGTATTTAGAGAAGGCGTAAAAATAGTAACGTTAAGTTATGATTGAAAAAAGGTAAATAATCAATACAATTTTAATTGCGATGTATACAATCGTCTAATGGTATAATTTTCTTACTTTTGCTCATCTAATTTTTATGTTCAATTATTTGTTGTTATTTGTCTTAAGCCTAAATAGTATTGTCTTAGACGAGGAGATAATATAGTTGTAATTTTGATCGATTCCTGAATAAATTACTTTGCCTTCGACTATGGCAATAAAAACATTACTATATGGTAATATGGCTTTTCAGAATGCTATTCAATTGCAAAATATCTTTCCAAAAATAAACTGATTAAAAATAATGATTTCACTTAATTTATGGACCTTTTTAAGTCTATTGTACCATGGGTTATTATAATTTCTGTGGATAATTCGCCTCAATTTTGTTGCCAAGTAAACTGGAATTTATAAAATAAAAATTTGCTTTTTTACACAAATTAAGAGGAAACCTTGGAAACAACGTTTTAAAATCCGGTTATTTTTTGAATAGTTTATTGGTTTATTAGTTGTAATTCCGGGCCAGTATTCGGTGAACTAATGTAGTAACAAGGAACGACACACGTAGAGTCGTGCAGTGTAGACACACGCCAACAGTATTGCAGTGCTGCCTGGTCGAGTTGGCTGATGAATGAGTTCTCATCTTGTAGTTGGTAACGATATTAGTGTATCTTTATTTCGACTACGACTCTAAGCTAATTTAGTCTTTAACAACTATAAAGGAGACAATATGAGGGTTTTATTTTGACATGTCTAAGTTTTGGGAGTGTTAGCAAATTTCTTGAACACAAAAGGTGCAGCGGAAGTGCCGAGATATGGTTATACGAACAGCTGTTTAGATGGACTGAAAACATTCCCTTTAGACATATTTTTCATTGACTGTGCAGATCATATTAATACATGGTTCATATTGAGCCGCGGGCTAGTGCTTGCATTGCTACCAGAATACGTTTTGTCTCTTTTAGATCCCCCAATCCTCCTGCAGTTGATAATGGATATCCAAACAAGATATAGTATTATACAGTATTAAAATGATTGAGAAATGCTACGCAACATCACGTAGAAAGTGTTTATCTTATGATTATAATGACTTAAAAGTAGCACAGTTCAGAATTGACCCATTGAAAAGGTTTTGATTTTCAGACCATTAGATTATTGTGAGCTATTTTTTTACTTTAAAATCATACAAAAATAATAATATGAATGCATTTTTTTAAATTTAATAGTTTTTGTAACAGATTGCGTTGTAGTCAATTTGATAAATATTAAATTTATTCAGATAAGATTTCTCTAACATTGGTATTGTTCCCAATCTTATATTATTCAATTTTTCCCATTCTTATGAACCCCGTTGGAAGACGTGACCATTGATTTTAACTGCCTAATTATTCTCCAGTATTTATTATTAGATTAGATTAGATCATTGAAATGGCAACCATACTACAATGTAGGTGTTTTAAGCCAAGTATAAATGAGGATTGAGTGTAGGATGATTGTGGCGCGAACTTGTAGTCTTGTTACTGACTAAGGCTGACATGTTCCTTAGACAGGACTGTTAATAGCCAAACAGCCGATGGCAACTAATGGACCTACAGTTTAACGTGGAATCCGAACCACAGCCTCTGAATTACGAATTGGTCTAATTATAGGCTAATTTTATAGGCTTTGCGGATTAACGTAGTATTCAATAGTGCGGACGTTAATCCACCCAAGAGAACACCACATCCACCGACCATCTCTCACAACTATCCACAATTCGTGACCTCCAAGTAGCTGGATTACAGGACGTCGCCACCGTCCCAGTCCGTATAACATATCCGTATAGCATCCATTCGGTCATTTAAAAGTAAGACTTGTTTGCTATAAACTTATCAATGGTTGAAAAATTGGAAATGTTGTTACATTTGGTTTTTTTATTTCCAAAGAAAAAATAAATGTTGAACAATTAAAAGTTATAGATTTTAAAAGTGCATTACGTCGTAAATAAGTTTATGTTAAAAGAGGACGCGCATGTAGGTTTTTGTACAAAAGTATAATGTGATGAAACATAGAGCAATATGGGGAAAATGAAGGAGAAAGTAATGAATAAATGTAGTCGTTCTTGAGTGGCGGACTTACGTTTCATCTAACGAGTTTTCTATCTGGAAATACATTTAGAGGTAAACCCGCAGCTTTAAAGAAAGAAACATGTGGTCTCAACGCGTGGAACCTTGTTAAACTAGAGTGGATCCGTAACTCTTTCCCGATAACTTTCTCTGTGGATTTAGCGGAAATTTCTCTTTGGCAATGAACAGCTGCGCAACAATAAAAGAATCTATTTAGTAGTTCGTTGCGGGGGAGGAGGGGAAGGGGGTACCTAGCTACAAACATCTCTAGTTTCAATTGAATATGTCACAACAATAGATCTGCGTAATATATATTGCGTGTTCTCTACAGCCCTGCTTATATGTAATTCTACCTAATATATTTTTATATATTCTTCAAAATAAAGACTTTTCATACTAAAAATTATAATAATTCTTTAATTTCAAAATCAACAGAAATCAATGGAAATACAGTAAAGTTGTGAAAAATACTATGATTAATAGTGCTGTACAATGGATGACTTTTTGTTTGTATATGAAAAGGGTATATTACGATAGGTTGTTTAGTTTTGAATAGTTCATCTACGAGATGAGTGGTTCCACAATAATTATTTGTATTAGTGAATTTATTTTCAAGAATTTAATTAATCTTACGATGTTCTAACAGAAACGTGACTCCACATTTACAACTAGGGGCTGTAACAATCGAACAATGCATTTAAGCTTAAAGATCAATTCGGGCAGAGCGTGTTCAACGAGTGGTCATAAATGTTAACGGGTCCCACGTAGCCACGTAGCCGAACGTGCCGGCAGCGCGCGGGGTGGCGGAACACGGAACCTCGGCTCCTCACGTGTTCTATCACACGACTCACACAACTCTACCCGCGATATTCAACCTTAGGAATTTACATGAAAACATTTCAAAATGATATTTAGTAATTTTAGTTCCAAAATAAACGGTATCATTGGACTGACACATACTTTCTCCATTAAGTAAATAACAAAAACTACAATATTTGGTAAAACTATTTATTACATTTATTTATTACAAACATTATCATCTAGTTTCAAGAACAATAGAAAACGAGTTAAAATATTGGTTAGAATTTTTTGGGTACATAACTCCCGCCTATATGTGCGGTTGATAAGAATATTATTTTTGATACAGAAGTCAAATTAAGATAGGAAAAAAGTGAGTAAAGGATTTCTGGTAAAAACTGATCTGAGGCAGGATGACGGCCTTTCACCAATCCTTTTCAATTTAGTCCTTGAAAGGGTCATGAAAGAGATCGACAACCAAAATCATGTTGGTGTTTCAGTAGGTGGAAAATATTACCTGTTTAGCATATGCAGATTAACAGTCTCAGGAAGAGATCAAGAATATAATAAATACACTGAAAAATACAGCCAAGAAATTTGGCTTGAAAGTAAGTGAGACTAAAAAAGAGTTCATGAATGTCGGAAGAAACCGTTTACCGGATGTGACAGAATTAAGAATAAATTACCAAACATAATGAAAGTGAAATAAAAGCAAGAATTCAAGATGCCAACAAAGCATTCTGGGCTCTAAATGGTATTTTGAAGTCCCGAAATGTGTTGAGAGAGCTTAAATTAATTTGGTATAAGACCATGATTTTACCTGTAGTACTCTATTGTTACCAAAGCTGGAGTATCAGAAAACAAGACCTGAATAAACTGTTGATATTTGAAAGGCGGGTACTAAGAGAATACACGACCCAGTCCAGGACGAGATCACTGGGGGATGGAAAATACGGTACAGTCAGGAAATTTGTGACATGTATGAGGAAAACACGATTGTGTTTTCGAAGGTTGGAATGGTTAGGATATGTAGAACGGATGGAGAACGAGAGATGTCAAAAACTGGCAAATTATATGGCACCAGAGGAAGAAGACCTAGAAGAAGACCAAAGAAATGGTGGATGGATTGTGTGTGAGAGGATCTGTAACAAGTTGGAGCTTGGGACGACTGGTGGGAAATGGCGAGAAGGAGAGAAGACTGGAGAATAGGCTTGGTTTTGGCGTCGCGCGGTCCTCTGGGCCTGATCGCGTAAAGTAAAGCAAAGTAGTAGTAAACCCCCCCCCCGTGTAAGGTCTAATTATTTAAAGTGGGTTCTATTGGGCGGTGAATAAACTGATAAACCAAGTTTCATGGAAAACGGTTGAGAAATAAGGAAGAAACAATTCTTTTCAAATATGTTCATAAGAATATTAAACATCGAAAAAAGAACATTGGGTGCTATGAGACAAAATACTGCTTACACCGCCGACATAAAAATTCAATTTTTCTCTGGAACCATTAGTCGTATACTAATTTGTTCAGTTTTTAAGCTGATGTTAATGGTGATTGTCATATTATTCTATAAAATCATTGTTTTTAAAAAAATAAAAAAGTCCATAAATTTTGAACCATTCTACAGACATACAGGTGGTCTCATATTACTTTATACTTACCTTAATAACCATAAACCATGACATTTTAATTAAAGTCGATTGAGTGAATATTGAGAAATTGATGTTTTTCACATTTTTAAGAATTTTTGGGGGCAATCTAAAATTCCAGAAATCCAAAATTCAAACAATGTTCTGAAGATCTGGCCAAAGTGCACATGTGTACCAAATTTCATAAAAATCGGACAATCAGTGTGATGTGGGGGTCTGTACACGGACAGGCAGACTGACATCGGTCCGAAAACCACTTTTTGGATTCAGGAGTTCCAAAATGGATATTCTAATATTTTGATAAAAACCATATTTTCTAATAGAAAAATACGTCTAAATCACAAAAAAATACTCAAATATTTATAGAAGGATAAAGAGTGATCAGCGTTGATGTACCATTGAAAGCGATTCTTCTATCCAAACACACCGGCTACATAAAATACATTGTTTCTCAATTCCTTCTATCGCTCAGATCCCGAGTCTCAGTGTTTTCTTTGTTCTGATCATCCCCCTTCAAACAGACGAGGGCCGCTGCGCAAATATACAGTGACGTTTATTGCAGCTCTGGTCAACAGTTTTCATTTTGTTACGTAAAAACGAATATTTCGGGATTTTCCAGAGGAAACTGCTTATGCCTACAGTCAACGTGTTATTCCTTTCAATCCGTATGGTTTTATACTTTCTTAATTAATAAATACTACATGATTGAGGTCTAAATAAAAATGAATATTTAGGATACTTTGAATAAACGAATACAAAAAGTTTATTGGACTAATTGGCTTGTTTTTGAGCTTTATCAAAATTAGTTTTTATTTAATTCCTAATGAAAATATTTAATTTCTCGAAGGAAAATTTTAAACAATTATTGCAGTAATATAAGAATAATTTAAGTTGTAAAAATTTACAAAAATAGATTAACGATTGGAAATTGACGTATCTATCATTTGACAAAACTATGTCCAGTAATATCAGCTAACAGTCAATGGCATATCAAAGGGACCCAAACCGAACCACTGCCTCGGAATTTCAAACTGGCCTAATTATGAGGATGGCCTTTGCGGATTCACGCAGTATTCAATAGTGCGGACGTTAATCCACACAAGCACATTTTGCTACATAGTATACTGTATCTGTAAAACTTTGCAATAAATTAATATAAACGACTAAGTCTAAATGTAAAATCTTCACGTATGAATAGTATGGATACCATCCAATTACAAATAAGTTGTTAAAGATTTTGTTTCTTTTTGAAAAATGTAATGAATACACAACAAAAACAAACATGGCACCATGAGTTATTATAAAAATAATTTAATAAAATGGCTTTAAATTTCAAGAAACCCCATGTTTTTATAATAGCCTAATGTTAAGTTAATCTTCATTTTTTGTGAAAATTTAATTATTGTACGAACATATAAAAAAACTCAAAAGAAATAAAAAATAAAAACAACGATAAATGGACAAAATACTATTGATATAAGCTCTAAAAATCGAAGCCTCAGTATTTGGTCAAAGAAAACAATAAATGCCATATCTGATGATCGAAAACATCTGAAACTGGCAGTAAAGAAAGCGATTACAGTTATAAAGGAGCCACAGTATGTCAAAGCAGTGAATCGGGAGATCAGAAATACAATGTAAAAGACATTTATCGATACTATTGCCATCCTTCTCCTTTTCAAACAAAAATAGACAATACTTTTCATCAGGCTTTGCATCATGCTATTTTGGTAGACCTTAGTTGTTATAAATTGATTCTTGCTATTTTTTAAATTAACCATTTATATGTTACGTTTGTGTTACGGCTGATAAACAAATTTATACATAGTTATATACACTTATGAACTTCTATAATGTTACTGTTGATTATAACATGAAACAAGTATAATATCATGCATTGTTCTAAGCACTTCACACAGTACCAGGACGGAAATTAATGTTTTGGTAATTATTTCATTGTCTTCGAACTGTTATAAGGTTTTTGAGACAATGAGACGCGTAATTGGTTGGATTAGAAAATAACCACTTTTGCCACTTCACAGAATTGTAAAAAAAATTAAATGTTTCGACGACAAAATTGTTAGAATCTATTGAAGGGTTAAGCTCCGTAAGTGCGCCACTGGACACACGCACAACTGTTGCTCTTTACAGGGACTAAACTACCCCTGACCTACCCAATCCTCACATGCAATATAACCTTCCGTAAGAGCCTGCAGTACCTCCGTCATATTGGATTTTTAGAGCTGTAAGAGTAGTGTTCAAAACTTTTAAACAAGCCTCGTTCAAACACGAATTTTAATTTTAGGATAATTACATATAATTAGTTGAAATCAAAATATCTTTTCCCTACAACCACACGATACAAGGCACATTTTGCACTATTAGCAGAACGTATAAGAAACATATCCGCACTAGGGTGGATATGATCTCATATCCACCCTAGGTCGGATAACTTCCGCTTTTGCACAGAAACTGAGATTACCGAAAACCTAAAAGTTATGTTTACATTTATACCAACTGGAAAACCAAACATAACCTAAATGACTTTTTTATTGTACGAAAAATCTTGTGTGTAATACGAGTGAAAACCGTCATGGCCGCCCTCGAAGTTCTGGGAACACTCAGCTGACGCTTCGTGCTGCCCATATGTACCTCTCGTGCGATATGCCATCGTTTGCGCTCTAGTTACACAAATAGATATCCCATAAATATATTTATCGGGGATCTTTATGGTTATAATGTAAATTAACAGTTTTAGAGTGTGTCAATAATATTTTTTGGAGTTGGCACTTTAGCAATATTGCCCTTAAATTGACGCCAATTACGAATACGAGGTTTTCTAATAAAAACAATGTCATGGAAATTGTTTAACGTTTTTCTGACTTCCCATGACTGTTTTAATGGGAAATGACTTCAGATACTGCAGACTATAATTTCCTTATTCACTACGAAAAGAATCGTGGCTGACCTGACGATGACCGGACGCTCGCTGCCCGCCACGAACCCGAAGCCAAGGAGCGGGTGTCGGGAGAGATCCACGGTGCGTGGCTGAGGGGGTTCCTCCTGCCAGTCGGTGCGAGGGTCCTCGTAGGAAGTCGTCTTGTTGACATGGCTGCAACATCACGGTAGAGATTAGACAATGAATAGCGAGGTGACTGGCTAGGTCAGTCGTTATAAGAATCCACTTCGACTTCTGAATTTTTCCGGGTCGATTCTGGGGGAAATCCTACCACATTTTTGTGATGGTTTGACACTAGAACCAAATTGGAATATAAATAAATGATTCTGACAACTGAAACAACTGATATTTGTAAGTGACAAAGCCATAAGTCACAAAGTGTATTACACTCACCACACACACAATTTACCCATAGCCTATTTGCCTAGGAAAAACACTGGGATGGAACGAAAACAAAGAATAAAGATCGGGTCAAAAATAAATCTGTCTTAGGTATAGTCAAGTATTTGTCAGCACCTACCTACTTAATATTATAAAAATCTGACACTCATTTATAGGGCACTTTCGAACATTGGGTCTTGTTTTAAGTAATGATAATAAAACGATGAAGTATAATAAAAATTGTATTTTGAAATAAACGAGTGTATTACATTGAATTATAAAGTAATTATCTTTGTTAGTTAAAACCCTTCCTATCTAATAGAATAAAGATTAGGACTCGTTCCCTCCCTCATCTAAATAAATGAAATATATGAATCATTAATACTTTTAGTAATAAATGATGATTTTTATTATTAAAAGTTTTTGTTTTCACACCAAAGGTATAGATTTTTACAAATACAAAACTGTATTAAACCGCTCAAGAAATAAGTGTCTCTGGAGATAAGATAAAACGTATCTTAAGATCTCATTTCCTCTGGGTACGAACTGCCTTGGTATGTTAATTTGATTTCCATCCAGCTGCAGACGTTGTTTCCCAAGGTACTGTTGTAAAACACCAGATAATTATGACCTTAAGCTGAAAATAATGTAACAATATAGTTACGTTTTTCACTTTTGTAAAATGTAAAATGAAAATACACATTGATAAAATAATTGTCCTCGAAGAAAAAATTAACATGAAGTGTGATCAATTATGATCACAATTCGTTATACATTTTTTCTATTACGAAAAAAATGCTACTGTATTATTGGGATTTAGAATTTTTTAAGGCATTTTCAATTCTCGTATTTAAAACATTTTATAAATGCAAAATATTGTAATAACACTGGTTTAAATCTTAAAGCAAACTTAAAATCTCTAGATTTTTGTTTGAGTGCTCACAATAAAGTAGTTGCCAAATCTAGGTCAAGCTCCCCTTACCCCCTCCGGGACGGGGTGTTCATACAAATGAGTCCACTGCTCCAGCTCACAAAGTCATAACTCGT
The DNA here is from genome assembly GCA_023375725.1 of Nephotettix cincticeps. Classification (NCBI taxonomy): domain Eukaryota; kingdom Metazoa; phylum Arthropoda; class Insecta; order Hemiptera; family Cicadellidae; genus Nephotettix; species Nephotettix cincticeps. The sequence goes on from CM041788.1 coordinate 36,559,508, forward strand.
TAAAATATTCTTTAAACTTATTATTTTATTTTCAGACTTTTTTCGATCCTAATATGAGAACATGGCATGCCAACATGAGTGCAATTTTTTATCCTTTATCAAATCCTTTTTACTGCTCATCGCTAATATTAATTTCCTTGTCCCCAACCCTATGTTAGCTCTCTAGTGATTTTTTTATATTTTCAGACCTTTTTAGTTATCATGTTTAGATAGTTAAACGTTCTGACAATGGTAACACCTGTATTTTTCAATTATGAACCTTGGTCACTATGGCTTGCGGAGGTCAATAGTGAGGATTGGAGAGAAAATGGTTGCGATAAGGATTGTAGGGACACAAGCCACAACCATTTTCTCTCTAAACCCCTTTTGTAACTCCGCATGCCATCAGCCAAGAGCCATCAAGGTGAGGTGGAAAAACAGGTAACCGATGGTAAAACCAAGACCATAACCATGCTATATTTGATGACGAGTATTTAACATATATCCACCTAAAAACTATTAAAAAACTGGTTGGGAGACTGAAAGGTTATAGTGCCTGCCTTCAAAACTGAAGGTCACCGGATTGAATCCCGCAAGGGTCGAATCTGAACCCAGTTGAATCTAACACGTGATATTTCCTAGGCCGACGTCAGGGAGTAACAAAACCGGGGTTTGGACCGTTCCCCATCAAAACGTTAAACAATGCCGAGAGGCGTAGAAAGACAAAAATCAGATCAAATTACGTTAATCTGTAACAAAAAGTTTCACACTGTTGGAAACTTAGAGCTAATAGTGATAAAAATAATTTGCTTGCACCCCCATGATCAGATATCTCATCTCTCATCTATATCTTTCTCAGATATCCGCCATTTTGTATTTTTAATTCAAATAGTTTCTAACGAATTATTTTGAAATTTGGTATGTGTTTTACACTAGTAGATTAGTATTATTAAAAAAATAACTAGCATGATCCAAACTCAAAATCCAAAATGGTGGCCATTTTAAATTTTACCGTTAACAGAGTATTTAAGTTTTAAAATTTTTAATGGCCACCATTTTGGATTTTGAGCTTGGATCATGCTAGTTATTTTTTACTAATAGTAGTCTACTAGTTTAAAACATGTATCAAATTTGAAAATAATCCGTTGAAAATGTTTGAAATAAAAAATATTTTGTGGAAAATACAAAATGGCGGATATCTGAGAAAATAAGCGTTTTAGGCCATACCTTTATTGGAATTTTTTCTTCCTTTTAATGTACCTCATCACTCACCGAAGTCCTGAAACGTTTTTCATGGACACCCTGTATAGATCAATAATATTGCAAGCGAAGTCTGCAACCTAATAAATATAATATACGCCCTTGGTCCCCATGCTATGTCCCAATATTATTATACTTATACATATCTAAAATATGTGGTGTAGATCCGAAATGAAACTACAGGAATCATCCTAAACGTCAAAGGTGATTCTTCAGCTAGTGTTGACGTTCTTCCCCTGAGCATGACGGAGTGGATATCGTGTCAGAAAACCGGGTGGTATACCTTGTATATAAAGCTAGAGACTTCGGACACCACAGACTAGTTTTTGCTAATACTATGGTCGAAAATGAGTACATAAAAATATTGTACATTGGTTGAACACATAATTTATCCATTTCTATTAATATAAAACGCCCAAAAGCCCAAAATTGAAAACGTAGATTTGAAAAAAAAGAAATCACACCTTGTAGGGGTAGGATATGCACTTAAACTCGTCACGAAAGGAGGGACAAAAGAATCAATGTTTCTTTTTCTTCTCTTTCCAACAAAGGCCCGGGCCTGGGAGTTGAGGATTGGCGTGTCACAAAGAGGTATGTCGGATGGCTGCTAACAATACACACCGAGTAAAAACTATTCTTTCTAAAAAAATCATACATTTTTGTACCGAATTTTTATATTAAAACTTCAAAATAATAATTATAATTAATCGAATGCAAAATAATGATGCTGAAAGTTAAATTTATCCAATTTTAGACTCATCGTCTCAGTGAATTAACTCAGAAATAACTTATTACAAAACTTAAACCACTTACTGACAGGATCAAGTGCGATACATAGTATGAAAAAAACTAGTTTAGTTACAGGTTTTCCTACTAAAATTTACACACTATTTGTCAAAAATATAAGCGTTTTAATATGATTTTAATATGAGAAATAAGGATGGTAAGAAATGTTTCGTATAAACATAGTAACATAATGTTTCAAATATTTATCATAAGTTAAACTTGAACACTCGTAAATGAGTTTTCTTGTAAAAACAATGTATATATTTAAACACTTCAGCACACATTTTCATGTAAAATGTCCGTCTATTTATGTCATTTAAATTTTTATTATGAACATTCATGATAGTACGAAGTTTCACAATTAAAACTTTGAAACTGTTGTGAAAGTTTGTTTAGTAAAAATAAAAATCGTAATAACATAAATTTAACATCACAAATAAAGAATTTCAAACAAAGAGTGTCATCTCGTTCTATTTAGATATTTCCTTAATAGAAACGAAATACAAAATATTATTTAATAATTTAAAAATAAATTCGTGATCAGAACGTTATGACGATGCGTGAATTTTTGGCGGAGAGTAATTGAAAAGACAATTAAATTAATGAGTGAAAAATGTCAAGAAGTTTAAAGTAATATTAGGGATATTTTACCAAGTGATTATTCATTGGTAGTCCAGTTTGTAAAAATAGTTCGAATATAAAATGTATAAATTGATAATTATTGTTATGATTTGCAGTTTTCTCACGTTAGCCAAAAATGACAGCTAAAATATAAGATAACTGAAACAGTATCATTGTTTATGTCCAATACTACGGCTATTTATGTTTTCTATCCGCATTCAATAAATCATCACTTGGTGTCTACACTATCTTTTCCTTAGTTATCATATAATTATTTATAAAAACACACTGAAAATACTAGTAAACACTCGAAACTCTAATTAAATAACACTAATCGTTTACTCATCAATTATAACTACTCACAACACATAATTAGTGTACAGCAATATGCAAAGGGTATTCAATTGGATTAGTAGGCGTTAGAGGGTGGTAAAGGTCTAAGGGTGGGGGTGGGGAGGAACATTGGCCAATCAATGAAAGCCATAACATCAATACCTCGCAAAAAACTGGGGACTCAGTCTTCTTGATGAGGCGCACCCACAACCTAAAACATGCGGCCAATTATCATCATGGCGGTGAAACTTGGAATAGTCCTCGGGATAACTTCTACAATCTCCAAGTCATCAACGCTGTTGGAAAACATCCGTAGTCTGGGAAAAAGTGATTGAGGGAGTTGGGTGAACTTTTAACATACTTCTTATATTGTTTTGCTCCCTTTTTTTCTTCGTAAAAGTTCTAGGACCTTTGTGGCGTGTTAAACAGCGAAATACTTTAGCGGTAAGAGTCACGTAGAATAACCAGAGGTTAACCTTTTCGGTGAATTAAACAGCGAGATACTGTAGCGGTGAGTTTCATAGGATAACCAGAGGTTAACCTTTTGGGCAGGTCAAACAGCGAAATACTGTAGCGGTGAGAGTCGTATAGAATAACCAGAGGTTAACCTTTGCGGCGAGTTAAACGGCGAGATACTGTAGTGGTGAGAGCCACATGGAATAACTAGAGATTAACCTTTGCGGCGAGTTAAATAGCAAGATACTGTAGCGATGAGAGTCACATGGGGTAACCAGAGGTTAACTTTTTCGGCAGGTAAAACAGCGGTTAAATACTTTAGCAGTGACAGTCTCATAGGATAACCAGAGGCTAGCTGACAGGAATCATATGTCTGACAGGAATCGCCGGCCGTTGGTTTCAATGCAGCAACCTATATCTGGCCTAGCGCGTTACTCCTGACCAACCGTGCTGGTTAAATACAATTCTACAAACGATTTATTTTAACCAAATGAACAAACCACTTGACTAAATCTTTCATACTTTAATATACTCGATGAATTACTTTTAAAAGTCCCAGATTTTTTCATCCCAACACCCACATGGCATCAGTATAACTCTTTTCTGTCAAAACCTAAAACTCTAACTTTCAAAATGAAATTAGAGCTCTCAAAAATCTCCCTCGCTCGCCTCAGGGCAGACCCTTCTTTCAACTGGTATTTTCTCTGATTTAAGTTTTATTTTTAGAAAACTGTGTAACCAATTTTTCTGTACAAAAAAACAATTGTAATAGAACATATTATTGGAACCCTTTGCCAGTTCGGAAACATTTTTGAAAATAATTTTATTTAAAGAGTGAAATATTCTATGTACACAATTTTCGTTTCTTAATTAAATAAACATTTTATTCCAAGATCATGGGGAAGGATGTGTACCCTTATGAGATAATGGGTCGGTAGAGGTAATAATGTAAGGTATTAGATTTAGAGCGATGGAGACGGAGGCAAAACTACGATATAATCAATCTCAATGAGCTGACCAACGCTTTATCATTCTTATCTCGGCCTTCGCAAAGCCTACTACATCTGAGGCTGCCAGTAGAGTGAGGTAATCAATTGGAAACAAGAAACATTTTAGAGTGGAACATATCAACTCCAGACCCCTCGTCAAATATTTTAAATGATAATATTAATAATTCATAACCAATGGTCAGAATTAGCGTAGGCACAGTGTCTTGGTTGGCAAGATGAACAATCTAGTACAACAAATATATAAGTATGTAACTAGTTGGCCCAGCCGGATCTAAGCACAGCAGTGGGAATAAATGTTGTGGTAGGAAATATAACTACTTGAACAGCTCAAAACGAGTGCCTTTTTCATTATTTCTAGTAAATAAGGTAAACCTTCTATAGTATAATGTTTCCTGTTAAAACATACAGGTTATTTTTTGGAATTACGTCCATTTCAAAAAGTAAAGTGAGCTTTCTCTCTGTCAAAGACTAAATAATACCTACAATTAATAAACTAAGACAAAATCTTTATTGAAATGTCATTTAAAAAATACAAATTAAAAAAATCCCTTTTAATTTTTTAAATAGTTTTCAATTTTAAAAAATTCTCAAAAAAGTCATTACATTTATTTTACACAGTTTTAATACAAGTGTTTAGGAAAACTACCTGAATATCACCTCCCTGAAGGTAATAATAAACATTTATGGATGGATTTAAAAGAGTACTGTGACCCTACGGTGCATACCAAGTTTCATGACAAAAACGGCTGAGAAATGCGGGAGATATTGATTTTTTTTGTATCCTCATTATGGTGGGCTGAAAAACCTCCGTCTTGAATGGTAAAGAATAATATTCGGCATTCTTGGATAACGTATTGTGTTTAAAGTCGACAGTAAATTTAACTTTTTCTGTGGAACTAATAATCATAAACTAATTCAGATAGTTCTGAAACTATGTAGTTTTTAACGTTTTTTTAATGGCGGTAGTTAAATTATTTTATAAATTTATTGTTTTCCAAATAAATAAAAATGATAAGTTATTTTGTAAATTAAAAAGATAATTTTCTTAAACGTAATTTTTCCACACCGGGTGGTGTCATATTACTTATGATCCTACTCTCTATGAATGGCAATTGAATCAAACAAGCTTAAGCCGTTTCTAAGATTGGCTTTTAAGGGTTTTAGGGGTAAACTACCCTTAGAAAATTTAAAAACCGGTCAGAATAAGGCTAGTGAAACCAGAAAATGCACCATTGTATCAAATTTCATAAAAATATAGCCATCGCTGTGGCCTGGGGATGGATACACAGACAGTCAGACCTCAGTTCGAAAACCATTGTTTGGGGATTCAGAAGGTCTCAAAACGTATATTTATTACTCATATTTTAACATATTTTTTATCGATATTTAACTCTTAACTCAAGTGTAAAAATCTTGACGAAAACAATACTTAATTAATACGTATACTAAATAAAGTATTGTTTTAGTCAAAATTGTCACATCATTGTACATAGTACATTATATACATTACAATATATAGGGGAATAAAGTAAAAAATCTGAATTTAAAGAATATGCATATATAGACAAATATCTTGATGTCACAGTTAAAATACGTCCACAGATTGAAGGAATTTCGTTCAAAAGAAACGACCTTCAACATGAATAACCTCAGTTCACTTAGTATACTCTTTATCTCTTGATCTCCCAATCGTAACATGTCATATTTTAGTATATATTTATCTGACTAATGATGACGACTTACTTGATATAATAAGATCTTCCATCGCTGTCGATAGCCTCCTCCCAGCCGAAGGGGAAGCCTCCGCTGTTGTCACGAGCCCAGGCGTCTGCGGGGGGCAGCCAGGAGGCAGTCTGGGTCAGGTGGCTGCAACAATAGTCTGCGGTTAGGCTGTGCGTGACTCCATGGATTGTTGTTGTTCCGGAATATAGATTCCTGGAGTAGTCCAAAATCTCATTCCAACACACAAGAAATTTTCTTGCGCATGTCAATCGAGGCTTAATGTGCAATTCACCGAACCGGATGTTTGGTGAGGACTACCATAATCACCACGCCTCAAGTGTGCGTTCGATAAAAGGTGTGGGATTGGAGGTAAATGGGATGGGTCAAGGTGTGGATTCGAGAGATACTCCCTCCACCTTGCTAGGAGTCTGGGAGAGTCCCAACCATTGCAACTCCTGCACTAACCTACCCCAGTTGGGAATACATTATGTTCACTTGAAGCACAGCTATATGAACTGCAAACCCCCAACTAGAATCACATTGGGGAAGTGCCAGGAATACAGTCACTAACATCTATGAGTAGATCATTACGATTTGAGCTGTTTCCCTAAAAAGCGTTATATGAAAAGATATACGTAGTTGACGGCATATAATTATTATTATTATTATTACTATGATAATTATAGAAATTAGTATTATTATAGTAATATAAGTATTAGGAAGAGGTTTATCATCATTAAGTTGCCAGATTTCATAGGATAAAGAGGCATTGCAACGGAGTCAATATTTAGTAGAATATTTTTTATGTCTACCGAGAAGGGCTTTCAGAAAATGTATGCATGCGAAAATAAGCTCAATATACTTTGCTCTGAAAAAAAAACAATAAGAAAATATTTACTATTTCCTTTGAAAAATAGCTTGGATTGTGGTTATGTCTAACGGATATGCCGCGGATTGCTAACATATCCACAGAGCTTAGGACATATCAAGCCAGCTAAGGGCTCCCCCAATATTTTATATCCTCTACCAAACCAAGTTTGCTGCACATTACTAATATAATTAATGCGTTTTAGAACATTGACATCTTTAACCTCGTCTTCCCTATCTTAAAAGTGAAGCCTCACAGTTACTTTGCCGTAGTAAAAATTAAACCAACTTCATTTGACAGTATTTAACTGAAAAGTAGCACAGTATAGTACTACACATATTGACAGTGAAATTAATTCGTTAAAGCTATTTTTCTTTCGCTATACCATATTCGCGAAACATCCGTTTTGGCAAGTTAACGCGCAACAATCGAAATGTACTATTCATTGGCCTGACTCTATTAAAGGTAATAAAGAGTACGAAATTACCCACGTAAACACATTCATTCGTTTTATGTTGCACATTTACACTTGAAGGTCTCATTCCTGCTCGAATGTAGTCAACGTAATTTTCAGGTAAAATATTGTACAGAGATAATAATAATAATAATTTATTAATTGTATTATTATTTATATAAAACAACAGTATTTACTTGAAGATAACTGCAATAAACAAAAGGTAGCGGTTTTTAATAATATACATAAAAAGCAAACCATATGTTTAAATGGGTTAAAATCAAAAGGCTAAAAAATTAACTAGTTAAGTTACTTTTAATGGAAGGTTAAAACTTGGATTGAATAAAGATTAAGACAAGACTAAACCTTTAGCTACGGTATTAAGTTACGTCGATTATATTATGCAATGGTAGGATAATTTTATGACATTCCCGGAAGACTCTTTTCCGTTTCCTATGAATGGTAGTGTGAGATTAGAGTGGTAGGCCTGGTGATTCACAGTTGCCAACATTCCCCAGTGAACAAGACGAGGGATTGCGATCTCCGTAGGGCATCTTTATTGTTGTCTTTCCTTTCGCATATCCACAAATACAAAGACCTCTCTATTTCTCTCTGCCAGAATCAACTCACACATCACTTCCTAAACAAGAATAAGCGATCGTTATTATTAATGAATTATTTTGTTCGTTATTATATATCCATACAAAACATTTAAACTTGACGAGTCAGTGGACATTCGCTGAAGAACATAACCTCCTTGAATCAATATTAAATCAATGATTAAAGTCTTAAGTCACTCATTAAGTCTTAAATTAATAAAGTTACTTAGAAAATAAACATAATTAAATATCTAATAGATTATATCAACGTTTTTAAGCACGCATAGAATATTGTTAAATCGTAAGAAAATGTAAGGTTCCGGTTTTAGAGGAAAAATTATACATTGCATTTTATACAATTATAAAATTAATTATATAATTGGTATTGTCAACAAAAAATGGGGGTGTTAGTTTTACAAAATTTGAAGATATATTGCTAAAACCCCTATATAGATAAAACTACAGTATTATGAGTCTAAATAGCAATCAATTTTAAATAAATGTGGTGGTTATTTGCTTATAAAGTGAAATTATTATTTTTAAGGTAATATTAGTGTAAAATTCAACATTTTGTTAAAAAATAAACCAGTTTGAGAACCAAATAAGACATAAATTAAACTTCCATGGCTGATAAATAGCGACATAGTCAGTTCAAGGAATATTGTACTGCACTTACTAAACACTAATTTTTATAAGGATAGGTTCCAATATAGGGGAAAGATTGTCTTGTAAACTCAATTGCTTGGATTTCGCTTCGGTAATCCTTTTCAGAAGGTCTTTGCCAACTGATCTCCTCTCAAAGAAGGATTTGAAATAAGGAAAAATTGTGCAATAAGTTTTGTTTTAAAATATTTCATTTATTTTTAAGGAGAAAAATTTGTCTGTATTAATAAGAAAATTAACAGAAACCACCGTTTAGTAGTGGTAAAAATGTACCTATCAGTTCATAGTTTTTAACAATGTTAATTTCTAGGATTGACGCCAAAAAATGGTTGTAAGTTTTTTTAGCTTTACGGCCAGATTATTCCATCACTTTTCCTAAGGCCCCGTCCTTAAAAGGATCAGACAGGAATCTAACGGGTTTCAGTGACCGAACATTAGATTCTTATCTCAATTTCCTTAGGTACGCCAAATGTAGCTATTGTAAGAATCGATTAGAAATTAAAATAACCTCTTTCGTCATGTTCACCACAAAATAAACCAACAATGGTGTAAAGAATTTTAACTACTAATGAAATATTAACATTTAAAAGAGGAAGTATGTATGTTTGTACGTATGTTGCCTATTGCCAAGGGAACCGCTCGCAAGGCATGATTTGAGGATGGTTTCTGTGCAGTTTGTTGCAAATCAGTCTAAAGGGCTCCGACCCAGAGACATAAAAGAGTACAGTGTCAGGTGCAGCAACGCGCACCGTTTAACGCTAGTACAAAATAAAATAGTAACATTAAAGATCGACAGACTACCTCTTTATTCTGTGTAGAATAGAAGTTTATTCGTGTTCTGGTTAAATGTAAAAATTACGCAACGTAATATAATAGTTGTATGGGGCATTTGAATAAAAGTGGAGGGAGTTGCGAGGGACGTAATTTAATCAAAGGTACTTTACAATAAAGCGGCAATAACAACTGGCTGATTCAACAATGCTGATGGCTTTGGAGAAACTTGTTAGGTATCTGGCGTTCATTACACGTAGCTTTGCGTTTATAAAATTGCAACGGAGCTCAAAATACGATCTTAAACCAAAGGTTGAAAAAAGTTAATTGACATATAAACTGACATACAACTGTATAAACGTTAAGTTATATGCCAATCAACCCGTTTTTCTAACTTCATTATGATTCAGGTAGCTTATTTTGTTGGTTATGGGTATCACAGTAAGTTTGAACGAAATGATATTAGAGCCAAAGTTGAATACCTAAGTTTTTCGTTGAATAATAGTTTTTATTTAGCAATAGATTTTAAAAAGTCTGTTTACTTTCTTACATTTTTATGATGGGATAAGAAATTAGGCGGCTACTTTTGCGTAAAAGATTTTTAATTTTAGTTTTCGGTGGACTGTGTTAATAATTTATTGATTCATTGTTTAGATGTATATATTGTTTAATTAGGGGGGAAAGTGTGCGTGCGGGGGTCATGTGAGCGTGTGTGCAAGAATGTGTACCGAACTACAGGGTACACCAGGAGTGTTTATTATATTTGTTTTGTTTTTGTTTAAACGTTCCTCATTAAAATTCTATGGATTATATTGGACAGATTTGTAAATAGTATGAAAACACCGGAGTCTAAAAAAATATCATAAAAGGATACGCTGATGCGCTTGGCATAAAACTTCTTGAAAGTGTGCATCTAATGATTACTCTCAATATTATACATAATATAAAGTACTTGAATACAAATAAGGTATTATATTAAGAAAGTATTTGATTTATTAAGGAAAAACACGTTTCAGTTTTTTCACATTAAAATTTGTTTTTGCATACATAAGAGAATAGTAATAACTACATGATATACAGTATTTAAAAAGAGCATAGACATTCTATAGCATACAGTTGGCAGGCGTGCAGAGCGCCAAGGTACGTTAGGAGGGCGTCATCTATCCTACCCGTCAGTTGTTTGCATACAAATGGGCCGCTTATTCCACACACAAAATGTGCTGTTTATCTCACATAATACTCACTATAGAGGTTCTACTCAAATATTTTAGTCAATTTTGTTCATATTGTTTGTGAAAGTAATGAAAATTAAATTCAATTAGGATGTAATTATGTTGTGTACAGTAGAATAATTTAAAACAATGTAACAAATCTACTATTTATTTTAATATGTTTACAATGTTTCCATAGTCGAAATTAAAGTGGATATGCCCAATTTAGTTCAAAATGTATGGAAACATGAAGTAATAAAGCTATTTCAATCAGTGATGACGTGTTGTGCTGTTTTAAGTTTTATGTCACGACTATTTGAGGGAATTGCAACGATTCAGATCAGTTTATAGCTTGATGGCGTGTAGGTTACTCTGAAAATTATGATAAATTATAAATTGAGGAGTTTATTTATAAATGTAAAAAGTTTATAAATATAGCTTCTTTTAACAACAAGATAGTAGTATAACTAATTTGTTACCTTTTGTTCAGAGAATCGGTGTAGAAACAGAAAAACAGCCAGATTGAATGAAAGTATCAAAGTATCTATCAAAATATTGATTCCTTATGGACAACTTTTTCACTCAGATGTATGACACGTGTTTGGTTTTATTTTATGTGAATTATTAAATACCAGCAACGTATATCATGGTTACATCGATAAAATATTACGCATTAATACACGATAAACGTAAACATAAACCATGTTTCAGTATGGTCCATCGTGATTGTTGTTATCTATTACTATAAGAAATAGACTTTAATGACTCTGTGCTGTGAAGTGCAGTCAAAAGAATATATGTTGTGATGGGTAGCATAATTCCTTTCCCAAATCAATTTAAAGTAATATTGAAAACAATATATCACTAAAATAAAAGATCAACTTTGAATCACCCATATCTTGTTATCTGTCGCAATTTTATCCGTACTATGCCACTTCGAACATAATATACAATCAATTGATCACAATACCGTGTAACATATTTTTATAACATCTGTTTTCTTCAACCTGAATGTTCAGACTTTAGCCGTAACAAGTTATGAGTAAGTTTAACTCCTATGTTAATCTTCTGGGGGAAATATTACATTAGGATCAGCCCATGTATTTTAGAATAAAAATACGAATAAAATAAAGCTGTTTAAAAAGCTACACTTAAAGATTTATATACTACAATCATTTAAATCCATCCTGCGATAACGAAGGCTTTCTCCCGTATACACACATTTCACCTGGGTTTTAGGTTTTTTGCCGCGGCCATTTTGTTTCCGGTTCCGGGGGACACGCCCAATCTAATTCAGTTGTCTTTGAGTCTTTGTGACGAGTGGACGTTGTTTTTATGTTGTTTAAGTAGTTTGTTAGTGAATGGTATTGTTTGTAATTTTTTCGACTGCTCTAAACTTTTTCTTTTTCAGATTTATACCGTCTTAGTCCGGATTATGTACTAATCGTGTTATGTTTTAGATACTAGCTCGCCTGAGGACGAGATCAGATTCCAGATCTCAAAACATCGTGAAAATTTTATTTACTTAAAACTGGGATGGAAAATTTCGATGGTAAAAATCTAAATAACATATATCCACCATCACTAATAAAGAAATTCAAACAAAGAATAACGGAGGAGTTCCGTTGTCAAATGAACGCCATTACCTTAATACTAATTAAAATTTGTAATATAAAATTACAAGCGTCACTATTACACATATTATATTATGGTATAGTTACAAAATTTCTGTCCTTAAAATTAAAATATCATTAGGTTTACTGCAACAATTATAATATAATGTGGGACTTCAACCATACAGTGTGAACTGGTTGAAGCCTCATCGTAAAATTTGTAAAAGTATCTTTATAAATAAGAGAGCTATGTAAATTCTCTATTGGAATGATGAGGAGAAAACTTAATTAGGAAGCTTGTCATGAGAAACTAGATCACTCGCCGCAAATTTATATTTCTTTAATAAGTACTTCTAATGCTACATGTCAGAGGTTTCATACTTCACCCTTCCAGCGTGTAATTACACTAACATCGGATCGTTTCCAGGAAAAATAATATATAAATGTCGTGAGTATGCGTGATAGGCATACTCTATGCCAATAGCTTCATTTTCCACGGAACATTCACTTTCACGTGACCTAAACTTCTCTAAATACGAGTAGCTTATATATCAACCGAAACAGTATATTCAAATTATTTCAAAGAAATTGTTAAAAATTGACGTTCTGACGGCCTCGAGAACGTTTTTCAATTTTTGCTATATCCTCGACTGCTGTGTTCCGACTTTGCCTCAAACTGGAAAACAGGATATCGAGGTCGGAAAACCATAACATACAAATGAAAAATATTTGTATTTACTTCCCTGTGGGAAATAGGTTAGATTATAGATGTTTTCAGCTAAAGGCGATGTTTTCAGTTCATTTAAACTGCTGTTCTTATAACCAAACTATGACGTCACTAACCAAATGTCGTTATCGTTTCAAATTTTGGTCTCGCAAACACTCCCCCCCCAGATCTGAGACATATCCATGTCAAAATAATCTCTTTTACTCGTTAAGGACCAAATCATACCTTAACTGATGGGGATGCATTGTGTTCCCGGGTGATCGCCAAACACTTCAACAGCTACTGGCTTCAGATGTTTATTCCAATTTATGATTACTGGCGTAAGGTCATATGGTGGATTACTGTCAATTTTATGTGTTTTTAATGGTTTTTCATCATACTGTTCAAAAAATCACACTTTTTTATGGCACATTATAAATATTGTTTAATATGTGGAAAATATTTTAGGCTATCTTTAAAAGACATTCTAAAAAAATGTTTAGGTTAACAACAGAAATTATGAGTACAATAATAGAATTAACAAGTTACAAAACAATTGAAGACGACTTTGTATAAACTTAAATTATGTGATCTAATTTTGTAACGATTAGAAGATAAAAATAGTTGTTCATGACACGGAGCGAATGCGTCATTTTGGTACTTAACCGTGTTTCCGTATTCATAAAACATGATTGCGTACCAAAAAGAGCCACTTTCACTCCTAGTTAAGAAAACTACTAATATGTGATCCCTAGGGCCGAACAATTTCGGTCCTTCAAATTATGATTTTCGTTGTTAAATGTGAGGGTCGAAACAGCTGATTACATCGTAGAGTTGTGAAAAGTAGTTTAAATTGCTATTAAGATTTTTTTACAATATAAAGCTGTAATAAAACATGTTCATAGTGATAAAAGAGTAAAGATTAATAGTTTATCATCCAACAGGAATTTCGTGTATAGGAGGGACGGGGAATGATATTTGTGTTAAGCTCGACATGTTAAGCCTCTGGAGGCTTAGTCTTGTCGCAACTCCAACTCCGACAATCTGGTCAATCCCCTCACTCGCCGGCCCGCTAATACACGACACATTTCTACAGTTATCCAGGTAAAAACTAAACGATAAAAACTGCCCTGCGTTTACTGCCGTATGTGTGAAATTAAACTAAGAACTGACCGTTCAGGGTGGTTTTAAAGCCCCTTCCCTTACCTTTTTCCCACAATTTATATTTGAAGAGATTTTCAATTATGTGTCTTGGATACAGGGGTCAACATGAAAGTTTTCACAATCATACCTCGTACCTTTTAGAATAAAACGTTTATAAACGTACGAGTACAATCCTTTATCTCAGAAACGTATAGATATCTTGAAAACCGTGCAACCTTTTTGACATGGATATGTCTTAGCTCTGGGGGGGGGATGTTGGCAATTTTTAAGATGGAAAATATGTAACAGGTTTCCAAAGAAACAATTAGAGCTATTCTATTAAATTTTTAATAAAAAATAAGAACACCTGTTTAGATTAAGTGAAAACATTACCGTTAGAAATATCCATGATCTAACCTATTTCCCACAGGGAAGTAAATACAAACCTTTTTAATTTCAACCGCGGGGAAATTCCCCCCCCCCTGTATTCAGGGGAAAGGTTAATGTTATTTAGTATATCGCTTTAGCTTCTCATAAGTAATTTTAAAATTGATTCCTACTCCTTGGACCTCAGGGACCTCCGAAGTTTTTAATTAATAAAATAGTTAGGGCATGTACGTACTTCAATGAATCCCATATTTGAGAATCACTTTAAATATAAACTGTGGAAAAAGTAGAGGGAAACTTAATTAAAATATAATTAAATGTTAAAAAATTTTTAACGGCAGGGAGTTTATATTAAAGGATTTCAGGGAAAAACAAAATTTTATTTAGGAAAAATCGTCATTTAAAAAATGTTTTATATTTTTTGAGATTAATAAAAATTAACATTGTAAGTTTAAAAAACGGATTTTTCCTGGTTAAGTAAAAAACAACGTGAAAAAAGGGTGTGTAGAGGTGATTGAAGTAAAAGTAACCACATTAAAGGGTGTTAGTTCTGGACCATGGAGAATGCCAAATGTACAACACATTCATTTAGTGACACGTACAATAAGCACAAACACTTCAACAGTTAAAAATACAGTAGGAGGTTGGGTGTTTAGGTTTCCATTCAAAAACGTGAAAAAAGGGATAAGGGTATCTGGAAGAGAATTATTTAGATGTAACCAATTTTAAGAAAAATGTGGCACAATTTGGTAGTTCACAAGTAAACAACAACTCAGAGTAAATTAGCAGATCCGTATGGATCTAAGTACAACATTAGATAATTTTGATAAATATACAAAAAAACAGTTTGTAAATATTCTTCCACGATCCGAGGTATAGTTAATTTTTTACGGGCGTTTACCATAGCCAAGGCGTACTTTTTCTATTAATTTTGTGGAACCTTATCTTTTTGAGAATTCAGAGAACCTAAAACTATAAAGCCCACCTTTAAAGATTTTTTATATTTTAAGGGATTAATATTTTCTTTTCTATCAAGGACACTCTAATATTTTATTCAATGCCTATATACTTAACAGGTGCTGTACTGTACTTAACTCATATGTCCGTCTCATAGAGTCAGAAGCTGCAGCAAAAGACACCTATTTTGTTTCCCTATTCTCCCCCCTTTACCTTCGTGATTTTTTTCGGTTGTAAGGGAAATACCTCTGTAATTACCGATGGATGGAGTTTTCGTAAACATTTATACGGTCTAATTATTTACAGACAATTTAGGCTCATAATGTTTTAAATACTGTAGTTAAAATTGTTACCGTAGAATATCATCTCTAAAGCATAAAAAATCATAGCTACAGTTTAGTTAAATAACAAAAGAAAAATCTTTTCCGCAGAGACTATGAACCAAACTACTGTACTTCTACTATTAGAAATTCCTAAACTTCATTTTAGTATAATATAACCAACTCCAAAATCTGAAAAGATTAACTTTTACAAACTAAACTACACGCACGCACAATGTTTATTATATATTTTTAGTTTCATGACCTACAAATTCTACAAACTTTATAAACTGTAATAGGTTATGAGACAGATAAACCCGAATTGAAAACCACAATACAAATAAACATATACTTAACCGATAAATACATTTTTAAATTATAACCATAATATCTCACCTGATTCTGAAATTTACCATGATGAAAACGAAGGAGCAGATATGACTACACTGACGGGGTAGAGAGTGCGACTGCAGAGGGTAGGTAGACGTTGTAACTACAGTAGGTGTCTCTAGCACCTCTCTGAACCCTCGTCACTTGCACACGCACACGCACACGCACAACCCCCTTCAGAATACGGCAAAGCGAGGGGCTCATTTGGCTAAGTGTTCTGCGAATACTGCAAAGATTCATTCACTATTACGAATCCGCGGTACCAGTATTAGGTGCAGTCAGCTGTGTTACTCGGCAGTGTAAACTAGAAGCGTAAAATTCTTTGTTGGATGATAATGCAATGCTCATTTCTTTTATGGAGTTTAGGAATTCGTTATTAAAAATTATGGCCAAAAACAAATTATAAAAACTAATTTGGTTTTGATTCCAGAACAAGTAAGTATTGCCGTTAGGCACTTACAGTGATAGGCGTTTGGAATATTTGGAAGTATCAGTGGGGTTAACTCATTTCAAGAGTGATGGGTTTAGAATTCAAATTACTAAATAAGATGGTCATGGGTAGCTCGCAGGTAGATCACCTCGTAATCCAAGGGTCGCCAGTTGAACCTGGTCAGATTCACCATTTTTAGTTTGTATTTGGGCTATTAATAAACTTTCTATCTAAAAAAACAAGTCGACATTAGCTAGTAATAAGCCTATTGTTTGGAAAGTTTGCTATTACAACCACCGTATTGTTGTCTATCGGCATTAAGTTGATAAACACAAACAAAGAAACAAGTGTGATGGGGCTCTAACGACAAAATACTACGAGTATATGAGAGGGTTGGCCGACTTGGTATCATAAAACGATCAGATACATACGAGTATAAGGAGTGGTAAGGTTCTCTAGACAACAGGAAGGTCGAACAGAAATGCAGAGACTACTACCCACAACAAAAATAAATAAATTCGAAAAAAATTTAAAAAATTAGGATGTTAGCGTAATTTAAAAATTTAAAAAGTGAGATAAAACAACATTAAAAGAATGCGTGTTGAGATATATGGAAAATCCCACAAAAATCTGTGAGGGAGAAATAAGTGGGTAATTTGTATGCAAGGAGGTGGGTGTTGGGCCAAGGCTGGATAAATGGGCTATATCTCAGCCGGGACAAAACTGCGGGCCTACCCTGAGCGGTGCATACTGCGTTTATACAGCAAGTTTATGGGAACAAGGTCGGTGTGGTGAAAAAGGTGTTTTACAATAATAACGTGTTTAGAAGGAAATTTGTAAAAGAAAGCGTTTGCCTTTTTACTTAGACTTTACCCACCTAGAACTCTGTCGTGCAGACTGATCGCGAAATTGGCGACTGAACAAATGTTAGTGTGACACGCTACTAACACGTACATAGTAAAGCGACGATACACACTAGTTTATTAATTGCAACATTGACATTGTTAAAAACGAATATGACACATTAAATATTACACATTAATCATTACACATCGAGAACACAACTATTTACAAGATGGCGCGATCAACCACTCCACGCCGCGCACTGCGCGCAGTAATGTTACTGTAAACTAGTAGTGTTTAGAGTAATGTAAACAATTGACGGTGATATTGAAGATCTGAAGCAACACGAAACGGCCGTAGTCGCAAAAGCTACACAAGGATCTCTCAACAGACAGGTATTTTAAAGATTAGATTAGATTATTTGAAATGGCAACCATACTACAAGATAGGTATTTTAAGCCAAGTATGAATGAATTAGTGTAGAAAAATCTTGTAGTCATTATGACAAGGCTTATGTTCAGACAAATGTTAAATTAATACACAACAGCCTACTAATGGATCTACATTGGAATCCGAACCACGGCCTCTGAATTACGAATTGGTCTAATCATGAGGATGATCTTTGTGGATTAACGTAGTATTCAGTAGTGCGGACGTTAATCTACACAAGAGAACACTACACCCACCCACCATCGCTCATAACTATCCACAATTCGTGACCTCCCACATTTTTGTAAATTTAAAGCCGAATTGTCATTTGCTAATCACAGTTACTCAAAATATGCAAGACTTTCAACCAAAGAAAAACTTAGAAAACTACTCATTTTATGCGTAAAATATTTAAAAATAATGTAGATAATGATACATTACGCTGCAACTTATCTTACTTCTGATATAAACGCAAGGCCACAGGCAACGTTATGCTTTAAAACCATTGGAAGTTATAAACAAAAAATATACATGAGTATGAATGGAACTTTACACCCTCTTTTAAAAATTAATTGTTTAAACAAGTAAAATTAAATCTAAACAGTTTTTTCAAGGATCTGGCGATATTACACCACAACACAACCAAAACTTGGCACTAAGGTTCAGACAGTTTGTTATGACGAGGTTTCTTGTACTTGTGCACTCCACAGTTGAGTTAAATTACAGGTTAATACATTTTTATGGCGGAGGTATCCAGGTCGAGCACTCTAGCACTCAGCCTTGCGTTTCCAGTCTCCGGTATAACGAACTTCGTCGTTGTCGTCGTCAGAACTTAATAACCTTAATAACATCGTATCGTCTTAGTTACACTGGCCTCATGTTCCAGTTAATGTATTTTGCATGTAGTTGGCCTTGCGAAAATCATAAATTTCATAAATGTAAGATTTTATTAATAAACAAAACACATTAATGAAGAGAACCATATAGATGTGTATCTATATGATACACATTGACTGGGACGGTGGCGACGTCCTGTAATCCAGCTATTTGGAGGTCACGAATTGTGGATAGCTGTGAGTGATGGTTGGTGGATGTGGTGTTCTCTTGTGTGGATTAACGTCCGCACTATTGAATACTACGTTAATCCACAAAGACCATCCTCATAATTAGACCAATTCGTAATTCAGAGGCCGTGGTTCGGATTCCACGTTAAGCTGTAGGTCCCTAAGTTGCCATCGGCTGTTGGGCTATTAATTAACAGTCCTGTTTAAGGAACATGTCAGCCTTAGTCAGTAACAAGACTACAAGATCGCGCCACAATCATCCTACATTCATTCCTCATTCATACTTGGCTTAAAATACCTACCTGGGTAGGTCGCCATTTCAGTTAAAAGTATAAAAAAAGTATCTGGTTTCATCTGGATCTTTGAAGAACAAAATTGTGGTTTAAAATACCTGTCTGTCGAGAGATTTAATAACATCGTATCATCTTGGGCCTCATGTTCCAGTTAATGTATTTTATATGTAGTTAGTCTTGCGAAAATCATAAATTTCATCAATATAAAAGATTTGAGTAGTATATACAGTAATTTCCAAATATTAGGAAGTTAATTAAATCTTCATTGAAATTTTGTAATATATATCCCGCAACGGACATTTATACTGTGAAAGTGTGCTTGTTTCACACATATTATAGGTAATTAAAAAATTTATTCCAACTTTCACATTTTTCTATCAAAGATTTTAGTAAACTTAAGAGACTAAACCATTAGCTTTTTTAGAACGCTTCCTATCAATTGGACCGTTAAAAAAATAAAATCGTTCCAAAGCACTTTTAAAACTGATTGGCACTTTAGATATTGTTTGAATATAAAAACTATTTTTTTAAATTAAATATCGATATTTTGTTAATAATGCTAACTTTAATAAAAACTACAAATTGTAGTTAAAATATAAACTATAAGTTTAATATGTTGATAAAGGGCGCAGTAGTTTTGAAATGCGTTAACCGACAATTTAGGGATTGCATGTATTGCGCTAGCAGGCTAGATGAGAACTTAATGCTTGGAAAATGAGAAACTTGAATTTATTATATTGTTCGATTAATATCTGAACTCAGCGGTAAGCTGATATGTGAGTTGTTCTAAAGTGCACGATGAAGATTAATAATAAATTACATTATACATATTATAATTATTTTAAAATTAATTACATGTAGTTCATTTTCAGTAGGAAACTAAGAGTCCATCATTTGCGTATTTAAAGGAAGGTTTTTAAATAGTCATTTCAGTGTGGTATTTTATTCTCTGGAATGATATTTGTAGAGAGGAGTAAGGAGTCCTTTCGCATGCAAAAGTTGACCGACCCTCTCACCAACAGAGACAGATAACAACCACTACAAAGGTTTTGGCCCTGTTCCAGGAACACCCTAATCCGTATTTCTAGTGGGGTAAAAAACTAACAAACTTTTGTTAAAGAAAAAACCAATAAAACGTCCTTTCATTTTGGATTATTAGTCTTGAGTTTATAGTTTTGAAATCACGTATACAAATTTTTGTATATACAGTACTTACAAGTGGGAAGTAGGTTAGTTCATGGATATGTCTAAAGGGAATTTTTTTTCTGTCCCCCCTTAACAGCTGTTCTTATTACCAAATGACGTTGCTAACCATGACGTCACGGTTTATAGTATAGTGTATTACATGAACTTTTCATTAGAACAATGAAACTTATATTTCGCTATATTTATGTTATATTATAATATGTTTTAACGTTACAAATAAAGTGAACTATTCAAGTTATAATCCTCACACCCGAAATATACTGACTTTAATCACATAGTCTTTGATTCGGTGACCAACTATATATTTAATTTCAAATACTATATCATAATTAATTTTAGTTAGTAAACAATATAGGAGACTAAAAAATAATTTTAAAAATTAGAAAAATATGAAAGTTCACTATCAGTCAAGTATATATGAAGTCAGAAGAATGAAAATTAGCCTAATATAAATAAATCTTAATTAAGCTTAAGTAAGCAAGGTCTATTTGTTATCTTTTCACAATTGTTTCTCTTGCAATTTTATACAATTTAAATGAAACAATAACGTATCTAATACTAAAAGAAACAATTCCTGAAATCCTTTACTAATTTTAAACTCTGAAATAAGAAGAGTAAGCTTGGTATATGAGTACTTTCTAGAAAATCACCTTGAATAACAGGTTTACAGCAGATATAATATTGTAATGTGGCTTATGGTATTGAGGAAATTAGATGATGCAATTATGAGACTGTAAGGAGGAAATGAGGAATTGACTGCCATTCTGATGAACCTCAAACGACTAACGTCTTAATATTTAATGTAAGTATGTATCAACCTATCCTCACTCACAATCATATTCATAGAAATTTAATGACGTGTAACTTTGTTATTGGCAAAGATAAGCTAGTTCATTTGTCAGGATCATTGTTATAGACCAATGAACAAAATCAATGGCATCGAACTGTTAGGTGAATAATTAATATCAATCAAAGCTTGTACAATGCAAAAATGAGTAACCAATTACGAAGTATAACGTTTTAACAAAGGTAAAGACTTCATCACTAATTTCACATCTGCAAACTTTTACACCAATTCTAAATATTTAAGAAAATGTTTATAAGTTAATATAACCTTTATAACAAATATTTAATTTGTAGGCCAATATAATAATACAAACTGGAAATGTTTCTTTGTTAAATAAAAATTTAAGCGTAATAGGTAGAAGTCAAGACAAGAATGTCGTATGAGTTGTGATATAGCTGAGTCGGCCTCATCTCAACAACGAATGTTGTCCTACATTATTGCCACATATATTGGAAACGTGACGTCACGCGCTCGCAGAGACTCAGCCCTCTTGTCACGGCAGCCTTGTCGAAAATAACTGTATAAACCTTGATTTAAGGGGCCAGTTTATGACAGCCACGACACAATGAATCAGCATTTAAAAAATCTTGTTTTAAAACGCACCAATTGTATCAGCGATACGCAGGAAACAGAGCTTAATAGAGTAAATAACATTTTACTCATATTGGTATTTCTTTAAAGTCACAACTCCTCATCCCAGGACGGTCTAGGCTACCACCTGGGACTATTTTACACATTATTTCAGGTGAAATCTATTAGGTTGCGAAAAAATCGTACAGCGAAAAGCCATTGATGATTGACAGGATTTGAACTCAGGACCTCAGAGTGTGAAGTCTTGCACTCCCCTTACTTGTAAGCTAAGTTCTGTAATTATATACGAAACATTTAAAAATACTCGGTTTTAATTGACGAGCGAGTTGTTTATTTTAACTACAAGTAAAAATAAACAACTAATCTTCCTTAACTAATTTTCATTTTACGTAGGGTACTTGTGTACAATGAGTACAATTATGAACCTTCTATAAACACTGACTGGGACGGTGGCGACGTCCTGCAATCCAGCTACTTGGAGGTCACGAACTGTGGATAGTTGTTGTGAGAGATGGTCGGTGAGTGTAGTGTTCTCTGATGTGGATTAACGTCCGCACTATTGAATACTGCGTTAATCCGCAAAGACCATCCACATAATTAGACCGATTCGTAATTTCAGAGGCCGTGGTTCGGATTCCACGTTGAACTGTAGGTCCCTTAGTTGCCATCGGCTGTTGGGCTATTAATTAATTAACAGTCCTGTCTAAGGAACATGACAGCCTTAGTCAGAAACAAGACTACAAGATCACGCCACAATCATCTAACACTCAATCCTCATTCATACTTGGCTTAAAATACCCACCTTGTAGTATGGTCACAATTTCAATAATCTAATCTAATCTAAATCTAAAAACATAGTCATTTAATTTTGAATGCTAATTTAGCTGATTAGACCAACCAAATCTCTGGAAGAAGTTATATTTCTCCACAATATACTAATATTAGAATAATGTATCAATTAAAAGCGTCTGAATTTATACATTTTTATAAAACTATGTTTTCGTAATACTCAAAAAGGCACTTTAACCCCCCTATTTTTGAGTGCGAATTGAACAATGTATATACACAACTGTATATGTATATGCATATACACAATTTTTTTATAAACGAATAATCGAAATGTCCGTTAAAAAGATTTTTCTATCTTAACTGTTGCGTTCACACCAGGGAAACAGTGAACTTACCCAAAATTACAAAACCCATTTTCCCAAAATTGATTTGATTTTAAGTGAATAGTTGTTGTTAGTGTGAAATACTTATCAATACAAAGTGGAAACAGATATACGTTCATACATACATTAAGGCAATAAAGTATTAAGTTATTATATAGGCTAATGAGAATATTTATTAAATTATTGTAAAAATTATTAATTAAAAATAAAATCAAAGATAATTTGTTTGAAATAAACCACAAAACCTTCTTTTAATTTTTACGTTTACCACAGTAATTATAAATATTATGGAATATTAAATTAAAATGATTAGGCTTCTTAGGTTCTGAGGGGTTTAACTATATTAAAGTATGACTCAGATTCCAGTCGTCTGTATTACTCGCGGCTGCACACAGAGTCAGTTACCCCGGCACAGCGGTTTGGTTTAAGCCACCCTTTCGTATGCAAAACTAACCACCCTTGTCTGCACTCCAGGCAGACAATACACTACTATCGTTTTGGAATTATACCGCAACACTATATTTTACTGGTTTAAGAGATTATTTTACGTACAATATTTTACGTTCAAGCCTATACACTCTTAAGCATTTGTTTAATACAGTGATTAAGAGCTTAGAAGAAATTAAATATTCACTAAATTAGGTAAATAAATAAATAAATCTTTCTTTACTGAACATATTATTATATAGATTTTCAATAAATTGGCTTACAGAAATTGTTAATAACTAAAACCCAGACTGACCTCAACAGTAAGCAAACCTGTACAGAAAAATAGGGTCCCCGAGACATAAAGTCTGTTTGGGGATTCCTTTACAGACATATTAATATCCTGTAATGAGCTCTAAGGAGCATGTGTAAACTTTATTACAACACTATTAGTGCTAATATATACATAAAAAATACATAAATATCTAAAAAAACAGACATGTGAAGAAATACATGTGGAGATTACGGTAGAGGTATATTTTTTAACGTTGGCATACGTTGCATTAAAATGTTATAGTGCACTCATATCTCATTTATCTATCAGGACGAGTACAATAGTAATGACCTCATGTAATGAAACATAAGTAAGTGTTTGACTGTTAATAGCCAGTTCTTTATGCAGCTCGGGTTAAGAATTTGACTGTGCGTTGACGCAGAGCTTAAATCATGCGTTATTATATTCGAGTTATATAGTTTATAATGATAAAAGATAAATATGTATCATTCATAGGAAACTGCGGCTCTGATCATGTCCCACAATGAATAAACGTTGTGGTAAAAACAATTCTTTTCCGCTTAAATAAAATTGCTTTTATACAATATATAACTGTACCTTCAAGATTACAATATTCCATACTAAACATAATATTCGATCTATTGCTCACAGTTCCATGCAACATTGATATTCACCAGTAACATGTGATTGTGCACCGCATGTCTTCAAGAAAAGACAATTCTTTTGACACCTCAATCACCTTACTGATCAAAGTTAACGGAGGAGTTTTGTTTACAAGAAACGGGTTTAATGTATAAATAGTATAGAAGAAAATAAAGTTAACTTTGCCATCGCTGCGGTTTCAAGACAGCGTTAGTCAATCCTTATCTCAGTGGAAGGGAGATGGGGTTAAGATGAGGGGGTTGGGGTAGAGGGTGGGGCAGGGTGGGGTGGACACTAATGTGATAAGAGGCCGTCGATTAGTCTTTTACAAAATTATGGAGCTCTGAGCCAAGCTAACCGTATTCATGTGTAAATTTACATTAATTAATAGAAAGCATAGTTTTACTCTTTAGCATCTGTAATTTATTTAGCGTGACAATAAGCATATATTTTCAAATAATATCACATTACCTTTTACTTTTTCCAAAAAGGTGGATTTTCCAAAAATGTATTTTTCTTTTTAAATTTAAACTTTTGATGGATTCCAAAAGGCTTTAACATAATAAGTGTAATAAATGTGGTTTAAAATATTTTTTTCAATAATTAGGTGGCTTTATCCCTCATTGTTCTACTATGTTAAATATTGCATGTATAGTATTCGTTAATGTATAAATATAACATCTACATAAACGGTGGTGGAGAGGTCCACAACTCTAAAATTACAATACATAATAATGACCGTTAATTACTAATTTAGCTTCATCTGATAAAAACTTTTAACCAATTACAATGAATTGGGTATTTCCTACCATATTTCAGAATGGTGTTGTTATTTTATAATTAGATAAATTTTAAAATGAGTCATTTATAATAAATATTTAATAGATTAAAATCTCATTCTAGGATTTCTTGGGTCAAAAGAATTAAATATTCTGGAATACACAACAATTGTGGACACATTGAAATAAAAAAAATTACACTTGTACGTTATCTCTACGCATTTTCCACTATGATTTACGTATATGATATGCATGTGAAATGTAAAACTCAACTTTCTTTGCCTCCCAAAAGGTTGCCTTTTGGGAGGCCTGACATTTATGTCCTTCCCGGCCGGAAATATCACAATCTAGGTGATATGTATTTACCTTTTAAGAACATTTCAAAATAATATTTTTTTAGATATTACTACAAGTTTTGTGGTTGTTGGACTTTTATTAAGTAAAATCAGTTTTCAAGTAAATCAGTGTTACTATTGTATAATAATAATAATATAAATTCACTTATATAATAAGGGTAAAAATTGTGTGCTATGTTATTAGCAAAATATTAGGAGTAGTTCTGATTTTGGAGGTTGGAATTTTTTGCAGATCATAAACATTACTGGTGAAAAAACTTAACTAAAAGTGTTACATTTCAATATTATATGATACTTGTTTCGTAACAATTTTAATAAAATAGGCACATTGTATTTCATGGTTTATATTTATACAGTTTTTTAGTACACCTAGGCAATGCCACGGACGCGGGTAAGGAAGGAAATTGTAGGCTAGTTTTCAAGGTTAACGACAGATAATTTATCATGGATATATGTTAATTATTATTATTGATGTAATGAAAATACAGGAAATAAAAATTGATCAACTTTAATCAACACACAACATGTATTAGACGTCGTAATTTCGATTTTAACCTTGAGAAATGTCTATTAAAAACTGTTTATCAACTTCCTTTAGCATCTTAATCTTTTTCACGGTTTTAAAATCTTATTTATCGTTTTATTTTAATATTTCAAAATAAAACTAATCCAAACAAAGAGAATATTCTGAAAATTCAAAGCTATTAATAGTACATTGCGCAAAAATATTATATTAATGAAATATAAGAAATATTAACTCACTTAATTACTGTCACATTTGTGGAAAATAAGAAATACAGTATAACCATACATAACATACTACCATACCATATCCAAACAATAATTATAAAAACTGTAATGTCAACAGGTAATGGAGGCGTATTAAATACGAATAAATACGAAAACAAAAACTCAGACACATGAGTTGTTTCATTTCGTAACTCTAACTAAGGAAATAAGGATTGTCTTAGGAATTTCTTCCTGAAAGACCTTGAATGCAAATAAAGTAAAAAATTCTCTTCCTCAGTCCTCTCTCAGGACAAAGAGCAACAATGCTTGATGTTGAACTTTGACATTTTATTTGGGAACACTTGGAAGAAATCTCTTCCAACAGAACAACGCGTACCTCACACCGAGATAAAGTTTCATTGGTGTGTCTTTGAAGTATTATTGTTGTTTCAATATATATTAGTTATAGTTTCTGCTTAGCAAAACATTATTCCTAATAAAACACCCATTATGATCAAACTCATTTTCATAATTCTATAACCTTTGGAGAGGGTTTTGTATACTTTAAACGGATCCAAACCCTACTGTAACAAAATAATAAGTTTTAAAAGCTAAAATTATTTGATTAATATTAGACTCATTTCTCAAGGTTTTCTAAATTAATATATGTGACCAATTACAGTGATTAAACATAAATAAATTATCAGCTGTCGTGCTATTATTTAGTTATTATTAAGTTATTATTTTAATTATTGTGACACCTGTGTCAGGAATGTTTTTAAGTTCCCCAATGCGCGAGATAGTTGCCCTATTGCCCAAGGAATGCCAGGTTGCGGAATCCATTCTAGGGTTCTTTAAATTAAAAGTTGTAAATGTGCAGATTTTTCCTGACCAAATTTTGAAACTTACTCTTTGAAGCTTTACTCTTTGGGTAAGAACAGAGAGAATACACTTCTATGAAAGTTACACGACTCGACACCAATCATTCAAAACGAGTAATTCTACTAGAATCATCTTTTTTGGGTTAACTCGTTCCTATACCACCCTAGGAGGGAATTTTTTTATTGAGGCGAAACATAAGAACCATATACAGTAGTTATTTCTTACATTTATCCTTTAACAACTTAAGTTAATACAAGACAGCAAATAATAATAATAATAAATCAAACACGAATAAATAAAAAAGTATGAAATATAGGTTATATAAAAGAACATGAATTGGTGGTTAACAGCTGATCGAGGAGGGCGTTTTTGTTTTTAGGCAAGGAACAACAAAAGTGACGTCAGCCGTTCGACAATATCACCACCTTAGTGTATTAGTATTAGGTTAGATAGATGATAACTCATATAGCTATTGCGTGTTACCGTTGTTTGACTAAACAGGTGATCATTAAACATATCATAACTCAGTAGTAGAGTTAGTATATTACTTTTGTCAACCATCGTTCAATATGGTACCCAGTGATTTAACCTTGAATATAACAAGGTCGAATGAAGGTTGAATGTAACCAACACTAGATTTACTTGAGTAGCCGGAGACTTTCTGTAGGTTAGCCTGATTCGGGGGTTTCAATCACTCACCCTACATCATACGGGACAACCAAGGTTTAGGCTATTCCAAATGTAGGTTAACCAACTCTTTAACCTATGGTTTACATGTTCTAACTTAGTCAAATGCTCAGTTAAGATGGTTTTACACTAAGCCTTATGTAATTTTATTCTTCTCCTAAAATTTAGCTCGTACATTTGTTAGGTTGATAATAGATTTTAATCCTATATACACAAATAGACATAAACTATGAACTCCTGAGTCATTCAACCCTTGAAGGACGGGCTTAATGATAGTTTTGGAGAACAGTATAATATTCTATCCTAGAAGACGTTACTAATAATAAGAGGAAAGAAGTGTGTAGATTTGAGACTAAGATGAGCTAAGATCACTCTCCTTCACAGTGTACCTTGCTTAGGCCCTCACACTAATACTTGTAATAGCTTGAAGTGATAAATGGCGACACCGCACGGAGCCTCAATGTATGTGATGTGATGTACGTGTTAGCGACAATGTGCTGTATCATTACTCCGTGTCACATCAAACCCGAACATGTGTCACTTACCGTAATTGACGATGGAATATTTAAACAACCTGTCACATTTGCAATGCTCATTATATAGGCGATATCTTTCTTCATGCCAATCACTTGTGGATTAACAGTATTTTTGAATTTTTTATTTATTTTGAAAGTGTATACACTTTTTCTTAAACATTACTACTGTATGGTTTATGTGTACTTTAATTAATATATTTAGTTGTAAGTTCAAAATGTAACATTAATTCTACAAAGTAAGCACAGCTGTTAAAAGTATAGTGTTTTCCAAATTTCAACGAACGTTTTTGAAAAAAATTCGTCAGGTTAAAACAACAAAAACTATTTTTAATTCTTTTTAGCGAATTCGCTATGGAAAAGAGAGCTATTCACATGACCCGTATGGTTACAGTTAAGCCCGGTACCATGATAGAAATTTATAACTTAAATCCTTGAACACGTTATGGAGGGGGGTATTTCAAAATTGTATTATAATATGTGTCAACATTATAACGGCCGCAATTATTGTCTGGTTATTATGGAATTCGGTGGAGTTGTTCCTTTCTTTAATATTTTGGAAGAGTTCGTTGGGCAACGCAATCAGACTGCATTAACTACACTTTTGGGGGATAGGGTTGTACCCCGAAAATGGGGTTTCAATTTATTTATGTATAGTTTTAGAAAAAATCTATTTTTCATTTTACTATTTTGCATTGGATTGAGTTAAAAAACACATAATTTAGTATTTTGAATCATGACTCTAGGTTAACTAACTCTGGTTACTGAGATATTCAAAATGAAAAAAAACAGTAGACTGTCTGAAACAGTGTAATCATCGATTTCACATGATTATTTACTGAATCAACAAACGAAGACAATCAACTATTTCGATACGCACTGAAATGGACACGACAGTATTTTGATGATGTGAAAACACAAACACGCTTATTCACTACGCCAGGAATTGTTATTTGAGACCTACATCAGGTTGATTTATCATTTCATTTTCGCTCTAACAAAGCCTACATGATCTCTGGGATACGATAGGAACACGAAATACAATACAGGAGGGGGCTAATGATGCCGTTCAATCAAGGTTCATTAACAGGATCGTAATGACTGGTCCTATCAGAAATTACATCGAACAGCTTTCAATTTACAGTAGTATTTAAGGTATTTAAGGTCAAGAGTGATCTTTTGATCCAGTGTGAGTCAGGTAGAACTGTCCACTGTATATGAAACAAAATGTTCTTTAACTATCGTCTCATTTAGGCACCTTTATTTAAGGTTTAATAATTGTGATCGTCTAACAAACCCTGATATAGTACTCGAAGTCGAAGTCGTCAAAAGTTATCCTATATTAAGCTACATGAATTACTTAAGGTCATCAAACACCCTAAGGTACTTCTGAAAAAGGTTAGTCAGAAGAGCAGGCTTTAAGTGATGAGTAAGTAGGTGACATGAAGTTAAAAATGATTTGAAGGCGGTGTAACCCACGACAACATTTGTGTAGGAGTTACGAAATAAAATTGATGAGATTGGGGTAGTGAGCGTTGCAGAGGTTTCGAGCAATTAAACACGTTAATAATGTTAGAAGTTTTCTGTAAACGGGGTTTCGATAGAAGTTAAAACATTGTACTCTTTCAGTCATGTCACATTACAACAATCAAAACGGGCCTTGAATGTAAAATAAATAATCATTATACGCCAATATCACCCCAGTTCCTCATTAATGCTTCGTCTATACTGTTCATATGTCAGATCATATTATTAGGGGGCGAAACCTTCTATCCTGTTTCAAATCCTATTTACTGCGCTTTACTGCTACAGTTCATGTGTTTTAAAGTAAAATATTAATATTGTTTAATTCTATTGTGGCTGGGATAGACTAGTGTCAGAAATCAAGGTTTCGATTGTTATTTCGGACAAGGAAAATTATAAATTGGTAAAGTAAATAAGAAAATGAATAAGTTTAAATCAGTAGTATTTTTAAGGATATAAATTGGTATAAAATATTGTAAAAGCCAAATTCTGAGAACGACAGCAGGTGTCAAGCCTGTGACAGTCCGGCCCTTGCTCCCATGCAATAACGAGTAGGTCGTAGTAAGCGGATCTCGAATATCCCGGCTATATTACGGACGTGACAGCCTGCCTATAACTGCGTGGTTATACTGTGTAGAATTATACTGGCGTAAATTATTGTAAGTGAGCCACATGCTCTATCGAACACCAACAACAGCTTGGGAAAGATAACTGAATTATTTTACAAAACCTAATTTAGCAAATTTGCAAATATTTAGGATTATAAATTTGATTTTTTGGATTACATACTATTTTACTATTAGAAAGCTTCCTGGGTGAACAATTAATTTCTGATATTTAAAAATTTACCATTGCAAATAGTAATCTAATCTAATATTTTTGATTTTTAAAGGAAATATAAGGGTTTAAGTTAATACAACGATTTTTATACTAGAGTGTAAAACACAACCAGGTGGAAACAAAGAATCCGGCTCGGAGGAGCGTGGCTGAGGTTAGGTTGGGGCAGGTCAAGTCTGCACTCGGTCTGACTGACAATGACAATGTGTCTGGGTCAGCGAACAGTACACGGGTACACCGCAGACCGTCACCACCTGCTGGACCAAACTGGATCCGGCCGACACTCATGTCAGTGAAATAGTATTCACAAATAATACTTTCTTACTAAACATGTTAGAGTTCAAAATTAGTAAGATTCAAAACCATCTTTAGCCCTGTAAGGCTCGAAGAACCAGAGCAACTACATGTAGAAACTGTTTCTCAACCTGTTCAGTTGTTAGGTTACAAAAGCTCGTTTTCGATTCTTTAGGATTTTTATCACTATAGTATTATTTATCTTTGCCCAGTTTCAAGAACAGTAATTATATTTCTTGAGTCGTTCTTGTCGCGCAATCACGACCAATGCGGGAGTGACCTGTGATAGTGCGCGAATGTAAATAATGTAGCTAATTTTATTTTTATTAATTAATTAATGTGCTTTATGTGTCTATATTTTTAAGTTTTAAATATTCTGATGATGCTACAAGGGTGGCGAAATGTACATCAAACATCCAACAACTTAAGAACATAGGCAACTAACAAAGGTAAACACTATAGTATTTAATCTCACGAAGTAATATTAATAATGGGCGAATTAAATATTTAACAAACTCAGTTTAGAAACACTTGTTAGAATTTATAAGATTTATTTTATAGAACTGTAGCCTATATGCCATCTATTATACTATCAGAACACTTGAATACACGTTTCATTTTTAATTATTTATTTTTTATTTAAGGTCGTTTGGGTTAAAAATAATTTCATTCAACCAATGCTTTTAAAATAACCGAAACTTCAACTAAGTTAGTTAGTATTTAGTTTTCCTTTTGAACACATTGCTGTATTGACAAAATTGAAAGGCGAAAAGTAATATTCGCATAAGCTTGAAAATCATATAATACACACATACACACACACACACACACACACACACACACACACACACACACACACACACACATACACACACAAATGTGTATGTGTGTGTATATTAATATTTTATAGCAACCCAAGTACTGTGATATATACTATTAACTCTTTTAATTTATCAAACATAAGATAGGTGTAACTGATTACTTATATTGTTCCTGACCGTTTTTGCCTACAATATGGTTATTTGTGATGCATGAGAAATCAAACTCAATTATTATACCAAGATTCATATTTTAGATTAATATTCTTTATAGTTTTATTTTTTAAACTCAACAATTTTAATTAATGCTATAAATACACCCGTTATAATTCTTTAGAATAATTCAAGAGTAACATTAGGCTATTTTTATTTATAAAGCATTACATACATCCATGAAAAAATTAATGATTATTTTGTGAACAAAGGTATTCTCGGTTAGGATTAGGGGTTTGTAAATAGTTCAAGTGTTTGCGTTCAAACTTAGTCCGCCGAAACTGGCTAACACAACTTTATACGTAGAAACTTGGTTAATGTGAGCGGAAATCTGTGCGTGTATTTATGAATAATTTAATCATCCAGAAAAGCAAAGTCGTGAGTTTATGTACGTTAAAAAACAACAATTTTAGAGGACAATGATTTTTAACCTGAACTAAGTTAAAAAAGGAATGTATGTAGTTAAAATTTTATATCCAATGGTAAAATTTTTATGTCTACGATTTATTGGTCTTGAGTAAAACTCGTAAAATATACGACAAACGTCGAATATGATTTCGGAAAGTTTACAACGTCTTTAAACTTATGTTGTTTATCTAAGATGTTTAAGTCATCCACCAACATGGGAGACGCGCCGAGTGAGTCAAACGTTGCTGGTTCAAAACTGTGGGACCTAAGTTGTTAACTATCCTATGATGGGGCTTTAGATTATTTTTAGTAAATATTTTGGAATAGTGACCCATAAACAATACAATACAATATGTAACAATATGTGATCTAAAACAATATGAGAGATGTTGGGTATCCCGTTTGGTTGAAGGAGAATACCGGATAGCCAACAAGTAAAGCGAGACTACTCATATGCATTGTCAATGAGTGATATAAAAGTCAAGAAACAACAGCAAAAGGATTGAAAATAAAGAGAGAGCAAAGGATTGAGCACATCTCTGAGCTCGAGGACTCATTGTAATGTTTCTCATTGTCTTGTTATACCATAAAGAGGAGAAGTGGCGTGATGCGTACACAGAAATTTGCAGCTCTACATGCCCAACGTCAAACATGCAGAACACATTTGAACTCACTAACTATGTAGTGATGCATTATTTATATTGTGATGGTAACAATTCAAACCGGATCAAAGTCTTCCGGTAATTTTTACAATGTAATCTCCAAATTAAATCAAGTGTAATAAGAAAACCTTTACTTATTTTACAATACTAAAAACTTATTTCAAAATGTTCACAACTCATAATGGTTGCAAAAGAAAATTTAATACTTGAAGTTCATTTTAGAATGTGCTCTATCTTTTTAAACTTTTTTCGAACATGCTATTTTATGAGTAGTTGATTGTGTTGATAGTGAATTATAGAGTTGCGACGACTTGAAAATGATTTACATTTCAATACCTGCTCCACTATCATACCATTGATTAGTTTACTGGAACTCTTGCCAGACGTTGCAATTAACGCGGTGTTTGAGTGAGAACAATTAACGCGTTGTTTGAGTGAGAACAATTAACGCGTTGTTTGAGTGAGAACAATTAACGCGTTGTTTGAGTGAGAACAATTAACGCGTTGTTTGAGTGAGAACAATTAACGCGTTGTTTGAGTGAGAACAATTAACGCATTGTTTGAGTGAGAACAATTAACGCGTTGTTTGAGTGAGAACAATTAACGCGTTGTTTAAGTGAGAACAATTAACGCGTTGTTTGAGTGAGAACAATTACCGCGTTGTTTGAGAAAATAACGCATTGTTTGAACAATTAACGCGTTGTTTGAGCGAGAACCAATTAACGCGTTCTGAGTGCGTGAAGTGAGAACAATTACAGTACTTTTTTGAGTGAGAACAATTAACCGCGTCTCCGAATCAATATGTGATGTGATCAAGTAAAAATAGGGTTAAGATTAGTTTAGATAATTATAATAATGTAATAATATAAATATCACTCATGATATATAAAAAAACGATGGTTTGGGTCTAAATAACCTGCCCTTAAATGTTTCATTATACAGTACAAGCCCCTGGCTAGTGATGCTTTACTTTGTTGGATGACATTCACTTGGATTTTTAAATTATTATTAAAAGTTTTAAACGTAAATGATTACAAAGTGTTCTCTATCCGTCAATTTGGATGTTCTATTCAATATTAAATTCATTATTAGGATTATATTAACTGAATTCCGTATTATATTTTTAATTGAACGAATTCAAGAAAATTTTTCATAACTGAATTTAATGATGAGATTCGCGACGAATAAGATGAGATATCCGTTTATATTGACCGAAGAAGGGAGTATGGCCGTGTTGGACAAACGCTTCCCTGTAATGTTACCACTTGTGGACCCGAGGCAACGTTGGCTCTAACATGGGCTATGTAAGGTTAAATTTTGTAAACACAGAGTCAAACTCTTGTTTGTACATGAGTTAACCAAGTATCTACAGGTTTAAAGCTGCATTACACGTGTTAGCACAGTTAGGAAGAAACCTAAAAAAGTCTAATAATAAAGAATAAAAATTCGATTTGTTAAGCTCGTAAAGAGGTCATTCAAAGTTCTCCCCGACTAAACCACGAACTTTCATTATTTTGTGAAAGGTTTTCAAGATATTGACTAGGGTTATTAGAAATTTTTCGTATTTTGAGTTTTGGGATTACTCACGATTGATCTACGTACTACAAATCTACGATCTACGAAATTATCTTTTTCGGGTAATGTCGAACAGTAAATCCGTCCTTTGTTGTAGTCGAATAACTCAGAGAAAGGAAGCTATAGGTTTTTTCATTTACAGAAGAAGAAGATTAATTAATATAAAATAACCCATCAGCTAAGTTACTAACTTATAGTTTTTATCTCAAATAAGTTTAATTAAACATTTTCAATAGTCAAATAGGATTGCTCATTTGTTAGTTAAATTCGCCATGATAGGATTACGATTTGATACACTATAATATACTTTTAAAATAGGATTAAAATGAATGGAAAATGTACTCCAATTGATATTGGTTTTTGACATGAATATGTCTTAGCTCTGGGGAGGAAGGTATTGGTACTTTGTAAGATGAAAATTTGAAACAGGTTTCCATAGAAAATACTAGGGCTAGTGTATTGGATTTTTAATATATAAGAATAATAACAGCTGTTTAGAAGAACTGAAGGCATTCCGTTTAGACATATCCATGATCTAACCTATTTCCCATAGGAAAGTATACAAACATTTTTTGGAAAAACCCTCGCCGGAATAGACGACCATTTATTTCTCTGAAGCCACTTTTAATAGATTACATAGCGAGTAAAACTTTAAATATATGAATATCATCATGCAAAACCGATCTGTTGAAAACTATTTACTTTGTTTTTAAATGGTGTAAGCCAGTTTTAGGTATGCTAAAACCTTCTCCTT
Source organism: Nephotettix cincticeps (assembly GCA_023375725.1). Classification (NCBI taxonomy): domain Eukaryota; kingdom Metazoa; phylum Arthropoda; class Insecta; order Hemiptera; family Cicadellidae; genus Nephotettix; species Nephotettix cincticeps. Next base: position 36,595,046 of record CM041788.1, read on the forward strand.
CAAACTATAAAATAATTCAAAATTTTACAGTGCACATTGTGCGGAAGACGAACATAAATGCATTGTGTAGCGTTAAACCCAGGCCCACAGAAATTGATCCAAGCGCATCTACAATTATCTTGTGTTTCAACCAATAAGCCCATAATTTCAAGCATTATACGAAAAACTCTAACTTTGTTGTTTTAAAAGACAGCAATAATGTGAGATATAAAAAAATATTACAAACTTATCGCAAAAAAATTCACAAAATTTGATGTTAATTTAGTTTACTGTAAATTACAAAGCCAAGTAAAAAATACAATAAACATGTGGGTGTGTGTTTTAATATAAAATAAATAAACTAATAATATTTAATTTCTAATAATATTATCAATATTTGAAGAGAACAGTAGGATCACATTTCTCATATGAAATGAAATCATAAACATGGAATAATGAAAACATGGATGTGAATCAGAATAGAACGAAATAATGACACATTACCGAGGGACATGTGAAGTACGGAGGAACTGAAATAAAGTGACACAAAGTGAAGAATTACCGAGGGATGTGAAGTAGAAGAACGTGAAACCTAATGACAGTAAATCTGAGGTTAACGTTGAATCAAGGGAACCTCTACATAAATTAAGGATGAACCGAAGGAACGTGGAACTGAAGGGTAAGGGGTCTAAGGATTACGTACACCTGACGGTCTACATAGTTTGATCAATAATAAAGATGGAAAATTCCAGAAATTTGCGAGTGACGACATTAACGCCCCCAAAGGCACATTACACCACAGCTGCAAATTACGAGCTCCAGAGGCATTCAAAACCCATTTACGGCGTTATTTAACATAAATATCACATTACCCTGTATTTACCGATGCCACGAGAAGGGGAATACCCTCAAACACTGTTCTGGACAATATTAACAGCCATTATTAAATACCTTTCTGATTATAAGTATTTATTTAAAACTGGGCTACGATGCACGACTATAGCTTTTTGTTAAGAAATTAGAACACATAAGGTTTTTATTTTGACATGGAAATGCTGTTTAAAGGAACTGAAAACATTTCCTTAAGACATTTCCATGATATATGCTGTTTTCCAAATGTAAGTAAATACATTTTTATAAAAGATGCCGGCGTACCTAATTTGTATGATCTGTATGCACATAAAATCCAATATGTTACTGACATGGATCAGCTGACAATAGCAGCGGCTTTGACATCCCAAAAATAGCGGGGCTGAAAATAAACCCACACAGCTAATTGTTTACCATAAAAGCTCCGAATACAGGAAGTTATTTTATGAGTTTTAAATGATAGTTTTAAATAAACGGTATAAGTGGACTGACACATACTTTCTCCCTTAAGTAAATTAAAAACCGTAAACCATTATATTGTTAGAATTTTTGGACACATAACCCCCCCCTCAAGGAAGTAGGGACCTAGAAGGTAATAAGGAAAAAATTTTTGTTTGAACTTTATACCACTATCTCAAGACGATTAAGATAATTATTATCTTATTTAATTATTATGTTTACTTAATTATTATTTATTTTATATTATTAATTATTATGGAGATAATTATTTATCTCTATAAGAATAACATTGGGAGTTCTTAGACAACGTACTGCGTTTACCATGGACATTAAATTTAACTTTACCCTGTAACTTTTAGTCGTAGACTAATGATTCGAAAGCTAATTTGGTTAACTTTTTGAGCTGATTTTAACGGAGATAGTCAAACTATTTTACAAACTCGTAGCCAACATTATTTTGTCGACATTTAGAAACCCATAACTTTTAAACGACAGTTTTACAGATATGCGGAGGGTATCATATTATTTGGGACGTAAACAACTATAAACCATAAAATGTTAAAACAAAGATAATTTGAGCGGATATTGAGAAATATATCGTTTTCAATTTTTAAGGGGTTTAGGGGTAAACTACCAATAAAAAAATAAAACAAAGTAAAAACAGGGTTCAATGTTTAAAAAAATAACGACCTAAAAGACTAAAAAACATTTAGGTGTGAATATTAATTATTTCTGCTGTGTGAGAACTAAATTCGCCCATTTACGATATAGTGAAATCAGGCATTAAATGTTTTGAGCCAGTTAAATAGTATTAACCTTTAGAAATGCGTCTGTAAAATTCACATGAATTTGCTTTGACCAATAATGTAGTTTTAGTAGTGCTTAGTAATAATTTAAGATAAGTGTTAAATCCGTAAATCCATTAATATTAAACAAGATATTGGATTCAATGTAGCAAAGCCATTTCCGTGAGTTGATAGCTGTTTGGGTACGACTTCTGTGTAAGTTTTGAAGCAGAAGCTGATACACTTTGAATAACTATTCTTGAACTTACAGATTAAACTTGCTGAGGGATAAATGGACAAGCTAAAAATGAATAAAATGGAAGGTAAAATACACTTCTATACACTTTTTGTGATTCGGTGTTCACGTTATTTATGAAGTTTTATTACATCATATAATCAACGTTTTCGTGGTGAAATACACTGTGTTCATTCCACGGATCAAGATGTTGTCAAAGAAGCAAGAAGGGTTTCAGCTAAAATAATGAAATAACTGTAAAGTACAGTACCTATAGATGCAACCATGGTCCTTTCATTTGGGAGTACAAAAGCATCTAAGAAACACCTTCACACCCAGCACACAACAAAGAATACAAAGTGAGTACCCTTTCTCCTCCACTTTTTATTCGCTGGACTAATTAAATCACCTATAAGAATTCGCCAGACTGAGTGAATAGTGAAATGCTTGTAGTGAATGAAGCCCCCAGGAGACACAAGAAGGGGCCAAGAAGATAGGGTATCTCGTTACATTAGATATCCAATGGACTCCATTAGTTTTGTGACAAATTCTCTTCAATACACCCAGTTTGTATCCTTGATTCAAGAGAGCCGACTAGAGCTAATGTAGCAACGTAGTTACAAACTTTTGGTGGTTTCGTAACCATGATTTGATCGGGGAGGTAAAATTACAAATTAATTATTAAATTAGTTACAAGTACGAGGACGCTGGGGTATATCGCAGCAGTCAACATCCGCTTGAGGACCGTTGCACTGAGGCCGCGCGACCTTGTTGGGAATGCAGCGCGCGCTCTGGCGACTCGTCAATGAAGATCAAAGTCGGACTTGAGGCTTTCTAACGAACAGAGAGAAAGCCGAGAGCCACGCCATTGTGGCTTGTATGGCCATATCCGAGTAGTTGGATGTTTGTGTGATGCCCTTGTCGGTAAAGGCGGGACTTGTATCCGCTTCACACGATGTCGATGTCGTACTTCATCCAACACACACCATCGAGCATCGAGCATGCTCGATGGCTTTAACTGTAACCTTGTGTCATCAGCGATAGTTGATTTTAAATAAATTTCTTAAATAGCTAATATTTAAAATGATGATGCCCTTAGACAGCTCTCTGATTGGAATAGTCCTTCAGCAAACTAGTATGACAGACTTAACATTCCTCTCCTTCTCTTTAATAGATCCCCTACGAGGTTCATGTCCGGCTTCTTCATAAGGGTTTATCTCGTTATTAGTCTACCAAACAGGTATAATCGGTAGAAATAATGCTTATTTAACGTGTTTAAAGGTATACTCGGAATCGATTCCATACAGCTTGTATTCTGTTAAAATGATTGAGGGTTTCCTTGGTTATACTTCTGCCAGGGGTGAAACTTTGCTCTAGCCTAAACCCACAATGATTAACTATTACTCAATCAAAATTTTTAGAATATATTACATTATAATATCAGATTGATGAAATAATGTTATGCTGTTTTTTTGTTTAGTTAAATCTTTAATCTTGTTTCAAAAATTTTCGTTTAAAATTGCTATCAACCCACCCCAAACCAATCACCTAGAAACAAAAGTCACTGTCACAAATGAGATGAATTAATCTCTGACAACTTCAGTAACTCTCGTTAATTAGGACATAAAAATTTAATGAATCAGAACCAATGACTGATTTGTTTCGAAGCAATAATGTTTTTCTTAGAATAATTAATTATCTTGTATATTAACATATGTTGAACAAGTTGTTTTTAATTCTATATAGACAATCAACATTTTTATTGATAAAATCTGATCAGTATTTTATTTTATGTTCTTTGGCCAGACCAGATCAATAACGATTGTCCACTGATTTTTCTAATAATGATAATTTCATAACCATATGAAATTACCAATAATGTTATACCAATAGCATAGATCCAAAGATATATGCGTTGCTACAAAATACATACAAGGATATTATACATGTGAGGAAATGATTACTAAAACGTATTTATTCGTGACGCACAGCCTTTTAAACAATTTATTTTGAAGGTTTTATCCAACACAATTATATACAAAAAATTATTATTTAAAAATATTAAATTGTGGTCTTCATGAAATTTGATAAAAGAATAGGTTGAAAATCTTAATTTCGGGGGAGTAAATTAGAAAAATTGATGTTCACGCTTAAAAGTAATACAACTTCCGTTGGCATTTGTGTTTATTTAAACAAATCAAAAATGAAAATACCAGGGTATTTGCTACATCCTTTACTTGATCACGAAGAGGACTGGATTTAAAGTTAATTTTTTAGAGATGCATATTGTCAAATTAGATATACGAGTTAAACGCCTACTTCTCTCAACTGGAACCATGGTGGAGTAAAGAAAATGGGATTTTGACAATTTTTTACGACAGCAAGAATAAAAATGAAGGCATGCATCTTTGGTAACAAGTTAAGAATCGTTGATTTGTGAAATAGCCTAGTAAGTCTGGTAACGCAAAGACTGTACTAGGCTTACTATCAACAATATTGCTATCATACAGACTTAAAGTTGGTTTTCGAAACTCCCTTATTTAACTATATTTCGTCAAAATAAGTCCACAGGCTAATATACTATTTCCATATCCTATAACCATCAACAGATTGCTACGTATTATAAATTGATTAATGATTTCCCTATGTTCAATGATCCTTACTATTCCTATTCTATATATTGTATTTTAAAATAATTCAACGGGAAATCTTCTGTTAAAACTAAAGATTATCATTGCAAAATGTGTTATCTAAATGTAAACATTTTGTCAGGATGGTTGCGAAAATTACTGCAGCTGAAATTTAATAAGTGATATTTACATTTGTATGTAATATTTATTAAAATAAAATAATCCAGTAATATAAAGAATGAAAAATCACCAATTCACGAACTATGATTTAGGGATACTCCCTAATTGCTAATAATGGTTGGTAAGTAATATCAATTTATGTTTACGTCAATCGCAATGTTGATTAATCAATCAATTTCCAGTTGTACCAAAATAACTGAAACAACGTGTGCACACTTGCTCAATAATATTAATTTATTATAACGTTGATAGTCCTGTTGATGAAACTATTTTTACATTGATTCCAGAATTTCCTTTTATAAATCAATAACGTTTAACTATTGAAAAAGTAAACGTAGATTTATAAGTAAAATTGAAATAAACACCTGAGGTTGCAATCCTTATCCAGGTTCCGTCGCGAAGAGCGTCGATGGTTGTTGAGGACTACGCACATGCTTGCACATTTCTCACATGCGCACAAATCACGCATGCGCGCTACACTGACCGGCCAGGCGCGACGCGACGAAGTCTGCCCAGCAGCGCCGACGCGGTGTCTGACCGAACTAGGATCTGGTGTTGGATTGTTAGCAATGAATTAAACGGTGACATGTCACTATTAAATAGGATATAAACAAACGTACCTGCCAAACTGAAGGCGTGGTAAATAATCTTAAAACGTTGAAATCAAACAACGAAAATATAGTCCTTTTAAATAGAAATTGCCTAAAAAATCAAAATAGATAAGCTATTAAAACGTATAATTTTTCCTTTGTCCAGTTAAAAGATTAAACAGTAATCATGTGAACTTATGAAAGTCAAAATAATTGTTAATTGCTATCACTGAGAGACGTTATTTAAAAACTCAAAAGTGCAAACAATTTAATACTAATCTAATATTTTATAGCATACTGAGCAACGATTTTGATCTTTAACATCATGAACCAGCTGATCTTTGTCAGCAATAAAGCTACAGGGCATTACTCTACAAACGTATTCACACTTAGTAGTTGGTTTGGTGTTTCAAAATATAAATACAAATTATTATTTGTCAAAATTTACAAAATTATGGCCTCGCCATTTTTTTAAATCTTGTCACCAATATGAATATTGACAAATTTTTAGCTACCACTAAAGTAGATATACTATATTAACCTGATATACTAAGTGCCGCGATCTTCTGTCTGGTATTTCAAAGTTCTTGTGTTTCCGGTGGACGGAACCGGACACAGTTCCAGGTTGACCAGTAGGTTAGCGACATGTCGGGATGCCCATGTTGGGAGCTCGTGACCGGACAACGATCTGAGATCTACCGGTTACTCGACGACATCCGTTCGACTATCGATTGTTAAAAATGCGATTTACATCATTTCCACTCTGAAGTTTTGATACCTGTCACTTCAAATCTTTTAAGGCAATTCACTGAGTCATAATAAAAAGCTCACTTCCTAGTGTACCGGCTTACCTTTCAGCCTAAACGAGAGTCTTAACTAAGTAATTCAATGGGATTTAACGGAGTTTCTTGCCAAAGAAAATTAAATAGAATTCAAACAAAATATTGGGAAACCATCCTCCACACTACTATTAAAAAATATGTATATCAAGTTTAAAATGTATACTACTTTGTGAGATAGATGTTTCAATGTATCATAGTGATTACTATTATTTGTATGTATAATAATCTTAAGCCTATAGTTATATATACATACTACTTTCCTCATCATAGTAAATATATTTTTTGTGTTTGAAATGGTATCTAATTATAAGAGGGAGTTTGTAGTAGGAATTAATTACTCTGCTAAATAGTCTGAATCGATTTGGTGGACAATCAATGAGGTGTCAACTGGACTTGAGGCTATTGCATTCACTGGGTTACACTGTAAGACTTGTTAAACTTAACAAACATTGCCAAATCCATTGTTAACAGGAGTACTTACGAATTGCAAGTGACAACGTACCTGAAAAATTAAAAACAATTAAAATATATTTATCGAATTGTATCATGAAAGAATATAAACTAACAAATCCAATGTTTAAATATTCTTTCATCGTTTTAATGCTCTACTCAGCAAACAAAATTCAATAACTAGTTGTTTTTGTGGAAACAATAGAGAGAGAGAATGATCCTTACAAAGAGAAATTTTATTTGTTGTGCAAAATTTATTCTGCGCTAAAAGCCAATTTTCTTAGACGAGCAACAAGATAACTCAATCTTTTCATTGAGAATTCACTAAATATATAAAAAGGAAATATTCGTAGCTGCCTAATCCATTTTAACTCCTGCACCTATCGTATCCTACTACAATCCGAATCCAACATATAATCAAACGAACGATCTCATAAATAACAAGGACGATTTAAAATTTGAAATGTACCTATATTCAAAAATGCCCTTTCTGCAAAATAATATTTCTTACTAACTCTGATCCCCATAATGATATGGATAGACATAGCCTTCGACCCTCAGAGGAAGGGGCTACGAAATATCAAAGCTAAGAAAAGAGAAACAAGCGTTGCAAAGGTTTCGAAGAATATTGTTTTTGAATACATAAATTATGTTAACAGTGCATAGTGAACAGAACTTACGGGGGTATATAAATTAAACTAGCGTATTCCGTTTAAATAAGACATTTGAAATGGGCTTATAAATTTAAATAAATAATCATTTATCTGTCAGCTTGTTAGTTACTTAAATGGTGACAAACCCAGGTAAATAAACCAAGTATGGATGAGAAATGAGTGTAACATGATTGTGGCGCGATCTTATAGTCTTTTTACTGACTAAGGCTGACATGTTTCTTAGACAGGACTGTTAATTAATAGCCCAACTGTCAATGGTATCTATGGGACCTACAGTTTAACGTGGAGTCCGAACCACTGCCTCTAAATTACGAACTGGTTTAATTATGAGGATGGTCTTTGCAGATTAACGTAGTATTCAATAGTGCGGACCTTAATCCACACAAGAGAACACTAAACCCACCAACCATCAACTATCCTAAAGATCGGATCACAACTATCCATAATTCGTGACCTACAGCTGGATTACAGGACACGCCATTCTATATTCTACATCATAGTGTTTTAAAAGATTTTAACTGTTACAACGGAACATAGCATGAGTATAGCTTTATATCCTCTATCAAATCGTATTTACAAGTACAATGAATAATACTGTTGATTTCAATGATACAATTGAGTTTGAGGTAGTACAAAAGTGTTCTAAACTAGGATTCTTCGATTTCTTGTTTCATGCTAGCACGGCTGGGGTAGACAGATCTCTCCAATTCTACTTTATTAGTTCTGTGGTTGTTTCAAACATTGTTGTTATTAGCGATCTCCTTTTAGGTTGGTAGTAAAGTTTGATTTGCGGAACTATTTGTGTTCAGCAAGTTACGGCCCCGTGGCGTCATATCATCGGAGTTGGTCTCGTCAGCAGACGGAGTCTCGCACGTTTCTCTGTTTCACGGTTATTCCGAACAAAATCATACCATGACAAACTTATCCAACAATCGGATAAGTGCAAAAATGCAAAACCTCTTTTGTTCACTGGTATAGCATTCAGTAATAATAATCTTTATTATACAACCTAAAAATTGTCCAGTAAAATAAACCGTATCAGTGGACTGACACACACTTTCTCCCTTAACTCTATTTAAACAACAATCTTTAATAAAACCATCATATTCTTTATCGTTTATCTAAATATCATTAATTTTTTTCAAACATAATTATCCAATTTCTGAAAATAACAACAAGAGAAACAAAATTAAATTGATTGTTAGAACTTCATGGGGGGACTACCCTCCAGTCGTAATACCAAGCTTTTTTGAGTGATTTTGTTGGGTGATGTGACCTTACGCTGCATACCAAGTTTCATGGAAAACGGAAAATAAGGGAGAAATTGATTTTTTTTATTCTTCATAAGAATAATACTAGGCGCTCTTAATGTACTGAGTTTACTACGGACTTTAAATTTAACTTTTCTTTGGAACCGTTAGTCGTAGACTAATGATTAATAAACTATATTTAATACATTTTTAATATATTTTCAGCAATTTAATTTATTTTTCAAGTTTACTTTCATATCTCCACAAAATATTGCAATGATTACGCTAGCTAGACCTGTTTTAGATATAACTGTGTTATATGAAGCTTTTTGCGGTTTTATCACATCATCCACCATTATATATATATGAGTATAAACATATATTATATATACTCATATAAAAGAACTAACATAAGTAATTACGTGGAGAATACGTAAACCAATATAACTTCCTTATAGACATACTGAGGTAACATTTTGGTATAAAGGTTGATCATGAGGTATGATCATGCTAAGGTTTATAATTTTTAGGTAATTCATAAATGAATGAAATATAATGAGTACTGAGGTCTGCTGATACGAATGTATTTTAAATATTTATTTATTAATCTTAACTTTCGCTTTTTTCCAGAATCACACTTAATAGTAATAGGTATACACTGTTAGCAGCTGATTGCAATCTGCTAAGCTTAAGGTGCGAGGTAAAGATGGATTTTTTACATTGATCAATATCTCATTACAATTGTTAGGTAATTTGTTTTTGTCTCTGATGGTACTTTTATAAAAACGGTTGTTTTGAACAAAGTAAATAAGGCAATCCAATTCCGACAGACGAAAGCCTGAGCCAATACAAACACAGCGGAGCTTTTACGTCACTTTCGCATTTCCTTCGGCTTAATGGATATTTTCAATCCAATAGCACTGTCAACAAACTTGTTGGATCAGCGTACAGAAAAAATCTATACACATGAAAACAGTAGTCATTACAAAAAATAAAAAAGCTAATTTACATGTAAATTATTAAATTATTTATATTATTCGATCTTCCCCTGATAAATTAATCATTGTTTACTACAGTAGGCATAGTAGATTTTAATGATAAATAATATTTTCCTTTATTAAAACAAATTGGTTCAAACATGTTTCAGTGAGTTTAGTTATACGATAAAACTCATGAAACCTAACATAACTAATAATTTTGCATGAGATCAACCTTTTTGCAAAGTAAAATCTGGAATACAAAAGTTAACAAACTACTGTTAACCAGGATGGTCTTTAAAATAAAATTGGCTTTCGATATTTAATAAAAGTATAATATATTTATCAAAACGTGAGATGAGGCTATATATCATCTTCTGTGTGATGCCCCAACGCGAGAATAATCCTGTCTACTCTCTTTTTCAGTTCATTTTCAATACTACAAGATGTGTACATGTCTAAGAAGTCATTGTGTTTGATGAGTTTAAGGAACAGATCCTTAGCAGCGGCTCTGGTGCCGGAGCTGTTGTCCACCAGCATCTTGGCTCCAACCTCGACGATCTTCTGGCAGGACTCGCGCAGGTAGGGGTATGTGAGCAGCGCCGTGGGTGTCCTGAACGTGACGATGTCCGAGATGAGTCGTATAGTGGCCGTCCGCACCAGGTGGTTCTGGTGTTGACAGCCTTTCTCCACCAGGGGTCGCAGCGCGTACAGCGTGGGCATGTACGTCACCATCTTGTCCAACGCGTCGTTCACGTAGCAGCGCACCTTGTGACTGGAGTCGGCGGTGCGCGCGAGCAACGCTATGACCAGCTCGTCGAACTCCGGCCGACACGTGGACCGCAGCAAGGCGAAGTACTTCCTCGCCACCTGGCAGACGAACAGCGTGTCGCGCGCGCGGTGGTTGGTCACCAGGAACCGCATTGCGCGGTACACCTGGTTCATGTGCAGCTCCACCTCGTCCGGGTGGTTCTGCGCGATCTGCAGACACTCCTGCAGCCCTGTGCGCTTCACGTCCCACTCGGCGCTGGTCAGCTTCAGCACCGAGCGTCTCAATGCTTCATCCAAGTTCCTGTCCACCTTCCTGTTGCAGTGGCTCTTCCTCGACGGTACCGGCGCTAGGTCCTGGTCATCGGACATGCTCGGGGGTTGCGTCACTCTCTGCGAGTTCATAGACGATATTGTCGACTCCGAGAACGTGAACAATTCTTTCGACGTGTTGCTTTTCGTAACGAACCCGTGCCCCTTGCAGTGAGGACAGACCTCCAGTGCGTCGTCAAGGATGTCTCCTTCGCTACCAACGACATTTCGCGGCTCGCCGAACGCCAGAGTGTCTTTTTTCACCTGTTTCCTTATACCCTCCATTTCTACTCCGTAACTTAAATAATAAGCAACAAGTAATTTAGAATTTTAAGATTATTTGATTATAACATAAATTTTTAGTGTTAATTCTTTACGTCGTTTCTAGGTAACAATTGAATAAATTATAATATAAAATATGTATTATGTTTACATTATAGAACTATGCTATTCAATGCAACGCACAACATTATTAAGTGTGTTGTAAATACGAGAGGGAGAGTATTTAAAATAGTCACTTAAGTCTCTAATTCATCAATTATTTAATTACAATAATGATCCCACAAAGTTATACATAACTTACACTACGCTGTAACTATATTTTAAGCTAGGTATAAATAAGTGCAAAAATTGCAAATTATTTCATTCAACCAATATTCAAGCCAGCCACTTAGATAGATTCAGTGACAAAGCCGGTAACTTAGAGCACGTTTCTAGCAGTTTAGTTAATATTAAATATTAAAACCAACACCATTAAAATATTATTAAGATACAAATTTGATTCTGCCTGTTTTCACCAGTCCTGTATTTCCACAATTTAACGGCTTACTGGATGCATCAAACCTTTTGATTTTGCCACATGAAATTGGGTAGTACTTCTTAATTTATATAAAAAAATCTCAAAATTTGACCATTATTAATTTAACATTATGTTAATGTACAGAAACTTGTAACCATAGTAATATAGAACTATTTACAGTTCATATTCTATGAGTTTAGAATAAAATTAGAGTTTTGTCTGTTTATTGCTTGGCATTATGATATTTTTGGTTATTTTTTCGCTTTATACTCCAGAAAAATAAAAATGGGCCTTATCTCAATTTCTGTCTGTCTGTATGTGTAGCCTTTCTGTATTTATATTATAAGGTCGTTTTGTAACGCTTGTAAACGCTCCGTGAAAACGATTGCACCCACAGTTAATTTTTGTACAATATTGTATCACTTTTGGAAAAAGTTTTTTTTAACTAGCCCACGCTATATCAATATGAAATAATAATCCCCCAGTCTTTAGCAATAAAATACATATATTTTCTGCTTTACTGAACATGTGATCTATAGATTGATTTAACATACTGACCAGTTGTCAAATTTAAATCAATATTATTTTGTACACGCTGAACAGTAATTTTAAACCTTTTTAAAAATAGTTGTGTATTAACATATAATCCAATAATACGAGCAAGGTTTGTATATATATATATATATATATATATATATATATATATATATATATATATATATATATATATATATTTGCACACGGATCTCGAAAACGGCACTAAGGATTTTCTTTAAATTTTGGAAATAACTAATTTCTGAGTAGAAAATAAGTTCTAGATAGGTCTAATGTCCAGGAAAATTCGTGGTTTCTTGTAATATTAAGTTTAAAATCTAAAAATTTAACATTACGCTTATGGAGAATAAAATGTAAACAATACAAACCAAAACAGCTGTTTATAACCGTTTGACAGTTCTTGATTGAAGACTGCGGGGAACAATATGTGAATAGAGGTTTTTCATAAATATTTATTTTATTTTTATGTATGTAATAAATGTAAAATTATCAGGTTACTAAACAATTTGTAAAAACTTAAGGGTAACATAACTGTGCGAAATAAAAGCAGGAAAGAGTATTTCCAAAATCATCCGTGTTTTGATAGAAAACGTATTTGTTGTATTGCTTGAAGCCACTGTAACAAACCAATTAATATGTATAAATTAAATTTCTCTTTTGCTTTTCAATCCTCATTCCGTTTATATCAAAATCAGTTGGTCACAGGCTAATAATAACTGTATGGATAGTTAAACAGTAAATGATCGGCTTTGGCTAAAAGACGTTAAACGGCATCGCTCAATTGACTGACGCCGTAGCCGAGTGGTAGCGTATCGGCCTCAAGAACTGGAGGTTGCGAGTTGAATCCCCACCAAATGCGTTACTTTTTGTTCAGTGCTATATTAATTATGGTGTATTAAATCGGTTTTATTTAAACCACATAAATGTTTTCATTGAGTAATAAATGGGTTTTAATTTTTCTAATTAATTTTTATAATACATGTATTATTCTAAACGAGCAAAGCTCGGTCACCAGGTATAGATTATAATAATGACACAGACTTTCTAGTTTAAAATTTATTCTAAATAGTTGAGCTGAGAATTTTTTTATTTACGTGTTTAAGATTTCAGGTTTATAATTTAGACTTGATAATAAGTCTTAATAACTCTCTTGCCTCCTAACTGAACCATACTTACACAAGGGTACAAGGAACAGTAAAAGAAAACGGTCCATCAATAAGGAAGAAATTGATTTTTTAATCAACTCTATAAGAATAAATTTGAGCGCTAATTTTTTTTGTAATTTGTTTGGTTTTTTAAGTTGGTATTAATGGTGATGGTTAAATCCTTTTAAGTAATGATCCTTTTACTAAAAATTTGAAAAAATATTCTTTTCAAATTACAAGCCCATAGCTTTTGAAACATTTGTTTTACATATATATGACAATTTGAGACCTTAATGATCAGGTTTTGAGAAATTTGTATTTTCACATTTTTAAAGGTTTATAGGGGTAAAAAACGGTCTTTAAATATTAAAACAAAATTGTCTGGAGATATGGCTAAAGTGGATCCGTGGACCTAATTTCATAATAAATGGTATAAGTGTACTGAAAAATACTTTCTGCCTTAGTTCAATTTAAAACTACAATCATCTACAAATTTCATTTAAAATTTATTGTTTCAAAAATAATCATTCAATTTCTTAAACTTACAACAAGAGAAAATAAGTTAAAATGATTGTTACAAATTTTGGGGGCATCATGTCCTCTCCCCCCGGTAATTCCGAACTTTTTTGGTTGGGTGATATAACCTAAAAATGCAAAAGTTTCATGCTAAACAGTTGATAAATAAGAAAGTACGAAAATAAGAATACGTGAAAGTAAGTGAATACGTCCACTCTCAACACAAATTCAAAAATGTTGACGAAAACTACTTTATCCATATGATATGTATAATGGGAGAAAGTAAAAATCGGACTATTACAGTGGTATCAGGTTTTATACACATACAGACAGACAGACAGACTGTCCGAAACCACTTTTTTGATTCAGGGAGCCTCAAAACGGATACATCTACTCTCAACTCAAATTTGAAAATTTTGACGAAAACAATACTGACTTTCTCAAAATACTATGCACTGTATAAAAGGGGAGAAAGCAAAAAGGTATACATTTTCCTAATGTATGAAGCATCTTGTATATCGGGAGACTTCTACGAGCGTTTAAGGATTTTGCGCCGCTGTCTCAGAAACGTCACATCAATTTGATAATGGACTTAAAATATATGTAATTTGTATAAAAACCTGTAAATGTCCACACATAATATTCACATGTAAGTTAAATTAAGAGTATTTTACTTATTTGCAACAGTTAATTTATTTTGAACCACTTAGTTTTAAAGTTAAAATGAGGTTGTCAAGAGACTGTCAAAACTTTTTTATATTGTCTGTCTTCAAGAAAGTTGAAGACTTATTTTCATGATGAGTTTGATAAAAGTTGTAATTTTTCCATAAGTTCTAAAACATTTTAACATATACTTTATCACTTTCAGTAGCCTATAATAAATTACTCCTGGAGGCATAAGTACTGCCTAATATATAGTGTTCAAGGGTATATGTTTTATGTCTGGTTAAATTTTTGTATTATACTGCAAAATCAATAGAAGCTTCAAGGTCACTAATAAATTTAGTTGAACGTTATAAAATATGGTTGGAAAATAATAATTAACCAATAGTCAGAATTCAATAACATGTGTCATCATATGAACCATGACTTAATTTAAATTTGACCTTGAAGCTTCTATTGATTTTAATCCTAGTATAATGTTGTAAATAATAATTATTGATTGTTATACTATATCTGATGAACTTTTCTTACATTTAAATATATTTTATCACTTGACTAAGATTCCGGTATGTAAAAAAATGATTCAAAAATTGTGTTGACCATGGAAAAAATCAATAAGTTAATAACATTTATTCTTAAGAATAAGCACTTAAAGTGCTTTTGTATTTTATTCTACACCGCATATCTCAACCACAGCCGCAGTAGAACCTCTTTATGATCATAAATTATTTTCGCTACTCGTCTGAAAGTCTATTAAAACATAATTGACATACTCTTAATTCACAGTCTTTGACGTAAACAGAACCATAGCCCCTATTACTCAATTTTTCAGAAAAGTCTTTGCGCTTGTCTAGACTGTTTCAGTTTTTACGTTCTTATTTTAATTAATATTAAATTCGAATTGAGAAAGAAATGTTTTAGTCAAAATGTTTTAATTTGTGTTGAGAATTGAAAAAAAACATCCGTTCCAAGGTTCTCGGATCCCAACTATGGTGTTGGTTTTCGGACTGGTATCCATACGGACCACAATGTTATGTTACCATGTATGTTAAATGGTTGGAATTTCCTATAAAATCGTGGATAAATGTCAGTGACATTGTTAGATATGATCATATATTAAAAACCAAGCAATTACAAAATTGAATCTTTGAAATGTTGGAACTTTATGATACTGTATTTTGAAATTTTTAATATTTAAACTTTGAAATTTTAAGGATCGGGTGATGTGTCCAAGATTTGATCACCATATTATTTTTATGGGGAAAACGCGCTGATTCTGGCGTGGTATTGCTAGTTCTATCTAAGTCTGTGAAATTTTTAATTTCAAGGATAGTTGACCACAAAAACCTCAAAATCTGAAATATTTGATATTTCTCAATGTCGGCTCTAAACATTTTAATGCAAATTGCATGGTTTTTACTATAGACACAATAACAAAATCTTTGAATTACTGAATAGAGTAAATATGATAAAACCTCATTGTCAGAATGGTTCAAAAGTTATGGCCTCTAAGTGTCAAAACGGAAAATGCCTTACATAATCGTCAATAATGATTTGAGTAAGGAGTAAATTAACGTTCCTTTACTGACACCGCATATGACTATACTCACTTTTCTGCTCTACAAAATATATGAATCACTGTTAAATATCCGTCTCGAGCCGAGAGGGTTTAATGTTGGAGCTATCGAGCAGATGTTCATGTTTCATCTCAGCATCAGCTATAAATTGCCAAACGAACACACTTCATCTGTTTCGGTGAAAAAACACCTCTGCAGCCACCGATGAAGCTGCGTCAAAATAACCTTTTTCTGTTCATTTTAAATATTTGACATCGAACCTTCAATTTAATAATTATTATTTTTAACTCATTGTTGAAACAAATAAAAAAGAATAAAACTATTCCACTTTTTTTAACTTGTCGTTTAATAAAAAAATATTAAATATTAGAATTAAAATGCCCCGTAGCAGTAGACCTGGGTACTCAGCGAATTTTCATTAATTTAAAATTACTTGTGATACAACTTAAGCCTAATCACTACTTACCAAATGTTATAGTAGTATGTTCATAGCCTAAATTAAAACAATAGCATCAGTTTACATATCCTCCATACCAGTGGCGTAGATACAGTTTTTTCATGGGAGGGGATATAAATACCCCCCCCCCGAGTAAAACTTATTCTAGAGGATGTAGTGTAGGGTATATAAGGGACATTTCGATGAGTTAAATACTATATAAAGATCATGCAATACCTCCGCTGCCATCTTGGACTCTGGTCCCATAAGAACAATGTTAATTTTTGGACAGCGGTACAAATTAATTGACTGTCGTAAAAATGGCTGAGGTGTCAAAATAAAGGTAACGGTTAAGTGTAAAGGTAAAGGTAAAGTGATTATCTAAGGAATTATATTTTTATGTTTTTATCCTAAAAAAGATTTACAGCTTGTTATTTTACACTCATTGTTTTGTTAACTAGATGCGATTTGTCAATTAATTATCGAATAAAATTACGAGGTACTGTAATTATATTTAAAAATGTTTTTAAATAATAATGCAATTCCCTATACAACCACTTTACCTTAAATTTGACACCTCAACCATCTGTTTACGACCATCGTGTAGCTAGTAATGCTGTCATAAAATTAACATTGTTCTTAGGGGCCTAATGCAATTAAAATTACTTGTGATACAACTTAAGCCTAATCATACTTACAAATGATAGTAGAAGTTCTAGTAAATTAAAAATGCATGTTTTACATATCCTCCATACCATGGCTAGATACATTTTTTAAGTAAATAAAAAATATGAGTAAAAATTATTTAAATTATTAGGGTATAAAAATGATGAGAAATATTTAAAGATAGAATATGTGCATCTAACTGCCATAAAACAATGTTATTTTTAAGCTCAAATTAAATTGACTTAAAAATCTATTAAAATAAATAATTAATTAAATAAAAAAAGTGATTATCTAAGGATTATTTTAGTTTTATCTAAAAAAGTACAGCTTGATTTTCCCATTGTTTTGTTAATATGCTTTGTAAATTATGAAAATATGAGGTAAGTTATATTTAAAAAAAAAATTTTTTAAAATAATTATGATTCAAAAAACCTACTACCTTAAATTTGACATACCATCTGATTTAATGTGTAGCTAATGCTTTTAAAATTAACATTGTTCTTAGATCAAAACATTTTGTTCAGTAATACATAAAAAAAAAAACATTGCCAAAAATAAAACTTACATAATATACAATAAATATGCATCCAACAAATCTATCTTTAGAAATCATTTAAAAATTTTTCTAGTACTTTAATCTAGAACATCAAACACTATGGCTGAAACCTTACAGTATTTACAGTACATTATATTACGATAAACAAATATCAATTAAAAAAGATTGATGGTGATAACTCATTGAAATAATTGTGACCAGTAACATCAATATCCATTTCTGTATTTTCGAATATTGTGCACTTGCTTCATACCTTTAAGATGTAGCAACATAATTTACTAGTAGTTTATAATATAGTATGAGGGAAACATTTCAAAAATAAGCTAGTGGGCAAAAACCACTACAGAACATCCAACAACCGTTACATAACCTTACATAACCAATAAGAGGTTTGGACAGAAGAACTGAAACTTTTCTTGGGCCAAGTTTTAATTGAAAAAGTATAACACCTAAAGTGAAAACTGTCGCTAAGGGTTCTGATGAGATTGAACAAATGGAACTGAACTCTCGGTGTTAAACTTATTAGTAGAATAAAGTTGAAACAACCAAATTAATTAAATTTAAAATCTATTTTCTTTAGGTTTTATTAAAACATATTTTTATTTGTAGCTCGCCTATCGTACATTGAGAGACTCGATCTAACGCTGGGCTACGTTTCAACATATTTGTGCTAATTTATGTCAAAATAGGTTTTAACTTGAAAATGCCATTAAATGTGGGATACTCTCTTATGTGGATTAACATCCATACTGTTGAATACTTCGTT
Source organism: Nephotettix cincticeps (assembly GCA_023375725.1). NCBI lineage: Eukaryota > Metazoa > Arthropoda > Insecta > Hemiptera > Cicadellidae > Nephotettix > Nephotettix cincticeps. The sequence continues at coordinate 36,613,726 of CM041788.1, forward strand.
CATCCGCAGAGACCAAGTTCTTACTTCGGAGGCAAAAGTGGTTCAGATCTCACGTAAAACTGTAGGTTCCTTAGATGTCATTTACCGTTGGGCTATTCTCTAAGGAATGTGTATCTTGTGTAGTGCAAAAATTACATGATCGGACCACAACCATCTTACACTCATTTCTCATTTATACTTGGCTTAAAAACCTACCTGGATAGGCCGCCATTTCAGAAAGTTAATTATAATAAATTAATTATTCGATTTGCGCTTAAATGAAACTTTGACCCTTTCTTAAGGGTGATTGTGACGCTTTACTGTTCTAATCCTACAGAGAGATTCAGAGAAATGTCTGAGTTGCCACAATTTTGATTTGGCAGTAAAATCGTCACGTTTTGCCAACAACAATTTCGATGGAATTATATGTTTAAGATTATTTGAAAATTTATAATATTAAAAATAAAACTTAAGCTTTCATGGGAGTTACATTTTTGTATGTGTATTTGAGATTGATATATACGTTGTTTTTATGTATTATAGGTGGGAAACCTTTTATTCCGGATTTATTGCATAACCTAATTAAAAAAGGTAAATTTAAAGATAATTTGTTTATTAATTACTTTAATTACCAGTACAAAAGCCAATTCATGTGGAAAAAATCTGTCTGTGTAATGTTAGTTGAATATACTGAAGATGAAAGTAAAACTGTTCAACTAAGCTTTTGAGTATTCAACATTTGGCCAGGGGAGCGAGCGCGGGACGGTGGACAATGAGATACGAGCCCCTGGGATTGATAAGCCGCAAAACACGACCCTCCCTTATCTCTTATCAAGGCTTTACTCTTTCAATCCATTTCGTTCTTTGTTTTTGTTGAGAATTTCATTTAATTTGAAATTGTCTCAATTTGAACGGTTTTATTTCGCGTTTATGTTTGAACACCCAAACATAAATTGGCAAAAAACATGTCAACATCAGACAGTAATGTGTGCTAAAAAATCCAAATGTTTCCCTTGTGGCAGCAAACCTACGAACTCAGTCCCCTTAACTTAAATCGATATTAGTCCATAAATATTCAGGTCTGCAGCTACGAGGACATTTAATCTTTGGGGTGGAAATCCTACAAATCCATCATCATACTGTTCATATTCAAAGATAGAGTAGAGAGGAGGCACATGTTGTAAGGTTGATTAAAAACCAGTGTTCAATAACTTGTAAGATAAATTATATGAAATATAAGTGACAAACAGGAAGACTAAGTAGCAAGCATAGTAGATGTAAACAGTGAACCTTGGGCCATTGTGAATGATAATAGATTAATATACAAACGTTGAGTAACCGGGGTACTAATAAAATACTTCCACTAACACTTAAAGAGTTTAAGTATTAGAACTCATAAGAGTTATAGTTTTTTATATGAGTACGAGTAGATTATAAGAAATGTCAAAAATGTACCCATTTTGAATTAGAAGTAAAGAGAAGAATATTATTATTATTATTGCAATTTGTTTCATGACCATTCAAGTTTAATTAAATATTAAACTTGTTGATGCAAACTAAGCATAATTAGACTGAGCCAATTAAAGAGCTGATGCAACAGTGCGTATCAGGGAAACACGATGTGACAAATGTAATTGAAGCCAGCTACAAATTATATCAATTACGAGTAGGAACTTCTGTGATTGTAATGATGTTTACGACGCAAAAATAAAATATTAGCTACCAATATATGTAACGCCCATTGACCACAGTTAGGATTCTACCGGGGAACTGTGGAAGAGCTAGGGCGAGGTTAGGGTTACAGATTTTAATTAACAATAAAAGTCATGTAGGACTGTACGTAAATTTCAATAATAAATTATGTTTTAGAATAGCTGAGGCATAGTGATATTGGTACAAGATTAGTCAAGTTCTATAATCTTTCTTAATATTCTAGCACATCATCAATGATAGCTCAGATAGGTAGTTAGTTCGACAGACAGATCTTAGTTCCGGGTATTACAGCATGTTTCTCCCTAGCACCATCTCCGGTGCTAGGGGAGATGCTAGAAGATGGAGATCTTAGTTGTAAACCAATCGAATGAGTTTACCCTTCAGGACATTAGTTTTAAGTGTGTGTGTCTTTAAACACAACTTGCATCAAAATGGTCTGATCGAGACAAAATCTTGCAGAGATGTTGAATTATATGACATCTCTTCGGATAGGTTTGAAAACCAGACCAACCGATCTATAAAAAGGAAGATTTAGGGGGGTTTTGTATCCCAAAATAGGGTTTTACATTCAACTCCACAGGAAAGTATTGGTTAGGAACTCTGTTGGTGTCTCTATAATGGAATGATCTTCCAAAACTGAAAAAAATATATAACGTTTTTCAAGTTATGAGATGAGTTATTATTGAACACTGAAACCGTTAAATCATTGAAGAGCATTTTAGATGATTCATTTAAGATGATGTACATGAAATTTCATCATACATTTGGCATTGCAATTCTTATATAACAATAGTAAGACTACTAAAATTCAAACCTTAATTTTCTTATGTTGTATTTAAAACTGTAAAAAAGCGTGATTCAGACATCCATCTTTTATGTCAGAACATAGTCTGAACTGTTCAAGAATTGAATTCAGTCTTGCCAACTGAAACGTTTAATGGGCAAAGTTATCGCCCACTGTGAAATTACTCAGCCTCTATAACTCTGCTGTGAGATGCGATCACCAGCAAATGTTGTTTTTTTTTATTAAAAACAATTGTTCAGTGTTTTTTGTGTATATGTGATCAGTGTGCTCAGTTATGTGTATGATCAATGAGGATGCTAAATGAGTATATGTTTTATTTCACTAACAAAATCAAACTGTAAACATACAAAATGGTGAAAAAATACATGTATTCTTTAATAAGATCATAATATATCACAGTTATGTTTTTCATTTCATTTGTTTATTCAGTGTAAGGTCCTCCGCACACATCCTAACAAATTAATGGTCCTCCGGAATAATTGAATTTCATCTAGGAACTATCAGTCTTACTGCTTCATCTACAATGTATTCTCATTTTAATTTTGTTAGTAAAATAAAACATATATTCATTACATTTGGCATTGCAATTCTTATATAACAATATGCAATTCATATATACTCATTAGCATCCTCATTGATCATATACACATATCTGAGCACACTGATCACATATACACAAAAACACTGAACAACATTAAATATAGAAATATTTCTCTTGACTCAGGATTGATTTGATTTTATATTTTTTCTTAATTAAAATACAAAATATCACAATCTAGACTACTTACAAAACAAATCGATTAAATTTAGCTTATTTCTAATAGACCTAATATTACAGTGAAAAATACTAAAACCCATCACAGATTTTTCTACGAATATTTGCTTATTGTCTTTGGAGATAAGTTTTCCAAGGACAGCTACGTCAACATCTACTGGGTTGTCTCTTACAGCTGCCGCCTCAGCTATAATCACCGCTAGCCACTGTTTGCCATGATAGTTCAAATACATACCATATCTTGTATGCATGTATCTTTCAGCTTCACTTGCATTCACCATAACTGCATTTTTGTACTTTTCACTAAGTCTCTGAAGTCATTGATTAGTTCTTCTTACTTTGCCTGATTAACACAGGACCAATCAGGTAAATCATACCTATTTGGCAAATGTACTAATATAATTCTTTTATGTTTAACAGAGTCTACGATCGAAGATACACCTTTAACCACTTCATCGGCTTCATTTCTAGCCACATCATTTGTACCAAAAATCATTACTAAAGCATCTTCTTTCATGAGATTCATATCCTCAATATTTCTCTTTTCAAGAACTTGTTGTGTTCTTCCACCTGGTTTTATGTAGCCAACTACTTCACACGTCTTTTGGGATCTGTTCATGTGCCATGCTATATCTTTTCCATGACTATCCCAACATATTAGTTTTTTTCTTTTGCTCAGTAAATGGTATCATTACTGACAGAGTCTTTAGGTTCATCATCATCAACACTCAAGGCTTATAAACAGTTACTCAACAAACTACAGACTAAACCATTTTCATCCTTCTTTGATTTTACACCACTTTGATTTTTCTCTTTTACCTTCATACCAAAGAACCTGTCCTTCGGTTTAGGCTTGTCCTTTTTAGAGCCCCATACTGCGATCCTTGATTTGTCAAAACAAACTTGTGTTGAACTAGGGAGTCAGTGTTGTTGCTCATGACTTGTAGCTCTAAAAGCCTGTCTTCTAGTATCACTAGTTTAGTACTCGTTAGACTTAACTCTCTCTCAGGTATTATTATAGTCTCTTCTTTTTTCAACAGCATAGTTTCAAGCTGGAGATTATGACTCTTCAACTGTTTTAAAACTTTTTTTCCTTCAATAATGTCATGTTACAATAGTGTGATTAGTTAAGCCATGTCTTACATAATGTAAGACTATACATTTTGTTTTAAAGAATATCACATTTAAAATAGACTATAAGAGTTTAAAAAATTTGGAAGCCTAATTTATTAAATTAGGCAAAATAAAAATGCCTAATGTACAATAAAATTGGATACATGTATCATCTAAAATTATTTAATTGTTCAATAGTAACTTATTTAACTTATTAAATTAAAAAATGTTGTGCTATTCTACTCTGATAAAGAAAGTCTGGAAGGTCATTATTGTCATTCTCGGCAATTAGAGAGAGAAACATATTTTCTAACCATTACTGCCCTGTAGAGTAGAATGGTAATTTTGAGACACCATCTTAAGTATCTACTTGGAGAGTTTAGAATAAATTACATTATGTATCACATATAAAATTCATACATGTTGCAAATATGCAAGTATGAGTGATGTATGTCCAACAATGCATACCTATAGAACAATATTCATTTAGAATGATATAAATTTAAATTAAAACTGGAAATAAAATGGCTATGAGTAAAAGAAATGTAATGTAAAAAATAATTTAATTTTATCAGAAATCATTTTAACATAAAACAATGTTTTCAACTTAAATAAAACTAATAGAAAATATCGCAAAAGATGCAGTGGTGCTTTATTAATGTAGAATATACACTTGTAAAGTATGAAAGTATTGCTCTTGAACAAATATAATTTAAAATGTAAGCGCTTTCTGAGTTGGAAACTTTTCCCATTTCCAATATTGGTTTCACGAATGATGCCACTTGATGTATTGAAGCGTAAGAAGACTGTTACTGAACCATGTCTGACAGATAGGAAATAATGGGGTAAATCTGCTGATGAAAACATTTAAGTCTAAATATTCAGCAAAGTAATATGTATTTATTCTGTTCAACAATGTAACATTGCATAGAATGCGTCATTTACAAAAACTTTTACACAGTGGAAATAATGAGAACTGTCAGGGGACAGTAAAAACAATGAAAAACTGTCTCCGCAATGCCAATAATACTGTATACAGGGGAGCTGCATTTTATAGCCTAGCAATGCCCCAGATCTTGTCCCATCTGTAGTTAAAGTACTCGCCCACCGAGTAAAATGCTTCAGACAACAGAAGGCGCTTCAGCCTTGTTTTGAGAAAGTTTGGATTTGCAGCCTTGTCAAAATTGCGTGGGAAATTGTTTACAAAGTGAACACCTGCCTGTGAAGGCAATCGTTCATGCACTACCATCCGGAGTCTCACTGTTCGGTAGTTTTCCCTGCCTCTAGTGTTATACGTGTGGATGTCACATTCTCTTGTCAGAGCGCTCTTTGTTAAAATGAACAAAGAAGTTTCCATAATATACAGGCAGGGCAAGGTCAGCAAACCAAACTGCTTATCTGTTATTTAAATTTACTCATTACTCATTTAAATGCCTACACTTTGTACAGTATGTAATTTAAAGTCTGCCCTATGTTTATAAGCTGATTTATATAAAACTTTCTTTGATAAAGGATGGTATTGAAAGAATGAGCTAATGATTATTTTCCAGGGCCTGAGGCATACATGTTAAATAAACTGCAAAAAGTTTGGACCTAAAGCCTTCTAAAGAATAAACCTAGGGGTATAAGGGGGTTGGGGGCTACCGGCAAGGGGAAGTAAAAGGGTAACATACAAAGGATTTGGGGCCACTATTGTAGTTCATTTTTCGTCACACATTTTAAGCTGGGTATTACTATTCATTAATTAAAATAAAGAGTGTGGAATATGATTCTAAATATTTTGGGTGTTTGTATTCAATACTCAATCACATTTTAATGTACACTCAAATAGTATATTGATGAGGTCTAAAATCAAGTTAATACCATCTTGTTAAGCAGATATCTTAAAATAAGACATATAAAATTATCTAGACTCATATTCTATGTTTATATTGTTAGTTTTTGTACTTGAAATATGAATCAGGGAAAATTCAAAAACTACAACATTAAGGAAGCTGAAGTAGCAAATTTAAATAAATTAATTCAGTAATAAAGTATTTGATAAATTTCACACATAATTTCTTGAAAGTTTTATTAATCTGGAGAGTGATATAAAAATTATTTGATATCTTAAGTAAGAACTGTCGCAAAAAGCCTCCAAATGAAAAATAAAACAAATATCACGTTGGAATAAGGAAATTGTTATTGTTCTGTATTTTGTATAGTAAAAGAAGCTGTGTAGTAGTTATATAAATAACAATAAATATACTAACCAATAATATAGGTAACTTATTTTACATGAAAAAATAAAAGTCTAAATTTATAATTATGCTTAGTAAAACTCGCTTGGTCACAGGAAATTGCTGACATTAACAACGAAAGGGTAGAGCAAAACCAATATTTCCACTTATTAAATCAAAGGTCAAAAACATAAACTTGAGATCAGTTTAACTAAACTCCCTCTCCCCCATCCTGTAATCAATTCAAATGTTAAAAACACACAACTCCCATCGGGCTGGTGAAACGTGTTAGTGTAAAAAAGGTTCAGTTATTAAATTATAACGCTTGAAAAGTTGTTTGGATTCAACCGCGGGTATTTCGAATGACTGACAAGCTGTGCGATTTTGTTGATTTTTTAATAATTGTAGTCGGATGGAAACTTATTTGTTTCCATAAGTTTGTTCCATGTTAATTGTTAACATAACAATTTTTACCTACCTACCTTTTTTTTAGAATAAAGGAGCTGCAAACCATTGATCTGATTAGAAAGTCAAATTCTAAGCCAATTCTTATCCTTCAAAGTGGGCAATCAGATTGTTATATAATATTCCAAAACGACAAACTTCCCGTCCTTCATTCATGAACAATAATATTTTTATCTTCCATCCATCTACCTTCTCAATACACTAGTTGTTTACAAGCAAAATCCATCATATTTTGATCGCTTTAAACAGGTTCACCAGTACAACACTCAACAGAAGTTTTCTTAAAAAGTACCAGTTACAAAACCACTTTAAAAAAACACACTCTTTACTCAGCAATCTCATTGTTCAACCATCTACCATCTAAACTGCAAACAGAGTCCAACAAGAAAAATTTCAAACCCAATTTAAAGAGTGCCCTTGTAAAAAAGCCTATTTAGTATTGATGAGTACATTTGTGATAGTGTGGTGAATTTAAAAATGAATAAGAAGTGTATTATTCAGTATAATTAGTGTTAATTTAAATACATGTTGTTAGTTTAAGTTGATATATGTATTTAATGACTGATTCAATGCTTGTTAAAGTTTCTGAAATAAATTATTTGATTTGATTTTGATTTGAAATACCCAATTCCGTTTCCTTTTGTGAAAGCCTATCACGAATTCTAACCTCTTAATTATAACTGAAGGCTGTCCATTCTGATACATGTTACATTTGTGAACATTACTGTATTTATTCTACAAAAAAATATAATCTAAAAATAGAGAAATAATCTAGAATTCACTGTTAAGTATCTAATAGACTATATGTACTCTTGAAAATCATACACATCTGATAAATACATGAGAAATTTTCCACAAACTGTTATCTGCAAAAACAGATAACAGATTGATTGAAAGTACTTCCTGGAACTATATTTTCTAAGGTATATCTAATGAAATTCATAAAATAACTTCACTTACTTAATATGAAGAGATGTTATTTTTAAAAGGATATAAGGTATTTACTGATCAAGCTCAAAATTATACTTCACAGTATGCTCTCTAATATGGACAGGTTGGAAAAAAGCTACAAAAAAATCTTAAGAAAAACAAGGGAAGGCTAGTCTGGTATCAAATGTATGCAAACCAAACAATTGCTATAAATCATAATGTAAATAAAAACTACTTTAAATACATTTTATAACCATACTTCCAAGATCCAAATAAAACTGTTGTATAACCTATTTTTCTAATTCCAGAATCAATACTTTGTGGGAACAAGAGTAAATGAAGTATCTTACAAGGCATAAGTAATGTTAGAGCTAGAGCCAAATTTTATTTTAACCAGCAATGAAACTATCTAAAATTTGTGAAACGGATTAATAAAGATACTGTACGGGAATCAAGACATTGCGTTTCCTGCACATTCATTGGTTGATACTTAGTTAAAAATGTATTTAATTCCCTTTGTGAAATAGCTTAGTTGATGAATATGTCTAAAGGGAATGTTTTTGAGTTCCTCTACACTGGTGTCCTTATATCCATATGACCATAACTGTTTTTGTGTGACGTAAATTGCTAACATCTCCCCCACCCCCACGAGAAATATCCATGTCAAAAAACATTAATACTATCAATTTGTGTAGAAGGGTACGAACAATAGATGACGTCTGATAAAACTGCTTGTTTCTCCAAACCAATATAAAACCTACACCTCAATAATCTGTAAGTCTAAAAGATTCTCTGTACAACTTTACGATTGTTTCATCAGAGGAATTTTTACTATGCTTTTACAGTAAAAGCACTTTCAGTTTTGATGTTACAATTTACATTTTATAGCACTACTAATACTTCTATCTCCTACCTGGATTTAAATTTGTTAAGATGGTGAAATTAGACTTTAATAATTGTTGATTATAATTTACACATATTTTTGTAAAATGTAATGGTAAAACTTTGATATAATGTTTTTGTAGACGAATATTCAATTTACATAGTTAATAGTCTGATGTAAGATGAAGACATGAACCCTCGGGAGAGGAACACGACCCATCCTCATTCCAGATAAACCAGATTTATTCCTTTATTCAGGGGTTTCTCCCTGGAAAAACAGATGTATTGCAATGTTTTGAACTCATAACTTGATGAAAAAAACTTTAAAAATAAAAATTGAATCAATTCTGTACTGCAATTTGCAATTGCTTAAAAACATGTAATCAGTGTTGACTGTTTGATAAATAATTAGGTCAAAACTTTATAGCCTAATGTGAACCTGTTGTTAAATAGGAAATTAATTAATGACCAAATTACAAAAAATGATGACCGAGTCTGGAATTGAATCAGTGAACCTTGGATTACGATGTGAGCAAGCTACCTCTGAGCTACCAAACTGTTAATATAAGTTTTGAAAGCCAAAACAGGAAATTGAGTAACTTAGAGAAGTGTTAAGATGTAAAATCATAAAACTGAAATCCTAATTAAGAGCTAAAAACATATTAATGTGTATAATATACTTTTTAAAATTAAAATCAAACTTTATTATTCACCCTTACCTACTTAAAATATTCCAGCCATTCCTCGACATCAACTTATCCGTAGTCAAAATTCTTTTTGTCAATAGTAAATAAAAAAAGATGCAATTATCTACATACAATAATGCTAGAAAACAATTAAATTAGTTAATTGTGTTTTGTGGTTAAGATAATAATAAAACTATTGTAGTGTAGTTCTAATTTCCATTCAAAGAAATATTTTCACCACATTAGTTAATGGAACCTGATTATTTAATGGTGTGAGGAAAATAAATTATAAATGTGTATGTTGGTCAGGAATTTATTTTTTGGTTCAAGTAGTTGACATTTCATTACAATCAGTTTTTATATTACTTCAAGCCAATACATAAATTTCATATGGTAAAAAACAGACTAAATATAGATAGGCTACTGAAGAGAAAATAATGCAACAAGTAGGCTAAAGCTTCTAATAAATGGAATGTTTAATGTAGCTTTATTGCGAGTATTATTTTTGTACAACTGCTTGGTTGGTATTGGTTTCAGAATATAATTCAAATTAATAAAATTTGAAACTACTACCGTTATATATAGTAGACCTATCTGTTTCAATGTTAAACAGTTTAAAAGATTCTAAAACCTAGTTAATACTAATATCTTAAATTATAGGCTACTGGATTCCAGCAACATTCCAAACTCAAGTTTGTTTTACGAGCTGACCAAAGGAAAAGTCAGTCTTTAAACGCCCACAACTGGTTCTGATCCCGTCTATGGCTTTATGCGTTCATGTATAACAACACCATGAGGGAGCACAGCTTGGTAGTTTGATCACAGACAAATGCACACATGAAAGGACTAATGACCAGCACCACTTCATTGCAGCCTGGTCCGCCTCTTCTGCGGTGAAGGAGCCGGGCTTGCTGGCTTTTGTGGCTCCATGGAACTTCGTGTGGGCCGGCCCTTGGCTGCAGCAATCTTCATCTTCTTACCACCTGGTTCATCCATTTGCTGTTCTACAGTTTTTGAAATTGACTCCTTTCCCCGCTTTACACCTATGTTCAAACCTTAAGTTAGTCACAAAAAACACAGGATTTAAAATTGTTCCTTTATTTAGTGAAGTTCTCCAATTCTTTTTTGCCTTTGCACAAAAAGAGAGTGATAGAATTGACACAACTAGGAAGAAAATTTTTACTACTAACGTTGCCTATAAATTTACATCGCAATAACTAATTTTTTGTTTCTGTTTCCTACTTTTACAACTTAAGTAAGATATGTTATCCAAATTTTTGAGCTGATATGAGGATCACAAAATTCTAATTCAAATAATTATAAAACTACTATAATAATAAGTTAAATAAGTAAATGTTTTGACAGAATTGAAGAGGCAAAGTTTTATTATATACCACCTTTCGTTAATAGCGTCGAAAATCCGGTTATCAAAAATCCGAACCATTCCAAAGGTTTTTGCAGCACCATATTTTAAAATTTTGCAGGAGAAACTGTGAGAATTAGCACCTTTTAGCGAATTTCCCATAGGGAAGTAGCTATTACCGTAGATCTCATGGCAAGAGTTAAGCCCGGGACCATGTTATTTTTTCTTCTTTAGGTGCCCAGAGACCAAAAACAATAGTTGTTAAAATTTTTTATATATATATATATATGTGTATATATATATGTGTCTGTTAGCACGATAACTCGCATAAAAATGGTCCGATCAAGACCAAATTTGGTAGAGACGTGTATTCCTACAAATGCTCGGACGAGTTCGTAAACCAGACCTATCGGTCTATGGGAACGGGTAGTTTGGGGGGGTTTTGTACCCCAAAATGGGGGTTTTTGGGTTTTTCACATGTCATTTTTAAATATTTCTAATTTTATATTTCACCATTAGAATCAGCTTAAAAAACTACACAGTTATGTTCCTTAAAGTTTTTCTCTATCTCCGACGGTTACCGAGATATTAAAAAATCTAAACACAGTACGTTGTATTGTGGGGCACCAATGTTAATCTTATGGAGGATGGGAAAAAATTATTATTTCCCATATTAATCAATATTTTTGGATAAAACTTGATATTTAGCTTCATGTGGTTGATATATATCCATTTATACTTAAAAATCATAGTTTATGTGTTTATCATGGCAGCAAACCTGCATAGGGCCTACTCTTTTCCCATATTAATCATATAGGGAATATGCAAAGTCCTTTATTTATGTATGTACTGTGAATTTTGTCCTTAAATTTTTTTTCAAAACTTCACTTCAACTTCAGTAATGCACATTTAATATACCTTATTATAAAGATGTTTATTTTGCATTCTATAATTTTGAATAACGAAGCTGGAATCTTATCTCTTTGCAGACTATATATGAAAAATAGGCTTTAACCAGAAAATTGCTGAATTAGCATAGAAAAGATATATAATATTTTTTTAATTGCTTTCTCTAGCCTCGTTTTTTCAAACTAAAAGCCAAAATACTATGTCTGAACTAAAGTGTAACCTTAACACAAACACATGGGAATGTCTGCTATTCATAACAGATCAACTGACAGATGCAGGAGGCTGAGGCCACCGTCATGCAGTAAAGCAGTTGTTAAATTTCTCACACAAAAATAATCGATTATTTTTAAACTATCGAATAACCCACGAGGCACCATTTGGAGATAACGTAATATTGAGTGATATCAATTATTATTACTATTAATTTCCTACCTTTGGCCCTAAGACAGTTTGGGGTCCCAGCCTTCAGGGTCCGGTTTTATAATACATAACAGTTAATTTTGTTCACACTTTTAGTTGCGACATTTGTACATATTGTATTTGTAATGTAAGCTAATTTCATGATTTCAGCTAATTTTAGCTCTGAAAATCAATTTTGTAATAGAGACACGCTTGAAATTAAGGAATGTTTATTTATTTATTTTGAAATGGTGACCTATTCAGGTATTTAAACAGATTTCTAGGATTTTAAGCCAAGTATGAATGAGAAATGAGTGTATGATCATTGTGGTGCTGCGACCTTGTAGTCCTTATAGGTAACGCCACCGTCGAAGTCTAAAGAAGACAATATACTATTCGAAAGGATGTATTGAATATTAGAATCAAATTAATACTTTTGCAATCAAAGCCACTGTACATGCATACATTTACAGTGGGTGGGAATGGGCCACAGCTAAAGCTGCTATTTGTGTGGAAAGAGTTAACTCATAAAATTTCTTGATAAACTGTTCCCAACAACTTGTGCTAAGAATATGAAAATTCTCCTGACTTTTACATATTCATAGATTAACCAAAAGGAAACCCATATATAAAAATTGTACTGGAACATTTTTGGCACAACCTTGTACCTCCATAAACACTGAAATTTTATTTAAAAACTTGGAAAGTATTTTGCAAATATTTTGTATAATCAGATGTGTTAATTTTGAGATAAATGTTATTACAGAGCTTAAATGTTTGGTATTAATGGCATATTGTAATATCTTGCTTTGTATTGTCATTTAAAGACTGATAATTAATAAGTAATTATTATAGAATCAAAATTCAAAACTATTACGGATACAACTGGGAGTTAAACCACTTTAGATGAATGGTATTTAATTGAGAAGCTAAAAATTTGTTTACAAATTTTAGTGCATTACCTGTAGGAGTTTCTAACTTCTCTGAGTCCACATCTTTTCGTGCTCTGAGTTTCCCTCCTCTTGCGGACTCGGGTGTTTTTTCCGGCGACTTGCTTTCCACCTTTTTTTCCACCTCTTTCTTTTTGTCAGAATTAGCCTCCTTTTTTAAATCAGGTTTTTGTTTGGGAGTCTCAGAGCGGGCAGTTTTTGTTTCAGTTCTTTTTGGTGTGTCCGTTCTTAATTGTTTAGGAGTTTCACGTTGATTTTTAGGAGTTTCGATTGGCTTTTTCTGTTCAACTTTCTTGGACTCTACATCCTTCTTGGTTTGCTCTGGTAACTTTTTGCTAGTATCCTTTTTACTTACTTTATTCCCATCATCTTTCTTCTCTTCCTTTTTAATATCCAACACCAATTTCTTAGAAGCTTCCTTCTTCTCTTCTTCTTTTGTTAGAACTTTTTTCAATTCTTCCTTTTGAATGGTATCTTTCTTGCCAGTCTCTTTTAAATTCTCTTTTTTCTGGGGTGTGTTATCCTTGACAGGTGTCAAAGTCCTCTTGGTCCCTCTCTTGGGAGGATCCTTTGAACTACCTTTAGAACTTGTCAGTCCTTTAGATGAGTCAGATTCTTTGCTGTTCTCACCATCAGATAACGCTTTGTTATCTTGTGATGATGTATCAGATTCAATATGGATTTCTTTTTGGATGTCTAACATTTCCTCCTGTTCTTGTTCTAGAAACAGCTTTTGTACAGGTATAGAGGATCCTTTTATCTTCTGCTTAATCAATTCACCATATTGATCCGAGGGCAGTTCAAACTCAACCTCAACCGAGCTGGCAGCATCTGCTTCTGCCTCAGCTTCATCCTTAAAACAAAATTTAAAAAATAAAACAAAATTGCATCAATTAGGCTTACTCTATAGTTATATATTAGATTATTAAACAGACATTTGTTCTGAAACTGAATATAATATTACTATTGAAGCAGGAGTGGCTGTGTTCCAATTGTTTGTCAGCTTTGACGTCCTTCCTACCATGTTAGCTGTGCTGAGGTAGTTATCGACTGTGCATGGCACCGGTAAATGGCACCGTAAAAGCAAACATACTTTCCAACAAACATAATAAAATACAAAATGTTTCAATCGTTGGCGATTTGATCTTTAACTTTCCAGTTCTGAATCTCATGATGAAAATGGGGGAATTCAATTAACCCTTCAACAGTCCGTGATGTACATTGTACGTCCGTCATTACCGAACTGAGAATGAATCGCGACGTACGATGTATGTTCTTGCGATCAAAAGTTGCCGGTTATTTGCCGTTCGGTACTGTCGAAGTTATATATCGATATGAAGTGTGTTAAACGATTAATCTGATTAGGTTATTAACGATTTTTATGAGTCCTGGAGACTAAAAATATCAATGCTGAAAGTCTATCAGAACCAGCCGTTCACCATCTACAGATATGCCAGACTATGTGAGTCTTATTTTTGCTTCTGCCCTTGTTTTCATTGTTCACCAACAGTTTGGCATCGGTAGTAATAATTAATTGTGTGTATTCGTTTGTAAAGATTAGTAAATAAGATTAGCGAAATATTACTTTTTTCTGAAGTATCAGATCTGAGTTTTTTCATTTCCGTTTATCATAATACTTTGTGTAATACTGTGTTTACTACGTCAAGTGTTTTTAGTGAAGTTTAAATTAGGCCATTTTAACGATTATTTTATTTTGTATTTATAAATGTGTTACAATAATTTGTGATAATGGATATGCGTAGTATATGTGTTTGGAGGAATGCTTCAAATATACCACACTTTCACTAATTTTCAGAGGCAGGCCTAAAGTGGTTTGTAAATATTTATTTTCTATGTACCATAAATAAAGTTAATACATGTAATAAGCATAGTGTTCTGTTCTTTGATACATAACAGTGTTATGTAAAACAAATTTATAGTTTAAATTGGTTATTTTACGTAACTTTAACCTGTTGAGGAGTATGCCCGTCATGTGACGTGGCTAATAGCAGGGCCACGTAGAGTAGGTGTATTGCCACAAACAGTGCCCCCGGGAGTAAGAAAAAAAATTATGGATTTCTTTAAATATAACTTATTACTACAATAAATTGATAAAAAAGCATATTACACACACATTTTTACATTTTTCATATAATTTAAATCTCTTAGAACGTGTTTTTGGGTGTGATATTTTTCAAAACAATGATGCGGGTATAACGGTAATCACCCATTATTGGCCATTACAAAGGAGTCAATAGCTAAATGGTAACAAAAATTCCTAAGATAACCTAACAGATGCAAGATAAGTTGAACACTAAGTAGCGCACGCACCATCACATTGGCGCTAAACCAATTCTCGAGAAACATCGACGATACCAACCTGATAAACATAATTTACCGTGCCTAGTAAATTACGCATCAGTTCTAAATTATTAGTTTTTCAATAATATTATTTTACTCAAATATTTTCAGGTGTAGAAAATATTATGAATATTTAATCTATTAGTAATATTTTAAGAAATATCAAATATCCGTCATCCTGTCATATGACGTGGATCCTCAGCGGGGAACACAAGTCACATGACGGGCGTACTCAAATGAGCCCATTTGTCGTTACTCCTCAACAGGTTAAAAACACAAATTTATGCAAAAATGGCAAAAGTGATGCAGATAGGGGTTGCCCCCTGCACCAATAAGTAATGCGTAGAAGGGCTAAAGTAGCGGCCACGAAACTAGGCGGATATGTGATTTTAGGTTCTTGTCGTAAATGGACTAAAACATAAAGTAGAAATGCCTTGTCTTATTGCAGTATTTGAGAAAATGTGCTTACCACATTGGAAATACCTCTGATTAAATAAATATGTGTTTGCTATCACTGATTATATAGGGCCTAACATTACAAAAGTTGCCAACTGATTTTTTGGCTGCTACTTTGTGAGCGTATACTTTTTATATTGGTTAGTATTCAATTTAGTGAGCATACCTCCTTTGGATGATATTGAAACATAATATAGAAATCTTACTCTGTTCTATGACTAGTAGGTAATTTTTGTTCTATTAAAATAAAATAATCTTTTTTGTCAAATATTAGTATGCTTACGACTCATTTTTAAAATTCTTAGGAAAAATGTATTGCAATGCATGAACAAATAATATGTCGCTCAATAGACCTACTATATTACTAACTGATAGTTGAAATGAGTCAGTGGTGTAGTTGGTAGCTTGATGAACCCCGAACCTGACCCATCGACAGCACTGTATCCCGGAGTTGCCAATAAGTTTTAAACAAGACTGTACCGACTAGTATATGCTCACCCCTATCTTTTACTTCAAATGTCTCGAAAGATCTGTAGTCTACGTGGACTGAAAAAGTCAAGGTCAAAGTGACTGGTACCTAATTCTATGTTTTTTTACTTACCAACGCTTCCATATCATACCAGTTATTCAATTTCTTCCAAATAACAGATGCTGGAATATGTTTATTCATTGCATTTGAAAATCTCTCTTGAATGACCACCATTCGGAAATGCTTGTGAGGGCCTTGAATAACAAGAAATAGGAAATACAAATCAATCAAGTAATTAAGATTATTCTATACTAAACAATCGAGTTATGACAGCTGTAAGTCAACATAAAATAAAGTTTAAGATTAGCCTGTAACATTATAAAATTAAATGTTTTTCTACACAAATACCATAGTAGGCCTACAATTTAAATAGCGACAAATGATGGACTGGCTAAAGTATATCAAAGTACATGAAAATATGTTGTTTTTATCTGAGCTCCTTAAGATGACTGAGCCATTGGCCAACAAACTCAGAGACAGTAAAGGTAGAAGGCACTAAAATTGTTTACGTATTGTGATGTATTGAAATATTATACAATTGAAGTAAGCAGCCTATTGAATATTTAGGGTCAATGACACGGGCAGTGGTAATAGATATTTACTTGTAAAATACCAATGACTTTAGTTTTCTATCATGTATCCGTATTCCGTGTGAATAATTAAGTTACTTACAAGTTACAATGTGGATGCTCTCCACGTGATAGCAGCACTTTGCTGAGTTTTTGTATATTTCATACTAACGTTCTTAGCTCGACCTCATACAGTAGCACTTAACATATTTTAAACTTCAAAATATATAAGTTATAAATTTGTTCTTTCTAATCCATTAGGCCTACTGAAAACCTTTAATAAAATAATGAAGAGAAAATGTCTGCAGAAAATCATGTTTCTAGTGTTTTCAGTTTTAAATTAGACCCTCTGAAATATTATAGCCTTTAAGGGATCAGCAATACACGGTATAACGAGAAATTAGATGGGTAATTTAATATATAGCCTAATAAAGATGGATATAAAGATATATAAAGATAATAAGGATGGTTGAAGTTCATTGAGCTTTAAATACGAGGCTCCACTTTGAGGTTCATGCCTTAATAGGTTATTCCGAAGTGGTCAACAGCCTGAGGCGGGGGGTTTTAGTTGGGTGCGAATCCCACACACCGGGGAGTGCACCGTTCTCCTCCCTGATGGTGCATGAGAGCAATTCCCCTCGAAAAAAAAAATTAGATTGGTTCCTGATTTTGTACCATTAATATTTTTGCACTATCAACAACCAGCCTAACTTTTAAGCTGAGTAGTCCTATAAGTTAGCAGAATATTCTGATATTGCAGAGCCTGCATAGTACTGAAGTACAGTCGAATCCCTCATAACCGGCCCCGGTTTTCTAAGTCTTCTTCCTGGGAGGGATATTTCACAGTTTTCTGAAATAACTTATCAGATGAACTGCTAAATTAGGCCTGATTGCACCAAAAGCAAAAACTGCCGACGTAACCTACACGAGGTTAACCTAGGTGTGTAGTAATGATATATCTCTAGTTATTTGATCACTAATCGTGTTAAACTTTTGGCAATCTACCACTAGAAGAACCACTAACTATTTTTAGCTGCGCTGGAAAGAGCACCTGAATATTTTGCATTCAACTACGACTAAGAATTTTTTCCATTACCCTAAAATAATAAAACTCCTTTATTCATTCATTCGTTCATAGAAGTTCTTTCCTCATAAGAACTGGACTTTTTTCATTCTTTTAAGGCCTACTTGTTCACTTGAGCCCAATGTCATGACAGGTAATTGCCATCTCAATCTATTCAAAAATCTCAATTTTTTCGTCAAGAGATTTGTATTTAAATTAGTGCTGCAGTGAAGTTTTACATTCAGTTGTACAGTACAAGAAAACGGTACCGTAGTGTATAAAAAATTAGTGTGTCAAAACAAGAACATTACGTGGTGACAGTCAAACAAAACCTATTGTAACGGTTACCGTATGTTATTTAATGGTGGATAAAATTCTTTCTTTTCTTTTTCTCTCTTTTTCTTTGATTCACCATGAATAAAATTCTTGATTCTTAATGTGAGCAAACTTGTACTTGGTACTGATCTAAATGTCGGAAAGACCAAGTTTTAATGACGAAAAAAACATAAAAACTTAAGTGACTTGTGTGGAGAAATAGAGTGAAAATATTTTATCTGAGCTTCGATACTTGAGAAACCATTTTCTATGTGATGGTTGAAGGAACGCTTTGAATCAATTTGTGTGAATTTTTTCCAATAACAATCACAAAAGAGTCTTAAACCCTCATTATGACCATATTTATCAACAGCATAGTAGGTGGCCGGATAAGAGGGGTCATAATGTTGTATGTAGCTTACCTTCAAGATATTTGGTCACTTTCTGGGATAAAGTGGACATGACCTTAAAATTAGCTAATTTTGGAATAAATTAAGTTAATTAGGACCCTATTTCACAACAAAGCCTTAAAAAATGAAACTAAACAATCTTTGTAAAAGATCATCACTTAGGACATAAAAACATCTCAAGAATGTCATAAAATGGTAGGGCCTAAAAGAACTTAGATGAGAAGTTCTTTGTTCTCGCTAACCTCTATCTACTAATCCCGTAGATATTCTGGACGATATTACATTGTCATATTTTAGTCGAAAAAAAATTTTCCGAGGAAACCTCCTCTTTAATTGTTTATAAACTAGCCAATTGGAGTGTTAAGAGTGTAATGCAGTTTGAATAGTTAAATATTTGAAGTTACTGTGTACCGGTACTCAAACACCCAGCCATGTCATTGATGTTTTGATTTTAATAGCCTAGGCCTATTGTTGGAAAAGGTCGTCACTTAATTTTTTTGTATAAAATATAATAGGAAGAAGAAAACAATGGTACCGTACGTATTTTTATGGTTAGTGTCATATCAATTCCTTTCCATTTTTACCAGTTCCTAGGCATTTGTTATAATTCGTAAGGGCTCGTCAAAACAGCAACAAGGATAGTTTTTTCCATTACATCATTTTGCCAGCCTACTTGAGAATTGTACTTAACTAAAACTTCAATTTGAAACACTTTTAACAGATTCTACCCTAGTTAAAAAACTTTAAAAATTATAAGCCTAGGCCTAGCTAGGGAACTCAAAGTATAAAATGTCATAGTCAGTTATGACATTTTTTCTATTTAATGTATAGTTCTATTTATTTAAACTTCAGTAATATCTTGTAATAATTGTTATCTTAACAATAATTTCAGTCTAATTAGGCCTACTGTTTAAACTCATTTCTACACCAAAACTATTCAACAGAGCACACAGTGAGAAATACACTAACTTAGCCTAAATGACGAAAATTCTTACCAACGGGTTTTAATCCATGAAGTGAATATAACAGAAGAACTTCTAGGTCTGGTGTCCATTCTATATCATCAATTTCATCATCATTTGATCGGTCTGAGCCTTCCTCTTTGTTGGTGGATAATTCCGGCGTGTTAACAACTGCTGACCCCATTATGGACGAATCTTAGAAGAGTTTTCAAACAATTCTAAACAACATATGCAGAAATACTCTTTTAACTCAGTAATCCTTAAAAATAAACTCAGCTCAACGAGCTAACATAGTATAACAAATTGAAATAACATAACCTATCACTCAGTTATAATCCAAACATTTCACGTTTCACAACAGACCGAGAAGCGCAGACGCTCACCCCACTCACTCCCCACCAGAACACAATCACATCGCCATCCATGGAAGCCACACTAAACAAAGCAAAATACTCCATGCTAAAATTAAAAGTACCTCACTTTTCCAAACTGTTAAATAACGATGCAATTAAATAAATAATGAAAAAGAAACATGATTTATAATATATACTGTATTTCTGTTGCTACATACTTTCTCCTTTTTAACAAAATGTTCTCTCAATCTACAATCAATTAAGTTATTAATCTAACATCATTCAGTTTGGTTGATACAATTTTTATAAATGAATAATGAAATTACGTGATATAATATAATTGAATTCCTGAACCTCAGTATGACTATAATGGTTTATCTGTTTATAAACTGAAACATTGCCGGTAATATTATTGACTGAAACCGTGTGGGTACTTTTGGTAATTTATAGGTAAAACATTAGCTAAAAGTTATATTACAGAATGAGATCAACCCCCCCCCATAATGTTGACTTACATACGGTACTATCTACTCATGATAAGAATATATTTATTCATCATAGATTAAGGCTTTAGTAGAGTGGATGAAACCCAAATTTTGAACAGTTTGATATTTGTAATGGCACTTTTGACCTTATATTTGTATTGGAACCCATTTTAAAAGTCAAAAAAAGATTTTTATATTGAATAATTATCGTATTCGTCATTAAAGTATGATAAATTGTATAGTTTTTTACAGTGAGGAGTTAAAGGATTCAAAAGTAACTTAAAGTAAGTAAGTAAAAGGAACTTTGAATACAAGAAGAATAATAACACATAAATAAATCATCAATACATTACTGTTATCAAATTAATAGTAATAATGAAATAAATAATAATATAAATAAATAATAGAATAATTTGAGTATTATTAATAAAAATACAAGAAGAAATAACATATAAATAGATCATAAATACATTACTGTTATCAAATTTATAATACTGTAATTATTGTGTTATAATAAATACTATTTCATTGAAAATCAATTATGGTAACGCTTAAACTTTTGTCATATTGACAGTTTACTACTTAGGTTGGTTATGAAGAATTTAATTGTAAATCCAAACTTGACAGAACGGAATAAAACGGTTATGTCAGTTCACAATCTAGTTCTATCTTCGCACATTGAATAATGTATAACGAGACCTCAGACGATATTGAGACGTGATATAGGTTAAACATAACTCACTTGATCACTTGATACATTGAAGAGGTACGACGTTCCGTTATATAAATATAAATCATATGATTGAATATACCGCCTTAGCCACGTATATAGATATGTTTAGTAGAATACTTATACTATATCGGCTATAAAAAAGAGAGTAATAGTTTATATGCACCTCAAGAAAGAATATTTGTGATAGGGCGCATAATTGATTTTCTAATAAAAAAAGTAGCATTATTTTCATAATTTTACTTATTAAAAATATTATATGTACCTACAAAAATAATAAACTGTAAACATACTACGCAATACACATCTATCACAATATACATCAAAATTTCAGTATAAAATGATTTTGCTATTTTTTTATTTACTCCTGCTGATCTGTTATAAATAAAATATCACTTTCACAATGATGTTAATTATATGAAAGAAAATTATTTTTGAGTAAGCAAGGCTTACAGCCAAAAGAAAAATAATTAAAAATCTTAAACATTATTGCATTAAAACTGCAAACCGAGACGATTTTTTTTACACATCCTACGTTTTATACTGGTTGGGATACGAACCGGAAGTCTATAGGATAATATAAATACTACATACTTAGTTATCTATAACAAATAGTTGTGACAAAACGTAGTTTATTACCTAAATAAACATAGAGATAAGTTTGGAATAAACTTATATAAGAAAACAGTTTCACAACAGAACCAGAGTAATTTTATGCCTGCATGCACACTGCTTGGGGTGTTTTCCAAACCAATATTGCAGATGGGGAAGTTTGCAACTTGGGGAATTTCAGATTTAAAACGAAGAGAAGGCTGGAATGATATTGAATTCTGTTTAGTTGATAACTCATGTAGATGATGCACAATATTTGACTACAATTATGTTGCTTGTCGTCATACTGAAAATACATTACATTTTTTATTTTTTCATGTATATTTTTCAGAATACAGAGTAACCAACTCATTTACGACAAAACGTCAATATTTATACAATGTTTTTATATCTATCACTTTGTAGTCCTAATGTTGTTAATGTGTCAAATACTACTAAAACAGTTAAAGTACAAAATTAAAGCACTGAGTGTTATTGATATAGCCATACAGTGCATTAATTACTAAACAGAATACACGATAACTAATTTATGAGCTATTTAAAAAAATAGATTCATGAGAAAATATCGTTTTAAAGGTTACCTAATTATATTGATCTATTAATAAGTAATGATATCGTTGACTTTGATTTCTTTAGTGGAAGGTAATATACAACATTTATAAAATGAAGGAGAAGAAGAAGTCTGATCTGTGTGAAGTAAAATGGTGAAAATACGGGAGCGGGGGGGGGAAGTTTGATTAAACTTATACAATACAATAGAAAGAAAATGTAAGTACGATATGTTGTTTATTTTCGTGAAATTCGTCAACAAATTTAATTCGAATCTAACAAGCACAAGCCCGCTCAGAGCAACCCGACCTTCTATTATGTGTTCTACGTTATGCCTCACGTTTTCTCTTGTCTCATAAAGGTTCTCATTTAACAGAATATTACGAATATTGCTTTAAATAAAAAAAATTGTGAAGAGCTTAACGCAACTAATTAAAAAGGTTTTCAATCTGACGGAAGCAGTATTAACTTTTAATTTCGTGAAGAATTAGATGTACACGGACATTAATTAAGTTAACGAGTTCATGAAAACATTTAAAACAGTTTATTTAAAACATTGTCCCGTATCTAAGGTTTTGTCGTGATAATCACCATATAATATTAACCCTTTGTCCTATTGGTGATTATATATTTTTTCTGAAAAATTGGTGAACTGTAATTTGAACTGTATGGTAATGATAAAATATTATTGGTCAATTAGAATTATTATAAACTGGAAACTTATGATGTATGTTTTATGCGAGTTGTAAGCGTATTAGTAGTGACGGACTATGTACCGTGGTCAGTGATGGGTCTGGTCACTGAGGATAATGTATACGCAATTGTTATAAACATATTATGTTTTGATTTGTATTGTTTAAATTTGAATCTCCATACGCTCAATGTATTCTTTTAGATTTTAATCCTCATATTACAAGAAACACGGGATCTACTGGCTTTTTTGACATGTATGGCTTCTCCACTAATATTGGGAGGCGTTACGCCTACGTCGTCACTGCTACTGTCCATTTTATTTAGGTAAAATGTCAACAACAAAAAATGGCTGACGCTCAGGAAACACTGCGGACGCAACAGACAGCGGTACCACCACAACAAACTGAATGTAGCTCAATTTTTGCTATACAGTATCTATATTGTTGTGCGGAGTGTTTCTGGATCCTTCCTATGCTATTCTTAATGAATTATTTTTCCTTCCTAGGTTAAAGTGTCTACTTTTCCTCCCTAGTTACTTAAAGTGACAGAGAGTAACATGTAGGCCTATACACAATGGTCTGAATCAGACCTTTTCTGTATCTACCCCTACATTTTCTTTACACGTCCCACACCACACAGATCATTGTAGTCTAAGCTTGCGGCTAAAGTAAAGGCGAAAGAGAGGCTGACACACCACTGAAAATGTACAGTATTTACTTCCCTGTGGGAAATAGATTCTAACCTATTCTAACAGCTGTTAAGAGGAGCTTGGAAATGGGGAAAGGAAATGTTTTCATGCTCCTCTAAACAGCTGTTCTCATAACCAAATGACGTTACTTCCGTTACACTTCCCCCCACACGCCCTCCTAGAGCTTATCTACGTTATAGACATATCTACGTCAAAGATGTAGACATGACGAGGTTGGTGAATCTCAATGAATCTTAATTTAGTATAAAATTAGCATGAGTGATGAATCAAATATAATTCACTCGCTAAAGATGAAACTAGAAAAAAAGTTTAAATTGTACATCTTTTATAAATGCTGAGAAACAAAAATGTGCGCTCCATATTTTTAGTGATTATATCGAACAAATACTATGTATTTACAGATCCAACAGTATATTACACGCTATTCTAAAGATCCTCTGATGAAAGTTTATACTTAGTTCACTGAGGGAGTAATTAAATTTGTAAACTTACAGAGCAACGAAAGATGAACGTGGATAGACAGCTAAAACGTCTGGACCAACTCACCTAGAAACAAAAAAGGTTAATTTTAATCATAGAAATATTTGATATTGTTTCGTAGAAATGTTTAACAGTCTAGAAGGAATAAAACTAACAACCGTCTGACGATCAGCCTATAGAGGGGATACGAAATAGTTTAACAATGTAGTATTTATTTCGCATCCTTTAATTTATAACAAAATGGTCCGTTATGAATAAATCTTTCATAACCTTAAACCAATTCAGTTTGACTGATTTTATTTGTGCATAGGACAGCTCCAATATAAACGGAACTTGAATCATGTTAATATTAAACTGGAGTTGTTTTGAAACCATTGACTAATGGTGATGAAAGATGTTCAATCTTTTTGTATCATTAAATTTTTATACTGTTGAATGGGTCTAGAAAAGTCAAAATCATTTTATTTCCAAACATTATAATAGATATATTACGGAGATGTATTAAAATAGCTGAAAATAACTAAAACCCGGAATAAATAAAAAATAGATGAAAACCTAAAAATATAAAAAAGTTAAACAAAAAACAAATATGTAAAAATATCTCAAAAATTTCATTATTACACTACATAAATAATAAACTATGACACAAAAGAGAGTAAAATTGATTAATATACTAAGCTAAGAATCAACTAGCCACAAGACAACTGGACGGTGGGAGATCAAAAGTCAATGTATCTTAAAAAATTCTGCGAGTTAAGGCTGGTTACACACAGGAATCGCTGTCATAATGTCGCCGAAATTTCTGATGTCGCAACTCGCAAGCATGATGCTGGACGTGCTGACACCAAGGAGACGAGTTCGGAGCTCATTTGAGTTGTTGAAAGATAATTCTTAACGCATCCATACTTGAGAGACAATATGTTTTTCTGTCAACAAACAGGAAGCAGACAATTACTTCGGCATCCGGAAAAATTCCAAAACTGTTTTAGAATAACACCTACAACTTATATTAGGCCTAAGCTCTGCCACATGTTGAGAGAGAGAAAATTACCATCGATTATACCGACCATTGGCAGTCAAAAGGCATCAAAGAAAGGCTGTCCGTATTTTTGATAGGATCGAAGATCACTTGTCGCCATGCCTTGTCTTGATAAATACGATTGCTGTCATTCTTCAAATTGGTAGTGGTACAACACTGGAAACTCTTCTATTACGACAATAAACTCTTTATTTGTCTGCTCATCATCATGAAGCTTCATTTTACAAGATCACTCAACACTGCAACTTGTCTCCTACCACGACTCACCCCGAATATGATACGTTCCGTACAAAACACCATCCCCTGCGCCGAAAGAAGAGGCTAGAAATACATTCCGCGCATGCGCTGTTACAGGGGGCGAGAGGCATGCCTCTAGCCTCTCCAAAAATCCGATTGTTTTTTTTGTTCTCTTCACGTGCTGGCAACACGAGTCGCGGGCAACGTGACGACGACTCCTGTGTGTAAGCAGCCATGAGATTAACATGAGTTGGTTTTCGAGCGTCATGTCGTCAGCACGAAAAATGACGCCGACATCGTGACGGCGTTTCCTGTGCGGAACCAGTCTGAGTAACGAGTTGGTAACGTGAAGTGATTGGTCGGAAGAGGAAGGTGGTGAGGAGAATGATCTGTGTATCGTCAATACTTTGGAACATATTTAGTTTTCGTTGTATGTTTTACAAAGGTGGAAATAAACTGTAGCCTTTCCAAAATATATGTAGACATAACCAAGTAGTAACTACTGTAAACCCTTACAAAACATTTTAAAGAAATTCAAAATATCAATGTAAACGTAGTTTGATAAATAGGAGATAGTAAAGGGCAAAGGGTGTGGTGTAGGGTGAGCATGTTAGTTAGCTACGAGAATGTAAGCTGCCTAGCCACAGCCGTGGTCGACACCAGCTCTATCTATGAATAACTTTGCATAACACAAGGATGTTTGGGAATAAATTCCCATTAATCTTAATAAAATATAAGAACTTTACATTTAAACCCCCCAGCACCTTGTAACTTGGTGTAATGTCATTAACGAAGATACTGGTTGGCGTAATATAGTTGTGATTAGAGTTTCAATTGTTTTCATTTTTTCAATGTATTGACTAAAAAATCGGTTCCACAAAAATATACATTTCGAAGAGGATAGTTCAAATACACTTAAATTACACTGATAAATATGTGATTTCATTTTATCTGCTGCTAGTTTTATAACTACGTGTTTGTTTTTGAGTTTTTAACATTTATCATACTCAACTAAAATGCAAGATAACTGTTCCTTATTTTCCTCACGTCTTATAAAAATAAACAAAACTCAAGAAATAAATTTAAAAAATATATTTCTCGATTACGTTGTTTCTTTTAAGACAGTATTTCATTTGGTTATTTTAAAAGAACTTTATAAGGATTGGTAGGCTATGGTCAACCGACCAAACCCGTCATCACCCGCCTAACCCTTCATTTTCTTCCCATCGCACTATTATTCATTAACATTCTGAAATTGAAAGGCCAAAGAGAAATCAAAATTCTGTCATTACTTTTCTCATTATTAAAAACAGGTGTTCCAAATTATTTTAGAGGCGACTTTAAATTCGTATCTCAAGGAAATTCACCTTCAAGTTCGCGAAATTCACGTTCTTCGTCGATCACAGTCTGTCTGTCGCTTTTGGCACTACCCCTACCAATAAGATCCCTTGAAAAACGTTCACAGTTTGTGGTGGTACTGAAAATTTAGTATTTTGAGCGGATGGGCTCGGCTGACGTGTCCTAGGGCTTCTGTGGTGGGGCGGTTGTTGATGTGCTTTAGTGTGAGTTTTGTAATAAAAACAATCCATGTGTTTTCTATTTTGTATATTCTATTTTATTGTTTATATTTTGTTTATAATTTATGAAAACTTTACGATCATATTTATGTTTAGAGGCAGGTTAAGTGTAAGAAAGGGCCCTAACTTTATCTGTAAAAATGAAAAATTTTTCATTTCATTTCTTGTTATTAAGACCGGTGGAGGCATGGAGGCATGTGGAGACCGTTGTACCAGAGAGGAACGGATTATAAGGAGAGGAGGCACCTTGGGACTTAGTGAAGACGATAAAATATCAGGACAAGTGTTGCCATCTGTCGGATCTAGCGGTGAACTAGGCCTCTGTGACGCCGTCAGGTGTGTCATTTGTCATCTGTGTCATTTGCGACACTAGCGCTATCTGAGGATGGCAGTACCTACTACGTCAATTGGCGGTACGATGTACCGTCTTCATCCTTAACATGGGCGTGCACTATCTACTTTACTATCCGTTCATCTATGGTTGTACTTGTTGCTATTATGAGTACAAGTAGTGAATCAGCTGATCAAATAAACTGGCTTATGCACAGCTGTAACGGGAGTGCCCACTTTTCTTCCGGTGGCAGTTGACGTACACCACGGTGAGATGCCCGCCTCCAAATCCTTCAACAACAACCATGGACGTCATGATGAGACCGGCGCAGGGTTGTCGGTGAGTTAGTGCACTTGAGAGAACGGTGATGCGGCAAAGTGTGAAACTTCTAAATACACTGGATAAACCAACTTCGGTCATTTAGCTCGAGTTTTAGTTAAACTTTGGCATCATCTGGTGCTGACTACTGCGTTCCTCTTGAAGCAATTCGCTCAACGATGAAACTCATTATTTAGCCTACCTTTTGACGAATTGTTACGGTTAGGTCTATACAAAGTATTTTATTGATTAAACTAACCACATTATTTGATACAAAATTCAAAATAAAAATCGACTAGTCGATGGTATTTTACTTTGTTGTACTAGAGGGAATATTTATGGTAAAATGGATCTCTATTACCGTATTTCTATTACAATTAAAAGCCTTACTCAGTACCATTTTTTATCGAAGTTTTCCATATACCAAAACGGTATCTTACCAACCAACTAGGGTTACTGAGATACAGAATTTCGTAAAAGCAATACTGTACTTTGTTTATTCAATAAATTCACAGTCATCATCAGTCAAATTTTTACCGG
Organism: Nephotettix cincticeps; assembly: GCA_023375725.1. Classification (NCBI taxonomy): domain Eukaryota; kingdom Metazoa; phylum Arthropoda; class Insecta; order Hemiptera; family Cicadellidae; genus Nephotettix; species Nephotettix cincticeps. The sequence continues at coordinate 36,642,232 of CM041788.1, forward strand.
GTGGTAAAAATAATAAATCTCTAATCAGCATCATAAATGACTAATTTTCTATTTCATAGACCGTTCGAGTGTTATTATGGATCGATGATTTTATTACAATTAATGTCTTTTAAGATTTCATATATAATTAATTTTTGACATGTATTTGGCTTAGCTTGGGGGAAGGGGAGTATTGTCAATCCATCAGACCAAATTTTGAAACGGAAGTGACGTCATATGGTTTTAACGACGTACATTTAGAGGAACTTAAAACATTCCCTTTAGACATATCCATGGTCTAAGCTATTTCGCAAAGGAAGGAAAACATAAATTTAAAATATGACAAAGGTTATTATCAAGTAATACAAGAGCGTTTTTTCTATCGAAATTAAAATACATATTTTTTGTTAATAATAAACTAGGCTATTAATTCGATTCTATATTGGTATTTTTTTTAATCCTCAAAAGATTTAAACAAATCAGCTATAGTGGTAGGTCCTAATAGCAAAGAACATAGAAGTATCTTTATCCATTAAAACATTTTTATCCATGTTCTTTGCTAATGGTACTGTATGTAACATAAGTGCATTTAAATTAAATACTATTAAGTTTATTCCACATTTAGGACTAGCAATACATAACAAAATAAAATTACGAATGAAAGTTATTAAATTACAACAAATTCAAAGTAAATTTCGCAAAAAGTCATCTAAATATTGAATGTTAAATTGCAAGAGCAATGTGCTCCAGGTTAATAAGGAAATGCGTCTTAAAAATTGAATATAATACCATAGAACTGAATTTTAATTCTGAATGACCAAAAATGCAAAACCCCTTCTATAGTGATGGTCCATTATACATGAGCCAATTACAACCGTCCAGTTGCCGGCAGCCCGAGGGAGGGTACATGGGGGAAGGGGGGGTAGCGGTAGCGGTTGTATTGCTTTGCGTTCATAGATATTTATACATCTATGTTTGCGTTCCTCAAATTAGCATATTAAAAAAATACAGTTTACAAAGAATTTACATATTGAAATACAAGGTATAAATTCAGAATTGACGTGCTTTTGTACGTTTAGAGAAAATTAGGTCCACTGACATTTTGGTTTTGGGCATAGTAACGGTTAGTCTCTTGAGATACGATGCAAGATGTCACGGGTTCGATCCCCGAGATGTTTTCGAATATTTGAAAGGCTTGAACTCTTAAATGAATTTTGTGAATTTCGTGTAAAAATTCAGTTAGCGTTGATATGCCAAAACAAATTAAAAAAAAGTTCCTTAACAAATTACCCGGGAAGATACTTATTTGGATACCAAATAACTCACCTAAGCATAAGTGTTCTGTCTTAAATTTACATCTTTTAATATCCACTAGCAGTAATCCCGTCCTCAGTACGGGTTGTAGGATTCAGTAAAACTCAATACTAAAAACGAGTTCACTTATTTTGAAGTATACAAAAATTAAATTTTACAATTATTCCTTGATAACTCATTTGACAAAATAAGCGACAGAATAATTGACACCGTAACCTGTTTCGCCCTACAATATTTTATGGAAGATATTGTATCCAAGTCTAATTTTAGATTTTCTGAGGTATTAAACGTGAAAATAATTAAATACCATAATTAAAAAAATGTACTCAATTAAAAAAAACTCTTGACTATGTGCTTTATGCATTGTGTAAAGATATAATATTCTCCCAGGCGAGGAGCTTCTGCCTGTGATCATTAGAGTGCGCCAAACACTTCGCCCAATTCCCTTGCAGGTTCCGGTTCAAAGTAAACACGTGAGACAACTCGTGAACTGACACACCACGTATGAATGCACCTTGTAACTAAAATACATGAAGTAAAGTCCGTGACTATTTGAGAAAATACTATCTTGGTGACTAAAAAATGTTCAACTTAAGCCTTCTGGATCTTCCTCATTAGCTACATTGCACTAGGTGTTGCGTCTAGACCGATACTGTAGGCTTTTTACCTGAAGGCCATCGATTGGTGACTGGCCAATGTTTAATACTGGCATGGTATTTTAAACAACCGTGGCAATATTTTAATATCCTCACAACAACAAATTTGAAACTATTTATTCCTGTATTCAAATTTGTAATTTGTCGTAATTTTTTGTCTAAAACAGCTTTTTTGCTTCAAGAAGTTTCGAATCTTGAGCTTAACAACTCAACTTTTTTATTTGAAATTATTTTAATTTTACGCTTAACGAAAGAATTATGAATTTATTTATTGATTCAAAAACTTTGATAAACAAATAATAACGCAATGAACATAAGGCTAATAACGGTTCAATTTGTGAGTGGGGCTTGGTAAAACAAATGAAAAAACATAAAAATGTTTTCACAATCTGCTGATTTTATAAGCCCCTCCAACCATTACCAAATGTTGTTTGTATATGCCTTGAATAGAAATAGAACGAAACTATCTAAGTAACCTTGATGAAATTTGCTCAGCAAAATTTGCCGCCCGAACAGGGACTTGAACCCTGGACCCTTAGGTTAAAAGCCTAATGCTCTACCGACTGAGCTATCCGGGCTCACATCATTTAGACGCTAATATTTACTGATACGTATAAAACCAGCTCGCTAGAACTGCGCATGCCCTAGCCGTACCCAATTATCAAGAGTGACGTAAGTTTTCAAGTTTAACGACAGAGATAACATGTGAACAGACATCGAGTTAAAATGGATTAGTAGTATTCAAAGTTTGTTTTGTAGCCATTAAAATAACTATCGTAAAAAGCTGAGAACTTTACTTTATTTTAGGAAACAAACTGCTTTTTAATGTTTAAAGTAAAATATAGACCCATTAAATTATGAATGCTGATAGCATGTATAGAATAAATATCAAAGTAACGATAAGTATGAATTTAAATCACTTTAAAATACAGAAAAATAAATTAAAATTGTAAAATGAAAAATGAACAAATTCATGAATTTAATACGATGACAAAATAAGCAAAATTAAAAATAATGTTTCATTGCAGTAGTTAAGTGAATACATTGAATAAATGGAAAACATAATTTAAATTCCTTCACAGTAATAACTTTTCTCGTTTTCAAGACTTGAATAGACGAGCTGGGGTTGGCGGAGGGTGGGGGTTGGGGTGCATTTCCATGAACACCAGGTCTAAGCAGATGAATACGAATCCCTGCCGTTTCGCACACAATGACGTAATCAGTTACAGTGCCATTATGAGTACGGGTTGTCTTCAGCAATTGTATTTGTTCTGGGACGCGCGGAAATGCGGTTCAAAATACCTTGGTATAACTACATCACAGTCTTCAGCTGAGCGGCTAAAAAATTAGACAGGGAGGGTTATTTTGCGATGCTGTCAAATATGGGTTCATAGATGTAACGGTAATTCGAAAATACCTCGTCTTATTGCATAATCTGATCAAAATTAATTATTTAATAATTTTCATGTATCTTCATTTGGCCGATAGGTTAATCTGTTTGGTCTTAGAATCATTACACAGACAGATAGCACTTTACACACAGATCAAAAACCACTTTCTCGGATGCTTGAAAGTGGATTTTTTCACTCTCAGATAAAATTCAAATAAGTTGAGGGAACACAATATTTCTCCACGCAAAAATGTGGGGAAAGTACGAGAAAATAAAATATTTGCGCCCGAACAGGGACTTGAACCCTGGACCCTTAGGTTAAAAGCCTAATGCTCTACCGACTGAGCTATCCGGGCTCTGCCGTGACGTGACGTAATATTTACTCACGTGTGAAACCCAGGCGCCGGAGGCGAGGTGTCGGCAGACGTGCACTGAGACCACACGACACTGCCAGCGGTTAAACAATCAAGTTATATAACTTGACGTAATTCATATTTCACATTTTCACCTTGAATCTCAAACAAATCTTCCTAGATTTTTTTATTTTCAACTCTGATGACTAATTTTAACGTTTAGACGTGGCCAACAATCGGTAGAACCACTGTTGTATGAAAAATATTTGTATAACATTTAAATATCCAACACGTAAATTTAAATTCAGAATATCAGTAATAGAAATAATGTAAAGTAAACAAAGTTATACCTGTGATAAAAATTTCACATTTATTTCTCATTGGGTTCTACAATCTGCCAACGGAAGTACACGTTAATTCCATTATTCGTACATCCCACATTCTAGTAATTAAACAATTTCACTTACATTTATTTATTTTATAAAATGTTGAACATTATGGAGAACTTTAATTTCATATGTATAAACACAAAAATTTCCAAAAATGTTTAGGATAAATTCATTTTAAAACTGTCAGATTCAGTGATTTTGACACATTTTAAAGACTTCTCGGCATTTTAAAATACAACTAAATATGTAGCTCTAAGCTGGAAAGAACAAGTTATGTAAACGTTTTCCTGTATCAATTTCGCATAATTGTACTGCATATTAGATTTAATGTTATAAAGAAAATGTGCGCTACTCCTTATCGTAATAAAATTCCACTCAATGAGATAGGTTACATATAATACACTAGCTGCGATGAAATTCCTTTCAAATTTACATGCTTTAGCCTCGTTATACCAAAGAAAGAAGAAATATGTAGACCTCGTAGTTTTCTTATGGCTGTGCCGTATGCCTAAAACCCGTCGAATACAAAATTTGAACCTCAGAAAAATCATGGCACAATTTTTGGTTAGACAATACAACCCCTAAAATTATTTATAAAAATTAAAATAAATTGCAGATTAACTGGACCATTTGTACCCAACGAGCTTATTCTTCAGCAACAATGGACTCATAAAAAGCGCAGTATTGAATGTTACTTCTTTCTATTTATTCTCAATGGTTATACCTGAATCAGGAAGGCAGTTTACAATTAATTCATAGATTACAATAATGTTTTCTTCCTAAAATGCTCTAAATTTATTAACCCTACGTACAAGCAAAACAAAAAGGAAACCATATTTACGATGATACCTTTTCATACCATTGTCTCTTTTTATTTCAAAATCTTTTTAATTTCTCTTCAGTATTTAGAATACCATTCTTATAAAAGGGAGCTGAAATGAAGAAAGCAAATTGGTTTACTTTAAGTCGAAGAAAAATATTTCCTTAACAAAGTCTGCTTGGAAAGCGCTAGGGGGAGCTTTGTTGAGTTTTAATTGTGAATCTCTTATACTTCCTCCAGACAAAAGTGCCTTGAAAATCATTTTAATTCCATAATATATTAAAACCCAATCCAATTAAGGTTGTCAGCCTTTCATACCTTTATTGAATTCAAGTAAAATATTAATCAGGTGGGGAATGAATACCATAATAAAAGTAAATATATTTTAATGTATATTAATTTTAAGATGAAAATTAAAGCTATTTTTCAATAAGAATGCGACTTGATTTTATGATGGCCGAGGTAAATAATGTCAAAGTCAGAATAGGAGGTCACATTAAAGCTGGCCAGGCACTACGATCATACAGTTGATGATCTTTTGTAGCTACCTAAGTATCACGAGGATTTCATTGGGCAGGAGAGGACAGCCTGGGTCTCCCCAGAGGGATAGGCGACGCCAACCAGTCCAGCTCCCGGGTGCTGGTGACATGACCGGTTTCCACCAATCACCAAAGATATTGCGCTGATTCAAATTTTATTTTTTAAAATTTAGTTTTTTAATACATTATACATATAAACCCGAAATTGTGGTTGAGGCGGGGTAAAAAACTACTCCCTAAAACTCTCTTCGGGACGATTTTTCTCGATTTCGAACTGAAACCCACAAATCCCTTACACGTAAATGTACAACATTTCATTTCAATAAATATTATCACTATTTTTAAGTTGCTGAACATAAAAAATAATTTTGACAGGAAAGTTTGAAAGAATAAAATGTTCAAGAAGAATTTTAATTGAGGTTCCATAGTACAGTATACTGGATCAGCCTGAACAGTAGATTGAAGACTTAGGATAGTTAAAATTTACTGAAAGTTAACTGTCCATATTTTTATTATTATTTCAACCAATGTTCATAAAATAATTAATACAACTATTGCAAAACGTAAATCAAAATTATGATTGTTTCAATTAATGTAATCGTTGAAGGGGATGAGGACTTGCGTTAAGAGAACGTAGGGGGAGGGTTAATGCCCCTTGGCACAGGTCATTAGCAACAAAGGATATATTCCGGCTATGCTTTGTGATTAAATAGGGTTTGGCAGTTTGTTGTACAAAATTTAGTTGTAAACTGTGTATTGTTACTATCTTGTCCATTCAAGAGTAAGTGTGAGTGTTCAACAGCCAAGACAAAAAAATCTAATCATAATATTAGTTTATTTGATAATAATATAACAATAATCAGTATCAATATTAAAATACATTAAGTATGAAATAATAAAACCTGGTTAGAAACAGATTACAGAGAGAATAACAGATTTCTATTGGAAGGTGCAGTATCAAGGAAACTATACAACTTTTTATAACTAATGTTACAATTGATTCTTACATAAAATCAGTAACTTTTGCGTATTTCTGACATGTATTTGTTTAAGCTCTGGAGGGCATTGACAATTTGTCAGACAAAATTTTGAAACGGTGACAACGTTTTATGCCAAGTGACGTCATATGGTCATAAGGACAGCCGTTTCGACGAAATTAAAACATTCCCTTTAGACAGTACTTCCCAAAAGGAAGGAACATAGATTTTTGGAATGGAAATGTCATAGCCCTGGGGGGATTATTGGCAATTTTTAGGATGAAAATTTTAAACTGGTTTCCATAAAAACTACCAGAGCTATTGTATTGGATTTTTAATTTATAAGAATAAGAATAGCAGATTAGATGAACTGAAAACATTTCCTGTAGACATATCCATGATCTAACCTATTTGCCACAGGGAATCAGATAAAACATTTTTTATTTATTTATTAGAGAGTTAAAGTTTTATTTTATTAAAACAGTTTTACATAGTTTATATTGCGTAACATCGTTTATAGCAACATATACGTAATAAAAACCGTCACAGGACTGAGGACGGGACTGCAGGAGCAACCGGCCCCACCCCAGTGGGATTCGACCTGGCCTTTGTTAGGCCAGATGCCAATTTTGTGTATATTCAATTATGTTAACACAATAGGAAACAATTTTACCGCTGTGCTATGAGTGAGTAATTCATTTTTGGGAGGTTAGTGCAGGAGTACAAAGTTCGAATTGTTTGGGTTCGAGGCTACCTGGAGCCCCGAGATCCCCTAGAGGTCAAGGGTCAGACAGGGCGAGGGGTGATTGCCTAATAGCGATGGGAACATCCGATTGAAAAAAACCGATTCAATCTGTTATTCAGAAACAATCGATTGAGTCGGTTGGAGTTTTTTCAATTGGTGGAATGAACAACTGACTACAGTCTGTCTTTTAACAGACTGAAACAGAGTCTTAAACAGACTTACTGTTTTTATTCGTTCATCATTGAATGAAAGGATTCATTGTTCGACTAAATCCAGTTATCGTTTGAATAAGTTGGGAAAAGTATTGAAGCTTGTATGAATTAATTTCAGTTCCTGTTTAAATCTAAATCGATCTTTACGTCATTGCACGTCTGTTGTTCATAAAATGTAAATAAACCATACAAACTCTATAAAAAATAATTTACAAGTTCAACTAACAATAATTGTTTGAGTTTTATTTTATTTAATTTGGTACAATTATGGTTCTCAAAAAAATTACTTAATATCCACATTTTTTTTAAATTTTATGACTTAAAATAAAATTTATTGTGATTGGTGAGGTGGCATAGATTTATTTCAATATTATCTTATAGAATAAAATTTCTGTTTAGAAAACATATTATCTATATTCTATAACAAATTTTTACTGTAATTTCCAATTAAATTTTCGATATTCAGGTCATTCGGATTTCAAAATTTAATCACTAATCGTTATATTTACTAAAGAACAAACCGTCCTTAGAATTTTAGCCTTACATTAATTTAAATACTATAAATTACTACTTCATAATCAGAGTTGATTCTCATAAAAATCCCATTTCCAGTAGAAGTGTTTTAAAAATTGAAACAGTCATAAAAAAATAAAACACGTGTTGTACTGTTACCAGCCAAAAGAGTTGAAAAGACGGAAACCACTATGACGGTTGTAGAGACTGATGATAAACTGAAACCAGTCATGTGTGAGCGAGACTTGACTGAACTGGGTATGCTTCAGAGTGGTTTCAAACAGAGAATCATTCCACTGAAAAAAACGATTGAACCAGAAGCCCAGCCGACTAACCAATCGGAATCCAATCGGTTGTCCTATCACTTATAGCAAATCCACTCTTTTCTTCCAATGCACACTGGAAGCAAGCCAATACTAGGGTCCAGTCCTGCGTGGGCGACGGGAGCAACGCGTCCTGAGTGATCAAAAATCAAACTTTAGTAATTGCATTAGAATCACGTAGCGACAATCCATATAACAAACCAATCATAATTTTAAAATCGGTCTTCCAATCACATACATAGGATCTAGCGTGATCCCATCGACCGTCGTTGAAAGTCGATTTACTTCAAAGTGAAACTATGTCTAAACTCACTGATCACATAATCAAATGTTCCAGTTGCCATTCGCGTGTACTTAATTGCGAAATAATTCCGGATACTACCGCAATCTTCTGTACAAATGATGGAATTCAACATAGATTAGCCTCTCTGTATATATTATGTTCTTGGCAGATCGTTTGGTTACTTTTATTTTTAAGTATGCATATGAGAGCACCGAACTATCCAGCATCAATAACTTACGACCTTTCTCTGTTGAGAGAACTATGACCCTGAAGGAATTGGTCTCCAGCATCTCTGAGATCTCGGCCAACATAGGATAAACATTCCCCCCAAAATATCTGGTCACTAGGATCTCGTGGCTCCCGTCGCCTCCAGTCGTTGGACTAAGCCTAGGATTACTCACATTCCATCCGGTGGCACAATAACCTTGGTTTATGGGCACTGCAGGAAATTTCCCTATGGGTTGGGTTAACCCCTCAACCTCCGTATTTCCCTATGGGTTGGGTTAACCCCTCAACCTCCGTATTTCCCTATGGGTTGGGTTAACCCCTCAACCTCCGTATTTCCCTATGGGTTGGGTTAACCCCTCAACCTCCGTATTTCCCTATGGGTTGGGTTAACCCCTCAACCTCCGTATTTCCCTATGGGTTGGGTTAACCCCTCAACCTCCGTATTTCCCTATGGGTTGGGTTAACCCCTCAACCTCCGTATTTCCCTATGGGTTGGGTTAACCCCTCAACCTCCGTATTTCCCTATGGGTTGGGTTAACCCCTCAACCTCCGTATTTCCCTTCACAATCAACAACTCAAACAACAAAAAACCTATACCAAAGTTTTTTTCCGATCCACTCACTTATCCACTAACACACTGTAATTGAATTCATTTTGGTGTTAGGATTTAAGGTGAAATAGTTAGTGAGTGAGTGAGTTAGTTATGCTACAAGTGTGCAAGGTGCTACTTTGCTGCACTCAAGAGAAATAAATGTTTCCGCACGAGCCGCAGGCGAGTGTTGAATAGTTTCTATTCATAGTCATAGTTGCATATTAAATTTTCCCTACGTCTCCCAATAGTAATTAAGTGATATAATATAATATGTTAAATATTTATGATAGCACATGCGGTATTGTTTACACCCACGTATATGAGTTCTTCCTAATGAAAACGCATTTGAATTTTAAATATATTACGGATTTTACAATATTTATGTTGCACAAGAATTTAATTTTAAGAAGACATTGAGTTTCTCAGAATTATCCTGAAACCATTGTAGAGATAAATAAACTATAATGTAGAAATCAATAAACAGAACTATAAATGTAGTAAAAGAATAAAAAAGTAATATTTCAACATTTATACTGTGAATTCACAGATTTCAGATACATCTCCAAAACGCCAGCTACCGACGATGATATATTACATTTCACTTAATATGACGTCGTGCGTCTTAGTGAAACGAGTTTTCTCGGAAATCTGTTACATTCCTATAAATACTGTCTCAACGACTATTTTATATTATAACTTTTCGTTAAGAGCGGATAAGTTCTTGAATACAGTTCTTATACCACGTCATCAACAAAACAAAAAAACTTAGATCCTAAATGTTCATAAGATTAAATACAATTATTAAATGCAACTTGATAACTGTGTAAGGTATACATTATGCAGTAAATATTTTACTAAGTGATGGCACGTTGTGGTCCAAGGGGTTTAAAGGGCAAAAGAATCAAGATAACGGTTTTATTACGCGGGGAAAAAAGTCTATATTGCTTCCGGGGACTATATTCCTGGAAATGTCCGCACCATGGGGCACCTTTTCTCATGGCCATAGGGGAACTTATGTTTTAGAGAACATCTAATTCCACCGTCTTCCATGAGATAAAATATCAAAGAGTGGATTTTCTACTGATGATTGTATTTACATTTGGTAAATTTATATAAATTAACATTTTAATCAAAAATACAATATAATGTAGGCCTATATTTAAACGTATCGATTCGTGAGGAGAAAAACAATACCTACTAACATTAAGTTTATGGCCATAGAGACATTCTCATTCACCGAATGTGCAAAAGTGAACGCCCCTATCTCAAAACAATTATATTTCTACAAACAATTAATTTAGGGTAATAATTTTCATCTTGGACCACAATAATCAAGCATTTTTAAGAGAAAGGTAAAATTTTCAGGAGTCATAGTGAAATATTCAGAGCAGTGTCAAGACAAAGGCAGAATATCACTTCACAGGGCGAGGAGGTGTAGCATTCTGACAGTCAATTTACGTCAATAAACATTCTTCGTTTCTCGCCATTTCCTCTCTTAGAATTTCGTACAAGAACTCTGATACAATTATTAAGAATCGCGCTTTATCCTTGACGATTAAGGATACCTCCTGAGGTCATATCTAAGAAAATTATTATTTACTAACATTTAAGGAACACTAACTGGTTTTAATAGTTCATTGAAGTTGGGTACTTCAACTACTACTACCGTGAGAAGGCTGGGGGGGAGGGGCGATCTATGTTCCTTCTCGTGTCTTCTGAAGGACTGACTCCCGGCTCAGAGTTATTGGGGAGACGTACATGGTCTTAAACATATGGGAAGGTTGAAGAAAATAAGAGGAAAGAAGGTTCTTTTGCGTATTATATTAGTATGCTCAGTGGGGATGTATAAAGTATTCTCCAAAGTTTTACGAAAATGATACTTTTCCTTCATATACTAAGTATAAGGGGAGAAAGTAAAAAATGTATCGAAAAGATAAGTTTGCTTTGTTGAATCTATTTTGTACTAAGAATCTGACATATCCTAATTTTTATAGTAGAATAATTATCTCTAATAAATGCTTCTAAATAAATTCAACCTGATAAAGTCTTCTTGCAAAACAAAAACAATTATTGCACAATTATTTCCAAACTGCGATTTGTGAACCACTATAAGTTTAACTATTTTATAACTAAAACTTTAAAACAATAAAATGGCCTCAATCGCATGGAAGAAGTAGAAGTTTTATACACTTAAAAACTTCTAGACCCGCTTGAAGGAGTTGAGTTCTTGAATGCGAAGTAAAATACACTGCAACACGTGGGTTTCAGACGAACTCTAGTTTACTGAACTAGAGAGCGGGGGTTGAACCTTTGTTTGGGTGTTCTATTTAACACTTCAAACTCAGCAAATTAGATTTAGAAGAAGATTCTGAAGAAGACGGGGTTTTATTTTTGAGTGATGATGAATGTATGTCATTTCATATTCTTCATTTTATTAATTTTCTATACACTTTCGAACTACTAGTGACCTTGCACGTGCAATAAAATTAACTTTGCAATTTAACTTTTGCACTAAGTCTTACGTGGAAAATTTCTACGCCAAAAATTAATTATGGAAGAAATTATAAAGGCGTATAATGCCCCTTATTTGAAACTGACCAGGGTTCAAATAAAAATATTTTGACTGATGAATAATACACATTCCTATGGATAAGTCTTAGCCATCGTGCTCTCCGTCTGCAAAGTTGAAACAAAAACAAAAAGTAAAGATACGTACCTAGATAGTTTTTAAAACCACGCTAAACCCGTTTATGAAAACCAGTATCTAGTAACTACTTTTTTTAAATTGGTAGAATAAATAGTTGGATTGCATGGATAGTTACATACAATAAGTCAGCTGTAATTAGTGTAGTATGTAGATATAAATATGCAATTTATACTCTTAGACAGCTGTGTTTACCGACACCTTAGTATAGGGGGGTCCAGTGAGGTCAACGTTCCCGATTGAAAACCGATAACGGACGACTCCTGTCAGATCAAGGTTGACCTCTGGCTGGCTGGCCTACGTGACAAATGGCGATGCAGTTCCTGGAGGTGAAGTGTCATATTTTAGGGCGGGTTAGTGACAGGAGAGGCGTGTCATTGTCGGAGCAGGAGTGGGGCGATAGCGGTGAAAGAATGGAACGTGTTTGCCTGTGTTTTGGACTGCTTTCTGGACTGTCTTTTGTTTAACAAAATTTTTGTTTATTTTATAATTGATTTTATTTTATGTTATTATTTACTACTTAAAATTGTAATCGTAGTTAATGTAAATTTTGTTTATTAGAGGTTAAGTAGTAGAGAGGACATGTTTGGTCCTAACTTCACCTCTCAAATTAATACATTTTTCATTTAATTTCATTTATTTATGTGTTTAGGTAATCGCCCAACACTCCATGTTTAAGAGCAGTTGAGTTTAAAAAAATGGATTCCAACTCAAAATGAAAGTTCAAAACCCACAGTATTCGATTCAGATATTTAACTAAATAATAAAGTAATTGCTTTATGTTTAAAGATTTAAATACAAGTGGTAAACTATAATCGAAATATTAATCCCGTTGAAATTTTATTAAATAGATTGAATTGTTTGTTTAAATGATTGGAATAGTTTAGTGTTGTTTAGTGCAAACAAATATGTTACGAGCATCACAGTGTCCGACAGAGCAAGGCAACCACTCAGCCGTACACTGGAACACAGGAATTGAAATGCGATATGGACTAGAAATATGGAAAACAAGGGACACTCATAACACTAAACAAACAATCTTATGTTGCAGTGACTAATGCTCGTAAATTTTCCAAAAAATAAAAATCCACAACTCAGTTTTTTTATGTACCATCGTATTGATGATTCAACATTATTGTTTTTTTAAAGTACGCAACCGTTCTGGACGTAAAAAACTGCTCCCGTTTTCAATCAATCGAATACAATTTACGGCTATATTGAAAAGCTAATTTTATTTCTGTTTATATTTTTACGCCCAAAAATTACTTTTTGGGTTTACATATTTTATCACATTTACCTTTTTTACATACTATTTCAACAAATACAAAAAAATCAAAATAATTAAAAATTGTGGTTATTAAAAACTGACTTAACCCAATATGTACGTTAATATCACTGACAATATGTTTTGGAAACTATACTCCGCCTCCGAGTTAACGGGTCACGAAGTTAGCCGTCAAATTTGTTTTATTCGAGTTGAAAAGTACAATGAGTTGAAATTGAAATGAGTGTAAAGTTGAGTAGCTTTCCAATAATTATCTTAAATTGAAAAGCAGGTTCGCAAGCAAATGGCTCCAACATCTTTATACTTGATGTTCCTAGTTGATCTTGACGTCTGTCGAATTTTTCCAAGAGATGGTAGTGATGGTAGGTGATAAAAAATTGGATTTTTACAGATTAGACCTACATTCATTCAGTAAAGTTTTGCTAAATCAAATTTATTTTCACATGAATCCAGAGGGCGTTCGACTATTTTCAGTGAGGGAACTTTAAAACTTCGGCAATAAAATTGAAATGAACATGTTGTTATAGAAATGTTTTCTATTGCTCATGTTAAAAAACGCATGGATACTATTTAGAATATTGTAATTAACAAATAAAAGAGCTTAAAAAACGAAATTAAAAAAGTTTAACTGTAAAGCTATTAGTTTTTAAAGCGAGAAACTGCACTAATATTTTAGAGTTCCGGTTTGAAAATGATCATTGTTAATGGCCTTTTAGGAAATGTGTTATTTTTCAGTTAGTTGATGTTAAACTCATATGTTGTATGAAGGGTTATTTACACCCTAGTTAGGCTACTGAAGACATTTTTTGACATATATATGTCTTAGTTCTGCGGAGAAAGGGGTGTTGGCGATTTGTAAAATGGAAAACATGTAACAGGTTTCCATAGAAACTACCAGAGCTATTTGTTTATATCAACTGAAACCATTCCCTTTAGAAGTAAATACAAATCCTTTAGAGGGAAGTAAATACAAACATTTTTCTCTTCATGATACGTACCAACGGCAATATTCCAACACAGACTGTTAATGGATGTTGTCGTGAGGACTGGGAAGGAAGGTATCGCTGACAAGGTTTGTGGGGGCGGCAACAAGATTAAACCGCCTCAGAACTCAGAGTTGTCACCTTACAAGGTAGACAGACGCCTACCACTTTGGTTATCATCCTCATCATCACACTCGCCACAAATATTTTATTATTTTAATATTGTTATACCTAGCTATAACTGTTCTTCATGGGCATAGCTATTTAAATCTATATGAACCTTATAATTCAAATAACGTGTGACAGCTGCAGCGTATTTTTTTAACTGTGCCACAATTTCATCTTGTAAACTTATAGATGGGACTATTCCCTATTGCTTGTGCTAAACAACTGTTATGTGTGCACTTACAACAAACGTGGAGTACAGTTACACAGGGATAGTGCTAATGAACAGTTGTCAAAGATAACAGATCAATGCCAACAACCGTTACATTTTTTCAGAATTGATCGTTCTGTTTTGTTTTACATATACAGTAGTACTGTACCGAGAGACGTAGGACTGCTCGGATGGCCAGCCCCCCTTGCAGATTATGAATATTATATTTTCGTTTCGGAGGTCTTCCACGGTTTTTTTATTCAATCCAAAAATTATTCTAAAAACATTTCAACAGTATCCAACAATATTTAACCAAATTTCAACCATTTGCAAAAATAAATAAAACTAAATTTAACTATTATTAACGTTATACCAAACTAAGTACAGTATAACTATTCTTAAGTATAACTAAGTATAAGCTCCAATCAATTTCTCGTAGACAAATACCTCGTATAACACAAAAATCATAATACTTGAACAGAAAGAAATACCCGGGCTGTTCTTGTTTAGAATATAATTATTACCTAATATTATATTATTACCTAATATAAATATTAGGTATTATTATAATTATTACCTAATATAATTATTAAGTACCGGGAGCTTTGAATCGTTTTTCGTGACACTCAAATGACAAAACGCAATGTTGAAACAGGTTTAACTTTTCACTTATAACAACAAACAACTATCGCGCTGATGAAGAAGATAGGTTAAAAGACTTGAACGTGTAGTGTATGAATCTATCAACTACAATATACTATAATTTATAGGAAATATTTTTATTTATTTGTGTTGGATGTTTGATCCGATGACTTATTTTACGCTTTTACGAAAGGCCGAGCCATGTAAGTATGATGAGCCAATTTACTAAATCTGAGGGATTGAGCTGCGAAGCCAACTTAGAGGACAGTTTAGGGGGAGACAGCCCACCACTGGAAGACCAGCTACTCATATACTTACAGTTTTTTCATGGACTTACTAACTTCTGATGTAATTTAGATTTGCTGGAAAAGCTACTGACTTTTGAAATCGTCCAACTTATTACGGGAATATTTAAGTAAACTACTAATAATTCATGAAACGTATCGCGGTAAGGGGTTCACAAGGAGGAACTCATTAGTGGTGTTGGTAGGTCGGACACGAACTCTGGTCGTGTTATAATCATCTTGAGGGTTCTATGATTAGGATCCTATACTCTGGTGTATGTTGCAAATCTATATATATATATATATTCTATTACACAGCTAACATTCAAAATTAATCATGAGGAATGGACTGATTCCTTTAAAAATAAAAACACTGGCATTTAAGTCACAATATATAGCTTATATAAATTTTAAGCACCATTGAAGCGTGATAATTTTTTTAAAGTGGATAAGATCTAGATTAATACAAGCTAATTAGCTTATGCTTGTATAGCTAGCAATAAAAATAGCAATAGCAATAAGTTCAATATAATACTGTTTAAAAAAATAAATTTGTGATTAATTATTTTTAAATATTATGTGTATCATTAATTTAAGGTAACTTTATTTTAGATGTTATAAAGTTTATTCCATGCTACAGTAACTTTTATAACACATGATAAGTATAAATTTAAATAAAACTCATTTTACATGTTTGAGAATATGCAGCCACCATAATTATTGTTGTTGAACAAGAAAAAAGTTTAACATATACTTTTTTGCTTATGCTTAACTACCCTATTAGTAGATATCGTAAACATCTACATATTGTGTATTTGTAGGTATTGTATCAAAATTGGTTTTGAAGTAAGTAACGCTTGTTTAGTAGCCTACTATGTATCAACTAAATGTGTATAATGAGAGAGTGTGAATGAGTGAAATTAGATCTTCAAAGGACGCTAACTTTTAGTCAGATGTTCGATAATTTTTTACAAAAATTTAATTTACGCATACAAGTCTTTCACATTAATATACGTGGAATATTTTGAATAGTGATATTTCGAAGCAGATTAATGTAACTAAAAACACTTTAGTTAGGTAACAACTTTATTATAGATATTTAACCACCAAAAATCCATTTTGGTAAATAGGTGAACACTGTCTATTTAGTGTTAACATTAGGATAATTACTAATTTAATTACATTTAATTTAACCCCGTAACGTTACCTTTTAAAATAGTCTCCGGAAGAGACGACGACGGAGGGAGATATTAGGCTACATTAATTATCTTTCCCAGGGCCTTATCTTCTCAAATACGCTAAACATGAAAGTTGAGACTCATTTTTAGTGGAAATTTAATTTTAGTAATTTTCAAAAATGAAAATGTTATAGCTAATGTGCACTATTTATCTTCGCTATATCGTGACTGATCAAACGCAAATAAGATAAACTACTTATTATTATTTATAGGTAGACTAAATTAGTTAAGCTTATGGAAGAAAATAATATAACTACAGTGTATTACTCTACATAAGATAAAAGACACAATTGATGGAAGTGATTTATTAGCGAATTTCCCATAGGGAAGAAGCTATTAGGTAGGTCTCATGGCAAGAGTTAAGCCCGAGACCATGTTTTTTTTTCTTCTTTAGGTGCCCAGAGACAAAAAAATAGTCGTTAAAATTTATATTATATATATATTATATATATTTTTTTGTTGTTGTGTGTGTGTGTGTGTGTGTGTGTGTGTGTGTGTGTGTGTTTTGTGTGTCTGTGAACACGATAACTCTCGTAAAAATGTATCGAGACCAAATTTGGTAGAGACGTGTATTCCTACAAATGCTCGGACGAGTTCGTAAACCAGACATTTCGGTCAATGGGAACGGGTAGTTTGGGTGGTTTTGTACCCCAAAATGGGTTTTTTTGCGTTTTTCACATGTAGTTTAAAAAAATCTAATATTATATTTCACCATTGGAATCAGCTTAAAAAACTACACAATTAAGTTCCTTAAAGTTTTTCTCTATCTTCAACGGTTACCGAGATATAAAAAAAATCTAAACACAGTACGTTGTATTTTGAGGCTCCAATGTTAATCTTATGGAGGATTAGGAAAAATTAATTTTTCACTTATTATCTAATACTTTTGGATGAAACTTGATATTTAGCTTCATGTGGTTGAGATCCATACATTTGTGCTAAAAAATCATAGTTTATGTATGTGTTTATCATGGCAGCAAACCTGCATACCCTTTTCTCATGTGAATCATATGGAGAATAGGCAAACTCCTTTATTTATGGACAGATGTTGATTAAAGTTGGTATAAATGTTAAAAATAAAATCTATGGATAAATGTGCTACTTTAGTGTTCCTCACAGCAGCAAATGCTCACTCTATGTTAATCTTTATGGAGAATAGGCAAACAATTCTCATGTTTATTGACAGATTTTGCCCAAACTTGTCATATATTATTATTATTATTATATTATTGATTTGGGAATTCGCTGAGTACGCAGGTCTGCTGCGACGGAGGTATTTTTCATATGTACTCTATTTTGGAAACAAATATGAGGTGGAAAACAGTAAAGTTTAACATTTTATTAATTTTTCTCTATCTTATTTTTTGTACATTACTTTGTATAACTCGGTTAAATTAACCATCTATAGATTTAAACTTTAAATGAATTCCAGTTTTCAGTAGACAATATTTACCCACACAAATTAATGTATATCAATTATGTAAGTGAATAAGAAAATTGAATTTCCAAAGGAAAACTGTTATCGATTTCTTGAGTACTATATTTTTAGTTATTATGAAAATTTTAATAAGACTTAAGGCTAACAATACATGCTCGCATTATTGCCACGAAGGTAATGTCATGTTGGTATTTAGAATGTCGGACGCATCCTGGCATTAAACGAAGAATGGAGCGGCACCGATTATACGTAGATAAAAGCGTAAACTAGATCAAATAGTTCGGGAGAGATGTTAACACCTATTATTTATTACCGAAATTATTGAACATGCAACTTATTTAAAAACCTTTATAAAATTGATGATTTTACAGATATGTTCATGATTGACATAATTTGTTTTATTATTCGTTGTTTTTTAATCCTGAAAATAGGTTCAAACGACAAAGGTTATCGTTATTGTAGTTTCATAAATAACTCAAGGAAGAATGAAGACACCAGCCGGTGTTGAAGGCGTCGTAATACTTCATAGAGACAGCAAAGTAACCCGGAAATATCAGATTTACTCTGGCCTTATGAGTTTTCAAAAGAATGAGGAATTAAGTCCAGTGAACCCTACGTGGGTATAAGGACTGCGGTCTACCCCTCAAAAGATTTGTAAGAGATCCCCAACTCGCTTCAAAATAACTCTAAATCAACTTTAGAGTTTGTGAATTAAATTCCTCTATTACCGTTGGAAATACCTTAATAATGGCTTAAAGTATATTTGTTGTGAAGTTGCATGTAACGGTTTTACTTGAGATTAACGTTGTGATCGATTTGGTCTAAAATAGGTGGAAGAGTAAACACAGACAATTATATTTCATCCCACAGTGAGTATATTCCTTATGTTGCTCATTGAACCACGTTGGTGTACTAGGTATCTTTAATTTAACCTTAAACGTCGAGGAAGAAAAGAAAAAGATTCGAACCTTTGCTTCTTAAGAGGTGCCTTAAAGGATTTTTCGGATTAATCAGATGTTCTTGGCCGGGCTCAACAAAACAGTGTTAAATCAAAATTTATAATCAGTGGTGTTTATTTAACAGGTTGCTAGTTAGATGCACCCCTAGGTATTTAAATCCAAAACTATCTGTTTTATTCTTTTCTGTTTTATTTTTATTTTATTGGGAATCACCCAATTATTCCCTGTTCAAATTATTATTTGAATCGCTCTACTATATGATTTATCCATTCTCCTTTATCCTCACATTTTTGTTAGAATCTAAATTTTACAAACGCACGAATTCCAGAGGAAACGTTGCGTTTCCTTTATAAGATTTATTTATTACAACAAAAATGTGTCAAGACAAAAGGGGAACATTTCCTTACAGGTCGGAAAGCTGCTGGGTAAGTCTGACAGTCAATTTATACCAACAATCTATCTTAGCAATAAACCCTTATCAATAAACTTTCTGTCATTTAAACCTGAACCAGTGAGTGACGACATGAAAAGATATTTTCATTTTTTGCAGTTAGTCAAGATGTATTATCTCCCGTAGCAGCAGACCTGCGCACTAAGCGAGTTTATATTGATTAAGGAATTACTCGACATGATACTAAGTATTATTTTCATCATAGATTAATGATAGATATATAAGGAAGGGATATCAATAATTTACTAATTCTCCATAAGAATAACATGGGGAAAGAGTTAGTAGGTTTCTGTCACGAGAAACAAATATATTATACATTATAAGAGAGCTATACTATGTGTGTACCTATCGGAATATTGATGTAAGAGGGTGTATTTCAATATTTAATTGGCCTCGTCCTAGCTAACTACCACTTACTCTAAGAAGGAAAAAAATATATTGATACTCCAAGTACATTATTAAATTGCCAACTCCACTTTATCTATATTTACTAGTGAAAGAAAAAAAACAGCGAAAGAGAGAGAAGAAACGTTTATGAACACATATATTTATCAAAGCCTATTTAGTTAAACTTATTTTATTTCCTTCACTACGCTATTGGTTCACGAGACTATTATTTGAATATCGGATATGAATAAACGTTATACAAGTTAAAAAGTTTGAGTTAATTTTTGATAACCATGACATTAATTTCACTATGATTGCTCGATGTGATTAAAAAATAAATAAAATATACAAAATACCTTTAATTGGTGTATTTAAAACTACTTTTTATATAATTGAAATAGAATAAAGACTGAAGAATGTAATGTTACACTCTGCCATATAACCATCTATAAAGCTCGAGTAGTTCTCGAGTCCAATCTCAAGTCTCACAGGAATGCACTATCTCGAATAATACAAGAACCCAGATGTTGTTTTGTAACAGCGTGACTTTTTATTTTTACTAAATTCTGCTTGAGATGAAAATTTTAGCTCATTAGCATTCAACTTTAATGAGATTAATTTAAAATAGACTTTAGAAAATATTGCATTTTGTTCCTGGTATATTTGAGAAAATACGAGGTTTTAAAGTATACTTTACTGACGATAAAATGGTTCTGTTACATATTTCCTCTAACCTACAATATTTGAACTTAAAATATAGTTTCAGTCATACCTTGTTCTATAATATTTTAAGCAATTTTTGTATGAACCCGTTTCAAAGATTAATGGTTTAAGTTGTAAAATTTGCTGTAAATTTGCAATTGAAAATGTAATCTATATAAGTTTACATACATTATTATATAATGATTCAACAGCTGCACATATTTAAAAATAGTATACGAATAAACACTCAGAAAAATATGACCCATAAGATTGTAAGCTTAAATCCTTTTATTGTATTTACGGTTACAAGTTCAAAGTGATAACGGGAAATATTTTGGGAATTATTTTGAGGGAAACGAACCCCAATTCAAAGCCTGAGGTTCAAATATAAACATCTAAAATTATATATAACTAAAGCAGTTGGTGGTTACTTGTTATAAGTTGAGCAGCCCGAGGGCCACGGAATATTCTGGCCTCGACGCCTTCACCCTTCAGCTTCAGAGGTACATCAAAACATCTCTAAAATAAATTTATCATGTAATTAAAACGTTCAAACCTACTCAATTTTAATCCTCAGTAATTTACCAGGCAGTTTCTGTGAAATTCATTAAATGCTGCCGTCCATTAAAAACCCGTTGTTCAAAATTATTTTATTAAATTTCCCAGAGAGTTAATCAACTGGCATGACTGCTCCATATATTACGGATTTTAATTGAATTTTTTAATTAAATTGTAATATAATAACGTATATCAAAGCATTAGATAACTGAAACAATAATTGTTCTTTCATTATAATCTGTTTGAACTAGTTGGTTATATCAAAACAATTCCTCTATTAAAATTATGTTTCAATAATTTAATAATCTGTCTACACACTAATACTACAAAAGATATACACAACTATTTAAATGTGGTTGAAAAATATGAATTAAATATGATTTGTGATTACGAAGAGAAATGTGGAACAAAATGTGAGTTTATATTTTAGTACGCAAACATGGATTCCTATTGAAGTCACTAAAGAGACAGAAATTGAATTCTAAAAGGTTATAAATGAACAAATGAAATAGATAAATCACTGAATGTAAGAACACCCTGGGTAGCCGGCACGTAGGGCTCTTGAACAGTAACAATGGAGAGGATATAAATCTTCATCCTCGAGATAGGTTCGACATGGAACTGGATTCTTCTTACTTTTGTCAAAAAACACACGAATTGTATTCCTATTTCTGTCAACTAATAAAGAAAAGGGTGAAATTGTTTTTAAATATTGTTATTTTCAACTATAAAGTACATTTAAGAATATCATATTACTACTGACGAGGAATTTAAAATGAGAAATCGAGTCAGACTAAATTTATATCTGTTAAAATGTTGTATTCAAAGTACAACAGAACTGCAACAGATGTAGTTAATTCATATGAATATTTGTACAAAAAATAATTAGTCATTATTTTCATGTAATTTGTGAGAAAGATTTAGCTTCGTGGTAAGATGAATCACCACAAAACATACCCTGCAGATGTATAGTTTTAGTTTGATTGAAATACGACGTTCATTGCCAAAACGAATGTACAAACAATTTAGCTCAATTCGTTTTCGACGAGAACTCATAAAGACGGTGTTCTTAATTACTTTAATTAAGACATCATTAATGATTAGTGACTGTTGTTGAGGCACCGTGGGGAGCCTTAAACTCTCTCAGCAGGTTACATAAAACAGCCCGTTAGTCTGAAACTGTATATATTTTGAAGTTAGACCATTTAGTGTTTTCAAGCTTTTTATCAAAATCAAGCAAACTTTAATAATTAAAGTTGGTTTATCAAATATTTTATTTCTGAAAATATATTCTTATGGTTAAAATATTTTAGAGAATTAAACGTGAGGTAAAGGTGTCTAGGAAAATAACCCTAGGTTTTTGAACAATAAGTTCAAACAAGTTCTTAGATTGTAAAGATGTAGGTTGTAAAAGCTAGGATTAGAGCCGCTTTATGTCAGGACAGACATATTTTAAGGCATAATCGGTATTTAACCTTTAATATCAGATCAATACTATTGTTAAATTTTATGGAAAGGTGAGTTTTTTAGTGTAAATTTTCCAATACGCATAAAATTCTATCTAAAAAAGAGTTGACAGTATTTATTTAACGGTAACTAATCACTTAGTAAAGTAAACTGTATCAGTGGACTGACACATAATTTCTCCCAATAGCAAATTTAAAAATGTCAATCTGTAACTATCATATTCTTTAAAGTTTATCTAAATGTCATTTAATAGTTTATTGTTTCAAAAATAATCAACACATTTTTGAAAATAAAAAGAGAAACAAGGTTAAATTTATTGTTGAATTTGTCTGGGGGAACACCTCCACTCCGGTATTACCAAGCTTTTTTGAGTGAGTAATGTTGGGTGATTTCGAGTAAACTAGTTTTAAAATGAAAAAAATAGCATTGGGCTTATGAAGATTCTAAGAGAAAAAAAATAAATCCAATCAGTTGTAACAAGAAAGTAGATTTCAGTTTTAAAAGGTATTGAAAAATGGTGACATATGAGTTACGGTAGGATTTTAAAAAGGTTTCAGACATATATTTATGATAATGCAAAAATCAAATTAGAGAACAAGTTGCTTTAAAAGGGTGTTTTTATTTTTAGTATATAGTGTAAAATTTAAAACTTTAAATTCTAGTTTTTATGAAATAAAATGTTTTATGTATCCAATCGACCATCATTGATAACTTTATTGAGAACAATGATAACTTGTTATCATCGAAATTTTTGAAAGATGCATGTACAAATTTGACCTAAAAGGTCAGTTTGCTGTAGGCCTACCTACAGTTGATATCCCACAGTATAGTGCGTAATAATGAAATGTACAACCTAGACTTACGTTTACACTAGTATACATTTTCTGAATGAAATAAAACCTATTTTATTAAAAATTAAAACTTTGTTTCGTAACTTAACTTATTAACGTTCAATAACTCGACAACAAAAGTTCAGAAAGGGTTGTTATTCTGAAGCTGAAGTAATTTTGTCAATGGCTAAACAAAAACGAACAAAAGTTTATTTTAAGCGGAAAGTTTTAATTATAAAACTCCTACAAGATGAACGACTTCTCATTTCAAACTAATGGCCAATAATGTCCTAATGTTGTTACTATTGTTACTTTTATTGTTATTTTTAGTAATCCTTTGAATGTTTATGGATTTTTTATATGTTCATATTTATATTTGAAACCAACCATTTCGTGAGTATTTTACGGTGAATATGAGTGAAGAGGGGAGTGCGGTAAGTTTAAGTTTAATGTGTATGATGACCATTAGCCTTGTTCCTATCAAATTTAAGCTGTTCATTGCCTAATGAACGATGACGTTTCTTGATAAAAATTATGTATGATTATATATGATTGCAATCCTTAAAGTAAACAAAAGCTTATCACTGTGTTTCCAAAGCCTCAATCATAGCAAATAATCTACATAAATTTAAAATGGATTAGGATACTTAGGAAAGTCATTGATGTTAGTTTTATTTATGCTGTGTATATCTTCACAACTTGATTAAAAATAAGCTCATAACAACTCTACATTTGTTTGGAGTGTATTTTATTCCCGAGCGGAGAAAGTCTCAGTGGCAGATACGAGTTTTGAGTGACTATCATCCAACAAAAGTACAAGTTTCACCCACTTGAAAGTTCCAGACCTCCTTCAACAGTCGAGCACTTCAATAACCTGTAGACAGTCGCAGCTAAGAAGAGGTTAACCTTGTTCATCTTGTAGAAGTTGGAAGGAAGTTTCACTATACAGATAAAACTAAATTCTCACAGTGAGATGTTAGCACCCTCCAGGTGCTAACATTGTAATAATTACCAATTACTATTTCAAGAACCATATTTTAATTTACTACTATTCCTTACGAGTATTGAAAAATAGAACGTCTTTACCTAATAACAATTTTTTACCGGACAGATGTTTCATAATTAACCGTTCATGAGTTATAACATTTCACTGAACAAGCAATAAATGTAAAAAAATATAAATAAGTAAGTATATTAAATTATGAAAATGCAGCAATAAACAGTTACGTACAGTATTAATTTTTTTGCAAAAAAGAAATCAGAATGCTACTATAAGTGTTAGTCGGACTGGAAAAATCCTGGCAAGTCAAGGTGCGGGGACAAAATAATTCCCATCCTCCTTTTAAAGTACAAAACCTGATTGCTTCTACCTGGCCGGTTGGTCCTTAGGCTCCCTCAGGAGGCTCCTAGATGACCATTATTAATCCTAACTAATGAGTGTGCCAGTTGAACACTTCGCCAGAACCCAAAATCATGTGTGCCAATTCGACTACGGTCGGGGTAGTGAGGTATGTTGTATAAGGAGTAGCGAGTAATATTTCACGTCTTCGCATCCCCTGTTGTGGTTGTAAGCACCCTAAAATAAGTTATAGTGAGATCACGACACGACGAACGGCAGAAATCATTTTGTAAAAGTAATTGTGTTCTAGGTTTTTAACGTGTCTCATTCGAAATAAACTCGATTCAGATTTGATTACATTACGTTGAGGAGATTTAATATTGAAACAAATAAGACTAAATCGTTGCGGGCAGATTGCTTAAATTTCGCTTGACATCACTTCAACTTCTAAAAAAATAGTTCCTTAAAGGGTGAGAATCAGTTTATGTTGACGAAACTTCGCCGCTCTACTGAAACGTACAATACGGTATTATTTTTTTGCAAAAAAATAAATTTAATGGATATTGATGGGGTTAAGAGGTATTTTCCATTGTTTCGTTGGAGGGACGAGATTGCTTTAAACGCCCTCTATTCACCACTGTAGAGACTTTGTAACCGAGTTAAACCGAGCGAGAGGCAGAAAATTACATTTCTACCAACATTGAATTCTTTCAACTTCTTTGTTCGTTTTATTTTACGTTTCGTCCATGTGCTGAAACATAATACCACTAAAACGTTTTAAATTTATTTCAAACACTTGTAGGCCGTAGACACCGCTTAAGAATTCAATAAATTTATATCATCAGCCAAAGATTAAACATAAGCTGAGAATCATATGAACGAGTTCATAAGTCAGTCAAAACTGTAACAAAAATGTTACAGTGCGCAGTGCAAAAATGTGCGCAGTGGCGCGATCTTGTAGTCTTGTCACTAAGTCTGAAGGGAATGATTTCAGTTATTCTAAACACCTGTTCTTATAACCAAACTATGACGTCACTAATCAAATGATGTCACTGTTTCAAATTTTGGTCGCGCAAATTGCTAACACCACCGTAGAGCTAAGACATATCCATGTCAATTTTTTTAATTCAAAGCCGCTTACTCTAAAGGGAGAGGTGTCAAGTGTCGGAAGTTTAACAGTAAATTTTAATTCGCATGTAAAATGTGTGTTTTTTCTCTGAACATCTGCAATTATCGGTTTTCACTTTTGGAGTGGCCGAATAAACCATGAGTTGTTATTGACGATGTATTTGATTTTACCAGAAATGTTTTTTTTTGTATCAGGAATTTTTACCTTACTCTTCTTCACGAAACTGTTGTGGAAACGAATGCAAAAGAGATTTTTTTCTAAGAATATGTTATGAAAATTATAATATTTATATGTGTGTTTATAATAATATAATATTGATAAGTTTTATGTTTTGAATTTCTTTTATTTTTAGAGGAAACTGTATGATTTCATTTTTAATAAAATAACTTTTATAAACAACTGAGTACGCCAAAACTGACTCAGCTCTGTTGCTAAATCAAATCCTTCTGCACTCTGCACTCTAGATCTTGTCAACGTATTTTTCGACCAGAAAATGGTCTTAAGAACTTATTGATAGCTTATTCGTATCAGGTGATATGTATTTTTGTGTTTTGCTGTGATGTGTATTTTAGGTAATAAGAAAAATTTTAAAATTTTGAATTAATCAGAACTAATAGGAGATAATGAGTTTTATTATTTTCAGTTTTCATGCGTCAAAATGAATGCTTGGAACGGCTTGGAATGTAAAATAAAGAAACCGATGACAAGTTTTAATTAATTTTGATTTTTAAATAGAATTCAATGATAGTAAAGTTATGTTAGGCCTATTCATTAATATGGGAAAAGCTGTTCAGTATTTTACTTTCTACCGTTGATCGTATTGTTTTTATTTTATATGATGATCTTTAAAGTATACAAAAGTGGCAGGTAAAACAAATCTTTAGAAGATAAAAATTAAAACAAAAACCGTACAAAACTATTTGAAGTTGGGTATGATATTTTAGTTTTTAATTTGAAATCTCATACTCGTGAAAATGCCGATAAAAATTTTACAGGTTTTAAAAAAATAGCAAAAAATAAGAAAACGCAGAAGAACTCGCGTTTGATATTTAAACACATTAACATGACAAACGGAGCCATTAGAGTGAGTTACAATGTTTAAATCTCGCTGCGCAATTTAATGAGTCCACTTTCACATTACCTTTGCCACATGTACTTTGTACAGTGTGAATAGTTTCACTCCACTTTATCCACTTTAGTATTTAATGTTAATATTTTATTTAGTCAAACTTTAATTAATGAAAAATTAAAAATTGGTATTCCACCATTTAAACAGTAACCATGCCGAGATTACTTTTGAATAGTTAAATGACAGTTCATAGCATTCAAGACGATTATTTTACTTTCATAGAAAATGTACGATTTTATAGTTGACAAAGTAGGTATTTTTAATTTCAGAAACAATAGACGTTTGAAAATCATTGCCGCATAACTGATATTCCGGAGCTCAAATTCCACCATTTGAGTAGAGTTTGGTTCAGCCGATTACTCAAATTGCAATTTACTTAGATATCACTCAAAAGGCATGGTAAGCATTTTACTTTCTCGTGCACATAATCTTAATCGTCATGTTAATTCTTTGTTTGAAATTCATTCTTGGTAGTGGTGGGTTTGTGTTAAGGCATATTTAAATTTTTATTGCGGACCTTTTCCATCGCCCCTAATGAAATATAGTTTACAAAGTGAAATATTTTACTAAAAGTTAATTTAGTATTTTAATCCGGTTATTGCAACTTTCACGGGATTGACTACAATATTTAAACTGTTAAAATGTAACTTTTTACTTTGACTAGTCACAGACACTTGTTGTTAGAATTCCAACGACCGTCAAAGACGATTAGTATACATAGTGCAGAATAAGACGGTATACAGCCGAAAATAAAAAAAGTATATAGCACTAAAAAAATTAAAAATACCAATTAACAATCGTTACGCACAAAAGAAACAAACCAAGTCACCAGGGCTCACGAAGAACTGGATTGGAGATCGTTAGTGGGCGTGTCCCTTGAGCTGGCGACACTAACGCCGAAAACAAAATGGCGTACTACGGGTATGAAACTGAGGAATAGGGAAAACAAATAAGTATATCTGTTACTAGAAATATTATAACTTCCAATGAACATTTTCATTGTACGGTATGTTAACCCGTAGTAAGAACCTGAGAGGCAGTAGGTAAATAAGAAGTCAAAAACAGATGGACTCACATTGTCCGTCGAGTTTTCCATTGTCTGTATTTCAGGGCTTTACAGTGGCCATTTTGTTTCCGGAGCTAGCTTTTTTGGTGCCTAGCTCTGCCGTCCACTGGCAATCTTCATTTCAGTCAATCCAGTTCTTCTTGAACCCTTTTGTCGCGTGGAAGTGTTTCGTTTCTTATGTGCGTGACTATTATTGCTTGGTTTTGTTAGTAAGGTTTTTGACTGCTTTACTCATTTTTGTTTATTGTTGTTAATTTTTTTAGGCCCCAGCTCACTTGAGGTTGGGGTCAGACTTAAGATTCACGCAATAACAATCGTAGTAAAATACTATACAAAGTAAAAATCTATTATAATAAAACGCAAAGTCGTTTCTTGTGAATCCCCTCCGTTAGGGCCGAAGGAATTTTATTGCGTGTGTGAATTTATGCGTAGCTGTTTTATTTTTTTTATCGTGAAAGATGTATGGTGCTTTTTGCAGTTTTTGATTAAGCTTTTTTACTTAGCAGATCTAATTGCCATTATCAAAACTTGATAGAACAGTAAGACGCCGATACAGAAAAAAACTAAAGCGGGTTCATTATCCCCCTAAATTGCAATGCCAGTCAATGAGGCTTACGTTATAATAGACGTTTAGCGAACACCGATCAACGTAATTAAAGTAATTGTGAGCGAAGATAAGGAAGTGGGGGATAAAGGGATAGTTTCTAATGAAGCTTAACTGAGCCAAAATTGGATCCAGCTCTTTTACATGCCTTAATTAAATTTTAAGTTAATTTTAAATTATGCACGTTTAAATCTACATGCAATGACGAATTTTAATTGCATAACAATACGTTGATTAAAACACATCTGCAAACACGCTAACTACTAAACCGATATAAAATTCCAAAACTTCTAATGTGGTTGAAGGTTTGAATGTAGTTTAGATATAAATATATTTCTTTATTTTATACAAATGTAAAAATATAAATATTGGTCGTTAAATTATTACTCTTTGGTAAGTACTTGAACTGAGTTATGAAAATTTATTTTGGAACCAAGACTATGTATTATACAAATAATAGGTTGAATACCTTCTTAACTGCCCCTTTATAATATTTGTAAAATACTTTTTGAAAATATTTTAATTGATCCCTTCTTAGCAAAGGTTAAATTAAAATATTATTAACGACCCAAAAATTAAAATAAATTATAAATTTAAAAATATTGAGAAGGGAGTTGAAGAATAAACTGACGATTTATAAATTGAATTTATAGAGTTCAAAAGCAAATACAATTTTATAAAATCAGACAAAACAGGATAGAGGTGTGAATAAAATGGCGTTTCAAGATGGCGGAAGCAATCTTCTTCATCGACGAGTTGGCCTATTTTTAGTTTAAATCGAACTCTCATCAAATTTAGGCAGTTCTTTTTGGAATATTAAACTTAGCTACCTCTTATCAAACATGAATGGATTTTAAGAAACATAAATAATAATAATATTATGACTGAAACAAGTAAAAAGTACTGAACGTCATCTGTTGAATAATTAATAAGATTTTGCACTAACAATAGTTGCAAGAGGTCATACTATTATTTTTAAACTACCATCGTATTTACAAAAGTTGACATAAAAGGCGTTTTGAAGAATTTTGAAGGTGATTTGGTAGCTGGTAATTTGGTAGGTAATTTGAAGAGTTTTGAAGGTAATTTTGGCTTTGGCGAGGAAGTGTTGTATGTTCTCAATGTCCACCTGTGAGGGATGCCCTGGACCCAGCCAGGATTGTCGTCTTCCTGCGGTAGACAATCGTCGTGTCCTGCAGGCTCGGCGATCGCTGATCCGATTGTGAATTCCCTCTCATCAGGAATTATTTACGTAAAGCACTTCTTTCTATGAATTCTTTCCTTGTGACTGTACAGTATTAGACCTAAAAGTATGCCTTACTTTTGAAATATCTAGCTTTAATATCGTAAGAACAAAGTTTATTGTTGCAGCATTACTGGGTTACACGAAATTTTTAAAATAAGTTTGAGGTGTCAAATGAAAGGTAAAATGATTAATCCATCTTACATGATAATTTTTCTATTATTTTTGGGAAGAATATAATTAACATGATTTTTATCCGATGGTTAAAAAGTCAAACAAAAATCTTTTTTATGAAATAAATGGAAAATGTAATTCCTAAGAAAGCCATTTTACGTTTACTTTTAATTTGACTCGTTAAACACATTTTTACGACCATTGAGTAGTCACTGATACTGGCATAAAAATAACATTGTTCTTATGAGAATAAAATCCAAGATTAAGGAAGGATTGCAGATTCATAAATAAACTATAAAATAAAACTAGTTCAACATTTTTAGTTTTAAATATTAAAATAGAGAAATCTATTAAACAATCTAGACTTAGCTCTCAAAATATCCACGCCAGTTAGTATCTACTATTTTACTCAGTCTCCGAATATTTCCGTTATGACACAAAGCTTTGATACTGCCCCATAATGATGAAATCTCTATACATCGGCTGAATAAAAATGCAAAAATATAACAGAAAAATATATTCTAATTATAAGTACTATATTCGGAGGTTAAAGTAGCTAAACGGTAGATTATGTCAAATCCGTGAAGATTCGCAAAAATAGTGAACGAAAATTGCGGTTGCAACTTTAATTTAGAATTAAATGTATTTTATTTTTTCAAACTAATTTAAACTTTATTTTATAGCCTGTAACAAGTTACTCATGCTATAGTTTGTTTGAGTTCTCTCTTTCAGCAAATTTACTATAGGAAATAGAGCTATTACCGAGGTATTCATGAAATACATAGACCTGGGACCATTTTTTTCGTTTTTAGGTCCCCAGATGCCGAAAACATCATTAGTTTGTGAATTTAAATGTGCTGAAAAATCTATTTTTTGGTTCCTAAGGGCAGAAAGTGAAGCCAATACGTTCTTATGGAATAAATTGGTATAATTTCCTTATTATTTCGAATAAAACATTGTAACAATACCTGTTATTGTTTCTGGTACATCTACTTAAGGCCTTAGGTATGTTAAAAATATGTTATTAGTTCCTAGCGTCTTCAACTCAGACACACATTACAGTACTTAATTCATTTTATACATCACTTGTTAAATTAAATTAATTTTTAAAAGAAGCCCGTAACAAAATGTAAATATTACAAAATAATCTTAAATGTCAGTATGTCAGATTCAGAAACATACGCACATAGGAAATGTTCAAAAGAAATAATTTGCGGAAAGCTTATTTACAGTCTTATTCCTTGATTAAATTTACACAGAAAGTTCGTATTCTACTCAAATGTATTCAAGTTGTAAGTAGTATAAAAAGAACGAAAATCTAAATTAGGAAAGCTTACGAAGAAACAAAAGAAGAGAGATAAATTTCAAATAAAAGATTGAACAGAATCGCAGTATCTTGGAGAACACTTGAGAAAGTAACAATGGAAGATATAAATCCTAATCCTGGAAATAAGTTCCGTGCCTCGAAATGACCTTTTTTACTATAAATAATATCCGTCTCCTACCCACTGTTGCTTATTCATAATCTTAATCAACATGTTCTGTGGAATATACACCATCCATAGTTCAGTTAAATATCTACGCACATTAAATCTCTCCATCAAATTATGATTACAGCAATTATTTACGTTTGTCACATGGAGTATTTTAACGTAAAAATCACAATAAAGAGACTAATGACGATATATATTATATTTGACGAAGAATGTATAGTAATGACGATGGTTGTTTGAAAATATCAGTCTAGAAAAACCTGCAGAATTTAAATTCAAAAATAATATGTTTAAGAAACTTCAGCAACCTAGACGCAGCCACACCACACGCCTGCACCATATCACCAGCCACTGGCTTTGTTGACCTGAATTTCCTTAACTAACAAGTGACCGTGCTTTGTTGATAGAATCAGTTTCCACCAGTGATATAATATTCCATATATATAATATTCAGTATCAATATTCTAATATTTAGTAATATAATATTCTTTTAGGTTTCCTACGTAAACCTAAAAGAAATACAATATAGCATACAATAAGCCTAAGATGCCAATTTCCTAACTGGCTGTCTCGATGAATTTTTTACTTAGTTAACAATGTATCATAAACCGCTTAAAAAACAATGCTGAAGTTGGTACGTGATTGATAAATTTTACACCGTGTAGTTGCTGCAATTTTGAAATTGTTCTTAGGCCTAGTATAAATTTAACCTTTCTATACCTATACTGAGCGTTAGAGAGTATAGAATAGGCTACTAATAGTAAATGAATAATAAATAAATGAATAATTATCAATTAAAAAAGTCAGACAGAAGGGATATTAATTTTTTTGTATATTAAAATTGTACAGTGTATATTACACGAAAAAATATAGGATTACCTATATCTAGGATTACACGAAAAAGAACTGATATACAACATCGTAAATAAAAAAATCACAAATAAACCATACCAATAAGTGCGTATTGATAACAATGTAAATTATATTGTTTACTTGTCGTTAATCTCATCTTCTGCTTGAATTTATTGTCGTGGATATAGGCAGTAATTTAAAGTAACTGCCTATTTTTAATGTAATGTTATATAGTATAACAATCCGTGGAGGGTTTGCAAATGGTTAAATCGATGTGAGAGTTCTCCAAGCTGCAGCGAGGTCTGCTAGCTGGAGGCGTTGCAGCTATCCTGCTGTGGAACACGAAATATCACATTCATTCATACGAAACCTAAAACCAGAGTCGTAAATGATTATGTGCATATATCCTATTGGTGAGTATATATTTTTAGATTATGCAGATTCAGTCAATGTAATAATACCAGAAAGGAATGGATGTGCAAAGAAATAGATAAAACCTGATTTTAAACAAAATATGCCTTATTCAAAGGTTTTACCACACAGTGAAAGCACAAAAAATTGTTTATTTTATTATACTGTATGTGAACATATTTTGTTCTATAAGTTTACGCAAATTTTTTTGTTTTTAGTTCTCATGTAATTTGGGCACTGAAAAAACTTTAAAGTTTATGGTGCGCTATTGAAAACACTATTCAAACTAAATATCGAAAACATGAAAATACTGCCTAAAAACTACTATGTTCTCGCGATGAACTCATTCCTTGTTTACAGATATTGAACCAAAACGATAAAATTTGTTGGATTTTGAAATTGTATATTTCATTGTCCTCCTGTATCATCTGTTAGTATCAAATGTTTTAATTAATATGGACGACATCGATTTATCTTTGGTAAATATTTTAAATTGTAGTGTTTATCACTCAGACTAAAGTGTATTCTTGGCTTCGCTTCGGGACACAAATAATAAGTATTAAAATAATATTCTATTAGGTTTACTTAGGAAAATATTTTCAGAGAATTTTCAATGACCATTTAATATCATTTCAGATCAAATAAATATCAACTACAAACAATAAATATCAATTTACAATGAGTGGTGATACAGAACCCACAGTTTACAACAATCGGTGTTTACAGGCTTCACCAGCAACCTGCCAAGTGCTCACAATAGTGTGATCCTCAGAGTATGAAGTTATAGCCGGATTATTAGCTCTTTTGTTAAGTATTGAACATTTTTAATTAGGATATTTTAGGGAAAATATTTAATAAACTGTAACAACAACAAAATTTATATTAACACAGTATACAATGATGCCTCGATCAAGTTTTAAATATGAAATGATTAATATTATAATAATCTAAACGTAACAATTACATGGATTGCAGCTGTCGTATCTGCAAGAATATTTAATGCATGTAATATTTTTGTAATTATTATTATTTTGAAAATAATTTTTAATGGACTCCGAGTCAGCGATGATCCTGGTTCGAATTCATGAACTGCCAATATTTTTTTCAGTACTGTCCATGCAGTACCGTGTTGGCTCAACCCTCATCCCTCCACAGCATTTACCTGACAAGCACAGATGTATAGTCTATGTTGGTAAAGCAAAGTAAAGGTTAAAGAGGTTGCCACTACCGAAACGATTACTGTATATATGTGAAAAACTAAATCTCTATTTAACAATATCAACAGTTATATGAAAAAAGTTATAAGGAAACAGCTTTAACGTGACTTATGTGTTTATTTTGAGACTCTGACGGAAAATGAACAAAATAAATATATGATTGGTAGTAAGTGTATACAAAACAAATGTTAAAATAACTGTAAACTGAAATCTCAATGAGTAATCTTACTGGAAAATGGAACTCTCAATCTTTTGCCAAACAAGTAGATGACACCTGCTACACTGTTGGCTAAACTGTTGAGCAAGATTAAGTTGTTACAACTGGCTATTAATCAGCTGATGATTTCCATTAGTCATCTGTCAGCTCTCACAATCCAAAGTCTCATTTACTACAGCGGATCTATTCAGGACGGTTTCTGAATCTAATCGATTTTTTATACGAATCATATAAAAGGTGGGTGTACCGACATTATATGATCATTGGATTGAAGTATTACCAGGTATTCCAAGTATTTGAATTAAGAAGTATAATTAAATTAAATAGACAGTAATATTGAATACTTTTCACTTTAAAATTATTAAACTTCATCATACTTATTATCTAGAAACTGTAAGGAAAATACTTTGTAAGGAGGTTTAAGGAGGGACGAAGGTCTACAACCTGAAATTCTGAAATAAGCCATATTCTTGCGATTTTCTAGTATATGAATATTTGTAAGGTGGATATGGGTTTGTTCAGAGAGAAAAGTTTATACTGAGAACAGTTGATCCGATTTTAAACATTTTTCTTGCTTAGCTTTCACACTCTTGAATTAGTTTAAAAACCATCTCTTGTCTGCACATTTAACACATAGATAAAACCCCCGTATGAAGTAATTGAACCACTTAATTGCTTTCAAAAGAATAAGTTTAGTAGAACTCAAAATGAGTGATAATTACATCAAAATTAAAAAAAATATTGAGTTTCTATTATTTTTGAATGTTTAAGTATATAATTAGCAAAATTAATTTTATATTTACATCTTTTCATCAATGTGAACTGACAAAATACAAAGTATATTGTTACCGTACACTAAACTTAGATTATGTATTAATTATGTAATTAAAGCTATTGAAATAAATAAGGTAATGCAGTTGAATAGTTTGTTGAGTATAATAAGTATTTTTTCAGACAAATTAACAAAGTATACATTGCATTAACCAAGTCAACATAGTCATTATATAATTTCACGTCAATATAACGTTTTAACCTGATAAAACAAGGGTTTCTTACAAATCGTATCAAAAATAGTATTAAAATTATTAGTTTTAAGGGAAGGTCTACAACTTTCTTGACTAGGATTTGGATTTTCTTTATGAAAAATAATAGTAAGTTCTTGTTCAAAAAGTTATATGTAGGCTCTATGATACATTTAATATTGTTAATTAATTCTTCATTGTTTACAAAATGACAAAAAGGAGTGTCTACAACATAAAAATAAAAACTTATGTCAAATATTGATAATTAAGGATTAATGTAATAGAGACAGTCGTCGGAAAAAAACTTAAAATCTACCATTCCGCTATTTCAAATAATTAATAATTTCGATCAGAGTTTTATCTGAAAAACAACTTTATTTCTTCTTTTGAACTGTTAAATATACTGCAAACGGATGTTGTAATTAGAAAATGTAAACATTGAAATAGGATGGTCACGGCAGTCTTTCTTCTTCTTTATTTTTGAACTGTCAAATTAGTATTCACAGCAGTTGACATTCATTAATTTATGTTTTCATTCTCTAAAAATGTAAACATTGAATTTAAGTTCAAGTACGAGAGGATTTTAAGGAAATGAGTATGCCTATGTGTTGCATGAGTTAAAATTACCTTTGTATAAAATTTATAGTTTCATTTTTTGCATTCACTTACAACAATAACACAAACAAACATACAGATACACTTTCTTTATATATTAAATATTAATATACATGTACAGTATATAAATTAAACATACCAATCTTTTCTATAAATTTATTTACCATTTTATAAGATAATTTTACAAATAAGATATACAATATAAAACCATATAATAAAGTTTTCCCAACCTTTATAAAACATAAGATTATTACTGTACTTGTGTAGCCCAGACAGTTAACATGAGAGGAACATAAACCATTCAGAGTCGGGTATGCAACTCCGTGACTAGCTCATACGTTATTCAGTATACCGTGCAATGTATACCGCGGGAAAAGGATTGCCTAATGGGCTTCGTCCATTACTAAACAGTTTTTACGTTACGTTTACGTTGTTAAGTTTTTACGTACATTTTAAACGTTTTTTTTGTTTATTGTATTTGTATAAATTTCCTTCTTCTTAGAGTTAGCATAAAGCGTTAGATCAGTTTTCGCTATATTTATCGGTGTAAGGAGTGTTTTTGGATCTGTTTTTATGCTATTCTTATGGGTTTATTTTTCCTCCTTAAGGAGTAAAAGTATCAGAGAGTATACTCTGTCGTGTATACGCAATGGTCTGGATCGAAGATCATTGTATAGCCGAAGCAGCCGGCGGAAGTAATTGTGAAGGAGACGTTAACACGTTATTAAACATGTAAAGTATTTACTTCCCTGTGGAAATAGGTTAGATTATGGATATGTGTGAAAGGAAGGTTTTCAGTTCCTCTAAACAGCTGTCCTCATAATAAAATGACATCACTTCCGTTACACTTGTGTGCAACCCCTCCCCCGCACAACCCTCCCCCTCTTCACATCCACGTCAAAAAATGTAGATACGCCGAGGTTAGTGAATCTCAATGTATCCAAATTTTAGGATAAAATTAACGTGAGTGAGGAATATTAGGAACATTTTCCCAAAGATTTAACTATGAAAAATGTTTAAATAACAGATTTTTTATAAAAGCTAGGAAACAAACGTACACTCCATCTTTTTAATGATTATATTAAACAAATACTATGTATTTACATATTCAACAGTAAATTACACTCAATACCGGTACTA
Source organism: Nephotettix cincticeps (assembly GCA_023375725.1). NCBI lineage: Eukaryota > Metazoa > Arthropoda > Insecta > Hemiptera > Cicadellidae > Nephotettix > Nephotettix cincticeps. The sequence continues at coordinate 36,679,500 of CM041788.1, forward strand.
AAGATTCTCTGATGAAAGTTTATATTTAGTTCACTGAAGAATTAAATAGATTTGTAAACTCACAGAGAAAGAACGTGGATAGACAGCTAAAACGCCTGGACCAACTCACCTGAAAATAAAAGCAAGTTAATTTTAATTAAAAAAACATTTGATATTGTTTCGTAGACATGTATAACATTCTAGAAGGAATTTAACTACCGAAGGAATATAACTACGTTCAGAACCTTCAGAGGGATACGAAATAGTTCAACAATGTAGTATTTATTTCGCATCCTTTAATTTATACAAAATGGTCCGTTATGAGAATAAACCTTTCATAACCAATTTAGTTTGACTGATTGTATTTGTCCATATGTCAATTCCAATAAAAAAATTGTTTGATATTATGTTGATATTAAATTGGGTAAATGAGTGTACGATGATTGTGGTGCGATATTGTAGTGTTGTTGCTGACTAAGGCTGGCTTTTTATTTAAACAGAACTGTTAATTAGTAGCCAAACATTCCATGGTATATCTCATGGACCTACAGTTTAACGTGCAGTCCAAACCATTGTATCTGAATTGCGAACTGGTCTAATTATGTGGATGGTCTTTGCGAATCAACGTAGTATTCAATAGTGCGGACATTAGTACACATAAGAGAACACTACACCAACCGGTCATCGCTTACAACAAACTATCCGATAGTAGTTAATCTGTTTCATAGCTACCTGAATCCAAAAAGTGGTTTTTGGACTGACGTCAGTCTGTATATCTGTGTGCGAATTCCAAGGCCACACTGGTCATCCGATTTCAATCAAATTTGGTATAAAGGTTCACTTTGGCCATATCATCTCGTTTTTTTAATTTTTAAACTTTTTATCTTTAAGGATAAAAACCATAAAGAATGTGAAAAATACAAATCTATTAAAATTGTTATGGCCTTATAAACGTCAAAAATTTATTTTCTGGCAAAACAACAATTTGATCATACAATTTGACTATCACCATTAAAACCGGCTTAATAATAGTCCAGAGATGTAAACCAGAATGTCAATGGTAAACATACAGCAGTACATTGTATGAGAGCGATCAATGTTATTAGTATGGAGACTTTTATATAATCATTTCATTCTTATTTTTCAACCGTTTCTACAGAACTTGGTATTCAGTGTAGGGTCAAAGCACCCAACAAAAGGCACTCAAAACTTTTAGTATTTCCTATGGTAGGGGGTGCCCCCAACAATTTCTAACAATTATTTTAAATTATTTTTTCTAGTTGTTAGTTTCAGAAATTGGGCGATTATTTTTAAGACTATTAATATTAAATCATATTTTGATAAACTTAAATAATATGATACTTTTATTAAGGTTGAATGTGTTTAATTAAATTAGGGGAGAAGGTATGTGTCATTGAGCTGGTACCGTTATTTAATGTGGATATATAATCTACAAAGAGTCTCGTGGAATGTTTATAGGTATAAAATTCAAGAGTTTTTTTTATAAAAAATTATCAATCAGGGGGTCAACTGTTTCAATTTTATATAAAAAATAATTATTAATACAAAGTATAAAGGTCGAACAATAAATAAATAAATTATACTAGCTCAAGGCGACTCTCACGGGTGTGCGAGAGAGAGAGATGTGTGACGGGTCGGCGGGGAGGTGTGCAGCGCACTCAGCTGATGAGCCGACTGACGTCAGAGCAGCGGCCCGTCTACCATCCAGCTCCAGCTGGCAGCATTATTTATAATGACAATTAGAAAGTAAAAGCTTTTATATCTCAACTTGCCTGTGCGCAGTTTCGACTACAGTGACGGAGATACCGTAATATTGACAGACCCTCAGACTAGTCAGATGTGATCGAACTTTGTATGACAGTAGTAGTCAAGCATCTCTAACTGGTTTTGATACAGGTACGTTTGGGCTAGCGGCGGTTTTGGGCTACCACGCCTGTGCGTGAATAGTGGAATTCACGGTTAATAGAAAACACACGTTAGAGATAGTAAACAATAACAAAAAATACTTTAAAATATTTTATTTTACAGTTAATTGAGTCACAATCATTTGTTGTAGAATAGATTGATTACATTTGATTCACAAATGTCAATTGCTTTTGTTTATGATCTCTACCATGTGTCCTCTACGAGTGTTAACAAAATGACAAAGCAACACCTGTTAGGTAATATTTGGAAAGGATAAGGATTAACGCAACAAAGACAGACATCTGGAGAAAACTTAAAATCTACCATTTTCGGCAATACTAATTTCGATCCAGCTGTTATCTACAAACATGAGCATTCTATCTATTTTCTTGCCGATCCGTCGAAATGTAGTGTAACTATATGTTGACATTAGAAAATGTAAACATTGATACCTAGGCATTGATACCATATGTTAAATTTTAGTGTCTACAGATATTGAAATTCAAGTATTTTTATGTTCATATCCTTTGAAAATGTAAACATTGAATCCTAGAACGTTCAAGGGGCGGAGCCCGAGGGATGTTTAAGGAAATGAATATGTCTATGACTTGCATTAAATTATACTTATTATAATTATATTCAATATTTCTTGAGTTTACTTTCCACAACAAACCCACGAACAAACGAACGTACAGAAAACACATCTTCTTTAAAATATCATAGATAAGATCGACTATTTAAACAGTTACATTTAAGAAAATAAAATGTAAACACATATCCTGAACAGCATGAAACAAGAACGTAGGCCTAATTTTCCACACTTAAACCAGAGTTACGAGTGACTACATGTGGTAAGCGAAACATGTGGACCTCTGATGGATTACGCCACTTAGCTAGGACATCAGTTCAACATAGTCACGTACACTGTATGCCATCACGCACATACGCTACCCGTGGTTGTAGTCACACTGCCTAAATACCAGTAATACTACACCACGTATGGTTAGTACAGTAATACTTACTGGCTGGGAGGCTGAGTGGTTATAGTGCCTGCCTTCAAAACTGAAAGTTGCCGGATCGAATCCCGCAAGGGTCTAAACTGGACCTAGTTGTCATTTCGTCATAGGGTTATTAACTAATGATACTTCCTAACAATGTTAGGTAGTAACAAGACCGGGATTTGGAACGTTCACCATCAAAACGTAAAAAAATGTCGAGAGGCGTAGAAAAACATATAACAAAACCAAAACACGGTTTTTGCCTCCCCTTTTTATCACAAGACTACCTGTCTTTTGTTTCAGACTTTTTTATCTACGCCAGAGGCATTTTTATTGAGTTAAGAAGTCATATGACAATTACTCTCTTTTGCAAAGCGGTTCAAACCCAGTTGGACATCCCGGGATTACCAGTAATTTCTGGTTAGACTTAGTGAGCTGAGCATTATCGAATAGCAAGAGCCATAACTGACTGACGGGATTTGAACTCGGGACCTAATGTCCAAGTCTAGTACCCCATCTCCACACCAGCGTGCTCATAGTATCTTGAGGTTAACCTAAAATTACACCAAGCGTAACATAAAGATATTTAAATTTGCATTACGTTGTATTTCGTTATAAAGATTTTTATTTCTTTCCATATTGTGGAACGTGATTCTTCGAGACATTTGTAAGGAGATAAAGTCGCCATCGTACCACCTAGCACGTGTCGCGTGATGTCTACATACTTGACCTGCTTGACATGTCTAGACGTGACCCACCCGCGTGGTCTGAACATATTCTAGACCAAACCTCAAATTCTTATCTATAGTTTGCTTACATACTATAATATCCAATATCTCAAGCATTTTATGCCGTATAATATACGGCATAAAATATAATAATTAGTTTCAATATGATGGGAGCTCTTGTCAAGAGTTAAACAAATATTTATTAGATATTTCAATTAGACTCCATGAACATTTATATAACAATGTACTGTTAGAGTCTCACGACCCTTTCTTACACTTTACCTGGTATAATAATATCTTATAACGGTATCTTAAACTTACTGAAATAAATACATTTTCATTGAAAAACTGTGGAGGCATTTGGCATATTTTCTCAAGTAAATACCGAGATTATGAAAATATTCTAAGAAAAGTAATAATATTTTAACATTTTAATATACTGATAACCCAAATTTATTACTAGTCTGTAATGTAAACTACACTTACATACTCATTTTAAGACATTCTTGTCCCAAATTTTGCAAATAATTATTTTTGTAAATGAAAACAATTCAATAATTTCTTGGAAAGAAAAAGAATTTTTAAAATTGAAGTTAAACTATGCTGTTTCATATGATTTATTAAAAATAAAAAAGAGAGGAATTCACCGAAGTTAATGAAGCAAGATTCCCAATTAAGCTGTTCTCGGCCTTTACACTAAGCGGCACAGACGCCGGCGGCTTGGGTTGCTTCATTATCACAACAGTATAATAACTTTGATACCAAACACCATTGAAGTTATTATAAAATTCTTGAAGCTTTTAATAAAATAATGATTTGTTTCAAACACTCCTTTTTCCACAAGTGCCTACTTAGACAACTTTTGCAAACAATAAAATGAAGATGAAAGAATTTAAATGATAATAAATAATATATAATATATGCAAGTCTTGAACAAAAATCTGTATATAGAATTTTTGCATTTATAAGATTAAAAGGTACAATATTAGTTTTGCTTTGAATGAAGTCATATTATAAAAATTTATTTTTAAAATATACCAACTTTATCAACATGTGTATAAAAAGGATTTTTAATCTATATGATTAACATAAAAGAGTATGCAGGTTTGCTGATACAAATACATAAATATAATTTTTTCACAAATGTATGGATCTACCACATGAAGCTAAATACCAAGTTTCATCCAAAAATATTAGATAATAAGTGAAAAATTATTTTTTTTTAATCCTCCATAAAATTAACATTGGAGCCCAAAAATACAACGTCTGTTTAATTTTTTTATTCTCGGTAACTTAAATAGAGAAAAACTTTAAAACTTAATTGTGTATTTTTTACTGATTCAATGTAAATATAAAATTAAAATTTTTAAAAATTACATTAAAAACGCAAAAAAACACTTATATAAAAAAAACTAGTTACATTGACCGATATGGTTTACGAACTCGTCCGAGCATTTGTAGGAATACACGTCTCTACCAAATTTGGTCTCGATCACCTTTTTAAAGTTATCGAGTTCATAAAACAAACACTAATATAATATAAACTTATAAAACATAATACATATATATTATATAATATATATATATATAAAATATATAAAATAATTTAATTTTAACGACTATTGTTTTTGGTCTCTGGGCACCTAAAGAAGAAAAAATAAAATCATTATAATTTGATAACAATAAATATATTATGATCTGCTAAAAGATTGTAAGAATGAAGAATAAAGTATTTATTATGATTTTTTTAAATACGTATTTAGTAATATTGCAATGTCTTGAACATAAATAGCTAGGCACCAATTTTACCCACCTACATTGACTATAAAGGTCATATTTAAATATTAATTTATTACATTATTTATTTTTAGTTTTAGTTATTAGGTAAAGTGAAGTCAAAAAAACAAAATCCCTCTTTGAAGAGGCGATAGGTTTTAGAGTAATTTATTATTGAAAAGATTATTTAAAAGTTGAATATTTGACTGATAACAAATACATTAAATTCATTTATAGGAAACCTCTGATTACATTAAAGTAAACCTTAAAAGCGATATTACGGTATGTGTGATACAATTGAAGAGTATAAAGACGTGCGTCGCCCGCCAATGGTTTCGAACCAGGGCGGAAACTATTATAAATATTTATTTCCAAGGTTAACTTTAATTGTCAAACAAGTTTTTTATGTTTAAAATGTAACAATATATATTTTTGAAATATTATATTCAATTATTCATAGGCTATCTATATACATAATTGCACCCTAAGAGTGTAAGAATATATTATTAATAATTTAAATATAACACAATATCACTTAAATATAAAACAGTAAATACTAACTCAGTATTGTGGCGATCAGACGTCAGATGACTGCAGTTGTGTTAGAGAGACAACATTTTTAATGAACTTTATCACTTTATCCCCAGTTTAGTAAGACTTGACTCAAGCAATAAAAGATTAACACTAATATGTTTTTTAAAGGCCGAAATAAAACTTAAAATAGCAACCTTTAATAACATAAATTATACTCTGTTGGTACTGATCAGAACATTTAATAAAAAAATAATGTGAAATTCCTCAAAACTAGTCCTAAAATTAACGTATTGAATTTCCAAATATTTTGAACTCCTAAACACACAAAAGGGTAAATCTCTCTGATAAAAAAATCAACCAATCATTTATAAAAATAATTTTTGATTAAAATCAACACACAATGGTACCAGATGTGTAATATTTGAGTGGATGCAATTCTCGCTACATAAAGCATCGTCTAATCTAAAAGAATTTAATCACTGAGAATTTTTGAAATGATTGTATTCTTTTTTAATATTTGATATTCTAGGCTCAGGATTATTAATTAGCAATAAATAAATGGTTTAAATACCTGCTATTAAATAATCCATTGATAATTTTTATTGCATTGTAGTGCAACTAGTTTCGGCCTCGTAGAGCCATCGTCAGTCGAGACAGATATGTATTTTCTTTTAACTTAACCTTGGCTGGCGATGGCTCTACGAAGCGGAAACTATTACTTCAATGCAATAAAAAATTATTATTTCATAACAGGTTTTAAACTATTTATTTATGGTTAGATTCTGGTTACCATTTCCTTTGTACATTGCGTTATGTATACAATAACTGATCCTGACATTAACCTTAAAATGCAAACTCGTGCAGTTGTGGAATACACAAAAAGGATAACGGGTAAAAATATTTATCCTCTTCATGAAACTTAAAACATGTTTATGATATAAAAATTACACTTAAAATTATTTTAAACTTTATAAATATAGTTGAAAGCCCAAACGTAGACCACAAATTACGGAAAAGCCTGACTGAGCATTGGTGAAGACTGAGGTAGGCGGTTTGGTGAACCAGGGAAAGGCCCGCACATGACCAAAGCGTCACAACTTTTACTCAACTAAGTTCGGGGCCCACAAAGTTGAGTTAGTGTTGAATCGTATGTGACAACTGCTCCTAAACAACGTTAGAAAGGACCGAGTTGGCGGTTTTCATACAAAGGGAATGTCTAATAAGATCCAAAACTGTACATTATACATGTTATCTCTGATTCATAACATTTAATTACATACTACTCAAAATTGTTAATCATTAATATATTATATCTCTGTGTGATAAGATCTAATTTCATAAGACTCAAAGGTTTTGGTGAAAAGCACGAGAGAGAACTTCTTTGAAACAGAGAGTACTTCTGGATCTTAATGAAGAATTGTTATTTAACAAACTTATATTAGTTCAGTAAAATAACAGGTTTTAAAAAATAAAGTCCACAAAGAAGAATTAAAATAGAATGAAATGAAAGTAGAAGTATAATCTAATTTTACTATATAGGCCTATGGATTTATAAAATAAAATAAAATATATGTCTTATACACTTTACTATCTTTCCCTATACATAGTATATGGAGAAAGTATTGTTTTCGTAAAAAATTAGAATTTGAGTTGACAGTGGATATATTCGTTTTGGGGATCCCAGAATTCAAAAAATTGTTTTCGGACCGATGTTTGGCTGCCTGTTTTTGTCTAAATCCTAGGATCACACGGATCGTCAATTTTTTAGAAATTTTGTAGAAATGTGCACTTTGGCCATATATCCAGACCGCCTTTTACGGATTTTTAATTTTCAGGTGTAGTTTGCCTCTGAAATTCCTGAAAAATGTTAAACTCGAATTTCACAAAATCCGCTTTAACGATTTTGATTAAAAGTTTCATGGTGTATAGGTACTAAGGTCCCAAAAATAAGAGAATACATCCATACATCTGTAGAACTAGTAGTTCAAAAGCTATGTGCTTAAACCATCTGTTTTCAACGTCAAAAATGTTTTTAAACTTTTTTGGCAAAACAATAGTTTGTACAATAATTATTCCCATTTAAACCAGCGTGAAAACTAAATAAATTATTATTTTGAATTATTTCATATTAGACACATTACTAAAGCCCCATTACCCTCCATTCCTTTACTTCATTCCTTACTTTACTTTCCTTTCCTTTAATTTTCCCCTTTTGCTTGTTTGTGTTTATTAGTCACATTGAGTAATGTTTCATTGGGGTTTAGATTGGTGATGTCTACGACAAATGGTTCTAGAGAAATATTAAATTTTATAACCGTGGTAAACGCAGTCCGTTGTCAGAGAGCGCCCAATATTATTCTTTTGGAGGATATTTAAAAAAATCAGTTTCTTCCTTATTTCACAACCATTTTCCATGAAACTTTGTATGCAGTACAGGGCCTTATCACACAACAAAACCCACCCAAAAAGGTTAAGAAGTACCGGGGGAAGGGGAGGGGTTATGTGCCTAAAAATTAATGTTTGTAATAATAAATTTTAAAAATATATTTAAATAATCAATAAAAATATATTTTTAATAAAGATTGTAGTTTTTTTATTTAACAAAGGGAGAAAGTTCGTGTCAGTCCATTGATGCCGTATATTTATAATCGTAATAAGCGATTGTTTAATTAAAAAACTAATATTTTTACTGACATGAAGGTTTATTTAGCAAAGAAATTGGCCGCTACTAAATCAGTTTTAATGACATATTTTTGTGAAAAGAATTTGTAACCAATTCATTCATGTATTTTCATTAGAATTAAAGTGAAAAAATTAGGTGTCAAATTTTCAAACTGTATTAATTAATTGAAATAAATTATTATTACACTAAATCTGTGTGATAAAATAAAGTTAGATTTAAAATTTGTTAAATAATAGTTTTTAAATACATTGTTCCGAGGAGAGTAATAAAATCTGGTTGTCAGGTCCCGAGGCGCAACCGACTTCCCACAGGAATTCGCAATTTCCCGGATTTTCTGGGTGTTTAAAATTCCAGGGACATGTAGTACATTGAGTTTCTGAAATAAAGTTTTTAAAACATCTGTATAATCAGAGAAACTCAAACCATACTAATTATAGAAAAAAAAGAAAAGAGCACTCATGTTTTTACTCATTAAAATAAGGCATTTAAGTTTGAAAATACCCAAGACAAGGCTGGAAGTAGGGACTGAAACTTACTTAGCTCGTTGTAACGTTTAATTTAAATATTTAGTTACCATGTAAGCATTGAAAGTTGATTTAATTATATTTTGTACTTTTACGCTGTACGTGTCTAAGACCTATGACGGTCCATATCAAACACAAACATTGACGTCCGAATAAATATGCACAGTCACATTAGTACACTTAAAAACGTCGTTACGTTTACGTTAACGTTTTTACGTTAAAAACGTAAAAAATTTAAAACGTCATAAATGTGGCTCGCTGAACTACTTTCTGATCCGTTCCGGTTTAATGTCGTAGTTTTAGTCCTACTGAAAGTCGTAGGTGTACAGCGTAAAAATACATATATTTTACCCCTCAAGGCGTTTTACATAGGTAAATAACTTTTAAATCATATTTATAAGCGTCAAAACTGTTTAGTGATTAAGTAGATTGGTTAAAGGTCCGCGTATTTGAAAATGTAATTGAAATTTAAACTGGACTAAGTGATTGTTAAAAAACCTCACCTACTTATCACCATGGGCCTTCACGGACTATTAAAAAAGTGGTGGAAATGGGTATGCTGTGTGATGATAAATTATTGGGTGATAGAAATAAAATCGTGTCACTGTATGACAAAGGTGGCCTTCGTGTAAAATGTAAATTTTGCTTACTGAATTTAGACTATGGATATGTATCACACAAGGGCGTTAGTTTTAGGCTCAAGTTTATTTTGTATATGTCGTTGGTCCAAAATCACCAATAACGATCTATAAACTGTTAAATTTAACAGGTTAGGGTTGTAGTAGGATTTGATCTAACGCTTGGTCACCGTTTTACCGTTGTACAATACTCTCTACATAGTTAATAAATAAATGTAAATAAATGTCGATTGTTTTCGAATAGATTCAATTATTTTTTGTTAAAATACGAACGAAACATTCAGACAAATACCTTTAAAAAATACCCCTTTATGAAGCAACACCTCGTCTTTCCTCAAGATGGATTCTTTGTTAATTTAAATAGTCACTATCGAAACTTAAAGATTATCTAGGTATTATTAATATTTTGTCTGAATATTAAATTTAAAATTAATCGTTTTATCACAAGAACTATTTTAAATTCATAATTTAAAGCTATAAAAAGTGAAATATTTCATTTCGTAACTATAGCAAAATAACCAAAATGGATTTAATGTATGAGACATAAGTGAAGAATGCATGCAGTATGTACCATTTCGGAACTGACCCATCTACAGTACTTACAAATCATAGTAATAACTATTTAGAAATTGAAAAAGGAAATTCCAATTTATAACGTAAAGAAAAGTATAAAAGGATCGGAAGATTGAATTGAAAAAAAGAATAATGGTTTTCTAAATTTTTTAGTGAAAATTAATGCACAATTTTTTTGGGTTTGTGGTATTAAAATTAGACAATGTATATTGGGGTAGATGTGTACATTCATTCTTTCCTATAAATTATTAATAATTTGATATAACTTCAAAAATCAAATAGAATTAACTGATTATATATGACCAAAACAAAATGTAAATAATCAACTGATGGTGAAACGTGGTCACTGCGGTCGAGTCGCCAAAATTTAACAAACAAGCTCAGCTGTCAAGCGGTGGTTGACGACCACAAGTCAGCTGATCACATCAGTCTCATTCTGTTTGTTACCAATCAACATGATCTGGTTAACGAGAACCAGGTTGATTGTACACTGCTCAGTTCGTGAGCGACTTCTCTGAAGCGGTCTAGCTTTACGAGACCTCTCTAAAATCCAATTCCAAGCGATACCTTTTCACCACTTGTGTGTCCGTTGGTAGTGGCGGATTTACCTCAGTAAAGGCTTCAGGCAAAGATTTCGAGCAACTACTTCTACCGGTAAATCTGGGTTTTATGGAATTCGATTACATAAAATCTATAAATTTACATACAATATGATTTTACTATTGAGTGTTCTTCATCTTATTTAGTTTTAACAAGACTAAATTTTGTATGACCAAAACTAAAAGCAAAACAAAATCTAAATGATCAACTGGTTGGCCAAAAACCATTCATCACACAAACAGCTGATGACAGACTGTGTTGTAGTTCTGAACCTTTACTTAAAGATTTAATGATGATGATGTCCACAGCAGCATAAACTCTTTAGTATATAGATGCAGTCATGTGAAATGACAAGAGCATGACCACACAGTTCTGTGTAGTGTAGGAGCTACGTTTTGTTCGCCGCAACCGCAGGACGACTAGCGCTTCACACCGAACAGTCTTCGTACTACACGTCACCTGGCCATCGCCAAGGCTGTCAGCTTTTTTATTTCTTTTGTTGTAAAGGCACTTTACGTATTTATTGCAATATATGTGTGTTGCGTGTTGAATTCAAAACTTGTGAAATAAAATGTACAAACTAACAAAAAATTGCATTTACTTTAGATATTATAATATGTATTATGAAGGGATAATGTATTTATGTATGATGTAATGCATATGTATGAAGGCAATGTTTTCAGTTCCTCTAAACAACTGTTCTCAAAAACAACCATCTCATATGACGTCACTTCCGTTACACTTTTAGAGACTCATTAATTACACATTCCCCCAGAGGTTAAACATATATATTGGATTAGATTAAAAATGTTTAACGCCCAAGATCAAAATTACAATTTGTAAAAAAATTGTTTTATTATTTGTCCTCTTATTTATTACATGAGGAACGGTGGCGACGTCCTGTAATCCAGCTACTTGGAGGTCACGAATTGTGGATAGTTGTGAGTGATGATCAGTTGGTATAGTGTTCTCTTGTGTGGATTAACGTCCGCACTATTGAATACTACGTTAATCCGCAAAGACCGTCCTTATAATTAGACCGATTCGTAATTCAGAGGCCGTGGTTCAGATTCCATGTTAACTGTAGGTCCATTAGTTGCCATCGGCTGTTGGGCTATTAATTAACAGTCCTGTCTAAGGAACATGCCAGCCTTCGTCAGTAACAAGACTACAAGATCGCACCACAATCATCTTACACTCAATCCTCATTCATACTTGGCTTAAAATACCTAAATCGTAGTATGGTTGCCATTTCAATGATCTAATATAATCTAATCTAATAACCTAACATTATATACTAAATGTAAATAATTATGATTTTTACATTTAACAAGGATGGTTTTAAAACGACCTATAGTACTTAAACAATATGCTGGACATTAATAGGACGAAGCCACGAAACATAATAATCGAATATCGGAAGGAATGAGCCGAAGCAACAAGAGATATATCGGAAAAGTTGTGGGAGAGCGCCGTTTAAGCGGTGTATCGCGCTAATTAATTGGCAAACTTGGATGGCGACCGACGCGGCTGGCTGAGCAACAAACTGAATTACATTTATACTGAACACTAGTTAGAGTATTGGTCGTTTTCACAGTAAAACGTCATACTGCTTCACAAACAGCTGTTTTTATTTGCATGTGTTGAAGAGCAAAAGTTGTTCTTTTTCTTCCTACGACCTAACCTATTATTATAATGATTTTTTGAGTCCTAGACCGCAAAAGATCATTGTTGATGATACTTTTGATGTAAGGTCAGCATTCGATTATAAATAATCGATAAAGTAACTACAATAATCACTATCAATTTTTTGTGAATGGACTATTTAATCGAACTATCAAATGGTTAAGATTGAACTATCGACAATAATAACTAACATTGACATAACTTAAACAGCCAATCTGGAATCAAGAATGGAATGCAACAGCAACATAACAGCTGATAAGTCTTCTACTGACACTAAATCAGGTACACTTACATTTAATACATTTTCATTGTTTATATTAAATAAACTTATTAAGTATAGCATCACAGGTGGCCAAGTTTAAAGGTTGCTACGGTGGTTCCATGATGTCAAGAACCTTTGCAGTGGCTCTAATGACAAGGGTCTATACGTTTGCTACGACATGTCAAAGGTTTCTTTGGTGGCTCCACCATATCAAGGCTCTACGGCAGTGGGTCTCAATCTTTTTGGGCCCGCGGCCCCCTTTAACCTTTTTTAGGTTTGAAAAGGTTGGATACCCCATCCACAGTTTACCGCTCCTATATTGAAGGATAAAAATAAGTATCTGAGCCTGTTTTGATAAATCGGGTCTGAATTCATTATTTTATTTTTTATTTTCGGGGCTTCCACGACCCCCTAGGACTCTGCCCGCGATCCCCAGGTTGAGAAACCCTGATCTACGGTTTACCTAAGTGAACGAAAAGGTGTTTGGAAAGTATTACTTCTTACGAAAAAAGATAAATAGTATTGGGTAATACTAATACAGTACCTCATACAATAAAATTGATTCCTTACTATATTTATTTTGAACTAATTGCTGAAAATTGTAATAATGAAAGATTTAATATTATGCAGAAAGAATATTCTATAGTCGGATATTGCGAAAATGACAAAATATTAGTAGTTAAAAAAGGAGGATTTTTAAGTTCAACTCCGAGTGAAAATGTCATGCAGACGGAGAGAAGAAAAATAACGGATCTCTCGGAGAGCGAATTCCATTTCCCAAATTTGTCTACCAGAGAGCGCTTCTTCATCAACACTATTACAGCATCCGTCGCGAACTGTCTTTGTATCACAGTGTATTCTGATAGGATGATGTTTATGCTTTGTAACTTGTTATAAATTATATAGTTTTATATTGTACAGGGTCATTAATATTTTAAATGAGTAACACTTTACGCGTATTCTAATTCATTTCAGAGTCTGCAATACCACCGCCATCTTGTATTTTTAGACTCATAAGAGGAATGATAAAAGTCTTAAATACTGTTCTAACTAAGGAAATAAAATGCAGCGAATCTTTAGTTTGGTCGTTTGTGTTGAGATTAGGTATTATGATTTATTTTTGTAAGTAACACATTTTGTAAGTAAATTTAAAATAAAATTGTTTGCAATTCTGAAATATAAACTACGTTTGGCAATCAGTATTACCTAATGTTTCAATAGAGAAGTGCCAGGGATCAATTGTTTCTTAGGGAAACTTATAAACGTGTATGTAAAACCAACAGTGTAATTTACTTATTTTATTTAGTTAGTGGAAATTTCAAACATTAAAATATAATACTATACATAATATTGAAACATTTCATTAAAACCATCGACATACAAAAATGTGCTTCATTAGTTATGATGTAAACCTTAAACCCATATACTATGAAAACACTTTTGGAAGTATTCCAACAACATTCTATCAAGATAATCTACTTTCTTTCAAAGTAGCTTAATAAACATCATTATACATACAATGATACAGTGATGCTGATCACGCTGATTTTTGTATACATATAAAAGAATCTTATGCTAGTATTTAAACGTTTTAAAACAATTTTCAATTAAATCTGTGATTGGCTTTAATATTCAAATGAAATTTACAAATAATGTTATCACATTTGGCATAAACTTATGATCTCTAAGTTTGTAGTGAGTGAGGTGTAGTAGGCAGGTCTACTTCTATGTGGTGTTATTATTTTCAATTTAATTTTAAAGAAAATCTAAAGTTTTGTTTCAGAGCTGTCGTGTCTATAGCTTATTTTTTAATGCCTGCCTCTTTACTAATGCTTATCCTCTAATATTTGACATATGTTACTTTGTCATGTTTAGATATATACTTAGACACGTGTTTTGTCATTTTGTAAACAATAAAGAATTAATTATCAATAACTTAAATGTATCTGTAAAGAAATATAGCTTTTTTACTGTCGAAAAAATTGGCTTCATTAAATAAACTTATAGCATCACAGGTGGCCAAGTTTAAAGGTTGCTACGGTGGTTCCATGATGTCAAGAACCTTTGCAGTGGCTCTAATGACAAGGGTCTATACGTTTGCTACGACATGTCAAAGGTTTCTTTGGTGGCTCCACCATATCAAGGCTCTACGGCAGTGGGTCTCAATCTTTTTGGGCCCGCGGCCCCCTTTAACCTTTTTAAGGGTTGAAAAGGTTGGATACCCCATCCACAGTTTACCGCTCCTATAGTGAAGGATAAAAATAAGTATCTCCTGTTTTGATAATCGGGTCTGAATTATTATTTATTTTATTTTCGGGGCTTCCACGACACTAGGACTCTGCGATCCCCAGGTTGAGAAACCCTGATCTACGGTTTACCTAAGTGAACGAAAAGGTGTTTGGAAAGTATTACTTCTTACGAAAAAAGATAAATAGTATTGGGTAATACTAATACAGTACCTCATACAATAAAATTGATTCCTTACTATATTTATTTTGAACTAATTGCTGAAAATTGTAATAATGAAAGATTTAATATTATGCAGAAAGAATATTCTATAGTCGGATATTGCGAAAATGACAAAATATTAGTAGTTAAAAAAGGAGGATTTTTAAGTTCAACTCCGAGTGAAAATGTCATGCAGACGGAGAGAAGAAAAATAACGGATCTCTCGGAGAGCGAATTCCATTTCCCAAATTTGTCTACCAGAGAGCGCTTCTTCATCAACACTATTACAGCATCCGTCGCGAACTGTCTTTGTATCACAGTGTATTCTGATAGGATGATGTTTATGCTTTGTAACTTGTTATAAATTATATAGTTTTATATTGTACAGGGTCATTAATATTTTAAATGAGTAACACTTTACGCGTATTCTAATTCATTTCAGAGTCTGCAATACCACCGCCATCTTGTATTTTTAGACTCATAAGAGGAATGATAAAAGTCTTAAATACTGTTCTAACTAAGGAAATAAAATGCAGCGAATCTTTAGTTTGGTCGTTTGTGTTGAGATTAGGTATTATGATTTATTTTTGTAAGTACCACATTTTGTAAGTAAATTTAAAATAAAATTGTTTGCAATTCTGAAATATAAACTACGTTTTGCAATCAATATTACCTAATGTTTCAATAGAGAAGTGCCAGGGATCAAGTGTTTCTTAGGGAAACTTATAAACGTGTATGTAAAACCAACAGTGTAATTTACTTATTTTATTTAGTTAGTAGAAATTTCAAACATTAAAATATAATACTATACATAATATTGAAACATTTCATTAAAACCGTCGACATACAAAAATGTGCTTCATTAGTTATGATGTAAACCTTAAACCCATATACTATGAAAACACTTTTGGAAATATTCCAACAACATTCTAACAAGATAATCTACTTTCTTTAAAAGCAGCTTAATCAACATCATTATACATACAATGATACAGTGATGCTGATCAAGCTCATTTTTGTTTACATAAAAAAGAATCTTTTGCTACGGTAGTATTTAAACGTTTAAAAAATTCATTTAAATATGTGATTGGTTTTAATATTCAAATGGAATTTACAAATAATGTTACCACATAATATAAACACATGATATATAAGTGTGTATCGTAGCTGGTAGGCTTTAAATGAATGGAAATTACGAGAGTAGGCAGGTCTACTTCTATGTGGTGTTATTATTTTCAATTTAATTTTAAAGAAAATCTAAAGTTTTGTTTCAGAGCTGTCGTGTCTATAGCTTATTTTTTACATGTGAGCTATTTTCAAAATAATATTAACATTATAATAAAAGAACAGTGAGTTTAAAATTATTTAAACAACAACACGTATATAATTAATTTGAATCGCAGTGTGGCTACACCCCACAGGAAGCAGCCGGCAGTTGTATTTCTCGCCATTTTGACTCCCTTTACGGTACATGAATCTTTCAAGCCTGGTAAATCCAGTTTATTCCTCGTAAAATGAGGATTTCAGAGAGGCTTCCCGGGGTGGAGTCTGCGACACGTAACTGACTTGGGGAACCAGCTTCGCCTACAATGAATAAGATTTAGGTTTGGTAAACCATTAAAAATGAATTAATTCTATGGAATTGGCTACGAACACAAACATTTAATCAATTTAAAAGAATTATATACATTTTTATACTTAGCTACTACGCTTTTATACTTTTTATACTATGAATACAGTACGCCAAATAGGTCACTATAACACAAATTTAATAAACTCCGAAAATGTCTCCAAAATACGAGTCATTAATTTACAACGAAATATATATTCATGGTATACTCGTTAGTAATGTTATATGCTTTGCAATAAAAATCATAAAGAAATATTTTATTGTTATTTGAAATTGATCACTTCAACCAGTGTTTGATTGGTTTCACTTATTACAGAGTGATTATAATAAGCAGAGGTCGCTCTCTTATGGTAGTGGAAGCGTCCAAATCACTCAAGACATTTTAAATCACAGAGTATAAAATATTTAGTTATAATTTGTTTCTGTTGATCGATACAAATATAAATAAACTTTGAAAAAGTTTAAATTTTTACTGAGGAAAAGTATAAGACACATATTTGGCTGGACCTTTTATATCTCATGTGTCCACCCTTTTGTAACGCTCTAGACGAATATAAAGTGTAATATTTAAAGTAATCTTTGTTATTAAAAAAAACTATTCGACAGTTGATTCCCGAAAGATATGCAACTGATTACAGTTTATGACTTAGATCTACTAGATCTTTAATTAAACCTGCAACTCTACATTCATTGTTTTTAACATTTTATGATTTTTTGAAATTTTTATACTATCAAAAATATTAAATATAATTGGTATTGACATGTCCTGAGTTTGGAAAATATGTTGTAATCACAATTCCATTAAAAGCTCTGAAGGTTCTCTCATTTATAAGAATTTTGAAACCAACAATTGGCAAACTAGATTCGTTTCGACACAAAATACATCTTAATTAAAATAAAACAAACTGTGATAGAAATTTTAAATATTCAAAAGAGGAGAAATTAAAATAATGGGAATGGTTCCGGTGTTGCAAATGAATCAAAGGGAGAAAATAGTTTCTGAATTTTTTTCCGAAACTGCTGAAAGTTTGGTCTCAGAAGTTTCACGAGGCAAAGTTCTCACATTTGAGTTGACAAGAGAAAATGAACGTTGGAGATGGAGAATCTCCTCTAGAACGTCGTTTTAAAGATTTTATACAAAAAACTGCCAAATTTTAGGCAGTTTTAAATATTACAGTAATTCCCAAAGTCTTACGCTTGATGCCAGAATGATTCATAAAATGAAAGGGTCTTTCCCTCTATTTTGTGCCTCAATTTCCCCCTCATTTAAGTGTATTGAGTTGAGATAATTTTTGAAAAATATAATAGAAACACATATTAACGCATTTGGGGGAGTATTAAATGAGGTTTACTAACATAATTCAAAGCGTCGTCAACCAAGCTCTAATTCATTTTATATAAAACATGCTTCACTTCATGCTTAAATAGGTCTTCCATCTCTCCAAACACAGTAAGGAAAGTTTCAAACAGCTTAGTCAGTTTTAATTCTGTTATAAAATGAACGGTATTAGTGGAGTGACACATACATTCTTACTTAATTAAATTTAAACAGAAAATCTTTAGTAAAACTATAATATTCTTATAGTTTTACTAAATATCATTCAACAATTTATTTTTTCAAAAATAATCATCAAATTTCAGAAAATAACAACAAGAGAAACAGAATTAAATTTATTGTTGGTACACCCCCGCCCCGGTATTATCAAGCCGTTTTTGAGTGCGTAATGTTGGGTGATGTGACCTTACGCTGCATGCCAAATTTCATGGAATACGGTTGGGATATAGGAAAGAAATTGATTTTTTAATATTCTCCATTAGACAACGTAGGCCTACTGCGTTTGTCATGGACAGTAAATTTAACTTTTCTCTAGAACCGTTAGTCGTAGACAAATGATTGAAAATACGAATTTGTAACTGGATTTAATAGTTTGACGAAAAACTACGAAGCTAAAAACTGTATTTAGTTCTTGGTGAGAAATAGCTTAAATCACGGATGTCTGTGTGTCTGAAGGAAATGTTTTCAGTTCCTCTAAACAGCGGTTTTCGTATATAACGTCACTTCCGTAACAGAAATAGCTTAAATCACGGATGTCTGTGTGTCTGAAGGAAATGTTTTCAGTTCCTCTAAACAGCGGTTTTCGTATATAACGTCACTTCCGTAACAGAAATAGCTTAAATCACGGATGTCTGTGTGTCTGAAGGAAATGTTTTCAGTTCCTCTAAACAGCGGTTTTCGTATATAACGTCACTTCCGTAACACCTTTTGCATCCCACGAATTGCCAACACCCTCCCCAAGACATAACTATATCAAAAATAATTAAGAAAGATTGATAGTAGAAGTCTAGAAAATTAATTTTATCAATTTAATACTGATAAAAATAAACAGACGACTTATAATACATATGTTTAAACAAGGTTTTAAAGAATTAATGTTTAATGATATGCCAATTCCAAATGTTTTTACGAATCATCAAGTTTTATTTATATTAGTCGTATTTTTCCAATATTTTTTATGATTCATCAATATTCCTTTGCTTATAATATCAAATTTTATTTTTTTGTAAAATAATTAGGTTGTTCCTAAACATAAAATAGTACTAAAACTGCTTCGTTCGATACCACCTTTCTTTAGTCATCAACTATTTTGTTGATATCAAATATAGTGACTAAACGTGTGAGTAATTATTCTCTTTTCGACAGAGGAGCCACAGAACTCAACACAGAGCGCAGCCCGCGTGACGCGCCCCTTGCGTGTCCGTCGCCATGGCAACCACCCCCTCGCATCCCCTGCTACCATGTAAACCATTACTTTCAATTATTTACCGTTCATTTAGCAGTACATTCCTATAAAATCAAAAGTGTTTTATGTGTGAATTGAATAAATTAAATAAGTATAATCGTACCGAAATAAAAAATTACTTATATGAAGGGTAGAATGGATTCGATGTTGTGTAGCTTTGTAAGTGACAAAGACCAGCTCATTCGTTTACGAGGTGCGTCAGTTAATCAATGAAATACTGCAGCTCGGCCAGTGTTGAAGCATGATAAAGTTTAGCTATTTTTTCCAGATCCATTCGGCTACCTTTAGATTATAAAAAAGATACTTCAATCAATGAATCACCCAGCAAAAATTAAAAGAAAAATATTGTGACTAATGTTTGTTGTAGGGATTTTGAAACGAAAATTTTGGTGCATACAGTATAGTCAACGACTCATAATTTGCGAACCTGTGAAACGGGGTAGAAAGATCAACCCAAACTGGCAATGGGAGGTTCGAAAGTTAAATAAATGGACCCCTTAAGAAAACAATTTTCCTCCTGATGAACTCCACCAACAGCCAAATACTGAAAGTAAAACCTTTGTCTAAACTGTCTACGAGTGTTTTTGTTGCCTTATTTGTAAATTTGTATAACTCGCGAAGGAAAATAACACTGAAATGTGCTATGAAAATTAGTCAAGGCTACATTTACATCGGAAAAACATTTTACGTTTGAAAAAAGGTTAATTCCTGTTATAATGTGTAAATAATAATTTATGTGCAACAGTTTCAACGTTACACACAGTATATTAACATTAAATGCGGATTTCTCATCATTATTTACTGGGTAAATGAGATTGATTCCCATTTATAGTTATTAAATCTTCATATGTGATTTGAATGCTAACATTTAACAATACATAGTTAACCCTTACACCCTCATACATTAACCCTTTAATACAAGATCGTGACACTTGGTATTTCAATTCATTTTCTTTTCGATTGAAGTGTTATTTTTATATTTTTGGGACAACAGAATATACACAAAATAATAAAATGTATTTTCGCCCATTTTCAATAGAATGAAGTAACTAGTTCCCCCGAGCAACTTCAATTTCCTCAATCATCAACCTCTATCACTCCCTGTCTACAGCCTACAGTCATGGTTCAAGGACGAGAGTTTTATGCAAAGGCCTACTTAAACAACAACCCGTATCAGTTTTTGTATGGTATTTTTTGCAGTAATGACTTTTGATCAATAATTTTGCGTTTGATTGGCAAACATAATTGTATGGATAAAGAATGAAACATAATCGAGTAATTTAATTTATATGTTTTCACAAGTTCAAAAGACTATACGTCTGCCAAAATAAAGCTATTAAATTGTAGTGGTTAAATTATTCCAATTAAAGATTTATATAAAAATGAAATAATATAATTATTGTAAAAATAAACTAAAACTATTAAAATTAGGCAAACATATTATATTCTCAATTATTCTTTTAATGGTATCTAAGGACTTATTCTAATTTAGCAAAACTATAAAAATTGAAATAGAAAAAATGTCAAGATATTACACGTAAATCACCTTTTTCCAAACTCGGTGATAATTAAAATAAAATAAATATCGTATATGTTATCTAGCATCAGTATACATTAAAAAGTATAACATTCAAAATTACTAAAATGAACGAAAAAGATTGTGGAAGATACAAGAGCAAATCTTGAATTTAAGACGTTTAGTATATATTCCATTGAGTTAATAAGTTTTCTAGCACCTTATTATATTTAGCTACATTCTCTAAATACAAATCTCTTTTGATTGTATGAAATAATTCTTCCTAGATCTTAATTATTTTAGCTAAATTTTCTAAATACTTTTTTTACTTTTATCTAAGATCTAGAAATAACGGATTCTATAAAATTTTACTATAAAATATGTTGCGATTTTTCTGTGCATATCTGGGTTTCAACCTAAATTAAGAAAATTGTATCTAATATAATTTAAACTGAGTTTTCGTAATTTAAATTTCATACTAAAGTACAATATATCAGGTTTTTATTGGTGTGATATTGTGTATAACTCTTTAGGGTGAGGTGTGCTTATACATATTTACTTTTACATTTACAATTTTTTTAAATTTTATTGAGATTTTGCTCAGGATGGAAACTTTTATATTTCAAACATCAAATAGTATGGCGAGTAATCCAAATCTGAATCAGGAACAGAGACGGAATGTGGCTCAGGCGGATTGTTTGGACCCACAACCATTTGTCAATAATTACATTACACCATCACTAACAGAGGCGCCAGGAAGTGGAGAGTCCCAACGGAGGAGGGGGAACTTGGAATACAAGAGATGACTGACCGGATAACTTGTACGGTAATGAAACAATCGAATAAGACGCGGCCAGATATTTAACTTTTTTAAATGTAAAACTTATTTTTATAAATTTACTTTGTTCCATAGCTTAAAACAGAACACAGCTATTAAAAAGATATATCTTTAATATGATTATAACCAAGTTTATACCACAATGAATGTGTTGATGAATTTATATGGAACCAAACCCCTGAAGTTTCAGCATCTTAGAATTACAAGTTCAGAGAGAACAATACACATAATATACATACATCGCAGTTTCCTAAATCAGAGATTGGACGAGAAGAGGTTTTGCAGATAATTGTATCTAACCATGTGTGTGAAATAATGTCGACACTAAAAATGAACGAGGGATGGCTTGTCTCGCGTGTACTAAATTGATAAAGAACATAACAGTATAGTGTGATGTTTTGAAGATATTATGATGGTATTTTGATTAATAAAACATTGACAAACGTTGATAAAATATTTCATAATGTAAATTAAATTAATTACTATATGTTGTAAATGATAGAATTAATCAAATTACATATCCTGTATCTAAAATACATGATTGCTAATAGTAAAAAAACTCAAATGAATCACCATCCAGTGATAAATGTTTTGTAAAATATTGCAGTAAAACATGTATGTATATTGAAGTAACATGTACATATATTGTAGTAAAACAGGACTCTCTAAAGTATTTTTGAGTGAATATGAGATATGAGTGTGGTCAGTGAAATGGATATAATGCCATGCTTACACATACCAGTGATTCATTTACCAGAATCTTTAATTAACTGTCTCGTGAACAAAGTTCATTTTGTCAAGTATCTAATTACACTTACAAGTTTTTTAAATTTTACAGTTACAAATTTTATTAAGATTTTGCTTAGGATCGTACAAGATAGGTGAAACTGGTATTATGAAGTGGGTAATATAACTGATGAATCAAAAGAACGGGTTATTGGATTAACAAGACTAGTTTTATGAAGGACTCACCCATTCGCAGTATCCGCGGATCGCAGCACACTCATGCTGACCGTTCAGTCCGTCACTGCGCCAACCCCTGGCCAAGGGTTGTTCATCAATCTCACCCCTTCATCGTGCAGGAAATAGAAGGTCCAGCCCCAGCAATAACGTTACGCCTCAATTTCCTACACGAATAGCTTAAGGGTAGACGAAGCCACGGGGTGTAAAACTCAAATTACAGGTTTGAATGATGTCAAGATCATTTCGTAGACCCTTTTATTCTGTTTATGACTATGTTATGTGTCATTATATCAGTCAATTTTATTTTACATTTTGTAACCTTTAAAAGCTTTAATAATAAAAGTTACTCGACAAATCATTTTGTATTATAATTTTAATATTACAAAATTATTTTTTGAACCTCCTACTAATTGAACTGGCTTCTTCAGTGGCTAGTATCCGCTCTATAATCATGTGTTGACCGGTTCGCCCCTGAGCAAAATATTAATAAAATTATGTGATAGTTAAATACTTGACCAATCTTTCTTGGCCATCTTTTATTCTTAGCCATAAACAAAGCTACGTATTATAAAATTGATTACATTTATTACACTCCCCACCCTTAACAATACCCACATAGGTCGGTATTTCAAGTATAAGAATAAAAGAATATTGAACCTAAATATATTTTTTATATTTTTTAGTAGGAAACTAAAACAAAATCTTATTAGTGAAATTTATAAAATAAACATATAATGTAAAAGGCTACATGATTTTATCTAACGATGTTCCTAATATAGTTCAGGCCAATCAATCGCTGTTCTCTTAAACCATAAAATTACGTGTTATAATTAGTTTTCAATAAAATTTCGTAACTTCAAAAGTTATACGTGCTTCTTTTATACAATGCATCAAAGTTAACACTAATTAATTCTCGAACTTCAACCACAATCTTGAGATCAGAAAAACACTCTTTACAATGTAAACCATTTTTCATTTTTATCAAACTGTAGTGATGTGAAAAAATTAAACAATTTCAACAATTTAATACACTTTGATCTAGAAAAATATGTGATTTTAAAAATAGTGAATATTCTAGATATCTTCTTTTCATGGCACGCAATATCAATAGACTGCGCTCTCCTGCATTTCACACTTCCTTGCGCCGTGGGCCAATAAGGTATCCAATATGAAAACGAAGAGGCTCTCATATCCGAACATGCATATTAGAATCCCTCATCTGGGGTGATATAACACCCTTAGGTGGCTATGATAAAGCCATTATAGTAGTAGTAAATTAACATTAAAACACTGAAAACAAACAAACTTTACAAAAGCTAGACACATTAAACAGAAAAAATAAACCATCAGCGTTATCACTTTTGTAGTATATATTTTGGTTTAAATGTTGATTTAGTTCATGCTTAGTCTATGAAATACCTCTCAAATAAGGCTAAAAACCCATTTTTTATTATCTTAACTGTTAATTTAACGTCATTAACTTTTGCATGAAACATCATTAACATCGTCTATTATGTTTTGTTTGTTATTAGATAGAAGTTGTAAAAAATTATAAAAATACACAAATGAACTGTGTTATATAAGTGACTAATTTAAATACAGAGTTCGTTTATATTTTTAAGTAAGATAATTTTAGTAAATGTTTTATTGGAAGCATGATGAAACAATTTGTGTATTAATAGATTTCTGTGTTCTGTTAATGCGCTGGTTCAATTTAATAAAATATTAAAATGTAAACACCTTTATATTTGCCTGCAAGGTTTACATACTGTAATGACAGAGTTAGCCAACAGGTGTGTTGTCGTATAATAGACCATTAGAACTAGCCTCTTGCATTACTAAGGCTCCAGAGCTGGGGAGAGATCTTGATTAAGTAGAACAACCGACTCCAAACGGCGTGCCTGGGCCGCATAATCAATACTAAATATCAAAATATCTTCTAATGACCGAAGAACATGTATAAAAGGATTTTAAAAATAACATAAACTTCATTTTGGATCAAGGAGCCAGCTTAGCTCAGCCTGAAAAAGATAAAAAGATTTTTAAGAATTAGAACGCCTTAACTGTACACTCGGTACATACTCGTACGATTTGGTAGAGGAAACAAAAATTGATTTCTTGAACACATTTTAAATATTAAAAATACTATTGGTTTTTACTAACCAATACCTAATATTTGGATAATTCTATTAACTTGTAGTCCTAATTAGTTTTTGTATTGAGACCATGACAGGATTCTAAACGCAGGATGTAGGATGCTGGATGCTACTTCGTAGCGCCTAGATGGACCCCTCCGTCAGCACATCAACTCAGTTTTAGCAAATGGTTGGCAGTGTGATAAAGATGCGGTTAGTGTTCTAACCTCCTGGGACAGTGACGACGTCCTGTAATCTAGCTACTTGGAGGTCACGAATTGTGGATAGTTGTGAGCGATGGTCGGTGGGTGTAGTGTTCTCTTGTGTGGGTTAACGTCCGCACTATTGAATACTACGTAAATCCGCAAAAACCATCCTCATAATTACACCAATTCGTAATTCAGAGACCGTGGTTCGGATTCCACGTTAAACTGTAGGTCCCTTAGTTACCATCGGCTGTTGGGCTATTAATTAACAGTCCTGTCTAAGGAACATGTCAGCCTTAGTCAGAAACAAGACTACAAGATCGCGTCACAATCATCTTACATTCAATCTTCATTCATACTTGGCTTAAAATACCTACATTGTGTATGGTTGCTATTTCAATAATCTGATCTAATCTAATCTGATCTCATCTAATCTCCTAATTTGAATTCCCTTGTTCTGTTAGTGAGAAGGTAGCTTGTTGGCACTATGTCGGGCCCCTGAATCACTACCCCTAATTTTTATCCCAGAGTTTATTCTCAGCTTTTTTTGGGTACTTAGCCGGCTCACCTCTATCCTTGCTTGAAACGTGCTGTACGAAAATCTAAAGAATATGTTGCAGGCACAGTACAGGTAAAAGAGACTGCCACTGTAAAAAATATATCGAACCTAATCATTTATCATTAGATATTAGTGCCATAAATGCCATTTTGCCTTTTAAATATTTGTAACTTTTTCCTTCTCTGTTATAATACACTTTAAACCTAGATAGTCACTTATAGAAAATTTATTACTGAAAATGGTCGGTAAAAATAAAGTTATCTTAGGAAAAACAAACATTCCAACCTCATAAAAGGATAAATAGTTTGGCATCAAAAACGTACTTGACACCACGTTTTGTTTTTGACATAAAAGCAAAAAAGCTCTAAGAGTTTTACATCTTGAGCAAGACAGATTTTCCTTTTCGTATTTTGTTTTGTGTGTCATGCCGTGTATGTACCCTTTTATCTTTTATCTTCAAGTAGCTATTCGAAGGTACTTTTCTTATTTACAAACTGTGATTGGATTATTAATGAAAACACTGTTTTGAATAAACATATAACAGAATTCCTTAACTCAAAAAATTTTAGTAGTTTTTTACTGTGTAGTAATATCTTCACTGCAAAAGATGAGAGGAGATAAATTCAATCAGCATCAATGGAGCGATGGATATATTTTTGAGGGGAAATGGATAAAAGCCTATCGGTCACAATGCGGCTCGCAGAATTGAATTACTTTTACGATCTTTGGTTTGATCCAAATTTCCATTTCTTAGGCCTTTCAAAATTCTTCGTTATTTTCTAAATAGAAGCTTTAAAAGCTTCTCTTTGGATCGGATGAGACATTAGGTAAACAAATGCGACTAAACAGAAACAAGATTTGTAATCAACATTTTTTAGAGGTTTTTAACGTTTATTTAAAAATAGTTTACAAAATATTTATGATAAAATAAGTATAAATACCATTACGAATATTATTATTGTATATTATTTTTAAAATCAACTTTGTAATAAGACAACACAAACTTTCGTGATGTTGGAAAATCTCGTGCGTGTATTGAGTAAAACCGCCACAAATTCATATTTTACATGTCAAACTTGCGTGTTCTGATGATTATCTATGGTAACGTACAAGCACCGACATGGACAGCTGAAAAATTACAATACAAAACATGTTTCAATTAACATAATTTTTCAAATATTATAAAATAAAGTAATAATAATTTCTATAATAAGAGTCCTTAAAATATTTTACAATACATAATATGTATTATTATTATTTATTATTGTTACCAATATAAATGGTTACTACACGGTTAGTAGTTTCTGTGTGTCAACTATGTTACCATTTCAATCTTTAATTAACTGTGCAAACTCCGCAGCCTTCGACCCCGCCGTCGGTCTTATTACCCCATTTCCTAGACTTGTTTGAAATTTAATTAAAAACGATCATCCAGTGAATTAAAGGAAAAAATATTATGAGCAAGTTAATTTGTTTGAATAACTGAAGTTGAAAGGTTTGGTTCGATACAAAATTTAAATATCGAAGCAATTATAAAGCAGCAGCTAAAGTCACTTGTTCATTTAGTTTTCCTAAAACGTAGAATATGTTTAAAAATTAATACAGTACAAAAAATACCAACAAATAGCTCAGTAATGATCGATTGGTTAAGTCGCGAGTTGCTGCCTTTGATTATAGAACTATTAATGAATGACTCTGAAAAATTAAATGAAGACATTTGTCCGTAATAAAGTTACATAATGCCATCAAACGAGATCGCACGCAGCACGCTGCAGTGAGTAGAGCGAATTTCATAGAACTTGTTTAATTCCCATCATATTAATCGAATAGTACTGAGTATCAGATTAGCTTAGCAGATTAGCTGAATGGTTGTTTTACATGAATATAAACAAAGGAAAGTTTACAACACAATTTTAAAATTATACGATTTTAGGCAGTTGATGTGAATAATTTTTTTAGAATAATAATTGATTATTAACTATGTAAGATTCGACTATGTGGAAATTTAGATTTTAAAACCTACTGGTGTGCCTAATTTCAATTTATCAAAATAAGTTGGTTTCTCTTTTGATGTGGTGGAATTTTGTGGAGGGCTTTAAGTTTATATCAGCTCTCAAAATTTTGGATGGTGAGCAGTGTGATTGAAAAATGACTTTCGCAAATCTTTATGAACCACACCAAAACGGTGGCGTGTCATTCTAACTCGTAAGCAATTGGACGTTTGGCCTATAAAAATGTTTACAAGATGGATGGTAAATCACACTATAGGGTTTTCAAGTTAATTCAATAACTATCATATTAGTAGTTGACTGAAGAGTAACAAGATATTTGTATTTGGCAGATAAAGTTCTGTGTAAAATATGTTTTGTATTAATAAATCTCATAGAATCTTCATGGGAAACGAACCCGTAACATATTGTAGAGGTAAAATATGAAGCGCAATCTTATTACTGTGGCTCACCCAGATACCACATATTGCATATTCCCCCATTATACGCTCAATGTGCTATCGTTATACATCACTACAATACGTTTTATTGCAAACATTATGATACAGTCTGATGAACTTATAATATAAATTTTTATATGAAGTTGTAATATTGTGTATTCATAAAAAATTATTCCAAGAGTCGATTTCTTATTTTTATATTTAAAAAATATATTGTGTACATTCAAAGGAATCTGTCAGGTTTTCCAGTGTGACGGACTTACCCAACCCATGGTTCCTCTTGTATCTCCCGGGGGCTTAATTTACTCCAAGCTGAGCATTAACATCAATGAAGAGTATATTTAAACACAATGTATCTGCAACTTTCAGTCAGGTGTACAAATTACGTCAGTTGCAAGACGTGTTGTGTTTGACTTAGTTTTTCTCAAAAATGTAAAGCGTCCTGTTCAAAAAACGAGAATTTTCACAAAAATATTCGTCATCCAATTAGAAATAATTTTAATAAATGAAGAGGCAATTTAGAGGCACTCTCATGCAATAAAGTGAATCCTCCGTTTAATCCAGTTTATTATGAACCAGCGTAATGGTGGTTTTAATTACAGTTTTCACCGCAGGCTTGTATCCTTATAAACCCACCTTTACTTGAGGATATTACTGCTCACGAATACCTGTATTAAAGATTTTGAAATAATTTCGCCTAACTTAGACTATGTTAAGTAGATAAAAATTTCACCAGTTTATAATTTTAAGTTTTATTTTTTTATGTTAACTCGATTAATCGGATCACGAAGGGTAAAGTATATAGCATTTTTGTGAAAAATATGTTTTATACCAGTTATATAAAACAATAATAACTTAAAAACGAAAGTTTTACAGCTTGTACTGAGTAATATATTTTGTACTTTAAATTATATCGATGAACATAAGTTGAATTTACATACACGGAATATGTTTAGGCTTGTAAAAGAAATATAAAAGTATTCATAACAAAAACATAAAATTAAATTTATATATTTATCTAATTTTTGTGAACCACAATATATTATAGTATTTTAAATAACAGGAGTGTTTCTTAAAATCAGTTAAAGAGATATTGACTGCAAAAATTATATTATTGCTTAAAATACGGTATATTTATAATTATATTGGATTAAGAAATATAACTGAAGAGTTGTTATATTTTTATGATAAAGATATATATTTAAAAACTATTACAGGAGATAATAGTACCACAATTACACAGTATAACAGAAGTTTTCAATGCAATGGGCGACATTTTTTTATTGGTATTTAGTTTTTTTAAGTTTATTTCAGTCAATCACAATTATTATTATTGTTATGTTATTGTTATTGTGGTTTTATCTTAGTATTTGTGATACTGTTTGAAGTAATAATACAGTACAAATCTACCTACTAAATTTTATTAGAGTTCTTAAATCTTATGTTAGCATTTCAAAACTTGATTTCGGTTGGAATTTCACATTTAAAATAGTAAAAAATGTATTTTGTGGACAATACCAATAAATAAAGTACAAACCATTGGCGTAAAATATAATTTTAAGATTGGCTTACCAATTCAAGAGCGTTTATTATGGGGTCTTATCGAGAACTAAACCCGTTAACTTTAAGGACGACTTGTTGAAGTAAAAATAGTTTGTGGCCAGTGCAAAAAATGAGGGTGTTTTGTGATATCAAT
The DNA here is from genome assembly GCA_023375725.1 of Nephotettix cincticeps. Taxonomy (NCBI): domain Eukaryota; kingdom Metazoa; phylum Arthropoda; class Insecta; order Hemiptera; family Cicadellidae; genus Nephotettix; species Nephotettix cincticeps. Next base: position 36,709,648 of record CM041788.1, read on the forward strand.
GTGGAAGGTTAAAGGAAAATGGAGCCTGGAACTAAATCAGGACCTTGAAAGTCATAGTTGGTTCGAATTGAGCCACGAGTGACTCCTGTCAGACCGTGAGCTAGCCTATATCACTGAACTATGCCTCAATGTATATATAAGCCATGAAGGTTAAACCCAAGTAGATTTTTTTTCAACGAATAGTAATTATGTCTTGTGACTCCTTCATACAACTTCCCAGTTGCGATTGCAATTTTATTAAATCACTTACTAGCCAAAGTACCCGTTCTTCGCACGGGTTAAAGGCTGAGGGGTGTTGGCTCTTCTGATACATTTAAGTTATTGTTAATTAATTCTTCATTGTTTACAAAATGACAAAACACGACTGTCTACAACATTTCAAAGTAACATCTGTCAAACATTGGAAGAGGAAGGATTAATGTAATAGAGATAGTCGTCGGAAAAAAACTTAAAATCTACCATTCCACTATTTCAAATAATTCACTAATTTCGATCCAGCAGTTTATTTGATAAATCAACTTTATTTCTTCTTCTTCCCGAACTGTCAAAATATAGTGCAAACGGATGTTGTCATTAGAAAATGTAAACATTGAAACCTAGGACGTTCATGGGGCGTAGCCCGAGGGGATTTTAAGGGAACTAATATGACTATGTGTTGCATGAGTTTAAGATCTACCTTTCTGTAAAATTTCAAATCGGTCGGTTCAGTATTTTTCGCATTTACTTGCCACAACAAACCCACAAACCAACCCACAAACAAACATACAGAAACCACCTCTTCTTTATAATATTATAGATGGATTAATAGCCTTCACTCAGAGCTAAATAGTAATGTATATAAATATGAAATTTCTTATGCTGAATACTATTTTAACATAGTCACACTCAATCGTGCTCTAGGTAAGTGTTAGGAGTGATATAGAGTCAAATAAAATCAAGTGTTGCGCCAGTGGCGGCGGCGGCGTAGGTCCGACTGTTTATTGGAGCTAACCATGCGAGTGATCCCGCAAATTGGAGTCAGTCCTGGCGGAGAGTGAGGCATTGATTTTCACCCGCAGCGCGTCATGCGGTTCAACGGTGAAAATGCGGCAATTTGTCAACGGTCGCAGGAAACTATCCTGCAATCCGGGATGAGTTACTTAAACTAAACTCATCAAGGTTTAAACCAAAGGGAATTTACAACATTACATTTCTTAAAATCCGAATTTCTTATGTTTTATTATTCTTACTCAAATTTATAGAACACCTATCTTCTGTTTTAGGTATTTTAAGATGAATATGAATGAAAGGGAAGTGAGATTAGTGTAGTAGCTTGATGAAATGACAATTTAAAGTTGTTTAGGCCTACCTTTTTCTTTTTTAACTTGCTTTTAGGTAAGTATTTCAATTTTCGAAATAAGGCGTCCAATGTGGCGGAGAATTTTGTTTTTTTCTTATGAACACTGTGTAATTTATTATGAATATATATGTATACCACAATTTAAAAACGTTAAACGATTTATAAAAAAAGCAATTATAAAGAAATAATTAGTGAAGAACAGTTTTGTACTTACTTCCCTTTGGGAAATAGTTAGATAACTGATTTGTCTAAACGGAATGTTTTCAGTTCCCATAAACAGCTGTTTTTATAACCAAATAACGTCACTAGGCCTCGAAATTTCCAACACCCCCTCTTCAAAGCTAAGACATATCCTTATCGCAATTGGTGTCCCCATGAGAAGTTTACGACTAAACATAAAGCTACAAACATTTAACATTAAACATTTAGCTATTGGAAAACCCAGTTCAGCTTTGTTACTTATGAAGACAAACTGATTATTTGCAACTATCATTAGTAGCCCAATAACCGTGGACAACCAGGTCCGGATATCCTCGCAAATTGTCTAGATATTGCTCAGGATTGTACTAGCAACCTTCGGATTAAGATATGGGCACTAAAACACCCAGTTGGTCAACATCGTGAGAGTTGTCCAAATTATAAACCAATTTTGTCTACATTTTCATCATCCCAGGATTATCCAGGCAATCATCCCAAATTTTTTACGCATTATTTTAGGTCATATATAGTTATGGTATTATTATATGGCTAAGATTAACTTGTTTGGTAGGATTTGAAACTGGGATCTCGGGAATCGAAATCCCGTACTCTACCTCTAGATCGTTACGTTCTTAAATGTCTTAAATAATTACAAAAAACTCTTCTTTTAATAAAATTAAAAAAAAACACTGACTAAGACTCATTCACACGCACGGGACAACCCGTGGGAGGATTGTATTTCGCATATTGTCAATTTTTTTGGAAATAAACCTATTTTATTTTATTTATAGCTATTATATATGTATTTTTTGTTATTTGTTACTGTAGATGGAACGTTAGTTTTGAAATATATCTTAACCAGGCATGGCCAATTATTACGCTGTGTTTGGTTTCTTATTAGGGCCTCTCATTCAAAAAGTAAGAAAAACTGTGAAAAAGATAAATAAATTATTGTATTATCATTATATTATTGTAGTCATACAAATTTTAATAAATCCTCAATAAAAATATTTTATACTATATCCAGTGAAAAACCTTTTGACAGCTTCAAAGCTACTTGATGTGTTAGGAGAAAGCTTTTCAACGATTGTGTGTAAAGATAAAACTGGAATATTTTTCTCTGTCAAAGGGACTTGTTAGGGATGAGGTTTTCTTGTTATTTGCTGCCTTGCTTCAATTCGTCTCGTCAAGAGAGTGCGCACCCTTCCAACATGTCAACTTTCGTATCTATCAACTATACATACAGAGTGTTCAAAAACTCTATTCCAAAACTTTGAGATTAAGTTGACACTGTGTGTGTACTTTGAACAAAGAAGCTGAAAACTAACAAATTACACTTTTGACACATATATTTCGCTAACTTTTTTATATACCTCTACATTAGTACAGTTATTCACTAAATTTGTTACGTTGATTTTTAAACCTAGTACTAAGATGTGAACGTTTACTTTAGTACCAGTATTTAAAAATTAAGAATTCTATCTATTACAACTAAAACACTACGGTTTTAAATACATTTTAATAAACCTAATTATTACCTGGCTATATTAACAATGGGAAATTATAAAATTTAAGGCTTAAAATGCTCTAGGTTACGTTAGGATGGACGAAGACTGAATCCAATACACCTCATATACAGTTATTAATGTTTTTTGTCTTCACCGAAGGAAAATCAATTTTTTATATTGTTTTGGAACAACAAATTTTTGTATTGTTTTGGAGTTCTTGCAAATTTTTGTAATTATCTATAGAAAAAACTTTAACGTTTTGACGTTATGGTGCAGAGACGTTGTATGATACGTTCATCCTATCGGCGAAAACCACAAGAAGTTCAGTTAGATTTCTAAAAGCAGACCAAAAGACCACGGAAGAGGAAGAAAGCATATCTAGTAACACTCATTCGGAAACAAACATGATGAACACTAACCAGAGAGGAGAAGGCGGTGACGCCAGACCACAATGGGTGTGAACTCAAAGCGCGGTAAACAACGTTACGGGCATCCATATTGAAACAGATACTCTCTTTGCCGAACTATAGTCCAGTCAAAAACAAATTTTGAATTTAAAACGAATTTCAATTTATATTTTCAATAAAATATGTCCTTGTATTCTATAATAATATTTCCAAGTATTTTTATTTCAGTTTTAAATTTTAACGGATCCGTCATGTTGTTAACAACTAATTTTTCTACTTTAAAAACCAGATTAAACAATAGTTTTGCATCAAATAAAATAGAAAATCTAGTGATCCATCACCGGCTAGCTGAAAAACAATGTATCAAGTAAAGTGCAAGAAAAGACCATGAGGCCCTAGCTTTATCTGAATGAGTAATCAGAAATATCAAACCAATTATAACCTTGATTTTCAAAGATTTTAAAAACATTACTATTGGTAGAAGATTGTCAATTCACTGCGATTGTGCTCGAACTCTCGTTAAAATATCGTTTGTATTAAATTCAACTCCCCGTATATAGGCCTACAACATATTTAAAAATTAATTTATTGTAAACTTTAAAAAGATTTGATATGTTACAAACATCCTTGAAAAAAATAATGCATTAATATCTTTTTGGGAAAAAGCTTAGATCATAGACATGTCTAAAGGGAATGTTTTCAGTTTATCTTAACAGCTGTCCTTATAACCATATGACGTAGCTTCCGTTACAGTTTTCGCGTGACGTAAATTGCTAAATAAAAAACCCCCTCCCAGAGCTTTGAAATATCCATGTCAACAAAAAGTAAGATAAAGTAACGTAACAGTTATGTAGAAGGATAAACAAACAGACGACATTCGCTAAAACTGTTTGTTTTCCAAACCAGTATAAAACATATACCCCAATAATCTGGAGTTCTAAAAGCTACTCTGTACAGATTTACGACTGTTTCATCACTGGAACCTTTACTGTTAAAGCACCATATGACGTCACCGTTTCATGGTCTGACGGTTTGCCAATACCACCCCCAACAGCTTAGACATATTCGTGTCAATTATATAAACAATCTCCAAAGAAAGATGTTTTGTTTACAAATTGTCTATTTTTAACTACGGGTTTTCTTTTGTACTGCCTGTAATTAAAAGCTTGTAGTACAAGGTAATTTTTCAAACACGTTTATATATTTTTCACAATCTAAACATCTTTGCCGAAATTATTTACACTAAAGAGCTGTTAATTAACTAGAAACTGAATTGTAAATATACGTTCGTATTAGTTCTTTTGAGTTATCAAGAAATCATTACAGTTGAATACTATTCACATGAATGAGCATAAGACGAATGCCAACCTAAACAATTAAACGTCGTTGTGCTGTAGTCCTATCGGATATCAGAGCGTCCTGTACAAATTACTGCGTGTCAACAGCATTGTTGGGGCAGACTGACGATTGTTTGCCACAAACACCATTCGATCACTGTTCTGATTGCTCCGTGATGACGTCACCGCCCCATATAGCCTACAGGCTATTCGGATTATAGGACTAATTCTTGGGTTACTGTCCACGCATGGTTTTACGTGATATTTCTGGTTTTATTATTCTATTAGAAGCTTAATATACATACGTTAAAGCTGAATTTAGTCGAACTGGCCTAGTATGTCAATCGTACTAGTGTCACTCCAGCTTCCAGATCATGAGTAATATTTTAATTGATTTCATTACAATAGATGTTTTTCTTTAATTTCATCAAAATGGAAGTAGATACAAAGGTGCCAGTGGCAATGACAACTGAGTGGTTAGAGGACTAGCCTTCCCCAAAGACCTTTATTCGATACCGGTTATGAAACAAATGGGGTTTTTATCTGGATATTAAGAAAGCTATACAAAACTTACTATTACCTTTAAAATGAGTAAGTACCTGGTGACCGAGCTTTTATTCATTTTTTTTATTTACTTGAAATTTTGTTATTGTCAAAAAACATTTAATTAATTAATAAAAGCGATGATTGATAAATTAGCACTGAATAAAGTAAAATCTAAACTTAAGTGGATGAACGGCGTTCTTACATAACGCACGGTAATTAATTGAGCAGACTCATATATTGTTAACCAAATCAAAGTATTTTACTTGTTTCAATAAACAGTCAGAAATTTAATTTAAAATTAACGTGGTTATTCTTTCAAGCTTTTTTTTCACACAATGAAACTCTTTCTTTTTTTTATTACCCTTACAAGTTTGAAATTTAAGATAATTTTACATTTATTACATACATAAAATAAAATATTTTTACAGAAAAAACTATTACATATATCCCCACAAAAAGAACTGTCAATAAGAAGCTGTGGTAGTGTAGATAAATTTTTCTAATACTTAAAATAAATAAGAAACAAATTATTACCTAAGACTAAACAATCTAGAACATTATTTTCTAAAAAAAAATCCAATAGTGCCGTCGAAAACTGGCTTTTCCGCAAATATACAAACCTTGCTTTTTTATTAGTAGTAATACATATTTTAATGTTATTCTTAATAAGTGAATTGAAGTATAAATAAAATAAATAATACTTGTAAATCCTTTCAACATAATAATTTCATTGATCACAATAACGCTGGAAGTAATAACTCAGTAAGAAACGTAAAATGCAAACAAGTTGAAATATTTACAAACTGTTTTAGACACAAATGCATTGGCTACTAGATTTCTATGAACTTTAGGGAGCTGAAATTTTCCCAGAATATTTTTAAAAACTACTTTGTAAACTGTGTAAAATTTGAAAAAGTTCAGTGTATAATGGGCAAGTAATGGGACACTGTGTACATTAAGAGTCTGCATCAGTGGTAGCCATCTTGGATTTTAGTCCCGTAAGAGCAATGTTAAATTCTGGCGGAACATACGTTCACTTTGGCGTCTGTAGTGGCGTTAATTATCAAAGTATCAATGTAAAACTTTGGAAGTACATTGATGAGATGTGGCTCAAGGGCATGACCTTTTAATATGTTCAAAAATTTAACTTGATATAAAAACAAAAATCCAGGTATATTTTACAAAATAAATCATTATTTTTTATTGAGAGCGAAAATAAGAAGTTCTGTAAGGTGGTGCCCTGGAGGACTGTAATACCTTTAATTTGACACCTCTTCCGTTAATTTATGACAATAGGTCAAGGAGATATAGGTGCCAGAATTTAACATTATTCTTACGGGACTAAAATCCAAGATGGCTACCAGTGATGCAGACTCTTTAAGTTTTTTCACATGGGACTATAATGGGGATTTTATAATAATGACTCAGGAACGTACTTACAGTTTTTATGTTAATGTACATGGATTGTAGCACGTACCTGAAAATGATAAATTTATTAGTACACAATAGTATATTGGAATATTGTATCCAGATGGTTTTCAGCTATAACTTAATACTGCGTTTTTAAGTATGTTGTATGAGTAAAAACGCGTTTGATAATTTCACAAAAATAATAACTTATATAATAATAAAAAATATTCACACAATAAAATTTAAAAATGTACATTTCTTTAAAACTACCCATTGAGAGATTGCAAAACAGAGAGAAAACCTTTCGAGAATTTTGGGGTTTCGATTTATTTTTTATCATCATGAAATTACTATGTTTTTTACGATAACAGTATTTAATTTTTGGATGTTGATTACGTTAAATTTTTATTCTTACAGATTTTTTATCATAAAAAGAATTCTGAATCAAATTATAATTTATAATATAGCACACAATTAAAGCAATATATCATATAAATAAATATGAAGATATAAGATTGTTGCTTATACTTGCAATTAGTACAGGGTGCATAATTTTATATACCAATGAAGAGAACCGTTGATAAACAACTCAGTTATAATTTTAAGTTCTGAGGTTAAAGTATGCATTTTTACGTAGGAAATACGTGGGTAAAAAGAAACAGAAATAAAACCTTCGCTAATGACAGGAAGTCGTCCGTTTCAACAAGACATTACAGTCCTCTCCGGCGGTAACGGACGGGCCAGTTTATAAATAGCTACGGCTGGATTTGAGATTTCTGCATTCAGCCATTTTATTCTTTCATGCAAAAAATAGCATCCCTCACTCTACAAGTAATAAATATTTCCTATGACTTATATTTTATTTGTGTTAATGTATTTTATATACTTCTTATGACAATTTTAATTTTCATAAAATGTCTTAGTAAAAAATACATTAAAATGAGGACATCATACCCTTAATTAATCTATAAATTAAATAAATACTTAAAAAGTTATTTAAATTATTTATTTTAATATTTATTAAGTTTATTTATTTTTAACGTCAATACATCATGGGATTCCATAAACAATATTGTTTAGTTGTTGCAAGCTAAAAGGGTTGTTATCATTTAGTGTTAATTGATAGAATAGCGTTAGCGTTGACGTAGAAATCTTGTGTTGATAATACACTTAAAAACTAGGCTTTGTACGGTTGATAAAGACAAGCAGTTTATTTTAGGTTCTTGTGACTTCTCAATACTTAAATATTGCAATAAATAAACCTAGGTCTAATCTGATCCCCTATCTTCCCCCTCAATTATAAGTATAAACGCAACATTTGCTTTACTATAAAAGCCTTTCCGTAGTTACAAAAACATCTATGGGTGGTTGAGTTACTATTGCGTCCGCTGAGAGCCTGAATGTCACTGGTTCAATCACGTCTCAAGAACTTGAACTTTGAAGGGTGTATAAATATTTAAGTTTAGAAGAGAATATTGAGGTACTTTTGAGTTACATTTTAATCTTTTTAATGATATTAAAAGATTTAGCATTATTTTAACTGCGTACAAATTATAGATTATAAATCTTGATTATTATGAATAATTGTTATCTTTATAGTTAGTTTTTTAACAGATATTCAATCAAATATTTTTAATCACATCACAAGGATTAATTATTTAAAATTGGCGTGATGTAATTAAAAACAACAGCTGCTAAATGAGCCGGTGGTGTTAAATATCGGGAAAGCAGAAATACCGAATGCAGAACACCACGAAACGTGTCTCGGAGGGCGTAAATATTTCATTTTAGAATATTAAACCTCTCCAGCGTGCTTGGTTTATAAAGTCCCTCGCGGCCAACCACTTGAATATTAGGGCCTGGTCTCCAACACAACGAGCTCTCTCGTCATTGTTGCAGTTGGAGAAGGAAAACTGACGACAAGCCAGTAGTTGATGTTTAAGTGTTGAATAAATTAGGCAATGAATAAAATTTTAAAATTAAATTTTTTTACGAAATTGTCGTTCCTATTTCCATCACAAGTCTAGAACATAATCCTTAACCTTTTTACACATGACTTCAATATAGTTACCTAAATACTAAGTATTAAATACTTGATTAGTACCTAAACACATTCCAGATTTAAAGGGTTGAGGCATAGTTATAGTAAAGTCATTTGTGGGAATGTTTATACAGAAAGGTTTTTTTAAAATTCACAATAGAAAATTATTTTAATGATGAGCTCTCTCAGTGAATAAAAAACCTTATGAATAGAAAACACAAACCTAGAAAGCGCTGACTGGAATATAATAACTAAACTTCTACTACTGTATTGTAGTTCCACCAGTCTGTTGTGGCATTGATAAAGCTATATCACGTGACAAGTTTCATTACGGTGTTTATTTAAATACAATTTTATATTTTTATTTTCAATAAAAAAGCAGCTTACTTAATTTAATAATGAAAGAGCTAATTTAATAGGCGAATAAACAAATAATTATAACAAATAATAAGTCGTCAATTATACCATAGCAATGATTCCCACAAGTTTAGTCTGGTTAGAATATGAAATGCAACGTGAGGACAGAGATGCTGGGCTGGGACATTGCTTAAATATTTTGTTACCAGCTCGTTTAGGGCACTTGTCTCCTGCTTATTTCGTGTGGGTTTACTTTATCCGTATCCCAAGGGCGACGTCTCTCCCAGACGAACTTCAGATTTCCTCTTTTAAGTATTTAAAAAGACTATATAAATACATTTGGTTTGTTGTCTAAAAGCTGTCTTTGTAAACAAAGTACAAAGACAACTCTTAGTTTATCCAGGAGTATCAGCAGAGTATGTATTTTGAGACTGAGGTAATAAAAATTCTTCTATAGAATTAAATAAACTTACTTTCTGTTTCAGAATAATAGTACATAATAATCTGAAAACGTGAAACCATTATCATGAAAACATGAAACATGGGTGATAAACTAAAACTGGTGTATATAATGTACATTTTTAATTAAAAATATTTTACCCCTGGAATCTAAAATTTTGTGAAAATGAGTATAAATTGAAAATAAAGTTGCTTAAACGTTAGAACGTATTGAGGATTTGAGTTTTACCATTGAACCGGAAATTGTTTTGTTCATTATTATTATATTTTCCTATATTCTACAATCCTTGGGTGGTTTCCGTTGGATTTAAGTCACGGCAGTTATTGATTACTGAAATTAAGTGACCGACTCGCCGCCAGGTAGCGTTCTAGTACGTCAGTCATTTATCTTCGGGGAAACGATGATTACAGTACTTCCTGCACGGATTAAAGTATTTCAGAGAACGTAAAATATTGTTTTGGTAAACAAGCTCGTTTCTTTTTTCTATATTCTTCGGGGATTTTTTTTAAATATTCACAGTAAAGAAGCCGAAATCTATTTCTACAAGTATAATAAATACCTTATTTTTTGGGTTTTCACATTTGTTAATACTATTATTCGTCAGGGTTCTCAAGGATGTTTCCAGTAAACGTCCTTACTGAACAAACAATATTTTAAAATGTTTATAAATAAACCAATTGTTTGAACCTTCACGAAGATGAAAAATCGCTTCTGATGTTACCAAACGATTGCGAATTTTGGCAGTAGAGTAAAAAATATCACAAAAATAAGTTTGAATTTCTAAAACCAAACAGCAGAGGATTATTGTCTTTCACTTAAAATGTTTACTTAAAACATCCAAGATATTTGAAGAACCGTTATAATTACACTACTTTAACGTATGCAGGAAACACACAAATATTATTTAGCATATTTAATATGGTTTTGTTGTAAAAATATACATTTTTTCGACTTTCATATCTTAGATGTCCTAAAATTTCTTTGTTCAGAATTAAACTTAAATGTATTCATTATTTTACCGGTTTAGCCACGATTTAGTTTTCCATAAGATAAGTTGGAAATATTAAAATCGAAACAGGTGAAAGTATACCTCAAATAAGACCTTGATAAAATACACTTCTCCTGAAACACTCCGTTTTTGCTATGAACTGTCAGTGTCAACATGTCGCAAACACGTTTATGATTTTACTATAAACTATACCAAATAAACGTAAACAATAACTTTCTCACATTCTTTATTCCTTTAAAAGTAAAGCAAAAATATTTGTGTACCCTTAATAACAATATATTATTATAAGATTCCTATTAAATTAGATTTAACAAAATTTATCCATTAAATAAACTCATCAAAGCTGCCTTACTCAGACTCTATCAACAAGTTAAAAACGTTTGGAGAAAAGACTTTTTACCCAACTAACCCTCATGCATCCATGAAGTAGGGACCTTTTAGTGTTTTTTTAGGTTATTTAACCTGTTGCTTAAGGTAAAGTCACAAAAATCGATCGAGGAGTATTTTTGGAAATCTCAATAATAATAGCATTGAATACTCTTGGATAACGTACTGTATTTACCATGGATAGTAAATTTCACAACATATTCCAAAACGTTGAAAAGATTTTTCTAACCTCAAGTATAGAGGGTTGTGAAGAGTCTAATGACCCATGAGGTTTTTTAGATTTCCAAAGACGTAAACAACTATAAATGTAAGCACTAATAAAAATTCCAATCAAAAAAATTAAAATATAAAAATAAATATTAAAAATCCATAAATGAAAGTCAAAGTTAGAAACAATGTAAGGGAAAGGGTTATGAATTTTCCCTGATAGAAATGCAAATATTTCATTTAAGATTATTAAGAGCTCTCGACCGGCGAATATGAAATCTCTCGATCAGAACTCCGTAAACGAGTACTGGCTTATATTTTCCAATGTTATTTATTTATTTCGAAATAAGAGTTTACACTTGACTGATAAAAATATTGACTTAATTCTTTAGTATTATAATTTCACTTCATCGTGTGTTTCCTTTTGAAATTCAAACACTCAAATAATTTATAATTTATTTAGTTTAATAGTAATGTAAAGTTTAAGCTGACTGTGCTTTACATTACACATGAGTTTTCACATTTTCAGTTCAGCTCAAATCCATAGCTCCTATTTTATGACTGAAATGTTGAATTTATTTGGTTTCAAATATTCACTATGGTTTGAACTATTCCCAGGAGAAAATTAAAAATAATCATATCGACGTTGAAAAACACAATACTCAACAAATGTGTGTCCATCTACAAAAAGTATTTAGGCGAATAATCAAAAAGAAGAGTTCAAAACAAGACGTTGTCTTGAAAATTTTCTTTTCCAACAAGGATGAGAAAAGTTTACAAAATGAGGATAAAACAAGATTACTATTTAATTTACTTTGTAAAAGCCTAAGACACAACATCAAAGACTTTACTGATGTAAACTTAATGTCCTTTGAATGGATCTGGATGGATAGTTATATAGAAAAAAACAAGAAAATATTTATTTATGAATACATTTGTATCATTAAACATGTACGGAAAATTGTATCAAACATACTTTATATTTGGTTTTTGAAGTTCATTTTCGATATTTCCATCAATAGTTTTTTTTCTAATGTTATAAGAGTCTTAATAGTTAATAATATTCTTTATATCTTGTGATTTTAAAAATTATTTTTGGAGAATATTGCATAATCTTAATGATTTTTTAATTTGACAAAAAATAATAGCTTATATTCTCATTCATGTGTAGTTTTTACATTATTTTCATAATTATGTACTTTGTTCAGTCCTTGTTTAAAGGAAAAACTTATCTTAAGAAACTAAGGTTTAGGATATTTAGGATACTTAAGAGTCACTTCCATTCCAAACCACATATTGTAGTTATTTATAAGTTTCACTCAGATATTTATATAATATGATTGCGTTGACTATTTTAGGCCCAATCAAAATATGGATATTAAAATTTACAATTCAGATGAACGGATCACCAACCATGTTACAGTAGGTTTTTCGTTTGGAAAGCAAATTTTATTTTCGTTTAGTTTTTACCAAAAAACGTCAACACTAGAAATCACATCACAAAACATGTTTTTCATCTGACGAAATTGTAAGAATAAAATAAATTTCATTAGACTTAAACCAAATACCGTTCAAATTAGGACTCATATAAATATAATTATTTGAGTGAGATATTTTTCTCGTTTAAACTCCTACATAAAATCTATTCGTTATAGTAAAATTTCAACATAAAAGCTACTTTGTATGGGGTTTTGGAGATATCGTGTGAATGAAAGATTAATATAATGGTAATTAATACAACGGTTATTTCAGTGCCATAGTATTTTCTTGTTCACTATTTTTTAAGGATTTTATCTTTATCCAGTATCCGTCATATTTGCGTCTCTGAAATTCACTGTCACTGAAAGTAACTGACCGACGCGCCACCAGGTAGCGCTGGGGGACGTCAATCATTTACCTTCGGGTAATCAATTATTACTTTTTCCTGTGATTGAATTACTTCAGGGAAGCCAATTTTGTCTCGATAAACAAGTTCACTTATCGTTTGTAGAGTGTTAAAGGTAATTTTTTAATGTTAACAGTGACAAGACGATATTTATTTTTACATATATAATACTTCAGTTTTCTTTGTATATTTTACAATCTTCCGAAAATTGAATTCTAATTTAGTTTTGTAATATTTACGGAACTACCGGAGTAGAAGGGTATTATATATTAAATCTTGTATTGCTTCTTAATTTGTAAAAGTAATCAGATTCCTTTAATTCTAGAGAAAAACATATGTCTTAATGAGCTACTTTGTATGGTTTTGGAGATATCGTGTGAATGAATGAGTAATATAATTGGTACTTAATACAACGGTTATGTCAGTCGCAATTAGTATTTTCTTTGTTCAATAATTTTTAAGGATTATATGAATAAATTAATAATGTAGGAGATTAGACGTATTTATACATTTTTATGATAGATTACTAAAAAATCTTACTCAGATAAAAATGTAATAAATTGTTAAATAATATGCCCAAAATACAAAAAAAGAAGAAAGTGATTTTAAAAGTTGCATATTGTATTAACTAGATTAGTAAGAATAATATCAAAATTCATTTACAGATGTTCACGTGTAAATCTATTTTTTAATGAAAGGAATTATTATAGGGAAAAATCTAACTGCTGGAAAGAAAGAATGTTCTTGACATATGTGTGAAACATGTAATAATATTTACTTTGATTTGTTTTAAACGAATTATTAATGAGAAATATTATTTATTTTTAACATAAAATGGCGTAAATTAATATTTTTCTTGTAATTCATGGGATTTGAAATCAAATGCAGGTTTGCTGCCATGATAAACACATAAACTATGATTTTTAAGCATGAATGGATGAACCTCAACCACATAAAGCTAAATATAAATTTTTATCCAAAAATATTGGTTAATAAGTGAAATATTAATTTTTCCTTATCCTCCATAAGATTAACATTGGAGCCTCAAAATACAACGTACTGTGTTTAGATTTTTTTATATCTCGGTAACCGTTGGAGATAGAGAAAAACTTTAAGGAACTTAATTGTGTAGTTTTTTAAGCTGATTCCAATGGTGAAATATAAAATTAGAAATATTTAAAAATTATATGTGAAAAAACGCATAAAACCCCATTTTGGGGTACAAAACCCCCCCAAACTACCCGTTCCCATTGACCGATATGTCTGGTTTACGAACTCGTCCAAGCATTTGTAGGAATACACGTCTCTACCAAATTTGGTCTCGATCGCACCATTTTTACGCGAGTTATCGTGCTAACAGACACATATATATTTTATATATATTATAATATATATAATAATTTTAACGACTATTGTTTTTGGTCTCACCTAAAGAAGAAAAAATATTGGTCCCGGGCTTAACTCTTTGTGAGACTATAATATACTTAATAATTTAAAAAAGAAAGTGATTTTAATATTCATATTAAATTTTGTAAAATATACAATAGGATGTTACTCAGCGATACAAATCAATAATATAATAATAATTATAATATACAAGTTTTATAAAATCTTATACATGGGAATTATTTTATTTCCATAAGATTACATAAAGAATATTTGCTGATGTGAGGAACACTAAAATTAGAATTTACCATAAATAATTTTTATTTAACATTTATATTTCATCAACATTGTCCATAAATAAAGGAGTTTGTATTTATATGATTAATATGGGAAGAGTATGCAGGTTTGCTGCCATGATAAACACATAAACTATGATTTTTAAGCATATATTCTCAACCACATGAAGAAAATATAGTTTTATAAAAAAATATTGTTAATATAAATATTAATTTCTATTTTCCATAGATTAACATTGGAGAAAATACAACGTACTGTGTTTAGATTTTTTAATATCTCGGTAACCGTTAGATAGAGAAAAACTTTAAGGAACTTAATTGTGTAGTTTTTTAAGCTGATTCCAATGGTGAAATATAAAATTAGAAATTTTTTAAAAATTACATGTGAAAAACGCAAAAAAACATTTTGGGGTACAAAAAATAACTACCGTTCCCATTGACGATATGTTTTTACGAACTCGTAGCATTTGTAGGAATACAGTCTCTACCAAATTTGGTCTGATGGACATTTTTACATGTTATCGTGCTAACAGACACATATATATTTTTTAATATATATATAAATAAAATTTTAACGACTATTGTTTTTACTCTGAGGCACCTAAAGAAGAAAAAAACATGTGTTTAGTTACTAATATAATAGTCTTATAAATTGCTCGAAATACTCAAAACATTTACAGATACGGAAAACTTCACGTGTAAACGTGCTATTTTTTAATGAAAGGAATGTATTAATAGGGAAAAATCTACAAAGCTGCTGGAAAGAAAGACGGATGTTCTTGACAATCCAGCCGTGAAACATGTAATAAGCTATTTCCTTTGCATTTTCCTTGTTTCCACGAATTATTAACTGAGAAATATTATTTATTTTAACATAAAATAAAGCGTAAATTAATATTTTTTGTAATTCATGGGAATTTTGAAATCAAATGCCGACTCATTCTAAAGGAATTCTGAACAAGCCATTGATCTTATAGATATAATAATAATAATAATGAATAGTACGCTTTTATAACTTAACTATTATGAATTACTTTTAAAAATAAAATTTTATTATTAATATAGTGCAGTAGTAAAACAAAATTAGCTAATTCATCTCAAAATATTAAAAAATATGTTCACAATTAATTAGTTTACTTCATTTCCGTGTAGTTAATTTTTATAAGTGTCATGTCGTCACTTTTGAATTGAACTCAAATATTTTAAAAATACTATAAACTAAAATAATTTGAAAAATTTTAAAATGTAAAATGAATCATGAATGAACAGATTTAAAACGTTGCTTTCAAACTTATATACATAAAAATTAACTATTTTTAGTCTCGTTCCTCAATTTAAAAAAAGTGTCTGTAAATTTCTGTATGTAACATATCTGTTGTTTCCATTCAATATCATTGCCCTAGTATTATAAAACATTCCAGAACAGCGCTTAGTTATACTTAGGCTATATACGATATATGTAGATTGTGGAGAGGAGTACTCTAATATCCAGACTAAACGATAGATGAAGATTGTGTGAACGAGTAGGCCTACTTGAATATCGAGACTAACTGATAGACGTACATCGTGTGAGACGAGTACTTGAATATCGAGACTAACTGATAGACGTACATCGTGTGAGACGAGTACTTGAATATCGAGACTAACTGATAGACGTACATCGTGTGAGACGATTACTTGAATATCGAGACTAACTGATAGACGAACATCGTGTGAGACGATTACTTGAATATTGAGACTAACCGATAGACGTACATCGTGTGGGACGAGTACTTGAATATCGAGACTAACTGATAGACGTACATCGTGTGAGACGAGTACTTGAATATCGAGACTAACTGATAGACGTACATCGTGTGAGACGAGTACTTGAATATCGAGACTAACTGATAGACGTACATCGTGTGAGACGAGTACTTGAATATCGAGACTAACTGATAGACGTACATCGTGTGAGACGAGTACTTGAATATCGAGACTAACTGATAGACGTACATCGTGTGAGACGAGTACTTGAATATCGAGACTAACCGATAGACGTACATCGTGTGAGACGAGTACTTGAATATCGAGACTAACTGATAGACGTACATCGTGTGAGACGAGTACTTGAATATCGAGACTAACCGATAGACGTACATCGTGTGAGACAGGTACTCGAATATCCAGACTAACCTAAAGATATAGATCGTGTGAGACAGGTACTAGAATATCCAGACTAACCTAAAGATATAGATCGTGTGAGACAGGTACTAGAATATCCAGACTAACGATATAGATCGTGTGAGACGGTACTAGAATATCCAGACTAACCTGATATACATCGTGTGAGAGGTACTTGAATATCAGACTAACTAAAGATGATCGTGTGAGACAGGTACTAGAATATCCAGACTAACCTAAAGATATAGATCGTGTGAGACAGGTACTAGAATATCCAGACTAACCTAAAGATATCGTGTGAGACAGGTACTAGAATATCCAGACTAACCTAAAGATATAGATCGTGTGAGACAGGTACTAGAATATCCAGACTAACCTAAAGATATAGATCGTGCGAGACAGGTACTAGAATATCCAGACTAACCTAAAGATATAGATCGTGTGAGACAGGTACTAGAATATCCAGACTAACCTAAAGATATAGATCGTGTGAGACAGGTACTAGAATATCCAGACTAACCTAAAGATATAGTGCGAGACAGAACTATAATATCAGACAATATAAGATAAGTGTAGGAGACAGATACCAAAAATACTGAGTGAAATAACTAGAATATCAGATAACTAAATGCCAGACTAAATATAGATATAGATGTAGAAAGACTAACTATAGATCAAATAACTAGATATACAAAATCCTTAAATATAGAATAAAGAATACAAAACTAGACTAATATAATATCACTAAATATACCTAAAGATATAGATAGGTGAATAAATAAAGAAATATTGTGTAGATAACTACTAGAATAGATCAATTACTATACACTAAATAATCAGTAAAACAGGTACTAGAATATCCAGACTAACCTAAGATATGGATTGTGCGGTGGTACTAATAAAGAATATAGATAGATATAGGTACAGTACTAATACTAAGATTAGATCGTGTCGACAGTACTAGAATCCAGTAGATAGTATATATCAGGAACATTAGATATTGTGCAAACAATATAAAATAATTAAAAAACTAAGAATATCTTGACATACAGACTAATGACTACTAACTCTATAATATAGATGTCACTAACAAAATTAGATAATATAAACAATAGATATATAACTAGATTAAATCGTGGTTTCATACAAAAAAAATCAGAGAACAAATATTAATTAAAAATCTACAAATTAAAAATTCACAGAACTAAAATATAAAGATATAAGATAGTACTAGAAATAGATTAAAATAAGATATAATACTATACTGTAATAGAATACTAATTGAAAAGAGATATCAGATTGTTAATACCTAAATATCCAGACTAACCTAAAGATAGTGGGTTGTGAAATATCCAGACTAACCTAAAAAATATAGATTGTGCTACAGTACTAGAATATCCAAGATACAATAAAGATATATCGTGTGAGACAGGTTTTAATCATAAAGAAGTTAGTGTACAAATATAGAAGTTATATAAAATATAATTTGTGAGTCAAACAAACAAAAGATATTTATTCTACATACAACTAAATAGATATTTTACTGTAACATTCTATTATTATAAAAATTATATATTTTGTTTACAAATATTTTTTCAGTACTCTTATTTTAATTAAATTACCAAAAATATTTCCTCATTTTTTGTTGAATATTAATATATTTCTAATACTGTATTCTTACATTAATTAGATTTGACAGTAAATTATATATTTTTCATTTATTAAGTTAAAAAAGATTATTAACAGTACATTAACCAACATTAAGCTTTTTATATGTACAAAAAAAACATTGTCTTATTTCTACCCAACCAACAAACCACAGGAAGTCAGCTTTTCGATCCAGCCTACTGTTAGTACTTGTATTATACATTAAGTCTTAAAAGGCAAAGCTTTAGAATAATCAAGATTACAAGTTAAAACTGTCCAGAAATATTTGAAAGTTGCTCGGAACCCAGAGTAATAACGCGCTACTCAAATAGAAGTTAACTCGTACTCCAAGAATAACTGTCCTCTCGTAATATGGAAATGTAAATCTGCAATTCAAATGTGTGCATTGTCCAGCAATATTGTCACATAGCTACGAACACTTGCCTCAATATAAACACGTTCGCTGATTGTATCGTTTTAGTAATAAATTCGAACGGAGTGTTTTTACATTTGAAATATTTTATAAATGAAGTATTTTATGTGTTAGTTTATACGAATTTTTTGGTAATTTAATGAATTTTTTAACAATAAATATGTTTTTCATTGTTTTACAAAAAATGTACAAGATAATAAACGTATAGTGGGGACGATGGTCCTCTAACTTAAAACTGCCATAACTAAGAAGCTATATAATAAACATGCTAACTTTTTTATAATTATTTATTAATAATAAATAAAAAATGTTACTATTAACTAAGTGTAAATACTGTCCAGTAGAATGAGTTTCAGGATAAGATGACAAATATATATTATGCTAGAATCGGCATAAAAGTTATCTTAAATAAATTTTTCCGACCGATATTAGTTATAAACAAAAACTTTTTCATCATAGTAATAATACAATTTAAAATAACTTTTAGATAATAATACATTATAATAATGGAAAAATATTTAAAATGTGCTTACCAACTATATTTAATGTTTGTTATTGTTTATTGTACTCTAAGAAACTCACACTGCCACTTCTGTAATATATAACAAGATTTCATCTTTAGATGTCATGTTTAGTAAATATTAAATTTCGAACTCTATCTTTTTTCATATATTTATGTAGAATGATTATTGTTTTTTAATAATAAAACTTTGGTAGTGAAATGATTTTTAACAATTTTTTTGTTTTTATAACAAGTAAAAAATAGTGGATACCTGTAAAAAAACTAAAAAAAAAAAAAGTTAAAAAAAAAAAAAAAAAAAAAAAAAAAAAAAAAAAAATAAAAAAAAAAAAATAAAATAAAATAAAAAAAAAATAATAAAAATTAAAAGAAAATGCCACAAAATGTAAAAAAAAAAAAAAACTTAAAAAAAAAAAAAAAAAAAAAATAAAAAATAATAAAATAAACAAAAGTGAAAAGGATTATAATAACAAATAATATTACTTTGAAACTTATACCTGAGCCGAAGCCGAATCAACTGTCTTATCTTATAATCAGCTGAAGTAAAAAATGTAAAAAGTGTAGAGCTGTGACTTGTAAACCAATAACCACAACAAAAACCCAAGTTAAGCTTCATTAAACTTGCTAATATTCTATTGAGCGCTTCAGCGTATTAAACTTTTGTTTCGCAGCAACTGCAGTCATTTCTTCTATATCGTAAATTCATACTTCATTTACAAATATAAACATATCAATACGTAAATTTATATTTAAAGTTTTAAATTACATAATAGGTTAAGTATTGCGCAGAACCACTATGTGGAAGTGGAAATTTTATATCTCATAATTTTGTTTCTTTTTTAAATATCAATTGAATTCCAACTGGTAAGGTCAATTGTATTTCTTTTGGTATTGAGTACGTTTCACTATAGGTATTTTGTGTCTCGCTACGCCTCTTGGAATGTTTTAACATTTTGATGGGGAACTGTCTAAACCCCGGTCTTGTTACTACCTAACGTCGACCTGTTGTTAGGAAGCATCATTAATTACTAGCCCGATGACAAATGGCAATTGGCTCCAGATTCAACCCTTGCGGGATTCGATCCAGCAACCTTCAGTTTTGAAGCCGGGTATTATAACCAGTACAGTTAAAATGTTATTTCTAAGAAAAAAATTGAATGTCAGGAGACGTTCTTCGTGACAAAATAAACTTGTTTATGTAACGATTTTCAAACACAATAAACTCTTGCTGGATACAGTTTAACGAGGTTTAAACCCTTGGAGCTACTAAACTATTTGACTGCACAGATCGTATTGTTGTCACGCTCCTTCACAGTAATTTCTCCTTACGCTTAAAGTCGACTGTAAAGGTACCTTTTACTGCACAAGTCATTACTAAGTAAGCTAGAAGTAGAGTAGAAATGTTTTACAGTCCTTAGAACATTGATGAAGTTGTGTCGTTGTTTCGTGTTTTTGGCATCTTTGACTGTCGAAGAAATATCACACTGATCTTAACACATCAACGACTTAAGATTGATCGGTTGATACTAGAAATCAGTTAAATTTTTTGTTTATTGTTTTACTTTTTTATTCAATTGTGGTTATTTTTTCTTTGTTATTTATCAGTACGTAATTTATGTTAGTTCATTGCTATTGTAATCGGTGGTCGTTGCTTGTATTGTTAAACAAATGTTATGAAGTTGAAAATGCAAAAGTTTCACTGTGACAAATATCTACCCTGGTGGTGAGTCAAAGAAACTATTTTAGATGAATATTAGAATCGAAATTAAAAATATGTATTGTAAAATGAAAATGTATTTTTAGTAGTAGGAATACACAATGGACAATGGACCCCATTAATACTTTATGGTTAAGTTGGTGGGACCAAGACCACGTTAAAGTGAGTTTGATAAATAAATGAAATTTAAAAAATTAAAATATCGAAGGATTAAATCTTTAACCTTTCATGGTTACGTTATTCATTCACACCACACTAAGAATTTACCATAAAAAGGTAATCAGTCACAAAATATTTTTAAAGGAACTAAGAGAACTGTTTGAAGACGCAGACACATGCCTAATGGCTGAAAAAGGTTAATAAGTCTGAGATGGGCAGGACTTGTAAAAAGGAGACAGAAGGACTCATCGTTCAAAATTGTATTGGAAGAAAGGACCAGCAGTACGGAGTCCGCTCGTCTTGTACCAGTTGGAGAGGGAGATGAAGAAGCTAAGGGCAGAGGATTAGACGAAGAACAGTAGAGAATTGAGGCGAACTGTTAGAAAGGTTAAAAACCCTCTACTTATAATCTAATATCTAAATAATCAATAAAAATAGTATATAAACTTTTACTTTTAACTGCCTGGATTAAAAATAAACTATTAGCCTCTATGGTAAGGTAGGATCATATGTTGATTGTACGATCAACAAAAAAATTAATTTACGTAAATCAATTGCACGTACGTTAAATACTAACGTAAATGCATTTGAATCAAATCAAATGTGAAGTATATACCTAAGTACAATGTTTCGACGTAAATTCGTTATCTTAAGTTGTTACTGTTGGTTAACGCAATGCACAGACGATAGTTATAAAACAATTCAAAGTAAACGTTATGAAAAAATCAGTTTATTCTTTACAGAAAAAATATACAATCATTCTTAAACAACATAAGTAATAGACATTTTATTTTAAACGAGTAATATATTTTTGGTACTCTTTTGTTTTTTTTAGTTTCAAAATTCTATAGAATAAAATACCATGTATAGGCTAATCATTTTCAATTTAGGTTGTATCAGGTTAAATCTAACAGAGAACAAAATTATTATTCATAGTATTCCGATAAACTTAAAAAATTTTACTGTATTACTTTTGTGGAATTTAACACGTTTTTTATATTGACTTAGTCCAGGTGAATCAGAGTACTCTAACTGCAATATTAAAAAAAACTGGGTCGAAGGAAAACCTAATAAAGTTTTCTGTGTAAATAACTGCTTTACTAGCACACACGTGATGTCGTGATGCGTGCTTCATCTTTCCGCAACCCGCCACCAGGAGCGCCAGTGCGCCATAGCGTGGCTTTAATAATTAAAAACCTTGGTTATTAATGTCTGCAGAGACTCCGTATGACGTTTGATATTTTTAGTAGAAATTTTAGAGTTTGAACTAAGTTAAGTTTGGTAATCCAATGACAATTATAAAAAAGGATTAAGCATTGCCACGCTTGAAGTAGAGTACGTTCTATGGCAAAATTTTCATCAGAAAATGTACAAGGAAGTATTTAACACAATTCAAATTATAATTAATTTTCCTCAAACGTTATCTCGTTATTCCTCAAAGGACTACATAGTCGCAAATATAAACACGTATAAATAAATAACTCTTTAATATCTCTAAATATTCAATTGATTTTTAATACTTAGGTTTAAAGATATTATAAATAACTAAAACCCGGACAGACCAACAGTAAGCAAGCCCTGGTACAAAAAGATAGGGTCCCCGAAACATAAAAAACATACAGACATAAAGTCTGTTTGGAGATTCCGTTACAAATATTATACCTACTATAACATTACATTGTATACTGTGATTAACTGTAAGGAGTGTGTGCAAACTTTATTATATCACGAATAGTGCGAATATCACGAATAAAAATATAAATTTAAAAAAATCATAAATATTTTTTTAAAAATACATGAGAGATAACAACAAGAAATGCATTAAACATATAGTACATGTCTACTACAAATTAACAAACAGAAAAATTATTCTTTAACTTAAAAATAGTGAGAATAAACATATAATACTTATGAATACTAATAAAACTTTTTGATAAAAGTTTAAGTCAAATGAACATAATATTAATATTCAATTTAATATTAAAATACATGTGGTAGGAAATATCAAAAACATACTGTAATACACCTAATTATAATATTTTGATCATTAAATAGCCAATTAACATATTCAAAAACAAAAAATACTGCTAAAGTAAAGCCATTCTAAGGTTGTTAGCGCCATGTCTCCAACAATTTGCTGATTTTATTCAAAACTAACCAAATATGTAAAATATATTCTATGCCTATAACTAGACCATATTCTTAATTATTCTTTGATAATTCATTTGTGATTTTGTATTGTCTTAATTATTTTTGTCAGTCGATTATACACGCGGGATGTAATAAAATTAGTTGGATTTGGTAATCCTACAAAACCAAGAAGATTTTGTAGCTTGGAAGTGCAAATACTGATTAAGCTATTTACCAAATAAACTACTTTATATCCGGTTTACGAGGAAACAGTTAAACATTCAAAAGAAATCAAACTCACCCTTTAAAACTATCGCAATACCCTCACCTAACTCTATTTCATATACTTTTGTTCTTGTTAACCAAATAATTACTGATATTATTTAATTGTTGTTGTCATTAAAACTGAATCTTAAGTTAAGAATTAATACAAATACAAACAATTTATTTCTCAAAATTTGCATCTCGCATGGTTTGAGACTTACTTGAGAGGTCCATTTGTAAATAAAACACATTGCCTACCTGCAATAATATTAATATTATTACAGGGGTTTATAACTAAGGCGGCTCAGTTTTTACAGGATTTTTTTAATTTCCTTATACAACTTGAAACATTCTCAGTGTAAACAATAAGCCAGTATCGATTAGCTGTGTAAAATTAAGAGCAGCCAAGATGGATGGTTCGCTTCCGCACAAAGCTCTATTAGAGAATAGAAGCGCTAGAGATTGCTTCGTGCTCGCGTGTCTTTGTTAAGGGCGAATCAATGTGTTTGCAGTCCTATCTGTGGCCACAGTGGTTAAAATGAACACGGAATCTGAATAAATGACGACTAACCAGTTCTGTCAGTAGCGTAGTCTATTCTAGGTTAAAAAATGAAAAGGAAATCTTAAGTGACTACTCTTAAGTTGCTTTGAGTGTTTACTATTGTAGTTTATAATGCATTTTTGTATTTAATTGGTAAAAATACACAAAACATGATGGTACATTAAAAAATAACAATACAGTATAGGTTTGAAAATTGGATGAAACAGAAATAACAAAAAATCAATTTAAGCTTTAAATGATAACTTTAAGTTATAAATGTAAACAAAAGAAAAACTATTCACTTTTTTATTCCAAATCAATGAAAATAATAGTTGTAAGTTGAACCTAGTCATGTAACCTAGTTCTAGTCATGTGTGCCTATACGAGTAGGCATCTAATTTATTAGCATTCACGGTATATGACAGAATGAATAAAATGTATTTTCACTTTTTTTTCTAAATGTAAGTTATTCCAACCAATTCAAAATTAAATATTAATTGAGCGCAAAACTACACCGATACATTCAACCACAATTTTTTTAAGTCGTAATCTTATAATCATATTGATTAAGGTTATTAGAGAGCTAAACATTTATAACAATCATTGCAGTTTTACTTTTTATTTAAATTTCCATTATTCTGAAATGTAAAATAATAACTGAAAAACGTTTGCGACATGTTTTATGCTGTAAAAATGATGGGTTTTGACAAATTAGTGGTACTTTCTGAAATTAAGTTTTTCATAATTTCATACATACCAACCAAACAAACGTATTTCAACCAAACAGACGTTCTTTGATCTTTGTTTTATGTGTTATATAATTTTAACAGTTATATATAGTTATACAGTTATAGTTAGTTATAGTTACAAGTTATATAATAATTTGTATTTTTGTAAACATGTATTTGATTTGGAAATAAATGTACTCTTTGATTTATTGAAACCATACAGGAGTAATCGGTTGCTTCCTGAATTGTGTGGCTTTTAATGACGAGGTTTGAAAGATAACCAAACAGGGACCGAGAATACCCTGCCCAGGATGACACATGGTACAGGATCCTGTGGCAGTTCCAACACATCCTGCCCCGCTCAATATTGTACGACCGTGATTAGCTTACAGCTGTGCAGATTAAGCGTGAAAATGCTCCTCAATAAAAGTTAATCCTTGATAGTAATTTAATTAAAACAAAATGTTTCCCCAATTTCCTCATGTAAAAAACATAAGCTGAAACAGGTGAAACACGTCTCGACGACATTTATATATTGTACTGCCGGGGTTTTCGTTACAGATCCTTTCTTGTCGCAGAAAACATGTCTGTGCTTACAACAGCGGAACCTACCTACGCATATAAGTGATTAACAGTTATAATTGACAGTAATTGACAGTGATTAGTTGGTAATTGACATGGCCAGCTGACAGCCTGATGAGGTGGTAATTGATTTGCCCCTTAATTACTTACGTTCGCGGCAACTAAGAACTCACATCTCAAGGAAGTTGTATTCTCTGTGTTACGGAAATAAGTAGGTAAATTTGTTCTATCAAACAATTATCATTTAAAATAATATGATACTATGTGTTATTATTCACATCTAAGATATATATATATATATATATATATTATATGATAATTACGATAAAATAATATTATATAGTGAGTTGTTCTTTTCAGTCTAAAGACGTCAAACTCGTATTTTCTTGGTTTCGGACGTTTATCTGTTACCCATTATAATTTCAACAGCTCACTTTTCCATGATTTTCGATCTTTACAAAGTACGAAATACACACGATTAAAAAAAAATGAATGTGAAAATATTTAGTTAAAATGTACAAGTTTTAGTGTAGTCCACTCTTTTAACTTGTCTTTAAACTTGGGTTGTATAGTGAATGAATAAATTATTTGAGGACGAATCTGATCGAGTTTTCACATAAGCTTATTGACATCTGGGATTAAAACAGTTATTCAAGGGCGCGTCCTATCTAAATAAGCGTATTTTTTTACCTACGAGATTTTTTCGTGGTTGATTATTTTTAATCGAATCGGTTGAATTTGAGTTTAATAAAAAGGGAGGTAAATTTTTTAATATGTGTTATAAGAAAAATTATTGGAAAAAACGTCAGTTGATGATTTAGTCAAATAAAAACATTACATTACGAGTATTTTGTACTAAAACTTTAATTTGTTCTGGTAAAGAAAATAATAGCTACACATATAAAATATGCTAAAATAAATATTAAATCGATTTTTCAATGTATTTTCTTGATACCCTGAGACGTAATATCCAACCTAATAGTCAGTAATTGAGCGGATGACATCGCTTCGCAGTAATTGACATGGTCAACTGACCGCCTGATGAGGTGGTAATTGATTTGCCCCTGACAAATTATTTTAACAGATAATTAACGGATCATCTTATGGTTGTACTAAATGATAATTCCTGAATACACTCAAAGTATTGCTTGAAAAGTGAGAAAACCCTTTTTTCGTTGAAGAGACGGAAATAACTTGTTCCAAAAACTCTGACACATCCGGAACACATGTCACACTTGCAACACTTGCCGCCGCACAGCGCTGCCAACCGCCCCGGCACAATTCCGGGATTTCACATTTGAAAATAACGTTGTTGGAAATCTACAATGAAAGACAGGAAAACTTAATCTCAAAATACAAGAGCGGATGGAAATAGTATTGATATTGAAATCATGATAATAAATAGTTTTTATTTTCAGCTACATTATAATTTTTATAGTTTATTTCATTTTCGAATAAATAAACTCTCCTAGAATGACTAACTTATTGAAAAGGTTAGGCAGAGTTGAAACTAACTTTGAAAATAAACTGATAAGAAGAAAAATAAATACAGAAAAAATAATTTCTTTTATTAAATAGAAAAAAACCTTAATTGATTGTGTTAATATTTTTAGCCCTGGACCTTATTTATTCATGAACTTTTTTACTTGGAAGGATTACCTTATTAAATTCCTTAGGAAAGAAAATTAGTTATGTAATTTATGGTATTTCAAAGTATAAATGAGTAAAATTTGAAACACAATAATTATGTTTCATAGCAGTTAACAGCGTTTTGTAGCAGTAAACAATTGTTGATAACTGCTAAAAGGGAATGCCTTACTTAATAGAACATGACATGTGTCTGGAGTTTGACGATGGCAATGTTTTGGAGTGTGGTGGATTTATTGCCTTAAATTTGTTCAAAACTACAATAACTGTTGCATGTCCTTTATGCGAAAAATTTAATATCAAACTAATTTAAATATTCTTTACTTATATTGACATGGATATGGCTTAGCTCTATACTTATCCTGACCACCTCTATACCTGAGGTGACCACGCAAGATTTACCAGGAGTTGCCACAGCGTTAGCGCAAACCCAATGTTCGTGAGGTCGTATGCAAAGTGGAAGTATTTTAATTTTTTAATACAACTAATACTTTCGTAAATAATTAAGTTATCAACAGAAAAATCACAGGATTATTAAGATTTTCATTGTAAAATTATTTAAACATTTGTTTTATAGTTTTTTTTAATATTGATTTGTATTTTATAACATAAAATTTTATATAAGTTTTATTATGTAGGTGATAATGTATAAACGTTTTTGAATAAATAATAAAAAATTACAGTAAATAGTACAACAGGTACTATTAGAATTGTATAAACACGTTTCGTGAAAAGATAGAAGGGTTTAGAATAAATATATGAAAAGCATCATATGACCTAAAACTGGTAATAAAAAATCTTACCGTTTGTGTTTGGAAATACTGTATTACTAACATACAAAGTATGCTAAATTAAACTAGCTTTAAACTTTATTCAATTTCATTACTTTCATTTTTGTCCAGGATAATAATGTTAAATTGTATTTTTAAGGACATCCAATATCGGATTTACAAACAAACAGTATTTCAAATACAGATTGTAAACCAAGCATGACTTATAGGATTCAGACGATATATTTCCCAAGGGGAAGTTTAAATCTCCTCTGCAACAACGGGGAAATCGAAGTCAAATTCAAAACCATACACCCCAACCATGCATCAATCGATTGTTAAACCTAAATACGTTCATGTTAGTTGTGTATTTTGTTACATTATGGATTTAGGATAATTTTATTTTAAATTTATTTGGATTAATTTAGTATAACAGGAATATTACTAAAAGTTAAAAACAGTTTTACTTTATAGGTTGAACATAGAATATTTTGATGTGATTAACTTAATGACTAATGTTTAATTTAAACTCAGCAGATTTAACAAGATTAACAAATAAAAATTTTTAACACATACACAAATACAAATTACTTTCACTATTGATATATTTTAAACTTAACATCTTAGAGTATACTTTAACTGTAAGTTATACACATTTTTAAGATAAGATTAATGCCACTTACCAATAGTGTCCCCTTAATTTATTCGCATAGTCTACATTTTATAGACTAATGGTTTCAGATGGAAAACCTAATTTTAGTCTATTTTCCTTAATAATTCTTTATATATCCTACCGTTTATGGCCACCGAGGTACCAAGATAAAAAATAAAAAGGCCTAGATTGATGTAAAACATTTCATTAAGTGAGATTTTTTATGCTTCAAAACTATTTCGTAGTAATTAAATAATAACAGCTGTGACGACAGTCGCCTTCAAATTATTTTCTAAAATTTTCGGTTTCACTTACAGATATGAAAACCTTACTTGGATTTCACAATCCCCATACCAGTGTTGGGCAATTGGCAAGTGGAGTCATTTTGTGATGACACGTTACCTACTTACTCGTTCGGACCATTGAATTCGGATGGCCTCAGCGATTTAACTGGGTGAGAACTGAGGCCTGGTTTATGTGTATTATATATTCCTTGGTTCTTGAAGAGTACTCGAAGTAGAATGCTAAGAAAAACTCTCAAACGATAATCCAATACTATGACTGCGCATTTTACACTTCACATTACATTTCACACGTTTAGGACAAACCCAGTTTCAATGTAATTATTTCCATGCTGATTTAGTAAAATCACGTTGATATCAGTTCCAACCTAAACGCTCCTCACCGCCTGTAGAACACGGGGATTTACCGTCAAGGCCCCTCAAGTCGCCTTCTTTTCTTCTCCCCCTCACTACCCCTTCTCGTCAACTCTAACTTGACTAAAACCCTTGACGAAAATACTTCCTTTCTTCATTATCTTATTACTGGAAGATTATTTCAGTTTCAATAAGCGTATAAAAACCATTACAAGACTAGAGCTTAGAAACAAAGCATATTGGAGGTGATGTAACTCAAAGTAAAACTAAAACCAAACCTCTTTCCAAATACAACATTTATATCAGACGTACCGTCCGGGAGTGTCGAAAAAAGAAGGTAAAAGAAATTAGGTAACACGTTTCGATATATAATACCAGCCATAAATAGTTTTTACCAAATAATTAACTAGACCTCATACATAATTCAAGGTTTGATTCACTTTTAATTACGAGTATTAATGTTTTACCACTCTACTTAAAAATGCACAATTGTAAGCAAATATCGATTTCAAAATTCTAACCAATATTTCCATTTACACATATATTCCCTAATGAACTGTCGTATTCGTTATAAAATCAAATAACGCTGGGGATTAAATAGGCAAAGGAAGTTCATTGCATTCATGGAGAAGCAGTGAAGAGTCGTGCTTTCATCGTCTCATGCGTCACTATTACTGACGTTTTAATGAGTTTTCGAATAAATACGTGCCTTTGATCGTATCGGGCGTTCAACATCTTCGATCAAACTCACTAATACATTCAAGATTAAATGGATCGATGTGACACACAACTTCAATTTGACTGGTCAAATTAGAGTAGAAATAGCCAAAAATTAAACTTTATGAGTCATAAATTAAACTGATGGTGGAAGATATAAATGAGGAGAAATATGATTCACATATGTCTTTCAAGACATACTAAAAACACAGAAAATATCGGATTTTAATCTATTCTAACCTCTCATTAAAGACGCTCTAAAATATATCTAAAAACTAAAAAAGGCTCTAAAAACTGTATATATGTGTGTGTGTTCGAGTGTTTTGCATATGTTGACATCCACTCTGTTGGGCGAAGTTGAGACCTGTACGCTACTGATTATGCATCGTAAATGATGCGGAACACGCCTCGCAGGAGAAAACAATGATTGATGCCTTAGACTACAAAAAAGGTAAATAATAATTTTAATTAATTGTTTTGGGATTTGTGTTTTAGTCTGAAACTAATTATGATCCTGTTTATTGATTATCACTTGTTCTTTTGATATGATATTTTATTCTCACAATTTTAAATCTAATTGTGCTCTTGTTAAATGTTGGCTCTCGTAAATGTCAGTATTATTAAATATCAATATTCTACGTCAATATGTATTATGCTCTTACGATCCTAGTTACGCCCCCTACGTTAAAAACGTGACACAGCTGTTATATCACAACTCACGGTTGAAAAAGGGAACAAACCGAGAAGGTAACATGTTGGTAGAACATGTGGGGGGAGCAGGAAGATACTTCGGGAGAGGAAGACCGCGAACCGTTAACCACACCGCGAGCATCGGACCTGTGACCGCACTGAAGAGGGATTCTGTGAAACGATCAAAGAAAATATCGACCCTTAAGTGCAGGATTGTGTAGCGACGAGCAACAGACAGCATCGGTTCTGTCAGTGGTTCGTCCGGCCAACTGTTGGGAACATGACCAGCGTGAAATAGAACATCTCTCCACTACCTTAGTCCCTTTTTCATTTTGAATTCAGAACAAACTACTTGTGAAAGTCGTATGTCCCTTAAAATAAACACTATCCTCATATGAAACCATACTGTAAGATGTGTTTCATTTGATAGAGTATTCAACGAATTTACAGAATATTATCACGATTTTACATTGTAAAATTGAATATTGAAAAATATAATATTTACGGCAAAAAATTAGGGTAGGATAAACTACATAATTGAAACTGTCGGAAATAAAGTCTGGAAATTAAAATATTCTATAGCTTTTTATTATATTTTATCACTTTTTGTTACATTGTATGGTAAATTATTGTATGTTTTATACAACATACAAAACAAAAACATACCGAAACAACATTCGTGTTGTGTTACATTTGGCGCTCGGCATAAATGTGACACAGAGACACATCTATTCAAGGCAGATGTTACGAAAGTAACATGGATTTGTGGCTTTTGAAGTCAATAAATAGGTTTACTCGACCGTGAAATAACGTAAAGCAAGGAAAGTCATTAACCTCCAGAAACCTGCCGGCAAACTTTTGATTAAACTTCTCATTTGAGCCAAGCAAAACTATATTACTTTCATACGCTCGCTGCTGCATTAAACAGAGAAACACATTCACACATCTCCTTCCACTGTGGGGTACAATATTTTATTATGTATTTATATACGATGTTTCTCGTATATTAAGAAATATTTTTGTTACTTTTGATGGTTTTTAAAATGTAGAAAAACATCTTTCAATATTTTTTATCAACATATTACTTGTTTACTGTCTTTAAGCTTTAAACAACCCATATTGAAATTTTACGTAAATTTACGGAAACTGTATTACTAATTTTTAAAGCTTTTCAGTTTATGACAGTCGTATACCGAGTCGCAACAGTAACTAAACCCATGAGTAGGTCTGGAACTGCAATATCGTCATAGTCCCATGTAATAGCCATAGGAAAAAAACATTGTACTATCTCTAAAATCAAGATAAAATTTTATTAAAAATAAAAATAGCTAATGAATTGATTAAACTGTGATATTTCTTATCCAACGACATTTTGTTGTACTGTATAATATATGATAACAATATGTATACAGTCTGATTGGTTAGGTTAAAGAAAAAAATACAATGAATTTAAATCGTTTTTGATTTAAATTTCTATCAAAAATCATAATAAAATACGGCACGCACTCATTTGATTTCAATGCAAACAGCAGTTGGTCATTGATCCGACGACGCAGTTGATTTAATCTAGGAGCACGCTGCGCGACACACAGTGGAGGTAGGAACAGGTGTTTTAGGCTGAAACTCGGCGTATATGTCATTTAGGGTAATAACTTATTAGTCTTACAGCTGTGAAAGTCCACAAAGAAAATTAGTTCTGATGACCCAATAGTTAGTACTACATTTATAAAATAATTTAAATAAACTAGACGACCAAAACGTTTATTGTAAAGTAATTTACGAGTATATACCTTATGGTCGAATTTATATAAATATTCCTCAGAAATGTAACACCTAAGCTGCAAAAAATATTATTTTTTATTCCTTTCTATTGTAATATTAGCTACCCAAAATTGACCCCTTTATTCTAGATTTTGATACCTAATTATTCATGATAAAATGTTCACGAATTATATTAGTCTAATAAATTGTATTCTGAGTATTTACTACGTCCGAGGTATTTTAATGTTTTGATAGGGAACGGATCAAATCCTAGCCATTTTACCAAATACCGTTGGTCAGTTGTTAGATAGAGAAGTATTTAATAAATTGAATAAATATATGACTAAATCTAAAACTTTTTCGATAATTTTATTGAGTAAAGTTAACTATTTTGCTCTATCATATAATGACAAAAAACAGTGATATAAAATTGTTCAGCATACAATAGAAGTAGTGAATAAAATTAACGATTGATTAATAAGTTCAAAGAATCTTAATTTTGAAATATTGATGAAACCAAGTTACGCTAGGTGACTCAGTATACAGTATAAATGTGCTCAATTATGGTAATGTATAAATTTTTGACGTATGATAAGATGAAAGATAGCTTTTTGAGATGTTTCTGTTGGCCATGTTGTGAGAGCCAGCGAGGTGAGAGTGATGAAAGATGATCAAAGAGCCAGGCACGTTTGTACCACCAGGTTGGAGGGTGGAGGGCATAGCACACGTTGTGGGGAGGGCGACCTCTGCCAACGGAAATGTGCTTGTACAGCCGTGCTGTTTAACACTCTTTACCACCACTGCAGTAATGGTTTACCACATAAATCAGAAGAAAATCATGTTATAAACACCCTACGATTATTCGAGGAAAATGATTGTTCTACTCTGAAATATAGTTAGTTAATAATACAGAGGGGTGCGAAAGTAAACAATAGCCTAATTCATAGTTTTAAAGAAAAAGTATATTAAATCTACTTTTTAAACAAATTAAACCCTTGTTTGTTAAGGGTTGGTTGTACGTTAGCTTATGACTTTATCTTTATCTTTTGTATGAATAAAATTTATTCATACAAAAACCTAACTTTTACAATTTATTTTAAGAGTATATTAAAAAACCTAAATTAATTTTTAAAAATATTGAACTAGACAAAAACACATACTTCTTTTTGGGTTCAATAGGTATCAAACACCTAGGTAGATAAAGTCATAAGCTAACGTACAACCAACCCTTAACGAACAAGGGTTTAATTTGCATGATCTAATAAAAAGCTGTATAACAACAAATAATAATTAACAAAATTGATCCCAGTATCCTAGGGTTTACGTCGTCCAATTTTACTTCAAAACTATAGATATGAATTAAAACTGATTATTTATTGTATAATAAGCATTAATTTGATAATTTTAGTATATTATTTTTAAAAGAAAAATACTTGCCGCAAGTTTACTTGTAATACAAGTTCATACATCGTAAGTAACTAGTTACAAACCAAGATCGAGCCCGGGCTGCTACTGAGATTATATTAATGCGTTACCGGGGTCAGGATAGCCTGTGTAGTGGCCTCCTGGGGACACTAGGCTGCGTTGGAGAATGTTGTCACAGCTAATCAAAAATGTGCTGCTCAACTAATACATCGCAAGTAACTAGTTACAAAATCGGGCTACTACTAAGATTATATAATGCGTACCACAGATAGCCTGTGTAGTCCTCCTGACACTAGGCTGCGTTGAATGTGTCACAGCTAAGCAACACACATTTTGCTCAACAAATACATCGAAGTAACTAAACAAACCATGTCGGGCGGGCTACTACTAAGATTATATTAATGCGTTACCGGGGTCAGGATAGCCTGTGTAGTGGCCTCCTGGGGACACTAGGCTGCGTTGGAGAATGTTGTCACAGCTAAGCAACACACATGTGCTGCTCAACTAATACATCGTAAGTAACTAGTTACAAACCAGGGTCGGGCCCGGGCTGCTACTGAGATTATATTAATGCGTTACCGGGGTCAGGATAGCCTGTGTAGTGGCCTCCTGGGGACACTAGGCTGCGTTGGAGAATGTTGTCACAGCTAAGCAACACACATGTGCTGCTCAACTAATACATCGTAAGTAACTAGTTACAAACCAGGGTCGGGCCCGGGCTGCTACTGAGATTATATTAATGCGTTACCGGGGTCAGGATAGCCTGTGTAGTGGCCTCCTGGGGACACTAGGCTGCGTTGGAGAATGTTGTCACAGCTAAGCAACACACATGTGCTGCTCAACTAATACATCGCAAGTAACTAGTTACAAACCAGGATCGGGCCCGGGCTGCTACTGAGATTATATTAATGCGTTACCGGGGTCAGGATAGCCTGTGTAGTGGCCTCCTGGGGACACTAGGCTGCGTTGGAGAATGTTGTCACAGCTAAGCAACACACATGTGCTGCTCAACTAATACATCGCAAGTAACTAGTTACAAACCAAGATCGAGCCCGGGCTACTACTAAGATTATATTAATGCGTTACCGGGGTCAGGATAGCCTGTGTAGTGGCCTCCTGGGGACACTAGGCTGCGTTGGAGAATGTTGTCACAGCTAAGCAACACACATGTGCTGCTCAACTAATACATCGTAAGTAACTAGTTACAAACCAGGATCGGGCCCGGGCTGCTACTGAGATTATATTAATGCGTTACCGGGGTCAGGATAGCCTGTGTAGTGGCCTCCTGGGGACACTAGGCTGCGTTGGAGAATGTTGTCACAGCTAAGCAACACACATGTGCTGCTCAACTAATACATCGCAAGTAACTAGTTACAAACCAAGATCGAGCCCGGGCTGCTACTGAGATTATATTAATGCGTTACCGGGGTCAGGATAGCCTGTGTAGTGGCCTCCTGGGGACACTAGGCTGCGTTGGAGAATGTTGTCACAGCTAAGCAACACACATGTGCTGCTCAACTAATACATCGCAAGTAACTAGTTACAAACCAAGATCGAGCCCGGGCTACTACTAAGATTATATTAATGCGTTACCGGGGTCAGGATAGCCTGTGTAGTGGCCTCCTGGGGACACTAGGCTGCGTTGGAGAATGTTGTCACAGCTAAGCAACACACATGTGCTGCTCAACTAATACATCGCAAGTAACTAGTTACAAACCAGGATCGGGCCCGGGCTGCTACTGAGATTATATTAATGCGTTACCGGGGCCAGAATAGTCTGTATAGTATACTCCTAAGGTCAACTAGGCTGCGTTGGAGAATGTTGTCACAGCTAAGCAACACACATGTGCTGCTCAACTAATACATCGCAAGTAACTAGTTACAAACCAGGATCGGGCCCGGGCTGCTATTGAGATTATTTAATGCGTTACCGGGGCCAGAATAGTCTGTATAGTAGACTCCTAAGGTCAACTAGGTTGCGTTGGAGAATGTTGTCACAGCTAAGCAACACACATGTGCTGTTCATGCGGATATTTGCAGAGAAAAAAAGAGCAATAAGATATAACTTCTGAGACCAAGCGACTTGAAAACAATGTTTGAAAAAATGAAAAGGAGATTTTGTTATTATTTTTTTAAGTGTGTCTTTTAGAGAATGTAGTAGTTGACATTGAAAAAATATGCCCATTTTAGTAAATAGATTATGATATTTTATATCATAATATATTTACTAAAACGGACATATTATTCTCAATGCCAACAGTCTTCGATACCAACAGTCTTAGCGTTTATCCAAAGCGTTTCATGATGTTTGTGCAAAAAACGGTATCAGTGGACTGGCTTATCATATTCTTTATTGATTATCTAAATATCATTTAATCATTTTTGTTTTAAACATAATTATCAAATTTCTGAAAATAACAACAGAAACAAAATTAAATTTATTGTTAGATCTTTATGGGGGGACTGCCGCCCCCACCCCATAAAATCAAGCTTTTTTGAGTAATTTTGTTTTCATACGAAATTGCATACGCTGCATACTAGGTTTCATGGAAAACGGTTGGGAAACAAGGAAGAAGTTGATTTTTAAATATTCTCCATAAGAATAATATTGGGCGCTCTCAGACAATTTACTGAGTTTACCATGGACATTAAATTTAACTTTTTTTGGAACCTTTAGACGTAGAATATAGTCCAGGAAATGAAGCATTTCACCTCGCAATTTTTTCGTCCTGCATGGATTGATTTGAAATTTTAACAGAAGATAGGTGATAGCCCAAGGATCAAAATCTATATTGAACCGAAGGGCGCTAAAGCCTTGGGGGTGGTTGCACCCCATCTTTAGAATTTTCGTCACATTTCAACCACAGGAATCGATTGAAAAAGTGATTCTAAGCAAAAAATGTTCTATAAATTTTTTTTGTAAAATCAATATTCTCGAAGTTATTCGCGATTGAAAGTAAAAACTTTCTAAAAACTTTTTAGAGGAAAAAATCGACGTTTTTCATCAAGGCTTAAAGTCAAAAGTGATTTTTCACATTTTTGTATTTTTCACCCTTTCATTCAAAATAACTTCAAAAATATTAGAGGTACAAGCAATGTTAAAAAAACGAAATTGTAGCTTTTTTACGACAAAAATTTTCCTGTAAGTAAATTTTTTGTACAGTGAATACTTTGCAAGATATAGCCATTTAAAACGTGTATTTACGCACGAGCACCACCCTTTTTTTACTGTAAGCCTTGATTTTTCGAAAACTATAAATTTTAAGTTGGTCAAACTTCTTGGACATATTAATCATACATATACAAAGAGAATTAACGATAAAGATCAATTTTGATTAGGGGTAGTTAAAGGGTTTTTACGATTTTTTTTTATAAAAAACTTGTATTACCTTATTTTGTCATAACTCAGTCAATTTTGATGCTACAGACCATTTTTTTTAAAGAAAGATCTAAGTATGATTCAAAAACATTCTATGAATTTTCTACAAAAGCATTATTTTCCGGTATTTGACTTTGAATCTATCAGTCTTGCATTTAAAAATAAAACCTAATTATGGATAGGTCGTATCTCGGTTCCTATTGGTCGTAGAAAAATTAAAAAATAAGCGTTTTGTTTGTTTAATAGCTACAGTTTTGTTTTCTACAATTTTTATAAAAATGTATAATTTTTGAGTTATCCGCAAAAAAACGATCAAAAACGTCGATTTTTTCCTCTAAAAAGTGTTACTTTCAATCGCGAATAACTTCGAGAATATTGATTTTACAAAAAAATGTATAGAACATTTTTTGCTTAGAATCACTTTTTCAATCGATTCCTGTGGTTGAAATGTGACGAAAAATTCCCACCCCCGAGATGGGGTTGCAACCACCCCCAAGGCTTTAGCGCCCTTCGGTTCAATATAGATTTTGAACCTTGGGCTATCACCTACCTTCAGTTAAAATTTCAAGTCAATCCACGCAGGACGAAAAAATTGCGAGGTTTTACCTTTTTTCGAGCTTCATTTCCTGGACTAATAATGATTAAATTTCTTAATTGTTTATTTTTTAAAGCTGGATTCAATTGTCCAGTCCTTACATAGGTTATGTTAGTTCTTATTATCGATAGTTCGATTTAACATTCGATTACCAGTTTTATAATCGATATCTGGAACGTCCAAAATGCACATAATCAATAGTGATTGCTGCAGTTACTTTATCAATTACTCTATTTACAATCGAATGCCGATCTCGAATCAAAAGTATCATTAATAATGATCTTTTGCCGCCTTGGACTAAAAAATCATCATAATGATAGGTAAAGTCCAAAGAAAAGAACTTTTGCTCTTTAACATATGCATCTAAAACATATGTTTTTGAAGCAGTGTAACGAAAAATACAATATGATGAAATAGAAAATATAAGTAAAACAAATAGTTGTCATTTGAGATTTTGTATAATTCATGTAGTACCGGAGGATAAGCTTTAAAAGATACAGAAGTTTATTAAAAATAAGTAATTTTATAGAGAGTGTATTTTTAAATTTCCCAAACTTATTAATTATGAAATTGATGGGAATTCTGTAGAGCCGATTATAAATCGTTATCCAATCACAAATAACTTTTGTCCTTCCCTTTACAAATAGGATATGTATTATGTAACGTACTTACGTAGAGTCTTATGAGAATTAAAATATATCCAACTTCAATTGCTTAATAAACTGAGTAAATTGGGCATTCTCATCCATTGCATTATCATATAATTTGGTTTTTAAACGTAAATGTTTTGCGGAAGAAAGGAAATAGATGAAAAAGAATACGAGAATACTTACCTATTTTATAATTTTATTATCACGATGAGTACGTTCGTTTTATGGACTAAGAATTCATCAGAAATAGTTGTTTTGTTGTATTATAATTGTATACATTAAATTTCATTTTTTCCCTTTTGAAGATTTAATATACAAACATCTATATTAAGAGATTTGGAATATTTTTATACAAATTCCCTATTAAAACAGTTGAAATACATAGCCTGAACAAATACTCCGAAACAAGTTCAGCAAATCCTGAGTTATCTGTAGCGCGGAGGCGCTAACTTTGACAGTTATAATTATGACTTTCATCAAAACTATTTCGAAACTGCAATTACATCTAAATGAATACTCTGATATGAAAACTTCTTAGCAGTTAAATCAACTTTGAAAAGCAATAAATATTATTTCAAAATTATAATTCATTTACTCTTTGATAGGCTATTTATTTTGATATTTATTTGCTGTTATATAGCAAAACACTGATCCTGGTAAAAAAATCTCCTTCACAACTCTAGTTAAAGGTGAGGGAGTTAAGTGAAGTAAAATTGTTTGTTACTAACAATATTTCATGAAACAATAAATTGTGTAATCTGTGTATTTATGTCAATTGTGTAATAGTTAGTGTAATTGTATACTTAATCTCACGTATGCTGTAAGATGAATAACAGAGTAATTTTGTTCAACTAGTCTAATGTCAGTAACAGAACTATATGCACTATTACTGACATAGACTAGTCCAAAATCGAATTATCTCGGAATAGTTTCATGAAAAGTTTTCGGGATTGAAGTGGTGAATTTTTACGTTATTCACGGCTGACGGTCAATTATTACAAGAAAATATCTTGTTGTAAAATAAAAATTAATTCGGTAGAGTAGCCACTGACTCGTCAAATGAAATTGAAACGGTAACAACGAGCATCGAACATTCTTTTAAGTATTATTACTATCTGTACAAAACATATACAAACGTGAGATGAAAAAATTATGCGAATTTGAATGAAGAGACGTGCACATAGCATAAATGGCATTTACTCACGTCCATATTGGTAGACCGATTGTATTTGAATTGTAAATGGCATGACTAGCTAACACGAGTAGCTTGTTATTGTGTACCATACTGGGAAATGGGACGTTTGGCAAAAACTGCACTACGTGTGGAGTTGGTACTTTCCGGTGAATTGTTATGCTATGATAAACATTCGACTGTTATATTTAAACTTTTCGGATTGGTTTTTAAACATATTTACATAAACGGCAAAGTTTTAGTAATTCCATAATTTTTCAAAGCTTTTTTATTAAGTATAGCTCAAACGAACGGAAAATTTAGTCTGATTGTCAAATGAAGTTGAAACGATTACGAAGTAAAAGATTAATTAATCAATAACTGCAACATATTATTGATGAATTGCTTCAGCTGTAACAATTATTTAAAACTCATAGGAATCAGTAAAATTAAGCAATGCTAGTGCCTTTGTTTCAATGCTGTTGAAAATAAATGCAAAATACAGTACAAATTTTAGGGCCTTTTTGATGAGACGTTCAAATAGATTCACATCCGATATTTTCTCTATTTCTTGTATGTCTTGAAAGGCACATGTGAATCATATTCCTCCTCATTTACATATTCCACTATCAGTTTAATTTATGACTCATAAAGTTTAATTTTTGGCTATTTGACCAGTCAAATTAATTGAAGTTGAGTGTCATATCGATCCATTTAACCTTAAATTTATCAATGAGTTTGATCGAAGCTGTTGAACGCCCAATACGATCAAAAGCACGTATTTATTCGAAAACTCATTAAAACGTCAGTAATAGTGACGCATGAGACGATGAAAGCACGACTCTTCACTGCTTCTCCATGAATGCAATGAACTTCCTTTGCCTATTTAATCCCCAGCGTTATTTGATTTTATAATGAATACGACAGTCCATGGGGAAATATATGTGTAAAAGAAAATATTGATTAAAACTTTGAAATCGATTTTTGCTTACAATTGTGCATTTTTAGGTAGAATGGTTAAACAGTAAAAATAAAAGTTAAACAAACCTTAAATTATGTTTGAGGTCTATTAAATTGATTATAGTTTTACAATTATTTGGTAAAAACTATTTATGGCTCGTATTATATATCGAAACGTGTTACCTAATTTCTTTTACCTTTCATTTGACACTCTATCTTTCGGACGGTACGTTTCATAAAAATGTCGTATTTGGTCGTAGTTTTGCTTAGAGTTACGTCACCTCCAATATGCTCTGTTTCTAAGCTCTAGTCATGTAATGGTTATTAGCTCATTGAAACTGAAATAATCTTCCAGTAAGAAGATAATGAAGAAAGGAAGTATTTTCGTCAAGGGTTTTAGTCAAGTTAGAGTTGACGAGAAGGGGTAGCAAGGGGGAGGAAAGGAGGTGACTTGAGGGGCCTTGACGGTAAATCGCCGTCTTCTACAGGCGGCGAGGAGCGTTTAGGTTGGAACTGAGATCAACGTGATTTTACTAAATTACCATGGAAATAATTACATCGAAACTGGTTTTTGCTAAACGTCA
Organism: Nephotettix cincticeps; assembly: GCA_023375725.1. NCBI lineage: Eukaryota > Metazoa > Arthropoda > Insecta > Hemiptera > Cicadellidae > Nephotettix > Nephotettix cincticeps. The sequence continues at coordinate 36,750,962 of CM041788.1, forward strand.
TAGTATTGGATGATCGTTTGAGAGTTTTTCTCTGTTTTCTTTCTACTTCGAGTACTATTCAAAAACCAAAACAGCCTTTTAAAATATTCTCTCAAAGATATTTAAGTAAACAAAACTATATCACTGTATAGATTTACTCCTCAACATATTTTCTATAGTATCGCATATCTTTAAAGCGAGGTAATGCAGTCTTTCATAGACTGGTTTTTATTAAAACAATTATATGTGATATAAAAATCTTCAATCAGTTATCAAATGACATAACATCACTGGGAAGTTCCGTGACGATGAGTTCATTCGTAAAACTGGGTTTCTCATTCCAGACACGTCCTATTCTTCTTCTTCCAAGTGAAAAGAAAGCTGTACTAAATTAAGTAATTAATTTTTATTGTTTAAAATGACAAACATTAAAAACTGAGTAACATTTAATTGGGCACGAGATAAAATTAAATTTACCATTTGCATTTTATTCAGAGTTTAAATCTACCTTTTGTGAAAATTCAAACTTTCAGTATTTTTCTTCTTTATTCCAAAAACAAAATAAACATAAGAAACCATTCTTTAGAAATTAAAGATTTCATGAAATGTCGAGTTTCATAAGTATTTAAGTAATTTTATTTTTTCTTAAATTAAAAATCACTACTTTAAATATATAAAATTTCAAGATTGTGTAGGAAAACGTTTTTATCATAAATAAATATAATAAAGGTTTTTATTATTTTACGACCAGAAAAAACATGATAGAAATATGTGGTATTGAATTACGAGTAATTCTGTCTTCGTCTCCTCCTTACAAAAACTAGAAAAGTATTCAATTTTTTTAAAATTTAATATCAATAGTTATAGTTTAAACTATTAGTTAACCAAAACCTTTTTGTGATTAAAATGATTTAATTTCATTATTTAACAAGATTAAGATTATAATGAAAATAATTTTATAAGTACAGTATTTTTATAATATATAAATAATTTTTTTTGTAAATCATAGAGTTTTAAACTGATTAGATACATATAAAACTAATAGCCATTAAAATTATGTATAAATCGGTCTTTCTATTGTCCAATTCAATATAAACATGATGGATAATCACAGAGAATACACTTCTTCGTGAACTCAATAAAATAAATTCAGTTCAACATTTCCTCACAGCAGAAAACTTAAATTTTACCGCACCGTGTTTGAACAGCGAGTCCCAAATGCGAGCGAGCTAAGAGGCTTAAGTGGCGTAAAAACCCGGGTTAGGGGAAACAAAACACGGACGCGGCAAACTGCAGCCCGGCGCGCATCACAAGCGGGTTGCTGCTCACAAGCACTTGGGTTGTTATAATATCACAACACTCACGCAACAAAACTGCAGCCCGGCGCGCATCACAAGCGGGTTGCTGCTCACAAGCACTTGGGTTGTTATAATATCACAACACTCACGCAACAAAACTGCAGCCCGGCGCGCATCACAAGCGGGTTGCTGCTCACAAGCACTTGGGTTGTTATAATATCACAACACTCACGCAACAAAACTGCAGCCCGGCGCGCATCACAAGCGGGTTGCTGCTCACAAGCACTTGGGTTGTTATAATATCACAACACTCACGCAACAAAACTGCAGCCCGGCGCGCATCACAAGCGGGTTGCTGCTCACAAGCACTTGGGTTGTTATAATATCACAACACTCACGCAACAAAACTGCAGCCCGGCGCGCATCACAAGCGGGTTGCTGCTCACAAGCACTTGGGTTGTTATAATATCACAACACTCACGCAACAAAACTGCAGCCCGGCGCGCATCACAAGCGGGTTGCTGCTCACAAGCACTTGGGTTGTTATAATATCACAACACTCACGCAACAAAACTGCAGCCCGGCGCGCATCACAAGCGGGTTGCTGCTCACAAGCACTTGGGTTGTTATAATATCACAACACTCACGCAACAAAACTGCAGCCCGGCGCGCATCACAAGCGGGTTGCTGCTCACAAGCACTTGGGTTGTTATAATATCACAACACTCACGCAACAAAACTGCAGCCCGGCGCGCATCACAAGCGGGTTGCTGCTCACAAGCACTTGGGTTGTTATAATATCACAACACTCACGCAACAAAACTGCAGCCCGGCGCGCATCACAAGCGGGTTGCTGCTCACAAGCACTTGGGTTGTTATAATATCACAACACTCACGCAACAAAACTGCAGCCCGGCGCGCATCACAAGCGGGTTGCTGCTCACAAGCACTTGGGTTGTTATAATATCACAACACTCACGCAACAAAACTGCAGCCCGGCGCGCATCACAAGCGGGTTGCTGCTCACAAGCACTTGGGTTGTTATAATATCACAACACTCACGCAACAAAACTGCAGCCCGGCGCGCATCACAAGCGGGTTGCTGCTCACAAGCACTTGGGTTGTTATAATATCACAACACTCACGCAACAAAACTGCAGCCCGGCGCGCATCACAAGCGGGTTGCTGCTCACAAGCACTTGGGTTGTTATAATATCACAACACTCACGCAACAAAACTGCAGCCCGGCGCGCATCACAAGCGGGTTGCTGCTCACAAGCACTTGGGTTGTTATAATATCACAACACTCACGCAACAAAACTGCAGCCCGGCGCGCATCACAAGCGGGTTGCTGCTCACAAGCACTTGGGTTGTTATAATATCACAACACTCACGCAACAAAACTGCAGCCCGGCGCGCATCACAAGCGGGTTGCTCCTCACAAGCACTTGGGTTGTTATAATATCACAACATTCACGCAACAAAACTGGAGCCCGGCAGTGTTGTGATATTATAAAAACCCAAGTGCTTGTGAGCAGTAAAATGTATTCTGAAACCGAGTTTTTTAACGTTTACGTACCATTTTCTGGACTGCTAAGATTGCTACTTTCTTCCAATTTGTTGATTAATTGGGAACATCATGATGAAAAAGGTGTACAATTATTGCTTTTATGTAAACATAAAACCAAGCTCAAAATAAAATTAAAATAATAAGAAAAATGTTGTATTATTAAAACTTTTTCTAAATATACATTTTAGTAATACACTTTTAAGTCAGTACATTTTTGTGGGAAATATCTATAAACCTTTTGTATTTACTGCCCTGTAAAAATAGGTTACATCATGGATAATATAAAGGGAATGTTTTCAGTTCATCTAAACAGCTATTCTTATAACCAAAATATTAAAAACTCAATACAATGTCTCTGGAAGTTTCTATGGAAACGGGAACCAAACAAACACTTCCGCAACAACTTTTGTTGCGTTACACAACAACACTAACACCCCTTCCCAGAGCTTAGACATATGCATATCAATAAGTAGTTAAATTTTTAGATGCATAGCTTTAGCGGGTTATTATTAAATGGTCCATAACAACAATATGTTTTACCATATAAAATGTATGAAATCTCAAAACTAAGCATCTCCCCTTAAAGTATGAAGGGTAAACGTTTATTAACTCAGACTAAGGTATGGTATTACTTTTTAGAACTAGTTTGGTAAATTGAACTATTAAAGCAGAAATAACACAACATACCTGGTGTTATCCAATACATGGCTCGTAACTAAGTCGAACTTACCTGAAATAAATGGGAACAATTAAAAATCATCATAAAAGTGATCAAAAATATGTGCTGTTTCCAAGTTAAGTTTTAAAAAGAATATTTGATTACCTGTACAATCTGTTTTTACTAACTATTTACTAATTAAAGAATGCGTTAATATTTCGACGAATTTAGCACTGCCATTGAGACATTATATTATTTTTAATTTTGACTCTAACTCAAATGCACAGTAAACCTCTATATGACGTATCCAGGATGAACGATTTTTAGCCTGTTTAATGGGTTGGAATCGTGCAATAGATTTAGTGCCAGGTAACTAGGATGTGTATTGAAAATTATTTTGTATTTTTCACTAATTTTGTTCATTACTTCTTGAATGGTAGGAATATTCAAACCATTATGTAATGTTTATATACGTTTTATACATCCCAGGTTAAGCTTAATACCTTATGTTATATAACACAAGAAGTAAATAACAAATAATAAAACCCCACCATACTGTAAAATTTATTGAGAAACCCTCATATCTATGCAGAATTATAAATCCAAATCAGTTTTAGCGTGTCATTGTAAAGTAATAGTTCATTTTTCGTGCTGTGTTTTTATTTCAACCCGATAAATCAGTTTACCAGATTTGTTTTATTTAACTGTTATCTTTTTTGAACAAATATGGATTTGCTATGCAGGCCTCCGTCTTTTATATAAATGTGTAGCCTATGTAAATACTTTACTTGAGTTACTTCTGGACGTTGAATGTTATATATTGTTACTTAATGATAAGTATAATTATTGAAGTAACAGTGTTAGGAATGGATTTATTTTCATTGATTCGATTCTCCATGTGAAACTAACATTAAAGAGAATAAAAACCACCTAGATGACACTGATACAGCTAATTTTATATTTATTTAGACTTATATTTAGACTTGTCAATCTGTAGTGCACTGTGTGTTGTTTACGAGACAAGAAAGTTACAAGAAATTAACAAGTATTTGTTTTTTCGTTTGTCTGGCTCTACCAGATTCTTACTTTGTGCCGTAAAACATTTTTCAACCCGTGAAATTTGCCTTCTCACTACTTAACAATCGATATAACAAAAATAAAACTTATGTCTATACATTGCTTGGAACACTGTAATTTTTGCTTAGTTTTACGTTTTAGACACAGGAAAAGTTCAGTTGATTACATGACTGTCAAACTGTAACATCAAACTGTAACAGTATATAGAAGATATATATGTTCGTCTTCTCCAAAAATCGATCTCTCGTTTTATTACTACGGGTGGGTACCCGCTGTAATAAAACTTTTACTCTTCGCATTTAGGTGTGTTATATACATTAAGCTTATCCACTTTGTGTTTGAATAAGCTATTTAGCTTTAAAAAATCTATGTTTTTGCGATAGCTAATTTTGCAAAGTGTTAGGCCAACTGATCATTCGTGATCTATTCAAGTGATTTAACATAAAGAATCATACTAGAAGTCAAACTAAAATTTATTTTTAATATTTTAAAATTGATTTACTCCATACAGTCGTTATCACAAAGTGGCAAACTTTACCGATAGATGGCACTAAACAATATTTTTTTAACATTTTATCAATCATATTTATCATAAAGATAAATGACTTGCTTCCTAAAACTGAGTGATACAACCTGTACAAAGGTACGCCTTGACAGTATCAATAAGTTTAAACTGGCGGGTAATTTACTTTGATCGATTACCACATCAGCCACAACCGTATGTCACTGGTCACCGGTCACACAGTGACAGAATGGGCATGAGCCGATATTACCGTTCTGACACAGATCACCGTTCAATTACCGTAATTGTTGCCTTTGTGGTGCATGGTGCATGGTAGTTTGATTGTCATTACACGAAACATAAAACCCACAGTGGCCGGCTGCATTGGCCCGCCCCGCCTCATCATCCTCAGCCAGCTTACCTATGAAGCCCACTTCCATATATATCGTAAAGCGTAAAAAATTAATCATCGTAAATAAAATTAAAGTTTCGTCTGTGTATTGTAGTTTTTTGTTGTTTTGCATTTTATGCACCAGGAAAGCCGAAATGGCTCTTATCCAAATTCCTGTCTGTCTCCCTTAAACAATAAAAAACACTTGTGTATGTATTCTCCTTGAATACTAGAATAACCTTTACAAAGAAATTTGTTTTTCTTATTTTGTATATTTTTCAGAAACTTTTTGAACTGCTAAAACTGGCCAAAATCTTTAAAATTTAGTTTTAAATCCCCACAAGAATCGAACCCTCAGGTTAGCTCTATTTTCTCCGCGATATTTTAGACGTCTGAGTTACCCAACTCTTGATGCATATTTTACAATTTTCACACGCTGCAAGAGCATGTGAAAATTGTATACCTATTATCGCCTATAGAAAGTTATAAATCCATGTCGAAGTTGCTTAAGACAGATTTTGATTATATCTTGATACGCGGTAACGCCATGATATCCCTAAAAACCGAACATTGGTATGGCGCCGTGAATTTACAGACGCAAAGTGAGTGCACAACACACATTGCCGCTGGCCTATACAGGCGTATTGGTCATGCTGGTTATTAATAAATTAAATGAATGTATTGACGTAATTATAATTTCTTTGGATTTGAATAGTACATGACTTTTAAAACTAAACTAATATTTTCATTAGTTTTCCTATCATATTTCTGATGTCGTAGTTGTACTTGGTGTGACAAATACCATTTTCAACTTACAGTGGAAAATCCGCTTGCTGGCGGATTTGAGATATTCCTGTTATATCTTAGACAGCTACACACATCAAGATCCACGGGCCTCAGGTTAGAATCCAGCTCGAGGGACCATGTTTTTTCAGACTTGCTACAATCAATACGAGGTGCCTTCATAAGTTTTGCAAATTAAGCACGTAACAAACCGGATTTGATTTACTACTCTAAATTAATATCAAACCCTGATTAGAAAATGTTTACGGATAAGTAATTTAGTCAGAGGTAAAATTCCTTCCACATCTAAGCTTGGCGGTCCTCATGAACCTGAGAGCGACGTGCTGAGTGGAGGACGTATTGACGGCTGAGTGCGGCTGCGAGGGGCTGATAAGGAAGGTCGCCGGCAGCCTGTGTTTACCCGTGCAACTCACATTTTATCCAGGCTAGAGATAACACATGTCCACCGCGACATCTACATTCAGTACAGTGTAACTTCAATCGACAGATTACTTCGGTTTGGAAAAAATCTAATATAGGTTGAGAATGTTTTTAAGAATTTTTACAATAATTAGAAAACAAACAGCTGATTAAACAATATTGAAAACAACAACAACAACATCTCTTCACTAATAATAATAACATAACAATGATCAAAAAACCTGACAAAATAAGCGAAAGGAAATATAACAAGCAAGAACTAATAAATTCAAGTTTTTATTTTAAAACAATCTGGTGGATAAGTAAGTCTACAGAGGAATTCAATGTACAACTTTGGGCCAAAATATGAGTACTTTTTCCTGTCTTACTTTGTATAACTACTAAATAGTTTCCATGTTGAGTTGCATGTCCAAGTTGAATTAACATTTTCACGAATGTTACAAAAGAGAATAAATAAATGAACACAGAAATTATACTATCTCCTTAAACCTTTAAAGAGTGTAAAGTTTTTTTGGAAGAAAAAGAACTGTATTATAAAAACCTTTTAATATTTTGTATTTTAAAAAATAAGTGGATATAACAGCTGTAGATTTCCTTATTTTTGTTCGTTTTTGTTCAAACGTAAGAGAATATTTAATTTTATTAGTGCATAACCAACGCGAGAAAAATATTTCTTTATAAAGAGACCGTCTTTAAAGAGATCAAAATGCCCACGGGCAGATACTCAGGTGGTAATGAGTATCTACGATGAAAGCCTCCACTCTCATCGATCCGAAAAGATTCAAAGACTCGAGAAAGGTTTTAAGATTTACACGGAAAATAAGGAAGTGCTGTGGCCAAAATGAGTTACCGTGTGTATATTATATGATCTAGGAAAACAATGAGTGTCCCGTATCTTAAAATGGTTTCAGTTAAATGGTTTCAACACGGTGAACAACCTAAATCTTCTTCAAAACTTTATCCTAAATTAATATAAGATCACTAATGGGTTTGTTATTTATCTTAAAATATCTTTCAGTTTTACATATATTGGGTACATGAATGTTGATTGGTTAACATATTTAGGTTATGCAATGAATCATTTTACCAATCAAAAATTCCTTTTAAGAAACCTTTTCAAGTTCATTAGATTGAAACAGTATATTTTGGGAAAATTTTTTAAATTATGAAAGCAAAAGATTACGTATATTGAAAGTTACGAGTGCAAAGAGGATAGACTTTCGTATTTGTAATATCCCATGTACTTGAGTTTCTTATGAAAGGAAACGCCTTTAAAATAATTCCTAATAATAAGCAATTCGAACTTCCTTAGACTTAACTAAAATGCGCATTTTAATAAATGCTTAAACATACGTAACACATGTTTTATTCTATCCAAGCGAAGCTCGGTTTCCCTACTGTTTATTAAAATAGATGCAATAATAATAACATTAACTCAATTAGTTTCATTGGTTTCACAATCAATATATATATTCTTAATCTGTAGAATATACTATTATATGGTTCTATAATGCATTAATTTTTAACGATTTACATTTATGGTTATAATTTTAATCTCATGTATTTATTTATGCATGCCATTGCACTGTGATAAGATTTGTATTAGGTTAGAATCGTATCACAAAATACGTAGATTGTGATTAAAACCTAGGTGAAAGGGTGGACAGATTATGGAGGAAGGGTGGATATTGGTTGCGGATGCTGTATCTGTAGCCCCTTAGCACCTTGACAATCAACCAATAAGCCCCGACATACTGTGATAACAACGTATCTATAACGGGGCTTTTGCGCTTTTGAGACAACGAATCAATATGTAAAATCTGCTTAGTGTTTCCTTGTAATTCTCTTTGAACTATCAATGAAGTAATAATGATTAAGTTTAAATAATAATACTTCTACGATAGTAAGATACAGATTTTTATCTTTAGTGTTTAGTCATTTAGCTAGTTCCTAACACATAGCACGATTAGTACATAATCCGAACTAAGCCGGTATAAATCTGAAAACAAAATACCCCCGTCGCAGCAGACCTGCGTACTCAGCGAATTTCCAAATCAATAATATAATAATAATAATATACGACAAGTCAAGTGGTCAAAGTCTGTCGATGAACATGAGAATTATTTGCCTATTCTCCATAAGATTAACATGGGAAAGAGTGTGCAGGTTTGCTGCTGTGAGGAACACTGAGAGTAGGCATTTATATCTTAAAAAACATTAATTTTTAACATTTATACCAACTTTCATCAACATCTGTCCATAAATAAAGGAGTTTGCCTATTCTCCATATGATTAACATGGGAAAAGAGTATGCAGGTTTGCTGCCATGTTATACACATAATCTATGATTTTTAAGCATAAATCAGCTACATTATAATTTTTATAGTTTACAAAAATATTTGTTAATAAGTGAAATAATAATTTTTTCTTATCCTCCATAAGATTAACATTGGAGCCTCAAAATACAATGTACTGTGTTTAGATTTTTTTATATCTCGGTAGCCGTTGGAGATAGAGAAAAACTTTAAGAAACTTAATTGTGTAGTTTTTTAAGCTGATTTTAATGACGAAAAATTAAATCTAAAAAATTTTTAAATTACATATAAAACACAAAAAACCCCATTTTGAGGTACCTAGAATGACTAACTTATTGAAAAGGTTAGGCAGAGGATTATTAAATAGAAAAAAACCTTAATTGATTGTGTTAATATTTTTAGCCCTGGACCTTATTTGTAGGAATACACGTCTCTACCAAATTTGGTCTGACTATTGTTTTTGGTCTCTAGGCACCTAAAGAAGAAAAAATAACATGGTCCAGGGCTTAAGTCTTACCATGAGACCTACGGTAATAGCTTCTTCCCTATGGGAAATTCGCTAAAAGGCACCAAAAACTTTCAAACAATACCGTACACAATAAACAATACACGCCCACTCGTCACGAAGATTCAAAGACGACTGAATTGTAATGGGCTTGTCCCCCGAAACAGGAAACAAAATGGCCGCGGCAAAAAAAACATGAAACTCAGGTGCAGTTTGTCTTATTTTAATCAGTATCGTGATGGAAAATGTTCGTAATAAAAATCTAAATAACATAAATTCACAATCACCAATGATAAATTTTAAACAAGATCCAGTTTTCAAATAATTTTATAAATAAAAAAATGTATAATTTGTAATTTTCTACATAGGGGATGTGGTAAACATTTGTTCCAATTATAATTGCATATGTTTATAATAATTATACGCCCCGTTTAGGTTTTCAGTATTTATATTTTCGGACCGAAATGAGGGGATGAATGTTGGCCCTTGAGGGCTTGTATTCAGCAGTGCTCTTATTTACTAAGTTCACTGACCTTTACCAAGCCTTTCAACCACCCAATAAATAAATTCAGCTGACCTAACATCACAATGATTATATATGCAGCATCGATTAAGCTCGAATTAGTAGGTTAAAACGACGATTTAATCTTAATTGAAAATTCAATGCATGAATTAACCCCATTTAACCCTATATTTTTATTGCTATTAATTTATTCACATAAATTAATGTTGAAATAAATTTTTTTAGAAAGTCTTTTGAACTGTATTGGACTAAATTCATACCACAGAATTATAATTTCAAAATACAGCAAAGGAATTAATAAATTGTAAGAAGGATGATTTAAGTTCTGAAAAATTATATATTTAGAGAAGTTTTGTTTTGCAGAACATTTGACCTTCGATCTAACTAGATTAATACATTTACAAATATTAATATAATAATTAATTTTCATCTTAATAAGTAAAAAATACATCATATTTTACTAAAAGCGGACATTCAATGTAACAAAAATTTTTTGGTTTAAAAGCAGCTGTGTGTAAGCGTGGATATTTTAGTCCCATTTGAGCTATCACTGTATAAATTAATTTACAGCTTATCTTAACTTAAGATAATTGCTTTATTGGGTATTTTCCTAGGAAATACTCACAAAGGAGTATTCAGAAGAAGTATCCAAGTATCCACAAAGAAGATATTCAACTGCAAGTCATTATAACATTAAGTTAAATGGTATATGTAAAAAGACTTGAAGATACAATACAAGTAAAATAAGAATATCGATGAGTCAAAATCGTCATTCAAAGCTTATAAGTTCGCCTTGGAACAGAAACGTGCCTTAATTTGATAGCCTACTCAAGAATATACTTTTTAATTTTTAACCTAAATTGACCAAATTAGTGCTATATTTCATTACCGAATTGTTTCTCAATCTGACAAATTTCCTTGCCTAAATTTCTCACACAATGGAGCTAGTCTTGTACACTGTACTATAAACTAAGGAAGAAGTACTATAGACGTTTTCAATTACCTGTATTGTCAGGTGATTCTGTAGGTATAATAGCAACTACGGGTTTCAAACTGTCTTTAATTAATTTTCAACCTCAAACATCAAGCTTTTGTAGACATCAATCATCATATGAATCATTTCTCCTACCTGAGGATGGAGTGTAGTGGTATTTATTGCCTTAAATTTATTCATTATTCAATTAAATGTTGATGTCCGTGTTATGCGATAAATTGATATCAAAATTATTAAATCCCACATGGTCGTGAGGTTCGTACTGAACAGTGGATGTAAATCACTTGACGATACTGTGATAAATGTATAAAACGTTTTTTGAATAAATAATAAAAAATTACAGTAAAGTCTCTGTTTTATTTATAGGTTCAATAACCTAGAGACTACTCATCTTAAACAAAATTATACTCAAAGTTTCAAAAATATAATTTTCAAACCAGTGCAAAGTATGGGTTAACTTTTGACATGGATCTGTCTTTGCTCTTGTGGGAAAATTTGACACAGTGACATCATTTGTTTAGTGACGTCATATGGTTAGTGATGTCATACTTATGGGTTAGATGAACTGAAAAAAATATTTTTAGACATATCCATGATCTTACTTAATTCACACAGAGAAGTAGATACAAACAATTTTCTAAAGAAGGTACCATTGCCTGTAGGCCTACTTTGCCCGGCCACCTACACCACAGATCTGTGCGTGAGTCGTATGAACGAAAAAAGGAGTGAGCCAACACTGTGCAAGACGGACAGTATTCCACCTAGTACTAATTAACAAAAAAGGGATCTCAACCAGCTGACTCAGGTTCAGAGTCTCTCACGCTACCAACCAGGCCACTGACTCTCCTAACAAGGTGGCCTTAATTATGTTAAGTAACTTAACATTTAATTTTAAAACTTTAACGTTATTTTTGGTGACACCTTTTAATTGGTTTATTCAAAGTAAGAATATACGAGTACTAATATATATACTCGTAAATACAGTACTAATAAAAATCCGAAAGTACCTCCAGACTAAATAAGGTCTGCAATTTATAATAAGAGCTATAAACTATTTAGCCGACGGTTCAGCCTGAAGGTTGGCAAATCGTTTCGAATCAATGACGAAGAAAAACAAATCCCGGACCGAACCCTGTCTAGCGTCCGAGGTCGAGATGTCAATATCAGCTGACAGGTTAACAAGCCGCCTCGACTCGATCAATTTATCTGACGTACATGTTTACGTGGAAAAACATTCTTGTTAATATCAGTGTGATTTTACCATCAGTACCGCCATATTTCAGGAATGAAGAAATATTAAAAAAATTCCTTTCCTATTCCTTCTTAATCTTAAATAATTATAATACGATTTTGAACTGTTAAAACTATAGATCAACAAAAATGATAGTAAAATTCAATACTGTATTTCATATGAGTACATTTCACATGTATTCCCCATTTTCAAATAATGCTATACTGTATGGTTCGTGATACATTTTGAGTTTTATTTCCTAACCCCAATGAATTAATACATTTTTTATCTTAGTATTGGAATGTAATTGGTTTTCTGTTATATAATGTTTCATTTTTAACGTTCAATGTCGATACATTGCACATAGAGATTTATAGTATTTAACTAATAACTAACTAAAATAGTAGTTATTTCTTATTTAAATGGTATAAAGCATTAATTTATTTTGAAATTACAAATTAAAATATAACTGGATCTCAACAATAGAACACGGTCTTCTAGGTCCCATGATAACATTTCGATGACAACAACCAGTTCAGGAGTAAATTATTAGAAGCATTGTTGGATATTTTCTGTATGTAAAAGATTTAATTTGTTTTATCGATTAATGGGGTTCCATTCAGTCAAATGTATAATTTATCTCATTCCCTTAAAATGGACATGTGATAACCATCACAATTTCCTCCTCAATTTGCTGCGATCTGTTCAGTGGATCCCTTAAAATATTTTCTGACTAACAGGAATAAATGAAACAGATGCGAATTGGTTACACTGAGGTAGTTAAAATGTTTTAAAACCAAGTATAAATTTAAAAAATAAAACATCCATATTTTCAGGATAAATTGAATACCCTTCAAAATTATTGAAATTTAATTTGGAAAAAAACATTTTATTAGCTTTTCAGGTCAAAATGTAAAATTGTAAAAAGCATAAATTTTGTCATTTAAAGTATATCGTCTCTGAGCTCAAGGAACTATACGTTACAGCTTGGTAGTAAATCTTAAGGAAAACCTTTCCCTATACGTAACTCATTATCGAATTATTTATAGCCATATAATATTGTGTAAATAACACTTTTGTCATACTGCTTAAAAAACACTTGTTGAAGAGCAAAAGTTTTTCTTTTTCTTCATCGGACTAAAACTATTATTATGATGATTTTTTATTCCTAGGCCGCTAAAGATCATTGTTGATAATTTTGATTCGAGGTCAGTATTCGATTATACCTTTTATAGAATTTAATCAAGATGAAAATTTGTTTGTCAATTTTAAAATGTCCCATTACAATAGATACAGAGTATAAAAAAGCTAAATATTGTTATAATATGTCATAAAGATTATTTAAATTTACGGTACGATCTAAAGGGTTTAGTATATATGTTAGATATGTGACCATTGTAGCATGAAAGCCTCAACAAAGCATCGACCACCCGTGGGAGGGGTTCTTTGGGTGGGGGGGAGGTTGTGGTAGGCTGCCAGTGCGGTATCACGATTTGGACGTTTATGACCTCATACAAAACCTCTTAGGTTTTCAAATATTTATTAATTCATAGTAATAAGCTCTCCTACTAAGATTGATTTCATAGATTAATTCATTCGTTCTAAATAAATATGAATATACTGTTACGGGTCTACGGGCTCTTTAAATAATAATATTGATTTTATAATAACAACTATTTATTTACAGTATTAATAAAATTAAAAGATTATTTAAGTAAATTTTTAAATTTATTTAACCTACCTCATTTCTAAATTATCTTAATTTAAAGTGTTTATTATACACAGATAATTAATTAAATAACAGGCACACTTTAGTCACTGATAGTTTACAAATCTGTAACACTTACTTTTCAAATACCTTGCCGTCACTGCTCATTGATCTGTCAGTTAACACGCACAATATTCAACTAACTGTAACTTGTGACACGCAGAGCGCCGGGTATTTATATGTTCGTTGCCTTCAATAATCTTCGTGAAACAACCGAATACTCAGTTGTGCGCGGCCTCTCCAACATTCTCAGCTGTTCCAGCCACCGCTGTGGAACCTTGTGGAACATCACTTTATTTAGTACTCTATGCACTATAAACTGTTAAATTTTAATCAAAATCGTTAGAGTCATGTTAGTGAAATTTTACTTTTTTACGTCTTTAGGATTTTTAGTATACATCCAGACACACAAACGGACACACACACACACACACACGTACGTGCGCACACACTAAAATATGTAGATTAAATAATATAAGAACGGAAGTGATGTTATAAAAATACATCTACACAGAAATACACATAATCTGTAAGAAAGCTTACCGTGATCTTAAAGTTCCACGAGAAAATAATTATCTTCAAAAATGTTTCCAAGCTTTCTATAAAATGTAATGTAATGTAAACAGAGCTATGCCATGTTATTTCATGATATAGTCTTGTCAACCTTGAAACACAAACGAAATTATGTCCCACGAAAGTAAATACTATACGTTATTATATCGACCATGGGCATGCACGTTCACCAGTTTCGATGGCAGGGTTTCTTATAGGAATAATTTTGGTAGTAGGGTCACACTTTTACATTTAGAAGTCGCAGGACATAACTCTACACGGCGAATGTGTCACAAAACAATAATTCAGTTCAAATACAGGCTCGCCCACGTTTTTTGATGGTTGACAAACATGGCATACAAGGTGACTGCTTGACATGAAGATTACTCTGTCATAATCGTGTGAAGTGCCCTAAACGCAAGCCGATGTCAGTCGCCACGAAATAATATAGCACTACACATTATATGATGGGATGATTATAGTAGAAAACTGGGTTTTTTGTTGAATTTACTCTTTTGTTGCACAAAACGTGTTTTCAAACATTTACCTAACACAATATCATCAAATGGTATGATTATATTAGTATCTAATTATATATGTGTATGTATGGTATATTAATTAGTATATGGTATGATTAGTTTAGTATCAATTAGCTGTGTCAAAATACCAATTTGGTTTTAGACATATAAATGGACCAAACATTCTTGTTTCGAAGTTTTCTATTCCATACTTTTAACTTCTTTCTTCCTAATTATTTAATAAATTAATACACGAGTTAAGATATAAGATAAGAGTTATCAAGAGCATAGAATAAAATATAACTTTATTATCTAAATTTATTTTCTCTCAATTGTTTTCATTCCTGTTTTAGGTTCATTTTTACAGTAGCATCGAGAAATTACGAGTACATACACATATACCACCCGTATGGCATATAAACTGAATGCTAGTAGTTTGCGCATCGGACTTCGGTTATAGCCTAGACCGGGATGCCTATGTTTGGATCGCTTTTCTCAAAAATGTTTTAGTTAGAGGTATCAAATTACACTCTTAAAATATCTTTAATGCAAATGAGCTTCTGGCAAAACATTATTGAAAACCTACTGAATTTTTACACGGACTGTCCATCGGAAAATTAAATTCATTAGACCCTAGTTTAAAGTAAATGAAAAACACAAAATCAATTTGTGGCCACTTTGGAGGTGGATGGTCTAGATGGGGTTGAGGTCCTGGGTTCAAATACAGCTAAAAACAGTGGTTATTTGTAGTATGATAATGTCGCTACCCTCAAGGTTTGGACAGGCCATGACATAGACAATCCTAGAATGAGATGGTGGAACATAAAAATACAAGGAGGAAAACAGGGTAAACGTTTTTCTGCTTATATTGATAAAAAGGTTGTGCTAAAATAAAACATGAAATAAGGAAGTTATTTTGAAAAAGTGGCAATCATGAGACATGATTGTACATAATGACTGTCGGGTCCAAAGGGAACATTGATGCCATTTCAGCGGAAATTGAGTTTCATGATTGGCCGTTACAGCGGATATATTGCAGACACGATGTCTGCGATAGACTTAGGCCGACTTTTGGTCAAACACATGGTCTACATAGCTTGCATCGGGTAAAAACATATGGTACTTGGTCAAAATCCGGTCAATACGTGATCTATATCCGGTCAAATACGTTTTCTATTTGGACAGCATTTAGTCAAACACGTGGTATACATGACGGACATCCAGCCAAAAATGTGGAGTAGATCACCAAAATCCGGTTAAACACGTTAAATAATGGCTGAAATCCGGTCAAACGCAGTTATATATGGTCCATATTTGGTCAAACGTATTGAATAACGAGACTGGAATTTGGCAGGAGACAAAATGTGCTAACTACTGTGTAAATCGAATTTAAATAAATGTGTATGGTCGCAACAGAATAAAACCTAAAAAACTCTGTCTTTTAAAACAAACAGATGCAGGTTTTTAATGGTTTATACATTATGGAAATGTTAGACGTTAACCATATGGAAAAAACGAACGAGTGACTTTCAGGTCGAAAGATGCAAATAGCTATACAGTCTTACAAGTAGTTAACCTTTTAAGACGGTAGAAAATATATTTTACACCAACCATTTTATGCACCGTTTTTTAAGCATTAAATATTCTTTTAGCATTAAAGGAGTATTATGGTGAGATGTGTTGTCTGAAAATAATAGTTTATCATTAAACTACATGAATATTTCAATAACAGTTTAAATTAATCTGATAATATTTTAGCCAACCAATGAGCTATTGCAAAACTCGGTTAAACCCCTAAAGCGCAAACTAAATATGTTGAAGCACATTTTATAAAAATATACGATTCATAAAACCAGTTTTACCTGGAATAAGTGATAAATTGTCAAGCGCGTTCGGTGCTCTGCGTTCTTTTGAATAAACCTGGAACCGGGGCTTTTAACAGAGCTATGAATAAAGTTTCTGCCCCGCTGCAGCAACAAACCAAGGGCAAATACATCACTTTTATTATTTCAGGTGAAAACCTACAACATTCAATACTTATGATGTAGAGCTTGTTTTGTAAAAGTAACATCACTCATGTCTTCTACGAATATTTAATTCCATAAAGAGAGTCTAATGAATAACTTTTACTCATGTTTTTTTCTTATTTCTTATACTACTTCTAACCAAATTTACTCACCAGAATTACAAAAAAATCGTATCTACAAACTATCGTGTTGCCTATTATGTGTAAAAATGTACGATATTTCCGTCTGAAATCTAGGAGTTAAATTTTGGAATAATGAAAGAAAGGAATTATCTGATTATTATTGGACTTTCGTGATTTATGAATTCAATTAAGGATTAATTTCTCAAGTATGGACGGTGTTAAATTTTCTCCAAGTAAAACAATTCTACAGGCCTCAAATGGTTCACTCCATTCTAAGCCATTAAAACTGGGAATCTTGACCCAGTCCTCCCTTTATATATTGGACTTAATGCCGGTTCCAATACTCTCCAGTGTAAGGCAATGCTTTTCACGGCTATGGTACACGAGGAAGGTACGATTTTCGCACTGTTCAACATCGCACATCTGTGTTTGCGAAACTCCCTTCTCAGTTAGGTGTGGGGCTCCTGCGTTGCCTTCCTGAAGGACTCAAAAGTCTGGAGTGTTCCCGTTTGTCCAAAACGAGACTAAAGCATGAATTGGCAAGCCATGTCAACTACGCGGTGGACGAGTTGAGTTTTTTAAGATTATTTAATTGCTTTATTTTTTAATCATAAGTCCCCAAAGGTATAAATTGTTTTGTATTAATTTATTGTATGTTTTTTGTGTGTTTATTTTATTGATTGAATTTGTATTTTACGTTTGCTATACGATATTTTGACGTTATCAATTGTAATAAATATATTATAATGGGGAATGTTTTTCATGAATGTTAATTTAGTTGCAATTATTTTCACTTCAGGATGTATTGATAAGAAATGATGACAATAATAATATTTTATTAATTAACAACTGTATTTTTTTTAAATACAACTGATATTCAAGGGTTTTTCTAATTTGTGTTTTTGTTAAGGCCATACGAGAATAGAACGCTAAACATATTTAAAATTGTATAAAAAAATACATAAAATATACGAAGGTATATGTGAACGAACTTCAAACGTATTCAATGAATATAAAAAGATTATGCACCCGAAAGGCGGCTTAAATTGAGCAGGAAAACGAACAACTAGAGAAAATCACCGGCATGTCACTCCCAGAGATAGGCGGAATTTGGGAGTAGGAGAAAAACGATAGGGAAACGTGAGAGAAATACTGCAGATAGCAGCACCGTCGCATCGCAAGCATTGTTGAAACAGAATGTCATCCAGGACCTCAGCTGGATTAAACGGTGAACTAGCTGTACTATGTGCAACAGCTGTTGCGTATAATTTTAGTATAATTTTTCTTAGTGGAAACAGTACTTGGCGTTTTACTTAGATCAATTAAATGTAAGTAGGATATTATGAAATTTGAAAATCAAATTCGAGTGAATTTTAACATTAATGCAGTATTTTTTATCCTATAGAGACCTATACGTGAAATGAATTCATGTAAAGTAATTATGTAATTGACACTTGTTTATAATTAGTTTTTTATTTTATATATCAAAGGAAAACTATTTAACAAATCTAATAATTCGATGGTTGGTTGTGCTTAAAACATTAACCATGCTTCGTGCTAAGTATCAATATCTATGCTAAATGGCTAGAGACAATATACTGGAGTGTAATGGTTATATTGACTATGCATGCATTTAGCATAATTCTGTTTATAGTTAGCAGAGAACCGCCTTACTATATGAACAACCAGAATTTATATGAATGAATATTCATTACAAAAGCGGGAACTAAAGCTAAAAGAGAGAGATTTTAGACAAATTAATCTATGATTATATAATTTTAGAAATAACATTTTAAATAGTTTATTTATTGTTTCTGGGGTAACTTAGCAGCCACAGAAAAGATTTATAACACTCACCAAAGACATACAAGCAAGCTTCATGGTAAATTAAAAAAATGAGGGTAGGACTTTAAGAAAAACTCTAAAGTCGTATTCATGGTGATATTTTGGAACTGAATGAAACCTAAAGTATAGAATGGAAGGAAAAAATACCAAAAATGGCACAGGATATCAAGCCCACTCACAATCATGCACAAACGAAATAGAAAAGACAAAAATGGAATTCAACATAAAAGAAACAGAACAGAAAACAAATAGCTCTCACACACATTCAAATGAGAAAAGAAACCTTTTTCGGAAATCAAGGCACGACCCAATTACAAACGAATTGGCAACATGTCGAAAACATGGAGGACATTGCCGATTAAAGGGGAGAAATGGGGCTCTTATACTCTCTGTAGGAATCTCGAAACTCTTCAAAGGTGAATAAACGCGAAATAGCAAGTATATCCTTCAAAAAAGCTCAGCTATAAATTATTTTGAATTTTTGATAAAAAACAGTTAAAATCAATCGTTGGACTATTCATTTTCCTGTTAAAGCTAGATTATTTTACATAACTTTATCACATAATTAGTTTTAATAGACTACGTGTGTGAAATAGGAATAAGTGAATTTATTTTAAATGACATGCTCCAAATTTTCAATAAATAATATGTAGAACATTTATGTTTTAACGATATAATAAATGTTAAAAGTTAAAACTAAGTACTCGTACTTCAACTACAAAAATAATACTCGTAGATTTAAAAATTCAATAAAATATATTAAAGAGTGCGATAATTATTGTTATATTATTTATCGTCCATTGCCTCGTATTTTCTTTTTCTTATATTGCACATTTTTCTTTCTATTACATTTGATATAATTCTCAGAAAGCAAGGGCACAAAGTCAAGGAAAGATGATTTAGATTCTGAAGAAAAACAGCAGAAAAACGTGCAAAGACTTGTATGACTTGTTGCTGGATAACTGTTCAAGGTTATTGACGGTTATCTTTTACCAACTTTGTCTGTTTTTATTTAGTTGGAACACAAAATATTTAAGTGTGGATAGTCACTGGATCATTTTACTAAAATAAAAATACATAAATCTATCAAGGTTCACCGAAATATTATTAGTATCAGTCGCAAAACTTCTGAGTAATATTTTTTGTAGGTTTTAACTATTTGAACGACAATTAATAAGAATGATTGACAAAAAATATTGAACAATAGTTAAAGTACAATGTATACAAGTATGTAAAAAGTAAAAGTACAATGTGTAATGTATGTTAGGTATATGGTCAACAGTTTACCCTGACAATAAGGTAAAAAATTGTTTTTTTGACCTATCAACATTTTTATCTTCTGATTTGGGACAATTCCAAAGGTTATGGTAATGTAAATCAGTGATGCAAACTAAAACTGAGATATTTGGAAAATTATATTTTACCTTATTAATTTAGAGATATTAATAACCATTAAAGCTGTTTAATTTTTTGAAATCAAACTGGAAGAAGTTTAAAACATAATTTTAGTTAGTGAAATTAGAAAAGAAAATTGAAAAATATGATTCGTTAATTTTAAATAAAAGTTGTGAAAGAAGGTATTTAATTTACAAATGAGTGTAGGCCTACTTACATTTTGATAGTTAGCATGAGTTTATATAGAAAGAGGTGAAGTGATATTTGGACGATTCGCGTGAAGTGGTCCCGTGCTCGGCTGAAGAGGGGTTGATATGTGTAGCAGTTTGACATGAAGTGTACTCAAACATATGACAACCAACCAGAGAGTGGGCGATCCGATGTTGACATATATGAAACATTGACCGACATTTATGCAGCACGAATTCCGTAGGGAAATGGATCACACAGTTGTGTTCTTCCAGAAAATGTATGGGTCCTTTTCATGATATCTAAAATTATTAGATCCAAAACTGTAAAAAGTAGATATTACTAAATTTTCGAAGGATAAATTTACAATAACCAAAAGTAGAATAAGTTTAAAAACCCTGTTGTAAATGTACTTGTTAACTATAATGATACATTCACACACTAAATATGAGAAAATATAGACTCTATATTTATTGTTATAACAACACTTTTAGATTCGACCCTAAGAACAATAGTCTACAGTATTTTTGGAGAGTTATGAAACAACCTATATAAGTTATGTTTCGTACGACGATAAAAGACTTTTCTTCATTGCCCAATTTAGTGAAACTTTTAAGTCTTCCTTCAATCTCGGTAGAGCATATATTTACATCACCAATGTCTTTATCTCATAACGAAAGTTTAAAAGCTTGGTAAAATTCGAGTTGAGTTTAAGAATATGGAAAAATACTAGGTTTGTATTAAGAGAGAAAAGTATAATGAAATTAAAACATACACCATCTTTATTTCTGAAAATTAAAAAATAACATACATTTTTACCCAACTACTAAAATTAAATACAATTTTCCCAAGTTTTCTTTACAACATACGAGTACATGTAAAACAAAAAACAAGTCTTAACGTGAAAGAAACATTAAAGACAATATAAAATGGAACATTATGTAGGTTTTTAAACGTCGAAGCGCTGCTGCAATTAAATAATAATATTGTTTGATTAAAAAAGCTTATCTAAATTACTAAGCATATTTTTCACATTACAATTGGTAGGGCCTATACCAATTATAATGTGAAATTAAATTTATTGAACAATTGTCGACACAGTCAGGACCTGTTTCCTAATATTGATGTACAGAAATAACGTTAATTTAACATCTTTTACTTTTTAAGTTAAATTTTAAAAAGTTCGAAGAAAAAGAAACCCATAATTACCAACAATAAATATAAGATAAAAAATTTAGGAAACCCACCAAATATATTATTTTAAGAGATGTATGGAAGATATTTCGCGATACGTAGTCATTCGGTTCCAACAAAGTAGCTCCGTAGAAGCAGAGCGTAAGTTTATTTATAACCGAGCAAATTAAAAGAGCCATCAGGCCAGACTGCGTGAGACACGAGTGCACCCTGGCGGCGATGGCGAAAGTGACAACGGCGGAGTTGAGAATTCGAGGGTAATTAACCTTTTCGATGGTAATTTCACAGCTCGAGGGTATTAACCTGTTGAAGGGTTCGCAACGAATCAATCCTATCACAATCTTTCACTTTGAGAAAAATTACGCAGATTTATTGACATTTTTAGCGAATTTCCCATAGAGAAGAAGCTATTACCGTAGGTCTCATGGCAAGAGTTAAGCCCGAGACCATGTTATTTTTTCTTCTTTAGGTGCCCAGAGACCAAAAACAAGTCGTTAAAATTTATATATATATATGTGTGTGTGTGTGTGTGTGTGTGTGTGTCTGTGAACACGATAACTCTCGTAAAAATGGTCCGATCGAGACCAAATTTGGTAGAGACGTGTATTCCTACAAATGCTCGGACGAGTTCGTAAACCAGACATATCGGTCAATGGGAACGGGTAGTTTGGGGGGGTTTTGTACCCCAAAATGGGGTTTTTTGCGTTTTTCACATGTAATTTTTAAACATTTTTGATTTTATATCACACCATTGGAATCAGCTTAAAAAACTACACAATTAAGTTCCTTAAAGTTTTTCTCTATCTTCAACGGTTACCGAGATATAAAAAAATCTAAACACAGTACGTTGTATTTTGAGCTCCAATGTTAATCTTAAAGGATTAAAAAAATTAATTTTTTACTTATTATCTAATATAAGAAACTGATATTTAGCTTATGTGGTTGAGACCATACATTTGTTCTAAAAAATTATAGTTTATGTGTTTATCATAGCAGCAAACCTGCATACTCTTTTCCCATGTTAATCATATGGAGATTAGGCAAATCCTATATTTATGGACAGATGTTGATAGAGTTTATAATGTTAAAAATAAAATTGTTGATTGTATAAATGGCTACTTTCAGTGTTCACAAGCAGCAAACCTGCTCACTCTTTCCCATGTTAATCTTATGGAGAATAGGCAAAATTCTCATGTTTATCGGAGATTTACCAAACTTGTCATATATTATTATTATTATATTATTGATTTGGAAATTCGCTGAGTACGCAGGTCTGCTGCGACGGGGGTATTTAAAGAATCAGACCACTTTTTACTTTTCGTGGCGATACAGATATCTATATTTTGATGTGGTAATATATAAAATATCGATATATTCTTGCTTAGCCTCTTACAGGGTTTTTGTTTTAAGGTGTAAGACCATTTTTTATGAGGACGAACTAATAGCATGTCCTACATAGAGCAATATTATACATCAACCTCGAAATATTGAGTGTTTAGGCAATCTACTTTCTAAAAGATACGATGTGGAAGTTTAAATGAAAAACGTCACAGTTCGCCGTTTGAAAAACAATACGGTATAGGATATCCTTTGTTACAATCTTTCCTTTTAACTAGCGAATGTCAAATAGCTATCAAGGACTTCTGTAAATATGATCCAAAAGATTTCTAGAGTAAGAAGTTGTCAAGTTTTACAATCAATTATAGTTAACTTAGTTAGTTAGTTGTAATTCAGCTGGTTAAACTACGAAAATGAGATTATGATTAATTTAGTGGTAGTTCCAACTAATTTGACGCAGTTTTAACGGTAACAACCTTAATAACTTTTAATTTATTAGCAATGAACAGTTTTAAACATCATAAGCGTTTGTTCGATTTTATAGTAAACTCGTTGTATATAAAATAAAGTGTACAGCGTGTTCTGTGTTTCTTTGTCAGTCAGTAGAAAAGTTCTAAACGCCTGTATTTATATAATACTCCCGCAATGCATGTACGTCTACATCTGGCCTTCGAATACTGAACAAGGCGTAGTGTGATAGCATATTACAAGGGTAGTAATTTGAGTGAGATAATTTGTTTCCATCTTAATATTGCATTTTAAACTATCAGCTGATTGTTTCTAAATACTAATAATCGATTATCGCTTTCAATGATATCGATAACTTACCAACGACATGCGAGTATTTTCATCTATTTTGTATTGTAAGGTTACTTTCGATGCGCAAAGCGTGTTAAAACCGGTTGTTTTCGCAGCATATAAATTTTAAATTCTAATTACGTTTACTGAAACAACGTGTGACACTAATCCATTTCCAACCACTAAATCCCTATCGAGTAATGTATTTAATTTCGTCTGTGTTTCTTCATTGTTTTCTCATTTAATTACAAACGCCTGTTCAATTCCTGACCTCATTTTTTACTTTCATAATAAATCACTTTAAAACACGAAGATATTAGCTACACACAAAACACTAGATCAAGGTTACCAAACCATTAATAATGTCTCCAGCTTAAAAAAACGAAATATATAATTCAGTAAATTTAAATGTAAAACTATTAATTAACTTAAAACACATTTCTTAAAAAAAATTTATGTATTTACTTCCTTGTGGGAAATAGGTTAGATCAGGTTCATATAATCCATGTTCTTATTCTTTTATATTAAAAATGCAATACAATAGCTCTGGTAGTTTCTATGGAAACCTGTTACACATTTTCCATCTTCAAATCACCAACATCCCTCCAGAGCTAAGACATATCCATGTCAAAATAAATTCACATATTTATTTCTGTGTTTTAGATTAAAACTTGTCAAAATTGGCACGTACTACAAAACATGTGTACGAATAATGCCAGCTGTTCACTAGGAGTTTTGCTCACAACACGGTTCGAGGCTGAGTTTCCCCATTAGGTGCAACTGTCTATCGGCCTGCTGAGTTTCCCCATTAGGTGCAACTGTCTATCGGCCTGCTGAGTTTCCCCATTAGGTGCAACTGTCTATCGGCCTGCTGAGTTTCCCCATTAGGTGCAACTGTCTATCGGCCTGCTGAGTTTCCCCATTAGGTGCAACTGTCTATCGGCCTGCTGAGTTTCCCCATTAGGTGCAACTGTCTATCGGCCTGCTGAGTTTCCCCATTAGGTGCAACTGTCTATCGGCCTGCTGAGTTTCCCCATTAGGTGCAACTGTCTATCGGCCTGCTGAGTTTCCCCATTAGGTGCAACTGTCTATCGGCCTGCTGAGTTTCCCCATTAGGTGCAACTGTCTATCGGCCTGCTGAGTTTCCCCATTAGGTGCAACTGTCTATCGGCCTGCTGAGTTTCCCCATTAGGTGCAACTGTCTATCGGCCTGCTGAGTTTCCCCATTAGGTGCAACTGTCTATCGGCCTGCTGAGTTTCCCCATTAGGTGCAACTGTCTATCGGCCTGCTGAGTTTCCCCATTAGGTGCAACTGTCTATCGGCCTGCTGAGTTTTTCATTAGGTTACTGTCTATCGGCTGAGTTTCCACATTAGGTGCAACTGTCTATCGGCCTGCTGAGTTTCATTAGGTGCACTGTCTATCGGCCTGCTGAGTTTCCCCATTAGGTGCAACTGTCTATCGCCTGCTGAGTTCAATTATGCAACTGTCTATCGGCCTGCTGAGTTTCATTAGGTGCAACTGTCTATCGGCCTGCTGAGTTTCCCCATTAGGTGCAACTGTCTATCGGCCTGCTGAGTTTTTCATTTTAAAATTTAATCGTATTCCCTCTCTCCTTGCACACTCTCTCTATCGTGCTGAATTCAAACTCTATAAAACTTCTAGCCCGCCATCAGTGTCGTACATATTATGGACACTGTATCAAGCCAGGATTAATTGAAGAAAATTAATTGGCGTCGCCGCGAACCGAGCTTGTGACATCACTGTCTTAGATAAGGAAGCTGTCAGTCTCTCAGTTAAACTAACCAGATCTTTACATTAGTAGGTGCACCGGTTGTGTATGCTATTTATGTTATAGAAAACTGGTTAAAAAGTTAAAAGCCAAATTATTACAAATAGCTGTGATAAAAATTACCTAATAATTTAAAAAATATATATTTGAAAGAATTCCATTCTATTTGTATTTAATTTCCCGCAATTCTAGGAATTTATTTCCAAAAACACCTGAAACTCATCACTACTTAAAAACTGCCACCCAGCCCCCGTAAAAAATTAAGAGAACAAATTAATTTTATTTTATTCGATAATGTAAACGTACTCTGTCTATGGAATCGGTAGCTGAATTCGTTTTAACTGACTGAAAAAAAACATTACTACGTGGTAATAGTGTAGAAGAAAAATTCCTTATAATGCTTAACATAAATTTTATCACGTGCCATGGATATAGCAATTTGCCAAGATGATCGAATCCTGCCAGCCGAATGGGCGATCAGCTGGTGACCACAACCGGGCAAACAGCTGTTTCGCGCCGGTGGTCACTATTAATTGTTGCGGTCCGACGGACGAGATGGGAGATGGACTCAACGTTCCGGAAAATATGGACCAAATAACTCGCTCTGTGGAACGCCGTTGTTTGCGAAAGTCTTTGTGAGTTGTTATAATTTGCGCTTGATGAGAATTTTCAAAGGAATACAAATACAGAGTGAAAACAAATACGGCTTTTACAAAGGTTCGATCATAAAAAGAATAAAAATGATCTAAATAAAACTAATTGCGATAAATAAATAATATTTAACAGTTTTTGGTTTTAAAATTCTATAACGGTGTATAGTTTATTGGTTATTCAGACTGCGTTCAAATACTTTACTGATTTTACAAAATCAGATTGGTTGCTTACAAATTAAATAGCTATGCTTTACGTTTTATAATTACTTCAACAGGGAAGAAATTATTCTTTTGTTTTTTCTTAATACAGTTGGGCATTCATTTTTTCATATTAATTAGCTATTTATTTAGAGTTGTGACCACTCAAACTCTTGAAATCATAATTCATATTTCATTCTGTAATAGAACAGGAAATCTGTGAAAGAAACGTGCATAGGCAGGACGGTGATGACATCACGTTATAAGAGGTAGAGCGATAATGTCAGTCGATAAGTTCTGAGTTGTATATGTTTATGTTGGTTTTGTTTGTAACGTTTGAATGTTTCATGTACCAATTTTTCAACTGGGAATGTAATGCCAAAATGTATGTATGGTAACTATTTATAGTTAGACTCTTCCTTCACTACACTACTGAAGGTGGTTAGCATCAGCTATAAAGGATACTAAATGCCCCCTTCGCAGTAGACCTGCGTACTCAGTGAATTTCCAAATTTATAATATAATAATAATATTATATGTCAAGTTCTATCAATATCTGTCGATAAATATATGGGTTATTTATTTGCCTATTCTCCATTAGATTAACATAAGAATCCCCATAACGGTATGCAGATTTGCCGCTGTGAGGAACACTGAAAGGCATTTCTAGCGTAAACAATTTTTATTCTGACAATTTATACCAAGTTTCATCAACATCTGTTCATAAATAAAGGGGTTCACCTATTCTCCATATGATGGGGAAACATGAGAAACAAGTATGCAGGCTGCAGTCATGGCAGCTCATGATAAATACATAAACTATAATGTTTAAGCATAAATGGGTGGATCTCAACATCTTGAAGCTAAATATCAAGTTTCATCCAAAAATATAGATTGATTAGTGAAATATTAATTTTTCCTTACCCTGTATAAGGTAAACATTGGAGCACCAAAATACAACGTGCTGTGTTTATATTTTTTAATATCACAGTAACCGTTGGAGATAAAGCAAAACCTAAATTGTGTAGTTTTTTTAATTATATTCTAATGGGGAAAGATAAAATTCAAATATTTTTCAAATTACATAAAAAACGTAAAAACCCCAATTTTTTAGTACGAAAACCCCCCAACCTACCCGTTCCGATTGACCGATATGCCTGCCTAGATTAGGAACTCGTCCGAGAAAATGTAAGAACACACGTCTCTACAAGATTTTGTTTCGATCGGAGACAAAAACGAGAGTTACGAGAGTTTTCGTATTCACAGATACACATATACTGTAAATATAACATTTTAGCGACTATTGTTTTAGGCCTACGGGAACCTAAAAACGAAAAAATAACATGGTACCGGGCTTAAGTCTTACCATGAGCACTACAGTAATAGCTCCTTCCCGATGGGAAATTCGCTTAAATGGTAATGTTTTATAACATCTGAAAACTATCGCGATAGTAAAACACGAGTGTGTTAAGAATGTCAGCTGTTCACCAGGAGTTTTGTCGTGAGAGCGGGTTCGGGTCAGAGTTTCCTAATTAGGTACAGCCGACCTGCGACCAGCTGATGTAGGGCAGCAAATGTTATCAGAGATCTGCATTCACGGCGGCCACAGTCACAGTCCCAACCACTTGCCTACCTAATCTGTCCAACATCGCATCTGTGAACTCTTTCATGGCAGTAGCCTCCCTGAAGAAATCATTTACTTTTTTAACGAATTTCCCGTAGGGAAGAAGCTATTACCGTAGGTCTCATGGCGAGACACGCCAGGGACCATATTATATTTTCGTTTTTCGGTGCCCATAGGCCTAAAACAATAGTCGTTAAAAATTTTATATAAGTTATACACTATATGTGTGTCTGTGTACACGATAACTCTCGTAAAAATGGTCCGATCTAAACCAAATTTGGTAGAGATGTGTATTCCTATATTTGCTCGGACGAGTTCATAATTTAGATATATCGATCCATAGCTTAAAATTGTTTAAGCTAGAAATGCCTACTTTCAGTGATCGTCACTGGGGGTATTTTGCAACTACTTTATCTACGTTCAATTCAAAACTGTATTATACCTATTGATTGTATTTATTAAAAATTTTATTCAAAAGTTGACACTTTTTAACAACTTTAAGTGCGTTCAACTTTAAAACTGAGACTGAAGAGTTAAAGGTTAATTTTAAAATTTCCTGGCTTACTTTTTTCTTACCTAAAGGTTAGCATCGCGGTGTGAGATCTAAGTTTAAATTAAAGATGTCGATCTTGGTTTGAGTTTCCTACATACATTTGTGTTTTTCCATACCTAGACCTAGGCAGTGTTCTATTATATCCAAAACATTAGTATGTTATAATAACATTTTTACTATCAAGTTCCTTCAAATATTTTAATTGTGTTGGCCTTTATTACTATATGTTGTGGACGAACTAGTTCAGTCCGATGAAATTGCTCAGTCCCGGCCTTATGACCTCGGCAATAAGGCTACATTGTGTATGGCTGGGCTAAACACACAATTTACGTTAAGGTAGAACTGCTGTTGCGGTGTTCATATAGCTATGATATATTTGTCAAACCCAAGACGTCGTGTCGTAACTTTCCTTTCCCCTATCAATGAGTAACCCTAAATCGATACTTACGTTGAGGTGACCAGTTATTGTAAAACGCCAACGTACCTGAAAATAATATGAATTTAATTTATAATCATAAAAAATATATTATTTTTAATGGTTAATTAATTATTAAAACTTAAGTTACACTCAAAGTTTGATCAATGTTTGTAACAATAACCCTTCTATAACCTCTGAATCTGATTTGTGGATTTCATTTTGATTCAATCTAATCCAACTGCTACACGCCAGACGTGCTCGACATTCAGAACTAGTTCAACCCAATATGATCAAATTGACCTACTTATTAAACAAGATACGACGCTTGAGGGTACATTACTGAGAGTGGTTCCAGTTGAATATATGTTACGGTATGAGACGTACAGATATGGTAATACCGATAATAAATTCATACTAGTTATGAAGATATTGTAATTGCTATTGTGTTATTGTAATTGTATGTGTAATTTTAAAAACGCAAATAAAATGATACGTAACTTCTTTTTTGAATTAAAAATTATTTTTATTCGAATTACAGTAGCACTCGTTATTTTGATCATTTGAATGTTTAAACACGAATTTTCATTTAATTATGATTTCAGCTTCCTAAATCACGAATAATCCAAGCTGTAATCCATCAAATATGCTTCGAAATTTGGTGCCACAAGGGTAAACTTCTAAGTATAAAATTAAACCCAGTATTGAGTTCGTATAACTTTCATTAGAATTGATCCCGACTTTGTTTCAATTGAAAGTCTAAGAGTGTTGAAGAATAACGTTATAATTTAAGACAATCTATCCTACGAATCATAAGGTTGGGTTTAATAACCTTCTAGCCAAACCCGTTCTTCGCACGGGTAAAAAAGGCTGAAATGTGTAGCCTCTACTGATATATTTAAATCATTGTTAATTAATTATTTATTGGTTACAAAATGACAAAACACGAGTGTCTCTAACATGACAAAGTAACATCTGTCAAATATTGGGAAACGATTAACGTAGATAATAGAAACAGTCATCAAGAGAAAACTTAAAGTCTACCATTCCACTGTTACGAACTAATAATTCACTAATTTCGATCCAGCAGCTTATCTGTAAAAATCAACTAAGTTTCTTCTTCTTCCCGAAGTGTCAAAATATATTGTAAACGGATGTTGACATTAGAAACTGTAAAAATTGAAGCCTAGGACGGTCACGGCAGCTCTTTCTTCTTCTTCCCTAACTGTCAAATTTTAGTGTTTACAGCTGTTGACATACAAGTTATTTTATGTTTTCGTACTTTGAAAATGTAAATATTGGAACTTAGGACGTTCATGGGGCGTAGCCCGATTGGATTTTAAGGAAATGAAATTTTACACAAAGTACAATTTTACACGAAATTTTATACGATCTTAAACTCATGCAACACATAGGCATGAGTTTAAGATCTACCTTTGTGAAAAATTTTAAACCGATCGATTCAGTATTTTTCGCGTTTACTTGCCACAACAAACCCACAAACCCATAGGTACACAGAAAGCACCTCTTCTTTATAATGTTATAGATTATATACTATGTACTATCACTGTTTTATTGCTATAAGACATTTTAACAAAATGTTTAGAATATATTTAAAGCAGAATATATTTAGTTCCTAATTAACTACAACAGTCAAAAAGCTGAATTGTGATACTTCATAAGAATTCCATAATAAATTATTAAAATTTATATTGAGTTATTTTAAAAGTTATAACATTGATTATCTTAAACTAATTTGATTGGAATCTAAGAGAATAAATAACTTATCTTAAGATAGAATGACATGCATTAATAAAGAATTATCAAGAATAAAATTGTCCTGACTGAAAATAAAAAGTGTCACACGTTTCTCTTTTACAGATGTTCCGGTAAAAAATAAATGTGAAACCAGTTCGAGATCTGGATGTAGTGGTAACGAAGTCCTTGGCATTAACCAGGCAGGGCTGACCGTTCGTGAAGAACTAAATACCAACCATGCAGTTGCACAAGTTCACACTTGACTCGAGAGTTGAATGTTACTCATACGATTGCGCGAAATGACTTTCGATGTTACTAAAATAAACCAGTTGATGAAAAAGCTATGAAATTTTTTGGAAACGTCGATAAAATTGTTGAAGCACCTTATTACGAATGTTCGAACACCCGCCATGTCAAAATAAGCAATAAAGGTCATATTTTTATCTCAATAATTTTTCAAACGATTATTTTTATACTTGGTATGTGTCTTTAAATAGTTAATGTATAATTAAGGCAGTTAAATCAATGCGATCATATGTTTGATTTCGAAATTACAGGCATTTTAAATTTTTGAATTGAAATAACTTAAAAAAGGGTTGATTATATTAAAGATTATTAAAAATAAAATGCTATGTGAAATTTAATTCCAAAACCAATGAAATTAAAATTATGAAAATCGGTTAATAAACAATGAAGTTTCAGTACTTTTACCTATAATGTGTGTGTGTGTGTGTAATTATTTTTCTTGACAAAAAAATACAACCCGTACAAAAGACTGGCAAACTGCTAGTAAATACTATAATACTCATAAATACCCCTGGCAAGAGACATACAAAGCACGTGATTCATCCCCAAGACTAAAGTCTGGCTCTGTCAACAACTCAACTTTTATGTTGGTTCCATGTCCCAGTGGGTCAAAACTGCACTTAACCCCTTTGTCCCGTGTCGCAACTGACTCAGCCCTGTTTCCAGGTGACCTACATAATAACACTTTGCTTTTTATCAGATTGCTCTTGATTCCTGACTTTTGTTTACGCTTTTAGCTCAACTTGGCTCGATCAAAAAAAGTATTTTTTTATTTAAAATAATGTTGAGTACCTTGTAGTTTTATTGTAACTTGTAATTTTATTGTAACTTGTAATTTTAACTTAATTTATATAGGGGTACAGGGTGATTGGAAGTTGGTGTGACAATATTTTTTCATGTTAACTATGTCACAAGTCGAGTTTATATATACAATTATTTTTTTTAACCCGCGTGATCTCTTATCTAGTGGTATGGGAAAGCTAACGTTTCTCCACTTTCCCTTTGTCTGATGGTAATTTTAATGGCACTTGATAAAATCTGATCAAATTTTTATGTAGTTCAAGTAATTTCAAGTCGACAGCGTTTATGACTTGGATAGTCTTAGCTCTGGGGGGATTGGCAATTTGCACGACCAAAGTCTAAAACATTGACGTCATTAGGTTAGTGACGTCATAGCTTGGTTAAAAAACAACTGTTTAGATTAACTGAAAACATTCCCTTTAGACATATCATGATCTAACCTATTTCCCATAGGGAAATATACAAACATTGTTTGTAGCAATAGTGGCGTTTTAATGCAAAATTTGTGTTTTTATAGAAAACAGCTTGATTTTAAAAGAAATATCAAATTTGATACTTTTGTTTTTTATCATTGATATAAGCATACTATGTTTGCCTTTGGATAATTTATGTGGAAATTATAATCAAAGTTAAAAAAATTTTAAAAAGATCAAAGCGATTTTAAAAATAGTGGGAAACAAGAAATTAAATCATATTCGACTAAAAATATTTTCAATAAATTATGGATTGGTATGGCTCGCTTAGTTATTGATATAATTTGATTACTTGTTTTAGGTGTGTGTTTCTACTTAGTGAACAACCTTAATATTACTCACGTCAGCGTGCTGCGTGCGATCTCGATTCGTTTACTATTGAAAACCATAATCAATCAATATAATAGATCCTTGATACAAAATAA
Source organism: Nephotettix cincticeps (assembly GCA_023375725.1). Classification (NCBI taxonomy): domain Eukaryota; kingdom Metazoa; phylum Arthropoda; class Insecta; order Hemiptera; family Cicadellidae; genus Nephotettix; species Nephotettix cincticeps. Next base: position 36,783,972 of record CM041788.1, read on the forward strand.
CAATTGGTACTATATCTTATCTTTAGATTTGGCTCCAATTAGCAGTAGGCCTACACTGCGACAGAAGCCATCCTCACATCGCCATCCCCGGCACGAACTGCCACGTCCGCTACACCGGCCTCAGCTGAGTACTAATCAGCTGATCCAACAATGCTATCTATTAAACTATTACATCCACTACCGGATCTAGCGAACGTACATAAAATCAACGGCGTAGGTTCTAACTAGACAGCGTAATTCGAATTTTGCCAAATAAATGTGTACGAAAAACCTATCACATGTGATTTTTACTATGACATTCTTTAAACGTTTTTTCAATAAGATTTATTACGAATACCGTAATAATTGCAAGGAATTTACTGCAGCTAATTAATTTCTTCAGCTTGGGAAGTAAAAACAAACAAACACAAACAACATATGACTGTTCAAACTTCAGATGGAATGCCTGCAACAATTTACAACCAAACAATTACTACAGTTTATTTGCTTTAATACAATATTACATAAATACACCATTAGTATAAAAACAAAATTTCAAATGATAGTACCATAATTTTTGTTGAACTTCCATATTCGATACAGTATGTAGTCCAAAAACCCCTCGAAATCTTCATTATTATTAGTATCACTAATATTCTATATCTATTATCAAAGACAATAGGGATTTTATATTAAACATTTTACAAAAAATTGAAATATACACCTCACTAACATTCAGACTTCTATCGGCCAAAACATAAAACTAAAACGGCAATGAAAACCCTTACTATGTAAAAACCAACCGTTTGTGTAACCTAATTGGTTGTCGGTTGGCTGTTATTGGCCTGTTCATTGTTTAAAACGTGAATGGGAAAAGTAAACACTTCTATCCCAATAAATTTTGAAACTTTGCAGCATTTATGTAAACAAAACTCTTCAAGAGAAGTTAAACCTGTTAATAGTTTGTGCAATTTATTTTCCATTCGAGAGTGTGTTTCAGTGTTATTTTAAATCGAACCAGCCGCCTACTTGAACACTCTCCTGTATCTGTGTCTGTTCTCACCTCAGACAGGAATAATTTTCGATTCAAACAAGTGTTGTAGAGTTGTCTTCTATCGGAAAACCATAGAAATTGGTGTCATTTTAAAAAACATTATAATTTAGCGATATATCATATTACAATTATGGATACGTCTTAGTTTTGGGGGGGATATGTTAGAATATTGTAAGACGAAAATTTGAAACATAAGAATAGCTGTTTAAATGAACTGAAAATGTTGCCTATAGACATATCCATGATCAATCCTTTTTCCCACAGGGAATTAAATACAAGGATTATTTCATTTGTATAATACAAGATGCATTATTTTCAAAATCTTCTTTACAAAAAATTGTATTGAGACATTTCAAAAGTATTTATTAGATTTTATTTTCATAAATCGTTGATCTTTACTCCGGGGTTAAAAACTAATCTTATGTACCTTGATTAAAAATCATATATGAAGACAGGTATTTAGTTTTTTAAGTTTTTAAAACTGCTGTTATGATACTAAAAATCCAAGATGGCGGAGGTACCGCATACTCTTAAGACCTTAAGCTGAACAAGCGGGCACAACAACCTTACGCCCAGGTGTACTAAACAAACGCAATAAGGATAGATTGATGATGGGGAGAGGTTGGCACAACTGCTAATTGAAGGGGTGCGTGGTCGGAAGGGGAATAGCTTAAGCCGCAATATTTTGGGATTTGCGAACACACCACTCGTGAGAGATGGCGTATCAGCGATATTTGAACTGTCGTCATCTCCACCTGCTCGTGATTTGTGATAGACGAAGACTCTGGCGTTATTAGCTTTCGTCTTACAAATATATAAAGTTTTAAATGTCCTAAATTCTAAGAAAACGGTATAAAAATATTTAAATTGAAGAAATATATATTATTCTGTCAAATCAATTCGAAAGATAAATTACTTAAAGATGATTGATTATAAAGATGAAATTACAAAACAGTTTTTCTTTTCATCTTTATCTCTTTAAATTACGTCGAAAATGTTACTCTACGAGTAACATTATTTTACCATTTGAAAGATTAGTTTTAATTTCTTATATTGGTCAGGTTTTAAATTAATTTAAATATTATTTAACATCCATAATAGTTTATCTGAAGGCCAATTCCATTAATAATTTATTCCCATTTAAACCTTTTTAATCTATAGAACGAGCCGAATTTTACATTGATGTTGTAGCTTGAATGTAATTCATTTTTATTGAAAACCTAATTCTTCCAAAAATTTAATCTACCAATTAGAGTATTGGTACATTTAGCAAAGGTGTTTGTTTTTACTTCCCTGTCGGAAATATGTTGGACCAAGGATATGTCTAATCCCCTCCCTCTGAGCTAAGACATATCCATGTCAAAAAATTAATATTGACGAAGAAAAATTAAAATGCGTTAAAGATTATTAGATTATGTTATATCAACTAATAGACATATTATAGATTAAGTTTTATATTTTTATAATAATTTTTACTTTTTATCAATCATTCACAAAAAATATAATAAATGCGGTGTCAAGTCTATAAATGTTGACAGCTGCAGTCTGTGTCGGAACCAGTAACCGTTTTGCTTTATAGGCCGTTGGCCGACGCCTGCTTCTGAACGGTTCAATAGCCCGAGTCTGGCAACACTTCAACACAACGGCTACTTTAGAATGTGCTACAATACATGTGTTTCAGATTATCTTATCTGTTGTTGGATGCGAAAGGTTACGAAATCACTGAAATAAGGCCGGTAGGGAAGTAGCCAGTGCTTTAATGTTGTACAGTCCACGTAAAGATACATTCGTGGATGGAAAATATATGATTGAGTTAAGGTACTTAAAAACTAAGATTACCTTTGACATTTTGCAATATTTAAATTATATACCAGGTGATATCAACTGCAAAACGTCCTTCATCAAATAATCTTTCTCCCACAAAATCATGAAAGAACCAAAAAAACTCCTCCTTTAAGAGCACCCCTTCCAGATGAAGAAGTAGTCAGATTATTACCAGCTACAAATTATAATGATCCAGATCTAACCTGCATTATTTAACAGATGACAGAAAACACAGAAGAATCAAAGAAATAACATTTATAATAGCCTCGGTGTAAATGACAATTGTCTAGATTTATTTGTTAATAGTACTAAATTTCGTAAACATGTTTAAGTTTTATGTAATTAAGAAAAACTATTATACTAGCCTTTTTTGTTAATTTCTATTTATAATTATTTATCTTGATATTTATTAATTTTTTCGTATTGTTTATATTTCATTTGTTTATTTCACCGTATTTATGTTGTTGAATTGTTGATAGTTATTGTCTTTCTTCTTTTGCCATCAGTCTATTTGTTGATCTACGTGTTATCTATTCTCATTGGGGAGCGTATACTATAGGAATAAGGTATTTGTATTTTGTGTGGCATTTAACAAAATATTACTGGTCCATGTTTGCCTCCAAATAATAATTAATTACTATAATGCAAGAATGTAATTGGGCGTAAGCCTGTTTTGTGGCATCTATAATAATTGAAACTAATTTAAATTAACCATCATATTTCAGTATACTCGTGTACATAGCCGACAGACACAGGTGTTTAAATATATATTTTGATGTCTATATAAAAAGTACAACCACATGGTTTTTGGGGATTTTTTTAAGGAAATTGTATTTTTAAGGAGACAGGGAATAATTTTGGAATAAAAAAGGAGCAAGAAAAATCCGCATCTGAGTCTTAATTACCTGTAGGGTTCGGCCTCTGTGTGTCAAAAATGTTGGTCCAAAAGAATTTTGAAATTCAGTTATATTCTTAAAATAATGGATTCTGCTCCAGAGATAGTATAAGGTAGGCAGAGCCCAGGTAAAGTACCTTTATGACTGAATAGTTCTTAAACTATAACCCAGTAGAGTAGTAAAACGGATGTTTCAAATCATTAATTAAAAGCCCTACAAGCTTACTAAAGTTACATGTTAAGCTTAAAAGCAGTTTTCGGATACAGTGTGATTTGTGTTTAGATTTCTCTATTACAGTTAGGTTGACATATATTTGCGTCATCATTTGATTGTATAGTTTACGCAATCACTTTACGTACACGTGCGTTGGAAAACCAGAATCTTTCAAAATCATAAATTGAATTGGATGCCACTGAAGTTTACTATGTTATTTTCAAAATGGTAAAATGGTATTAAAAATTAAGTTTCAAAGTAGCTAACGGTTCGTAATTTTTGATACTAATATTAGATTACAAACGATACATTGGGAATAATGAATATCCCAGTGGAAAAACAGAGAGAAGACAAGTGAAGCAACCGAACATCTTGAGCCGCTTGAAACTGTGATTGACCACTTAGTCTATCGGAGGCATTAAAAGCTCTCCGCTAAACAGGCTATTTGGGAAATTAAACTGAATAGGCACGACCAAGTGACTCATTTAATGGCTGCTAATTGATTTTACTTTTAAAATGTGATACACCACATTAAATATGAACATTGAGAGATTAAGGGCGACATTTTTAATAATCATCCACACGTCCGAAAATAGATATCGCAATAATTCCACACATGTTTCATGAAATAATTAGTTGGAGGAGTTATAAAAGATGGTTATTTTATTGACAAAATGCGAGATTATAAAATAAATAAGCTGATATCAACGTACTGAAGATTCTGATTCTTAGATTTCCATAAAGATTGCTAACAACGATATTCCTTGAAAGTTTTGTAGGCACACTGGTGACAATGTAGCTTCGTTTAATAATGGGACTCGATTCACATGTCGTCCTTTCAAGCACAACTGCGATTGTAATTTCTATTGTAGTTCATGCAATGCTAGTAATAAATAGTATTTATGAGCTGTGACCCGTTAATATTGAACGCTTACAATGTTTTGATGAAACAAAGTATTGCATATGTGAAAAAATATTGTATTTTATTTTATTCACATGGATATGACTCTAAGGAGGGATAGCAATTTGCGTGGCGAAAAAAAGTTACGGAAGGGACATCAAGCGGTTATGAGATCAGATGTTTTGAGGAACTGAAGACAATATCCATGATCTAGTAAATCTATCACGGGAAAGTAAATAATGTACATTTTTTATAGTGTGTCACAATATTATAAACTCACATAAAAGCACTAGACACATACAGCACGTGTATCCCAGCAAGACCATAAGACATCCCTTACTTAAGGTACGAGTACAGCAAAAGGAAGTTATGACGAGTTCAGGCAGATGTTTTTGCTTGTATCTCCGCCAGAGGCAATTTAAACGAGTCATTTTAAATTGAGTTTGAGTCATACCACTCAAACGTTTATTAACGTTATTAACGTTTATCAAACGTTTATTAGGAAAGTCGTTCTCACCCAACATCCCGGGATTTGAATCTATACACTGAATTTCTTATAGTGAACTTCAGTTTCCAGTTCCCCACCAGTAAGGGCTAGGATAAATACACGATAGTAGTGATGGCTTTATGGCTACTGTTCAACGGCTGGAAACGGCCCAACAGCTATACTCGGAAGATCGTTTTTGCTCTAAAGGTAGAAATGAGACCAATTCCCTCCTACCAATTCAATCCATTCTCACCCCTTGCCAATTCAAACCAATTGCATGCCTTGGTGCTGTGTACAGTAAAGGCTTCCTTGCAGTTTACGTGGCAACAAACTATGCTTAAAGAGTTAGGTGTGCTAAGAGAAACCCTGATAGGTCTGAGGGTGTGTAGGACTCTAAAGGTATCCTGAGGACTTCTTACCTACTTTGAGGGTGTGGACGGAGGTTACGCTTGCACCCTCATCTCGTGACCGTGCTATGTATATAGCAACTATAAAAAACTAAATGAACCGTTTAAAAGTTGAATGATTAATATCGATACTTTCATAAAATAACAATTACGCCCGTACTTTTTATTGAATATTCGACATTAAGTGTTCTGCGGAGTAAGGTTAGGTCAGGTATTCATATGAATGGTACTAATATGAAAGTTAATGTAACAGACGAAGACGAAAAGAAAATTCTATCTATATTTTCAATTCCTGAGTAGTAGATTGAACTTCATGGTATATTAGTGGACGGAAGGTGTAGGCTAATAAGAGACCAACCCTGGAACCCCAGTCCACCCCGATGAAAATATTTTATAATCAACTCTTTCCTCACCCACCCTTCTACAACTAAAAAACCTACTAGATTCCTTAACCCAGTAGATAAGAATACAGAGTTAAGAACTTCACAGCCTCTTGGACAAAAACATTAGAAAGGCTTCCAGGACCTCAGGTACCCTTCGACTTGTTTTCCGAGAAAACACTGTGAGTACACCCTCCTGCAGTGAATCCCTTTTAGGTGGACAATAAGGAAATACAACACACCGCCTAACAGGGTGTTCAAGGAGTCAAATCCCCAGATGAGGCAAAAAGGAACCAAAGTGATAGGGGAACTCGTTACACCCGATTTATTGGGGAGTGAGGGGGGATGTAAATCGTTACTGTCTCCTACGGGTGGGGTGGGGGAGTTTATATATATGTGTAGCAGGCGTATCTGAGAACTCATAATCGTGCATATTTTAACATCTGGGTAACTAATTAAATGTTAGTCTCAATTCACATGGTCCAGGGTCCTTTAATAATTAAATGTTCAGTTGAGGAATCCTCAACGAGCTTAAATAGAGATAAACAGGTTATGGTTTATTAGGTTGAGCCCGTTAAAGCAAGGACGAGAGCAGAAGGCAAAAACAGCTATTACGTGTGATGAATTGTTAACACGGCGACAAGCCTGCTAATGGCCGTCCGTGGTCGTCCCCGCCCGGCCTGCGCGGTGAAAAAATACGGATGTTTTCGATTTCAACCATAACCATAAAAACAAAACTGTTAATAAAACAAATCTCCAACTTAACGATCACCATGGGACATTTTAAATGGTTATTAGATGTAAATAATTTAACGAATTTCGACAGCAATATTCATTTTTATTTATTTATACACAAACCATTTGATCAAATATGGATTAATAATTTGTACTAAAACAAACGCAAAGCAAAGTACATGGACATGCACCCATAATGGTGATCAAAAATTTTTAACGTTTCTTATTCATGTGAATAATTAATCGAGTTAATAGATGTTAAATTATAACTCGGCTGTGAGAAGCCAGCGTTCGGATTGACGGCGTAAGTGGCGCCTTCAAGTGGCTGCTGTTTTAATTAGTGCATTTATCGGACTGTATAAATCAGTCTGGGTCGTTTAGTGGCTAAAGCGCTCAATACATAGTCTGGAGGTCTCCGGTTCAATCCTGAACAATTTACTTATAAATTTCGGCATGATTTGATACTGGAGTATAGATCAGACAACGAGCTACACAGTTGGGTATTTGATACTGGAGTATAGATAAGACACCGAGCTACACAGTTGGGTATTTGATACTGGAGTATAGATAAGACACCAAGCCACACAGGTGGATGTTTGATACCGGAATATAGATAAGACAACGAGCCACTCATTTGGGTATTTGATACTGGAGTATAGATAAGACAACGAGCCACTAATGTGGTTATTTGATACTGGAGTATAGATAAGACGAGTACACAGTCGGGTATTTGATACTGGATTATAGACAACGAGCTACACAGTTGGGTATTTGATACTGGAGTATAGATAAGACACCGAGCTACACAGTTGGGTATTTGATACTGGAGTATAGATAAGACAACGAGCTACACAGTTGGGTATTTGATACTGGAGTATAGATAAGACACCGAGCTACACAGTTGGGTATTTGATACTGGAGTATAGATAAGACACCGAGCTACACAGTTGGGTATTTGATACTGGAGTATAGATAAGACACCGAGCTACACAGTTGGGTATTTGATACTGGAGTATAGATAAGACACCGAGCTACACAGTTAGGTTTTGATACTGGAGTATAGATAAGACACCGAGAAACACAGTTAGGTTTTGATACTGGAGTATAGATAAGACACCGAGCTACACAGTTGGGTATTTGATACTGGAGTATAGATAAGACACCGAGCTACACAGTTGGGTATTTGATACTGGAGTATAGATAAGACACCGAGCTACACAGTTAGGTATTTTATACTGGAGTATAGATAAGACACCGAGAAATACAGTTAGGTATTTTATACTGGAGTATAGATAAGACACCGAGACACTCAGGTGGGTATTTTAAGGATGGGAGTTATTGGTGTAATGGATCTGATGAAAATACGTAAATATGTAAAGTACTAACCATTCAATTTTAAGTTTTTATTGACATGTTAGACAAGTAGTTTGAAACTAGTTTCAATACGCTTTTGATTTGTGCAGCTAAAAGGTTTATCGGACTAGTTGCCACCATCTCTAGACGAGTTTTACGAACTACAAACTTGGAAGTGGTCGACGCTGTCAGTCGAAAACTGGTTAAACTGGATTATGCTTTTACTATTTTTCATAAAATGTAATGATTATGATGTCCAGAAGATGAAAACAACAACAATTTTAAATTCAATAGACCTAATAATTAAAAAAAATTGTTTACTCCAAATTTAAAAATAAAACCGTAACTAATGAATAAAAATTCATTTAAGCATAAGAATCATAAGAGCAGAGGAGCTTAAGAAAGTTTAAAATACAAAAAAGTATATTTTTGTCTTATTTACAAATTATAGAATTCGGGATACTCACTCTACTTTGAATTTCACTTTAAATATATTTATTTAAAAAAAATTAAAAATTAATTTTTAAATTGGAAAAGTCTATTCATCCTCAAATTTCTTGCTTCTCTCACGGTATTAAAAATCAAACTATTAGAATACCCGTGGTGATAGCTCATGGGTAAAGTACTGGCACAGTCAAACAATCATGATTAATTCAAACTTGACTGGGAGGGTGGCGACGTCCTGTAATCCAGCTACTTGGAGGTCACGAATTGTGGATAGTTGTGAGCGATGTTCGGTGGATGTGTTGTTCTCTTGTGTGGATTAACGTCCGCACTATTGAATACTACGTAAATCCACAAAATCTATCCTCATAATTAGACCAATTCGTAATTCAGAGGCCGTGGTTTGGATTTCACGTTAAACTGTAGGTCCATTAGTTGCCATCGGCTGTTGGGCTATTAATTAACAGTCCTGTCTAAGGAACATGTCAACCTTAGTCAGTAACAAGACTACAAGATCGCGCCACAATCATCTTACACTCAATCCTCATTCATACTTGGCTTAAAATACCTACATTGTAGTATGGTTGCCATTTCAATGATCTAATCTAATCTAATCTAATTCCTGAGTCGAAATCAGTAGCGGACGCAACTCATGTCAGATCGTAAGAGGTCTCCTCTGGCTAGCTTATGTGATTCCCGCCGATACGGCACCTCGGTGTCTTTAATACAGGTCCTGAGCATTTGATGATGGACGGTGGAGGCTAAAAAATGATAAAATAACTGGTTCAGGAACAGGCCGCTAGAGAGCGTGACAGACTTGTCACGCTGCACCCTGCACTTTCTACACCTCGTTCAAGTGCTGAGTAATGCATCGTAAAGTGCCTTATAATCGTTGGGAGCCTCCGCCGCTGGGCCGCACAAACGTCCGTTACGTAACTATCACACAAAGTGTCCAATAAATTTGTTTATGTTTGCTCTTTAGTATGACCCACTGCATTTTTTAAATCTAACTATTATTTCATTAATAATTATTTATTGTCATTTGGCAATGTATAAAATCACAGAAGACAACGTCAAAACAACAATATGAAAAATTCTCCGTTTTACAAGAAAGTTTAAAAACAATTTAAGGTTTGCTTTACGTTTGAAATATAGGGATATACAGAAATGTGTACATAGCTTCATGACTTTTATCAAAACAAATAAATCGGACAGATATAAGCTTTCACCATGAAAAAGAGGAAATATAACGAATGTTTTTTCATTGTTTCAAACGGCCTAAAGAGTTATCACAACAATGGTCAGCCATTTTGTTTTACTAGTAGTCGTTAGTAAGATGGCTGAAATGTAACATAAGTTTTTGTACATTGCCATTTTAGAATTAGCGAAAATTCTGTAATGGGCGTTGCTCGAATGGTGCATGACTCTTTAAATCATGATATTCGGAGAAAACATATCGAAGTAATTTTTAAAATTAAAAATTTATATACTCAGACGTACTATTTCATTTCACTCAAAACAAAAAATATCCCTTACCGATACGAAAAAAATAAAAAAGATTAATCTGTATTATATTTTCTAAATAAATTTTAAAAATATATTCAACTCTACTACTTTACGTAACTATACACAAATTATACATATGAACACTAATACAGAGGCCTACTTTAAAACATCTCTTGGAATGAACAATGAGATAATACCTTTTACGAACCTGCAAGTCTTAAGGAAATAGTAAATCCAAATTACCAGGACGCTCTCTTCTGGCCTAAGCTGAAGTTAATGACTCAAGACATTTATCAGGGCACTCAAGTCTTCACGGAGCCAGCCAAGTTGACTCATTCTAGTCCTATTGTTGAGATGCGACGCCACGAATGGCTACCGTCCAAGATCTACTACACCTCGCCGTCAGCTCTTATACTTCCTTGGTGGCTATTGTTGCAATAACTATGCCTCTCATAATTTACAAAAAATAATATTGTTAAATGAAACTATTAAATAATGTATGACATTTCTATTATTTTTTGTATTAATCACTAGCTGGCCCGGCGAACTTCGTACCGCCTAACATGTCTACATTTTAAGGAAAAAGAGAAAATTCAAATTAGAAGTATATAAAAATGACGTTAACTATCCACTGGTGAAAATAGAGCAACACGAAATCAGCAAAGCTGTTAGTAAAGTATTTAAATCGATGTATGCATTATGATCAAAATGCATCTCGTCTTCTCTTCATAAGTTTAACATATACAAACCTTACAAGACAATGGGGTTTAGCCCTAAGGTTAAATACAAAACTGAATATGCCTATATGTTACTGGGAGCAAAGACGAATTAAAGAAATTAAAGATCAATAAAATCAGTCTAGCCGTTCTCGAGTTATAAATGATGTAACTAATATGATATATATTAATTTATTAATTTTTATATTCTAACCTAAAAGGTAAAAATTCATTTAAAACTGAGTAAAATTTATGCTAAATCAATTTTTTTGGATGCAGAAGCTATATAAATGCCACATAAAAAAGTTAGATTATACGATAAATGAGTAGAAAAAGTGTAAAAAGTCTTTTACGCCGGTTTGAAAATACAGTACTTTTTTGTTTTTTATTCATGATAGTATTGTGAGTATTACAAATATTAAATTTACATATACAAAATTCTAAGTTAAATATGTTAAACAAACTTTAGGCTCTTGTGAAGGGAAAACTTTCATAACAAGCGAATAAAATCCTCGAATAACATGAAGTCAAATTAAGAAACAAAAATCAAAAACATCGTTAATCCTTAATCAATATCCCATCCGACTTGAATACTTCTGAGCAGTAAATAAAATAAATTAGCAAGGTTATATCGATCACACAGTTCAAAAATAATTCAATAAGTCAAAAATAATGTTTTTCGTAAGATTTCAAGTTTGTAATTTGAGCGAGTAACAAAAAACGCTTTAAACTTGTATTATGCTCTATATTTTTTCGCCAGGCTGTATAAAATATTGATCTAACTACTGTACAAGTTAAAGATTTTACAGATTAAAGAGTAATCCCATTTTGTTCTTGTGATTTTCAAAAATCAGCTGGTTTTCTGTCAATAATAATGATAATCAGTTATAGCTTGAGATATTCTCTGTAACTTACTGTTTTCTACATCTTTTCATTATCTTTTCTACATTGTAATAACGAACAGTTGATGATTTCAAAATCAGCTGACTCTTTCCCACCGTAAAGATGGGAACCAATGGGAAATATTCCCCGGAAAGCCCTTGTTTTATTAATTTTTAATGGCAACGTTGATTTTTATTTCCATTTCAATTCCATAGATCACCCTATTACATATAATTTAATCATTACATTTAATAAAGAAAATTATATTTTAATAACAATCATGACAAAAATCGAAATCCACACTGCTATATTTTTTCTCTAACCGACGTGAGAGTAACGATTCATGTATCCCTGAGTATGTTTTTCGTTGCAAGTAAGGGTCTCGCATCTTGGGAATAGTTGTTTAACTAAAGCAAATGCTCGAAGTAGCTGAGTAGCACAAACAACCAATTTGCTCTCCCTGCGTGTGTTGGTACACTCTCTAGTTTGCCTTCGCGTTCCTTTCATGTTTGAATAATTTATGAGTCCGGCAAACAATTTTTATCAACTAAATTACATTTGATCCCAGTAGTGAATACTTGTAGCTAATTATTTTTACAAAACGATCCATGTAAACTTTACACGTAGATTAGATTATATGACATTTTGAATTGACAACCTACCCAGGTTGTCGTTTTAAGCCAAGTATGAATACGAAATTAGTATAGGAAGATTGTGGTGCAATCTTTTAGTCTTACTACTGATTAAGGCTGACATTTTCCTTATACAGGACTGTTAATTAATAGTCCAACAGCCAAAAAAATCCAAGGGACCTACATGCTCGTAGAATCCGAACCACTTTTGCCTCTATATTACGAACTGGTATAAATATGAGGTATTCAATATTACGGATGTTAATACACACTTGAGAATATCACGTCCACCAACCATCGCTTATAACTATCCACAAATCGTAACCTCCAATTTGCTGGATTACAGAATACCTTATATGTTATGTATGATGGTCTTCCCAGCTAGGTTTCTGAGCATATGAAAGTGACAGTGTTTTAAATCTGTGTAACGAGGATATCCATGATAAAAACACGTCCTCCACATGAACCTTATATTTCATTACTATATTGTAATTTTGATTTAAAACACCTAAATTATATTGTAATTTAAATTCACCTTAATACTCACCAGGTTGCGTCAGTGACTTACAAGAGAAAGATTATTCCTTATTGAGCAACATTCTGAGCTATCATTACGAACATGATCACCGTGTTCACAGGTGTGTCGAGGGAGTGTGCGGGGTCCAGCACAATACACCACGACACATCATACACCTTCACACCTACACACACTCACGTCACTGTCTACATAAACATGGGAGCAAGGTCAATGGCACTTCTCCAACTGGGTGCTCAGGCGTGCAGCCACAGAACAAGTCGTGTTGGAGCGTACTGAGGACTCAATTCGCCTATCTTATAGTACCTTTGGAATTTTTATTTGCCATTATAAGAAATGACGCACTCCTGTCTGTAACTGGTCTTTATAACATCACGTGGTGAAGAAAATGAAGGAAGGGTTTAAATTGATTTAAATTCTTAAAAAATCCTGTAAGTTTTTTTTTCTTTTTCTTATCTATAAATACTTATTATATTTTCTGTGTGGTAATTCCTTCTATATATTTCCATATGTTTAAATTATTCTAGTTTCGTTTGGCTTTGTCTGATTGTTTCTAAAGGTATTTTAACTGTAAAGAAAATGTATCGTACCTTTCACAATGTTTATAATTTCGCCGTGATATGAAGATTGTGAAATTAATTGATTTTTAAACTATACAGACGTTTTATTCATCTGGAAAAGTATATTTTAACAATAAAAATAAACTTTACCTAACGGCTTATAAATAAATAAGGTTTGGACTTATCTTGCATTTTTTAGATTGAAACTGTTTCTAAAATAGCATTTATATGATTTTCTCTATGGCTATACAGAAAAAGAATTGTAGCTGGCCAACAGGATAAAGATTCGTAATATTTCACTATGTACATGTAATTACAAGGCTAACAACTTTAAACACAAAAACCTAAAAACAATCATACGACATGGATAAAAAAACAGTCAAAAAAAGTTTATATTTACTCCCCTTTGGGAAATAGGTTAGATCATGGATATGTCTGAAGATAGGCTTTTTACTTCATCTAAACAGCTGTTCTTATTTGTTTATATTAAAAATTAAAGGCAATAGCTCTCGTGGTTTCTATGATTAGATTAGATTAGATTATTTAAATAGCGACCAAGGTATGTATTTTAAGCCAAGTATGAATGAGGGTTGAGTGTAAGATGATTGTGGCGCAATCTTGTAGTCTTGTTTCTGACTAAGGCTGACATGTTTCTTAGACAGGACTGTTAATTAATAGCCCAACAGTCGATGGCAACTAAGGGACCTACAGTTTAACGTGGGATCCGAACCACGGTCTCTGAATTACGAATCGTTCTAATTACGAGGATGGTCTTTGGTCTTTGTGGATTAACGTAGTATTCAATAGTGCGGACGTAAATTCACACAAGAGAATACCACATCCACCGAACATCGCTCACAACTATCCACAATTCGTGACCTCCAAGTAGCTGGATTACAGGACGACGCACGCGACCATCCCAGGCATGGAAACCTGTTACATATTTTCCATCTTAAAAATCGCCAACACCCCCCCCCCCCAGAGCTAAGACATATCCTTGTTAAAACAATAAGTTTTAACCAATCAACCAACGTGGTAGCTCATTTGTAACACGCTGGTCCAAGTAATTAAACTTTTCTGGTTTGGAACTAGTGCCGGGCGACTCCTGTCAGCTCACCTTCGGCTGGCCTATGTGACTCATGTATGCTACCTCGCTGTCTTTAAAACTCACCACACAGACCCTATACCCAAACTGTTGGGCAACTAGGCATTTTTGTAAAGGGGAAAACAGCCATAGCGGAACAACTATGTACAATATAAAAAATGCGAAAGGTATAGAATGTGTCAATTTGGGAAAACTGTTAATAGTTTAACAATAAATAGCTAGTGTGATTAGACACACAACAAATCCGAAAGCAACATTTCATTGTAGTTAAAGGGAATGTTGAGCTTTGGCGCATCCATCAACCGATACGGGAGGGTCCAATATCCGCTGGGTCGATACTAACGCCGGTCCGAGAAATACTGTAAATACATTCACGATTCAATTTGATTATTTTTATTTCCCAAGAAAACCTTTCAGTTTATCTCTGGTAATTTTTACAAGTCATAACAAAGCCACAGTAAAAGTCAACAACATTTTTTCTAAGGAAGTATTATACAACAAAATAAAAAAAATTACGGTGTAAATCATGGAAACCGTCCGTAATGCTTTCTCAAAAAACCACTACCACCATCAATGCAATTCAAACAAATTATTATTTTTTTCCATGTTATAAAATCGTCGAGATTTCTATTCCCACATTGATAGCCTAATAGAAGTAGCCTAATTGAAAGAAAATTGTTATTAAGGGAATTTATAAAATTTAGTAAATTGGAAAATACTCATGCATGTTTTTTATCCAATAATACGACCTTTCCAAGATATGTAACGCTTTAAAAAATTATTATTTTGTATAACTCAAAGAAATAAATTATTTGTTTTCTTTTTAATTATTTTAATTCTATAAATATCGATTCTTTAGTGTTGATAGCAGTTTAAACGGGTACGCAAAAATAATTGTTTTAATTTAATTTTAGTAAAAAGGAAACCTGGAATAAATTTTATGTGATTTTACTATTTAACAAGGTTTAAGATTTTAAATGTATGTAAATAATTGGAAAAGCTGCAAAACCCTACATAACCTGGCTATTAGTAAATGAAAACCTCAGTCTGTTGTGTCCATTTGAGGTAAGCCGCTAAATACAAATGAGAACCATGTGACATAATATCACAGTAAATCGCAGTAATGCAGTTAGGTGAACAGCTGATGATAAACATCTGCCACGAGCACGCGGGATGGCCATACATGTCCGGCTGTCACCACCGGTATACATCAAGCCTACCTGTTCCTGCTCCTGGACAATGGTGACGTAATAGTGTCATGTAACACACAGCTCAGTATACAGTATAGTGTTTGGTGATAGTATACAGTAGCTCAGTACGGTTGAGTAGCTCTGTAGTAACTTGCTAACCTCGTTAACTGTAAGTCACGGGTTCAAATTCTGATCCATTCATCAATTTTAATTTGACGATTAATTGACAACAGGTGAACGTTAACAAGAAGCAGGACTAGGTTTCGGATCGTTCTAAATAAAAAGTAAAAAATGCCACTACCGCTGAAAAACTACTAATAAAAAAATAAATACTGTACATAAACAGATGTGGAATCACTACAACAAGAAAGTAATCTCAACAAACGGAAAACTAACGAAACTACCATACAGTTTATTTACAACAAGCATTATATGCACCCTAGACCTCACTTTTTCAGAGGTAAAAGAGGTAGATTAGATTAGATTAGATTATTGAAATGGCAACCGTACTACAAGGTAGGTATTTTAAGCCAAGTATGAATGAGGGTTGAGTGTAAGATGATTGTGGCGCGATCTTGTTGTCTTGTTACTGACTAAGGCTGACATGTTCCTTAAACAGGACTGTTAATTAATAGCCCAACAGCCGATGGCAATTAATGGACATACAGTTTAACGTGGAATCCGTACCACAGCCTCTGAATTACGAATTGGTCTAATCATGAGGATGGTATTTGCGGATTAACGTAGTATTCAATAGTGCGGACGTTGATCCACACAAGAGAACACTACACCCACCGACCACCGCTCATAACTATCCACAATTCGTGACCTCCAAGTCGCTGGATTACAGGATAACGCCACCATCCCAGTCAAATAGAAAAAGGTCAAGGTAGAAAAAATAGAAGAAAACCCCCAGAAAATAGTTTGGGCCATTATGCAGAGAAGGAATTTTTGTTAAGAGGACATCATCAGAAGTTTATAATCACACAGAAAGTACTCGTATAACAGAAATTTTCAGAAAAAGGAAAATTAAACTTTATAGTGGCATCTACACAGACTTACTAAGAAAATCTTCCACCTAGTTAGTTACACCATAAATTAGGATAGATGGATGAAAGAAACTGGAGAAGATCTTAAAAAACTGAAATTTATATAATAAATCATTATGAACTACAATGATTCTTAAAAACCAGTAGAATTGAAAAGAACCTTCCAACAAAGAAGAAGGAGAAGAAATTGTCAAAAGAGCGCAAGAAAGAACACAGTGAAGCATGAAGAGGTTTTGGGAGGAAGAAGGAATAAAGAAGGCATTGACATCAAGTTCATGTTGCTTCTTAAAAGGGAAAAGCGACAATTATAATAATAACAGTAAATATTGTGGTGCTCCTGCAACTGAATGGGGAACTTTACAATGGTAGCTTCACACAGTGTGACGTAAAATGAGTATAATAGCATCCATAATATATAATAGAATAATAGCATCCATAGCATGTGTAATAGCATGTGTAACGGCAGTATTTGTCTTACGATGCTAAAACTATAGCTAATTGATACCCATGGTTCAGTTGTTTTGGGCTTAGTATCGATTGTTAAAAAAAGAAGATGAAACGGATCGATTAAATTGAAGACTGCAATTGGGATTTGATGTTTGTTATCGAACATGGTATAAATTAATAAATTTATGAAAATGGATTTCAAAAATATTTGTTATACAACGTATAGATGGTCACTAGGAGCAATACTAGGAAAGGATGCATGTCCCACATCTACCCATTTATAATCTTTTAAGGCGCGTTAACTTTAAGCTCGAATGCGAGCTCGAGCTGATATTGACGCGTCTATACGCAGTCACTTGCATTCCAACATATGCATTAGTGTAAACGAACCTTAAGCCATATAATTAAACGGAGACCTTGCATCACCCTGCATCCCAGATTATTCTGTGAAAGTTAAATCACCACATATTTAAATATTATATTTACTTAAAAATTCGCCTGCTTTAGCTTTTCTTTTAATTATTAATGATTTTATTGATCTCACTGAAACATATTAACAAATTTAGACTTTTCTGGCGGAAATCATTTCCACTCCATCACCGACTCCCGAGATGGATGTTTAAAATAAAGTGAAAATTTTGGTCAATCTAAAAGTTTTTACTAAAAGCCTTGATATTCCAATTCACAAGGGATTATACAGATTTTTTAATCTTAGTACCTATCATTATTCACTTTTTAATTAGGGTAACATATATTTATGTAATAAAATGTAAATAAACTCCAAATTAGTAAAAAGAACTTCAAGTAGGGCTTTTTATGTTAATTACAAAATTATTACATGGTTTAAATAATTATTTCGCATCATAGAACCATATAATACCACTAGTTTGAAAAATTGACACTTCAAGCACGAGTTGATGAACAATCAATTAAGAACTTTTATAGTAACAATAAAAAATAAAAACCTAACAGAGGTAAAATAGATCGTAACAAGTGTTGACTATGCCTGTCTTAAGCTACTTCGAAGTTGGTCTCAAATTAATTGTACTGACAAGTTTCGCAGTCTGACACCTCTTAGAAGACACAAATAAGATTAACATGGACGCATTCAGCAATTGAAGGCTATTTGTATCTTAATTTATTGCCATCATAACCTTTATTGAATTATAATAATTGAATATAATAGCCCATCTCTTAAAGGTAATTCCTAGACTATAGGTATGAGTTTTAATAGGCCCACTTTTCATTCGCCGTAATATAGATAGGCCAGAAATTTGTTTTATTATTCGTTGTAAGCGTTTACGTGATATTCATCATTTGACATTAATACTTGCACCACAAGAAGAATCAAGGTATAATAATTTAAATACTTTAGGATATAGGATATATAGGATACTTATCAATATGTTTTATTTTTTATATGAATTTAAAAAAATATATAAATGTTTTTTAAAATTTAATTGGATTGAGAGGCGTTTACAGTAAACGGTAGAGCCATGTCTAAAACATCTACGTCATACTTCCGAGAAAACGTCCGTTTTAATATATTACTGCAAACATTCCAAATAACATTTCGACTCACATAATTTGTGAGTCGAAAGTAATCCATTCCCCTCTTAGAGAGGGAAAGAGTAAGCTGAGGTCAAGGTCACCAGCTGTTTGTTGTTAATGTATATAACAGATTAATACACGAGACACGTGCATGTCAATGGTAAGTTTTCGATAGTATCGAAAGAAATAAATCGATTGACAAGTGATTAGCTAATGATTTACATTTACTAGAATGAGATGTATTATCTACCTTAACCTCTCTGAAACGGTGACCTACCCAGGTAGGTTTTTAAAACCAGGTATGTATGAGAAATGAGTGTAAGATGATTGTGACACGATCGTGTTACTTGTAGTCTTGTTACTGACTAAAGCCGATATGTTCCTTACACGGAACTGTCTCTCCAACACCCAGAGGCATATTAGATGTTATGACAATTTAACGTGGGTCCGAATAACAATAATTTTCCTCTGAATTATGAACTGGTATAATTATGAGGTCTTTATGGATGAACGTAGTATTCAATAGAGCAGATCCTCTCTAGGCAATATCATATCAACAAACTACCCTTCATATGTGACCTCCAAGTAGCTGAATTACAAGATACAACACTATCTATGGAAATAACTCTTTGGACTCTGAAATATTTGGACTGTACAGTATTTGGCTACAGTATTTGGTTTATACAGTCTGACGAAAAATATATTTTATAACACGGGTTTAAAGTGATCGAAAAGTGTCACTTTCGACCATTGAAATGAAATATATTATTTTGTTGCATTCATCTATGTTACTGAATACTGGTTTTTATTACGGTTGACGTAAGAAAATATTCAATACTGTACAATGGAGTTATCGTATTTATTTTTATGTAAAATAAAAATAAGTTTATTTCTTGATGTGGTAATTTTGTCTTAATTTAAAATCAAAGGTCGACGTTGAACAAAAATTTTAAACCCTCAATATCTTAGAATAATAAAAATTATTGAACCGAAAACCTCTGTCAGTTGATTTTGATAATACGGAGTAATGGATTTCCTCGGTTTTGGTGTCACAGAAGCTGAACTTCTCCAAGTTTGGTGGAAGTTACTTTGGATTGATATGAGCATTGTATTGTGAGTCACTTTAATGAAGACGAATAACTCCATTTTGAAACTTTCGTTGAGCATAATTAAGTAAGAAACAATAATTTGTTCATCTTAAATTTTGCGTGAAGTATTGCAATCATTGATTTTGCAATTTATTTTAATCTAGTTTAATATTTTTTAAATCTACGTTTTCCTTGAATTGGTATAATAATAGGAAAAGTTAACATGCAATGTTCAGTTACTATCATTGTAAACTTAAAGTAGTGTAATATGTTTAACTTACTGAAGTGAGTGATATGTCTACCGTTATCACTTCGTCCTCGTACACTTCAAACATGTATCACACGTCAAAAGCAGTGATAAAGTTTATGTAAAAAATGTCTTTTAATGTTGAAATATTCGTAAATTTGTATCATGACTTATTATGTTTTCTAATGTTTAAACGAATTATGTTTACATGTTGTTATAAAGCTTTCTGGCCGCTCAATTTTACAATAATGATTTACGTTGAAATTAGAACCTTTGAATTTATTTTAAGATGAAAAAATAAGTAATAGAGCCTTGCACAATTTCATAGCTTGGAACTAAAAACAATAAATGTATAGAACAAAGTATGTATTCTTCACACGAACAATATAAAGATACAAATCGTCATACTTTTATATATGCATCTTATTAAGCTATAAAATATCATCTGCAGAACATAAAAAACTCCCGCCTTAATTGTGTAAAATCGTTCTAAGATTTCATCGTAACAATCATACTATTGCAGAGATAGTTGAAAATACTCATACACTCATACGTAATATAGATCTACTAGTTCTCCTTTACACAGGGTGTTCATGAAAAACGTTTCAGGACTTCACTGAGAGATTAGGTACTTCCAAAAAGTTCCAATTGAGGTATGGCCTAAAACGCTTATTTTCTCAGACATCCAACAATTTGTATTTTTCACAAAATATTTTTTTATTTTAAACCTTTTTGAACGGATTATTTTCAAATTTGGGATGTATTTTACACTAGTAGACTACTATTATTAACAAATAACCAGCATGATCCAAGTTCAAAATTCAAAATGGCGGCCATTTTAAATTTTTAAACTAAAATACTTTAAAAACGATAAAAAATTCAATGGCCGCCGTTTTGAATTTCAAGCTTGGATAATGCTAGTTATTTTTTAAATAATAGTAGTCTACTAGTCTAAAACACATACCAAATTTTAAAATAATCTGTTCAAAAACGTTTAAAATAAAATATATTTTGTAAAAAATACAAAATGGCGGATATCAGAGAAAATAAGCGTTTTATTCCATACCTCCATTGAAACTTTTTTCTTCCATTTAATGTACCTAATCACTCACCGAAGTCCTGAAACGTTTTTCATGGACACCCTGTATACAACTGATTGATGCAATATAAAATAGTGATAAATGTACACCCTCAAAAGTCACCGAGTAAATTAAGTCTTTGGGATGAGCGTTTGATTTCAAAAGAAATGCAATGTAATGAGATCGACTGTGCTGAGGAACGGTCCTTATAAATGCTGAGTCCCGCAAAGCGTCTGCAGCGCGGCTAGCGGATCCTAGTTTAATTAGATTTTGCTATGTAATTGCGTCTACCTCCGCTACCGTTACGTTACGAAATTCACTAACTGTTTATTTATAGAGCAATACAACTTTTACCTGCAGTAATACCTCCTTCGAGCAGCAATACGATTTATGTAGAGCACTGTAATATAAATATATATAATCATTAAGAATACTCCATAAACATTTTCAAATTTTGAGATAAACCTTTATCCAATTGTAGAATACGAAAATGGATATCTTATCGATTCGATGCTAAGATACGTTTTTATTAGCTATTAAGAGCTATAAGAGCTATAAATAGCTATACACATTTGCCGTAATTTAAATCGTATATGTATAAAATACGAGTTTAGTATAACTGGGAGAAAGATAATATTAAAATTGTCTCAATGATTATTCATGTTGAAATAGAGCAAGACGATAGTCTATAAATACAGAATGAAAAAATAAATTTAAAACGACAATATTCTTTTGCACAGGAGTGAAAAGTAATATCAGTTTGAATTGTATAATAAGATTAAACAGGGAATTTTTATTCAAAGTGAGGTGTACAATGGGGAATTTATGAACTGAATATCTATTCTGATTTGTCATCATTGGATTTGATCATACTTTCTTCCTTATTTATTGTGATTTTTCACCCTCCTAATGAAATAAAATTTTATTTTTTCTGGGTTAAATTTTCGAAAAACGCTAGAAATTTCACTTTACAAAAGATAAAATGGTGATAAATTCATAGTTAATAAAATCCACGCGATCATTCTTAGGTTAGATTTGTACAGCTTTTTCTCTCATTTGCTTATATGTATATCATTCCCGGAAAAGGCAAAAAAGGCTAGGGAGGTTTATATGTAATACGCGTTGAAATTAATAATAGGCTTTAAAGGAGAAAATAATAAAGGTGGAGTGTGAATGTACCATGTTGTTTAATTTGATGATAAGTTAGATCTGAGACTACCTGGTATGTATTTCAGGAATTATGATCGCACATGGAGTTGATATCCCAAGTATCAATTGACAAAGGTAGTTGTGTATACTTTCAAAAACCATTGTAAAATTGTGTTAAGATTTTGAACCAGCGATCAGGTTATGAAGCGGATATTAGAGCAACTTATCAACCCAGCAGGCTGTGTAGAAAACATAATGGATAGACCAAATTTAAAAGGATGGTTTAAACAGATGCAGGTCCAAACTATGAAATTAATTACGTTTGAACCCGGAAATATTTACTAGACATATTTATATGGTGCTTTTCATCGTATATCTTGGAATCAAAAACTTCCTTTCTCAAACTTCAATTATTTTTACCAGAACCTGTTCAAGTTCTAAAAATGTTTTGAATCAGTGCTGAAATTACTGATAAGGATCAGTGTGAATGAACTTTTCCCATTTAAAGGGACAACAGTTGCTGGCAGACGTCCACCAGTCACAGCTCGCGCGGCGATGTGAATACAGATTTGGCTCTGGTAGAGGTAGAGTAACCTTGGCATTGTAGCCGTCTCCGGCTGTACGGCTACAATGCTGTACAGTCAGGCACGGCCACGTACTACCCTACTACGTTTCAGTTCAGAATGGAAATATACATACCAATCAATGACTCTGGGGGGTGTTGGCGATTTTTAAGATGGAAAACATGTAACAGGTTTCCACAGAAACTACCAGCTATTGTGTTGAATTTTTAATATAAAAGAATAAGAAAGCTGTTTAGATGCACTGAAACCATTCCCTTTAGACATATCCATGATCTAACCTATTTCCCACAGGGAAGTAAATACAAAGGTTAATCCAGCGACTTGGAGGTCACGAATTGTTGATAGTTGTGAGCGATGGTCGGTGGATGTAGTGTTCACTTGTTTGGATTAACGTCCGCACTATTGAATACTACGTTAATCCACGAAGACCATCCTCATAATTAGACCAATTCGTTATTCAGAGGCCGTGCTTCGGATTCCACGTTAAACCGCAGGTTCCTTAGTTGCCATCGGCTTTTGGGCTATTAATTAACAGTCCTGTCTAAGGAACATGTCAGCCTTAGTCAGTAACAAGACTACAAGATCGCGCCACGATCATCTTACATTCAATCCTCATTCATACTTGGCTTAAAATACCTACCTTGTGGTATGGTCGCCATTTCAAAAAATCTAATCTAACATAATATGTAATCAGTTAATTATTTTGAAATGAATAATAAATACCAGTTCCAGTTATGTTTCTCACTTTGTATAGTATATTGTTCCCATAAATGTATTGTCTGTTTACTTGACCATGTAATGTAGTGTTTTGTTTTCATTTTTACTACAGTATATATCTTTAGTATTCGTTGTGCGAGGATTGCTGAACCTCTGTTTGACCATTATCATACTTTATTTTAAATTCATTTTCATGTCCAGTAAAAACATTGCATAAACTTCCCTGTGGGAAATAGGTTAGATCATGGATATGTCTAAAGGGAACGTTTTCAGTTCATCTGAACAGCTTTTCTTATGTTTCAAATGTTGGTCGTTCAAATTACTAACACCACTCCCCCAGAGCTACGACTTATCCATAACAAAATAACCAAATATCATCGCTAATAAAACACAGTAACGAAGATTCGAGATCAGCTGACTACCCCATCCCTTACAGACATGCTACACAATTTTCCGTGAGTGGCGGTACTACCACTACAACAAAAACAAAATCTTTCAGACGTAATTTGTAGTTAACTGTGCAACGAAAGCAGTTGGGTCTAACAATCAATCTGTACACGAATCGTATCATTATAACTACCTGTCAAATGTATTGTGAAGCTCAAATTCCACAGATGTATTTCTAAAACCTTCTATCCTTCGTTTATTATGATTTTAGATATATTTGGCTTTTCGTATTTCAACAGATAGTATAGTAATAACGTAACCAATAATATCATAATAACATTACCTAAGAATGTTACTACGTATATACGAATTATGTGTACTACAATTAGTATACTTTGCCTAATAAGTTCTGCTAATTTATAAGTAAATTATCGAACGTATTCAATATCAATAAATTTTCTTGTCCTTATATACGATGGTTTTATAGTAGATTAAATAATTAATTATGGTTATTGTTGATAATATTCGTAAACTAAAAACGTTCTATAACACATAGCAAATAGTCTGAAGTTATAACGTGTACAGAGATAATTTCTATTTATTTCAAAAATAACGTGTATATCAGTCCTGTATATTCTAAATATGGTCACTAATAGTTGCACACTGAAACACGACATGCTATAAGGTAATGCGAACTTGCGTTTGCCGGCAGCTTAGATTACAAGATTAGCGGTGGATGAATATGATATGTAAATGGTGGTGGAGCAGACTTAGCTCAGAGAATGTTCATTCCGTTTTGCTGTTTAATACTAATTTTAAACCGTTACTTCTTAAGGATAATCTCTTTAATATCTTGTTTCACAGGCACACTGTAAATGTTTTTAGATGTTCCTAAAAGAGAAGAGAGTATAAAAAGAAGAATACTGAATACAAAAGTTCATACTGTATATTTGCATAGTCCAGAGTAAAAAAATAAAGAGATGTAAGTTTGAAGTTATTCAAGTAGCTTTCATACACAACCTTTCAAATCCATTTTTTCTTTAGGGCTTTAACAATGTCGATTTTAACTTATTTGCATTTGACACTTTTTAGCGCAATAGATTTTTAAAATATTTAGCTACTCTTGACTGAATGAAGCACAATCGCCCAATAGTATTAAAAATGTAGATGGCAGTTCTTTCTTAGGTGCAGATGTTACTTTTTGCATTGTTTAAGTACTATACTGTACAGCTGTACTTGTTATGCATATTGGTTAGTCTATGGGTGTGGATGGTGGGCCGAGGTGTGTATAACGTCTAACTAAGGGGGTGGACGGGTGGGGGAAGTTAAGCTGCAATATTTTGGGATTTGGAACGCACGTCGTCGAGAGAGATAGCGGACCAGCTGATTAGAAGAGACACTCCATGGACTCGGGGCTGGATCGATTACAATAAAAATTATCTATTTCAACCTAAATCATGAGATTTTTGCCCATTATTATTCAAGCTCATTATTATTATTCATTCATTGCTTACTACGTAATAAAAATTTGAAATGAAATGAAAAATATAAAATTCTATATTTATTTTTTCCAATTTCTTTCATTTGGTTTTAAATTTTATTTATCGATTGAATGCCAACCAACTGTGTAATTTAATTTAAATTATAAAACCCCATGATTCGTTTGTTGGAATTTACAAAAAATAACTAAATAATGAGTCAATTAATGACATACATATCACATTAAATGAAAAAATAGTTCAAAAACCTGTAAATATTTGTCAGGACATAATTAAAGATATTTAACTTAAATTTATATCTATATTGTTCTACATAACAACAAATAAAACACAGCGTTTACTTTTTAGGTTGTTTAACATGTCCAAAGAGTGGAAAGACGAATACATCTTACAAAAGGTACAAAATTGAAAAAGGTAAAAATAGCAGTTTTTTGTATTGCTAATTTGCAAATTATTATTCACATTTCATTAAATTTTGCATATTTTTCCAAAAACTTTGTTGGATTTTCAATTTTAAAACATCAACAATATAATATTAAGTATTAACGTTTAAACGTTTAAAATTTAAGCAAAGATCTCAAAGGATGTATAATTTCTGCATCGTCTAATTTGCTAGACTGAATGAATGTTTAAATGTTCCGTTGACCGGAAAGGTAAAATGAAAGCAAAGCTTTACATCCAGGGAGGTTTCGTGTTCTGGAACCTGTATTTTCATTTCTGTGTTACTCCAAACTACGCGATTCTCTGTTTCATCTGAAATTTATATACGTTCTTATTATTATTTTATGAGGACCGTAACATACATATTTCAAACTTTTATATTCTTTAGTTTAAAAACCAAACTGCATAAAAATTGAGAGATTACTGGTTTTTAAAATTCTAAACGTTTATATTCCTTTACACATTTTTCTTTTTGACAATTCCTTACACATTTCTGTAAGTTAACTCTCACTAAGTACACACGAAATCCTAAAATAAAGCTAAGACTTAGGGCTAAATATTCAATATTAAAAAATGAATTGTAATACATTTTATTATTAATTCTCTTAGAAATGAAATCAATAAAATATATTGGATCTTATGGAATTCAAATCGCCGACGAAAGTAAAATTATAACTTATTATGTCACTTACGACGGTGTATAACACACCTACTTATGTTTGTACAAATATAAGTTTAATATGAAAGTGTAAAATCGTTATTTATACTTCTATTTCAATAAGATTAGAATTTTATTTGCTCATAGCTTTGAGCTATAAATGCAAATACTAATTATTAGAAGTATACTAACAATAATAATCAATAATTACAATTATAATGAGAGGGGTTTTATACATTTAATGCCCCAGATGGGTTACGGTCATTGGGGATAAGGCTAATCTCAATTTCTGTTTGTCGCTCAGTAAAACCAATTACGTCATTTTTGTTCGTTTTCTCTGTAAAAACAAGAGCGCAGACTATGATTGTATTAGCTGCCGTGGTAGGTTGCGTCTAAATATAAAAAAATATATTTAAATTGGTAATTGA
This sequence comes from Nephotettix cincticeps, assembly GCA_023375725.1. Taxonomy (NCBI): domain Eukaryota; kingdom Metazoa; phylum Arthropoda; class Insecta; order Hemiptera; family Cicadellidae; genus Nephotettix; species Nephotettix cincticeps. The sequence goes on from CM041788.1 coordinate 36,811,095, forward strand.
TTTTAAACCAATGTTTAAATTATAAATATGGACTCTGATAAGTTGTTATTCTTGTATACCAAGATTTTCTAGTGGTAGATAAAAAACTTATTTTAATTTCTTAGTGAAAAATAACTTTTGGTTATTAAAATATTACACAATAACTTATTCTACTTCCATTTTTGTTTAGTATTTTAAGTTAATAATTTTTCTTAATCATATATTTCCTTCTAACACCAAGTCTTAAGTGTGAAAAGGTCAGCCTTTTTGCTAGTTTATAGAACTGAAATGATAAACGTTAGAGATGGTACAGGAAATAAAGGAAAGGATAGAAGCGCAGAGGTTGGCGGAAAATCCGATATCGGAAAAGATGGGAACAACGGAACACAATAGCTCAATTCTTTTAAAAGCTAAGCGCCCGAGGGTATCCTGCTTTAGGGCTGAAAGGGAGAAGTAAAGGGTTCAATGCCTTTAGTGAAACAATTTTAAAGATTAAGAAATTAAGGTGTAATGTTAAGAGTCTTCATCAGTGCATTGCAGTCATTTGGATTTTAGTCCCATAAGAAAACTGTTAATTTTTACCTTTAATGGGCACACAGTAGTAAACAGATGGTTAAGGTGATAAAATTAAAACGTTTATTTCATTTCTTGAAAAAGTATAATAATCATGTCATTGTATTTACTAAATAACAAGTAGTTATTTTATTTTTTATAGATATTTAAATTTGTAATCTCTTACAAGACTACGATAACGGCTTTAAATTTACTCCTCGCGATTGTATTTTAACGACTATCATATGGCCAGTAATGTTGTCACAGAACTAGCATTGTAGAAATGCTACTAAAACAAAATATTTCGCCTCTGTGAATACTCTTATCTTAAAATGATATGAAACTAGACAACGTATTATGTGGCTAAAAATACGTTTAATTATTGTTTTAGGTCTTAAACAATTCAAGATATTTTATCATAACTTTGGTATAGAATGTACACATCTTTTAAATATACCATCACGATAGTTCAAAATAAAACTCAAATATGATAACGACACAACTCAAAACCTACGCACAGGCTCCACTGGTATTGTCGGCTTAATCAGATGGATTGTTTTAACGAATTTCCCATAGGGAAGAACCTATTACCGTAGGTCTCATGACTTAAGCCCGGGACCATGTTACTTTTCGTTTAGAGATACCTAGAGACAAAAATAGTCGTTGAGTTCATAACGAAGAGCGTAACTAAATTCGTCAACAACACCGACCTCGTTCCCGGAGAACAATGTTTAATATCGACGTTCCAGCTGCCAAAAGACTACTGGAGTTAAGACTTGTCCAAGATCATGTATTAGTATGACACTAATTAATCTCCACGCCTTGAATAAATTACACAAATTTTAAAAATTTTTTATTGTTATTTGGCTTATTAGTTCAAAGTTTTGTGTATGATTGGTACAATAAAAAAGTATTAAAAAATATAAGACTATAATTGACCGAAAAAAGGTTGAGTGAAGCAAACTTAAAATGGAGTGGATTACTAACTGGTGAGAACCAACAGTTTTCTTTCGTCTTTTACCATAGAACACCACTAACCTTTGTGTGCAATAAAGTAAATAAGGTGGGCATCTCAGTCAAGCAGGAGAGTAAAACTTGGTGTAAACTTTTCTAAACCCTACTTAGGAATTGGAGCGAGTATTGTAAATGAAACAGAACAATCACATTGAATTTTTGGAGTTCTAATATTTTAATTGCAAATGAGTTTTTTGTTGTTTAACTAACTCAGCCAGTTTGAAAATTCTAGTTTTTTCTAATTTTGTCGTGAAACTTAATAGTAGTTTATACAACGATACAATCGTTGCCCCCTATTTTATCTACGACTTAGGACTTTTAAAACAAGATTTGAATATTTCATTTTTCTACAACCATTGCAATGTACAATAAAAATTAACTCACATTATTTTCACTGTTCCACTTTAAAAACTAATTAAATGTTTTTTCATATCCAAGTTTAGATTCCGCAGGCAGTAGGTTGTTAATTACAATATTAGCTTTTGCATTTATCTCTTCCGGAGTAAACTTGAACTCTCCACTGCTTAAATTACTTATTTTGTGAATGGTTCAAAACTCACGTTTGACGTTAGCCACAAAATCGCAACATCTTTATGGATAAATTAGCTGATTTTTTATTTCATTATATACATCATGACATTACTTCGTCAAATGCTGAGCTCTAATTGGTCTGTAATTGGTCTAGAACCTGTACTTTTATGAAAAATCTGTATCGTTATGAACTCGTAATGCAACGGTTTTCAATTTCCGTTAAATAATTAGCCTCATAATTATGTTACTTTCAGTATCTTTATTGGTACTTATTGCAATGGTCGTAGATAAAAAATTAATAACATCTTTTATTTCGTTGAAATCTTTATGAAATCACTACAAATAAGTAAAGTTACGATTAAAATTATTAATGCTATATTCTGTACCCTGCATTTTTAAATAATATAAACCTAAAATGTTTATTTTGCCTTGTAACCTTTAAAAGGATTGCGGAGCAGAAAGTCACTTCAGGTTGAAATCAAAATATTCTTTGGTGTTGGCAGAAATCAGTATATGTTTTGATAAAATGACGGTACTCGTTTGAAATCGTCTCATTGTTTCATCACGTAGTTTGCAATCGGTTTTGTCCAAGAGATATAGTCGTGAATGTGCACAACCTCCAATTTTCCTCTGTTTTCTTCAAGACATTTTTCCAGAATTCCAAAAAATATAATTCGTTTGAGGGAGTAGCATAAGCCAAGAGGGGAGGATCTGTACCCTAAAACATATTTTTTATTTATAAACATGTGTTAATACAATTTTTCATCTGGCTTAACCTATCATTAAGGTAAAACAGTTGAATCATAAATAATTCTTGAATCATTTTAAATTATAGAGTACGTAGGTCCATTGCAGCAAGGGTATTTTTAAAAGTTAGTTGTCAAGGGAAGCAATCGGTAGATAGGTAAGATTGAGATGGAAGTAGGCATTTTTTGTGTGTAATACTTTGCCAATATAAAATATTTAACATGAAGTACGTTAATACTAAAAAATACTACTTTGATCAACTACATCACGTTAGGGTAATTTTAACTGTTTACCATACAGTATGTTTAAATCGGCTAAGTATATTTGCGTCAACATGTTATTGAGCATTGAATGTTGTTTCTTAATACGCTTAAACCTACACTGTGAGGTGAGTGAAGTGCCTTATCAAACATGTTTTTCGAACATTTATTGAATTTTGCATTTCAATATGTTAAAGTCACCAAAAACATGGACAATATCTTGTTTATGTTTATACATTTGTACCATTTACAATATTATATTGGAAAAATCCAACAAAGGGATTACTTTATTGAAGTGAATTGAAGAAGTATATAGTTTTATTTGTAGTAACATCAAAGGATTTGCAGTAGTAAGAGCACTCTGCGGGGATAATGAGATCTAAGAGCGAGGAAGGTCTGGAGTGGCGAGAGAACGGTTATGTGGTTCCATCAAGGAGAATATTCTCTGTTCATACACCTGGAGGGGGCAAAGGGAATATATTACGAATTAGGGGGTGCCACCAGTATGAATACAAATTTACCTTGTATCATACGTGGTTAAAGTAAACTGTTCCAGTTGTTGTTTCGGTTTATTTGTATCGAAAAGGTAGGCCTACTTCGTTTCGACCCACTGTAGTAGGTATTTTAAGACGAATATGAAGGGACGATTGTAATAGATGGAGCTATAAGGTTTATAAAATGTGTAGCTTTGTTACTGTTAAAGACAAGCTGACACATTTGTTTGAATCATTAATTAATCAGTGAAGAAAGACAACTAGATCCATCACAATGTCAATATAGGTACGAAATCAATTTCTTATTACTATTGAAAGTTTCATCTTATTTACTTACTTAAAAAATTAATTGAGTTCTAGATAGATTACCACCAACTGTTCGATATAATGTGTCAATATGGAAACTAAAATAACTTAATGAAGATGGTGAATGACTCTTAACTCTTAACTCTCGTAACAGGGAGTATAGTGGTTTATTCACTAGATAGTTTGTATCTTTTTAATTATTGGTACCAGTTATCCACAATTAGCATGGAGCTTATTATACATCCCCGTCCATACAACTAGGAATAATTTATCTATGCCAGAGATAAATCGTAATTAGTTGTATTCTGCCGCTCACCAGTAGCGACGGTTAGTAGCACAATGAATTATAGTAATCGACCGCTTCCGCTTCTGTCGGTTACCAGACTACCGTAAAATATTTATCAGGATTCCGGTAACCAACCGAAGCGGAAGTCAATTGTTGAGGATTATGTACATTCCTATTAATCCTTGTTCTACTAACCGATGACACCGATTATTGCAGCTATATACAGTCAATAGCAGGGATTTCGATGAGCAGTTATATACTGGAAGAGGAAATTAAGGGAAACAGAATCAACCAAAGATATCACGGATCATTGAGATCATTTTTAGCTAACATTCATACTCTTTTCCCATGCTAATTATATAGGGAGTAGGCAAACTCCTTTATTTATGGACAGATGTTGATGAAACTTGGTATAATTGTTAAAAATAAAAATTGTTTACGGTAGAAATGCCTACTTTCAGTGTTCCTCACAGCAGCAAACCTGCATACTCTTTCTCATGTTAATCTTATGGAGAATACGCAAATAATTCTCATGTTTATCGCGATAGATTTTGATAAAACTTGTCATATATTATTATTATATTATTGATTTGGAAATTCGCTGAGTACGCAGGTCTGCTGCGACGGGGGTATTTTAAACATATACACACCCATAACGAAATAAAGTGGTTTTAACGACAAACAGTTGTATGTTACCTACTTTTCTTTCTGTTAATATGTATAAACCTATTAATATGTAAATAATTTGGATAAACCTCTGTTCCTTTGCCCGAACAATATACGAGTACAAATTAAGTTATGGGTACCAACGGGTAAGCTAAACACAAATTTAGGACACTTATGTATATTTGAACAAATGTGCGTCAGAATCCAATAAAACGAGTACAACATCTAAAATAGAAGAAGTCTGCTTTGTGTCAGCAGTTTCCCATTATTGAGAGCTCTGGTGTTTCGCAAAGATCTGTATTTGGACCAATAACTTTCACAATTTGTTTACACTTCAAAGATACTCGTAGTGTTTCCAGCGAGAATTACTCCAATTTGCAAATATCTATCGAGTTGTTTGTTTCTAGATTTAAGAAACGCAATCAACTTTAAATGAAACCTGTTCGTAGTGGTTATAATTAATTCACGTTGGTAATCGTTGGAAAATATTTATTTATCATTAAAATTTAGTTAGCTACATCAAATATAAGCGTTTCGTGACTTAATTCGTAGGTCATTTGTTTCCCCATTTATACTTCATTCCTAAATATATTTCAGTTTGTTAAGAAGGTAATGCTCCCTTTTTTAACAAAACTGAAATTTGTTAAAACTGAAACTCAACTAAAAACTTTTCGTTGAAAATTCATTCTAACGTGAAAGTGGATTTCTAACAACTAGTTGTATCAGAACATTGAGAAAATATTTTTTAACATAAACAAGAAATGTGTAATTTTCCCTGGTAATTTGAAATCGTTTAAATTTAATTATCAAAGTAATCAAACAAAATCAATAAACTTTAAAATCATTAAATTATTTCCTTACATTAGACATCGGTAAAATATACATATCATAAAACATACATGATATGCACTGAAAGTTACAGGTTTTGAGTTTAAAGAATCTTAGTTTATCTTGAGTAATAATATTTTATAGGGGGTTTTCTTGTAGCTTGTGGAAATTAGGTAAAACTTCTAATCTAATGGAAATCATGTTTATTAAAACACACATTTTTTATTGCTTTGGAAGAACATGTAAAACTTATACAGGACCAATTTTCTTTCAGGTGGTGTGAAATGAAAGGGAATAACGTCAGTAATTGTTGATTTTACTACCTTTCCGTTGAGTATAAGAAAACTAATTAAAAGGTTAAAGGTTAGATGTTTTAATGATTATGGGGTGAATTTCAAACATTGCAATTCTTTGCGAAGATCCCTTAAGACTCACAAAAACATTTTGGACAAGTTTTGTTTTAAATAAAAATTAATATATGGTAATATATTTGTAATATATTGTACAGTTTACTTAAGTTTTCCAAATAATTGCATTTTTAATGTAAAAATACCACTTTATAACCCAACTTTCGATTATTTATAGCGTCTAAAGTAAACCGATTAGTAGATCAGAATTTTATAAGTTTAAATATACCACGGTTTGTATTGATGTATTGTGATACATACAGCACTGTAGTAGTACTGTAATAGAGATGTTTCAAAGTTTCCAGAGATGAATCCAAAAGCGTCCTTTTGTCCCAGTGGTCTTGCATGATTGGTACGGCGCATTGTCTTAGTCGAGCGTCTCCCCTGGCCCCTCCCCCTCACACACACGCACACACGCACCCAGCTGATTTACATGTGGCTCTTGTCAGTGAGGAGTGAGACATGTCGGAATGTCTCACCTCTTCATTCTCGCCACGCGTCCACAACAATGTAGCGTTCCTTCACTAAATTTGTCTAAAGGGATATAACAAGACCTATCTGATGAATTCAAAACAATTTAACTCTAGTGTAATTATGTAGTTTGTTTTCTTCGACATGTAGCGATAGCAGTGGCATTGCAGGACTTACATTGTGTAATTTATAGTAATACATTTACTATTAATGTTTTAACATAGATTAAATTCCAGTCTGACAACTGGAATATTGCATTTTTTGGAAAAATCATTATATCTCAATAAATATTTAAGCCACAGAAAGGCTAAAGAGCCAATACAAATTGTTTTTATTGAAATTAAAATATTTTTAACCACAGCTACTTTGGAAGAAGCAAACTAAATGATACTTTAAGAATATTTTTTCCCTAGCCAATAAAAATGTGTGCAAAGTTTGGTTTCTCTAGCTTAAACATTTCTTGAGAAATAAAGATTTTTATAAAAATACTAAATGGCGTCTAGCGGCTAAATGAAGGATTTTTCGATATATATTTATAGGAAATGTTTAGTTTATTTAGATGAGTACTATCACTCCTCGAAGTTTCTCCCCAAGAATTGAGTTTCAGAAAAAAACTTTACTGAACAGAAGTTGCTTAAAATTACTTACTTAATCGATTTCTTGATTCATTTTTAGTTAAAATATTCTCACCCCCAAAATGGGGTGGTGGCATCCACCCCCAGGGAAAAAAACAGCCCCCGGCACTGAGTAGATTTCTGTAGTGTGTAAGCAAAACCTACAAATCGGTACTGTATCGAATAAAAACACGTGAAATAGTCATTGACTGGACTACAAGAATTCAGATAAACGGATAATCATTTCCATTGTCAATAATGTTTACTGTTGATTTGATTGATTATGAATGTTAGTTAACGGTGTTATTTTATGAAATTAATTATATGCAGACTCTAGGTATTGAAAGCTTCTAATATAAAGATAAATAGAGGACTGACACATAATGTCTCCCTTAAGTAAATTAAAAACGACAATCTGTAATTGAACTATCAAATTCTTTAAAGTGTATCTATATATAATTTAAAAATGTGTTGTTTCAAATGATCATCAATTTCTGAAAATTACAACAAGAGAAACAAAGTTAGATTAATTGTTAGAATTTTATAGGGGGAAGCCCCCCGTAATACCAAGCTTTTTTGAGTGGGTTTTGTTGGGTAATTTGATTTCACGTTTCAAACTAGGTTTCATGGAAAACGGATGGAAAATAAGGAAGAAATTAATTTGTTAATATTTTCCATAAGAATAACATTGAAAACTCTCAAACAACGTACTGCGTTTATCGTAGACACTAAAATTAACCTTTCTCTGGACCTGTTAGTGGTAGACAAATAATTAAAATTCTAATTCGTATGGTTTTTTAAACCGTTTTCAATGGTTATAGTAAAATTATTCTTTACCTTCATTGTTTTAGCTGAAAATATAAAAAATTGATTTTTGACATTTATAAGTCCATTGCTTTTGAACCATCATTTTTACAGACATGCGGGTGGTGTAATATTATTTAGGAATGTGTGCACTATGCACTATTAAATTTTAATCAAAATCCTTACAGCCGTGATTGGGAAATTTGAATTTGTCACGATTTTTAAGGGTTTTAGGGATAAACTACCCTTACAAATAAAAAATTAAAAAAATTTTAAAAACCCTGGAGATACGGTGAAAATATACATACATGCCAAAGTTTATCTAAATCGGACCAACGGGGTTGGCTGTGGCACTGTACATATCCAGACACACGGGCGGACAGACATCACGTCAAAACCCACTTTGTTGGATTCAGGGGACCCCAAAACGGATATATCCACTCTCAACTCAAATTCAAAAATTTAGACGAAAACACTACTTTCTCCATATAACTCACAATGTATAAGGGGAGAAAGTCAAATAATATCAAGAGGCCTGTTTAACTTTAAACATTGCCCGCGAACTGTGCACTGCAGATCTATGCGTGGGTTGAAACAAAAATAGGGATGGGCTGACACAATACCAGATAGACTACTGACAATAAAATATTGACAACTCCGGGATACAAACCAGGATGTGATCGAAGTTAGTCAGTCACGCTATAAACTACGTCACCCACTCACCAAACAGCTACATTACTTAACACCAGGTAGACGGTATTTGTACTCGTATGCTATTCAAATGAAACGTTACGCGTAACTAAGGTTTAAACACAGATGTTTTATGACAGTTTGCAATTCAAAAGGAGCACTAAAGCGTGTAACAACATGGGCCGTCACCTACGCACGCGCACACGCGCACACACGCGCATACCCACTCACTGTTTATAAACACGTGTGCAAGGTCAATGTTGAATCATCCTACTAGCTGTTTTCCATTGCCAATATTGTATATGATGCTTGTAAGTGCAATAAAATTGTATATACAATATCGTGCTCCGCTTGTTTTTTTAAGTATTACCTGATGAATTAATATTGTTGTCGAACGTTTAAATATGTCATTAAAACATATCATTTTTACATACACGTACGTCATTTATTCCTTTCATTTCATAAGTGTTTGTTTAAAAAGTTTAACCTAACAAAAATTATAATGTAAAATTGTATTATATTTTAATCACTAATTAGTTTTGTGGGGAAATTATTTCAAAAATGTTTTATTTGAGAAATTTTGCTGAGTTAGAGGCTACATGATTTTAAATTTAAAAATAACCATTTTATCAAACAATCACGCATTTAAAGCTGCTTTCTAAATATTTTGTGGGTAATAGATGTTCAACATGAAACAATCCTGATTGAAGGTGGTTAATTACTTTACAGAGGGCTTTTGCCAACAAAGAAATATCATCAATTTAACGATCGATAAACAGAACTAGTGGAATTGGATTTAAAGTAGCTCACTTTGAGATTAACAAATATAAATAAAATTCGAGTTTTGTCTGTACATTGCTCAGAGGTATTAATGTTTTAGTTATTTTTAAGTTTCATGCGTTAGAGAAGCCGAAACAAGTCTTATCTCAATTTGTGTATGTTTGATGCTTCAGGAGGCATTTTACGCCGTCTTCTCCGAAAAAAAACGGGAAAAAAGATAACAATGAAACTTAATTCATGGATTCTCTACATTTCAGAGAAAGTTTTCAAAGCTTTAAATTGTTCGCCGCCCCTTGAAAAGTAAATCACGAGCATTTAAAAACCCACTTTTACGCGATATTAGTAGCATTTTGCTTTCAATTATCAATAAACCGCCTACTGGTAATAATCAGCTGTCTTTGTAGCTGTAAAATCAAAATTAGTTAGTTTATATTGATTGGTCTTCGATTTAAACCTATTTCGAAATCATACTATATTAAAAAGTTATTTTAACGTATAACTAATTATAATATGGTTTAATTGTCAGGCAATGCTAAATAATAAAGTATTGATTTATTTTCTTTTTACTGATTTGCTTAGGATTTCAGGTTTTCATTTTGGTATGATAATCTTTCTTCTTTCAACTGAATCCTAGATCCCGTACAAAGGACGGGCTTACTGCTAGTGAAAAATAAAATGAGAAAATATATAAAAGTGATTAGTTGAGTACTTATATAGTAAACAAAAATAGAATACTGTATTTATCAATTTCAATTGCCTAAAATCGTAAGGTGTAAAATCGTTATTCTAACACCAAAGTGTTCCAAATCGCCTTCTTTCTGCGCTATTAGTCCCCGACAAAAGGCGGGACCGTTCTTTACGACGTCCGCGCGCAAATTCCGAAGTGCAGCCAACTGTGCCCAGGGCTGCCAACTTTTTGGACTTTCCCCAATACTTTCCTTATCGCCGTCAGTCAATTCCCCTCCTAAAATCGAAGGCTGATTTATTTAACAGCCGGCCAGATGGAGATGTGTGTGATGTCGTAATGTGACGTCACTTTCGCACATACCCGTCCTCCCACACCGCAGAGCGATGGAACAGATGGTGCAAGGTCGAGGGAACTGGGTGGAGTTGGCGATCATATTGTGCAACAATCAATAAACCTTCCCATAACATACGATTACATCCTTACCATAAAGCTGTTACAAATATTTTTTCGCCGAATGTCGATCTTTTATCTTAAGATTCTACCCCCGCAAAATAATCCTGCAAACCAAAAAGACGAATTTTCTCGGAAAATGTATAATTTAACAGTGACGAATAAGTAATATTAGTACTTGAAGACCGTTTCTTATGAACGAAACTTAATCTCTGGATAAATTTTAATGATTAAGGAGCATTTCATAAGCAAAAGCATATATTTATGCTTTATGGTTTTGAGGTAAGGTACAAAACTGTTCCATACAACTGTACAATACGACTTTTGTACTGTGATCTATCGATAACATGTAATATTTAGTGCGCGTGAATATTTTCACACAAAAAAGTGTTGTATTAAAAGTGTGTATTTTATTTTTGTATTTTTATTTTAGCCTCAGCTGTAACAACTCGTGCTCGTATCAAAAACGGTCCTAGTGATGAAATATACTATTAAAACTCTATGAGATTTCATAAGTATTAAACTAAAATTGTAAGTATTTGAAATCCTGTAATTAATTGTTGAGAAGCTTCGACGGCAGCTAAAAAACAACCGTCGTCATTACACTCAGCGATATTAAAACGAGTAACGTCAAGCCCTCATCCATTATTGACAAGTCTGCATCTCATGCTTTGGCCCGTTTCCTTCTAACTTACGTAATTAATTAATTAATTTTAAACTTAACTATTATAAAAAATTTCCACGAAAATGTTTAATTTATTTGTAGAGATAATTTTGTAGACAATTTAATGTAAACAACCCCTACATTTATTGCCCCCTCTTATTTTTTACCTTTTCAAAATGACTACCTACGAGATAGGTATTTTAAGCGAAGTGTGAATGAAAAACGAGTGTTAGATGATTATGGCGCGATCTTGTAGTCTTGTTACTGACTAAGGCTGGCATGCTCCTTAGACACCACTGTTAGTTAATAGCCCAACAGAAAATGACATCTAAGGCGCCTACAGTTTAACGTGGAATCCGAACCACTTTTGCCTATAAATTAATTACGAACTGGTCTAATAACGAGCATGGTATTTGCGGAGGAGTGTAGCATTCAACAGTGCGGACATTAGTTCACACCAGGGAATATCACATCTACCGACCATCGCTCACAACTATTCACAATTCGTGACCTCCAAGTATTTGGATTACAGGACACGCCACCATCGCTACACGAGACAAAATATGCGTGCAAAACTGCCGAGTGTCAAAGTGTTGAAAAACTTTCTTACACCGAATTTCTCGCAATGCACCACCAATACTGTTGTGTGGTTTGATGACTGTGACTCATATTTAAATTTTATTACTACGATTCTTAGACAAAATGTTTTTTTCAAACCACCAATAGGTTTGAGAAAAATATAGGCATCCAGTAGAAATTCAAAATATTATATTATTTTATTATTATAATTATAATTTATTATTATTATTACAGGAAGTTGAGGAACGTAACTTTACTGCGTCTGCAGTACCTTTTAAATCTTGGATCTTGGATCCCATAATAACAAATTAAACGTAAATGAGTATCTGATAAAGTGGGGATAAAATAATACAATTTTTCTACTTTTCCTATCATGAGAAACATAATTAATTGTTCATTCCTACATATAATATGGCGGTAATTATTTTTTTCTGAAGAAAATATTTTTCTAATTTCCTACATGACCACTTCAAATTTAAAATAGCACCTCAACCCTTTATTCACAACTGTTGTGTAAATGGTTACGATGTCACAAGTTTAAAGTCTTTTAGGGTTGAAATATAATATTTCTCCACTTAGGCGGACTCTTAAGACCTTTAATGGCTTTGGTCAACTGAAGAGCCTGCAAAACCAGCACCTTTTTACACCCCTTTACCAAGAACAAAGTTATAGGCCTAAACTCAAACAATCAGTGAAGTTTGTTTTTACACACAACGTTGTAATAAGAGCCATTTAAAAGGGCCTTACAATTACTAGCAAACTATTTGATTAAAATTCTATCTTTACATGTACACACCTAATAATATTAAACATAATAAATTATTGACAAAAAGTCAGATCTACAAAAATTAATAATGACACATTCCAAAAAACGTTTATTAACATTTTAATCCCATAGATCTCTGAAAAATTTCTTTATGATCAAGGTATGTGAAAAATCATAAATTTCAAACTAATCTGATGTGCCTTAGTTAAAATGTTATGGTAATATTTTTCAGTTTTTAACATCGCTCTAACGTGACTAGAATTTCAAGACGATAGGAGTTCCCCAGACTTTTAAGATCCTTTTCTGATTTGTTCTATTAAAAATTATTTGGGCATTCAGTATGTTTAGTTTTAAGTCTCTCTAAAAATTTACTATAAGTTCAATAAGATCAATCACAGATTGAATGAAACTATTTTTAATTAACTAACAATCAGTTCCAGACACAAGACAGTCGGTTAGCAGAGTATTGCCGCTGGTGTCTAGTTCAATTACAACTCTAATCGTTTGAATATTCATGTTTCATCTAAGACCTCAAGCTACATTGAATAATTCAAATTCGTGCAGTTATCTCTCTGTCTGAATGGCCGTTTACTTGCACACTATTGTGGTTTAATCTTCTCACACAGTTTTTACTATTGAGCACTCAGGCGATCTAAATCACCCATATCACTCCAATCACTCTATATCTTATCTATCACTCAATGTAGATAAAATTTGTGATTTGTCTTTTAGCTATAGTAGAATCAACTTAGATCCATTGACGAGTAGTGAACTTAAATTTCTAGGTATCATGTTAGATAGTGACTTATCTTGGCATTCTCATGTTGAAACTGTTACTGAGAAAATGTCTAAAGGCTTTTATATTTTGAGAAGACTAAGTGTAACTGTTGATAGGAAAGTATTGCTAACTATCTATTTTGCTCAGATCCAAGACATTATGTCTTATGGTATTATTCTTTGGGGGTCAAGTAGTCATTTTAATAAAATATTTATCTTACAATTGAGAGCCATTAGTTTGCTTTGTGGTGCAGCGTATCTGGCATCATGCACCATTATTTGTTAGATTAGGTATACTCACATTTTATTCTCTTTATGTATTAAATATACTCTGGCATATCCATAGTTATTTGCGAAAATTGGGAAAATTATATCGATTCAGATGTTCACTTTTATAATACCAGAAACAAAAATACGAGTTTAATAGTTCAGTAGTATTAATATACTACTGAAAAGTTCCCAGAAAAATTTGTATCATATGTCGATTAAGCTTTACAATTCAGTACCTGCAAGATTTATGTCATCGTCCTGTAATAATTTCAAAGGTAAAATAAAAATGTATTACTCAAGGAATGATTATATAATATAGATAATATTTTATGGTTGATTGGAAATCCTATGTTGGACCTATGTGACAATTGCCAATGCATTTATAACAATGTTATAAGACAAATAAAAATTCTGATTCTGGTCTGTTCATTGTTCTCAAATTGATCATTTTTCATATTGTGTTTATAAATATTTTTTGCTTTCAAAATAATACAGTTCGTCCATGAATTAATATTATATTGAAGGATGACTTGAAATGGGATGAAGAGATGATAAATGTTTTTTAAGTTAGTAAAAATTTGTAGTACAACCCTTCCCGGGCTGCAGGCGGATATATCCGTTAGATTTTTGGGCCCAGCGGAGATACAACCGATAATATTTTTGGCCTAGCCTGGTACGTAACATATCATACACATCTAAATTATAGGTATATTGGCACATAATGAGGACTTATTTTCCTCCTGAACGCGACTTTTACACAAGCATACACTGGCTGTAGAGCTTATCTAGTTCGCCTTGGGAACTCCTCGACACTAAGCTTCATTATTTGTAGTTTTATCTCTTCGCCCTTCAGCTTACTCTTAACAACATATGATACAGCGAGTAGTAGATAGGTTTATGGTGGAATAAAGAAAAAACAATATCCTACATTATGAATAAGTTATGGTTTCGTGATTTCTTTCCCAAAATCTCGTAAATAGAGCCTATTTTACTAGTTAGCATCTATATTAAATAAATTAGTAATTATAAGTACTATAAAAACTTACTTTCTAACAAATTTGACGAAAAATTATAAATATAATTGGTCTTGTGATGTATAGAACCATATCAAAATAGCATATTCGAACAACAATTTTTTTATGCTATTCTTTTTTCCTGTGTATATGTATTTCCTGGAAATTATATCCTGCAATAAAAATATAAGTGTTCGGGGAAAGCACATTAAACATAAGACTTCTGAAAAATCATACCAAATAAATACAAAAAAATACCACGTCACATTGGCAACAGCGAAAAACCTTTATCAGCTAGAACGCTTCACAATTTAGTATTTTAAAGTTTTGCACTATCTCCAATGGTTACAGAGGTATTAAAAAGCCTAAACATAGTACGTTGTATTATAGGGCTCCAACGTGATTTTAGCTTTGAATCCCGATATGGAGGCCTCACGAGTGGAGGATAAAAAAAATTATTTTTCACTTATTAATCTATATTTTTGGATGAAACTTGGTACTTAGTTTTATGTGGTTAAGATCCGTCCATGTATTCATAAAACTTAGTTAGCTTCATGTGGTGCAGATTCATCCATTTCTGCTTAAAAATCATAGTTTATGTTTTTACCATGGCAGCAAACCTGCATACTCTTTTCTCATGTTTATCATATAGAGAATAGGCAAACCCCTTTATTTATGGACAAATGTTAGTAAAATTTTGGTATATGGTAAAAATAAAAATTATTTATGGTAAAAATGCCATTCAGTTGTCTTCACAGCAGCAAACCTGAATATTCTTTCGCATGTTAATCTTAGGGAGAATAGATTAACAAAATATCTTATTTATCAACATGTATTGATCAAACTTACCATAAATAATATAATATTGTTGCCATATTATTGATTTGAAAATTCACTGAGTACGCAGGTCTACTGGGATGGGAGTTTTTTTTAACACATTTAACATAAACTACAATGGTAGCGGCTCTGGCAACAATCACAAACACATCCATGACAGACTTGACACGATTTCACAATTTCAAGCACACATTTCATCAACCAAATACGGCACAAATATTAACGATGATGGCGACATCTATAGGTCTATTTAGTACTTTGTCGAATCGTTGCCGATTGAAATTAAATTATATACACAATATAAGGTCGGTTTTGTTACTTCTAAGCTTTTATTAATATTGTAAAAATACTCTGCGAAAAGTTCAGTGGAAATATTTAATCATATTAAATTAAATGTCATGACCGTAATTAAATATTCATACCCTTTGCTAACCTATCCCACAACATATTAATATCGAATCATATTTGGTTGTTACAAAGTTTTAATAAAAATAAAATCTGTCAAAAATATATTTAATTTAAACTAAATCAAATATATCACTTAAAACTGGTCTTTAACCTGAATGAAAATAAAGAGGTTTTTATATTATTATCACATTAAAATGTATGTATGTATTGGCTCTCCTACCAGATCCAGGTAACATATAACTATTTATGTTGCATACTCACTTATTAGCTTTGATGGTGCGACAATACGTACCTGCAAAAATAAAGACAATGTAGAAAAATAAAAATGTGTTAAAACTTATTTATACAAGTACAAACAGTAAATACAAGCTATACCAGTAAGTATCTTCACCATGCAACATTAATTATATTTATTGAAAACGACTGGCAAACGAATGACCATGTTCCATGTTACATAGCCATGTTGCTGATAAAAATACGTTCATTTCAGCAGTATTTTTTTATTTTCTAATAGGATCTTAAAAGAAACAATAAATCATTGTATAGACGGGTTTTTATGTTTAATATCTCACAAAAAATATAACTACTTTTCTTTTACATATATTTGTTTAAAGGCGATGGTTTCTTTTCAGTGTCATTTCGATCTCATTTCGTTGTTAGTTGTATAAAAACGATTGTATTTACTTCCCTGGGCGAAATAGGTGAGATCATGAATATGTCTAAAGGGAATGTTTTCAATTCTTTTAAACAGATGTCCTTATAACCATATGACATCACTAAGCACATCACGCCACTAACCAAATGACGTCAATGTTTTAAATTTTGGTCTCATATATTTCCAACACCCTCCCTCCTCCCAGAGCCAATACATATCCACGTAAAAAATGTGAATCAACATAGATCGTAAACTCTTAAAATGTAATTGAGCTTGTCCTCTTTTTGATATGAAAAAACAAATAAAAAATGTTTGTATTTACTTCAGTGTGGGATATAGGATAGATCATGAATATGTCTAAAGGGAATGTTTTCAGTTCATCTAAACAGCTGTTCTTATTCTTTTATATTAAAAATTCAATACAATAGCTCTAGTAGTTTTTATGGAAACCTGTTACATATTTTCCATGTTAAAAGTCACCCTTGCCCCCAGAGCTAAGAATATACATTTCAAATAGAAATATATACATAATAACAAGTCTAAAACAGAATCAACAGTATTTCTTTTAATTTCGGCTAAATTCTGCTAAAAATCAATTTAGTTAGTAAAAATTTAGGGTTACTATATAAATTTACTTAAGAGAAATTTATTTTCTACAGAGCTAAAGGGTTAGAAACGAATTAAAGAAACAATATAAAATCAGCTTATTACAGCTGAGTTGGCTCTAATCCTCTTTTATTTGGGTAAGTAATGGACGCGTCACTGAAGGAACCGTTCCAGAAATAGTAGCCGTTTGTCACGGAACTGTGACACCGAACAGCGCGCACGAGTAACTGATACCTAGCCCCGATGAAAGATATCCTACCCCGCAGGGATGTTGCTGATCATGATTGTTAGTTATGGGTATTTGCGTACCTTGAGCCATTTGGCTACTAACCAATGATCATGGACCATGAATCATCATACTCGAGGCTCGCCTGTTCGATGCCAGACTTGGTCACTGTCTATTCCAAGGCAAATTTAACCCTGTCAGGGAAAACAAGCGTTACTGAGGTCTCGGAGGATCTTGTTTATAAACATTAAATATATACCCATTACCTATAGAACTTTTAACATTTTTAATACTACTCCGTGATGGTGGGGCAACACAAATCGCTCTGAAACATGAATGAATGAGTATACATTTAGTTTTCAAACTCAGATTGCACAATTAAGTTAGAATATACGGTAAAGCGGTGAACAGGATCTAACAGAAGATAGAATGGTAGAAATGTTAGGAACATTTGAATTTAGGAGCTCGTGTTAGCCAGTACCTATAGTTTTAAATAAACATTTAGAAATACAAAAGTTTAACTAAATTAATAAACATTTTTAGTCTATTGTAACCCTTATTAGTTTTTAATAATTAATAATTGGTAAGGAATCTGAATCTACGAGTACAATCTGTGGGTGAGTACATACAAATAATCATTACAAACATAAATAGCTTTTTACTCCAAAAATGGAATAGTTAATACTGAGGGTGACAAATCCGTCTTTGCGCTACGAAAGAAAAATGAAATACGGAAGACGAGCGTTACAATTCTATGAATGTTGTTTTAATAAATTATTTTATATTTGTGAAATTTAAACAGGATATTGTATAGTATAAAATAATTTACTCATACAGGCGTGTTCCCTTCACCAAAAGTTTCAGGTATATAAATAAAAATCAATAACAACTTTTTCACCATACAAATTTCGCCGAGTATTTTTAATAGTTCGTCTTAAATATAAAATAGTAACATATTAGCGTTGAAATTATCTATTTTTGTTTATAAAATATTTTCTGTTGCGATTTCTAATACATTTAGTGCATACAATAATAACTATGTGGTAGCCCTTAATTACTTATTTTATAAATAAAATTGGTTTTGACAATCTACTATAAAAAATTTTATTGTATTAACTTCCCTGTGGAAAAATTATACTGAACATGTCTGGAGGAACTGTTACAAGTTCCTCCTCATACCTGTTCTCATAACCACATGACGTCACCTCCGTCACTCTTTGCGTTTCGCAAATTGCTAACACCCCCCCCCACCACCTAGATCTTGGACATAACCATGTCGAAGTATCAGAATTGTCTGTGATAAAATACAAACTATTTTAAAATACTCAATGACGAACTTTAACCTTTACAACTTGAGCAAGCTCCTATTTCTGCATTTACCACCAATCAGTATTCAAGTGGTTGGGGCGACTGGAGCTTTAGGATTATGCTGATCAAGTGATAATTGGATTCAGCACACGCCGTCCGGCAGCGAGGCTGCGGAAATGCATCTGTTGAGGAAATCCGTTGGTCTATTATCGTTATATTACAAATATAAATCATTAAAAACATTAGAAAATGGATCTGCAGCCACATTTGTGAGTAAATATATCATATTTAAAAAACTGTCCATTTTTAAGCATTACTAAAAAAACCATTACCATTTTATGTAAATATCTAATGATATGTCTAATAATAGTAATTGTCTAATCCAAGAAAATTCAGTCATAGTAGCATTACATTACATTACACAAAGGGGCGGAAAAAATTGTCATAGTAGCATCAGTTAACAAAACATTTTGGAGAGTTCCTTATGTAAATGGTTTGTATTTACTTCCCTGTGCGAAATAGGATAGATCATAGATATATATCTAAAGGGAATGTTTTCGGTTAATCGATGTTCTTATAACTAACTATGACGTCACTAACCAAATGACGTCAGTTTCAAATTGCCAAAACCCCCCACCCAGAGCTAAGACGTATCCATGTCAATTTTCAAAATTCATTTATTAAATTTTTAATCCATAATGAAACATTTTCTATAGTAAATGTATTGTTTTTCGTCGTTTATTTTATAGTTACTACTATTTTTATAACATTTTACTTACATATTCATTTTTTATTTTATTTTTCCCTCTATGGACTCTTGTGGTGAAAGATAACGAGGTACTGTAGCGGCTTCAGTTACATGGGTTATCCATATGTGACCGCCTCGCTGGTTCCGATTCAGCATCCTTACTGGACCAGGACCAGCTAACCCTGAGCTACCGTGTCAGTATACATAGTAGATCAGGATTTCTCCTTCTATTATCAACTAGTACAAAGTGACCAAATGAATCTATACCAATAAATTTAATAAAAAATAGATTACAACTTATTAAATTAGATTATTTGAAATGGCGACCATACTAAAAGGTAGGTATTTTAAGCCAAGTATGAATGAGGATTGAGTGTAAGATGATTGTGGCGCGATCTTGTAGTCTTGTTACTGACTAAGGCTGACATGTTCCTTAGACAGGACTGTTAATTAATAGCCCAACAGCCGATGGCAATTAATGGACCTACAGTTTAACGTGGAATCCGAACCACGGCATCTGAATTACGAATTGGTCTAATCATGAGGATGGTCTTTACGGATTAACGTAGTATTCAATAGTGCGGACGTTAATCCACACAAGAGAACACTACACCTACCGACCATCGCTCATAACTATCCACAATTCGTGACCTCCAAGTAGCTATATTACAGGATGTCGCCACCATCCCAGTATGTTAGAAATAGTCTGAAAAAATAGACTGTTTGAAATAGGTTGCTACTATCTGTTTACACACTCGATGTTTGTTGGTTCAATAGGTTGAGAATTTTTATGGACACCTTGAATCTGAAGCACAGATTCCGTTCATTCTGATATATTTTATGTTTAACATCAATTAATTTATTTATTTAATGGATCCATTTCACCAATTTACTAGCTACTCTATGAAATCACTGAATGTCTTAATTTACCTGATTAGATCAGTAATTAATTTATCATACTATACTGTTATAATTTATTTTTAATCTTTCGTTAAACAATCGTGCATTATTTGCTGACACCGGTTTGTATTGTATATATTATTTCTACGTCTACTATTCATAAAAGTTTAAATTGTTGTAAAAACAATAATATCAAGCATTTAAACTCACACAGCAGGAACACATAGAAGGACCTCCCTAGAGGGTTTGAGGTGGTCAGCTCCTAATATCCACAACAATTCATCATCTAGTCCGACATTATTTTCTGGCGATCTTTTACTCCAAATGTTATATTTTTCGTTGGTTTCCCACAATATTTATGTATTATTACTTATATACTTATTTTACTTGTTACGTTTATTAATGTGTTATTATTATTGTGCATGTACTATTCTATTGCTACAAACTGATTTGAAAAAGTTAAAATATTATAAAAATAAAAATAAATATTTAGAAGTGTTCTAATTCTGTAGTGCAATATCAGCACAAACAGATTTAGCATGAAATAACAATATTTATATTTATGTATATATGAATAACATTTATTCATATTTTGTAAATTTACATTTATGATAGTTAGTATCTTACCATTATATTTCGAGGGATTATTTTAAATTTTATTTTAATTCTAACTTACAGGAAATCGTAGGAAGTTTAACTATATAACGAATTTAATTCATTCCTAATCACTTTATACATAAAATAAATATTTGGGAGGATACTTATGTTAGTTTAGTTAAGTTAAAAGCTTTTGTTGAGTTTCAATATGCTTTTATCCTATCTTTATTTATTTTGAGAATAATTCATAACCTTATTAATGTTTTGAACGAGGGGCTTTTTAAAGCATTGTAAATAATTAACTATATTAATAACACACACCGATTATGTTATTGGGTGTAATTTAGAGGCAGTGGTTTGGACTCTAAGTTAAACTGTAGGTCCCTCAGCTGCCATCGGCTATTGGTCCATTAATTAACAGTATTGTCTAAGGCACATGTCAACCTTAGTCAGTAACAAGACTACAAGATCGCGCCACAATCATCATACACTTAATCCTCATTCATATTTGGCTTAAAATACCTAGCTTGTGGTATAGTCGCCATTTTAATAATCTAATGTAATCTATTATATAGAATTTAACTCATTTAAGTAATGAAATTTTCACAATTTGTTGAATTGGGTAAGGAATTATTTTTGGAAAAGAAAGGGTTGTTTCTTGCAGCAGCGCCTAGAGACGTCTACTATTGGAACTACTTGATTGATTTCAAACAAAAATTAAAATTTTCCCTAAACAGCTTTTACAAAAGTTATATTACAGAGTTTGATACATTCAAGAGCTGGCATGGGTAATATGGAGATGTGATGTAACATTGCGAAGTACAGCGACTAACTAGAGGGTTGGACTTATAACTCGACCTGGAACTGCCTTTGGTCCCGCCACGGCTGTTACCAGTTCAAACTACGGCAAAGCCACTCGCAACCACTGTTTACGGTAGTTACTTCAACCAGTTATTCTCGACTAAATTTACTTCCCCTGTAATGGGTTACCACTTATTTAACACTGTTATAGACCTTACTACATATACTATTTATTTTCCAAGATTTTGTTATAAATTAAACACAAATAGGAAACTTCTATTAAAACTTTTCAACGAAATTAAATATTAGCCCGGTGCAATTAATCAAACAAAAAATCTAAAACTAATTAATCGTTAATTGTTTAATCAATTAAACTATTTATTATCAATTTATTTCACTTTGTACAATAAAATCCCAATTGAAATTTTTTTAATGGAAGATTTGAGGCTTAGCGAAAGCTAGGCAGGTCTTGTTGCGGAATATTTTACAGACATCGGAAATAAAATATTCATGAAAACGGGTAATGCAGTAAATTCTACCTAATTCACAGTGAGGCAAAAGGACCCTCCGAATCAATCCAGGCCAGGGTCGGACCATATAATATCCTATGTTCCAAACTCAACCCCCTTCCAGTCCACTGGACAAAAAAAGGGTCTCCCCAAGGATTCCCTCGCTTTTCATTTATCCCTGCCAACTGCCAAATAAACCCCGAGATCATGCCAAGATAGAGTTCATTCTCTAGGTGGCCAGTAAACAAAACACCCACTCCCCAAAGGTCCTGGTTAAACTGTTTGTTCAGACATCAGACATCTGACATCTAGAAGCGACAAAAAGGAACCAACGTGATATAGAAGCCCATCACGCTTGACTGGCTAAAGGACTTACCAGAAATAAAACAGTTTATTTTTAATGTGCCCAGTTACGATCTTTGACACTTGCAAAAACTATTCAGAGAGCATAAAAAACATCTGTGATGATGGGTTTATTCTAATATAATTGTTTGTGATCAAAACATTTTTACTCATAGACACAACGAAAACATCATATTAGGGACCAAACGTAGCTATTTGAGAGTATATCTCATATATCTGATCAAAACGTTAAACCATCCTTGTCTGCAAACACCATCTGCGACTTAAGATCTGCACCACATTGAGCAGTGACGTCATCACGGCCGGTCTACGTCATTAGTTATACATCTCTTGCCTTTGAAGCGTCCGCTTGTAACTTAACACCGTCAAAGACCTTGTTTAAAGTTAAATAAGGTTTCGTTTTGCTAGTACAATTTACTGCTGTCCTAAACTAACAGTTCTTTGTTCTCAATCGTCTTTTAATATTAAGTTCAGAAAATTTAAGTAGGGCTTCAACAAGCTCTGTAGACCCCTAATTATTCTTGTTTAAAAAAATATATCTTGAAGTATTTCATCGTAAAATTACTATTCTTGATGTATAATTATTTTTTTCGGTTAAAATATTACTTAATACTGGGATAATCTACTCCCTAACTAACATGTTCTCCTCAGATGATTCAAACTATGAATCAACTAAACCAACTATGAATCAATGAAATAAAAATTATTGATTTTAGTGTTCCTTTTAATATGTTGTTTATGGTTTATTAAAATGCTAGAATAAAAAGCTGTTTTTAAGTGTTTACGACGAACTCGTGCTTATCTCAGTTATATTATGTTAAATCACGGTGCGATATCGTGCTGCGGAAGGTTGGGTATCCCGATGGCGTGGGGTAAACTGGCTTCCTACAGCTCGTGAGCTATGACGACTAATAAGGGGCTGGGACTTGATGACTTCAACACAGAAAACAACCACAAGCACGCCATAGGTTTACTGAGCACATCGAGGAAACAGAACACATCAGGGAACTTACAAATCCTGTTACAGTACCATTAAACAATCAGTTTTTTCATTACATTTAAGTCCTATATTTAGGTGTGTTTACAAACTTATTAAATTGAAAGTGCTCAATAATTATCTTAAATGTGTGCATGTTTAAAAGTGTAGATGGTTTAACTTGCACCCCTTCTATGGTTTTTAATGGGATTTATTTGGTGGTATAACCATAAAATTAATTCAAAATTTCATGCAAAACAGTGGAGACATTAGGTATAATCTGATTTTTTGTAACCTCTTCAAAAATAATAACATTAATAAATCTTGGAAAAAGAATTCTTCTTACAAAAAAAGTTAGTTTATTTTTTTAATCAATTTTCTCCACAACAGTACACTACCAAAATACTTCCCTCTGGGAAATAAGTTACATCATGGATATGTCTAATGGTAATGTTTTCACTTCATCTAAACAGCTGTTCTTATTCTTTTATATTGAAAATGCAATCTATAGCTCTCTGGTGGTTTCTATGGAAATCTGTTACATATTTTCCATCTTAGAAATCGCCAACATCCCCCCTACCAAAGCTAAGACAACTCTATGTCATATGTTAATGAATTTGTTTTAAGCTGGTTATAACAACGATTTTAAAAGTATATATTTTCTTTTAATGTGTAAACATCTAACATTTAAACAGACATGCGGGTGATAGCTTCTCATATGGAATCATGAGTGCTTTAAACCATGACACGACTTTTTAACTAAATCCATCATAGACTATTTGAGAAGTTCATGTTTTGGTTTATAAGGGTACACATGGAATCGAATGTATAGTACTTCCAATACAAGCACATCTCGTTAAAATTATCAATTAAATAAAAATCTAATTTATTTAAAAAAATAGCTTTTGCAAAAACTATTACGAAGCTTACAATTTACAAACAAATTCGTCCAATAAAAAAGCCGAACAAACTCTGAAGTGGGACAACTATTTAGCAGATCTCATTAGATTGTAACACGAATTCTAAATTATTGATGTTGATTAGTCAAGGGATAAATATAGCATGGTAAATCATACATTCACGTCAGCAATGCCAATAGTTGGCTGGTCAAAATCAATTACACTACATATAAAGCTGTCGTTCCAACCATGTTATGTAACGCATTTGGCATCAACAGAGACATAATCATTCCTAATCGTTCAACAATGACGTTTAATTATATTTCGTAAATTGGTAATTCTCTCTAAACTTTTGTTTAAACAAATAAATCAAAATATACTTGTTAGTGGCAAAATATTAACAGGTGTTTTGAATTTGAGGTAGAGCCAGAACCGGACAAGAGTTTTTATATATAACTCAATGTCATTTAGATCGGTCAATGTCTCCAAAAATACGAACTCACATTCATCATATTGCTCAATGTCTCCATATATACGTGTTAATAATCATCCAAATCGTCAATGACTCCAAGGATACGAACTCGTAATCATCCATATTGTTTAATGTCTCCATAGATACGAGTTAGTTATCATCCAAATCGTCAATGACTCCAAGGATTCGAACTCGTAATCAACCATATTGTTTAATGTCTCAGATACGAGTTGTTATCAAAATCGTCAATGACTCCAAGGATACGAACTCGTAATCATCCATATTGTTTAATGTCTCCATAGATACGAGTTAGTTATCATCCAAATCGTCAATGACTCCAAGGATACGAACTCGTAATCATCCATATTGTTTAATGTCTCCATAGATACGAGTTAGTTATCATCCAAATCTGTCAATGACTCCAAGGATACGAACTCGTAATCATCCATATTGTTTAATGTCTCCATAGATACGAGTTAGTTATCATCCAAATCGTCAATGACTCCAAGGATACGAACTCGTAATCATCCATATTGTTTAATGTCTCCATAGATACGAGTTAGTTATCATCCAAATCGTCAATGACTCCAAGGATACGAACTCGTAATCATCCATATTGTTTAATGTCTCCATAGATACGAGTTAGTTATCATCCAAATCTGTCAATGGCTCCAAGGAAACGTAACAGTTGGTAACTATCAAGATTGATCAATTTTTCCATGGATACGAAGTAGTCAACATCCAATTTGATTAATTTCTCCAAAAATACGTACTCGTAATTTACCATACAAACTGATCCATTGTCCAAATACTAAGTATTTGTTTTAATAAAATATCTAAACATACTTTAAACTTTTTTCAATAAATTTTGTTGATAATGCATCATTTTGAACACGGATTGAGTGTTGATAATAATTATTGTGTACTCGCGTGGTCCAATCCAAGTTGTAGAGGCTACTACTCGTTTCGTCACTAAACTACAGCGCCATACTATCTATTGGTTTATCGAAATACCAATGAAAGTAATAATTTCCCAAACCACAGAGCTTGATTTCAAAACCCGAAATACACCTGCTTCATTCTTGATATGTAGTTTCATTGCGTTGTTCTAGAGATTTGTGTTACATTAACTTCCACCCGTATTATACACTAATAAATACCCCGTCACAGTAAATCTGCGTACTCAGCGAATTTGTGAATCAGTAATATGACAATAATAATATAATTACAATAATTCGTATGACAAGTTTGATCAATATCTGTCGATAAATAGGATTTGCCTAGTCTCCTTCAGGTTAACATGGGAAAGTGTATGCAAGAGGAACTTTGAGGAACATAAGACATTTTTAACTTGAAATATTTTTATTTGACTATACCAAACCGGCCTATATCAAGTTTTATCAACATCTGTCCATAGATAAAGGAGGTTATTCATGGGAAGAGAGTATGCAGGTTAGCTGCCAGGATAAACACTTAAACTATGATTTTTAAGCAGAAGTGGATGAATCTCCACCACATGAAGCTAGCTAAGTTTTATGAAAAAATACAGTTTGATGAGTGAAATATTATTTTTAATTATCCTACAAGATTATTAACATTGGCGCTATACAACACAACGTTTAGACAACTGTTTTTAAACCTTGTAATACCTCGGTAACCATTGGAGAGAGAAAACTTAAAAATACTAAATTTTTGAACAGCTTCTAATAGTATAAAAGTGTATAACTTAATAAAGTGCTACTCGAAACCACTGAACGTGATTTACAGAACGTGTAAACAGAAAACTATTCAACTATTTTATGTATGTGAATGCACAATAAAAAAATAAGTGTGTAAATTTGCGAGAGAGTACTAATCAAAACACAAAATAGTATAATAACTAAGACACGTGCCATGTATGACGGCATTTAACTAGCGTTCTGTTCTCGAGCCCGGGCTGCGACGGTCGATTACGTAGGCACCGTAAAAGCTGTCATCAATGCCAATTAGTATTCAAGTGATTACCTAACTAGGGCTTTAACATGAGCTGAGGCGATTACTTTCACTGACGTCACTAATGGCTCGTGGCTCGTGGCTCATCGGGACCTCTAACTTAAGATTGTTTAATTCAAATATTACAATTTTAAACGGAATGATTTCTGTATTATATAACCCACTTCTGTCTTCTGGGCAAAAAACAGTTTTTTTAATATACTGTACTTGAAATATAATTATTATTAAAATTAAAATTTGTATGTTACCAATAAAAAATAAAAAAGGAAAATGTTTGTTGGTTCATCTTACTTACGTATTGTCGTGGCTCCACAAATCTCAATTGATTCTTTGCCTCATAGACCAGCCCATTCTGTCCTTAGCGAAGTTGATATCTGCACCCAAGATGCGTCCTTCGGAGACCTCCCTACACCATTTCCGGACATTTTGACCGCAGCCATATATGCGTCCTCATAAATTTTACACAGTTGTACTTTTTAGCGTGAAAAAACTGATAACTGCGCAAACTTTGTACCTGACGATGACGGCGATCTCAGACGCTGTTAGGCGTACCTGAACGTCGCAGCGAGTTCTACGAAAGAAAACTAGAGGGTGGAATTAGCACACACGAACACACGATGGTGTTGTTCCGATAATCGTGTTCGAAGAATTTATAGGTTTGGGGACCTTACTTTTCACATGGATGTCTTAGCTCTGGGGGGAGGGTGTTGACAATTTTCGAAACTAAAATTTTAAATAGTGACGTCATATGGCTATAACAACAGCTGTTTAGAGGAACTGAAAACATTCCCTTTGACATATCCTTGACCTAAACTATTTCCCACAGGGATGTAAATACAATCATTTTTACATACACCCTCGTTCTAGGAGTAAATAATACAGGTATCCAAGCCAGGGAAATTAGCGTAAGGACATCACATTTATATACCAGAAATGCATTTGAATATTGTTTTAGTGTTTCCATTTTATTTGTGATTATCATTATGCATATATTTTATGCAGATATTGAATAGTACACTTGGATTATGTACGTTTAGTGTTTACAATGTGACAGAAACATTCACAAATTAACTGAAAGGTATATAATAAGTGAACATGTGTGATGGATAGATATTGGATCAGCTCGTTAATAAAATTACTTGCCTCGATTGGTCACTCTTCAAACTGACTAACTGGATGATGTGGAGAGGGAGGGGAGTAGGGGATGGTGGGATATACTCACTTAATTAATCACCAGCCCAGCCATTGGCTGTTTGTAAATAATAATTATGACTGTAGACTTCAAATTCCCTTAGTCTCGAAATTTTCTTCACACGGAAACTACGGCTTCTCCTTGCCTCTCCAGATAACACAGTGCCCAAAAGAACAAAATTACCCTGTTACGATAGCTATTTCTATGGATAAAATGAAAATCGTTTAAAAAAATTTGCCTTCATGAATGAAACTGAAGTAAGCACGAATTAATATTTTAACTGGAGTTGGAGTTTTTATGTGTTTAACATAACTAGCGTTCTGGCCAAAGAGTGGTTGGATTAGGTATTAAGGAATTCTGTGCTTTGGAATAACTTGTTAATGAACTGAATAGGATTCACATTAGTAGGTGGTTTGATTACTGACTTTTCGGCATATTGGGTGTCCGGATGAAAGAATGAACAGATTATTGAGGATATTCAAGGCTACCATGTCTTTTGAGTCACTCTTTAGTGATAGTACTGTATTATTGAGAGTTAGGACCAAAAGGCATTTGAACTTTTAAATGTTAACAAATCCGTTTTATTAATGATACAGTTTTTTAACGTGATGTTTTCTGAAGTGTTGATGGACAAACATTCGACCCTTAGTGTTCTTACTATTTAATGTGAAACATTTTTTAGTTTTCTAGAAATGCATTTCCTAATTACGGAATCAAACCGTTTAAATTGCGTGGAAAACAATTTACCTATGACTAACATTAAAACAGCGTTGCCTGTCAAAGGGAACTCCATATTTCACACACTGTAGATATAATTGGATCAGCATAAACGTTGCAGACGTGTAAGAACATCAACAAAGACTCCATTATGACGGTGGAGCGACAGCCGCTGTCTGTCTGTCACACGGCATCTGCTCGTCATCAGTCATATGTTTGATGTCAACACTAAGCCTCCTTGTCTTTGATGCCTTGTTACTCGTCACCACGACACCACGACACCACACTGCAGGTAATGAGCTCTTACACATGGACATCTATCTCAGACGAATCGTGGTAAGCTTTAATTATATAAGTTAAACTTGATAAATGTGTTTGTTTCATTACCTATCAACTACTACCCGACTCACTAATTAGATGTCGTTATGAGGATGGAAACGAATATTAAAGAAAAAAGGTACCACAAAATTTCTGACCGGACGGTAGAGAACGTTAAAAATGTTGTAGTTCAAACAATTTTGTAGTTTCCTATGTTTTTAGAGTTGGGTCATATCAGTTGAGGCAAATTGTGAATATAAAACTACTATTATTTTACACACTTAAGGTCAGAATTCAATTATAAAAACATTTTAATTTATAAAAGTTATTAACCCCATAGATTACTGTTCTATATTGTCTTATGGTATGAAACTTCGTACCTTTATGAAAATTATTACAATATGCATTTATATATTAACCCAACCAATTGCTAAACCTATTAGGATTATATTTCAAAGTTTATATTTTTGTATTCAGATATTTAGGCTGTAAAACATTGGCATGTAATGTAATATAAGTGTTCAAGGCCTGACAATCCTGTCTCTACGTGACCTAGCTTTAACAACAAGAATCAATTGAACATATGTTTTTAAATTGGTTAATACTGAAAAAGTATATGAGATGAATAGTAATTGTTTGTTTAAATTTTCCCTTAAATGAATTCAATAATAAGGAACATAAATTAAATGAAATATTTTTCAATGTTTAAGTACGCACATTACAATGATGCACAATGTGCAAAACACCTTATTATAGGATGAAGTAAATACTCACGTCTTCCAACACTACTTCATATATTTACACGTATATTGTAATTTATATACAAAAGTTGTTAAATTGGCGATCGATTTCGTCCAGTCACACCGGACATCAGGCCCAAACGAAGACTGCATTAAACAAGATGGCGTCCCTGCTTAAATACTATTGGCTACCGGACGTTCTTTGTTTGTTGTTCTTTCTTTGTTGTTAGTGTATTAACGAAACTTTAAAACCCCATAATCTAAAACTATTTAAAATCAATATTAAAAAATAAATAAAAAACTCTTTAATATTGTCAAATTAGGCCTATGTTGAATTTTTTGGCGTGATATTTAGCTGGTAATCATTTGAATAAAAACCAGAGGTATACTAAAAACAAAAGTACTAAAAATGTTTAAGAGGTTTGTTAGATCGGTAAGTATATTTCAACAAAACCCTAGAATAATCATGAGAAACAAATAATCTACAGTTTTTCTTATTTAAACAATAGAAAGACATTTAAATTATTTTGGTCCTTCCTTTTACATTTCTCCGTGTAACCTACCAGCTATATCATACTCTCAACTAGCTGTTTCCATGTAGCTAATAACTACGACAGTCACCTTTAAGTACAAGGGTAATGAAGTAAAGAATTCAAAGTCTTACCAAAAACTTAACTAGGTTACTAACCTTATCCGTCCAAACAGTTATTATATTATGTGACTATGCGCATTTCAAAGTCAAACACTTCATCTCCAGGTCATGTCAAAATTTCGTCATAAAGAAACGTCTTATTATTTAAAACACAAAAACATAAAGTTCAAAAAAATACACAGATATTACTCTATAATATTAAAAGTTTACTACGCATACATTTAATCTTGTGCCGGCCGTAATAGACTACGACTTTTTTTATCAAATGAATAAAATAAAGTTAATACAAAACCTAAATATTTCAAAATGTCCACATAAGTATAGGAGAAGTTTATATGAAAATATCTTCGTCTCACTGTAAAACGTATGAGAGCTCAAAGAAGGGCTTTAAAATATTACAGGAGTGAATTTAAGAGTTAAGAGAGCGTCAGAAACACAATATCCAAGACCATCACTCAAACAGAGGCTCTGACGTCATGCATCTCGTGATGCACACTTCCTACAGTTAATCTTCCACCGCCATTGTCTCTTTACGTTTGCATTTTTACATGAAAAAATAGTCGATTGAAATATTAAAATTGTATGTGTCACATTATAATACATACCAACAAGAGACTTAAAAATGTTTCTTAAATCGTTTATTAAAAGATCAAAGGTATTAAAGTATCAAAGTTTAAAAATCACTATTCCTAAAAATATCAAACGCTTATGATACTAATATCAAAATATTTTTCTCTCAGCGGTTGTATGAACAATGACTTGTCCTAAAGTTCCAGATAGTTGAAAACTAGTAAAATATCGGGGAAGTTGGTTAATGAGATAAACTTGTTTTACTAGTTCTTCGTCTACATCATTTATGTAAATTAATTTTAAATTGTTTGCACCAACAATAATGGGAAGAGTTTAGGGGTTGAGTGTTCAGGGGAAAATGTTTAATTTAAAAACAAGCAACAGTTTCTCCTCCTCACGCGAACTTAAATATTTATATAATTTTACTAAAAAATATTTAAACCTAAAAATTTTAGTACTTTATTGTTTTAAAAATATGTAAAAAATGAAATTTATACATTTTATTTTCTTTGTTGGATTAAGTAACCATAAGCTGCGTACTGATTTTCATGCAAAACTATTGGGAAATGAGTAACAAAACTGTTTTTAATATTTTTTAATAACATTGGGCACTCGTAGTCCACAAACTGAGGACTACGACTGTTTACCGAGGATTGTATATTTAATTTTCATCTCCAACTGTTAGTCGTAGACTAATGTTATAATTCTAATTCGTTTATCTATTGGCCTTGTTATATAGTGAAGTGTTTTTATAAACATGTTGTTTAGCCCTAATACTTTGAAAAAATTATTTATTAACATTCATAATTCTATTATATTAAAATGTTAAGTAAAATTTGTTGTATTTTTGACATGATTATATTTGTTTTACGTCTTTACAGTCTATGCTTGTGAAGCACTTAGAGTTGTGTCAAGGAAAACAATAAAACAAAAGTTTCGTTGGCAAAGAATTGTTTCAGTCAAAGGGGTAAATTCAATCAAGCTTTAACCTTTAGGTGTGTAGTTTGTGAATCATACAATAAAATGTATTTTAAGATATTTCATCTACAATATTTTTCAATGTTAATTTTACAACGTAATGTCATTCGATTACAATATTGTATAACCCTGAAACATTATTGTTTATAATATTGCCTAACGTTTCATTGCAACAACATTCTCTTTTGCATCACTCATATCTAGCTTTCATTAATATAAAGAAAACACTCAATAAGAACAACTGTATTGGATTTCACATTAGCTAATTTTCAAATGTATTGTTAAAACAGAGATGCTTGAAATAAAAAAGATGTGTATGAGAAATGCATGTAAGGAGAAATTTGGAGAAAGTTCAAAATATTTGTTGTCAACTCAACAGGTAAATATTGAAGAAATAAAGATGAAAAGCGTACAAACAAAAGATTAATAAAAATTTATTAAAATTGTTTTGAAGATAATTTACTTTATTATAAAGGATATAGATCCTTATAATATTAAGGATCTTGAATAGTACAGGAAAGAGATTTAGAGGAAAAAGAAACCACACCTTAACCAAAAATTGATTAAGAACGCAAGTTGTATAAATAGGCACCTTAGTGCAAAAGAAAACAAAATTATAAATTAAAGCTATATTATTAGGATTTTTGTAAGCCCTTTCTTTACTAATAAGCTAAGTGGCCTAACGAGATTTAATATTAGTTACTATTGTTATTAGGAGATCCTCCTGGTTAAATTAAATCCGCATTTGAATGCTTAAAGTTAACCTTCAAGAGTGAAATAGAAATTAGTAAACATTACAACAAGGGAAATAATGGATACAGCGAAGGTGCGAGCCATTAACTAAATTGTCCAGGCGGTAATAGAGTGATCGGAATCTGCAACAGCGTAGTTTATGAGGTCAGGAGCCGACCTGTGACGTCCAACATGCTCCATGCTCCATGCTCCATGCTCCAGGATCAATACCAGTGCAGTTGTTGTTATGCATCCTAAACTGTCACTGTTACTTTACAAATCTTAGTTAACTAGATGAATCTAAAAATGTATAGTTTTTTGACAATTTAGCTACTTCAGAAATCAATTAAATATTCAACCACAGTTACTAAAAAACATTGTTAATTAACAAATCATAGTTACTTTTTGACAAGTAACTTTTGCCTAAAAATCAACGCTTACTTCATAAATGCAGTTCCTTTACAAATCATAGTTTTCTTATAAATCACAAGTACTTTACAAACCACAATTACGTAATTTATATATTTATTTATATAATTTATTTTATTCAATATAACCCTATTTTTGACGTTTTGGGATGTATATTTCGATTATTTAACGAACGAAAACAAACATAAATAAACCAAAATTGGGCTATACCAGTCCATTTCCCGCTGATCTTCGTGCTCATCATGATTAAATGTAAAATCATCGGTGAATTGACACATAATTTTTCCCTCTACAAGTTGACTTTAAAGAATTGGGCACATCTTATAATAAAAAATAGCATTTTAAAATGGGTAATTTAACATTTAAAATATTTACTGATTTAAATATACTCAATTAATTTCTTTGACAGGCCTTTTTACTGTAAGTTTAAATATTTTTACGGAGGCAGAAACAAAAATTTTGCGTTTATTTTACTTTTATTATACTACGTTTTTTAATTAAATTATATAACAGTAAACCAGAGACCAAGGCTCCAAGAAACCAAGTAAAGCGGTGTATAAGTAAGGAAGAAATTGGTATTTTGTACTCCTCTTAAGAATCGCTAACCTCAAAATTCGTTTATGGCACATTGTAAAAGCTGTTCACTATTAGTATGATATTTTAGGTTATCTTCAAAGATTTTTTTAATATCTTAAATAATGTTTTTAAAAAAATCTTCGAAGATAGTCTTAAAAATCTGAAATATAAAAACAGAAATTTAAACATTGATAACAACTTTGAATAGCCTTACATTATGTAGTCTAATTTTGTAAAGATTAAAAGGTTATCTACAGTAATATGAAACTAGTTGTTAATCACACAAAGCGAAAATGTCTTTTTGGCCCTGTTCATGTCCTTCATTTTCAATCCTTAAGGATCCCTTTTGACATGGGGTGGTTTTGGCAATATGCGCGACCAAAATTAGAAACAGTGACGTCATATGGTTAGTGACGTCATAGTTTGGTTGTAAGAACAGCTGATTAGATGAACTGGAAACATATTTCCTTCAGATATATTGATTGTCTAACCTGTTTCCCACTGGGAAGTGAATACAAACATTCTTCCGGTAGCTTTAAAATATTCCGAAGGAGGATGTGCCTAGCCCGTTCTGCTAGGGTCTCTATATCCTTCCCGAGGCCACCGGGCCTGAACGTTATGGCCGTTTGACCATAGCAAGGTAGGGAGGGGCCTAGCCTTTACTGTCCAACAGACACGCTCAATCT
Organism: Nephotettix cincticeps; assembly: GCA_023375725.1. Taxonomy (NCBI): domain Eukaryota; kingdom Metazoa; phylum Arthropoda; class Insecta; order Hemiptera; family Cicadellidae; genus Nephotettix; species Nephotettix cincticeps. The sequence continues at coordinate 36,845,618 of CM041788.1, forward strand.
TCAGGCGGGGGAGTTAGTTACTGAAATGACAACCTATCCAGGTATTTTAAGTAAAGTATGAATGACAAATGAGTTTAATATTATTGGAGCACGATCTTGTAGTCTTTTTTCTGACATGTTCCTTAATCAGAACTGTTAATAGCCCAACAGTCAATGGAATATCTAAGGGGCCTACAGTTTAATGTGAAGTCAGAACCACTGCCTCTGAATTACGAACTGGTCTAAATTTGAGGATTAGATATATATTTGCGGATGGACTTAGTATTCAATAGTGCGGACGTTAATCCACGCCGGAGAATATCCCATCCACTGACCATCGCTCACAACTATCCACAACTCGTGACCTCCAAGTAGACGGATTACAGGACACGAGCTGGCAGATCGCCGGAATGGCGGCCGAGGTTCGACCGTCCCATACATCACCGTTATAAACCTACCAGGGACCCTTCGTGAGTCTGGGAATATCACGTAAATAATATCCTCCCACCCTCGCGTAATATGCTGCTATTACTTACTGAAGCATTCCGAACATATTTATTACAGGATAAGCTCCCTTATTTAGACAAAAATTTCATATGTATGGAAAAATCATTTTAATGCTTTTACAACTATTTTAACTCATTTTAAAAATCAGAATCATTTTGGAAATATCATTAATTCCTAAGTAAACAATACCATAAAGGCAAGGCATGCAAGGCACAGACAAAACTCTAGTTTTATTTAAACGGATTATACTTCACAGATTTATTTATTTAATTAATTTTAAAAACCATTTGATAATGACACTATAAAATATAGACTTGAGCTATTATAATAAAATTGGGCTACTAATATTTTGTCTTCATGTATATTATCTTTATAATAATTTTCCATTCAAAATACTTTTTATTCTCTCATATCTTTTTTTCTTTACACGAAACGTATTTTTACTTAAAACTCAATTTAAGTTATTCATATTTAGCTATTTTATCAAAATTGGGCTTCTAAATGTTTTGCCTTTACCCATACTAGTTTTCCATTCAAAATACATGTAGCCTATTTGCATACCATGAAACGTGGTTAGACTTACGGTTATTTTATGTTTTATGTATTTTGCTGTATTATCTCAAATAAGCTTTAAATATTTTGTCTTAATGCATACTAGTTTTGCATTCGAAATACCATATAATCCAGTAGATTTCAGCTTGAACAATAGCGCCTCAGAAGTGTCACTGGGCCGTTTTTATCGGTCGATGACTAATGTGGCATCACTCCTACTTTGTCTGCCTTTGTCTTGCACAGCCCACAACTCCACCTTGGCGCTTTGGCACTTGGACCCCCGGTGCCAACTGGGCGTCACCTCATCACGGTGTGGACACTTTCAAAATATCTTCACGGAAGTTTTATAGAAAGGTAAAATATGGTAGCCTACTTCATTCGTGTAGAGCTACATAGGTTTGGATAATAAAGTCGATTCGTCTTTCGAGATGAATTCAAAGTGTCCTCCAATATTCAAGCTAGAACCCCACATAATACTAAACTTCATTAAACTTTATTATGTAATAGGTGTTTTGTACATTTTAAAACATCAGTTAAAATTACAAATAAAAATAATTAATATAGTAAAACAGGGTTATAATTGATTGTTTTTAAGTTATAATAGAATTCAACAGAAGCCATAAAGATAAAGAGGATTACAGACAATTTTGAAGTACATTCAATTAATATTATGTTGTAAAGATGTGATGTGATAATAGCAATTATCATATTATAATGATGCGACAGAGTATCAGACAGATGTGACTGAATAGCAATTGAAACAGTAACACAGAAAGCATATGTATTGGACCCGACCATAAATGTTTTGAAAAAATACAAATCCAGGTAACTACGTCAAAGCAGAAAACCAAAAAAATATATCGCCAACCGCAGATTACTATAAACGAAAGTACAAAATTAAAAGTGTAATTGCAATTGGTCTATTTATAGGTGCAATGGGAAAAATACCAAAGCCCTTCTCCGATATTTGTAAGAAATTTTATTTGAGAAAAGATACGCTGGAAAAAATCTCTGTAACAATTCTCAAACGATCAATTGGGATTCTTCAAAATCACTTGTACAAATGACATACCTTGCATCAAGAAGATGTGAATAAATCTTGAATTAAGTTTTTCTTATCTTATTTTTGTTGAGCATCATTTGTTATAGAGCAGCTTTAGATGTAAAGAATCAGTTAATTTGTTTTGTAAATAAATTATATATGTAAATATTTCACTTACTCAAGACTCCACTCCAAAATACTGTACATACCTGAAACATAAATAAATTTTATCCATTAATATGAATTGTTTCACATTTTGTCAATGTTTCACGTGAATCGAATGTATCAAAATGGAAAAGTAAGAGAGTAAGACATAGTTCGAAAAATATTTTCATATACACATCAAGAAGTTTTCTGTTCAATAAAAAAGTCTCATTTAAGGTTTAAAGACATTAAATGAATAAACTAACGATAAGATGGGAATTTTATTTCCGTCGAGTTTGCATTTACATTATGCTTTATCAGTGGATCTTTCCTAGATCACCAAAAGAGGTTTACTTTGAATTCATTGATCGTGTTTCGAAAGTCATTAAATGTGTTTTAAAACAATTTTTTCTATCTTCCCTTTGAAACTATCTAAAGCCCTTATTTTTAGTTTTCTAGCCTAATTAAAGTTTGTGTGATGCATATGATCACATAAACTTCTGTTCCGAAATCTGTTGCCTGAATTCTCAATTGAGTCGGTGAAATTTAAGGTTTGATATTTATAGAACTAAATAACTTTAAGTGAAAATTATACAATCTTAGACCAAGGAATGTGGAGAAAATGTTTTACTATACCAGAATCTCGTAATAAAACTTTTTAGTTTAAGTATAAATAAATTATTCAATTCTTCAAATAATTAAAGCTTCCAAATTTATTTACAACTACGTGTGTTATTTCAAAATGTTAAGTTAAATAACTTAATTCTCAACACTACCGTGTTTTAATAGATTAATAATGGAAATTTTTCCGACCTTTTTATTATTTACTAGTATGGTGCAAACAACTACGAACTAGATTGTTTTTAGCTTGAAAGGTCCAACAAGGTTTTCCCTTTTATCCTCTTCTATTAGTTATTTAAGTGGTTTATATTGAGAGATCACTCGAGTCGTCTATATTTTCAAGTATTCCACCTACTCACAGTTGGTTGGATCAAAGCTTCAATTAGCGACACCTGGCGGTGGGCGGCTGAAACTGAAGCTGATGACAATGACGCGAGAGTTCCCACGCTCCATGTTCAAACATCTCGGTTAAATGTCTAAAATTGACGTTGAAAATATAAATAACTTTATCAGTTCAATTTGAACCACCTACTCATTTTAAATTCATCCAAACGTGGTATCCAAAAGCATAAATTTTCTTTGTTGTAAAAAGGTAACTCAAGAAGAGAAGATGGCGGGGTAGCGGATTTAACCGATTGAATCATTTTTAATATTATCTTTTTCAATTATATGTAATTTTTTATTTTTTTAAATAAAATTTTAAAAAATCGTAATTTATTTCAGACTCATTATCATCTTTGAGAGAATTTCATTTCGTATAGTATTTGCATAAAATTTTAGAAAAGTAGCAAGCGGAAGATAATATGAATGTAAAAAAATATTTAACCAAATTGCGTTAATACACATTTTCAATTCCAGATTCGTTTTTTTACATTTACAATGTATGCTAAAAATGTATTTACATTTGAAAATAACCCGGAGAATTTTTTTTCAGTTTAATATAACAAATAATAATCTGTTGAGAAAGAGAAATACCTCATACAAGTAGTATAAAACCATATTTAAGTTAACACCGTGAATAGAAATTCGTGTGAATTTTTTAAGTAATACTAATGATTATCATAAAACGGAATTATTGATAAGGCAAACTACTGGAACAATCTGAATAGCATCACACGAATTCCGTCCAATCAGAGGGATAAGTGGCCTTGGTTCATTAAATTCACTCGACAACAACACTGTGCAAATACAATCCATAACACTTACGTATCGAGCAAACATTCAAACAAAACATTCAAACCTATCTGTTTGCAAAGCTCCTACCACGCGCTCATGTAATATAGGAATGCTAAAATGTTGAGGAATCGCATAAAGGACACTCTACTCTGCTTTTAGCTCCAGTCTATCCAATAGCGTAGGAAGTCCAGGTTTGTACACCTGTGATCCCAACGAATCTTCAGTAAAAAAGAGCTCCATATATTTATCCCAGGACGGTAATTCTAAGATAAGTTTGTGTGGTTTCTTATCTAATTAAGGTTGCGGTTTTCCCTACGGAAAATACTCCCCGGCGCTGCGAAACAGCATTGCCGTTTACTTGTATCGGTTTAATTATTTTATAAATTTACTCTGAACAGAATATCATATAGGATAGAAAATGTTACTTATACTGGCGGGAATCGTTTCAATAATACCTTTAATTCTTTGTTTGAAATTCGTTATTGGTTATGGTGGATTTATATTATTTACATTTTTATTGCAGCCATTTTCAAAATTTATGTAAAGCAAAGTCTCACGACGTTATTTGAGTTGTCTTTGAGTCTCCGTGACGAGAGGACGTGGTATGTTTATTATGTGTGTAACGGATAGTGCAAGATTTGTTTTTAAGTTTTTTGACTGCTTTAAACTTTTTTGTTTTCAGCTTTATACCGGCTTAGTCCGGATTATGTTTTAACTGTGTTATGTTTTAGATATTAGTTCGCCTGAGGATGGGATCAGATTCCAGATCTCGTAACTTCGTTAACTGTGTTTTACATGAAATCGTGACGGAAAATAGCCGCAATAAAAATCTAAATTATATAAACAATACCTTTAAGTTAGGTCTTCAAGCTATGCAGGCACGAAAGTAATCCGTAACCGCCTCAACTACAAGGTTAAGTAAGTTTAATTTTGTTTCAAAAATCGGTATATTCCTCTTAAAAATTTAAATCACCATAATATTTGGTTAATCGTCCTAGTGAAGTTAAAAATAGTTAGATTTTTCAATTGCATAAAACAAAATGGAACTTCTCAATTATTTAATTACCTAAATTCCTTGGGATTTTCCAGAAATCGATAAAAAATACTAATGCTCTGCCAATACAAAATTTAAAAAAAGCGTATCTAAAGTACTCAAAAATATGTATCTATTATAAACCATACAAAAATTTGTTGGGGTAAATTAAAAAAATATTTTTTAATTGAGTTGTTTTACACGCAATATTTTACCAATTTTTTCGTGCCTCTGTTCTTTACATGCTTTGAGTGTGAAGTATCAAACCCAGAACTGATACCAAGACTCAGAACTCAGATCCAGACAATTAATTTTCGTTGTGATTTCTCAATAAGAAAAATACCCTTAACGTATTCAAGTATGGGATCAAAATGGAATCCAATTTCGGATAGATCTTGTTAGTGATGTCAGTTAATCAATCAGACAGGGAGTAAGTGAAGTTAAGTAAGTGTCTTAAGCAGACATACGTAGGTCTCAAGTAGGATACAAATGACTGAAGTAATAGGGATGGATTATTTAAATCTCTACTCATGATTTCATGATTAGGTAATATTCCAAACCTGAAGTTTTTAATTTAGATTTGGAATAGTATCCAAAAGTGTATTTTTAAGCAGATTAAAATTAGAATTATCAAATCGTGTTCTCTAACCAAAACAAGAGTGCATTTTAATGAGGCGCTGCCACGAGTCGTGTCGAGCGATAACCTTCGCATCGTCATTAGCGGATGTTTCCATTCTAGTTATCTTTTTTTTCTTGGCGGGAAAACAAATTATTAAAGCTCATTCTGTTTAAATCCACGTTAAAAATATTCCAATAAATTTATGGTTTCTAGTTTTTAACGATACGAGATTAATGGACAAAGAAAAACATTTATTTTCTTCCACTAATCCACCTGGAATGACTACCATAGGTTAAAAAATGTAATCAAATTCCTTTGGAATCGTTTTGCTTATCATTTTTACTCAAATAAGTAGTAATAATAACCAAACGATTTTAGGAAAATCAGTCTAACGTAGTCGGATAATTATTTTATTAGATCGGTTTTCTGTAAACTTTTTCAGTAATCATAGTTTTTCACGAAGGTTAACCTTTTTTACCTATTGCCACCCACATAGGCTAACATTTTTTGCGTGAGAAGAATCAACCAAAGATAGGGATGAGTCAATACAGCATTAGGTAGACATAATTGAAAATAACTGATTGGACAACTTTAGGATAAGAAACAATGCCAGAGCCAGCAAGACGCCAATATCTAAGCTGAAAATTTAGATTGTTTAAATGCTATAACAGATTGTATAAGTACTTCCCAAAGGATAATAAAATTTTTTAAATAGAATTCACCCTACATAATATGTAAAGTTATATTTGTAATCTATGATATAATAAAGAATAGGTGGTTTCTGTATGTTTCTGTTGTGGTAAGTAAACGCGAAAAATACTAAACCGACCGGTTTGAAATTTTACACAAAGGTAAATCTTAAACTCATGTACCTCATAGACATATTAATTTCCTTATAATACCCTGGAGCCACGCTCCGTGAGCGTCCTAGTTTTCGATGTTTACATTTTATAATATAAACATATCATTACACTACATTTTGACAATTCGGGAAGTAGAAGAATGAAACTCATTTTTACAGATAAACTTTTGCCTCTGCCCTAAGATATCTGCCTCTATTACGTTAATCCTTATCCTCTCCCAACATTTGACAGGTATTACTTTGTCATATTGTAGACACTCGTGTTTTGTTATTTTGTAAACAAAAATACCATAAATTAATTGTTAAATAAATTGTTGTATATTCGTGTGAGATAATATCTCTAAGTGATGGTAGTCGTGAGTGAAATAAGCTTCAAATACGAGTAATACAAGACGTGAGTGATATAAGTGATTTACAGATATTAAGCCAGTCACTTGTTTGCACAACGTATCCACAAAACACTTAGATTAATGGTTACTTGAACGTTCGGTTATTGTAATTCACAGCTGATTTAATTTTCCAAAATATAATTTCAAACACGTTGTGAAACACAAAGCGTTTCAATTGAAAATCGATTAATTAAATTATTGAAAAACTGTTTTTCTTATATAACAAGATGGATTAAATAATTAATTATCAGAATCAATCTTTTAAACGAAAATTTAAAGCAAAATCTGTCTTGTTTTAAATAGTCTATACAATTTCAGCCAATGAAAAAAATTGTGTATGTTTGAAAAATTGACAATCCTAAACTTCTTTTATCTGCAAAGTTAATTTAGCAATGCTGAATTATTGCAACCTGATTGCAATGTGGACCGATTGGTTCATCTGATTGGATCTATCTTCAAAATTATGCTTCATCTATTGCTGTATCTAATGACCTATTACGGATAAGGTCAATTAGCTATTACGGATAGGTCATAAGGTCAACAAGGTTAATATAATAAACTTGTTTATCTATATTTATATTATAAGTTTAATAGTCTTCTCAGATTTTGATTTTTATTACAATTTCAGTAAAATTAGACTAAAGTTTTAAGTACCTTTAATCGTTAGCTGAAAATGCATTGGCGATTTAACAATTAATTGTTGTTATAATAAATAAATTTAAAATTAAATAATTCAGAATGTACATTATACATACATATAAATAAACACCTAATTACCAACAGAAAATTTTTGTTGTTATTTATATTTGGCATGGGGATTTTCTATTTGAATTCTTGTTGAAAAATAGCTAGCATTACTGGCCACACGATAGTCGTAGAATATCTTTGTACGACTATCGTGTAAAACTAATTTAATAGTGATTATCTAGGAAAAGGCATAGTTGTATGTTATACTTTATGCTCCAAACAAATAATTACAACACAACTATACCTGATGATTAACAAAAAAGTAATTAATCATCTTGTTTAATATTTTTAAATAGGCTAGATAGCAACGTAAACTAAAGATAACGTAATTATAAACCAACCATTATTTATGACCATCAAGTTGCCAGTAATGCCGTCATTAAATTAACACTGTTGTTATATGACCTAAATGAAATATTCCATGACTGATGAGGACTCTTATTGGCTAAGTCAAATGATTGATATTTCATTCTAGTAATAGCTTTAGTGAGTAATCTTAGAAAAAGGTGTCCATCAAACCACCATTCAAGTACATCTAGTATTATTTTAGATTTAACTAACAGTCCAGTTAACCCGTAGTTGCATGATTCAGTGATAAGAAACAAGATTTTTACTACCAAAAATGAAGAAAAATACTGTAACAAAATTAAACAAAATACTGTAAGCCTAAAATCTCAAACAAATAAAAAAAATAAAAATTATTCTCAACTCAATTATCTAGTATTATTTCACTATTAGATCGATTAAAAAGTGTATCATTATAACAGCTTAAATTTCTTACATGTTAAGGGAAAATTTTAGTATAATACTGTTTTGTAATAGATTGAATAGCTGGTGGTTATTTTTCTAAAATCACGTACAACAAACAGGTTCTGTAAAACTTGAAAAGACATGTTTCTAATATTGCTTAAAACTGGGTGTTGAGAGTAGACTAGCTTCGCTTGCTGCCTAGGGTCGGTAAGAGGTAAAGTTTAAGTTCCAATGGATCTTTTCGTTTTTTAACCATTCCGTTAAGTCAGCAGAGCCCAAAAGTACTACATACATTATCACCGTTTGAACAGTTCACTGCAATACAAAAAGCCTATTATTTTATCTAGGCCATAAAGACCACATCTCAAAAACATACCGTTCAACTCCTTTTGACATGGATATGTCTTAGAAAGTTTGAAACACCATATGGCTATAACGTCAGCTGTTTAGAGGAACTGAAAATATTCCTTTTGACATATCCATGATCTACCTATTTCCCACAGGAATATAAATACTTTTTTTTAGAAATAGACTGCTATTTTAATTTTTGTATTTTGTAGTGAAAGTGCGTGTGAAATACCAGACCTAAAAAAGTATCACAGTAGCAAAATATGCAAGAAGAGTTCACAGTTAAATTGTAAACCGTTCAGTCAATCGTATAACCTAAAAACAAAAAATGGAAACAAAATAAAAAAACATAAACAAATGCATGTGCTTGAATCCTCAACAATTAGTAAAGCGATCACTTGTTGAAAAGGAAATAGCTATAATGTAAACAAATGTCTAAATCCATAGTATGGGATCCCTTTTGGGCTTCTAGGGAGAACCCCAATTGATCTACAACAAAATTGATGATCCACAAAACTTATCCATGAAATTTTATCTAAGTGCGCCACTTTTCTTGGCTAATCGTCCAACGATGTTCGAGAGCATAAACTTCAAATATATATAGAAATATACCAACATCCTCTTTTATAGATATAGATGTGTCAGTTTAAAGTATAAACAATCTTCTCCAGAAGGTAGAGAATAATGAAGATAAGTTTAATTATTTAGCAGTGAATTCTCTCGTTTCCATGGAGATGCAAAGAGACGAGATGGACGACCAGTCAAACAAAATGTAAATAAAACCCATTTTGTTTTTTGGTGTATCAAAAATATCATAATTCTAAGATATGTAGAGACAACCCTTTAATTTCATGATTTTTGATTTCTGAATATTTTATACTTACGATGAAATAAAGGGGTATGAGTTCACTATGGGATGCATTTTCTACGTTTAATATCGACAATAATTTATCAATTCAAATCTCAAACAAAGGTCCAGAGACAAGTGGGTCGGATTCATTACTCGATCTGTGTTGCCATGGCAACAAGGCTGAGCTGGGTGATGTGATGTGCACGACCGTTGGTTACAATGTGCTACTGCACCTGCAATGAATTATCAACCTTACCATTATGCATCTGAACTGGGACGAGTTAAATTATTTTAAAAATAATAGAGATGACTCTGATAAAAAGGTCTAAAATTTACCTGGGACCAAACACAATTAAGTATCAACCTCTGTTTACTCCATGTGTTACATCACGCATGAAGTAACACATGAATGATGTGAAAAAACATAGAATAATGAATTACACCGTTTTTTATGAACACATATAATTTTTCAATCACACAACAAAAAACTTAAAAATTAAATTTAGGCTATATGAATTAAATTAGAGCCATATAAAAGACGTTTTTTGAAAAATTGCGAAAATGTTAATTTGTCATTTTTTGTAGTATATAGCATACAATGGTTCGATTGATTAAAACTTAAATTGATTGAAAATAAAAATACTATATTGAAACTCGTTTTTAAAATAAAATAAATATAATTCAAAATCTAATAAGGTCTAATTAGATGACAATGCAACAATGTAATGATAACTTCTTAAACTATTGATGAAATTATCCTAATAATTGCTGAGTTAAAAGCGTTTTATCCGGGGTGTCCTGATCTTCAAAATTTTAGATTTATTACCATTTATTATTTTATTTTGGAAAAACCAAGCAATGAGTTACGATTTCTTGCTGTCTCATTTGTAACAATTCATACAAAAACATCTAAAAGCTAATACATAATTTATGATTGCGGAAATGAGCATAGGTCGCCTAGATTGTTTCTTTACTTAATGTTTCATTTATAACTTGCAGAGTTTTTTGCAACTAAACAACCATAAATATCACAAGTTTTTCTCTAAATTTAAAGATAAAATGTGAAATGAAGTTTAAAAATGGCAATATTTGTATTTATTTCCCCGTGGGAAATAGGTTAGATCATGGATATGTCTAAAGGGTATGTATTCAGTTCATCTAAACAGCTGTTTTTATGTTGGGTCTTACAGATTGCTAACACCCCCCCGAGTTAAGACATATTCATGTCAAAATCTGTATGAAAAGGCTTCATGTTAACAGGGGTGTGCACTAGAGATAGAAAAGCGGTTTGCAAACTGATATTACAAAAGTAAATACCAAACTGCTGTGCTTTGTATATTTAAACATGTTTAAATATCATGTACAATTTTTTGAACACATATTACAGCAATTATCGTTTAATGGAGAAAAAATAAAAAAATTATAAAGTAAATTATATTTAATTCTTTTGTGCCATCCTCCAATAAAATCATGACATAAACTCTTTTGGTCTAACCTAAAAAAGAAATAGGAATACAAATACGTACTAATGATATTTTAATACAACAAAATTCCAGTATGTGAGTATTTAACAATAATTATTCAGACCTCGACTTATTAGCTCTCAACTACCAATCGATGGATTTAGTATGGTAAAACGTAAACAGAATGTCCTTAAACAAATTCTACGGATAAAATATCGTCCATAACATTTACTGTGGCTCTAAGGTATTAATTAAATATTCTGGTTTCAGTAAATAAACCTTTGTAGAATGATTATAAAAATAATAATTTCTCAAATTTAGGCCTATAATCACATTCCGTTGCGTAAGTGGACTTTATTCCTAAATCAAATAAAAATATATAATTGAAATTATGCATTATTATCACGAGAACAAGGTGAACAAATTAAGTAGTCAAACTTAACCACAAATTTACAATTATTTAAGGAGATTATATTTATATTTTCAGATCTATTTTTACTTTTATTTTATAAGATATAGTATTAATATAATATCAAACTAATAAAAAATAATTTTCTTTTCTTTATTTCTATTTTCTGTAAAATATTTTTTAGATAAATTTAATTAAAATAATATATCTATTAATGATTAGATATTTTAAAATAAAAAAATAAATAAAAAATATAAATTTTTATAAAATACATATATTCAATACTAAAAAAAAAATTAAAAAAAAAGGTAAAATTATTTTTATTAAAAAAAAAAATCTATATTTTTATAACAAAATTGAGAAATTAAAAAAGCTAAAAACAAAACAAATTATATTTTTTATTTGTAGGACAAATTGAAAAAATAAATTTATTTGATAAACACATCATAAAATTATCTCAAGAATATAAAAAAATCATTCCCTTTATATTTTATAAATTTAGAAAAAAATGACAAAAAAAAAAAAATTTTCTTGGATATATCAATATTTAAGTTTCAAAAATTTTTATTTAAAACATTTATAAATTTAGATAGAGAAAATATAACGTGGTATAATTTCAATAGGAAAAAGTATTTTCCAGATGGCTAATATTTGTTATCAAGTGTAGAGCCAATATATTTTCAAACTGGAATGCAAGAAAATAATCTAGTCAACTTCTGTGTATACATATTAATTAATTATCGTAATTCCTTGGTAACAGTAGATGGAAAACAGTTTTCTCTAATATGGATTCCCTACTCAGATCAAATATATTGTCTTTTTTTCATTTAAATAAAAATCTAAAAAAAAATATAGAAGAAAATGGGGTTTATGGACTTTAAAAAGCTATAACCTAAAATGAAAACATTTTTTTATATTAAACTCAATATTCAGACCACCAATTGCAAAGGGATTGCTATCCGACAGTAATATCATTATTAAGAACTAAAAAAAGTTGTCAATTTATATGACATCACTCGTTGAAAATTTCATGTTACAAAGGTACACTCAGCTTTCAATATACAGACTTCAATTAATTTATTTTTTAAAGTCAGTGTGAAACTACATTAAATTTATAAACATTTTTAAAATAGAAAATTAAAAATTAATCGTTTTTTTATTGTTACAATAAAAATATATAAAATAATTATCAAGTAAAATTAAAATCTAGATCGACATTGATCAGCAATTAATTAAAATAAAACTGATTTTTTTATTTATTATTCACATGCTCTTTAAATTACTTTAATCGTTTTAAGCAGTAAATTATTTGTATTTTTTATATTAAAACATAAATATTTCAAACACTTTTAAAAACTAACTTATTTTTGTACATTCTTTTTAAATAGAAATATTTTTTTATCCTTAAAAATACTAATTTTTTTCGATATTATTGCTTTTATCTTAATATAATATAATTATCGTATTTAAAATAGTTTTTTTAAACTTTCAAAATTACAGAAATTCATATTCATCGAAATTGTTCTTATTAATTCTTTTATGATTGATTAAATTATGTTGGTTTTAATATTTTGAAACTACTACCTCACAAACAAGACAAGATGGAAATAAGGTCCTATTTAAATGATTAAATCACCTTAAAACGTTTTACGATATAATTTTGAACAGAATTAGCATTAGACTACCTAATAAGTACATATTTATGAAAAGTAATTTTTGACCAGCAAAAACAAAGTAAAAGAAACATTTTCTATCCTCAACATGATTAACTGGTCAGGAATGCATGTTTCATAGTAGAAATTTACTTAAATATTGCAGAAAATAAAAAATTAAATTTTTTTAGATACCGTAATTATATTACGCTAGGTTACTTTGACCGACCAACTGAATTATTTCACTGACATTGACTAGAATGGAAAATTCTCAAGATCAAAACACCTTATTTATACCTAAAATGACGATGTTTAATTTTATCAGAAAATGTATAAAAACTTTAAATTTTTTATTTTTTTATTCCCAATTTGTACGAAAACGGACTTTTTAACACGTTTTTTAACAATTAGTTTTTTTAGTTTTTTAAGAAGTTACGAAAGAAAAAAATGGAGCGATCGTAAAATATGTAATTTCTTAAATAATATTACACGGAGTTATGCGCTAAATTACCTATGAGATGATTAAATAATTCTTATGCGTTTTTCTTACGATCTCAAGACGCTAATTTATCTATACCACCATTGAAAGCTTCCTCATTAATCTTTTTCGAGTATTTTACTTACTAAAGTAATAGTATTCCCAGCCAACCCATTTAGACTAATTTTATTTTAAAACCTTAGGAGATTATGTAACAATGAAAGAATATTACAAAGTATTTGTGCTTCAACTTTACGTTTGAAGGTTGTTGTTTACGAATACAACATTATCTAGGACCGACGCATCTTACATTAACCACTTCTTAAAATATATAATTTAAAATAAAATCCAAAACATTTTAAAATTAACTATCGTTAATGATGCACAGAATTACTCTTAATCGAGACTCAAAGTATATCTATATTCACTATTCAAAACATTCCAAAATGGCCGGGTAACTTAAAAAATTAACGTATACGTAACAAATGCAAGAATCACCGGTTCGATTCCGGACAAACTCAAAGAGTTACTTAACTATTAGAAATACCACATAGACGTTGAGTAGGGGCAAACGTTGAAAGTAACATAACAATTAAAAGTGCAACTTTCAATACGCGAATTGTAGAAAAAAACTTGTAGGAGTGCTAAAATTAAAGAAATTAAACCCCTTCGTAGCATTAAACCTAATCCGGCCACATTAGGATGGTATAATGGAAGTCCAAATGTGTCAAAGACACAAATAGTAGTCACAACTTCAGTAGTTCACCGCCACGCGCGCTGCTTGATCCCGCTGGGGAAATGTGGGCTATTTGTGGGGATATTTTTGTTGGAGACGAAGTGAGTGAATTACTATATAGTTTCTTCAAGTTTAATAAAAGTCAAAAACAGGACAATATCGGAACATAATTATGTTTTGTGTATCGCTGAGTATTCTGTGTATACATTATAATAAATTGTGTATTTATTTTAATACACAGTTTATTAAATTTATCCCTTTAAATCGATTTACCTATTAAAACTTATAAATTTTAATCATTTGTGTGACAGTTTGTTTTTTATGGCATTGGTTATTGAGTTTAATCATTTATATTAACTTATTGAGATTCTTTCCAACGTGTTTTTTAACTAAACAACGGTTATGGAGGTAATGAAACAACCTGAATGTGACTAATTTCTAAATCTGAGTTTAAATAGTTTTACGCCGAAGAAAATAACCCACGAATAATTTATCCGATAACTTTTTTAGCCTAATACACACTCAAATACACCGCAGAATTATAAATGTAAATTACGTTATGTAAGATTAAGATAGGTTAAAAATTCATTAACTAAGTTAAGTATAAATTGTACAGGTTTTTAAACAATTCTAATGTAGATGCTAAACTTGAAATAAACTTAACATATCAATTCAAGTTTACCTAATTGGGTGCCTGTAATTGATTTTAGGTTTTAATTATATATGGATTACACATAATTACGATAGGATACGTGAGCCTGCATATACTTTGATTGTTGTAGAAGGATTATAAGTAACACGTTTTCCTAAATTTAATAACATTTTTACTGTAGCCTCAACTGTATAATCACCACGGGCTTAAAGATCTGTGCGGCCATTAAAAATCCCACCAGCCTCCACCCACCCACCCACCCAAGCATCTTTAAACTTTAACTAAGAGAGTCAAAAAGGCTTCTAGTTGTTCTTTTATTTAAATATAATAGTTCTTTAAAAAATAAGTTAATTGTACATTAAGTTATGTAATTACTATTGTTTAAAAAGAAAATACATTAAGACAATTTAAACAAAGTATATGTTAAATATTAAATTGCTTTACGTTTAACAATGAGAAAATTAAAAATTCTAATTATGTTTACTAATATTAAATTTGATAATTTTTTAAAAATATACATCATTTAATGATAAGTAAATAATACATAATTAATAATTTAAACATAATATATTTAAAAATTTCTTTGAACTGAATTATTGTACATTTACAATTTTGTATTTTTTAGGTATTTAAATATTAAACATGTTAAATTCACATGTAAAGATTTTTTAAGGTGTGGCACATTTAATAAATTTTGTGAAAAATCATGGTTTCGTATGCGGCATTAAAAAACATCCACACCACCCACATAAAAATACAAAAAACATTTTTTATTTAAATATTAATTAAATGAGGGAGTGAATACAGATAATGAATTTACTTTATTGCTAGCAGTAAGCCCGTCCACGGTACTAGTAATGTGACTCAATGTTTAGAGGCGAGATAATTATGTACTTATCCCCATGACAAAATATTAACCTGAAATTTAAAAAAAATTAATAAAAATAAAACTCAGCTTAATTGTTTGGTATAAGTTTCTAAATTAAATTTAATTACAAAAATTTGTTACACAATCAAAATGCTATGTTATATTTAGATAGTAATATATATAGTATACAGGTTGAAAATTAAGTCTTAGGACGACTTCATAAGTTTAAAACCAAAAAAGATATCACAACCACATTTGGCATATCATTACTGGTATTAGTAAGCTAATTTATTGCATACTAGAGATCGGATGTCACCTGTAGGTTTTAAGTTGAGAAAAGGTAAGGTAAGGTGTAGGTTGAGTTTAAGGTAAGGATAGGTTTTTATGTAAATCAAATTGAAGGTCTTGGTGAACCTAAAACAGTTTAAATAATCAACCCCAACCTCTTAGTATACCATTTATTTTTTATATCGACTGGAAGTTTGAGTTTCGGTGCAGGCGTTGTATAACAATTAAAAGACCTACAACAATGTGATACTAGGTTTTGTTTATACTGCCACTTAAGAATTTCCTAAAACTCCTAATAGGAACTACTTATAAGGAGATGACAAACACTTTTTTATTATTACAGAAAGGCAGATTACTTGATTAATTAAGACTACCATTCCGGATTTTGAGGGGTTAAACATAAAAATGACCGGAAGTAGCATAATTCAAAGCAGTATATGGATAACATTCTAATTTATTTATATAGAACATTCCAAGTAAACGAATATAATTTATTTTAAAGACATTATTGCAATGATAACATTGCGTCGTGTGGAAGGCGTGTTTGTGAGTGAATGTAGTGGTCGAGCGACACATCAGCTCTGATCATCAATCTAGTGGAGCGATGTCCAGTTCAAATTAGCTGATCAATTACATTACCTTGCACAGTGCATTCACTCACTTGTAATTAGTAATCAATCAAATCAGTCCTTTAATATAATTACACACGTTTGATTTGTAAACTATTTCAATAAGCTGATACAAATTTATCAATACATAAATTTAACATGTGCCGATTTTGTGACTGACCTGCCGAATCGACCAACACTGTATTATTTCGCAGCTGATTTCCTTTCAAGATCGATGTTTTGTAGTGTTAATGTTTAAAATTATGTATGAAATTAAAAAAATATTACGTAATATTTGGTAATAAAAATGTTACTTCTTTAAAGAATAAACATGTCGTTAAAATTTATTTTTATAAATTATGTATTATTATATGTATGTGTTTGTAGCACGATAACTCTCGTAAAAAGGTCCGACAACAATTTTAGAGACGTGTATTCCTACAAATCTTACGTTCGTAAAACATATCGTCAATGGGAACTAGTTTTTTGTACAAACACTTTTTTTTTTTCACATGTAATTTTTAAAATTTCTAATTTATATTTAATTGGAATCAGCTTAAAAAACTACACATAAGTTCCTTAAAGTTTTTCTCTATCTTCAACGGTTACCGAGATATAAAAAAATCTAAACACAGTACATTGTATTTTGAGGCTCCAATGTTAATCTTATGGAGGATTAGGAAAAATTAATTTTTCACTTATTATCTAATATTTTTGGATGAAACTTGATATTTAGCTTCATGTGGTTGAGATCCATACATTTGTGCTAAAAAATCTTAGTTTATGTGTTTATCATGGCAGCAAACCTGCATACTCTTTTCCCATGTTAATCATATGGAGATTAGGCAAACTCCTTTATTTATGGACAGATGTTGATAAAAGTTGTATAAATTTAAAAAATAAATGTTTGATGTATAAAATATCAGTACACACAGCAAATTTCATTTCCATTTTAATTTTATGGAGCTGAATTTCTCTTGTTTTCAGCTGATTTTCCTGTTTTTTTTTTGTGTGTGTTAATGTTTAAAATTATCTATTTTTTTATTCGTATATTTGAAATAAATTCTACAACGTCTTACGTGCAAATAAATGTGACAACAAAATTAAGTCGACCACGGAAACTTGACGGTGAATAACACACCTTTTTTGGACTGCTAAATGCGTATAAAAACTTTTACTACAAGCCAAAATTGAAGCTGAAAGCTGAAGAGCAAATTAAAACCATGTGAAAATAAACTTAAACATATAAAAGTCCAACTCCCAAATCATTTTGGCACATAGAATGGAAAAAGTGTAAGCAAAATGAATTAACTTTGGTAAAACTAAAAGTCGTCGTACTGTAATTTCAATTATGCATTATAAGGTGAGTTATTACATATAAACTTATTTTAATATTTATTTATCATCATATTTATAATTTTAAAAACCATATAAAGCACAATAGATTCGAATGATTATTGTGGTAAATAACTATTACATTTTACACCGATATGATAACCCTTTCACCATTACGTCAATATTGCAGTCTAAACAGTTTAAATTAAAATATTACCCATTACGATTTTAAACATGATTAAAATATTAAAACTATGAAAAATGCAAATCTCATCATTTGATTTCTTCTTTAATTTTTTTAACTCATAAAATGATCATTTACGTGTTAAATGACTAACTCCATCTACAACATATATAATGATTAAAATTTCTGGTAGTTTAAACTTTGATATTAATTATTATAAAACGTACTTAAGTTTTAATTTATTTTCCAAAGTCACAACCAATCATTGTTTTGAATCTAGCAACGGATAACTTGTCCAGTTCTATTTATTTTACTATCACACAAAATCAATTCCAACCAAATGGAACCGCTTGCGGCTGTTTAGTTTCAATGTGGTTGAAGAGCATTTCGAACTTATCATTGAAACAACACAATGACGCTTTGGTTTGATTGGTTCAACTTTCATTCGTTGTTTTCATTATATACCTCTCCTATAAGTTAATGAGTTTTTTTTAATAATATAGAATACTTATTTGGGGCAGTAACAGGTAATAATTGTATACCTTGATCAATTGACATAACTTTGAACGACTAAGTTGTCGTTCCAGAATTCTAGATGAAAATATTGGTATAAGAAATTGATAAACAAACTGCAACCAAGTGGAATATTGGACGGTTCAATCAGATTTCAACTTGGACTTGGAACAATATTACATAATATTTTCTCCTTATTTTTATGAGATGAGGTGGCTTAGTTACTTGCTTTTACTCCATGCAGTCAAAAACTTATAAAACCACCTCTATTGACCAGGTTGGCTTTATTATAAGATACAGATTTTCCATTGTATATTATTCGGAAGTGAAATAAAAGTTATTATAGGAGAACATTTTTTGGTAAAAGAAGATTTTTCGGTGAGAGAAGGTGTTTTTTGGTAAAATTAACTGAGCATCAATCACCTACATAAACTAATATAATATAAATTCGCACTTTTAATTGTGGTTTGGAGCAAAAAAATCAATAAGGTATAAAACCCTAAGTTTATTAATTTGGCTCTTTTAAATTATTGTTGTATATTTTACAGAGGTTAGTCAGTCATTACAGATTTTGAACTCAATTAAGTGTAAACAAAGTTAAATTGCTATTAGTGACTTATTTAACTGATGTACGCTTATCCATTTCCAATATAAATTTCATTATTTTCAGGATTTTTACAAAATTGTTTGTATAAAAGATTTTTTCCACGATCAAGAAATTAATTTCATTCTAACGGAATGAAATATGAATCACATAACATTTGGGAAACACTAATTTTTAATTCAAAACTTTAAATATTTAATGGTGGTCTAAGTATAAAACAATAACGTTACATTTTACGAACCCAAGTGCTTTTTACAATGTTAAACTAATTAGGATAAAACGAGTTTCAGCCAGTTCAAGTAGGCCGACATGGAGATAATGAAGGTCGCAATCAGTGCGCGAGTGGTTCATTAAATTTGGGCTGCAACAGTGTAAACGTATCCATGATAATAGTCAACAGCAAACGTCATCAAAGAGCAGTTGGTGTTCTCGGTCATCAGCATTTTATCTGTTATATGTATTACGTCATGGCTGTCATTGCATTTATATGTATTTAAAGTGGTCAACCATTAACACCATCTATATTCAATGAGATCAACCATTAGCAACGTATGTACTCTAGAGGCTTAAGCACTTCTATTCTATGTAATCAATCAACCATATTAAGCACTTAAGAGTGGTTCTTGTGAGGGCACCACTGCCTTCTCTATTCTATGTAATCAATCAACCATAAGTTTAAGTGGTTCTATTTCGATGTTCCCAACCATCAGCACCCTTTATTTCGGTGTTCTCAACCATCAGCACCCTGTATTTCGATGTTCTCAACCATCAGCACCCTATATTACGATGTTCTCAACCATCAGCACCCTATATTTAGATGTTCTCAACCATCAGCACCCTTTATTTCGACAGCAGTACCTTCTATTTCAATGTGCTTAACCATAATTAACCTCTATTTCTATACCCTCAACCATCAAACCCCTGTATTTTGGTGTTATCAGCCATCAGCATCGTCTATTTCGACGTGTTAGACCATCAAAACTCTTTGTTTCGATGTGCTTAACCACAAGTGCCTTCTACTTCGATATTACCCACCATCAGAATCCTTCAATTTTAAAGTATTCAACCATAATTACCCTCTATTTTGATATGATCAAACATTATGGTCTTCTAATCTCTCACCATGCAAATGCGCCACAATTCCGGCTATCGTGTTTCGTGGATACATAATTGCATTGCAATAGGATGATAACCTCTGGTTGGTTATAGATCATCGGTTTTATCTCAAGCTGACCCTATGACCTAATTGATTTTAATACAAGGCTTTGTTTTGGAACGAAAATTCCATCTTCATTCTTATGGCTGAGATATTACAAATGGTTATTAGAAGCACACTAGTGATTGTGGTGATACATATAATTTTTAACTCTCTTTTTGAAAATAATAAAAACTAATAAAACTAGATTTTCCTGCACAATCCACAGGCTTGGATTTACTATTTTTTTTTTAATTCAGGACAATGTGCAAGACAATTCATTAGTACTTGTAAATTTTTTACTTGTACCTTGTTAAAAATTACTAATATTATTAGTAAAATTGTGCAAGAGGCCCTTTGTGTGACATTTTAGTAAATTAACCAGTAAACTTATAAGCACAACTAATTAGCTATTCTTAATACTATGTTTCTTTCTTGTACTTTGTTCCATGAATACATTAATTTCAAATTTTAGTGTTTATATAGCATATACATGCATAGTAAATTTCTTCTACACTTCCATGTTTAATGAACGCTATTCATTTCTATATTCATATTGAATGAACCATCACACCGTTGCGTTTGCCAACATGTTATCCCAAGCTCCATGTTCTATTCCACATTGGCTCGTATCCAAACAGTATTTCAAATTCCTTTATAATCCCAGTATTCAAAAGAGGGTTTTTTCATTTCAAATTTTCATCAAATATGAAACAATGACAAACAAACCCTTTTTCAATACCTACGAGCTGTGCGAAAACAATGAGAAACATGTGTTGGGAATATGCGTTTGATTTTTATCGAAAATATATATCTGCTCCATATTATTTTTACGAAATATATTATAAGGTTAATAGTTCAATAGTTTTCACTCTGTCTAGGTGTTAAAATAGTGGTTAAAACTGCCGCTAGGATTTTAGTCATTTCTGTCAAAGAAGTACCCAACGTGTCTGTGTTTTAACTACACTATGTATGGTGTAGGTGTTGTTACAAACACAAACTGGTTTGAAAATTTCAACACGACAGTAATTAACAACAAACGCCTAATGAATTTTAAAATTTCTGTATTTATGATTTGTCCGTGTAGCAAATTTCATTTAGGATAATAGATCAATTCCCATGGTAGCCAAGAATGGGACGGTGGCGACGTCCTGTAATCTAGCTACTTGGAGGTTACGAATTGTGGATAGTTATGAGAGATGGTCGGTGGATGTGGTGTTCTCTTGTGTGGATTAACGTCCGCACTATTGAATACTACGTTAATCGGCAAAACCTATCCTCATAATTAGACCAATTCGTAATTCAGAGGCCGTGCGTGGTTCGAATTCCACGTTAAACTGTAGGTCCATTAGTTGCCATCGGCTGTTGGGCTATTAATTAACAGTCCTGTCTAAGGAACATGTCAGCCTTAGTCAGTAACAAGACTACAAGATCGCGCCACAATCATCCTACACTCAATCCTCATTCATACTTGGCTTAAAATACCTTCATTGTAGTATGGTTACCATTTTAATGATCTAATCTAATCTAATAAGTGAATTAAGAAAGTGGTTGACTTGGAAGAATGGCCAAGACTCATACAAGCAAGTGCTGCCAACCACCGTTGATGAAACGCGATAATTTGCAAGGCATTTCCTGTAGGACGAACTTCCTGTTTCTATTGTTGTGTTCCTTACGATGCCACAGAGCCACAGGGCACAGTGCAGGAGGGGCAGCCATGAAGCCATGCAGTCATGCAAGTGAGTTTCTCTCCACAGAGGTGAGAGAGGGCGTTGGCTGGCTGGTGTTTTGTCCAGCAGCGGCCAACGCCATGATCCTGCGTCACCGGAACTAGCGGGTTCGCACAGCATCACTTCCGCCAGCTGATGTACTTGTAGAGTGTGGCTATTACAAAACTGTAGGGAACAGCCTAACTAGCTTCATGAATGCAATAATACAACTAATTTACCACATTGTTTGTTTGAAGTTCATTGTTGGTAATTGTGGGATTATATTATTTAAATTTTTATTGTGGACATTTTATTTCTATCACGATTAGTAAAATAAAGTATCATGGCGATTTGGGATCTGGAATCAGACGCCATTCTAAGTTGAACTGGAACCTGAAGAGAAACGTTTTGTTAATTGTGGTGTAAAATGTCGGCAATAGAATTTAAATAACTAAGTTATACTATTTAACAGTCCGGTTAGTCTTAAATAACGAGTTTGTACGATATGGTACACTAATAATACAAAAAACATGAACAATGTCCGACATAATAATGATTAAAAAAGTGCCGTATCTGTAAATCAAGAAGCGCGAGCTTATCGAACATCAACAATTATTGATTTGCTCAATATCCTGATATCGTAACCTACTATCACAGAGTTTATCGACTAATAACTATCCGTGTTACATCAATAGAAAATACTCGTACAAGCAACGCTGCAGTATATTTAATCGGATGGGTTTAGCACGTCCATGACTGACTGACATGATTTTCGAGTAGCCTAACCCCAAAACTATACCCAAAAAATAATAGTTCGAAAAAGTTTTCTTTAGTCTAATAGAAAATTATAGGTAAACCGTTTTTAATTATCTTATCATGTGCAGGTAAATTTGAAGGGGTTTTCCATTTTCAGTGTTATGCATGAATAAACTGCAGAAAATGGAAACACATTTCGAGTACAAAATATGTAGTTATTACCATATGTATGTATGTATCGAATGTATATTAGTCGTTTTAAAAATAAACAATGTCCTACTGTTATTAGGACATAAATAAACATGACATGTAAATATTATTGTTTGAATGACAATGATCCGTTTTTATACATCACATCCAAGGCTAGTTAATTCAGAATGGAGCAGAGTCCTTTGAAATCTTTTGGGGGTTGTCATTAACTGATTAAGAAATTATTCAACATTACAGTATATTCCTTTATCATACATTATTTTTCCATTCCCTACAAGTGTAAATAAAAATACGTCATATGTATAGTTAACTGAGTGTATTAATTACATATATTTAATTTTTTTTAACACTTAATTAGTTTAAAGACCCAGAGAACACTCATAAACTCAACAGTAAAGAGGACCTTGTGGTTATTTGTACCTTGAACTTAAAAAATATCCAGCATTTTTCAACTCCCCCAACCATATTATCACACTTATCCATCTCAATTTTCACTTCAAAAGCTTTCTCAGCGTATTCTTTAAAACTAAACTTTGAAACAATAACTAATTTGGGAGCATGGAACAGATTTAAGTACTTATTGTCGATAAGCATTAACTAATGGAATGAGACCTAAGTTGCTCCATGGTGCAAAACAAGAAAGCGATAATTCAACAACAAATTGGGCCGAACAACTACTTTAACTAATTAACGAGAAGACTTTGTAAAGGCGACGCGATAAATTGCTTCTTTACTCGGATAAGTTCTAGTCAGCAGGTAACTAACTAATTAAACTTTCCCGATCAGGGAATTATGATAACAAGCGAGATCGTTTTCATCAACAATCAGCTGATGTTGTAATTTGTTCAATAAATATAATGGTTCTCGCTTGCAGCTGCGTTCCGTGTCTTGTATCTCTCCGTAGAGTTGGTGATTTGCTGCTTGGAGGGATAATAAGGCCAGTTGAGATCCAGGCCAGCTTTGCTGAATTATCAGCTGACTAACATTGGCCAAATTACCGTTTGTGAACATTTAATTATAGTCTGGAGTTATTTAAATTAATATAACCAACTACTATAGGCCTACATCTGATTGTTATCAAGTATGGTATTTCGTTTCAAACTTAATGTTTAATGGCCACCTTTCGTAACCGCTTTTATTCTACAATACTGTATAGCTAGTGGCTCTTTAATTACGAGGTAACTAAAGTAAAAAGTGACGGGAATTACTAGTTTGCCTAGATCTTCTTGTGTCTCATTTATAGCTTTTTCTTTGCTACTAGTAGTTGTTTGAAAATTTTCTTCGTTAGTCTATTATCCTCCAAGCTGTAAGGTGTCCATGTAGTTTTTATATTCTTATCTGGAAGTGTAACGTAATAGTATTTATATGTTTATAAAGTTATTGGTATTTTCGTCCAAATTACATCCCTGTTCAGTGCTCCATATAGTTTTATTATAATTTTTCTTGTTTCTCAAGATTCATAATTTCTTCCTCCCTTTTACGTCGTTTCTACTGCATGGCTCTGGTATTTTTACCCTGTTAAAATTTCCTAATTTTGTATTTAGTGGTATATTTGATTTGTTTTAGTGATTCAATGTTAATTAGTAGGCCCTTTGTACCTAGTTTGAATGTTAATATGTTGGAAGGTTATTATATTTTAGAGTTAAAATAAATCGGGATTGCTGTAGCACATGGGACTATTACATCACTATGAGCTAACCTCCTGGGTTAACTAATGGCGGGTAAAAGTCACAGCTGCAATCAGCTGTTGGCGGGAAGTGTGCGAGCAGCGCGCCTGTGAACGATCCCACGAACTACTCGTCTTGTCGCCGGCTCCAGCGTTCCAGTCCACTTTCCCTTCCTCTGAACCACTTTCGTTCGATTCCCGCAATTATCTCTTCACTTTCAGGCTCCGGAGACACTTCTTGCAGCCGCAATCGTTGATGCAAACAGCGACAACGGCCGCTTGATCGCGTTACTTTCCTGTGTTTGCGTCGGGTAAACGGTAGACTGGGGAAGAAAGCGAGTTATGTAAATGGCATAGTTGAATTTTATGGATACTTTCTACACTTAGGCGTGGTTTACGGGCTCTGTGTGTGTGAAATGTATGCAAAACCAAGACCAGCTGACGACAGCTGACTTTACAACACACACTAACGTTGGTGGTCTCCACGTTGTAGATGTCCATTGTTCCTTTGCTGTAGAGCGAGGATTTTCTAACGGTAGCCTATATCGTGGTTCTTTCCGATCTATCATGTCATATGTAATTGCAGTTTGGGTGATACCGCTCATGCTAGTTTTCCGTTATCCGCTTCTTGTGAAGTGAGTTTCCAGTGATTAAAATTGTAAGCCTTTCATCATTTCAAGTCATAAACACCTCAAGTCATTCCGTTTTTGTTTCCTACAAACCATAGGAGAGAGTCGTCTACACCCGGCAGAATTCATTCCGGCTTTTTACCATAAAATATTAATTATATCTTTATAGAAATAAAAAACTGAACAAATTGTACAACATAAACGATTTGACATTTTCTCTAAGAAAAAAACAGTTCAACACTGATTTGTTCCTTTTGTTAAAATAAAGAGGTACTTGTTCAAATTAAATTTAAGTGACTTGTTACCTAATTTGTACATAACAATCTGTATTATACAATATTGTTTTTCACTACTGAGATATACAATAATTGTAACATTTCATCCATTCAGAAATAAATGACTACGTGTATAAATATGGCTACGATTTTTGAAAATTTTTTATGGAGTTAATTGTCTGTAAGGAATGTCATAAACATAAGCATGACTATGACTTTGCTCAGTTGCATAAGCATACATGTCATAAGTCTGTGAAATGCATACACTCGTAACACTAAACATGTCACTCATAATATTGTAAACCTTAAACCCCATTGTTTTGTTGGGTATGATAATGAGGCATGGGGGAGGAGAGAGGGACTTGGCAGTATTATAAACCACGTCTACCCATTAACCTCCTCTTGCGATCCTATGAACTTATCGATATTCTTACGTCGGAGCCTTTAATATGAAAATAAACAATAGATAGGGAATCTGAAACCTAAATAATATTGAGAATACTAAAATTCCATTACAATTTAAATATAGATGATTATCACCTACCGTAACATTCAAGACAGTATATTCACAATTTTTCAGTAGATATATAATTATATTATCACTAAGTGACCCTCTGTCCTAGATGGGATAGCTTGTCCTTCCCATATTAAAGATGTAGTTATTTATGTATTTCGGGTTTTGAGAATTTTTTAACAGAAGTGGCCATGTTCAGGGTAAGCTAAACATTTGTTATAGCAGACGTAGGCACCAAAATCGTGTCATTTTTTGAAAGGAGATAATGAAGTGTAGCGAAGATTTTATATATTTTGTTCATTGAAATATTTTAACCTGTTGCCATTAAACGAAACTTCATCCGAAAGTTTAAGAAAAGCTTCTAAAGCTTTAAAATTTGTGTTTCTCCAAGTAGGATATTGAGATTTTGTTTTTGTATATGAGAACAATGATAACTTAAGTATTTCCCAACACCTCTAGCATAATATTTTCAGAAAGCACTCATATTTGTTTTTCCCAATAAATATTTTTTCTACATTTTCCAAAAATCATCTAGGGACCCCCTAGAAGCTCGGCCGTATGCGTAAATTAAGGGGTGGTCTCTCAACACGTTTAATAAATTAGACACCTATCCACAAATACTTCCAAATAAAAAAATGTTTTAAATTACTCCGTAATGTTATTTTATGTTATAATACACTTAATATATTTAGTATATAGTATATACTAAGTATAGTATATATGATATATTGTTAGTTTTTAATCATGCATTACCGTATTATGATTTTTTTACATTTGTTACAGTGGATATTGTTTGTGGAAATAAAAATCTTGATCTCTAGATATTAGTGCTGGGAAGAGAGCGATATCAGACTCAAGGGTCCAATGTTTTAAACATGTTTCCTCGATTAGATGTTTAGGGTGACACAACTCTGGGCCCTACAGATGTAATGAAAACCTTAAGATTGGCAAAGTGTCAATAACATTACAATTTGAAATTAATGACGCCCATAAAATTAATGAGACGAATTAGTAATAGTTTAATAAACAATACTTAAAAACATACACTCTATGCGCCACAAAAGGTAGCTGTTACTTGTAAAAATGTTGTTGCGGTGGTTTTATTCCTTTTCACTTAAATTTAGGGGTCTTAATTGATTGTTTTACTTAAGTGAAAGATAAACTTTGAATAGTATTGTCTTGCCTGTGAAAAACTATTGCATGTACGCCCCTGTGGGAAATAAGTTAGATCATGGATATGTTTAACGGGAATGTTTTCAGTTCCTCTAAACAGCTGTCTTTAGTCCTTATAACCATATGACGTCACCATTTCAAATTTTGGTCTGACGGATTGCCAATACTCCTTCCAGAGCTAAGACATATCCATGGCAATATCCCACTATCCTCCTCTAAACACATGCATGACGCATCCACAGATCACAAACATCTTTTTTAAAATGTTGTTAAAAACAACCAGTATAACAAAATAATAACCTTAGACATTAACAGATGCAAGAGCAATACCCAATTAGTCATTAGTTCACTTCCCATCTGGAGAAAATCTTAAAGAGACCAATCCATATCTTCTTTAGAAAATTCATAAAAAAGAAAACCGTTAATCACAACTTCACATAAAGACAATTTTTGACTTCTTGACCGTTAGAAAATGTATTGTCAGTGGCGATTAATGTGTACTAAAAACAAATCGTTAACTCTCTTATTTATCGACAAAGATTAAACTAGATAAAACTTATCATATATTATTATTGTCATATTATTGATTAAAGAATTCGTTCCGTACGCGGTCTGCTGCGACGGGGGTTTGTATTTATCTCTCCTCTTCAGCCAATCCCTACATCAGAGTCCTCGGCCCTTAATTTTTTCTTTTTCCATCCCAAGTCCCAGCGTATTGTTCCCTTTTTTTCAATTTCCTCAACCTTTTTTTTCTTTTCGTCTTCCTGTGCCCTACCCGTAACCTGATGGCTGTTTCTTTCCATTTTCACGGCTCTAAGTAACATATTACACAAAAACACATTAGGTCTTGTTCACTGGTATGTTAGGTGTGTTTCGTTTTTAAAGTGTAAATTCTCTTCAAGAGCTGCAATTGTGTTTCTCTTTACCCTCCTCTCTTACTTATTTCAGGCAGGACTTTTATCCTTAATCTCATTATTACTTCTCCTCTCATGAAAGCTACGCCTGTTTCTTCTTTGTCTTCACTGACAATCCCCTAACAGCATCCTCTCCCGCAAGGATGTGTTTCCAGCCGACCTCTACGACATCCTTATTGCCTGTTACTTAATCACAATCGCAGCGAAACTCCTGCTCCAGCCACAACCTCCCCACAATTTCACCGTTATTTGCACAAATGTTGCATTCAAATCGAAAGAACGAATGAATTTTCCGATTTCGTAACAACACGTTTCCGATCCGGTTATTCAAAGTATCGCCGAAACGGGCGAAAAGAAAGTGTCACGGCTCCCCCCGGTACGGAGTGGAAGTTCTCGACACTTCACCACTTGCCACCTCCCTACGTAAGCTTCGTCCAACAATATAAAATGGCTGACAAGCCCAGTGGTAGTAGCTTTTTATCTGAGAGTTATCGATTCATAATTTACTATTGAATTAAATTGCACTTTTTCCAAAGCGTCTTTTTTAAAGCTAATAAACGTTTCTGGCGGTGACGATGTAGATTTCCGTTATCAAAGTCTTCGACATAGCAATAATTGGCAAAAAATATGTTGTCGTGCTCTTTAGGAGATTTCTTAACTTCTCTAGATTATTTACAAATCTAACTTTATACAATATTATCATGTATAAATTCTTCTGATACTATTGGAACAGCATTCGTTTAAATCGAACTACTCAACAATCATATGGAACTGGTCGACTAGCGTACCGGATGATTATCGCAGTAGGTCAGTGTCGCTCGCGGCTGAAGGCCGAGATTACGTTAGGTCGTCGTGATCCGGCCACGGACCGTTGACCGCGCTACAACGCTCTCCACTCAGCTGACTACATCAGCTGTTTACAACTGCCCCCACCCACACCTGTCTCCCTGGAGACGTCCTTCCGCTGGGATCTAGGAACGGCCGGTAAAGTTCTGCTATTCATGTTTAGTACATCACTACAAGTAAATTTCAAATATTTACGTTGTGATATGAATGAATTCAGAAGGAATACATGATTAAAAACCTAGTTACCTAGTAGTAATTTGAGGCTACAAAGTTAACTTTAAAAGTCTCTTATGATGCTCTTATGATTTTTATGTATCGTCAATGTCACTTTTAATGGTGATTTCGTATATTTATTTATGTCGATCGACTGCAGTAATTGATAAGCATGCAAAACATCGTTGTAAGTTAAGCCCCCTAAGACGATCATGATCTGTATTCAAGATTCGAACACGCTCAGGCCGAAATGCTGGACTGATGTCTGGTTAGATAATATGTGAAATGGACTGATGTTAGACAAGACTAATCGTGTGGAGGCGATTGTAGAATTCAGTCAGCTCTAACACTGACGACCATTTTAAGGGGCTTTACTTGATACAAACTATTCTACTATCTACTACTATCTACTAATTAGCTGATTGAATATGCTAAAAATAATTCGCTTAAACCACAAACACGATACATAAATTATTTTAACTCCTTTCGTTCATAAATAAAATTGGATTGGTATAATTCAAAAGTAATAGGGCATTAACTGTAACAGTAACATGCAAGTAAAAAGCGTACATCTAATCACGACAAGTTACGCTAGTTTCAAGAGCTATTATTCCAGTTCAACCAGCTATAGTCGATCTAGTGGAGTGGCTTCCAAGCCACTGACCAAGTTGGTCGTTTTCGTGGCACAAAACAACATAAAACTAACCGTTTCCATGTGTCGATTTTAGGAAGAGTCAAGAGATATTATTATTTAGATTCACGTCAAGAGATTTATATCAATAATACGTATTTTTCAGCATCCTACCATTTGATATTCACAAACACCCTCGCCATCGCAGAACTTTGCAGTGCAACTATTTCGTCGCCACTATTAGGACCTTCGTACATGTGTGTTGGCCTTATTCTCCGAATATAACTTACTTTTTTCACATTTTAAGCTCTAGATAGGAAAAGGCAATATTTTAAGGTCAAAACGAGTTAATTAATGAAATTAATTTGATTACATACAAAGGCCTATTTGTACTAACATATATGAGCTTTTTTCATTTCACATCGATTCTAATTAAATATAATAAACAGAATTAGCTGAATTAGGTATCGAACCATTAGAATTAAAATTGTTATTCAAAATCGTTAAATGACAATCAAAACATGAAACAAGCATTAAAACCACTTTAACATAACAGCATAAGCCATGACATAGCTTTTAAGATAACCAAAACAGGTTTTATTTTAAAACTTAGTAACAATGTGCTTAAAATCGCATAAGGGTTGCTTTCTACGTTAACGTTTGAAAATCAACGTGCAGCGGAATCGTAAATTAAGCAGGATTAATTATTGTGCTCCGAAGACCAGCGAAGATCGTGTTGATTTATAACGCTTTGACCAAGACAATAAATTGCTCGTGGTTTACATCGGTCCGGTACCTCACAACTAAGCTCACATGAGCCAGTGGCTGGTTTAGGGCTAGGACGCTGAGGGTTTAGCTCCATCACCAATCACCCATGGGTTTTTAGATTAGATTAGATTATTGAAATGGCAACCTACCCAGGTAGGTATTTTAAGCCAAGTATGAATGAGAAACGAGTGTAGGATGACTGTGGCGCGATCTTGTAGTCTAGTTACTGAATAAGGCTGACATGTTCCTTAGACAGGACTGTTAATTAATAGCCCAACAGCCGATGGCAACTAAGGGACCTACAGTTTAACGTGGAATCCGAACCATGGCCTCTGAATTACGAATTGGTCTAATTATGAGGACGGTCTTTGTGGATTAACGTAGTACCGGTATTCAATAGTGCGGACGTTTATCCATACAAGAGAACACTACATCCACCGACCATCGCTTACAACTATCCACAATTCGTGAAATTCTGGATAGTAGCTGGATTTACTAAGCACTAGCCCGCAGCTCACGAGATCTAGGTAGCCTGAGTAAAACTGCCCACGCCGATGGTATGAATGGTAAAAAAGAATGACAATGAGTGTGAATCAATTCAATAGCTTTGTATAATTATTTGAAGGTTAAATTTCAAAATCTGATCGACAACAGTCTCCCTAAGCGTCCAGTGCTTTACTGGCAGCCAGAATCTTTTAAGACACTGACAATAATGGCCACAAATAGGTCACGTGACCACGCTACTGTCTTCCAAGAGGCCACTAAACTTAATCTATTTTGTCTTTACTGTCGGAGAAGGACCAGTGTCCCATCATACCCAAACGGTAGGCGGACTATTACTGACCGCCATTAATGGTGCGGCATATTCGATGCCACTATTGTCCCCGTTTGCATGGACCTATAAAGGATGACAATGGGTCGTAAATATACATATTAAGTAAGACAAATTGAATAAAGAATTGAATCAGTACAGAGGAGTTACTAAGGATTTTTTTCGTAATCTAAGGTGTTGACCATCCTTAGTGAGGTAAAAGTTAATTCTACAATTAATTGTTTGGAAAGGATAAAATACTTGTTGTAACAAGTTAGTGGCGAAGATATGATTCTTTTCCTACAGTTAGAGTTTGTTAAAACTTAATTATAAAAATTAAATGAAACTCGGTCCAATTCGGTATAATTTTTAACAAATATATCATTAACTTGATTTTCATGGTTTTAAATTATAGGCTAAACACAAAAACCTGTGAACGCCGTTACAGTATTAGTTTGTTATGTCCAACAAAAAATCAATAAATCTAAAAAGTAACCCACTGCACTTAATTTTTCGTCTGTAGAATTGAAAACAAAAAATATTTTTCAGGTTTTACAGGTATTGGAATTCCAGGTGGCCTTTGTCTGTCTTGATAACAATACTAGGTAAATAAAGAACGTTTCACAATCGTACACAGTTATATAACTGTACTCAAGTGAACATCCAGTAATTTGTTCCCCACCTGGGAGTGTAGGATTGTAAAGTGGAGTAGGTTCCAGACGTAGCTGGAGTCGTCAGACCTCTCTAGAAGTAAAGGGGTCTGCGCAGGGGGGTACCTCTAAATTGCCTCTAGATGGCCAGCCTACAAAACTAAACCCATCCCTTTCTACGTCGCTTTATTATCGTACACCATCAGGAGGCAAAGCTATAATGGAAAAGTATTCCCAGTGGCGGTAGCGAACATAAAACAAAAATCCTCGGTTTTACGCAGGCAGGAACTATTCCCATGGATTGCGATAAGATTGTGTCCTTCAAATTTTTGTTCAACGTAACAGTATATTTTTCTCACGTGAATATTATTTACGTTTCGCCATTTATTTTTATCAACATCACATTACATTTAGTGAGCGACACACTGGATGAGATAGAGTCAGATTGTCGGACGTTGCGCCGCCCATACCGTTATATCGATTTCGCGCCGCGGCCCTCAGCCACACAGAGCCACACACAGCCACACAGCCACACAGCACGCTGTGTGCTTTTATCGCCGACTGTTCTCAGCGCAGCGTACACATTTTTTCAATTAAAATTAATTATTTATGCAGATACATAGCAGTTTATCTTTACATACTTATCAATCGACAAAAGATTCCAAGGCACTATATACTATATATTGATGACAAGTTTAACGCTAATGCAGGTGTTACTTTGTTCTGAAAAATCGTTATTGTTTTGAATACAATTTTAAAAAATAAAATAAAACACGAGGTAAACAATAACCATCCATGGTACTAATGAACCTGATTTGATGGATTTAGCATGATATTGTCTCGTTTATATTAAAACAGTATGGCAAATAATACCTAAACTTTCACTATAATAGGTTAACTAACAGAACAAAAATATACGTACTCTCTTATCATACTTAATTCAATAATCTGCAATGCATAATTATTTTCATACCGAAAAAAGATTTGTGTAAAAATGTTTTCTATATAACACAATAATGAATTATTTTAAATGTAAAATTTACTAGCGTAGAAAAATTGATTGTATCCGGTCTTAATTATATTTAAGTGATAATAAAGATAGTGATTTCAGAAGGTCGCATACAAAATATGACCATATGATGAAAAATATGACCTTTATGGACTGAAGCCACTGGCGAACCCAGCTCTAGTAGGCTCTGGTTGTGAGAGGTTAGGTTTAGTGGGTACATAGAGGAACCATTGTGCTCTTTCTGTCTAGTAAAGATTACTACTCTTAGGAAAAAAGTTATGGTAAATAAATGTAAATCTATATACAACTACTGCTCATGGTTCTTTGTCCCTTAGAAGTAATCAATCTATGAATAAAATGAATTTTGCATATACAATTTAGAAAAATGTTAAAAATACGTAAAATATTAACCTGTATTTGGCATGGTATTGTTCTTAAATAAATAATCGTGAAATTTAACTGCACTTAAGAACTTTATTTAGTTTTAGTCCTTTATAGACGAACGTCAGAAATAGCTTTATCTTAATCATGCTGTTCTATCATATAAATACATTTCATATCATGGGTTTACAATTTAATAGTGTTTTTAATAACGAGATAATAAGTTCCAATGTTTGTAAAATTACAGAGAGTGAAATATTTTACACTTTGATGGTATCATCACTCAACCAATCCTTATCAAACTGATGGCTGAGGAACCAGCGATCCTTGTGAAATTTTAAATTTAAAAAGAATCCTGTTACAAAGCAGTAGACATTTACCCCCACCCCCCAGATTCATCGTAAACCTGTCAGTATAGTCCTATAATTACACTCACTCTAGACGCCACGCATTTCACAATGAAGAAGAGACTGGATGTTAATTTGTCAGCAATCTGAGAATGATTTGCAAATTGCCGTGTGTGATAACTCAGGTGCGTGTCTGAGATGCGTGCCGGCGGCCTTCGTGACTGGCGACTGTGTTGAGGCTACACGACGAGGTGGAGACTGGGGCATTGGTGGAGGCTACGTGACTCACGAGGTGGGGGACTGGATCATTCAAGTCTCCATAGATACCTCCGATGCAATTGATTTGTATCACAACATTGATTTAGGAAGGAGAAATGATATCCAACACCAACCACGCTAGCGTAATTCAAGTGTTTTGCAGCTGGTTTCCTCCGCAATGATTTGTTTTAATTTATACTCGAATAGAATTTTTACGTTTTACAGGGAACGATCAAAATCCTAATCTTATAAGTACTAAACGTCAATCTATTATTTGATAGGTAGATACAGAAGGCGACTGGGTCTGTAGTAGAACCGACAACTCTCTAGGGAGTTCTTAACTGTTACTTAGCTGCCCGAAGAATTAAAATTTTAACTTTGAGAATTTAAGAGAGTTATTGTACAAGTTATCGTAAGCCATATACTAAATTTCAATTAAGTTCAAATTAACTTAAATATTTTTAAACATGTTTTACCAATAAAAAGGACTACTCTGAACAACTACAACTATTAATGGTTGTATTTCTTTCACTTTTCGGTGGTTTTGAATTTCAATCGGTCAAATTGACGTTTACAACGCAGAGGTAGGGCAGTCTGAAACACCCCCTTGCACCAAAGACTAAAACAGCGTTTTGGACAGGATTATTTGATTAAAACACCCAATTGAATTAGTAAAAATTAGTAAAATGTATGAATTAATTCCTTCTCCATAAATATGTTTTAATAATATTTGTAATAGGACCTAAATTACTTTTTGAAGATTGTATATTTATTAAAATATAAAATGTGTTGATAACTAAATAATTCCAAAATTAAATTTGCTGAGTAGCTCAGTGGTCAGGTGCTTACCTCAGAATCTAAAGATTGCAAGTTTGATTCTGGATTAAGTCACCATTCGTAATTATTGTGTTGTTAACCCAATCCATAACTATTACCGATTTTCCCTATTGATAGATTACCTATCCGACTAAAAATTTACGATTTACAGGACCAGGGTTTGAACCTTTCACTACCAAATCGTAAAAAATGCCATCAGCTTATAAAATACTGAAAAAATCGACAAACGGATTTTTATGTGTATAACAAACACATGTCGTAAAAATGGAAAGGGATGTAGCACTAAAACGCATATAAATAAAAAATTTATTTATTCTACACATTAAAACTAGGTTTTCATTATTATTGAATATATTTATTAACTCAAACATAAAAATTAGTCCTAATGGAAATGAAAAAATATTACAAAACTAATCTGTACACGTTAGAAACCACAAAGGTCCAATTCACAGGTCAAACAACTATTTAGACTATTCAAAATTAAAAATATAGGCTATATTATTCCGTATCAGAAACATAGAAAATAAAGGCTGATATTACCACCAATGACTTATATAAATAATTTACACGTTTACCCAGGTTTCCAATTATTATGAAACTTTTTAGACGATTCAAAAAATTAGTAATAATAGGAATAAAAAAAATATAATAAAACTATATTACAGGTTAGAAAAAGGTTTACTATATGTATTTAGACTATTCAAATTATAATTAGCAGATTGCTGAAGTTTATATGTAATTATTTACCATACCTACTGCCACGTGGCCTAGCTTTCTTGCTATAGTTATTGTAATGTTTCCAGAGATTAAATAATTATTATAATATTTCATATTATAATTAATTATTATATATTTTATATTCATTATTATTTTAATATCATGTATTTATAAAAACTAATCTTTTTTTTTTAATTATGTAATTAGGATGCTATTACATGCAGATGTTTCAATTGTTTGTATGTTTTCTTTAACTTTTATTTATTCATTCTCTGTATACTAAATTGAATTTTTTTAAAAAACTATTTATTCATAATATTACTCGATTGTAAATCTGAAAAACAACTATTTGATAATATAGAATTAATTATTTATATTTTATTGGTTATAAAAAATTAAATTAATATTAAATTAATGTATTTAATAAATTTTATAAATGTAATAATTAATTTTGTATTTTTTTGATTCAAACAATAAATTGAGTCTTAACTTCGAACTAAAAATATTAACAAAAACAGTAAGGGTTAAATTATACTATCCAATTAACTTTTATTTGTTTTTAGTAGTTATTAAATAATTAAACAATCTTTTTACTTTAGGTTCTTGCTGTATGATTTATTTTTAACCTTTTCAAAATGATGTATTACGATATATATTAACCCTCCAAACCGAGCTGAACAATATCAGAAATTTGATTTCATATTGTATGTATTCATATAAAAATAAGTACACCATCACATGAAAATTAAAGTTGTTTTTAGCCATGTCAATGATAGAATCAACAGTTATTGAACACAGATAAATAAATTTCGGCCTCTTTGTCCGGTACATTTCAATTAACTGTGTTCGTTGTTTCAGTTATACTTTAATAAACAAATGGACCTCCATCGACAACTTAACGTTACTATCGATAAAACCGTTAATAAAAAGTCCATCTATTATTATTATTCTAAGAAGTAAATGTTCTCTGATAATGTAATTACCAATTACCAAACAGTTGTCATGTTATCTGTGTTTCATAAAAATGAGGAGGTAAACAGGGATATCTTCCGACATAAATCATGTAATTTTAACAATAAACCAGGTAATTATTAGGGAGGAAAAATTGTGAAAGAAATTATCAACGAACGAACAATAACCGATAAACATAAGGGATGTTCTTAGCGTTAACTATATTTATGTGTTTTCAAAGCTGAGGTTAATAGTTTATAGTGTACAGTGACTATTAACTAAAATTATCGAAAAAATACATGAAGAAATATTAATTTTTACCACTTCCAACTAGACCTTTTTACATGAAGAAAAGTTATAAATTTAATGGTAAACCATGATTAAAAACGACAATGGGAAAGAGTGTGCAGGTTTGCTGCTGTGAGGAACATTGAAAGTAGGCATTTCTACCATAAACAATTTTTTTACACTTTCATCAATATCTATCCATAAATAAAGAAGTTTGCCTATTCCCTCTATGATTAACATGGGAAAAGAGTATGCAGGTTTGCTGCCATGATAAACAAATAAACTATGATTTTTAAGCATTTTAAATTTGGACCTATAACCAAGCAGCTAAATAGCTTCTTCCCTATGTGAAATTCGCTAATAAATGAACATAGAGTATTATAATGTGTTTTTTTACTTTTTATTTCTTTGAAAAAAATACAAGTAGGCCTATAGTGTTGAATTTAATGGTAAGTAATAAACCATTATGATGATTATGGTTGATGTACTTTATATAATAATAACCTGGTTACTGGATAGCTCTGTGATAACATGCGTCCACGTAATCTGAAGGTCACAGGTTCAAATCCGGACCAGTCACCAATTATAATAGAGTCATTAATTAATTACCTATCCAATAACAGGTCGTCGTTATGTAGTCACAAGACTATTATTCGAAACGTTCCCTTTTAAAACATTAAAAAAGCCAATGACCTTGAAAATCCATAAAAACTAAACCCTAACGTACTTAAAATACTCCAAACAAATTTACGGAGTGTTATTAATGTTCTAGGAAATATTGAATGAAACTTCAGGACCTGTTCAGGAACAAACAGGAAAGTCAAGTTAACGGAGGAGGAAAGGCATCTAGGGCACGTGTTTACACCTACCGTAACTCATGTATAGGATTTTGTCGGCAAGCACCCTCTACTATACACGTTACTCTATAGCTACTCAGTCTTACTGAATCCTTATCACTTTGTGTTGGTCCCTCCCTGTGTCGTGAGGTTCAACTCCAGCTCCAGTGTTCCCAGATGTAC
Organism: Nephotettix cincticeps; assembly: GCA_023375725.1. NCBI lineage: Eukaryota > Metazoa > Arthropoda > Insecta > Hemiptera > Cicadellidae > Nephotettix > Nephotettix cincticeps. The sequence continues at coordinate 36,883,794 of CM041788.1, forward strand.
GATAATTATGATAGTACTATAATTTCCCTGTTATTAACGTTGTACGGTATTACTTAATACTGTACGATCATTTTGACGCGGAATTACTACATACCTTAAATATTTTATTGCTCTGTTAGTCTCATGACGTTTACAGCTTTACAGCTGAAAATTATTAGCTCTATTCTCTAAATTACCTTGTGGAAATTCAAAGCACGATACTTGTTATTATGCCAAAAAATTAGATTAGATTAGATTAGATCATTGAAATAGCAGCCATACTACAATGTAGGTATTTTATGCCAAGTATGAATGAGGATTGAGTGTATGATGATTGTAGCGCGATCTTGTAGTCTTGTTACTGACTAAGGCTGACATGTTCCTTAGAGAGGACTGTTAATTAATAGCCCAACAGCCAATGGCAACTAATGGACCTACAGTTTAACGTGGAATCCGAACCACGGCCTCTGAATTACGAATTGGTCTAATTATGAGGATGGTCTTTGCGGATTGACGTATATTCAATAGTGCGGACGTTAATCCACACAAGAGAACACCGACTAACTCTCACAACTATCCATAATTCGTGGATTACAGGACGTCGCCACCGACCCAGTCTAACTAATTAACCTAAAACCTAAAAAATCAACAAAAATAAAATTCACCGAAATTATTAAGTGTTCATTTTAAATTAGAATTGTGTGGACGGTAAATTACTGAGATATATGGGAGTATTCGATATCTGGGGGTATGCGATATATACATGGAGTTGGGCGGTTTATGAAAAATGTTATTTTCTAGCAACGATTGGCGACCATACCGTAAGGTTGGACCGTGTAGACAGCATTTAAACATATCTCTACCATCATCTGCTCAAAACAGTAAACAAACAGTGCTCCCAAGGTCAGAGTTAATCAGGGAGTTCATCAGGGCCTCTCGTGAATATTAACAGATTTTATAAAATTATATAGAGAGTTTCTTGTCTATGGCGGGTAAAATCTAAGATTACTCCAATAAAGACAATACATACGCCGAATTGGCCTTGTCAAATAAATCAAATAATGTAGGGATTACGACAGTATCTCCATATTGATCACAGCTGAGAAAGGACGAACAAATTTCAAAGGAAGTTGGAGCAAAAAATCTTTGTGTATTGACAAATTATCCATGGTCAATTAATCGCGACGATTTAGTCGTGCAATCAGATCGCTGCGATATATCGTATCGTGTAGACGGCCTATCGGCCTATCGGCAAGGACACAGCGATGAGTCCACCATTACCGAATCCTGGAACCGGTAGTCCTCACTCAGCCAATAATTGGTCCCGAGTGACTTTCACCGTCCCACCGTCTTGGTAATATCACGTTTCTTGTTATATCTGCCTTTCAATATTGCACAACCTCTCATGCATGATGTTGGGTAAACGGCAAACACTCATCTTCAAACTGGCGTGATGCAAGAGGTAGGCCTACTATTTGGACGTCGAGAACATATAGTGCAAAATGCAATTAGGTATCATGAAGAAAAATGTACTTATTATTTTTGTGAATTACCGTGGTGAGAACATCCAAATACGGGAAAAGTTGCTTTTAGCAAATTTCCCACAGGGAAGAAGCTATTGCCGGTCACATGGCAACACTTGAGCCTGGGACCCCATGTTATTTTTTCGTTTTGAGGTGTTCAGACGTCAAACAAAATGGTCATTAAAAATTGTATATATATATATATATATATATATATATATATTTATCTTTAAATAAGTCAACCGAGTACCCTTAGTAAACATTTTAATTATTTCTTCGACATGTTTCGGGAATCATCCCATCTTCAAGAAGTACAAAGAAGAAACATTTTTGTACTTCTTGAAGATGGGATGATTCCCGAAACATGTCGAAGAAATAATTAAAATTTTTACTAAGGGTACTCGGTTGACTTATTTAAAGATAATTATATTAGTAGCCCTACTTGATGAACTAAATAGTGAAATATATATATATATATATATATATATTATATTTAATTCATGATTTGTGTGTGTGTCTGTTAACACGATAACTCTCGTAAAAAATGGGCCGATTGAGACCAAATTTGGTGGAGACGTGTATTCCTACATTTACTCGGACGAGTTCGTAAATCAGAAATGTCGGTCAATCATTATGTCGGAAATGGTAGTTTTGGAGGGTTTCGTATTAAAAATTTGGGGTTTTCATTAAAAATTTAAGAAATTTTTTAATTTTATCTTTCATCATTAGAATCAGCTTAAAAAGCTACACAATTTGTACCTAATAGTTTTTCTCTATATCCAACGGTTACCAAGATGTTAAAAAATCTAAACATAGTACGTTGTATTTTGGGGCTCCAATGTTAATCTTAAAGAGGATAAGGAAAATTAATATTTCACTTGTTAACCAATTTTTTGGATGAAACTTGCTATTTAGCTTCATGTGGTTGAGATCCTATACATTTATGCTAAAACTAAAACATAGTTTAAGTGTTTAACTGTGGCAACTAACCTGCATGCTCTTTTCCTATGTTAATCATATAGGAAGGCAACCCCCTTTATTTATGAACAGATGTTGATGAAATTTGGTATAAATGGTCAAAATAAAACTTTTATGGTAAAAATACCTACTTTCTACTTATTAAAAATACCTAGTAGCAAACCTGTATAGGTTTGCTACTGTGAGGGACACGTAAAGAGTAAACACACTTTCCCATGGCGAATAGGCAAACTGTCTTCATTATTACGGATATTGATCAAACCTGACATATATTATTATTGATTTGGAATTTCGCTGAGTACGCAGATCTGCTGCGACGGGGTATTTTTTTAGGCCCCATAATGCAAAAAAGACCATTTATTCGATACTGCATACATAAATATCCAAACTCGGTAAAATGCGGCTGACATGTAAGAGTGCAATTATGAGATCAAGTTCAAAATTCAGGTAAACCGGTTTACCCGAAGAAAGGTTTGCGAGGGAGACTGGTGCCCCAAAATGGGAGCTTTTGGGGATGTTTATGTAAAATTTATTTAAAAAGTAAACATCTTCATTGAAATAAGCTCATAAAGTTTTAAAGTTTTCTTATGGAGTTCTCAAAATCGTATACAGAAAAGGTTCAAATTTTAATCTCGGTGTTTACTTACAAAATAATTATTTAAAAGGTTTAAATTTTAACTAGATATAGTACTTCTTGGGATACTACTTATAGTAGGTTATGAGTCCTATCGAGGTTAATTTTTCTAATATTAAATATAAATTAAGTAAAATAATACATGTAACATTTTACATCACAGTGGTTATCCTCAATCGTTTTATGGGTCTAAAAGCCTTTAGCTTTGTGAAACAAGAGCGCAAACGATGTCATATCGCACAAGAGGTTCATGTCACAGTTCGCACTCTTATTGCACACAATATTTTACCTACAATAAAAAAAGTCGTTTAGGTTATGTTTGACTTTCCCGCTGGCATAGATGTATACATAATTTTCAGGTTTCCGATAACCTCAGTTTCATTGTGCAAAACCGGAAGTTATTGTTGTAGGAACGGTATACCTTCTATCAGTTGACTGAGCGCTTAGCGCATGCTATTGGTTAGTTTCATATAGATTTGGAGCGTTCCGAGCATGTGATTGGCCGGTCACTTATTCATCCTAGGGTGGATATGAGATCATATCCACCCGGATATGTACTGCTTTTCCGTTCTGCCAACATTGTGAAATGAGCCTGTTATCGAGAGGTTGTAGGAAAAATGTATTTATACAGTTTTAGTAAAATTTATCCACATGTCGTGTAGCCTATTGCTTAAAGAGAGCTAAATAACAAAATGTTTATATTCATTATACATTCACTGCATTTTACTTTTAGCAACGTGTCATATAAGAAAGAATAGAATGTTTAAAAATTTATTTTTATATAAAATAATAAATCATATAAAATATAGAACACTAAAATATTTATTACTTCTGTCCTAAAAATATAATAATATTTCAAGTTAAAAAAAATGCTAGAAAAACTTGACAAATGAATTCATTATACAGCAAAGAGCAAAAGGAACAGGGAAAGGAACGCGAAAAGGTGGATTTAGGATAAACCTTTGTTACTAACTAAACCTCCAACTTTTCACCGAAGGCCCACTTGGAACAATTTACCCCCTGCGTTCTTTCCTGAAAACACCTTTTTATTTGCTTGTTTATTTATTTTATGGATGAAATATTTATACATATCTCTATTCTTGTTTTGGGATATTGAACTAATTTCACACGCAGGTGATCAAAGCAGTTAAACAATGTCATAAAGTATGAACATAATTTTTAACATATGAAATATCATAAGATATGAGATAAGTCTTTTCACAAAACTAAACGAGTAAAATGGAATAAGAATATTTAGGTTTTATTGGATGTTTAACCATTACTAATGAAATGGTTTTGATCGGCTGCCTAGATCTTTAGTCTTAATATTTTAAATGCAACAAATTATTAATTTAATGTATTTTTAACAATTGTATGTTTTACTTGCAATACTTCAATGATAACAAGGCCGTCCATAGTATACTACTATCTGTGAAGAAACCACTACTCCACTCCAAACACAGTACAATCCATAGATTATCATACCAAAAAGTAATTATGAAAATCAAAAATTGCATTGCAAAACTAAAAACGATTTTGTTGACATGTCAAACGATCTTGTGTATTATATACGGTTAAATATACATTTTATTTTTATTTTAATTTGTGTATTTCTACGCCAGAGGAATTTTTAACGTTATGATAGGGAACGGTCCAACCCCCGGTCTTGTTACTACCTAACGTCGACCTATTGTTAGAAAGCATCATTTATTAATAGCCCAATGACAAAAATGGCGACTGGGTCCAAATTCGACAATTGTGGGATTTGATCCAGCGACCTTCAGTTTTTAAGGCGGGTATTATAACCACTACACCCAGCCAGTTAGTATTATTGTTTACTGATTATTTTTTAGTAAGGAGTGTGTGTTTAAATTCGTAAAGGATACAATCCTAAACTAGAGTTTAGACTTTTGTTGAACGAAAACTACGAAAAGCAATAGCAACAAATAGAAAATTATAAAAAACCATCCCCATGAAATATCACCGTTGATCCCGAGTGAAATGCTACCCTCTAGATGGAAGAGAGCGGCTCCAATAACAGCCCCACCGGTGATTCATTCCCACCCCAACACGACCTGTCGTCCACCGTTTACACTCCGGGGATATTCAAATCCCAAGTGCCCTTTCCCTTTCCTTGTTTTCACGCATCGTCTCCACTACTCTCGTCTTCACTTTCCATTTCCTTTTCTCGTTTCCCCAGTTTCGCGCCTTTGTTCTCCGACGCGGCGTTTCCTCCCAAGTTCCTCATTATGATTTACATTCAATGCAGGAAATGAGCCAATTCCTCGTGTTCCAACAATGGAGCGGTTCACAGCTGATTACGTTATGCAATGTTACGCGTGAAGCCGCCAGGAAGGAAATGACTGCAACTGTGACGTTGTACTTCCAAGTTTAACACAGTTATAGATGGGCTCGAACCCGGTCAAGGCGTTGTAAGATGTAGTGTTGCTTGTTAGGATTTTAGATCAATGTCAGACTGTATAAATGTTTTTATTTAGATTATTAAATTATTTATAGTCATAGACAGAATTTAATTATTACTTTATTTGCTTATTTGTTCATCTCTCTATGTATAAAAGTGAATGTATGTATGTATGAGTGTACTACTCATCCGATCGCCATGAAATTTTAGGAAGTTGCTCTATGTGTGTCCGGGAAGGTTTTAGTGAAAAAATATTTTCGAAACCCCCATAAGTTTCTATTTTACGACGTTTTAAATTTCTAATGTTAACCTTATGGAGAGTAAGTTTGTTTACAAATTTCCTACAATGAAAACATTACATTTCTTAGCTACAGCTGATTGGTTTACTTTCCATTAGCAATATGCTTTACTATGCAATGCCATCTGAATCATTTATTAATGTAAAACTATGAAGTAAATATGTGCTGTACAAAATGAACAGCTTTATTCGCCACGTTAATAGTTTAAGGTTTTGGGGATTATGTATTTTTATTTTTATTTTCTGTCTGATTTAAAGTCACGTGTTTATATGTTGGCCAAATAAAAAATAATTACAATGTTTAAATATATATATTACGTCTATTATAATAATCAGTTGTATATCTTCTTTCCTATAAAAGCCGTATTACAGTTAGGTTTGGTTTGAGTTTGGATTGGATTTGAAAATTGTGATTTGATCCACTCGGATGTATTTGTTTTATGGGAATTTTATTCATATGTCTTATTGTTATTCATTATGCCGCCACCCAGAACATATAATCTTTCACAATGAAGCCGTAATACTATTCGACTTTAGAACATGGCCAATCTTTAAGTTAACAAGTATTTACTGTCAGGCGTTACGAAGTTCGCCGGGTCAGCTAGTTATCTATTTTAATTTATTTCTTTGATTATCATCTGTTTATTGTTTCTATGTGATTGACAGATTATGTATGACTGTACGTGGTCTAAATGCATGTTATATTTAATTATTTATGTAGTTTGGTTGTTTCATCTTTATCTATTTGCAAGTTTATCCTTTGTAACTTGATAGTATTATGGACGAGATCTATCGCATGTAATAATTATTGATGAAGGATCAATAAACATCTTATGTCTTCTATCACAATTTTAACATTCTTATTCTAAAATTTACTCGAGGAAGGTATTATTTGCACAACGATCCCGAAAATAAATCCACAGAATTATTTACATTTCTGAAGTAACTTATTTCAGTGTATACGTGTGAATATAAGTTACAGATAAGGGAATTGTGTATATTTAAAGTCATTGATGCTTTTATAATGCTGGTGTTATTATAATGGGCCAGCAATTGGTATAGTTCACAATAATACGAGGCAAAAAACAAATAAAATTATAAAAACTTCACAGATCTTAACTGTACAATGTTTTGTATTAGCTGAAACATCTGATGAAAGTGATTTGTTACATTAATTTCTATAAATAATTTTTTAGAGCTGTGCACATAGTAACTCTATCTTGGCGATGGGTTTTTATTTTTTGCCTTGCTTTGTTTAAGTTTCTTACGTCGCTTATAACCTGAGACTGCCATCCAAGACATAATCTGTGTTATTCTAACGGGTGTCCCCCGGTTACGGATGTTTCTCTCTGTAATAAGAACTGCTCGTATTTTTGCTACGTTATAAGTTTTCATAGTTATTAATCAGAAGATTAAAAATTAGGTAACTTGTTCATAATGTAAACTTTACTGATGCCAACTATTTCAAGAATGGTTCATAGTTGTTTTAAAAGTCTAACGCACTATAAAGCGCAGATTCTGTAAAAAAAGGTTCTGACATTTAAAATTTCTTGTTCAAACTAAACTTGTTTGGCACAGTCAGTTAGGTAGGAACGGGTTTGGTTTTCCACTTTTGATTTCAATTCGCATTCTGTCAAGGATACGCCGCTCGAAAGATCTCTTGTTCGATTAAACCAGTCCTTTGGCTCTCGACCAAACATTTCACCGTGTTTTGTTACGCTTGGACAAAACCTACAATACTTGTGTCATTACAACGCGTATATACATGACACACCTTCTTGGTTAATTAGGTATTATCAGTACAACCAAAACTCTGTCTTTAGTTTTTATGAATACTGTACTTTAATTTTTTGCATAGTGAATCATTTATTCTAGCAGAAAATATCACACTGTCCCGCGTGGATCGATTCTATAAATATGAACAAGAATAGAAAACATTTTTCAAAAACTATTTGTGTATATAATGAATAAGATCTTTGATTATTAATATGTCTAATATATTGTGCAAGCACAAAAGACCATTTTGAGCCAAGAAAAGAGTTGTTTGTAGTTTGACCTATTCAGCCACAGTCATTGGTATAATTTGAAGAAAATGAATAATACAAAATTTATTATGTCTGTGTTGCATTTGTTTTTACGTTTTTTTTTGTTTTTGTTTTCATGTGGTATTGTTTTTTTTTTTTTTGATTCATTTTTTTCTTTTTTTTTATTATCAAACAAAATGTGGTTCGCATGTTAATATTATTTGGTGGGTTTTCCTTTTGTTTTTTGAATTTTTTGTTCATTCTTTTTATTTGTTTTGGTTGATTTTATTTTTTATATTTTAACTAAATTCTTATTTGGTGATGTTTGATTTGAATGTTTTCATTTTTTGTGATAATTTGTGTTTAATTTTGTTGTTTTTATTATTCTTATTGTCCTTCTGGTTTTTTAATTATTTTTTGCATTTTTTTTTCATAATAACTTTTTTTTTTTATTTATAGCATTGAGAGTGGGGTTTTTTATCATTGTAGAATCTTTTTATTATTGTGTTTTTTATCTAATTTGTTTTTTTTCTTTGTATTTTATTTTATTTAGTTGTTTGATAGATTGTTTTCTTTATACTGATAATACAAATTTTGAATAAATAAATGAAGTAAGATTAAGAGTGGCTACATTTTTATTTTGCTCTATCGCGTAAATATAAGTATTAAGCGTTAAATAGAACTGAAAGTTATTCTGAAAAATTAGGTAAGGTGTTAAAAGGGTAAATTTAAGGGGGAAAAAGGTAAAAAAACATTGCTTATTCAATTTATTGCAGTTTTTTATACTCAAAGATAAAAATAAATCGAAGACTTTAAGGTTACTAAAAATATAAATCCGTAACTCTGTATGAAATAGAGGTGCTCTCCCAAACCTCAACAAACGTTGTCAGTCTGAAGTGTTTGCCTATTTGGCTCAAGGAATTCCCAAGCTTCTTATAGAAGAGTGATGTTTTAACGGGAGCCATTTCCCTTGCCACAACAAACACACCACGCCAACTGTTTCATTAACTATTAAACATTACAAGTTTTTTACTGAAAACTTAGGTTCAAATCGCTTACCAGAAAACACACACATTGTAAAAACTATAATATCTTTTGCCATTGCCAACTTATAGTCTAAATATAAAAGTTTTAATGTGCAATAAACTCATGTAATCCTTAGGTGATCAGTTTAAAGCTAAAAAGGACAAAAATCTTTTGGTGTTAAATTCATTATCAATAATTAACGTGTATAAGAAGATTGACTGGCTTGTAATTACAATAAGTTTCCCTAAATTGATCATAATTCCCTAGAACAAGCAAAAGGTTAAAAATTAATTTGATTTGAACAAAGCCAATTATTTAAATTCCAACCTTTTTAAAGGTATATTGGTGAATGCTTTTTACATAATTTTTGTTAACTGGACGTTTTGAACTAAAATACCTTTTGAAAAGTCGAACAATGAACGTCTGTAATTTTAACACTCTCCCATCATCTTCAAATTTATCAGAATCTCACAATGTTTTTTAGGAATCTCGCTCGCCTCTGATATACGGTAGTGATATTGGAACTCGGACTTAGGTGGAAATGTGGAATGAAATCGGAAATGTTTATATGTCACCTCTATATAAACTTAGGTACAAAAAATATTAAAATGATTGGAAAAATAAACACAGAAAAATTCATTACAATCTATTTTAAGAAACTGGGACAACGCTACATGTGTAAGTATAATATGAGAAAAGAGTGAATATGGTGATTGTAATGGATTTAATGACGTAGAACACTGCTACTGGCTAAGAACGGCTGATTCATTAGTCAGTATCATTAATTAACAGCGTTGAACAAAGACTTAGAAATATCTAATAAACAGCATCTATGTTTGTTTTTAACCAACGTTTAACCGCGAAGATAGAGTCAGGTGCAACAAGGGAATATTACGAAGGGACCGAAGTCCGGTGAAAGGGTAATTAGTGAGTATTGAGTCTAGAATGGACAACCGCAAGGCTGAACTCTGGGGCCGCTCTTGTTGGCGTAATGAGAACGGCTTATCTGGTGACTTGTGTTTACAAAATGTTTAACAAAAATGTTTACTTGTTTTGACATGTTGGCTTATTTATTTTCGATATTGCATTGCACTTCGCAAAGTATAAAATGATGGCGAAACAATACTGTATCCACTAGCCTAATAATCACTCAAAACTGGGGATTTTTAATGTACAAATTTAAATAGTACCGCCGTAACAGCAAACATGCTTAATCTATGATTTTATTAATTTCAATAATTATTTGTAAAGCTGCGTACCACCATCATTTTATTTTTTGAAAAGTTACAGCAGTTTTCTTCTCATAAGAATAACCCAAAGGGGTGTGCGTATGCAGGATTGCTGCAACATGGGTTAAATGTGCGGTTTCAAGAATATGCTGTATGTGAGTTAAGTGCGAGAGAACCCTTTGCTTCTGGTGCAACATGTTTCGTTGCTGGAACACATGGTTGTTAAAAGGTATAGGAGTAATAAATAAAACGAATATTACTGCCTTCAAAATGAACAATCCAACACTAATGTTGTTAAGTAATGTTTTTCCATGGGCCTCCTCGTCACCCTCAGACAGTACCAAGGAAAACAGCGAGGTAAAGCCACTTACAAAACGTTATCATACTAAATAATGGAAAAAAACAAGAAGAAAAAAAGTTAGAAAATATAGGATTTAGAGTCTATATAAGTTCTCCAATAAGAGAACTAGAGAAGAGTCTATATAAGTAGGTAAGAGAAGTAACCTAACAAACGTTTTGTGATATTCAGAAGTTTTATAGTTACATATTAGTTAAAAGCTATATAATTTATTATTCTCTATAAGACCACAAAATTATAATATCACAAGATAACAGGCTGTATTTACTGTTTAATAACTTAAATACCACAACAATCAAGTCATTTGTATGAAAACTGTAACTTTAAAATACGAAAAGATAAAATATAACCGGTAGTTTAGTTTAGTTAACCTTTAAATTAATTGAACAAGAAGTGAAGTGAATATAATTTTCCAAGTTTAAGTTTAAACGAGTAACAAATGCTATCAGAGCAATATTTCACACTCATTTACATAAAACCACAACCAATTAAACCTGCGCGTGCACGCGATGAGGGATGGTGTTTGGCTGTAATTTTTTATGTTACAATTTCTACATCTAAACATTGCACGAACTTTTAACTCATTTTAAATGAGCATTATTCTATTTCATGAACCAATGTTAGTTGCATGTATATCGATGTTGTACTTATCTCAAACCAATAATAAACTTCATAGGAGTTCTAGGTATATAATACATTAAAAGCAATTACTATCACGAAAATGAAAAAGAAATTTGTCAGTTAATACAGTACGGTAAGATAGAAATTTTCCGAGTAATAACACCTCTCAACATAGAAACATTTTACTTAGAAAAGAGCTGTGTTTGGGCTACTGTTTCGTTCAGATGCCAGGACAGCGCATAAACTGTAGAACAGAGTAATAACTCCCTTTCTCAAGAAGCGTTAATGTACAGATAGAATAGATCATGTTAATTCGTAACCAATGTTGGAACATCGTTGGGAGACATTGTTAAGCTTATACTAACCATAAACTAAGCTACTGCATATAAAACAATTCGAAAATAATTTAATTTGATTCATTTATGTGTTGACTGTCCTTCATAAACACAGCTTCCCTCAAGACATCGTATATGTAACAGTGTTTGCACAAAGCTGATACTCTGAAGCTGATATTTATGTATAGCCTCTGGATTTTGAATAAACATTAATGAACGGCTAAAGCACCTGTTTTTTGACACTTCAATTTTTTTATGACGTCCAGAAGACCTTTTTTAGCTATTCTCCATAAGATTAGCACTACACAATGTATTGTGTTTACCATTTTGAATATCTCAGTAACCAATTGACATCATTGAGTAGTCCTGATTTAAAATACTAAATTGTGTGTTTTTCCAAAACCATTGGTGAAGAGGAAAATAAGATTTTTTAAATCATACATAAATAAATTAAAACCCCCCTTTTGAGGTACAACCCCCCCCCTGTAGTTAATGTAGTGTAGTCCGATTGCGTTGTCTAACTAACTCGTCTAAGATGTTACAGAAAGGAACAGCTCCACCGTATTTTAAAATAATCAGACAATAATTGCGGCCGTTTTCGTGTCGTCGCATATGCATATATGTATATTATTTAATTAACCTCCAAAACGTGTTCAGATTGATTTATGAAATATGAACTTCATCATGGTCCCGGGCTTAACTGTCAAAATGCGGGTCATGTGAATGGCTCACTTTTCCAAAGGAAATTTGCTCTAAGCCCCAACAGCAATGCTGACTGAACACTTATACTTTCATTTTAACTAATTCTACTCTTATCAGCACAGCAGGTGTTTATTTTTACATGTGAAATTAGTCCTAAAACAAATTAACTGTTCGGACTTTTTTTGGCTAAGAACCCAATATTTGACAATTAAACGATATTACAAACTCTCCGATTCGTAGAGGAACATAAATACATCAAAAACAGCCATGCTCACAACACTGTCAAACACGCCGCCTGGGAAAACTATAAAAATGACAATCTCATAGTATACTCATTAATTAAGGTAAATGACAGTCTATTGTCATCTATTTAAATTATAATTAGCTCTAGCTGTATATTTACACACATAATCAGTAAGTATACAGCCAGAGATTTAATAACTTTAACTTTAGTTATATGGCAATTAAAGAAGGTGAAACTACTGACTTGCAATAATATAGACGATTGTCATGGGTGACGTGGACCGTCCATCCGGGCTTGAGATTATCCTGAACTTCCCCCAGACTTCCAACGGCACCCTCCTGGTCAGAAGGGGATATCCCAGCGTTCCAGGCAGACTGGAGCAACATGGGCATCCATACACCAGCACTCACAACATAACCTGTAACACTCGCTAGAATATCACACTTTTATCACTACAATGTCAATACACTCGCCTGGATTTTAAGAAAATTTAAATTTAAAATCACAATCGATTCGCGGCAGCGGGGAATCGCACGTAGCAGACGACACTGTAAAAAATATACCTACGATATTTGTAAATAGAACTGCACTGCTCGACGACTTTGACCACTCGATGTCGAAACGACACTGGACTGGAGGACTGTAGTACTGGAGAGATTGCAGATAGCGACGACGGTAGCGCTCCGAGGAGAGAACGTCGGAACCATGTCGATAATGTAGTTTACGAGAGAAAAGAGTCGTGACCTTTATTGTAAACCGTGACTTGATTTATGTGGTGTTTGTAGGCTGCCGGATGTGGAAGTAAAGCAGGGCTGCCACTCTTATAGACTAATACCACTATTACTCTTCGTACTAGCGAGTTATGATTTTGTTTAATTATTAGAGCTACTGTTTTTTTCAAACCCCATTAAGTTATTTACAATACATGCAACACCACTCACTCTCACACCATGATAACATTGTTTGACCTTCAACGGCCTTTGATTGCGTTCCGCACGAGAGACTCCTTTCAAAATTACAGCGTGCATGAATTAAAATGGAAAATGAATAATAACTTTAACACTTTCAAAAATTGAGAGCGATAATCAAGTCACAAAAATCAGATTAATAGATTCAAAATTGTTATTTTTAAAGCAGTATCTTCACAATTAGCTTGGAGAAAACCTATATCAACTTTCCCTAGCCAATTATTTATTTATGGGATATGATGAATAAAAATAACATATGTGACATAAAGACTAATGTATGCTTGATAATGGGAACATTTTGTTCCCGAAACTAGTCGCGCAAAAGACTATTGGATTGAAGACGGCAGGTACTGTGACCTTATAATTTAGTTAATATATAAAAAGCTTAGGGATAATGATATAATTAAACATCCCTCTAAACGATAAGGTTAAATTAGGTTTGGTGATAAATATACCATACCACTTAAATAAACGGTGACCAGCTTGGATGGAAGTTGATGGCATTTGTAGGCTTAATTAGAATTGCAGTGAATATCTATGTTACTACTTTTACGACTATACGCTCAACGAATGGCTTTATTATTGTTTGGCATGGGGGTCTCTCATGAATCGCGTATAGTATGAAATCCTTAGGGCCACAATATACTTTATTGATTTTATGTCCGTTTTTTTTTAATCTCTTCCAATGAGACAAGTACTTCTGGTGGTGACGTATACAAAAATTACACTTGAACTTCATTAAGATGGCAATAATGAACTTCGAGGTAACCTACATATTTACGAACGATTTGAAAATTATAACTGGTGAAACTAGTCATCACATTTGCTAGAAACATCAGAATGGAAGGATCGAAATGGATGACACAAATTTTCAATTAATTGTACTTTAGAGAAAGTAGTCTGGCATACAGACACGTCCGTACTGTACTCTCGCTTGGATTTGGAAATTTTAGACTGCTTTAATTTATTTTAAGTTTTCTTATTCTTTATATTTTTCCCCAGATGACACATCAAGCAATCTTTTATTTTTAATTTCATCCCAGATGGGCAATTCCGTTCTGATGACTGGAATAATGATAGGATTCGAAGTTGGGATACGGAAAGCTTGGTATACATACTTCCATCTTCATTCAGGCTTTATTGAAACTTCCAGTTGCTTGAAGTCTATAAAGCTTGATTTTAATAAATAATATTGTAAATGGAATCAAAATTGAAAATATTCAAGCTGGAAGTTTTAATATGCTTGAATCAAGATGGAATACCAAAGCGTTCCGTATCCCAACTGTGAATCTTGATTCCAGTCACAGAACAAAATTACCCATCTAAGAAGAGGAAAAATTGGGAAAAACAATAGCTTGATGTGCTATCTGGGCACAGTATGAAGAACAAGAAATTAATTTAAAACTTATAAGAACGATTGAACATTTTTGTCATCCATTGACTTTTATTTTGAATGAAATTCTCATTCATGGGTAATTCTCAGATCTAAGAATCGTTTGGAAATATAGAAGGTATTAACTGCAGTAGGTATTTAAGGAAGGTGATAGGTCTCAACCAAAGAGCTACTCGAGTTTCACTCGTACCTATTTTCCAAGGTTTTTGAATCTCTTATTCGTACTCAAACTTTTCTCACTCATTTTGAAGTAAATAATCTCATAAGTGATTGCCAACAGTGACTGTACTTTTGGCAGTTTCAAGTCGGTTTTCATTGATGAGGTGTTCTTGCGAGTTTTGAAGATAAATAGTAAATCTCTCTCAAGTTTTGTGGTTTGATTTTAATTTAATTTTAAGATACGGCTCAAAACTACATCTCGGAAGACTCTTGAATTGTATTGCAGTCATATCTTTCAAATCGTTTGCAATATGTGTCGGTGAATGAATTAGCCAAATGTCGCAGCACTGAGCACAGATTAACCAAAACGGGTAACACTTTACAGTACTTACATAATTAATAAACTGTGTTAAATCTATATTTAAATAGCCTGCTGGGCAATTCCCGGTATGTTAACTTTGTAACAACTTTAAATCCGCCTTAAGTGGCTCATGTTATTCAGTAGAGTAATTTTCATGCTGTAAACTTGAATATGAGATTTTAGATTTTAACTGTAAAGTATGTAGCTATAATAGGATATTTCATGATTAAACTCTAAGATTGTTGACTCTGCCTATTTCTATTTTTGTATTGATGGAGAATTGGTAATAAAGACTCTTCAATCCTAAGGTCATTCATACAAACCTAAAATAATCTACAATGGTTAGTTATAAGTCATATATATATATATATATATATATATATATATATATATATATATATATATATATATATATATATATAACGTCCAATATAATCACTACACCATGTCCTACTAACGTGTTAACGAAAAACAAAAAAAATTAAAAGATAAAATTAAAATAATTAGAAAATTAAACTAAATCTAATTTAATTACTGTAATTTATTATTGAAGAGATTTTGGATGAAAATTAATGCTATAGTATGCTATAGCATGTTGAAATCAAGCATGTCAATATGTTTTATTATATTTATTAATGTAAGCTGGCCCTTAATTAAATCATTAGCCTAATAGAAAATGTATTAATCAAATGATAAAGGGTTGTGTGGCCTTCTAGCTTCAGTCCGGGAATAGCCAAACGCTAGTGTTAAAGTTTCCAAACCGTAGAGGTGAGGTTATAGAGTTCTTGTATATAATGAATGTTCAAAAAAGTATTCTAATAATTGCAATCAATTTTTGTACAATTATAACTCACGCGCTTTTTAAAATATCAAATTAGTGAATCGAACGAAGATTTGGTTGAGGATGATGGCGATCATCCTCCATGGAGATCATTGATAAACATGGTTTTATATCAACCAAATGATCTTTTCAGACGAAATTATGGCTTGATTAGAGTTAACGACGCTCATCAAAAGATTTAGTTTAATTTTATATAGTAACTATCATTCACAAGTGAGGCTTCTGAATAAAATTTAGCTTTCTGTCTGCCTCAATGATAAACAATCTGTTTACATTCTCCGTCTCCGAACAACATCTGTCTGTAGCTGCGGCATCTTACATCATATGCTGCAGTACAGAAATGTCAAAAAAATTAAAGAATAACACTACCAGCTAAACTATACAGACTACTTTTATGGCCAAATATTTTGAAAAGTAATAATTACGTAGCTAACCATATCACCATTGTTGAAAATTAACAATTTAGGTTCATAATGTTTTTCTCAAGAGATAAGGACGATGATGACGACTTTATTCCAAACCCTAAGTAAGTAGGGCCTATACATAATTTATATTTGAAGCAATTTGCCAACAACCAGTCTTTACTGAACTATTTATAATTTCTGTTGTAGGTTTATTTTTAACCATATTAATCATTTTAGTGCATATAATACGTACATTTAAAGTATCTACATTAAAAACCACTTAGCTTTTTTCTATCATTGGTTTGTATGTTCATACAAAGTAACTTAAAATACAAGCTTAGGGCCTATGGCTACATATTCTAAAGGAGGGTTTACATCAAAGTTAACAAATAAAAGTTGCTGTTCTTCAATTAGATCACAAGTGGAAAATATTTTATGGAAAACTTAATGCCATATGACGCAATTATTATCCAGGCAGTAATGTTAAATACATTGGATTCTGAGGAATAGGGATGAGCATCGATAGAAAAACATTGATGTCAACATCAAACCATAACATCGATGTGTAAAAACATCAACCTCTAAACTTCAACTCTATGGGTCCAAACATCATATTTTAGTAAAAAATTCCAGAGTTTTGTATAAAAGGATACAGTGTTCAAGATTTGGTAAGTGATAAGTTCATATTTTATTAATGTTTTATTTATGTGTAGTGTCTTTAAGTACTATTCATATTGTTACTCCTTAGATTTTACCAATTGTCCATGCTTTTTTATAAAAGTTTATAACAATAAAAGATTTTGTTTTGATTTGATTTGAAGTAACTTAGGTTATGTTATTAATTTGCGAAGTGACTGAAATAGCATAAAACACAGAGAAACGCGGGAACACTGTACAGTTTGTTGGGTCCTATGAGAATCTCCACTTCAGTACACTAAATTAGTGGACACTAACAAAATTAGTTTTAGTTTTGAGAATAGGAGGTATTTTTAAAAACTTGGCAAAAGTAAAACTAATAATTCTGTTTTATACAAGTAGAATTATAATACTGAAAAACATGGTGTGCATTAAAATTCTAAAAACATTTATATTTCAATATCATCAACCATTGATGCTCATCTCTAGTAAAGAAGACATAGTTATAGCTGTGGATTTCTGTGTGATCATAGCCGACCACTGTACAAGGGTTCTGTAAAGTTATTGAGTGATAACTTCATTGCAGGCTAGGGAACAGTACAATGGCGGTTTGTGCAAATAACGTTGTAACTATTCTTTCACTTTTAGTTGTTAATTTTCCTTGATCTTCACCCACCCTCCGTGGGAAACCAAAATTTAGTTAAAAACTTGTCTCCGCACTAGTTGATGACCAAAATTAGTCTATACCCCTATGAAATGAAAAATGAAATGAAAAATTCTTTATTTTAACAGGCAAAGTTAGGGCCACATGGCCCTTTCTTACACTTAACCTGCATTAAAACATAAAAATAAAAATATGAACATAAAAATAAACTTATCCTATTACAAACAAAATATACTTAATAAAACATAGAATATACAAAATAAAAAATAAATATATTGTTTTTATTACATTACTTACACTCAAGCACATACACTCACATCAGCAACCGCCCCACCACAGAAGCCCTAGGACACGCCAGCCGAGACCATCCGATCAAAAAACAAAGTTTTTAGTGCCGCCACAAACTGTGATCGTTTTTCAATGGATCTTATATGTAGAGGTAGATTATTCCAAAGGCGACAGGCAGTGACAACAAACGCCCTATCATAAGCTGTGGTCACATGATGAGGTATTCGTAATGTGATTGATGAAGAACGTGAATTTCGCGAACTACCTTGAGATACGAATTTAAAGTCATCTCTAAAATAATTTGGAACTCCTGTTTTTAATATTGAAAAAAGTAATGACAGAATTTTGATTGCTCTTTGATCTTTCAATTTCAAAATTTTTGCTTCAAGGTAGTACGGCGTGATATGCTCATAACGTCTAAGACAATAAACAAATCTCAAGCAATAATTTTGAGAACGCTGGAGCATATCCGCCTGTGTTACAGTCATGTCATCGATCAGTGAGTTGCAGTAAGTAAAGTGGGGAAGTACAAGTGTTTTGACCAAATGCAGTTTAGTGTGTAGTGGCAAAAAATTCTGTAATTTCTTGAGTGAGTGTATTGATGCGAAAGCCTTTCTGCGTATGTCAGTGATTGCTTCGTCCCAAGTGAGTGTTGTGTTAAGTATTACTCCAAGATCCTTTACTTTGTCGTAGTATGGCAGAGAATTTCCGCATACCGTAATTGAATCAATGGAGTCAAACAAAATTGAACTGCGAAGTTGAGTACGGCAAATTGCAATTGGTTTAGTCTTTTCATGATTTAGTCTCAGTCCATGTTTTTCAGCCCATGCAACAATTCTAGTAATGTCCTCATTAATTCTTCTGACAGAATCGTTCACATTGTTTGTATTAAAGTGGTCGTATATTTGAAGGTCATCGGCGTACATATGGTGTTTGCAATGCACCAACGTTGAGTTTATGTCATTTACGTAAAGTGCAAAAAGTAAGGGCCCAAGGATTGATCCTTGTGGAACGCCACAAGTAACAGTCTCCCAGTCGGATCGCTTCTCACCAACCTCCACACATTGCCGCCTATCTGATAGATAAGATCTCAGCCAGTTGAGGACATTCTGGGAAAACCCCATGGCCCTTAATTTCTGAATTAATATATCATGATTGACACAATCGAATGCTTTAGAAAAATCAAATAAGGTTAGAATCGTTCCCTGTCGACGTTCCATGGAAAGTCTTATGTCTTCAGCCACTCGGAGGAGTGCTGTTTCTGTACTGTGTCCTGTTCTGAAACCTGACTGAAAGTCAGATAAAATGTTGTTGTCAGTGATGAATTCAGTCATTTGACAGTGAACGATTCTTTCTAGGCCTTTAGATAAAGCGGGCAAAATACTTATCGGCCTGAAATCACGACATGTTGTCGGAGCTGAGACCTTGTTTAAGGGACGGATGAGGGCAGACTTCCAATGAGAAGGGTATGAACACCGCCTTAAAGATGCATACCCCTATGGGGTTTTATAGAAAAAACAACCAACTGCTGAAACTCATAGAAACATTTTGTGGAAGACTATGGTGTAAATGCAGAGAGTTAAATTTCATAAATGGAACAAAAATTACAATAAAAACTTAGTATGGTTCAACTTAATAAAAACCACCGCAAGAATCAATAAAAATAGATTATTATTTACTAAAATATCCAACATCATGAATGAAAAATGAGCCTATTAAACTTTTTTCACATTTCCAAAAAGTCACTTTACTTGTGAATTTCTTATTTATGAAATAAGAAATTTTGAAATCTACATTGAAATTTTTACTTAAAATATATTTATGAGCCTACTAAATTAGTGTTTGCCTTCCCACACATTTACATTTGTATGTAGGGCCTACATTATGTGTACTCGTTTTTGGGTTTCCTGCCATTGTGTATTGTACATAATAATTTTTTTCCTACACCCAGATTTTAAGGAATGTCCAAAGTGAAAAACACCTACATAACAAATAAAACCTCTATATAACGCATCTCTAAGATACAGACCTCTGTATTACGTATTTCATTCTTATCTAGGTAATTATTGGAGCAAGTCTAGACTTGCTCTATAGAAGTTTTCATTTCCCTGTCTGTCGCCCTTAATATTTGCAGGAGGTGCACATCTATCACAGTGTTTAGACAGTGGTACATGTTGTAGCAATTTTTTTATACGTGATTGACAAGTTGGTGTGCTTTTTTTGTTGGTGCGTAATAGCGGAAAAAGTAGTAGACAGGCTCTTAGTCTCGAATTCAAACGTAAAGTATTAAAAACCCTAGAATAAACCCCACATAAAAAAAAGTGGACATTTCAAACGAAATAAATACTGTCAACAAATCTGTAGCAGTAAAACAAACATAACATGTGCCTAAAAATCTACTTTAAATAGATACTGGATGTGTTCAATATTCTTTATTTGGTGTAACTAACCCCTTATTACGAATTTCGGTAGAATTTAACAAACCTCGTTTTTAAGAACATATATAACTAATATATATCTTGATAGCGAGAGGTACCTCGTGCAAGGTTAAGTTTGCGGGCGTGCACTTCAGGCCTGGGTATATGCTGGTGGAGTGCATCAACCAAGAAACTGCTGACTGGTTGAGGAGTAAGGCCACCCAGCTGCAGGAGTGGAAGGGGGTAGAGCTGATGGCGTGCCTTGGGGACGATATACCGAAGGCTCATAACGTCACGATCTTCTTCCCAAGAAGCAAAGGCGAGGACGACAAGTTCATCCTGTCCCTGGTTGAAAGCCAAAACGAGGGGCTTGGTACCCAGACGTGGCAGGTTCTGAGGAGTAAAGAGGAGGGACAGGGAAAGCTCCTGCACATTGGGATTGATGACCAGGCATGGGAGCAAATCAAGAAGGAGAAATTCCAAATTTTCTACCGATTTGGGAGGATCCCTGTGCATGCGCGCAAGCCCACGGAGAAGGAGGCAGGCGAGAAGTCGGGAGACTCCAACCAGGAGGAGACCAACCAGGAGGAGACCAACCAGCCAGGGGGAGCTGAGGGAAGCGATGTACAGGGCGATGACCTGGACCTCTCTAGCCTCAATATAGCAACCCCCAAGATGGTAGAGAGCACCCTAGATGGCGAGGAGGATGCCATCCCTCAAGAAAAAGTTGGGAAGGGATCTCCTCAACTTTAGGATAGCCCAGGTAAACCTTCATCATGCCAAGGGAGCCTCGGCCTTGGTCTTGAGAAGATTTTCCCGGGAGGGACAGATGGTGGTGCTCATCCAGGAACCCTGGGTTCTCAGAAAGAAGATTATGGGCCTCCAGAGCAAGGATGCGAAGAGTACCTATCACGGGACCTAGTGCCAATTAGAACCTGTCTAAGCATAGGGGGCACCGACCGATTTCTAACCGGACACTGTAGGCTCAGGGGTCATCTGAGCAAGATGGGCATTGTCCAAGAGGGTGAATGCCGCTTCTGCCAATCTGGGGAGACACCTATTGGCTGAGTGTGACGCGATAGGTCAGAAGAGAGCCAGAAGCTTGGGAACACACCAGGTGGCGGTGGAGGATTTTCCAAAGTTAGAACCCCTCGTTATACTAAACTTTATTAAGGCATTAGGACTAGAGCGGGTTCTCTAGGCAAGAACTAGAGACTAGTCTGGGGGGCACAATAGATCTCAGGTCGCAGTGCAATCTTTCCCCTAGATTTTATCAAGTATCAAGTAAGTAATATATATCTTAGTCGTTAAATGGAGATTCCACTGTAATTCATATCAACCAATTTTCTCTAGGAAAATTTAATCAAGTTTCATCCAATCACTAATTAATTGTGGTATACAATCATCATTATGAGAGATGTCAATATTTATGATGGAATCCTACTTTTTTATTTCTCTAAAAAGACAAAACTTTCGACTACTCCAGAATGAATTTCAGTAGGTGGACATGTGGTAACATTTATAGTTAACCTATATTATTGCGAAAAGGTTGCTACATGTTAATGAAATTATGATCAGTTATAGATAATTTTTAGTCAACCATTAGTAGTAAAAACATTATTGTGTGTAATTGTTATGCAAACTAAAAAGTGATTCATACATTTTCAGCTATCATTCAAATTTAGCATCTATATTTGGGGGCTCTGGTGGTGGCGGGGAAAATAATTCCAGCTTGACATACACACCTCCAAAACAACCAAGAAAGCAAAATAAACCAACTACCATAGCTACACCACCACTATCAACCTCAAGCTCCTCAAGTCTTTTATGTATGAAAACCGTACAAACTTTCAAATTGTAAGTGTTTAGATTAATAAGTATTTAAATCCCTATAATTATTATTCATAATTTGATTTCAGCAGTAATGTTTTCATTATGATAAACGTCAAAATCAAGGGAGAGAATCACACATGGTGTTGGGTTGAATTGAGTATAGGCCTACACCTTCAACCCAACTAAGCTATATTTCTGGCCTGAAGACAGTGTGGATTTTGAGTTTGGGGCTCATCAACTCTTGGGGAATATGAATTCATTACATTACATGGAAGACGGACATTTTGTGCCTACGTTCTACCAGTCTATAATTCTGTATATGTAAAGTTAAAAGTAATACAAAACTAGTTTTGTTAAAGAGTATTGCCAATGTGAATCAGGAGAAGTAACACCTGCTTCTCCGGCCAATACTTAAGTTGCTAGGCTAATGGTAAAGGACCGTAAATAACGTGAGAACTTTTTAGATTTTGGGTTCTTTAAAAATTTCATAGACTCACATACCGTATATGAGTGATTTTTGAGTGGCTTTGTTCAAACAGAACAAAATATATCACATAGTCAATAGTCATTGGCATTTCATTTGATCAGCCGAGTGCTTGTACACTTTAAGAATTCCTACTGTAATACTGTTTGAAGGGTTGATAGTGGAGCGAATCCCAGGAGTTGGAGTTCCCAGGGAAAGTTGGGGGCAGCCATAATAAGTTTCAAGTCAGAGGACGGGACATCATACCTAATCCTTCTTTACCGAGATAAGGAGAATCGTTTGTGTACTGCTCGGATAATGCGAGAGTTCAATTTCCAAGTAAGTTTCATCTCATAAACATAACCACATGTCTTATTTTTTCAGAATTATAATAAACAGCACTATAACTTATTTTTTACAAGGAAGATTAAATATTATCTACATTGAAATAGCCCTTAAGTAGTAAAAAAATTATAAATTCCTTTGATTAACAGGACTCTTTGTGTAACATTTGTAAGTTACTCCATGTTAAACAAAAATTTTAAAAATGTATATTTATGTAAATATTCATCTATGTAAAATTTATTTATGATAACATACCAAAAAGCTGCAAATTTTCATGCAAGTTGAGAAGTTAAACAAGAGTCCCGGGACTTACTGTGTAACTGAATTAATGAAATTGGTCCCTGATTCTAAAATTCAACTCAGGTTTTCATGTTATTTGTTGATAAACATAAATCCTATCCCCAGGAACTTTTTATGTCCTCCTCATGTAACATTTTTTACCAAAAGTTTTATCATATTTATGTAAAATTAAAAAATCCCATTTACCCTTATTTATGATTATAGATATTTGACTTATTTAACAATCTTTCTTCAGGTTCACCCTAAGAATTACTTCACATTCTATGATAAACAGAACGTCATGTGGTCCATATTATTTGAAAGTCCTGCAGACATGGCAGATTTTAATTTACAGGTAGGTTAATATTGTTACAGTAAATTATGATTAAATACTGCAGTACAAATGATCTAATTCTGTTTTTACATTTCCTTTCTGGCTACCTCCATTTATAAAAATTGTTATTTAACATGAACAAAAGTTAGACAATCTTCTAATCAATAATCATAGGTTTTGAGTCATCATAGATTCTAAAGCATTGTTCGAAATAGACTGTACGAAAGTCTGTAAAATAATGATTTATCCAACAATTTTCTTTGGGCCGTTAATAAGTAGGCTAGTATTGTGTATTTTTGTTGTGCAAATTTCTGTGCAATAATGTTTAGTACAAAATAAAGACAACTGTTCATTATTATAACAACTATTTACGACTTTCGAGTTTTGTCTCTGATAATTCTCAAATTTAAATGTAGGCCTATATTCAGTTTTTCTTTTACTCTGCATTATTATATTTAGGTACGTTATCATTACAGAGTCATTATTACAGGTAGCCAAGTGCAGGTGGAAAGCAGAAAATTCAACAAATCCGATACTGATACAGGACCTGTGGTGTCCGTTGCCAAGTGGTGAAGCCTCACAATCATCAGCTACTCCAGGAGATTCTGTTGAGCTCTCTTATAATCTCTTCCCTATAGAAAATTCATTAGAGGTATATAACAATTTGGCTATTGCATTTTTTGGGTGGTAGTCTCTTTTATCTAGATTAGATTAGATTATTGAAATGGCAACCGTACAACGAGGTTGGCAAGGATGAGGCAATGTCTTGAATATGCTTCTCCGGTTTGATCACCCTCTACAGCATGCTGAATAGACCGACTTGAGGCTGTCCAGAGGAGATTCCTGAGACTTGTCGGTGTTCGTTGAGGCCACTTCTACCGGAATCTACCCCTAGAAGATATAGCTGAAAAGCTAATAATCCATCCTTTGAGTTTGAGGCGCAGCAGACATTGGAGTCTTGTCCAAACTGCTCAGAGGGAAATTGTACTGTCCTGAACTTCTGGGAGAGATCAATATTAGAACCCTCTCCAGAACATGATCTTAGGACCTCTTCGGCCGGCACTTCAGAGAGACAGCATACGATCACCATAGTTCACTAGCAAGAATCCTTTGGTTGGGCAACACAGTCACATGTTGACTTCTTCTCAGACTGCATCTCCTGTACAAGAAGGACGACCATGTGCATCCTGTCAGAAATTAAAGCTTAGTACACTTCCACATTGATCATTGTTATTAATGTTTGTTGATAACATAAAGTTTAGTATTTGTTATTAATGTTTAGTATTTATTGTTGTGTTATTAGTTAATCCTTGTTGTCATTGTTATTGTTATTGCGCTGTTGTAACACTTTTCTTTTTTTGTTAATTTGACCATTAGTTATTTGTTATTTTTTCAGTAATCAATTACATTACATTTTAAATTATGTGTTATGTTCTAGTCATAGTATAGATAGAAATTTATTATATCACCATTCTATGATGTATTGATGTATTGTATGATGTAAATAAAAATAAATAAGGTAGGTATTTTAATCCAAGTATGAATGAGAAACGAGTGTAGGATGATTATGGCACAATCTTGTAGACTTGTTACTGACTAAGGTTGACATGATCCTTTAACAGAACTGTTAATTAATAGCCCAACAGTCAGTGGCATATCTAAGGGACCTACAGTTTAACAAGAATCCGAACCACTGCCTCTGAATTACGAACTAGTCTAATTGTGAGAATGGTCTTTGCGAATTGACGTAGCATTCAATAGTGTGGACATTAATCTACACAATAGAACACTAAACCCACCAACCACCGCTCACAACTACATAATTTGTGACCTCCAAGTAGCTGGATTACAGGACGACACCACCGGCCCTGTCATAAATTCTTTGCATTTATTCTTTTCCTACCCACATACACTACAGATCTGTGTGCAAGTCGTAACAATCAAAATAAGGGGAAGTCGACTCAGTACCACAGTAGACTTTCCTAATGTAACTGATGGGCAACACCGGTTTCCAAACCAGGAACATTGCGGCCTCAGGTTTTTAGTATTTTACGCTTAAGTTGTCTGAGCCATTGACTCATACTTGATACTTGATAAAATCTAGGGGAAAGATTGCACCGCAACCTATAAGATCTATTGTGCCCCCCAGACTAGTCCCTAGTTCTTGCCTAGAGAACCCCCTCTAGTCCTAATGCCTTAATAAGGTTTAGTATAACGAGGGGTTCTAACTTTGGAAAATCCTCCACCGCCACCTGGTGTGTTCCCAAGCTTCTGGCTCTCTTCTGACCTATCACGTCACACTCAGCCAATAGGTGTCTAGGTGTTTCCTCCCCAGATTGGCAGAAGCGGCATTCACCCTCTTGGACAATGCCCATCTTTCTCAGATGACCCCTGAGCCTACAGTGTCCGGTTAGAAATCCCGTCAGTATCCTTAGATCGTTTTTCTTAAGCCTGATCATGGTCTCAGACCTTCTTATATTATGCACTCCAAGCATTTCCTTAGCCTGTCGGCATCCCAGATGAACGGTCCAGGCTTTCCCTCTGGCTTCCTTCCAGTGTACCACCTGATGACCTGATTCCCGAGGGAATTTAGGGTTTTCCCGTCCCAGCTAAGTTTATTTCCTAGCTCCACATGGAATTTCCTTTCAAAGTTATACTTTCTTACCATGGAATCCCTTGGTTGTTTCATCAGGTCCTTTAGGCCTGGCGGAAATAGCTCCCCGCGGATTGTGGAGGAAGTGTCAAAGCCAGTCTTCTCCATTCTAAGCAAGGTCTCCCTTGCTGCTCTCTCTACCACAAAGTGTAGTGGTGTCAGATTCAAGATCACCTCCAGGGCAGCAGTAGGACAGGATCTCATCTGTAATGATAACGCATGCCAGCCTCTGTACTTTCTCCAGGGCTTTCCTTATTGTTTCAACTTTGGTTCTACCAGCCCAGACAATGCACCCATACGTAATGATAGGCCTCACTAACAGGGTATACATACTTCTTAGTATATATGGGTTACAACCCCACATCTTCCCTGCATATCTCCTGCATGTCATCAGGTTATTACTAGCCCTGTTTGTCACCTCCTCTATGTGTCTATTCCACATAAGTTTCTTATCTAGTATTAACCCTAGAAATGCCATTGACTCATAAAAAAATATGTCGACTTCCACTGCACAGTTATTGTTTAGAATACTTTTCCACTCTGAAATCTCTCTGAAGGGGAAAAAATTATTACATATTGAAAATATAATACAATAGAAAACCATGGATAAATTGTGCCTGTATTAATATTTGCTGAGGTGGTATTAATTGGCACTTGCAACTTTAGGTACCAATATTGGGTACAACAGAAAGAAGTTCTCATGAGTTGAAAGGTTGTGCTTCCAGGATGCTGGAACTGGAGAGTCTCAGAGAGTGGTCGTCGAAGTGGAAACCTTGGGCTGGAAGCAAGCTTTAGTGGGAGTCCAACTCAACACCCAGAGAGTCATCATACTCCAGCCGTTGCTTGTATATGTATGTATGCTTGTAAGTTGTTATTTATTTCAAATATTCCCTTTGTTTACTTTTTACTGTGCATACGAGGGTTGTCCGTAAAGTAAGGTTCCCAGTGGTTTTTCACAGTGAAAAACATGTTTATTTGCATAAATTTATACATATTCAGAAAGTTCAGACTTTTCTCTATTTTTCGATGTAGTCGCCACCGAGGTCAATGCATTTTTCCATGCGGTGTACCAGCTTTCGAATACCCGAGTCAAAGAAGTCTGCCGCCAAGTCGCACAGATAGCTGAGAACCGCTTCTTCCAGCTCTTCTCGGCCGCTGAAATGCGTTCCACCCAGATGTTTCTTCATATCAGGGAAGAGGTGGTAGTCGCTGGGAGCTACATCTGGGCTGTAGGGTGGGTGTTTGACAATACCCCATCCAAATTTAGCGATGAGTTCGTTGGTAATGTTAGCGCTGTGTGGTCGAGCGTTATCCTGATGCAAACGCACCGCCTTGGACAGCATACCCCTCCTCTTGTTTTGAATGGCATGGCGAAGTTTTTGTTTTTGCAGTGTCTCGCAGTAGCGGGTAGCGTTGATTGTTTCCCCGGTGGGCAAGAATTCGCACAACAGTACGCCTTTCCTGTCCCAAAAGACCGTTGCCATGACTTTGCCGGCACTTTGTGCTTGCTTGACTTTTCGCGGTATCGGCGACTCTGGGTGTTTCAATTGTTTTGACTGTTCTTTCGTTTCCTGTGTGTGGTAGTGCACCTATGTCTCGTCTCTGGTGACAATGGAGTCTAGGAATTTCTCGCCAGAAGTTTCGTGGTCCTGAAGAAATTCTTGGGCTGCTTCGACGCGTTGCCGTTTGTGGTCTTCAGTCAACATTCTTGGCACCCATCTCGCACAAACCTTGGCATACCCTAGATACTCCATCAAAATCTTGTCAATACAGGTTTTACTGGCATCAGGGATCATTTCGGAAAGTTCACGAACAGTCACTCTTCGATCTGCAAGCACCGCTGCTTCCACTTTTGCAATGGTTTCATCAGAAACATAGGTACGTCCGGAACGCTCCTCGTAATGGACGTTGGTACGTCCGTTCTTGAACTTCCTGCACCATTTGCGCACATGTTGTACACTCATACACTTTTCTCCGTATATCTCGCACAGCTGGGAATGAATTTTCCCGGGCGGAAGGTTGTTGGCAGTCAAGAAACGAATCACTGAGCGCAGCTCACACCTGGCGTGCGAAGCAATGGGAAGCTCCATCATGTACGGCTGTCAGGCCAAGACTGAGCTTCTCAGACACTTCGTTGCAGTGGGGATCTGGAGTGGGGGAACCCAAGTACACAACAAAACCGCGCGAACCCCCGTCGCAGCACTATTATCGACTGCAGCACTATGGGAACCTTACTTTACAGACAACCCTTGTAGATTATTATTCCATACTTGTTGAAAAATAGTTAACATTTTCTGAAGTTTAGTAAATCACAGTTTAATACCACAGTTTCATAAAATGTTATTGCCGGTATTTTTTCAAAGTAGCTGCTTTGTGTTTTATTTTTTCTTATCATAGTCTCTTCCAGGGAGATCTGAATCCAAATGAGGTAGTGTACAGCAGCCCAATGGTTGTCAAATTCACAGTGCTTCAAGTGAGCAAGGCTTCTCAGCTGGAACCTCCAACCAAGCCCCCATCTGAGGAAAACCGAATGTGAGATGCTTTTGGAACTGATTTTTTTTAAACTCAGTTAACAAATATTTTTTCTCAGCTTAAGTTATACATGTAAAATATTTTTTTAATTTTTTTAATCCTCCCAGTCAATGCTCATTATTACTCAGATACGTACCTCTCTATACATCAATGGAATAAATTTACTAAGAAATCATTCTACTAACTGTTTGAATAAGAAAAAATTGGTTCAGGATCTAGGTCTCAGCGTGTCAAAAATGGTAATAGCCATGTTTCCTATATGCTAAAATAGACACTAAGCGTAAAATGTGTTATTAATTTTACAATTTTTTCGCAACTAGTGTGCATGGGTCACCTTTACTCAACTAAAGAGAAAATTTTATGCTCAATCCAAAGGGAAGTTCTAACTATATCTTTAAGTGTATACAAAAAATTGTGTTAAAAAATTATTTGAAATTCACACATTTTTACACAGAGTAAATTGCCAATCGACAAAGAATACTTAACAGTAATTTGGATTTTAGAATTTATATTGTAAGATATTCAGTATTTTCACTAAATACTTTATAGCACTTAACACAAATTTATTGAGCGTTTTGATTCCAGTTCCAAATTTTTTCCACAATTCTTGGACAAAATTCACAGTCCCTCTAGCTCCTACTAAAATCCCATACATTTCACGTTCTTTTATTTACCAAATATTTTCATATTATGGAATAGTATACTGTTCAGTATTATATTATATTATTTTATTTTGTTGTTCTTCTTAATGGCATTTTTTCTTTTTTTCTTCACTTACTTCCTCTAGGCAAATGTTGCTTGATTTTGAATTGAATAGTAAAATCCATTATAAATCAATCCTCTGATATATTTTCTTTCAATGACAATAATGCCGTTTTTGTCTTAATGTCCCATTTGATTAGATTGCAGAAATTTTTTCTTATACTTAATGACTCCTTTAACTAATATCGGTCTGCAATGATTGTCCTAATACTGTAATGGCTAGTGTTAGGAAGTTCCCTGAATGGGCACTGCATGAGGACGTGGAGCAATGTTTCAACTAAGCAATTTTCAGTACCGGCACAGCCCTGGCACTGATCCTTGGATCTAAATATAATTTTTATGATTTTTCTGAAACAGCCGGATAAAAGAAACAACGAAACCTGAGCCAGCACTAACAGATGAGATGGATCAAAATACTGGGGAGGGCCTTCAGAGCCCAAAGACCACTAAGGCTGATTTGATCAATCGAATGGCTCGGATGGGACAAGCTTTACCATTCAAGAAAGCTGTACCTACACCATCAGACTCGGATGAAACCGAGGTAATCTTTTTTATATTTTGTGTATTTGAAAATTTCAACTCTTAATATAAAACACAAGAAACATGTAACAAATATTTCACCATACATGTTTTCCAATCATATTTACAATGTTTAAAATAAATAATACTACTGTTAGCTATCTGTGTTGATTATTGAATACTGCTTCCATTTACACTGTATGAAAGTACCCTAGACAAAGCTACATTAAACCTCAGGTTGTCTGTGGAGGTCTCCAAGGAGGGAAGAAATTCCTGTCCATTTTCTTTCATCTGTAAATCTTATTTGGATATTTCTTTGGATATGTATAATTGATGTTAAAAAATTATCTTTATTTTACATGAACCTGATGAACCTGTAGATACTTTTTCCTGTTTCAAGGATAACTGCATTTTTACAAAATTCACTCAAATGCTTTAAGGGAAGCAGTCCAAACCCATAGAATTCTAATGGATCTCATTGGATTGTACCTGAAACCTCTCACACTTAATCAAGATCCTAACCATTAGTACTTAACCCAAATACCTATGAAGTACCTTCAACTACAGTCATGTTCACAGGAAGACCACAAATCCTCGATGCACAGGTTCAGCAAGGTGGTTCCCAAACCGAGGGCCAGAGTGCATCACCAAAACACCATTCCTCCAGTAGTGACGGAAGGAATAGAGGCGAGGGAGCCCTCTCCCCTTCACCCCCCTGTCGCTGTCACCCCTCAGGTTCCCATACATTGGACCCCTGGCGTTCATCCTTACATGGTATGATTCCATAGAGTAACATTAGTTTATTTCTTTTTATCACAATGCAATGTAATCAGCTGTTTTTGACCCTTGCTTTTATCAACTAAAATCCTTAATTGTGGGGGAACACCCCCACTCCTATTCAGTTGCCTTTGGGACTTTGTGATGAGTGGATGTGTTTTATTTCTTGTGTAACAGTTAGTAGATGATATTGTTTGCAAGTTTTTTTTTACTTCTTTAAACGTTTTAGTTTACAGCTCTTTTTTTTTTTTAACTGAAATGGCGACCTACCCAGGTAGGTATTTTAAGCCAAGTATGAATGAGGAATGAGTGTAGGATGATTGTGGCGCGATCTTGTAGATTGCGAGATTTAGCAGCAAGAAAGAGGGAATAGTCAAGCAAGCAATGAAAAAAATAGTTATTTTTTCACTCATAATGAACTGAACCTTTACTGACCTTAACTGAATCTTTATTTATATTTTTACAGATTAAATTTGTGTTATATTAAATTGTTATTGATTTTTTGTAAAACGACGTAATTTCCAAATATATTTATAAACTTAAGATATTTTAAAAAACAAAACCCAAGTTTTTTCAACCCTTCTTATTATCCGCCATTCCGCTGGCCAATTTATAGCGGATAACCGAGACCGTACTTTAGATTCACTATCACCAATAATAAATGTCTTTACAGTCTGTCATACAAACTGAAACTGTGTTGTGTCAAAAATTATATGTTTTTCTAGGTTGGCAATATGTATCCAGTTCCTCAAGTCAGTTCACCACTAGAGTCACACTCACAGTTTAACATGTTCCTATCTGAGGTTCGAACGACAAACTCAGAACTCCGAATGGGGTTGACACGACTCACCGACAAAGTGGAAACACTTCAAACCAAGGCAAGTTGACTAGCTGGATGGTTCAAAGGTCTATCTATTTTAAGCCAGAGCAAAATCATGACATAGGACCCAGTGGCCTTTGTTCATATGTTAGTTAACTAATGAACATGTCAAATTAATCAGCTGGTCTCGGTCAGAAACAGAGCTGAGGATCATCAAATCCATCACTCTCACCATAGCCTCATATTCTCATCAAACCAAATGTACACTGAGTGGTTGGATCGTTGCCTCACAAATGTTAATATACTTAAGTACCGTACAGTTTGCTAAACTGTGACTAACATTACGATTCATAACTGATTATGACTGATTTACTGAACATTACTGATTTACTGATTCATAAACATAAAACAGACCATATTAGACTAAAACGTGAACATTGACCTTGTAAACGAACTGACAACATTGACCATTGTTGTCAACGTCATGTCGTATAGCTATCAGTCTGCTCGCGGGCGGGATGTTAAACTGTTTATTTGGATTTGTAATCACAGCAATTGGTTATTAATTTTTCATCATCTAATTGGATTCAGCAATCGCTAAAAAATATAAAATTGGCATTATGAGCAAATTTTTCTTAAGTAATTTTTAATTTTGGGTATTTGGAAAAACATAGTTACATTTTTTTATCTGTAGGAAAATTAATTTTCTGATTCTGATCCAACACTTTCGATGATCTGAGACCCTTTAATTCCATAAAGTGTGGAACACTTGAGTGCCTACTTCAATCATACTTTATCAACTCATCAAAGACGCTTTTATATTTTATCTTTTAAATATGAACTGCCAGTCATAATGAGCCTAGGGGCTAAGTTGTGTTGGGAGGGGGGTTCATGTTGTGAATTAGTGAGGTTATGTTACTTGATACTTGATTTCTTCATCATTTACCAACATTGTTGGACAGATTGCGTCAAAATAAGATTTGAAGATTTAAAATATCTACACTAAAACTAGGCTAATATGGCGGTGTCATGGAGATTCAAAAGTTAGTGGCATTAGTCATATAAGCTAGCCAGTGGTGCCTGCTCATGATCTGACAGCAGTCACCCACATCAGTAACTTTCAGTTACTGGTTATTTTAAAAAAAGTATTGTGGATTAAATTACATTTAATAAAATACTTACTCCAAATTGCTTTTAATGTTTGTTAATTCAACATGCATTAAACACCGAAACATTGAAACAGTGTCTCACACTAACATACATCCATGAACGCATGTGCATGACCAAGGAACATG
Organism: Nephotettix cincticeps; assembly: GCA_023375725.1. Taxonomy (NCBI): domain Eukaryota; kingdom Metazoa; phylum Arthropoda; class Insecta; order Hemiptera; family Cicadellidae; genus Nephotettix; species Nephotettix cincticeps. Next base: position 36,916,910 of record CM041788.1, read on the forward strand.
TTCCATTCAAATTCCTTAGCAAAGTCTCACTGTCAAAAATTCTTGTAACAACTTAGTTAAAATCAATTAAGTAGGGACATAAAAATTTTTCTCTGCAAACAAAAAATATTAATATTTGAAAATGTGTTAGCCTATTAAAAAATTGAATATAATAGGCCTATATTATAATGATATTATTTATCCTATTATGTCAAATTCTTTATTGTTGTGATATTCCAGGTCGAAGATTCCAAGAAGGCACCTCCTCCCCAAGATATAAATTCTGTCTTAGAAAAACTAATGGAGGGAGAACAACAGTTAAAAGACCAATTACAACAGGTCTTGATAACTTTACAAAATACCCAACTTGCAAGGTAAACTTGAAGTTATCACTAAAAATGTGAAACGTGTCAAAACGTGAATTATTTTTTATATTGCCTTCTTTCTGTCTAATCTTTTTATAATATAATTAATAATTATTCTTACCACAGTATTTATCAGACCACATCCCAATCACTCTACAATCATGGCCTCTGTACTAAATATCAATGGACTAAGTAAACTATTAAGTTGTTCTCCAATATTGATTTGTTTTTAGTCTTGAAATAATAACTTTCGGCTGATATAGTTTAGATGTTTTTTGTTTACATTATTTTTTCTTTTGTTATTGTTTTTCTTACTATCCTTGAGGACATTTCTTGTGTCATCCATTTTGTACTGACCTTGTGGTGGTTGGTTTAGGTCTTATAGTCTACACCACTATATTACTGTTTATTTTTACATTAGCTCAGCTCCCAGTCTCAATTTTTTAATCCTATATTTGTGACCAGTCAGAGCAGGGAGATTGTGGAATGCGTAGCAAGGCCTCCTCAATCCACACATGCTGCTACCACGTCGTCTGTACATACCGATACTGCTCAATCGACAGTCAGGGTCTCCGATTGTTCCAGCTCGCTGCCTTGTCAGCAATGTGCGGAGTTGCATCAGTCTCACGTCTCTCTCACAGTAAGTTCGAAACTTTTCATAATTTATCATTTTTGAAGCAAAACATATATCAGTATACCCAGAAAATAAAATCCATAGTAAGAAAAAACTGCCTAATGTGTGTAATTTTTAAGAATGATGCGAGGCTTGTCGGTAAAATAGCTTTTCCGACATCATTACTAGACAATGGTTGGTGCTACAATAAAATCAACATGGCAGCGTTGTCATTTTTATGGCTTTGATTTATTGACTAGCTAAGCCACAAATTCCAGCCACAACTTAATAGTTGTGGCTAGAATTTGCACATTAATATTACACATTAATTTACACATTAATATGTGTACAGTCATAACAAAATTATATGTTTTTGGCACAATGTAAAGTACTCTGAAATTTTATATTTTCAGGAAGAAATGAAAAAGCTACTAGAAGAAAATGAATTTCTTCAGACCAGCTTGACTGCCCAGAAAGATGCACTTCAAAATGCAAAAGTTGCTGATAAAGGTAGTAAAAAAAGGTCAATCACCATTTACATTTTCCTAGGCAAATTATTACAAACTGACTTACGTCAGTTATCTTTCTACATTTTTATCGTAATTCATCAAACAGCCAAAAAGGTTTTATTAGGGTTTATTTTAAAAACATTCTACATACAAGGGATATTCAAAAATAAGGTCCCATTAAGAAAATAAAATAAGAAATCAAATTTTCACCAAAACAATTATTATACATTAATTTCTTACATCTTTCTCTATTTTTCTATATAAATTCTATTCTTATTTAAACATTACTCAGATCGTTCAACAAGCTTCTGAATGCTTAAGTTATAGAAATCGGCCGCTTGTGAAGATAACCGGCCTTTAACTGCTTCATTCACTTCATCATCAGTGTCAAAGCACTTTCTACCCAGAAAATTCTTTAGGCAGGAGAACAAGTGAAAATGTCCAGACAGGTGCTAAGTTCAGACTGTACAGAGGGTGGTCCATCAGTTCCCATCCAAATCTATTGATATAAGTTTGTGTTCTTTTCAGTATGGGGTCTGGCATTGCCATGCAACAACACTCCAGATGACAAAAGACCATGTAGCTTATTCTGGATTTCACGTCGATTTATCTTGGTCCCTCTTTCCATTTAGTTGATAAACAATACACCATGTATATCCCAAAACAAGGCAGCCATAATCTTGCGTGTTGAGATGGTCTGCTTTGCCTTGACCTTGACTGGCAATGACCTTTCACGCCATTCCATAGACACAGGGGCTATAGTAGAAACCTAAGATTCACCCCCTGTAACAATATGGTCTTACGTATTGTCACCTTCCTCATCGTATCGCTCCAAAAAAGCAAGAGCAAAAGCCATTCTTTACATTTTTTAAGACTCATTAAGCAGCCTAGGAACCCAACCGGTGTACAATTTTTGAAAATTCAAATTTTCAGTCACAATTTGGTACAAAGTTGTTCTACTCACATTTGGGAATTCAATTTCTTAATCTAAAATGTGAATCTATCATCAAAAATGTTTTGGTCAACTTTTGACGAAATCATCTGAAATAACTGACGGTCAGCCAGAGCGTGGTTCATCATACACATTTCCCCTTCACTTATTAAAAGCTCACACCCACTTGCACACTTTATACGGGTACTATTGCGGGTACTGTGGTTATGGTCCATTCACTAACCATAACCACAGTACCCGCAACCAAAACCTCATTCAACCCGCAACCAAAACCTCAAAACCTATCCTTGGCTGAAGAGGACATAGTCCTATAACAGCCGCAGTGGGCCTTCAGCCCACTGAAACATCACATCCTGTCCTGTCCTGCACACTTTATTGTAACTCATTGTGATAGTACAGCAAACTTCAGTATTCTGCCCATAAATTTCCGCTGCTGAAATGATTCTTGCAGACAGAAACCGTATCACTGCTCTTACTTGACAATCGGCGGGCTGATTAACTATATTAAACATTTTGAACTGACACTATAAATAGCACACACCAACCAGAACGATGCTTATGGTTGTGCTTTGTGCAAGAGGCATGCCCGTGAGTCGGAGTGCATTAGTGTTTTGTCCTCAGTGCCACATTCAAAAAGGTACGCCGAACCGGTCCTTACTTTTGTAATATTCCTTGTATTTAAATAATTAGGCTAACAATAATATTCAGTACAATAATAACCATTTTAGGCTAAATGAATAAATTAGTAAAAATAATTTAAATTATGAAAATAGATAGCCCATGTCAACACATTGAGAAAATTCTTCGAAATTCAGTTTTATTATAATTTTGGTGACATGACTGTTACTTTTGTCAATGTGTGTGTAACGGATCAAATTTAAGACAGAATTTTCATCCATCTATGTAACATAATAGAATTAGAAGTATACATCATCATATAAAGTCTTGAGTCCTAATTTTTCAAAGTGCTGCATCAAAGTGAGAGGAAATGTAAAATGTACTAGCCTTCAGGATAAAATCTATAAACAACTAAATAATTTAAATATGGTTTTATAATTGATTTTAGTGTGACCAACAGTAAATTTTTCATAGATTGACAAAAATGTTGAAATGGGTTCACAATTGGCATCAAAATTGTTATTGTTTGATATGTTGTAATCAATCATTGCAGTCATATTAAAGATTGTAGAAACAAACATTTTTTCCACAGAATCAATTTAACTGTTATTTTCTCATATTTTTTTAAACCTGAAATTCATACTTTATTTACTATTTTCCCCACAATAATTAACACCTATACTGTGGTATTAAACATGCTTAGTTCAATATATCATTACTAACTTTATTCACACATTAATAGCATTCAATTTCCAGATCAGATGTCCCAAATAGAGTCACTCCAAAGGCAACTTTCAGATGAGCAGAGAAATGTGTCCAAATTAAATAATAGTTTAGAAAGTCTTCAAAGAACCGAAGAAATATTAACAAACAATTTGCAAACAGCAAACAATTCAATCGTTGAGCTACAAAATACTTTGCGAGAAAAACAAACCAGTATTGACAAGTTAGAACAGGCGTTGAAGGACAGTGAAGCTACTAAACTGGAAGAAGTGAGGCGTAACTTGCAGGAAGTTTTGGACCCGAAACCAGTAATTGCTGAACATATAAAGAAAATTTTGAATGCAGTTTACAAGCTGGTAAAGGTTCAGTTTGAACCCCAGAGAAAATACGATGCCAACTTCATCCAGTCTGTTTTAGCTGAGACTATTAAGGTTAGTAGTTTATGCTACCAAAGAGTCAATTACCAAATTAAATTTATAAAACTTTAAGTATTTTGAAAACAAAGATTAAGCCAAGTGTTTTATTTAGTCTAATTGTTCTCGATGAGAAAGTTTAAAAGTAAAAGTGATATTGTTCATTTCTTATGTTAATTATTCTTCTATGGATTTGTCTAGAACATGGCTTATCAACTATTCCTGTAATTATTTTAAATCTTACTACAATGTAATTAGCTGCTTTTGACCCTCACTTTTATCAATGAAAATCATGCTTGGCAGATTTAGGACCAAACGCTGTCAGCTCTAGAGCGAATATAGAAATGCAAAATGGAATTACTAGAACATATAGCAGTTTCCAATAAGTTAACATACAAACCTGTAATGTGAATTCCCCACAAGCGGCCAAAGCTAGGGGTCTACATAACCGGTTACACGGCCTCCCAAAAGGCTACCACGAAAAAAGAGCTGCCATCCGGCAATATTCTTCTTCTTCTTCAGGAAAACGTCTGCTGGAGAAAGACAGCGGTCACCCGTCGTCTACTGTCATGTTTCGTCAACATGGTGTTTGATGTTAAGTCGGTGTTGCGAAGTATCGGTGAGTTAAATAAACCTTGTTGGTTAAAAATCTATTGCTATTAAATCGTCGGAACAGCAATGGGAACCCAGTTAAAATAAATATCATTCAGTTTAAACTATGCTCCGTAACTGTGTTTGTTTACCTAGCCTAGGCTAGTCAGGCCTATGACCACCCGAATGTTGCACAACTCAACTGAAATCACCAGTTATCCTTCAGGTTAGGAAACTTTTACCCCCCATAAAATAGGCTCATTGCAAACCACCCCCGGAGACCGGTAGTAGCTGCAAATTGGTTGTCCAACAACCGGAAACACAATGCATCCCATGTTTCGTCTGTGAATGGGTATATCAAAATATCTTTTTCAAAAGTGTATTGTATGGCATACTGTGGTGATGAAGAATACTGTTCTTAACTAGTCCGAAAACATTTTGCCCCTTTTCGATCATTTCTAGTTCTCGATTTTCTCTCCAATACCATCTTGAGGCCGGTGAAATTCCATGTTTGGCCTTTGGTTCAAAACATACTTTTCAGCTAATGAAAGTGTATTGTAAACTCAACTCTGATTCAGAGGTTATATACATCCACCAGTTGTTACGTTATTTGAATGAGTCTGATTTTATCCACCAAACCTTACTTTAAAAAAATCCCTTAGCTGTTTTGTTCAATTTTTAATAAGCCTCTTCAGTTCACAAAATGTTTTGTTTTAATTACATACTTTCACTACAATATGAAGGTTAAATCCTCTGTTTCAGGCAGTGACTCTTGAACATCTGCAAAATGGGGACTTGCTGAGTTCAACTCCAGCGGTGCCAGTCCAAACTATGCCTGAAGACAGAGCTCAGGTAAATGTACTCTCAAAAATAAATACTATTTTTTTAATAGATCATATTATACTTACTTACTTATCCCGAATGGATCATGAAGGATCACGCAAAGCATTCGAACATAGTTTCTTTCATACTTCTTTCATCCTTTCTCCATGTCCTCTTTTTCTCTCTTCTGTTCTTTTTGTTCCTGGCTTCTTTGGTTTATCCTTCTCTGACAAAACAATCCAATTTTCTACCTTATTTCTAAAAATTGTTCTGTCTTTACATCTCTTAGGTCATTGTTTACTTTTTGTAAATCTAATCTAACTTTGCCAATCCATGGTGTTGTTGACTTAACTTATGTAGGTGAGAATTCTATTAGTGAGTCTTGTAGGGAGAATTCTTGTAACATGGCCATAAAATTTTTCAATCTTCACCTTCTCATATCTGCTGCCATGTTTGTTATTTTTTTGTCGTTTTAATTGATTTGAGGCGGAATCCTTCTGTCAACATAGGACCTAAAATTTTTCTCACAAATTAGCGTTCTTCTTTTATTATTATTTTCTATGTCACATTTTGTGTTGAGTGTGTCACTAGCATACAATGCTGCTGGTTCAATTACTGTGCAGTACTGCCTGATTTTTGTGTTTAAGGAAATACATTTCTTATTGTAAATTTCATGTATCATGCCATATGCTTTCTTCATTTTCAGTTGTCTTATTTTGTGTGTGACTTCCTCTCCTCCAGTTGGTTCTAAAATTTCACATAGGTGTTTAAAATATTTTACTCTATATATTTTACCATATTTTGTATTGCTGGTTACAAATTGGGCGGCTTCTACCGCGACAGTAATTTTGCCGCGGCAACGGCAACAAAACCGCTAAATCTGTAGACTTTCATATGGATACATACGCCACTGCGTGCCAAAAGGCGGCAGAAAAACCATGCAGCATTTCAGCCGTCCAGTGTGTAAATTTCCATTACATCTTTCATGCGACTGCTCGAACGGCGGAGACGGCGAAATTGCCGCCACGGCAGAAATCGCCGAATGTGTAACGAGCGTTGTGGTCGGCCGAATTACTAGTTGAGCCAGATTATCAAGGTTGTACTGTATATGTGATTTTTTTATCACACTACTGCATAATTCATGAACTGTGCTATCAATATGAAAGAAACATACATTTGTTATTAAAACTTTATTTGCTATTTAATTTTAATTTTTTTTTGTAACTGCTTGCTCTTCAAAACCAAATTTCACCACAGAATTAACAGATTTGAAACAGGGTCCCCAATCCCCATCCTACAAGATCAAAACAGGTTGTACTAATAAGTTCACTTTTGTCAGTGATGCTCAAATTTTTCTGCAATTTATAATTATTAATTATAATTGCAAAATTATGTTGCAGACTAGATCAGATGATTTAAAAACCCTATATATAAATCGTGACCAACAAAGTGCTCACAATATTGAGTCTCAATCATCTGGGGTAACTTCTGCGTCGGAAAAATCCTCACAGAGCAGCCTGGTCAGCCAGACACATGATGCATACAATATTAAAGGTTAGTCTTAAAATGCTGTTCCACCATTAAGAATACACCAAACAAGAATAGACTGCATAAAAACTGTCCAAAGAGATAGTGTTTTAGAGATGATTTCAGTTGTGATTTACAAATTACCTGTCATTCTGAGATGGGTTTTTTTATTCTTATCTCATTTGGGTAAATTCTGGAATTGGTCCCATAAAGGGTCGTATCCAGCAAGTAAAAGTCATATAGAAAATTATTTCCTATCTTACCTGGTTTAATATTAATTTCTTCATTTTTTAAATTTTACATTCTGATATTACATGTATTTTTTTATCTATTATTATTATTTTTTCATAACTGATAAATAATATTATTAATACTCCCATCACAGCAGACCTTGCGAACTTAGCAAATTTTCAAATCAATAACATAATAATAATAATATATGACAAGTTTTATCATCATCTGTCGATAAATAAAGGAGTTTACCTAATTTCTATATGATTAACATGGGAAAAGAGTAAGCAGGTTAGCTGCCATGATTAACACATAAACTATGATTTTTAAGCATAAATGTATGGATCTCGACCACATGAAGTTGAATACCAAGTTTCATCCAAAAATCGGATGAAACTTATTGGTTAATAAGTGAAACATTAATTTTTCCTTATGCTCCTTAAGATAAACATTGGAGCCCCAAAATAAAACGTACTGTGTTTAGAATTTTGAATATCTCGGTAACCGTTTCAGATGGAGAAAAACTTTAAGGAACTAAATTGTGTAGTTTTTTAAGCTGATTCTAATGGTGAAAGATAAAATTTCAAATTTTTAAAAATTACATGGGAAAAACTCAAAAAACCCATTTATGAGGTACCAAACCCCCCCAAACCACCCGTTCCGATTTACCGATAGGTCTGGTTTACAAACTCGTCCGAGCAAATGTAGGAATACATGTCTCTACCAAGTTTGGTCTCGATCAGACCATTTTTACGAGAGTTATCGTGTTCAAAGACACACACACACACATATATATAAATTTTAACGACTATTGTTTTTGGTCTCTGGGCACCTAAAGACGAAAATGGTCCAGGGCTTAAGTCTTACCATGAGACCTACAATAATAGCTTCTTCTCTATGGGAAATTCGCTAAAAGGAATCAGTAAAACAGTTTTAATTGTTAGCTTAAGCCCTTGTAGACTCATTGAAAAAATATTTGTAACTGAAGGGTTAAATAAATTTTCTTATTACTTAATAGATTTTTTTGTTTCAATGGAAATACCTTTTAAATGTTATGCTCTTCATATTTTAATATTTTCCCAGAATCTGTTAGTGATAAACTGCTATCAGAAAGGAAAACTAATGGCTTGGATGAGAAAGGCAAAGCAATAGACAATAGCACCTCCATTGACACACCTTCATCTATGGTAAACTCCACTGATGATTCCTCAGACGAAGTATGTATTTTATATTTTGTAAACATTAAAATGTACTTGTACATGTATAGCTTTAACTCAAGCTGTGAGTATGTGAGTAAACAAAATGATAATTGAGTCTTAATAACTTTTTGTTTTGGTATCAGATTCCAGATTTTAAACGTCATTTTGTTCGGTCAATAAAAAAATTAAGGTCCAGGTTTTGTTCTTTAAGTTGTTACAGTTAACTGATTATTCGAACATAATTGATCCAAATCAATATTCGAAGTGTAAACACAAAATTATGTTTGTCATGTAACACAATCATGGAAAACCACGGCGTAGCTTTTAATTACAGTACTATATAAATATTTTAGTATATGCATTCGGTATGTAAAACTTTTAGTATCTCTTCTTGTTTATATGTGTAAAGAATCTTATATTTATAATTTTTACTGTCCACAAAATAGTTTTTCTAGTATTGATATTTCTCTTGTCCTGTATACTTTGGTGATAAGTATTGTTTAATTTTGTTTAAGAACCTAAGTTACGTTTATTTGAGTGTGCAGCAGTTCTATCTTTCTGAGTGTGTTAGTATATTTAATTTTAAGAAGTTCATCCCACACGAGCGTAAGCCTAGGGGATGAATCACTTGTTTCACACTAATGTAAACAAAATTTTATTTATTATAAGTCTATTATGATAACGGTTAACTGTAATCAGATATAATATTCACATGTGAAATCATTTGATAACCTTAACTGTGTGAAATAAATCTGTTTTCAAAAACAAAAAAATCTTGGTCCCAATTCATTTTTATTCGGTAGAACCCCTCTAATCCGACCTTGGATGGCCCGTCACTCCAGTTATTCCGACCATGATCAGGCTTGCGAGGCTGTGCAGACTTGTCGCTGGTGGGACACCTGTCTAGCCGTTTTTTTAGATTTGTTATCGCTTCCGCTCTTCAGCTTCAGTAGGCTACTTATATCTAGTGCGATGTTTATCGCCATAAGCAATAACGTACAATAACAGGTATGCTATTTTAAGTACTGAACAAGTATCTGGTAAAGACTGAAAATATCCAAACTTTCGAATAGACAGCATAAAATGAGCTGAACTAAAATGAACATTAAAACTGAAATAAATAACAAATCTTTCCGTTTGAGAATATCTCGATGATACGGAACATCTTTGATTGAACGAAAGTGTTGAAGCAGATGACAAAATTATGCTATACGTAACCTATTTGAATGCAAAAATAACATTGGTTGGTCCAAGGATGCGGTATGATTATTCGTCAACTACCGTATGTACTCCAGTAACCAATAAAGTTCAACAAGATATTGTATTTAAAAATACAAAGCATATTGTCGTTGATGCCGAGTATCCTATTGCGGTTTGTTATTATTCCTCATAAAATATAATTTTTTGCAACGCAAAATCTTGAATGTTTATTTGATATTTTTTAACAAAGGTCATAATTGGCAACAGTATTTATATAAAAAATACTAATACTGTACACTGCTTCATTTTGATCATATACTCTTTGTTTCGTTAACACATTTACGAATTCGCTGCTGCTTATGCATAGTTTGAGCTATAAGATATAAAGTGTTGCCAAATTAATGATATTTATTTGGCCTATATTGACGCTCCGGTGTTTGCATAACCAACAAATTTACAGAACATAATAAGTTTGTCCTTTTTCTTTCAGAACTAATACATATTATAGGGTATGTGGACGTTTTTCAGTTAACTTGTTTTTTAACTCAGTGTAAAAACATCTCTTGTATTGTATATGCTTTAAATATTACATCTTTCGGATAATCCAATCTCGAAGGTGACAGATTAGAGGGGTTCTACTTTAGTTAGAAATCTGCTGTACTGATGGTTTTGTCACCATCAGGGCCAGAGCATGGTCACGGAGAAACTGCACTCAGTCCTGTTGCACATTGCTCGCTCTCATTGCTCCCAGAACAAGCCGTCCGACCCCCTCTCCCTCCCACTCCCCCTACCTTGGAACATGACTCCCTCCACTTCCAACACTTCCTGGAAACCCTTTAAAGACTAGGTTTTGGTGAGTGGTTTTAACTTGTTATACTTTGTTGATTTTACTTAAATTACGTGATCATAAGCTGTAAATATGTATTTAAACTTATTTTACTAAAGAGGTATTAGGCAAAAGGCTACATACATCTTAAAAGTTCTTTATTTTAAGGTATGGTAATATTACTATTATTCAAAATTACTTTTCCCGAGCTGTTCGTGCATTACAAGTCAATTCCAAAGGGATTCCTAGAGCGGAAAACACTAAAACAATCATTGAACGATATTTTTTTATCGTCAGTCACATATTCATTACTCAAAAATATATTATAAATTTATTAACCTTATTTTTAATATTAAAAAGCATAAACGGTACCAGTGGACTGATACATACTTTCTCCCTTAAGTAAATTTAAAAAAGACAATCTGTAATAAAACTATAATGTTCTGAAAAGTTTATCTAAATATCATTTAATAATTTACTAATTCAAAAATAATCATCGCATTTCTGAAAATAAAAACAAGAGAGACAAGGTTAAATTAATTGTTTGAATTGTATGGGGGTAACCCTCCCTCCCCAGTAATACCAAACTTTTTTGCATTGGTTTTCTTGGATAATTTGACCTTACACTTCATAACAATTTTCATGGAAAACGGTTGGAAAATAAGGAAGAAATTGATTTTTTATATTCTCCATAAGAATAACATTGGGCGCTTTCATCGTTTATTATGGATAGTAAATTTAACAAATAATTGAAAATACTAACTTGTTTAGTTTTTAAGCTGGTTTCAATGGTACCAGTCAAATCATACTTTACTTTTATTGTTTTCGCTGAAAATTAAAAAATTTGATTTGTTTGACATTTAAAAGCCTATAGCCTAACTTTTGAACCGTCATTTTTACAGACATGCGAGTGGTGTCAAATTATTTAGTACTCTGTACACTATAAACTATCAAATTTTAATCAAAATCGTTGAAGCCGTTTTTGAGAAATTTGGATTTTTCACGTTTTTATGGGTTTTTAGGGGTGAACAACCCTTAAAAATAAAAAAATATAAAAAAATGGAAAAAAAACACCTGGAAATATGGTAAATATACACATGTTTACCAAATTTCATCAAAATTGGACCAACGGGGTAGGCTGTGGCTCTGTACGCATCCAGACACACACAGACAGACACATAGACGGACAGACATCACGTCGAAAACCACTTTTTTTGGATTCAGGGGACCCCAAAACAGATACATCCAATCTCAACTCAAATTCAAAAATTTTGACGAAAACAATACTTTCTCCATATACTAAGTATAAGGGGAGAAAGTAAAAAGGATGATTTTCTATAAACTTAGAAATTAATTTAATTGAAACCCTTGCAGGAGAGAATTTTTAAAACGATACTTATTACAGCACTCACCAAACTTTTAATGTTTTTAACACTTTACAATTATTTTGTTTTAGTTTAAAAATTGACCATTTTAGGAACCCAATACAATTTTTCCTGCAGTATGATATTTTTTTCAGAATAGTTTTCCTGATTGTATTTCATTGTGTTTAATATAATTTATTTAAAGTCAAGATGATTTCAGGCTTGGCGTCCACAACCCCCGCCTCCTCCCTTGTTCGAAGATGAAGAAATCGATGATGATTGGTTAAATTCTTGAGCAAGTACAGTTTCGCTCTTGGCTTTAAGAAGATCAGCCTTTATTATTACGGCCCCAAAATTATTTCTATTATGACTAGAATGATTAAAATATTTAGTGATATTTACTATTTTACAAAGAAATTTATGTTATTTTATTTGTATACATAATTTCAAAATTATACCAAATGTACTGTATATCTTTTATATATGATTAATATAAAAACTTTTCATATTCAATGTTTTTATTTTTATTTTGACCACCAAAGGTACACATAGGCAGGTAATTTTCATTGTAAGGAGTGTGTAAATTTTCTTCTCGGGCTGTGTGGTCGTTGTGTCTACCCACCATCAAGATTTAAGACTAAAGGCTATTTTACTCCTGTCATAATAATCGAATAGTTGTTGGAAAAGTTCAAGTTAAACTATTTATAAAACTTTCAACATTGATCGAACACCATGAATGAAATATATTTTAGAAAAATTTAATACTCCTCACAAATACTGCTTTAATTCATTGTTTCTTTAAGCCTGAAGATCGGCTAATGATTGGTCAAATCTATTGGTTAGTTTTGCTTTGCAAACATGTTATATTTAGTTACAGTTTCTTCGTTGACATACAATTGTGAATTTTGTTAATCCAAAAACCGAGTTTAGTCCTTAGGAACATGTAAAAACTGTATTATGAAGTGATGTTGTTCAATTGACATTTAGGCTTCATATAATGTTTTAAGAAGTTTTTTGAAGAAACTTTGATCAAACTTAGGCAAAAGTTTTTTTGGCTGAAAAAATTCTAAATCTCATTGCCAGGTCTGAGAGAGTGCCTGAGAATCACTCAGTAATTCTCATTATCACTTTGTCCCATCTACTAGTTGAATTATCTACACATACTACCAGTAACTCTATTCCTTGACTTGTGCACTCAAATCAGGTAGTTTACATCTGAAGTCATAGTACGATAAATACAGTCTTCATATTTTTATACTAAGTAGTATATTGAAGTCGCAACTAAATGTAGAATAAATCAGCAATTTTAACTTCAATACATACAATAGTATTAAATTTGTTATCAAAAATATAAAATTAAAAAATTTTAAAATTAAGCTTTTAAAGATGTGGCAAATCAGATTACAAGCAGTAGGTACTCATTTTTATATGAGAAATTACCGGTAAAAACGGTTCAATGAGGAAAATGTCTCATTACAGTAAGAGCTTAGAACAATACTTTGGGGCTAGCAGGGATTTTGCCTGCTAGCCACGGCTTTTGTTTTACGCTTAGAAGTCACTCAAAATTACAATTAAAGGTCAGGAATCATAAGATTTTCCAGAGAACCAACAAACTCAAGAGATATATATTGCAAAGAATACATAACTTTCCTTAACCCTCCCGGAGGGCACACATAGGTTGAAAAGACCGAGTTGCCCCATTTTATTTATTGCTAGTCGGAGGAAGTATTTGAACCAAGGAATGCAGGTGGTGGGGGGCAGGGTAGTTCTAAAGTGGCTACCACAGTGACAAAAGCCAAGGTTGTTCAAATACACCGAACATTGAGCTTGAGCTTGATGAGCTTGATGTTCAATAGCAATAAGTACAAGACTTCTTGATTTATTTTACCTTATGCATTTTTATTTTTATAATGTAAAATGACATAAGTAAAATGACTTATATACCATGTCTTGTACTCATTTTCCTTGTTTTCCATCAGTTTTCTGTTTTTTTAACTTAGATTATTGAAATAGCGACCAAGGTAGATATTTTAAGCCAAGTATGAGTGTAAGATGATTGTGGCGCAATCTTGTAGTCTTGTTACTGACTAAGGCTGACATGTTCCATAGACAGGACTGTTAATTAATAGCCCAACAGCCGATGGCAACTAAGGGACCTTTAAAATGGAATCCGGAACACTGCCCCTGAATTACTGAAGAATGTGATCATAAGTATATGATGGGTGACGTCTAGTCTAAATGCAAAAACGGTGCTCTCCACCTTAGCATTGAAATTTGTGAAACAAGATTCCAAAATGCCCCAAGTTACGAACAAGGATAAGGTTCAGAAAGAGTATTTTTTAGTTTTTAAATTATATCTATCAGTGACCTAAAAGATTAGTAGATTATATCAGATTAGATTAGATCATTGAAATGGCAACCATACTACAATTTAGGAATTTTAAGCCAAGTATGAATGAGGATTGAGTGTAGGATGATTGTTGCGCGATCTTGTAGTCTTGTTACTGACTAAGGCTGGCATGTTCCTTAGTTACGACTGTTAATTAATGGAATGGCCAACAGCCGATGACAACTAAGGGACCTACAGTTAAACGTGGAATCCGAACTATGGCCTCTTAATTACGAATTGGTCTAATTATGAGGATGGCCTTTGCGGATTACCGTAGTATTCAATAGTGCAGTCGTTAATCCACATAAGAGAACACTACACCCACAGACCATCGCTCACAACTATCCACAATCTGTAACCTCCAAGTAGCTGGATTACCTGGTCAAAATGACAAATGCAGCCTCTTGAGAGTTAAATAAGAATATAAAGGTTCCATTTTCATTCTTCAACAACAGGTAGTCTTGGTTAACATTTTTACAAGTTAAGCAAATTATTACTAAACAATTTTTTTATGTTAACTATTCAATATGACACATTACTTTTAATTCTTATTTTAACTGAGTAAATTGATGTAATTTGCAACTAAAAACAGTATGTCATACAATTTGTTTTTACTACTGACTTGTATATTTCACCAGTAAGCTGGTGTATTTTAAAGTGGTCAGATTTAGTTGAATTAAATTACCATTGTGCTACAAGCTTATGTTTTTTGCTGTTTCTACACCAGAGGTATTTTATCTTATTAGACAAGTAACAGAAAATACTGCACAATTTCACCTACTGTTGGGAAAATGTTAAAAGCTGATGGACATTCTGGGAATCCAACCCAGTACATCTTGTACTATTGTCCAAGATTGATCGACTAGGCTAGCAAGACACCAAAGATTCATTATTATTTTTTAAACGGAATTAATTATTGTCTTTTTATCCAGGTATGAACTAACACACATACACGTAAAAAGCACATCTTACAAGGTATCAGGCCTGTCTGTTGAAACAAGATTGTGGGGTTGAGTATAATTATTTTAGTAGTTCTAGTGGGATAAAACAATCCACTATCATATTATCATCTATTGGTTTTCTATGCGAGGTAAGTTTTTATTTCTCATTTCACCTCCATTGTTTATCTACGAACGTAGGTAGGTGTTGTATAGCAGATTAGGATGTGGACGTGGGTAGTAGGTCACAGGTCAGCTGTTGAAGATTTAGTTGTCGTTTTCTCTGCGAACCTCAGTTATTGATTGGCTACCGTTTGCGGTCTGATTTCGTCTGCTTCCGTGTGAGTTTCTGTTGTCTGGATATTAATGAGTTGTTGGCGATACGTTCCATAACTGTTTTAAACATCGACATATATGTTATAATTTTGCTTTTTAATGTCATTTTAAGTCTGTATTTTTTGGAATTGTTTATATTTCTTATTTAGTAAGGGATGATAAAGTGCCTAATTGACATAACCCCACCACCGTTTTAGATACAATTTTAATTGTTGTTTATTGCCAACAAGTGTAATCAAGAACAAAGAAACAAAACTCTCTATAAGCTATTTACTGTGAGTAAATAATTTTTTATCAATTTCTTGGTTTTTAAATCTTACATTAGACTCAGGATGTAATGGTAATGGGTGGGCGTGTATCTGTCAAATATTTGGGTTACTGGTGTCAGGGGCAGTAGAATGTAGAATATTGATCCCTCAAAACTAGATCAGGAAGAGGAGGTTAGGTGCATCTGTTCCTTCTTAACTATTTTGCCCTACATTTTTTATCCATCCCTAAACTAGTTCATATAAATGGGAGCAATGGGACAAACCTCATTCTTGGTGTAATACTTAGATTGTGAATACAGTTTCTGGAGCTCAGGTTAGTTTCAAACAATGA
Source organism: Nephotettix cincticeps (assembly GCA_023375725.1). Classification (NCBI taxonomy): domain Eukaryota; kingdom Metazoa; phylum Arthropoda; class Insecta; order Hemiptera; family Cicadellidae; genus Nephotettix; species Nephotettix cincticeps. Next base: position 36,933,105 of record CM041788.1, read on the forward strand.
GACTAAGTTTTGTATTTATGCTTATAGTGCTAAAGAACATAAAGTAGTTTTAATAGTTACTTACACATACCATAGTTATTATTTAAGAATTTTTCAATTTTATTTTTAAGGATTTAAAAAGGGAAGGCTTTAAAAAAAAAGGGAACACTTCTTTTAACATGTATACTACATAGAATTGAGACTTAAATACAATTAGAGAATAGACAATAATGTTGAAATTTTTGTAGTCAATGATTATAATTGTAAATCATTTATAAAAATTGAATACTAGTTTAACTTATATTACTCTCAAGTGTAGTTATGTGGTTGGTTGGTTCAGTAGTTATAGCACCCGCTTCATAATCTTAAGGTCACCATTTCGATGCTGAGCAAAATATTAACACAGTTTTGTGATGGTTTGATATTAGACCCAATTGTATTTGACCATTGAATTAATTAGAAGACCCTGGCAAATGCATCAACAGGTCTTTGTCAATCCATTGCATTACATCATACCTGGTACTCACCTTTCAGACATATTCACCATTATATATTATATTATATGAATATGCTATCCTATTACTATATATCTGGTGTGCCTCAATGGTTGGTTCTTAGTCCTTTACTTTTTTTTATATTTTATTCAATAATTACAACCCTGTAATATAAATTCTATTTAATTTGTTAACAGTGATAATACCCTATTTCTTTTCAATCCAGACATTTCAGTACTAAAAATACATCAAAATGCTCTTTATATGAAGGGAGTAACTTATTAGACCATAGGCCTAATACAGGTTATTGCAATCACTGTTAGAAACTGGTTCTTAGTTTTTGGCAACACTCATAATCTTGCACTTAAAGGAAATGGCTTTGGTAGACTTGCCTTCTTAGAGCACATATTGTATGGGATCAATGTTGGGTGCATGTGTTGTACCAATGTGATTGTGGAATAAAAAATTAATACAATGATAACAATGGATTTAAACCAAATTAAATTATTGTGGAATCTGTGTCGAGGAGAATGGAGATGATAGGATTTAAAAGTCATTATTAACAAGACATGATGCAATGTTATGGTTTGATTAAAAAATGTGAAAATCATTTGATGTACAGTAAGTTAATCATAAGCTATTAATTTTATAATACATGTTTTTTTTTCAAAAATAGGTCACCCTCACTTACTTACTTGAGCATTGAAATTCCACAAAATGGATAAACCGGAGAGTGGTGAATTTGTGCCTTTTAAAGTGGTAGATTGCTCGAGAGAAAAGAGGTTTGGGGTTGTCGCATCATCCTTGCAGGATTTTATCATCAGAGGTAAGCGATTTAGATTTACTGGTAACTAACATTGTCAAATATGTAGGCCTTTTGTTTGCCTTTTTCTCAATAGCTGAAGTGTTTTCGTGTGTAGGGTAATCGTTACAGTATTTATTGTACAGTATTTAGTTGTTTTGTTGACTTGGATTTGTCCAGTTTTTAACCGAGGAAAGCTTAAACATTAAAGAAATTTTTATAAACCCTTTGAAGGCCATAAGCGAGTTAACTTGCTGACACACACTCAACGCCATAAGCGAGTATACTCACGCATTCCCATAATGACGTTTAGTTATGACGTCAAATTTAGTTATGCAAATCGACGATAGATGTCAGGGCAATCCACTTTTGTCTTTTGACAACTCATTTCATGATGTAGTTACAACATCCAGTCAGTATTCATTGGTTGTAAACAGACTTGTGTGCGTCACTGTTTACTGCTCAGTTGCATAGCGCCAAGCGCGAGTATACTCGCGTATCAGCTGAGTAATAGATCCAGACGATGTTTGTGTCGGGTGATTGTTTATAACCAAGTCTTTGCATTTGGTGTTTTATTAAATAACTTTTATCTTTATGAGTGATACAATTAGTGGCTGTGTTTGTGTTTATAGCCTGTACCATGTAGTAGTTTTGTGAATTGATACAATATGCTAATCCTAATTATTGACATATATTAAATAATTGGCTAATAATAAGTTTTTTAATCTACAATATTAATAGTTAGAGTAATAAAAAAATTGACTTTAAAAATATAATTTTAATTTGTTTTGCATAATTTGGCGCTAATTAGAGTTTTACGATGAAACATTTGGCATTCAAAGGGTTAAAACTTCAATCCTTTTACACCTGCACTCAATCTATTGTAGGCCTACATTTTTACTAGATTTAGTGTTTATGTTAGTAGAATACTGTAGCTGCAGTAGTAAAACTGTAGATTAGTCAAGTTCTATACATCTTAGACTAATATTTAAATATTTTCTAGCCAAAGAGAAACTTGGTCTGAACGGTGAGGCCGTGAAGGTTGTGTTGGAGCAGGACGGCACCGAAGTGGATGAAGAAGATTACTTTTCCACACTGGAGCGAAATACTAGCTTAATGCTATTGGCTCCCAATGAAAAATGGGGACCGCCTGGTCGAGTGCAGAGGTAAAGAGCGGTAATGCTCCTTCTTTGCCATCAATAACTAAGTATTATGCTTTGCTAGTTTATGGTTTTGTGCCTAACCCTTTTGAATTTGCTCAGCTCACCTGCATTCCTATAAATTTGGGAAATTGTAAAAACCTTTAAACTGTATAATGTCTGGGCCTATAGCCTGTGTTGTGCTAATGACTGAGATATAATGACTTGAGTCACAGCAAGGTCATGCATGACAGTTCACGATCTGCTAGAGTCATCTTTGGTTTCAAACCAGGCACGTTTGACTTATGAGTCCAGTGTATTCCTGCCCTTTCGTGTCTTTAAAATTAGTCTTGAATATTACGATAAATAAATTCATATTTTATACAATAATAATGTATACAAGTATCTCTGATACTAAAAATAAAAAAATTAAAATGATTAGTTAACGAATGCTTTTTATACAATTTTATTGTATTAAATTTCTTTTACCTTTCATATATACAAAACAGACCAAGAACTTTATCAAAATTTATTATTATCAAAAACTTGAATCACTTTGTATAGGCTAGGGAGCCTAATAGATTTGTTTATAATTTCATTGTACTGTACATAAAATGAAAACTCTTATATCTGTTTTGAATGGTTTTTTAACATGATAAGAAAGTTAAATAACTAAACATACAGATAAAACAAGATCTACATATAAGTCTGGAAGATATGGTGTTTTACTGAGTTGTTGGTTGTTACAGAAGTGGCGACGAAGTGGACGGGGGCCGAGGTATCAGTGGGCTGTTGACGCGGCTGAGAGGCGACGTTGGCCATGTGTCTCTGCTGGGTGGATGCGAGCTCGAACTGCTCTCGGATATGGACCCAGACAGCCTCGTAGACATTGTACCCGACAGGTATTCATCTTGTCTCACTGGCGTATTGCTCCAAAATCATATATTTGTGTAAAATATATCCAAAATATATTCCTAGACCGTGGAGTTCTTATACATCACAGTTTGTGGAGTTGGATACATTTTTGATTAGTGAACATTTTTAAATTAAATAGATTTGTCCAAATTAACACGTTCGCTACCAGCTGCCGCATGTATGATGCAGTCAGGCCACTCCCTCAGCCCACACACAGAATCATGAACTTCCTTGTAGACCAGTCCTGGTGGTTGTTACCTCACAGACTACGAATGGTATAACCAGTTGATACTTGTCAATATTTCCAACTGTCCTGTGATGTCAGTGATCGTCCTAGTCACAGACCAAGTGCTGCACAAATGTGTCTGATGATCCTGTAGACCGTGCCTAAACAATCTAACCTTTAAAATAGACTGTTCCGAAGAAATATTGTATTTAATATCAAGGAACCATGGTCGCAAATCGGTGACAGCAATTTTAATGAACCCAACAGCCTTAAATCTGCGGCTCTGGGCTTGTAGTAGAACTCCTCCGTCACAAAACTGAGGCTGGATTTGTGGTTACATTTTTTTTTAACATTGTGGTAGCAAACGTGTTAAGTGGTCTGTTTTGCATATAATTAAAATGTGTCAATTTTTATAAAATGGGATATTTTATATAATAATTTGTAATAGATTTTCCCCGTGAACGAGTAAGCTAGGCATTGCGCATTGTTTGAATAAGTATCAAGATTGGATATTAATACTTTATCCATTACTCACTTTAATATTACTCAACCTTACTTAAAAGCTTAAAAGCTAGTACAATAGAGCATCGATTATTCGGACGAATTAATACATGACAGTGTCCGGATAACCAATTTAAACTTAGTTTTACCTAGCTCAAAAGTGGAGACGTAATTAAAACTTTGAATTTAGGCCTACAGAGTTCAGTAGTATGTATTGTATGTAACAAGATTTGTATACAATTATCTTTAATTCACATTCTAGTTAAAATACACACTGTGTTGTGTAATTCAATTTGTACAGTAATTCAATTCCTTTAGTCATTAAAATATCATACTGTACCTTGATTGCGGCAGACCAATTAACCGCTTGAAATAAAGATTAGGTTAGGTAGACTAGTAGTGTAAGTTATAGCTGTACAGTACTGCACATGGACTATTAACCCTCCAAGTGCCATGTGTTTTACCTCTTGGTGCCGGGCACTTTTTCATAGTTTTGTAAGCTTTAATTTAAAATTCCGTAAAAAATAAAAAAAAAAATGCAAAGTACAGCAAACTATATATTATTTTATTCAGCATAAAATTGTCTATGAATAAATACTAATATGGATACACTTACTTCAGTGGTGTTGCATATGTGGTCATCAAAAAGTTTTTTTTCACAAAATAAATTTCTTCCTTGTGTTTGCGATCCCATAAAAATTGTTTATAATTATTGTATAAAAAATCCAATATAGCCATTTTGTTAAAAATTTTATGACAAAAAAGAAAATATATAGTTATAAACACTATAAGTAAAAACTTAAAACACACTATGTACAAAACTAAAATGGGGCAAGGCACCCAAACCCAAGCAACCCAAGGATCTAGAGTAAGTTGAGTAGGTCTAGGCCTATTTGAAGTTGATGGAACAGGTCTTATTACCTCATCCCTGATATTACCTTCATTGTCAGAAGATTCCAACTCACTATTATGAGGTGAATAGTTATCGTCACTACCACTAGAAAAATCTTCCAACGAAACACATAACTCAGACTCTGGCACATCTAAATCACTATGATCTTCATCAGGAATGATACAGTCTTCATCTTCATCACTTATATCATCATCAAAACATCTCCTTATATTACTACTATCCATGTTGAAAGAAATTTTCACGAATTAAAAACAGTGAAACATAACCAACAAAGAAAGCAGACCGGCTAACAACAAAGGACAAACAGTTGCACAAAACCTATTTTCGAGCTGTCACAATTCTGCCGCCCATAGAGTAATAACTATGAAAATATACATCGTTGGAAAGCTTAGAACAAGCCAGTTAATTTGGTACTATACACAATACAGGTTTAATGCAGTGACAGAGTATAATACGCGATTAAGTAAACGCTTGCAACATCGACACGGGCGTGTCGATCGGCACTCGTAGCGGGTGAATCCATCGATACGGGCGTGTCGATCGGCACTCAGAGGGTTAAGGATTCTGACAAAAGAAATCAGATATTTGTTTCTACTTGAGACCACTGAAACGTTTTTTGCAACTAAATCTCTTAGTTTTTTTAATGACAAGAGCTGAATTGTGCCACATTTAGCTTGTCGCTCCAGCTACTCTGACGGACGTCAAAGGTAATGCGCGCTTAGCGGCTAAAGCCTGAACTGCAACAAGCGCTCCAATTGGTTAAGGCTTGAAACAATAAGCAGGGCACGCGGGAATGCACTGCACGGAATGTACCGTGGGAAATTTAAAACATTAAATCCTCGTACAAGTTTTTCAATATTATTATTTCACCCACCAGACGTCCAGATAACCAGTCATCCGGATAACTGATGTCCGAATAATTGATGCTCTAATGTTATCCCTCTCTTTGCAGTTGTACAAAGAGCAATTGTGGTTTAGACTTCATTCGTGGTTTAGACTAAATCGTTATCATCATGAGTTGTTTTAAAATAAAGCCATGTTAACGTCCATAAGTAAGAAATTTTTTGATAGAGAAAGTATGAATTATTTATACTGGTACATGACAAACTGATAATGTCAATAATTCTAGTTAAGTCCCTGTGTAATTATTTATATTATTTTTGATGTACAATAGAGAGTCGATTAGCCGAAACAATTGGGGATTAAGGGTGATCGGTCACAGACGGGAAAATGATATTCAATGCATTAGAATAAAATAAAGCGAAAAATGAAACAATTTTTTAATTTACTTTTAGTAATATGATACTCACAAAAGATACAAAGAACTCTTTATAAAGTACAACAAAATTCTGAGCTTTAAAAAAAATCCATAAGAAAAAGCTTTAAAAAGTTTCTTGAACATAAAATCAGCACGAAAAAGTGAGTTTAATCGGCGGCGCTAGGCCGCTTATACCACTGATGGTTAAACTCCAGTTTGGCGTGCGGTTTTATTTTTTCATGTTTGGCTGTATTTCGGCTAACCAGGCTTTGGATAATCAATGCTCTACTGCAGTAGTTATTTCAGTAGTTTTATATATACACAGGTATTTTCCCAGACTTAGTTCATTATTTTGACAATGTATCGCTTTGTGTTTAACTTGATTGACATAGCTAAAAATTGAATAAGGTATCATCTAGGATTGAGCTTGGCTGCATGGTGTTTATAACAGTAGAGATGGAAATGTCTGTGTTAAGATATTTCTCTCATTTTTCATTGTGATTTTCTTTTTAGTAAAAAATCTAATCAAAGCATCCCCTATTTTCGCACTTATATTACATTTCTATATGCTTCAACATCTTTATTTGGATCAGTGGTGTAGGATTTAGTAATTATATCTTAATGGAAGTATTGAAATTGCCTTGATGTTTGATTTGCTCATTTTTTTTATAATCACTCCTAACTTATTTTTAAATGTTGAAATTTTTTAGGAGTTTTTTAAATGTTGTTAAATGTTAAATGTTTTATATATTCATATTGGATAGGCCTATTCCAATGTTTAAGCTTCATGTTACTAGTGATTTCAATGGAGAGTTTACTTCTGGATTCTTCTTCCAAACTATTCCCACTTTTCATTTATTGTAGAAACTTTGTACACTCAGACTAAACTTTGACAGACAAACTCACTTTGTATCTGTGACTAAACTTTTATAAACCTCATAATATTTTTCAATGTGGTTTATGTAAGTACAGTGATTCCAAAAGTAAACTTTCAATGATATACTCTGAAAAAGAAGGGTGTCTGTTTTGCACAATTGGTAGAAATATTTCTGGGTTTTCTGTGAACAGTAGAAATCCCCAGCCCTTAAACAACTTTTATGGGACAACTTCAAAAGTGAACGACTGAAAATATTGTTAAGGTAAGATTGTTTTGGGTCGACACCGATACAGATTTGAATGAATCGCTTATATTTTGCATTGCTAAATTTGAAATTAAACTTGATATTTATTTCATAAATTATTTTTAGCAATCTTATATATACACTATCCAGTTACATTTTAATAAATTACCATTTTTGTATTCTGGTGCTTTATTTTTCACATAAGCCTAGTATTAACTGTTTTGAACGTTGTTTTAGTTTTTAAACTCTTTTCATTGGAATGAATATGTGTTAGAAATTATTTAAAATAATACAAGTATAGTTTTGATAACCATATTAAAATGTATCTTAAATAATTTACTGTGGTGTGTAGGTAAATGTGTAAATATAACATAACTGAGTTTCTATTATACTCAAAATAGTTAAATGTAGGTATGTTAGTAAAAGTAAAAAAAATTTTGTTTGAGTAGCTTGTTCAAAAGATAAACCAACTATTGTTCATTTGGTATTTTTATATGAAAGAATGTTTTATAATGCTTTATGAAAACTATACAAACACCTTTGTGCAGTTTGAATAGGTCTATTCAAAACCATGGACACTCTGAAACGTATTTTTCTCTTTAATGATGGCGTTCTTTACATCAACCACAATTATTGTTTAACTTTACAATAGCTACATTATATTTTATCCCCTTTTAATTACTTTTGGAATTTCATCCTGTTTGTAAAAATAACTTATTAGTTTGATTATAGAAGTAATATGAAACATAAAAAAGTTCTAACTTACTACTTATTTGATGGTTGTCAATTAGTATCGGATTCGATCCACAAGTGCACTTATGTTATGTTTTACTGTTGTAAATCTGTGGAATGCGTCATCTGCTGCTCACAGAGTTTTATTATTTTTGATTATATAGTAAACAAACTTTCAAAAACATTCATTTAAATAACCTGTGTACTGTACTGCATTTGGCTTTATGTTTTTGAATGCTTAAGCCTACAAAGCTTGCTTCTTCTTCAAGCAATTATGATCAATTTAGATTTTGCTAATATACAAATCTGAATTTTACAACACCTAATTTTGAAACTTCTGATTTTATTTAGTCTTCTAAAGTAATACAACTATAAATATCTTCCATTCATGTTTTAATTAACTTTTTTAAGTTTGCTAGCATCAAAGGACTTTTCAAATGGAAAGTAGTGTTTGCTTGGTAGATTTATGTGTAATTAGCTCGATATACTTGTTTTAAGCAATCACTTTTGTTATTTATTGAAAAGTTGAAAAATAATGCCATAATTATCTATTTATTCCATTGTCATATTGTGATAAAAAAAGTACCCAAAAATTCTTACATCTGAAATTAAGTATTTTTATTTATAACCATGCACTGGTAGTTAATTAATTGACAAAATTAAATATATTTGTACAGATTTATAGTTATTAGTTTTACTATTCATACAATTTTACAAAAGGCCTTCTATCATAGTATTATTTGATGAGACTTTACATTTTGTACTTAGTAGTTTTCTCTAAGATATCCTTTTGTGGTAATACAGTGGAAGCTCTCTTATCCAACCGTGGATTAACCGCACATCGAATAGATAAACCAGAAATAAAGAAACTAATAATATCAAGTTGTGGTATTTTGTGCGGACAGTGTTTACTTCAGACTATGTTTTAAAACTTTATAATAGTTTTATTTAATTTTATAGTTTTTAATTTTTGTAATATCTTAACTGTATTTTTATGGTGTTCGTATAAAATAGTTTAGTACAAAATGAGCGGTGTGACACAAAAATAAACATAGTTGCAATGGAACAAAAACTTTAAGTCATAGAACGGATTAAAAGCTATTCAAAGCCAACAAAGTAACAAGACGCTTGAAAATTTTAAAGATGGCATGAAAAGCAATTTTGATTTTGGATAATACCTTTAATCATGCAGAAGGGATTCAAGTTGAAAGGGAAACTGGAATACAGTGTTTTTTTGCCGCCACATGTTACGAGACTGATTCAGCCAATGAACGAAGGAGTTATTGAATGTTTTAAGAGACAGTACTAGTGACTGATCTCATAAATCCTTAACTGAGTGGATTTTGAAAACAAGGGACTAGTTTTTGCCCTTAAATCCATCAACATCAAAGACGTTATTTACATGGTCGCTGCATCTTATGATTAAGTACCCAGTTCGACAATTGTAAAATCATGGCGAAATGCGTGGCCTGGAAAAAACGATTGACAATAAATCAGAAGAAAACTAGAACCAAATGACAATGATGTAGCTCTATTAAGTGAGCTTCAAAGAATAGGTACTTGATATGCCCTTACTTCAAGAAGTGGATGTTGGAGGCTAGATTACGACTTGTGATGATGAGTTAGAAAATTAATTTCTGGCAGAGCGTAATTAAATATCTCAATAAGGGAGAAACTATTAGAAAGGAAGTAGAAGATGATGACGAAGGTGAAAAATTTTCTCACGTGGAAGCAAGAAATGTGTTGCAGTTGGCTGCACTGTACGTTGAACAGAAACAAACATTTACAGCGTTTACATAATCTTCATTCAAAAGTGGAGAGACTATGCCTTTAAAATGGCATGTACAGGCAAAAAACAGAAGAAAATTACTTACTATTTTGGTAAATATATATTTATTCTAATCAATTTTTACACAGTTACAATTTTTACAATTTGAAAGTTATGACTAAGAATGTGACTAAGATTAAGTTTTGTTTGATTTGTCTGCTTATTTAATGTTCGTGAGTGTTTATAAAAGTAATTTAAATGTACTGTATGTTACTTCTTATTGCATAATACCACGTCTCATTTAACAATGGGTTGATAGGAAGGAATATTGGGTGAGTGATAGCTTCATATCAATGTTTACGGTAAAACATATACTGTAAACTCCTGATTATCCGTGGCCCAGTTAACCGAGCTAGTCCTCAAAACACAAAAGTAAAATCAAACTCATAAAAGTACGATAACTAAGACAAGAACTGGATTTTATTCGTAGCGTGTGAAATATTTGAAATAGATTGCTGTTGATAGGTCAAGTAATGAGCCTCTCCGGGTTGTTGCTAGGTTGAGCAATTGAATTCTAGAAATTTTGCTAGTTCTTAAATATCATTTTTTGGATCTATCTAGATCGGCAAGTGTATTTTTTTCAGTATTGTGCTTGCCACAGGTGAAAGTACAGTACATCAACTTAGTGTATTGTGCTTAAATGTTTGTTGTGTTTGTATTGTGTTGTGTTTGGTGAATAGTGTTCGGTTATGAGTGGAAAACGTAAGAGAATTAATTGTGGTCTCTCTCTTCAGACCAAGTTTAACGCTTTAAAACGTTCGGACAGCGGTGAATCGATTAAAAAGATGGCCGCCAAGTTAGGAGTTGGTAAAGTGACTGTCGGCAAGAAATTTTTACGTAAGTTTGAGTGGGAAAAAGTGCTACTTCACATGTAATGCATATTTTCACATTTTTTTACACAATATTACATACCTTCCTTATTATCCGAGTTTTTTTCTATCCAAGGTGGCCTCTGTCCCAATTACTTTGGATATTCGGGAGTCTACTGTATATATATAATTTTCCACATTTTTATTGAATTTAACACCGTTTGCAGCTATTTCATATATTCTTGGTTTAACCAGCCTTTTCTGTTATCTGACTATGGTCCAGTCCTATAGGGGTCGGTTAAGAAGGCTTCTACTGTAGATGATAATATTTTTCACAAACATCACCTAGCACTGTTCCACTGAGTCTTGTAACTAAAACAAGTACACCTATCACCCTCACCTCACCCTCTCATATTCACTTTGAAATACCCCCCAGGGTGGTTCAGTGTAGTATTGGGTCAGTGGAGAATTCAATCATGTTCTTTTGTTATTTCGGCTTAAAATTGTAAATCTGTGACAGCTAACCTTTGGTTATATCATCACAAGTATTTGGGAACTGAGCGTTACTCGGTGATATGTATAAATGTATATTTAAAAATAATACCTGAACTAGGTTCTACTGTATATACATACTAGTTGACCCGGCGAACTTCGTAACGCCTGACAGTAAATACATGTTAACTTTAAGTTTGGCCATGTTCTAAAGTCGAATAGCAATACGGCTTCATTGTGAAAGGTTATATATCCTGGGTCGCGGCATAGAGAATAACAATACTGAAACGATAAGACATATTAATAACATTCCTATAAAACAAATAAATCTGAGTGGATTAATTCACAATTTTCAAATCGAATCCAAACCCAAACTAAACCTAACTGTAATACGGCTTTTATAGGAAAGATATACAACAGTTGATTATTATAATAAATGTAATAATATAATTATTCTAATTATCATATAAACACGTGATTTTAATTAGACGGAAAATGAAAATATAAATACATAATCCCCCAAAACCGTAAACTATTAACGTGGTGAATAAAGCTGTTTATTTTTTACAGTACACATTTACTTCATAGTTTTACATTAATGAATGATTCAGATGGCATTTGGATAGTAAAGCATATTGCTAATGGAAAGTAAACCAATCAGCTGTAGCTAAGAAATCAAATGTTTTCATTGTAGACAATTTGTAAACAAACTTACTCTCCATAAGGTTAACATTAGAAATTTAAAACGCCATTAAATGGAAACTTATGGGGTTTTCGAAAATATTTTTTCACTAAAACCTGTAGAGCAACTTCCTAAAATTTCATGGCGATCGGATGAGTAGTTTGGCAACGCATAAAGGACATACATACATACGTACATTCAATTTTATATATAGAGATGTATATTTATATATACATAGTAGTTAACCGACTCCTCCCTTATACGCCCAAGATTACAAAAATATATCTGTGATCATCACGCTCCCATTGTTGCTAAACCTTTTAAAACATAAAAGATATATTCTATTTGTAGAGATAATTATTGATAAATATAGTCATTTTCAGGCTACACATATCATGATATTTTAATTTGTGTGTTAAATGTACACTAAAGTTTTATTGCAATACTGTAATAAAATGTATTGTATCCAATACAATATTTGACTTTTTGGCCATTTCCCAACATGGTCGGACATGGGAAGTTCTGATGGACAATATCTAATACCTTTATTCTCACGATCACATCTTATAGTAACATATTGTATGCCATCTTAATAAACTTTGTTTGTCAACATCTGTTTAGATATTATTTTTTCATATTAGAAACCCATAAGTACAATATTAATTTCTTTAATTTTACACAAAAACTGATTTAGTTTTTTCTTGTTTTCTACAGACACTTACTGAACTTGAATACTGTTTGCAACTTAATTGACCAATTCCCCTGATCAGTGTTTATAAGAGACGATTTAATACGACACACAGTTGTCTGGTTTCACAGATCGTTCCTGGATCAACTTAAGGAGGCGAGCAGCCGTGCGCTAAATGACAAGCGGCAGGCGCAGGAGGCACTGGATTTGCTCAAACTGTACCACAGCGCTTCACTTATCACAGCAGACGTCAAGCGTAGCCGCGTCGCGCAGTAGACCCATCATCACCCTCATAGCCCGTCACCCCGAGGGACATGCAAGACGGCTCAGAGTATGAAACAGTATGAAGAACAACAAATTTATTTTTATTGTGAATTACAAGTGTTCCAAGGCCTGGAATGGAATGAACAGTATTCTAAATTTATATAAAAGAAGCAAAATATTCTATAAATATCACTTCTAATTTTTTAGCAGCTTATTGGCTGCTAAAAATCTAATAATTCATATTTTCCCATCCTATACAAAGAGGAAAAGAGGTGAATAAAGGATAGTAAGCACGATTGGAAATTATATTTTAGTTCTCAACTACATAATAATTCCATAGTGTAGTTATAACTTTTTGACATGGATATATCTTACCTCTGGGGGGGTGTTAGTGATTTTTAAGTTGAAAATTTCAAAACAAAATCAGTTAAAGTTTATAATTGCATTAATAATTTCATTTTATTGTTTAACAGGCATACTTTTACTACCTATATTCATGATGTAGAAGGATGATGTATTTAGCTGTTTTATGGTGACTAAACAGTATTAAACAAGTAAGGGTTTAAAAAAATAAGGCACAATTAATTTAGGAGACACGTTTATAAGTCAAATTTTTTATTGACTGAAAAATTATATAAGTTAGAAGAAAATATAATAGCCTCTTGATTAATGTGGGACACTTATTGGTGTTAAATTTGCACGAAAATCAATGTTGAATGTGTTTGCCTTCTTGCATGACCCTACATTTTAATCTGATCAATGTTGATAATTGTGTTGAAAAAAATGTGGAATTGCTGCACATTTAACAATAATGTGCTCACTTTTGTCTGGCCTGTTTTTAAAATACGACTTTTAATATGAGGCACCTTTTACATCTCTTAAATCAGGAACAGAAAAAGACTTTGATATTAGGAAACAAGCTGAAAACTGCCAGTTATTTGGAATCTGTTTCATCTCTTTGCTCATAGTTAAACTAATCTTGTTAAGCCAACAAAATAAAACTGTTTCTAGCTCTTTTAATTTAAGAATTCAAACTTATTTTCTCAACTCAGCTAGAGTCATTCCACCTGATCCATAAATCATACTTCATTTGATGTAATTGTAGGATAACATTTTGTAAGAATTTGGTACGTTTTATATGAGAGGATTTTTTAATGGATATTGCAGTGTTACATGTTGAAAAATGTTACAGTACATTTGTCATGTCTCTTTTAACTCTCATTTTTAAAACCATAGATCATTGTACACTCTACTTGGTCTTTTTTTATGATTTGAAAAAATAACTCTGCTTGAAAGATGATTAAAATACCAATCAACTACACAATAGTCTTGCAATACTTGTAGCAATATATTTATCAGTACCCAACGCTCAAATGTTTTAATATTACAAATTAAAGTAATATCTAGTATTAATACTAACAAAAATTAAAATTTAGAATTTATATCTACAGTTTTATCATTTAATATGTTTTTAGCAAAAAAGTTAAGATTGCTCAAAAAGGACTTACTGACATTATTATTTAATGTTTTTTAGTTTCATTTTACAACATTTTTGCCCTAGCATCTCCAAAAACCTTCTCCTCATTACTAAAAAACAAATATTTAAAATTTTAAATCTACATACATTTTAACATTTTTAATTTTAAGTACATCACTATGTACTTTGTGTTTAATTTTCATCACGTAATATCGCATTCTAAGTATTTATTACTATTGACCTACTAAGTAACTCATTCAAAAAATTGGTTGACCTCTCCCATCCAAGAGCTAGAATAAAGCTTATTTATACAGTGGAACTTTCATAAATCGAACGTCTATAATTCAAAATCCTCAAAAATTTTACTACCCGCGAACTTCCCTATAATTACAATGTTATAATTAGATTTCTACAAATTGAACAGTTCCGAGATAATTTAAATTTTAATGGTATTTTTCGCTGTTAAAATACCTCTATAGTTCAAAGTTCTTGCCCAAAAACCTCTGTAATTCGAAATGATGTAATCGCTGCACCTCTACAATTCTAGGTAAAAGCAAAAACCCTCAGTTATTCTAAATGGAATTAAATTTGTTATGATTGAAAACATTGATATTTTACTGCTTTGCGTTAAGACAGGAAATTCCAATCTCTCAGTAGAGTATGGGATCAATTTGAAAGTGGCTGTACTTTAGTTAGTACACTTAATTTGTTTTTTCAAGTTATTTGTGGTCAAGTGACTGCGTTTTTGTTTTGAGCCAGTATGGCAAAACGTGTGTTTAAGGCACTTACATACGAGGAAAATGTAGAATTTGGTGAGGGGCAGCACTTCTAACAATAGACAGGAAGTAGCTGAGGACAAAAACTATCAGGGATCATTCCCGCCAATGAGTTATTTTGTTTGTTTATATATTTCTCACTCTAAAACCTGTCCACTGAAAAAGGGCATCTGATTGTAAAGTTAGTTCAATAAAGGAGGAACAAAAATTAAATTAAATATTTTCTTATATTTTTTTGGTACGTACATTATTAAATTTCATTCTTTAATTATGTATTACTGTAATAACCATTACTATATGTAATTAATATTAATGCACAATGTACAAAACACCTTATTTGGAAGCTACTGAAATTCTGACTGTATTCATTACCCAAACTGAATTGAACCTCTATAAATCGAACTTAAGGGAAAATCAACAACCTAGATAAATTGAACCTCTTTTATTAAAACTAGTCAGTAATTCAAAGTTTTCCTGTTCTTCTTGGAATTTGATTTATCGAGGTTTCACTGTAGTGTTATTAATTAACTAGAGAATTCATTTCAACCCTTTCCTCAGTAAAAGTATTCATTTGATTCTAACATTTGATATATCATTTTGAATCATTGTTCCGATAGTATGATGTCTTCTGTTGTCATAACTCAAATATGACATTATCCTCAAATTATACTACCTGTGTTACTTAAAAAAGTTTAGGTTAATCGGTTATGTTTTACCAATTTATACAGCAACTGCCTATATCGGCCATCCGCCTCAGTCAGCTGATCTGTTGTAAATAGCAGATTTTTTCCACTTATTTATGTTGAGATTACACTTAAGTAAAGCCTTTTTTTACTTTTAGTATAATGAGTATTACAAAAAACTTTGAATAAATATGGCACAAAATTTTTTATGCTGATTCAGTGTTTTACAGTTGAAGTCAAATTTTAGCTTTTTATTTTATTTCGTTTTTATTGTGCGAGGGGTTGAAATTGTAGCATTTGATGCATTTCATTATACAAATCAATAACTTTATTATTTCTATTACAAGGGATGAATAAAATAGTTTTTATAGACATTTATAAAACCTTGCTCATTTGATAACTTTCTACTACCGTAGAGTTTATTTTTAAAAGTAAATTCAGTGAATAATTAATTAGGCATTAATTCTATGTTGCACCTTTACTATTTGGGCAATCCGTATAACTGACAAGTTAAACTTACTTGGGACTGATAATTATTAAAATATTATGCACTATTTAGTACGTTATATACTATCTCGATTCAGTGTTATGTCCCACATCATTGTATTACTAATAAACAACCATCACTATTCAACGTCATATGTTTAGACATTGTTCTACTTCATACATTGTTCATAGAATGTTATTTCATAAATTTGTGAAATCACAGTATACCATAATGACTTTTACCGGGCGAACTAAATTACAATGTATTTAGCCCTTTTAAATTCCCACTGATCGAAAAGTACATATTTGTAATAAATACAGACTATATCAGTTTTTTAATTATTGATTTTAATTTAGTATATTATCTTGAATGCAGGTTTCAGTAAAAGGGTATCTGTCTTTACAGGAGTGTTGTAAACTACAACACATTAACATGTATAATACAAATTAACTAACATACTAGGATCAAAAAGAGATTTAAGTTGGTAGTGACAGTTGAGTTAAGGAAATTCTAATATTTTTTCAATTAATTATGAAGTCAGTACATATTCAAAATCAATTTTGTGAAACAGATACTGACTTCATCAACTGTTTGGAGAAAAAATGACAAATTAATTTTCCATGACTAATGCATCCAACGCTATTTATTAAAACAACTACCAAACCTGTCATGAACTAAATATCCGTTTCCCATGAACACTTTAACATTCTGAAAGGCATAGTAGACATAAAACAAATACTAGTTTTAGTGTGGAAATGAGTAGAATATCTCTAGGTTCTTGATTAAGACAAATCATCTAATCATACTTTTTCTATGAGCAATGTGGGAAGTCTTATATTAATTAATTGTAGCTGTGTATTTGTGTGCATGATAAATGCATGATCACCCTTTTCACTTTAGTTAAAATTTCATCCTGCAGAAATTGGTTTTTTGAATAAAAATTTGTAAGAAAATTGCAGTATTACTGACATTGGCATTAATTCACATATTCAGGATGGTAAAATAAAAGAAGAGCTTCTTATAGCTGCTAATCCAAGCTTTCAGGAAAATAATTGATTGCAAGGGGTGCTTACCTTTGTTTGACAAAAGATTATTTTTAAATCTACATTTTGTTTTACCGTTCCAATCATTATATTCTAAACCTCAGGCAACATCCCATTATTTTCATGTTTATTCCGTTCGGTATCTTTGTACTAACTATTCACATTACCAATTTATGCTGAATGAAAAAGTAGTGGAGATAACAATCAAACCCTTTGGTGAACCAGAACCTAGCTGCAGTTAGACAACACCAATTTGTTTGTGCACTTTCAGCTAATAAGAGCATGGTTGTTGATAAAATATTTTGTTATAATGAAACAACCCTCCTATCAGAGGTCAGTGATTGATTTAATGTAAAAATCTTACTGCAATTTTTAATTCATAAAAATACTCCTTTGATTTTTTAAAAATTCATTTTTTAAATATTTTAGGTAAAATATTGTTAATTTGTTATTGACAGTATTAAATTATTCCTCAATAAGCAATTTATGATGTAATATTTTTTTATACAGCATATTTTGCATATGCCTTGAATTGTTTTTGCTTGCCTGTAGGCCTATCGCACCATGGGTGTACAGGGTAATATTTACACTGATCTCATTTCTTCTCTAGTGTTAGTAACGTTACGTTTGTGGAGTAATCAAATTGAATTAAAATAATCTACCACTTCCAAACTATATGTTAAAAAGGTCCGTATAAATAAATGTGTATAAAATAATAATAACTGTCTAAACAATTATAGGTAGGAAGGTAAAACACAATAGAATTTTTTATTTACTGTTACTTGCCAATATGTTGGGGTTAGGAAGAAATATGTCTTCGTTTAGTGATTTTGAGTAGTTCTTAGGCTTGAATGAAAGAGTGACGTTTTAAAAGAATAATATTCTAAGTTGTAATCAGTAAGAGGTAGCTGGTACATAATTAAAACTTATAGAAACAAGCAACAGCAAAAAAAACTGTAGAATGGCTAAAGAATGAATTTTTTGTTACTCAACAAATTCATTTTATGTGATATTATGATCAATGAGCTTATTCGCATATAATAATTATATGTGAATAGTATCTAAGCTTTTATTTCTGGTTAAAGAGAAAATTATTTTCTCTTTAACCTTTAATAATCCTCCTTCCATAGCTTAACAATTATTGTTATCAGCTTTGTTTACATTGTTGCATATTTTTTCATCCTCTATTTAGCTTGAAATATTGCTTGAAACACACAAACCAAAAATCTGAATCATCCGGAAGGCTGGGATAAAAAGTTTAATCTCTTAATAATTAATACCGCGATTAGTAAAAAATTATAAGTAATTCATATTGGTCCCATGTCAAAAAAGAAATCCATACTCCTCATTTTAATTTATTACTTTATTGAGGATATGAATTCCAGATTCACTGCCTGGCCAGTTACCTCTCTAGACAATCTAGCCAGCTCGCGTCAAGGTAGTTCGGTTAGTTGTAGTGGATAGATAGGCTGGGTTTCTCCAACATTAAGATATATGAAACATGCTATTACTAAATTATACTTGAAGTAAAATATTTTCATTTGTTTTATAAACTTAGTTATATATTTTTAAGTAATTAACATTTAATTGTATAAATATTGTACTTCAGCTCATAAACTTATGTTATTTTAAAGAGGTGTTTGTTAATTTAATTACCACAAATAAAGATGATCTATTCTCATCAACCTGTAAATTAAAAATAAAGATTACTTTTTTAAACCATCCATATTCAACTAAACTTAAGTGTTTTTTGTTGTAAAAAATCTTTTGTGCATCCATTGATATATTAGAATAATGAATAAATCTTGAATACTTCTAGCACTGTATTGTCATATTATATCCATGTAATGAGAAAGAAAAAAATCTGATTAATTACTTTTATTTACCATACAGAGGGTCATATGGTTTGTAAAACAAGTTTTTCTTTGTTATTAACTCAGTTTTTTGGTATACAGTAAATTCCAGGTTAATCCGAGTCCAGATTGGATTTTGAAAAAACAAGTTTAGATGTGAATTTCATCTCAAGCTCCTTCAAAAATTAAGATGGAACCGCCAAGCAATAAGATAAAATAATTATTATAAACAATAAAACCCAATCCCCCTAAGCATACAATGGTAAAAGAAGCAAAATAGGTGCCCACTTTAATCCCAATTAAGCCTACAAATACCATAAACATCTACCCAAGCTTGACCGTTTAATTCAGGTGGGCCTCCCACCACCATTGGTAAGCCGAATTGGAATTGCTCATGGTGGCGATCTGAACCTGTGTACTTCCATTTGGCTTAAAACATTTCGCTCGTCAGCTATCGCCTTACACCATTACACCAAGTGCCACCTACGGAGGAAGCGCTTAATTGCATATAAAACATACTCTAGTGGTGATTGAGCATACTCCTTCAGATAGTCCCTGCTCCCGCTCCCAGGAAGCAGCACAAATCACAATGACGACATCGTCTAAGAAGTTCACTAAATTAACGACAGATGCCACTCCCTGTAACTTCTTATTTAATTTGCTTTGCGATCGCGACTTGAGCGGTTCTAGGGATAAGGAAATTTTTCCCAACTGCATCTACGGATAGAGGTCAATTATAACATCACCAGATTCCTCGTAAACTTTTATTGTAATTGTTAAACATAAACAGCTTTTTACTGTCTATTTTTTTTACTTAAAACTCCGTAAGACTAATTTTAAATTTGGGATTTTAAAATAGAATAGGTAATAAAAAAGCTGGATGAACGATTTCTGGCGATTTTGATTAGTTTATGCTCAAAGAAAGTAAGTGGGATATAAAATCTTACTCATGACAATTAATCAGTTAAGTTATTGCTGAGGTGCAATCTAGAGATGTAGTTTGAGGAACCCGGCCTAGTAAAGCTTGGTGCTAAGGTGAAACTGCTAGGGATGAAAC
Organism: Nephotettix cincticeps; assembly: GCA_023375725.1. NCBI lineage: Eukaryota > Metazoa > Arthropoda > Insecta > Hemiptera > Cicadellidae > Nephotettix > Nephotettix cincticeps. Next base: position 36,953,324 of record CM041788.1, read on the forward strand.
CATGCACTACGCAACGACTTGGTTATACCACAGAATAAGACTGATTCTTTAATTTCTGTCATAACGATTCCCAATGATTTTAACAGTAGAATAGATATGTTACTTCTGCTCAAAACCATACTTACATAGATGTACTTTAGATGAACTTGCAGGAGATATTTTGATAAGTTTGCGTATAGTCAAGATTGTTTTGGCTTACTAAAACATGGTTTCATAATTTTGTCTGTAATATTAAGTTATTTTATATAGGTACTGTGTACTCTTTTTATTACTTTGTTTAGGAAATGTATTGTACGTTAAATTAAAACCAATTTAAAGATTATTTCATTATAATATTATCATTCCCCTTGACTGATGAACTAGTTTTTATCATACTGCATACAATAAAATTGCTACAACTGGATCGTAAATTATCATTTTAATCTTCTTAACATTATGGCACTGAAATATCTTTGTTCACTTTAGCAATGCTTTAACCTGAAAATTATTTTTCCATCATACCACCCCAATAAACTGCTATTTCCCATCTGTCAGCTGTGATGAAAACTTATCAATATCATATGGCCTTAGTAAACAATAGGGAAAACTGGAAAATGCAGTAATGCGAAAAGTAGGTTTCCATAAATTTACACTACAAGTGCTGCTATATACTTATTTACTAATTTCTTTGTTTTAAAGCCAAACAGCTGATCTTTCTAGCAATATAAACTAATGGAACAATAACAAACACGTGTAATGACAGTTTACTATATAGAATTTAAGTACAGTAGAACCTTGATAGTCCGACTCCTCGGTTGGTCCGACCGTGCCCGTCTGCACAACAGACTTCTGCTAATTCGTCCTCGGCGGCATTCTCCTCGCTTAGTCCAACCACGCGAGCGGAAATTTACAGCATTTGTTTACTTCGTAACTCCGTTCAAGTTGAAACCTGTTGATGACGCATCGACAGGTGTCATCGTGAGTGTGTATATGTGTGTATTTATTTAATGTTTTTAGGCTTTCTGTAGCGTTCATCAGTACAGTAGCTTTTTATAAAATCTTTATGCAATATTCTATGTTCGAAATACAGTTTAAGTTTGTTTTTATGTTAATATACGAGTTCCTCTGATAATCTGACCTTTTTGTTGTTCCGACCATACCTCCGGTCCTGCAGGTGACGGATTAGCGAGGTTCTACTGTATGAGGCTTTCGCGCACCGATAACAGTCACTTTCCGGACTAGTGACGAAATATACTAGCCTATATTCTGACATCAAAGTAACATCAGCTGTTAATTAATATTATATTATGATGGCGATTCATATAGTTTTTCATTAATCTGTAATTGAGTTTAAGATAATATGAATCATTTTTTTCATATTGCATTTTTATTTGCTGTATGATAAAAAAACATTCATCACTCTGAGATAAAGTTTTTTTCGGTGCTCAATCGCAGTTGCCAGCTCGGCTTTGCTTAGCTCGTTCAGCTAAATTGCACACCGAAAACTACCACTTTTGCTCCATGTGGAGAAAACCATATTAGTTTATTAAATCCTGACTAAATTACTCAAAACATATCCAAACTGATATCAATTAAATAGTTGTTTTATGATATTGTTTTACTCAATTTTTAAGCTCCAATATAAATTCTTTCAGTTTAGTATTGTACATTTGTTTGTTGTGGGTTCCAAATACATATACATACGTATCATTTTAATTATTAGGAATCAAATTTTCATACATTTTAAAGATACTATGACAATACGCTAAAACTATTTGGTTGATAACAGTTGAGGTTTGTGACTTAAAGATAAGTGTAAACATTTTCTTAATGATTGCATTTTGTAGAGAGGTATCAATGTTTACTACAAATTTATTGACTGTGTATGGGTTTCAATCTCTATTGTACTATAATAATCATTTGAATAAAAATGTTCACCAGCACTGTCTGTGATTTGCCCATGACCTGATTGTTATAATATAAAAATAGTAATGTCATGTTAATCATGTAATATGACAAAGAATAGTTTAAGAAAACGTTAACAAAAGGTAAAATCAGATACAATCATAGGACAGTGACAAAATTTAAGTGCTGAAAATAGATCCTAGAATATGGTTGGGACTAAAATGACTCCGTAATTTCATATATCTAGAAGAGGTTAATAAATCACCATACAATGTAGAGCAACAGCAAAATAGTTATGTTACAATAAAACATATCACAATCATCAATTTTTGTATGAATTAAGTCACGGTAAGTCCCTCTGAATTTTCAATCTTGGTTTGAATATACTAGTTTAAGAGAGAAAATTTTCAAGGTAAGTAAAGTAATGCACAGCAACAATAATACTCAAATAATATTATTTAATAAATCAGTCATATATCTTAGCCCAATTCTTATAATACTATATCAGATTCAACAAACTTTTAAAGGACCAAAATTTCAAAACTACGACATAACAGAATCCCATTTTTTAATGTTACCTGATCACAAAAATAAAATCATAGTTTCAAACTCACAGTTTAGGTTTACAAAACATAATATAAATGACACTCAACATGCAGGGAAAAACAAAATACTGAATTTTTAATGGGTACTTAACAATTTTACAATTGGTCGACATGCATAACATATTTTGAAACTGAGGTACACTTAAGTATTCCCCCATATGTACCTGTACTCGTCCTAATAAACCTACATTGCCAACCTGGCCTAGATAACTTTGACTAAAATATTTATTAGCAAATTGAGCTATTTTTCATTATATTAAATCTGTCAGTATAAAACACTCAAACTACAACTTTGTAAAATATTAAAATATAAACGAAAGGTTCGTCCACTTAAGACAAGTTACCTAAAATTGAAACTATGCTTACAAGTAATGGTGTGATTAAAATTATAATACAAGTTTAGTGTTACTGTAGTAACAATGTTTCAAACTTTCATTCTTTTGGAGGATAGGTGAAATTTGAAAACAATAAATTTCACATTTGATGAAGCAATATGCCTTGATGAACTAAATGGGGCCATTTCAATAAACTGGTGCTGTATTCAACTACTACTGATCAAGAAGAGCTGCTTCTTGACTACTGAGCCAACCTCTTCTCAACTCATTTGCAACTATTTCTTCTTTTTCTTATTCGACTCCTGAAAAATAAATATTTTTCAAACATAAACAGAGTGCCGAAGTACGCTTTATTTTGAAATGCTAAAGCAGAAAATTCTTTGATATATATATATTTAAATGTTGGACCAAAATATTTAGATATTATTAGAGAATTTCAAGGATTAGATTAACTTATAGCTTAACCCTAGAAGTGGCAAGCTTTTTACTCTTAACTGTAACATAAAAATAATTACTAATATCTTCTTGAAATATCAAAGTTTAAACAAAAAAAGCTTAAAACATGTCCCCCCCCTTATAACCACTAACCACAAAAGCAAAACAGGTGTCCACTGCAATCCCAATTAAGCCTACAAATGCCGTCAACTTCCACCCAAGCCGGTCACCGTTTATTTAAGGTGGGCCCTCCACTCCGCTATACCGCACATTTGCAAGCCAAATTGGGATTGCTCATGGTCGGGATTCGAACCCTAGCACTTCCGAATGGCTAGAACGTTACGCTCGTCAGCGTAGCGCGTTAGCCACCTCGGCCATCCAGTGCCTAGGAAAAGAAAGCGCTTACTTGGTTATAAACCTGCCCGGTGGCAGGCTCGTGTACTACAAGAGCAGTTTCGGTTGTTGGCCCCCAGAGTGTAACACAGTCGCGTAGGCGATAGTGTCTAGCAATTCCACAAAACTGATGACAGATGCCTCCACCTGCCAATTCTTATTGAATATGTAAATGCGTCGTAAATTACGACTTTGCCATTTCTAGGGTTAAAGCTGTGCTAAAATTCTAGTTGATTGTCATTAACTTCTTTGAAGCTACAATAAGTAGGATTAAAAGAAAAAAACACTGGCAGTTTGGTTAGAACACAAGATCGCTGGACCCTTTTATCCTTTAAAGACAAGGATGAGTCCAGGCCTCTGTTACAAATAATTTCAATTTGATTTGGGCCAGTTATTGATGGGGGAAATATAATTATAAAGTCCTTTATATCAGCAGGATGTAAGAACATACCATTGTGCATTCTACCAGGAAAATTTTTATCACACTTAATGCAATCATTTTAATGGTCTTGGAAAAATCCTTACCTCCTCTATTAGAATAATATGACAAGGTATTAGTATGCAGTAATTGTGAGAGTCACGACAGGTTTTTAGAACAAGCTACTGGTTATAAGGCTATGATTTACTAAATAACAATACTACTAACTAATAAAATAGCTAATACCTTCTTGAAATATTAAGTATAAACTTATATAAACCTTATAACCACTAATTACAAAAGCAAAACAGGTGCCCACTGCAATCCCAATTAAGCCTACAAATGCCGACCCAAGCCGGTGGGCCCCTAACTCCGCTATATCACATATTTTCAAGCCAAATTGGGATTGCTCATGGTCGGGATTCAAACCCTACCACTTCCGAATGGCTAGAACTGTGCAGCGTTCTAGCCGGTTCAGCCACCAGTGCATAGAAATAGAAAGCGCTTACTTGGTTATAAAACATGCCTGGTGGCAATCTAGTACACTTCGTGAGCAGATTCGGTTGCTTACCCCCAGAGGCGAAACGGTCACGAATGTAATAAGTTCACTAAAATTGACGACAGATGCCTCCACCTGCTACTTCTTATTGAATTTGTAAATGTGTCTTGAATTACAATTTTACCACTTCTAGGGTTAAAACATTTCAAAAAAATTTTAGATTTTAAACAGCAATAAAAACCTTACTTTAACCATAAGCTTTAGTCCAAAACCTCAAAATTTACATTTTTATAAAAATTAATCAAAATTACTACACTAAAAGAACATAAAGAAACAATGGCCTACTGCTTACCTTAGCTTTTTTTCCGCTATCTAAAGACTTGGCTGGACATGCTTTAGCTGGTGGTGATTTCGGAGGCTCGGTTTGTTCTGTTTGTGAATTCAGTTCAGATATAGAACTCTCTGTATGAGCGTCTCCATTGATTACTGGTGCTGCCGTGTTCTCCACTATAACCGAGGGCTGGTTCAATGTGGCTTTCACATCCAGATTACCATTACTGACACTTTCCTGGGCTGCAGGCACATTTATTTCCGGAATAACAATGTTTGAGTGATCTGTGGAATTTTCAGCTAACACAGGTACACTCGGAGATATTGAAAGGTTCTCCAACCGCGGGCACACACTACTATTAACGTCAGGACTTAAGTCTGCCAGGTTGGTGGTTCCAACAACGTCCGGTAAGGGGCCGGGAACAGCCGATGTGGAAATAGAAACATTGTCGACAGTTGTGTTGTTTTCAGACGGGATTGCTTCTTCTGCAGCCACACTTTCTTTGAAAGATGCCAAAATGTCTTTTGTGTAATTGTCTAACACCGGGTTGCTATTGTTTTCCAAAATGTGGTTCATGTCTTGGTTCAGAGCCTGCTCACATTTCTTGGTGCACTTCTCAACAGCATTCCCGACAAGTTTCTCAGGAGGCTCATGCCCGCCAACTGAAAAAAATTAAAATCAAGCAACATTTATGACTTTTACAAATATTAGTCAATGTCGATTGGGATTTTTTTATGTTGAGAAAATATATTCCACATTATTCTCGAATATAAACCTTTTGCCAAAAGAAGTAAGCTGGAGAGGGGATACACCTGACGACGAGAGGCAGAGTTGTGAGCTCATGGTAATCATGATTCATCATATAGAGATTTCCTCTCAAGAGTATTGTAAGATATTAAGTGGGAAGGTACAGCACTCTTTCAAGGAAATAAAATATATGTAACTGCTTTTCCTTTAGATATGATTGATTTAAAGTCATACATCCTAAGTTTATCTGTACACAGACCTTGGAAGGACTTCAGCTTGGCCAGCAGTGTCGAGCGTTCTGTCTGCAGTGTACGGCAGAGCCCCTGCAGTGTTGCCAACTGACGTGACACCACCGCCAGCTCTTGTTCAGACTTCTGTTTGTCTGCGGCCATCTCAAGTAATGCATTGTGGCTCCTTTCCCACCGCTGCTTCCAAGACGATGTTTCCTTTTCCAACTTGCAAATTTTTTTGGACATCTGTAAGAAATTTATTGTTATTGCTTGTTAACCACACAATCGTAAAAGAAGCAATACAGGTGTCCACTGCAATCCCAGTAAAGCCTAAAAATGCCTTTAACTTCCACCCGAGCCGGCCACCGTTTATTTAAGGTGGGCATCTCTCTCCACTATACCACACATTTGCAAGCCAAATTGGGATTGCTCATGTTCGGGATTTGAACCCAAGCACTTCCGAATGGCTTTGAACGTTTCACCTGTCAGTGTAACGCCGAGTTGGAGAAAACGCTCATTTTGCTACGAGACATACCCTAGTGGCAGTATAGTGAACTTCAAGAGCAAGTACATGTATAAGCTCCCAGAGGACAACACAGTCATGGCGACTGGTGCCTAACAAGTTCACTGAATTGACGACATATGCACCCGCCACTTCTTATTGAATTTGAAAATGTGTCGTGAATTATGACTATGCCAGTCCTAGGGTTAAGGTAAGTAAGATGAGCAAGTAGTAAGGTGGTAACCAATTATTATAGTTGCAACTGGGCTGGTCATTAGAGTAGAATAATTCTGCTTAGAATTAAGTACTCTCTAGGTATCTCTTGTATGTCAAAACTCATAAAACATTTTACCAACTTTATCCAACCAATTATTTGATTTTCATGTCAAGTAAAAAAATTAAAATATAGCTTTTCATTAACCAACCTTTTCCATTTCACCCTTAAACCCTCCAAACACATCATTGCTCCTAGCCAGTGCCTTCTGGAATTCGTCATATTTGTCATTATACATGGATATCTGATTGCGCAGATTCACCTCTGTGGCTTGGAACTCAGTACATCTCTGTTGGTATTGTTGTATTTCCTGTAAATAAACAAAAACCATAAATATAATACAATAAAAAACCAAAGACAATCTAGCTGGGCGTTTAGGCACATGAAATAGTATTTTTCAATACACAGTCAAGTCCAGTATATTCGAATCGGATTTTGAAAAAATTATATAAATAACAGTAAAGATATGAATTTTATCTCTAGCTTCTTCAAAATTTCATACGCAACCGCAGCTCCTTGCTGTACGTGGCAAGTGTTACTAACGATGAATACGTAACATGATGAACAACACTCAGTATATTGGGGGTTCGAGCGGAATGCTACATGATCTAAGCGCATGGGCGAGCAGTCACTGTTTGACATTTCGATACTTAACTGTAAAAGTTTAGGTGATTAAGATTAGATGTACAGTGGTTGTTTGTTTCGGAATTATTTTTACAGTCAAAGTGCATACTGAATCTGTGGTTGTAAAAGGAAGAAGGTTATCTTTATGTTTTATTTCCTATGTAAAGTTAATAATAATAATAACTTTTACTAAATTAATAAACAAATTTTTAACACGTTAAACGCTTGCGATATATCACTGCTATGTAGTTGTACAGAAATTATATGCAGTCAGCAGCACTAATATCGGAGGCACCATTTACGATCGTTGTCTATGCAACGTGGATGTCTGTAATGGTACATTTTCTATTTCTATTATGGTATATTAGTTTCAGATCATCCGGATTTTCAGCCATTCGGATCGGGACCCCGCCACATTAATCCAGATAAACCGGAATTGACTGTACAGTGGACACCCGATTGTCCAATATCCAGGTGACCGAGCCTCCAGGATAACCAAGCTAATCCTCAAAAATAAAAATAAAAATCTAAAAATTACGAAAATTGCCTTGCCGGCCTAGTGGTAAATTCGGCCCTCAGCAAATGCAACATTTTAAATTGATTTCTTTGATGTGTCAAGTAATGTGTAGATCGAGCACTTGATTTTCAGGAATATTATTTCTGCTGACTTTAGGAATCTTTAATCCCACGCCTAAATCAAAGTAGTTTTTCACAGTTTTGCTTGATTGCAAGATGTCAAAACAACCGGAATGTTTCTCATCGAGAGCTTCCGCTGATATTAATTTAATGGCTTACTGACAAGTGGAAAAGGGAACATAACATTTCACGGTGCGATCTCATGGTACTGAGAAAAATCCAGTCAACCATTCTTAAAAAGGCGGCAATTGACAAGAAAAAAGTTCAATAATGGAACTTCAATATTAGGCAGCCTATGTGAAATTCACTAAAAGGGACAAATATATTATGTTCTGTAAATTTGTTGATTATGCAAACACCAGAACAAAGAAATAAGCTTAATAAATTTCGTTATTTTGGCAACACTTTATATCTTATTACTCAAATTATGCATATGCGGTGAATTTGTGACGATAAATAGTCCATTATTTTGAAATATTAAATAAAGGGAAGGCGATCAAAAAGAAGTAGTACAGCTGATCACAGCTAAGATAGCACTTGGGCCTGGCGCGGCGGTGTAGGCAGAGGGTGGGTGGAAGCCAGGCAAAGACCTTTCTGCGAACATTCCGCCGCTGACTCACGGGTTTGGGGGCGCAAAGGCCAAAACGATGGGGAAGAAGGGTTTCTCCCCAAAGCTTTGGTTATGAGGAAAGTTCGGAAGAAAACCGTAGATTACCACGACAATATGAACAACAACTACATCCAGTGGGTCACTAAACAGTCAATTCCCAAACTGCAACCCCGATCGGTATTGGTAATAGATAATGCAGTAATATAAGTTTTGTAATATTGCTTTACCTTATTGAAATTAAATTGGAAACATATTAGAAAAAAGTATGATAAAGCCAAAAGACCGCTATAAATATTGTTTGCTTGGTCTTTGATATTAACTAGACAATTTATTTTTTACTCAGCCACTTTTAATGTTAGCTTACAGAGCCCATGTGCCACTGCTGCACGGCGGTGCACATAAAAAAGTGCATTTTCTCGCTTATCCGTGGACGGATTTCGTCCAACAAATTGTCGTTGGGTTTTAAATTAAAATTACAATCTTTTTATGTCTTGTGAAAATCTTATAAAGTTATTGTTTTTTTGCTATTGAAATTACTGTAAAAGATTGTTAACGCTTTAAAGAGTAATGACGTTTTAAAAAGTCACTATTTCAGAGCTAGAGCAAGGGGAAAATATCAAATCACACCTCAAAGGAGTAAAATATTTTTTTCACAAAATTTTATTCCAGCCTACTGTAGGCTAAATATAGCAGGAAATGTGTATTAAGTTCAAAATACTCAAAAATGAACATTTTATAACTTTTTCGTATGAAAGTCTTCAAAACATGGGCGCACATATAACGCCATATTACACTCTTAGCGCTACAAGGTTATGTCTTTCTTTTTTAGAAGAATGCTCTCACACTTCACACTGAGAAATAGTAATTCACACGCTTTTATTTCCCACCGAAACTTCATGCCGTAGCCGCCACCTTTCGCGCCAAAAATTCCCGCCGCGGCCACCGCCTTTCCCGCCGCATCCACCATCGTATGACACCCCTCCTCCGCAGATTACCTAACCTACTGAATACACCAATACACATGTGCCACAAAACTACATGTCTTTAATTATTGATTTATGACTTAATAATCAATCTGTACCATGTTATAAATATATAAAAATGTATTTGCGCAAATTTCGTCAAATGACGTTTTAAAACGTCACTACTCCTTTTTGCGTAAACATAAAATGATGTTTAACGTCAATACTATTTTTTTGTAAAATATGGTACTCCTTAAAAGGTCAACCGCTGCCATTTTGAAAATATATAAGCAAACTAAATGATACTTTAAAATCAGTTTCATCTTTGTCCAATAAAGATGTGTGCAAACTTTGATTTCTGTAGCTTAAATGGTTCTTGAGATGTAATGATTTTTGTAACAAATACAAATGGCTAGTGGTTAAACGAAGGATTTTTCCACATATGTTTATTTGATTTTTTTTGTTTATTTTGATGAGTAATATCATCCCTTGAAGTTTGTCCTGATTTTAATGAACCCCCTGTATAATTCGTTTTAATAGCAGGAGCTTTTTTAAAAGTGCATATGTTCAACAAACTAACAACTGTATTGATACAGACATCACTAGTTAGCATTTCGTATTTAAACTATTCCAGCGCCTTCACACGGACCGCACGATCAGTTGATGCAACCAGCATGACTGCAGCCAATGTTTTAACCATAGCTAGTGGAGGAATTTCTATCGATCGGTCAGGTGCCAACTTAGCTGTTGTCAGCTGTGGTGTATTATTTTTCATAAATACCATTGCCAAATAAGTTATTATGACCTTTGTTAACAAACATCAGATAAACATTTCAAGTTTTTATATTGCCAAAATTATATTTTATGAGGAATAATTAAAAACCTTGATCAGATACTCGGCATAACTATTAATGGCAATATGCTTTGTATTTTAAAATACAAAATCTTGTTGACTTCATCAGTTTCTGGATTTCATACGGTAGTTAACGAATTGAATAATCATATCGCATCCTTGGACCGACCAATGACGTTCTTGCATTCCAATAGGTAATGTATTGCGTAATTTTGTCATCTGCTTCAAAACTTTAGTTCGAACAATGACGTTCCGTGGCACCGACATTATCTCAAACAGAAAGTTTTGGCAATTTTTCTTACAGGCTCGCAAGCCTGAGCATGGTCGGACTAGCCAGAGGGACTATCTAAAGTAGGATTAGAGGGCTTCTACTGTAGTTTTATAAGTGTGTATTAAGAAATTCTTGGCCCTGGTCCTTTTCAGAAAATTTTTTTCAGAAAATTCAATTACTTCAATGAAATTATAGCTCAATGACTTCATGAGGATAGATTTTGTGGCCTGTACACTCTAACTAAAACTATTGTACTTACTAGCAGTAGCTGTTGTTTTTCCCGTAACAACAATTCTCGCTCGGCAGCCATTTCCATTTTTAACTTTGCCAGTTTGGCATCAGCAAGTTGCTGCTCCAGTTGCATTTGTTTGCTGATTCGTTCCACTTGCTAATAAAAAAAATCTGATAAGAAAAGAAACTCTATTTAATATAGTTAATTTAAAATTAGTTTGGACTTAAGTTATTCTTTCTGTATATCACTGTAAAATAGTAGTCCCGTGCTTTGTATTATAGATAAAAATTTAATTTTGAATTTATATAGTAAAGTAAGTTTTTTACAAAAAATGAATTCGATTGAGTCACAAGAAATGAGATATCTAACATTCCTAAGTTCTTGATAAAACAATAAGTAATGTTAAAATCTTAAAATCAGTCATATTTTTTCAAAGTTTTTGTTTTAAGTGTCTCTCAGTTCTATGTCTCTTAGTTCAGCATTTTGTAAAGGTTAATAATTAATTTCCATTTCATTGTTTGTTCCTAAAATTCACATTAGTAAGCAAAATGTAGAATCAGTATTTTCAATTATTTACAGTAGAACCTCGATTTTCCGGGGGCGGATCAACCGGGCGGCGGGTTAACCGGGGCCAAAACTGGCAAAAAATTATTATTTTAAAAGAAGATTTTCACTGTCAACTTTCTCATGAAAACTATTTTTAATCTCAAATACGTGGTAATAATACTCTGTACTTACATAAAATCAGTTTTGAAACAAACTGAACATTATTATAATAATTTTACTGAAAATATTCTGGGTATCAACTAAAGAGTAGATAAAGACGAACTTGAATGAAAAATAAAATATCGATCTACATTCTGACGAAATAAGCAAGTGCCAGACTATCAATATTTCTTCATTACACGGCTGTTCACAACGCAACTCTGATCTGATTGGCCCGTGGCCATGACGACACATGCACTAGATTGCACACTAAATACTGCGCATGTGTGTGGGCGGGGAGAGAAAAGACGGACAAAGGAAGAGAGAAGGAAGGAGACTGACGGAAGTCGATGAGTCATCACCCCTCTCCTCACCCGTGTTTTGTTTGCACAACAGCTCAGCTGACTTGATTTTTTAGTTGTCAGTTTTGATTATTCTGTTGATGAGTTACAGTTTTGAACTAATGTTTCAATTCAATTCATTAAATCAATTGTTTCAATTTAACTGTTTGTTTATTTGTGTATTGAAATATTTTTAATTATTTGTCTTAAGTTATGTATAGTCCTTGTAAAAATGTCAGATAATGGTTTGCATGCGATAACAAACTGCCCGCATTCGAAGTTATCAGTTGACGAAGATCTATTAGCGTGTTGACAACACTAACGATGAATTTATAAACTAGGGTGGATTTTACGTGAATACTTCCTCATTCCGGTTAACCGTGTTTTCAGTTATCCGTGCCGCCTCTCCCGCTGATTACCCCGGATAATCGAGGTTCTACTGTAGTACAAAAAAATTTAATTAATATTAAAATTTCAGACACTTGAATCGCAAAAAAAGATACCTGTTGCCTCAGCTCGTACTGCTCACATATGTTCTTTAATTTGGTTGTCATATCTATATTATCATCTCTCAGTTTCATATTCTTGTCATTATTTTGCTGCATTAAAGTAGTTATCTCATTCATGGTTGTTTGGAACTTGGCTGATACTTCCTTTCGCTTTTCTTCCTCTTCTCGAATTTTGAGCAAACTTTCATCCTACAATGTGTAACAACATATTTAACTTTTGGTATTGGCTTTAGATAAAGAATATATTTGGTTGTTGTACTGAACTAATAACAACCAACAACAGATATAGAAATAACAGTAATTAAAGGAACAAAAAATATCATTTAATATTTACCTTCTAATAAATTGGCAATACATTAATTAACATATTTCTACGGACTATGGATGGTAGGCCAATCCGAAACACTAAAAATTTGTCAGGCATAGATACACTCTTTTATATTTCAGAATGTGTGTAGATTTGGTTTTATTTGTTTGCTGTGAAGTGTTTTGTCTCTTACCATCATTTTGAAAGTAAAGTACCACATGGTGCCGTCTGCACCTAGCGCCCGCCCCTGTGCAGCCGACTCTCTAATAATATGGTAATTAGTTACAGTCATAGCCATAGTCTAAACATAGTCAAAATATAAAAACCCCATCAATTTACAAATCACTTCACATGTCACACTAGTCATTCAAAGGTTCATCTTTTCACTTTCACAAGCAACAAAAAGGTTTTGCCTACATGTAAATGAACAAAATATTTGCTTTTATTTTACTGACAAAGGTGAAATGCGTAAAAACATTCACCAGGACAGAGACTGGGGCAAGCGGTAAGTACCCACTTTGTAGAGGGGTAGCACTACTTTGACCTGGAAACAGATTTGGAAACTCTTTCCTTCTAAATTTGTTTGCTTTTTTCTATTTGTTTTTACTCTCCAGTATAAATGAACCAAACAGAAGGATTGGCATTAACATTAATTTTATCTTCAGATTCCGCCATAAAAGTCTGTCATCAGTATTCCCAGGTTCCTCTGAAGATTGGAAGAAAACTTTAGAGTCCATATTATCACTGTCATAACTGCGCCGGTGACGCCCACTTGTTGTAGAAGCCATTTTTAGTGTGAAAAACTAGTTTTATATAATATTTATCTCAGTAGGGAGATTGTAATATAAAAAACAAGCTCACTATTCACTACAATGTATCTCAAAAACAAATAGTGATTGCTAATTGCTAAGATGGATAGCACAGTTAGACAGCTATATCTTAGCCTAAACACTGACACTAATAGCCACGCCCTGAAGCACCTGCGCACAAATATTTAATACTGCTGAAAGCTTCCACCGAGTGCCTTATGGACTGCCCTGTGTTCGATGTAATTCCAGAGAACGTGTTAAGAACTTACTTAGGAATAAAGTTTTTATATTTAATATTTAAAAAAATCAATATTTTAACTTTTGATTAGATGTGACACAGAATTACTTGGTACAGGTTATGAGCATAGGAAAAAATTCATGAGATATGACAGTTTGAAAAAAGTCATAGAGGAAAGTTAACTGTGATTGGTCATGGTTAAACAGGAGTCAATGTCAAAGAGATAGTTTTTAACTCCTCTGTTTCTGCACGCCCGATGCCTCCTCAAACCAACCTTCTAAAACTCATGACCATACATTGCATAAAAGGTTTTAAGGTGTGAATTTGGTTTCGATAAAAAATCACAAATACACTGCATTTCATACCTTTATAGCCTTATTTTGTCGTTGCAGTTCTCGACACAAGTTCTCCAACCGGCTGCGAGTAAGAATGGCTTTGCTGTGCTCAGTTTGCAGTTGTTCCTTCTCTCGCTGAAGCACACTGCACCTCTTCTCGGTTTGCTTGTGAAGCAACTAAAAGAAAGAATTAGAAAATATTGGTTTGTTAGGCCCACATGAGATTTGAATGTTTTATCAACATAAAGCTGCTCATATCTTTCATGATATTTAAAAATTGAGTCAGCTAGATACAAATACCGCACAAATAAATATCATTATTCTATGTTTTATTATTTTAGCGAATTTCCCATAGGGAAGAAGCTATTACCGTAGGTCTCATGGTAACCCGGGACCATGTTATTTTTTCTTCTTTAGGTGCCTAGAGACCAAAAATAATAGTCGTTAAAATTTATTTTTATATATATATATGGTCCGACGAAGACCAAATTTGGTTGAGACATGTAATCCTGTATTTGCTCAGACGAGTTTGTAAACCAGACATATCGGAACAGGTAGTTTGGGGGGGTTTTGTACCATAAAAATGGGTTTTTTTGCGTTTTCCCATGTAATTTTTAAAAACTTCAAATTTTATCTTTCACTATTAGAATTACCTTAAAAACATACACAATTTAGTTCTTTAAAGTTTTTCTCTATCTTCAACGGTTACTGAGATATTAAAAAATCTAAACAGAGTACGTTGTATTTTGGGGCTTTAATGTTAATCTTATGGAGGATAAGGAAAAATTAACGTTTCACTTATTAACCAATATTTTTGGATGAAACTTGATATTTAGCTTCATGTGGTTGAGATCCATACATTTATGCTTAAAAATAATAGTTTATATGTTTATCATGACAGCAAACCTGCATACTCTTTTCCCATGTTAATCACATAGAGTTTAGTTTTAAAACTCCTTCATTTGTGGACAGATGTTGATGAAACTTGATATAAATGGTCAAAATATGAATTGTTTACGCTAGAAACACCTACTTTCAGCGTTCTTCACAGCAGCAAACCTGCATATTCTTTCCCATGTTAATCTTATGGAGAGTAGGCAAATAATACTCATATTTATTGACAGATAATGATAAAACTTGTCATATATTTTTATTATTATGTTATTGATTTGGAAATTCGCTGAGTACGCAGGTCTGCTGCAACGGGGGTATTTTTTATTGCTACCAATCTATCACAAGAAATGTTATGAATAGGCCTAATATAAATTCTATACCTGCTATGGTAAAGACAAGCAATTCTATTACTAGGCCTAATACTTGGTTGATTTAGGCTTAATTTCATTGAATTATATAAACAATACAGAAACACTCACCTGTAATTTACGCTGTTCATCAAAAATATCAGCATACTTCTTGCACATGGCTGCAAGTTTCTCTTCAGTGGTATTTAAACAATTCAATGCTCTCAATACATGATCTACGCTCTTGTCATCTTTTTTGCGAGATTTTTCTTCTCTTGATCGATTTTTAACAGAGGCTTCACTAGCAGCTGACGGAAAGGATGCGGGCCTAGCATTTACAGTGCTTGGCTGGGCAGCAGTAGATGATGGTTTTGGTGTTACTGTTGCTGATTTGATTGTAGGAGCTGGAGTGGATGTTTGAGATTCAGGTTTATTAGGGGTGGGAACATTCCCTGCAGCTGGTTTGTTGGAAGTATTCGCAGGGACCTCAACTTTAGAAGCATCCCCTACTGTAGTACCACTAACTACATCAGGGACAGTTGCCTGTAGTGAAATATGAAATAATTAGTGAACAGCATATGACCACTTTATACAGTAATACATAATTGTTAATCGTCAAATGTTCAGTATATTAGTTAATAGCTACAAAATAATAATTTAAATTTGTCTGTTTTGGGTTAACACTGGTTATGGTAACTATAATCAGTTTGAGTCACCTGTTTGGACACCTATGCATTAGTTCGCATATGAACAAAATTAGACATAATTTTATTACAATACAACCTTGAAAATACAATCAATTTTCCAATTATCAGTTTTTGTTTCTTGTACTAGTTTTTTGTTAACTCTTTTACACTTTTCAATAGCCTGTTATTTATTAACCCTGGAACTAGCAGTCACTTAACCTGCAGTGGCAGGCTGATTTTTGAAACTTTGCAATGCCTATTGCTTATATGTAATTTGGTTGAGTCCTTTTAAGAATAATGATGTTATATACTGTTGTTTTCAACATTACTTCTAGAATAATAAAGTATTATAAGATATTGTGAATAAGTCCATTTTAACAAAAACAAAACATAGAATAGATTTTTAGAAAAATTTTTGGGGGCACCATGCTCTACAAATATATTGAGGACAAATATATATTATAAACATACAGACAAACCATTGCCTGCAATGCTCTTAACTTCTCAATAAAATCAATTAATTTTATTTTTAGCGTGATTATTATTCTGACACTAATAAACAAACTAGTTAAATACATTAAACAATATATAACATGACTCATGACTCACCGTTCGCCGGCTTCGCCACGCTCTCGCCCTAAATTTTATAATTTGGCCAAATTTAATGTATTTTGTGTATCTATGTTTCCGTGTGTGTGTAAGTGTTTTCAAGACGACTCATCACTACATCAGTGTTGAGGATACATGTTAAATGAGGTATTCTTTCTTGATAATGGACTTTTAAGTCCGAAACCTTGGTCGTCAGCACCTTAACTTAGGATCACCGACAGCACTACAAGTATTTTAACCTTTAATTTTAGTAAAATCAGTGATCTGGAGGCTACAATGGTCATATTAAACAATAGTCCAAAAGCACCAAGACAAGACAAGCATGGATCTAAGTTAATTGACTTACTGCAGATTGATTGGAGGCTTCATTATTAGCAATTGGAGTTTCTGATCCAGTGTTACTAATGTCCATTGTTGATTAGGCTAACTCAAAACTTCATCAAAGATCTGAAAACAAATTATTTTAGGCTGCATTAGAGTTAGTTAATCGAGGTTAACATCATATTCAGTAGCTAAGATTTTCAAAATTCAAAGTTATGCAAGACTAAACACCAATACTAAACAGATGCAAATAAGTCAACAGTGACAAGCAAGAATAATCGAGATTTGTCAATGGGTATAACTGAATAAATAAATTTAAAGTAACAAAAGTTGTATGTGTAAGCCAGTCGAAAGCTATTAAAGTTGATTAAAATATCACCTAATCACAGGATTGTCAAATAAATTCCAAAAAGATTGATAGAGGTTATGACATCTCTACTTCACTAATAGCAACAGAAAGCAAGCAACGAAAAACAATAACCAAAGGCAGGAGGCAATCAGTTCAAATTTCACACACTATAGCCAACTTCATAAACTTCGACTATGTGTTAATACCAGAGAGGAACGGATCGTTCATCTCTGGTAATACTAATGTAGTGCGTCATATAAAATATTATTTTGTTCTCAGATAATTTCTATTATTAGCGTACAGTATTCTTATAAACTTTCATGTATATTCATGATTTCAAAGGGTTTTTATGTCCCACATTAGATCATAGAATCGCCAAAAACTGAATATATATTCCAAATGAAGATGAATGCATCACGATTAAATTGCAGTAAAAAGACAAATTGTAAAAACATGATAAAAATTAGATAAAAAATGTTTGTATTTACTTTTCCTGTGTTGTACTTTCCTGTATGTGTGAAAGGTTAAACCATGGATAAAGGGAATGTTTTCAGTTCATCTAAAAAGATATTCTTATGTTTCAAATTTTCATCTTACAGATTGCTAACACCCCCGCCCCCACCAGAGCTAAGGCATATCCATATCAAAAGTCCTCATTCATAGATTTCATTTAAGAATCATAGCAAAGAGTACCAGTTTGTGGACACATGTTTTTTGGCTCAGATATTCCAGGAAGAATATTTTGGCGAAGGTGAATAATATTCGTTTATACAAAAATGTTTCAAAAACCAAAAAAGAATTCTATCAATGAAATAAACAGTTCATAAAATCGTTCTATTTTGTATTATGCAATATATCCACATCCAGTTCTATAATTTATAAGTAAGTTATACTTTCTACTACTAAGTTAATAATATGTTTTTATTTAAATTTTACAGTATGTTAATAATTTATTTTTAGTGTATACTTGGAAAATACAAATTAATAATTAAATTTAGACTACGTACTTTGACAATGTTTATGTTTTCCGCAATAAAGAGCAATAAACTACACAGGTGATAAAATTGTTTTTTATTTCACGTACTTAATGTTCAGCTCAGAAACTATTTTTACACAGTCATAATATTCCTTTGTCTAACTTCTACGTCTGTTTTTAATGAGGTAACAACAGGTATGTAGGTCAGGTGGCTATTTTAATTCTACTGTACAACCGTAGCTGTAACTTCATTATTTTTATTATATTTTTATCATACTACTAGGTAACACTTACATTCTATAGCCTTATTTAAATTGTTTAAACACGTGCATAAATTACCATATATTTACTTTCTATTTTGTTTTCCTTCGGATATGAATCTTGGTCATAATTATGGGATTTATGATCTTGTTTATTGAAAATAGACCTTATAACGCATGGTAAAAAGGATGGTAATAGTACAATAAAGTTAATATTTGTTTAAATTTCTATTACTTCACACTCGAATGACCGACCCATATTCGGCGTTTTAACCCATTAAAACGGAACAAGTAAATTTATGATGAATATTAAACAAATTATACTCACTTTTCCTCTATTAATATCACTGTTTATAACTGAAGTCAATCCGATATATGAGAACAAACTAAGAGGATGAAAAGAAATGAAAACTACCGAAAGCAAGAGAAAGCCTCTTCCGAAGTGTTAGCAGAGATGTGTTATTTTAGATCGAGTGTTATTAATAGATTAGTGCCAGAGTTGAGACGAGAAGTTTTGGTGGGGGGATGGGGGTGACGATTGTTTTTGGCGCGAATGGCGAATATTTTGAGTGAAAGGAGACTGCTGTTGTTTGAAGTTCATATTGTTCTTTAGTAAACACACAACTTACTTATAAAATATTTCTAACGAAAACATGTTTTGCTGACAGTTTAAACTATCAAAACTATTACTTACAGTCAGCAATAACAGTGGGGTTTTACTCACAATAACAACAACGTTAAATAAATGCAAACAATCAATTTAACATTGTTTTGTGCCATAAATATTGTACTCACTACCATTTTAAAGTAAATTATAAACCTACATTTTTATAATTTCAATTTTATCATTTACTCACAATCCTTGATAAACTATTGATACAAAACTCTACAAAACCTATTAATGACATATTCCAAAAAGGTTCATTCATATTTCAATAAGATATATGTTATAATTATATTTTTTAATAGAAGAGAGGAAATTATCCCCTGTGACTAGTTATCTATCTATAATATTATAAAGAAGAGGTGGTTTCTGTATGTTTGTTTGTGGGTTTGTGTGTTTGTGGGTTTGTTATGGCAAGTGAACGCAAAAAATACTGAACCAAACAGTTTGAAATTTTACACAAAGACAGATCTTAAACTCATGCAACACATAGGCATACTCATTTCCTTAAAATCCTCTCGGGCTACGCCCTGTGAACGTCCTAAGTTTCAATGTTTACATTTTTAGAAAATGAAAACATAAAATTACTTGAATGTCAACAGCTGTGAACACTAAAATTTGACAGTTCGAGAAGCAGAAGACATGGTTGCTGTAAATACCCTGGGATTCAATGTTTACAGTTTTTAATGTCAACATCCGTTTACTTTACATTTTGACAGTTCGGTAAGAAAAAGAAATAAAGTTAATTTTTACACATAAACTGCTGGATCGAAATTAGTGAATTATTAGTTCAAAATGGTGGAATGGTAGATTTTTAATTTTCTCCCGATGCCTGCCTCTATTAAGTTAATGCTTATCCTCTCCCAATATTTGACATATGTTACTTTGTCATGTTTAGATATATACTTAGACACGTGTTTTGTCATTTTGTAAACAATAAAGAATTAATTGTCAATAACCTAAATGTATCTGTAGAGCCAACACCTCTCAGCCTTTTTTCCCCGTGCGAAGAACGGGTACTTTGGCTAGTAATATTATAAAGAAGAGGTGGTTTCTGTATGTTTGTTTGTGGGTTTGTGTGTTTGTGTGTTTGTGGGTTTGTTGTGGCAAGTGCGAACGCAAAAAATACTGAACCAAACAGTTTGAAATTTTACACAAAGACAGATCTTAAACTCATGCAACACATAGGCATACTCATTTCCTTAAAATCCTCTCGGGCTATGCCCTGTGAACGTCCTAAGTTTCAATGTTTACATTTTTAGAAAATGAAAACAAAATTACTTGAATGTCAACAGCTGTGAACACTAAAATTTGACAGTTCGAGAAGCAGAAGACATGGTTGCTGTAAATACCCTGGGATTCAATGTTTACAATTTTTAATGTCAACATCCGTTTACTTTACATTTTGACAGTTCGGTAAGAAAAAGAAATAAAGTTAATTTTTACACATAAACTGCTGGATCGAAATTAGTGAATTATTAGTTCAAAATGGTGGAATGGTAATTTTTTTTAATTTTCTCCCGATGCCTGCCTCTATTACGTTAATGCTTATCCTCTCCCAATATTTGACATATGTTACTTTGTCATGTTTAGATATATACTTAGACACGTGTTTTGTCATTTTGTAAACAATAAAGAATTAATTATCAATAACTTAAATGTATCTGTAGAGCCTACACCTCTCAGCCTTTTTTACCCGTGCGAAGAACGGGTACTTTGGCTAGTTCTTGAATAAAATTAGGATTAATTTGTAGCCTAGCGCCTTCAATATCAAGTAGTCTACTAGTGAGGGAACACTGATACACGCATAGCCGCCTCATTATTGTAGGTGCAGAGAAATGCTGTTTTGCTGTTCTAATCGGTACCAGTTCTTGAAGATCTTTTAGTAAAAAAACCAACTACTCCAGGTAATGTAGCATGATATGAAACCGTTACTAAAGTTTACTCCTCATTAAACTCCCACACCCGAAATCTGACATTGATAATTATTCAAATATCTATAATCAATTTAGTGTCCAAGTCTCTATCTCAGTTGATTCCAAAACTATCTAATGATAGTTTTATAAGTAACGCTCCATTTTATGACGTTTTTAATTTGTAATGTTAACCTTATGGAGAACTAGTTTCTTTACAAATTTTCTGCAATCATAAGATCTGATATCTTAGATGATATCCTAAAGATATCTTAAATGATACCATTTGATATCTTGGTTTAATTTCCAATTACAGTATGCTTTACTATCCAATGCCATCTGAATAATTCATTTAAAGTCAGGCCTTCTCAGCTATCAAAAATCCAGATGAAGCGATACAATTTTTCGGAGTTCAACTAAACATGTAATCTATTTAAGTAATTTAACAAAAATAAATAGCCATCTGTCAAATTAAAATTAATATTAGTTTTTTTACATCAAATATTGGTTTTTAATTTATTTCAATACTATACTTCTTGTACTATTAAAAAAATAAGAATTTAAGCCGCGTTTACACGAGGCCAGTAGGCAAGCAGGTTACTTGAAGCAGGTAACCTGAGGCAAGTAACCTTCCCCGTGTGAACGACCAAGCTCGTAAGTCACGGGCCAGTTGCCTGACAACCTGCTTGGCAGGTCGACTTGCACGAGGAGTAGACAACCTGCCCCCTTCCACTCAAAAACGGACCTGCTACCCAGCCTGCCTCGCACTGACGCCATGTGGACAACTTTTTAGTCTGTCGAGCAGAGCATATAAGCTAATATTATGACGAACAGTTAACAGAGCTGTAGGATGTTTGTTCATTTTTTATTTTTTATATATATTGTGTAATACTGTACTAATTATATGCTTCCACGTTGGTCCAAAGAGATGAGAAATAAGTTTTTGGAATTTTATAAGGACCGGCCTTGCTTATGGGACCAGTTTTCTAAACTGTACAAAAACAAGTGTGCACGCGAAACAGCCCTCGGTGAAATAGTTTCCGCTATGAAAATTGAAGAGCTCGGAATGACTGAAGCTAAATCTAAAATAAAAGCCATACGAGCCACTTACTCTGGTGAAATGGCCAAAACAGTGAAAAGTGCAAAATTAGGGGTAATTTATTGTACGTCATCAGATTACCTGCTCAGGTAACCTGAGGTATAACTTGTTTTGTAAAAGTAAAAGGTAAAAAGTTTTGTAAAACTGGCCCCATAAGCAAGGCCGGCCCTTATAAGATTCCAAAAACTTAATTCTCATCTCTTCGGACCACCGTGGAGGCATTTAATTAGTAGGTATTACACAGTATAAAAAATTTAAAAAAATGAACAAACATCCTACAGATCTGTTAACTGTTCTTCACAATACTTGCACTTGCTCTGCTCGACAGACTAAAAAGTTGTCCACACGGCGTCAGTGCGAGGCAGGCCGTGTAGCAGGTCCGTTTTTGAGTGGAAGGGGCGCAGGTTGTCTACTCCTCGTGCAAGTCGACCTGCCAAGCAGGTTGTCAGGCAACTGGCCTGTGATTTACGAGCTTGGTCTTCGACACGGGGAAGGTTCACACGCTACCGTTCCAGTATAATATTTTATACTAATATTTTATTTATTAATATATTATACTGTATAATATAATAGTCATAATAATAAGTATTTTGCATTGCGTCATATAAACCGCCCACTGGCTTACGCGGGGTTGAACTCGTGAACTAACCGGTGTTCTAATTATCTAAGCATATAACGAGGAAAAACTGCTTGTAAAATAAATAATTGCACAATGTCATTATAATCAAATAATTTTCTTGATTATGTAAAATAAATAAATGGAATAAAATGTGAATATTTTAAAGCTCATAATTGTATTTGACAAAAATACACACAAATCGATTAACACCACATCACGTTACACTTAATAGACAAATGTACACAAATATACACAAATGTTAATTGTAACTGTCTGTTCTATTGGAACCTTATTTTAATGACTGCAACACGCAGACACTGATATAAAATATACCAAGTGTACACAGTCAGGTTTGCTTGAAGAAGAAAAATAGGTTTGAAATTAATGTTTGAAAATATAAATGCAATTTCTAATGGGATTTCTCGAGATCCACGAACAATGGATATTTAATATTGTTAGACGATAAATTGATTAAATATAATGTGTTACGGTAATTTTCTGCGTCACGAACAAATAATTATTCTAAATCATATATTTGGATTTTTTCTAATTTATCTTTATTCCCAAATACCACAATAGTATGCGATTTTTGATTAGTAAAATAAATCGTTATTCAAACAGCTCTTCTCCAGCTCTTAGGAAATGAAACCTCGTGTAAAGGTTAATGATAAAATCCTTTACTTCTGATTAAAGATCAGGGAGGAAAATGGAATAGTGGGTAGGTGGGGAGGAGGGAGAGGTAGTGGTAAGAGATGTAGTTTGCGTTAGTATTTTATAAAATGATTAACTATTTGTTTGCCTTCTTTGTATAAGAAAATAGCTCAATGAATCTGATTAAAAAGTCACTTGTTAAGAGTAGTAGTAGGTAGAAGTGATAATGTATACATGATTGATTAAAACATCATGAATGAACTTGTAAATAAAAATGGTTGTACTGTATTTACTTCCCTGTAGGAAATAGGTTAGAGCATGAAGATAAAGGAAATATTTTCAGTTCATCTATACAGCTGTTCACCTTCCTCTAAACCAAACTATAACGTCACTAACCATATGATGTCACAAACCAAATGACGTCACTGTTTCAAATTTTGGTGGTGCAAATGGCCAACACCCCCCCAGAGCCAAGACATATCCGCGTGTCAAAATTACAATAAATTGTAATCTGTATTCCCCAAGGCTCGGTTCATGGATCAATAATTGATTTCCTATACACAAATAACATTACCTTATTTAAAACTTACTATGTACGCAGACATAACTTTAATGTTAGAAAATAACCTTTTGACAGATTTAGAAATCGTGTGGGAGTATCCTGTAAATTGACGCGTCTTTATCATCAGTCAGTATCCAATAGTCATAATTTACACTTGAACACTAATAAAACATCTTGTTATTTTTTTCAATCCGCAAATATTATGATGAGTAATAACTGTAATTATGATAAACAACTTTCTGCCACTCTTATAAGAAATTAAAACTTTGGATTGATTTTCGGCAAAATTTAACATGTTAGAGGTACATCAACAACATATTATGCCCAAATTATCCTCATAACCTTTTTTTGTTAACAAGATTAGCGAAATATCAAAATTTATATCTGATGAAACTGATATACTTGCTGATCGATCGCTGTTGACATCCGGTATTGTATTCTGGGGATCCGCTTCCGGCGCGCTGTTTCCCTTCTAATCAAATTCAAAAAAGGCCTGCCCGAATAATGACGGAAGTAAATAAGCGAATGTACTGACAAAGTCTTTTTCCTTCTTTCTAAAACTTTTCTTCTAAAAATCAAATCTAGCTTACTTGACTTATTGGCTTAGTGACTTCTCTTCTGCTAATGACTTTATTCTTCAAAAGATAATCTCTATATAGAAAATTGAATGTATGTCTGTCTGTCTGTCTGTATGTCCTTTATGCGTTGCCAAACTACTCATCCGATCGCCATGAAATTTTAGGAAGTTGCTCTATATGTGTCCGGGAAGGTTTTAGTGAAAAAAATTTTTCGAAAACCCCATAAGTTTCCATTTTATGGCGTTTTAAATTTCTAATGTTAACCTTATGGAGAGTAAGTTTGTTTACAAATTGTTACAATGAAAACATTTGATTTCTTAGCTACAGCTGATTGGTTTACTTTCCATTAGCAATACCGTATGCTTTACTATCCAATGCCATCTGAATCATTCATTAATGTTAAACTATGAAGTAAATGTGTACTGTAAAAAATGAACAGCTTTAATCACCACGTTAATAGTTAACGGTTTTAGGGGATTATGTATTTATATTTTTATTTTCTGTCTGATTAATTAAAGTCATGTGTTTATATGATAATTACAATGTTTATATTATTACGTTTATTATAATAATCAGCTGTTGTATATCTTTCCTATAAAAGCTGTATTACAGTTAGGTTTCGTTTGGGTTTGGATTGGATTTGAAAATTGTGAATTAATCCACTCAGATTTATTTGTTTTGTGGGAATGATATTAATATGTTTTGTCGTTTCAGTATTGTTATTCACTATGCCGCGACCCAGAATAACCTTTCACAATGAAGCCGTAATGCTATTGGATTTTAGAACATGGTCAATCTTAAAGTTAACATGTATTTACTGTGAGGCGTTACGAAGTTCGCCGGGTCAGCTAGTATTTTATAAATTTAAGTTATCTTCTATTCAAGCAGGTATATTTGAGTCAAATTGATTTTCTAACATTCCCCATGAGAATAACATTCGACGGTCTCAGACAACGTATTGTGTTTACCATGGACACTAAATTTATCTTTTCTCTGGAACCGTTAGTCATAGACTAATGACTCAAAATACGAAATTGTTTACTTTTATTCAGGTTTTAATGGTTATAGTCAAATTACTCTATAAAATTGATGTGTTACCAGAAAATACGAAAAATTATATTTTTTTACATTTAAAAGCCCTTAACTTTTGAACCATTATTTTTACAGACATACGGGTGGTGTTCATATTATTAGGGATCTTAAAAGCTATAAACCATAATATTTTAATTGAAATTGATTGAGCGGATTTTGAGAAATTTGTATTTTTAATTTTTAAGTAGTTTTAGGGGTAAACTACCCTTAAAAGTAAAAAAATTAAAAAAATATTACGGATATATCCACTTTAAATTCAAATTCAAAAATTTTGACGAACACAATACTTTTTCCATTTGTAAGGGGAGGAAGTAAAAGATGACTTTTAGTTATGAAAATTTTTCAAAACAATTTTATCAATTTTTTGTGCTTGTTCCTAATTAAACATAATACAAATGCATATACAAAATGTGTTGCCTTTGTATACGGGGATTTGAAAAATCCATGGAAATATAAAAAACCCAAAATATTATTTTTAAATTGACAGACAAATTTCACCGGAACAGATCGAACATTGTAGGGCCTAAATTGTTCACCAGATAAAATTCACTTAGATGATAAATTTCGAAAAATTGATTAAAACATAGGCCCTAATACTTTGCATAGCTAATTTATAAAGACCTACCTTAAATATTAGTAGGATTAAATATTGTTGAGGGTTGCAGCATATCCTGTATCTTGGACGGGGAACAAGTTTGATCAATGCCCAATGCCACTCATTGAAACAATACAATGAGCCGATCACCTTTAATTTGAATTGTTTTAGGATTTAATGGTTTCATCGTTGTTATCTTTTGACTAATGATATTTTAGTATTCATTTAAGTTTTCGACCTATTTTTCAATATTTTAGGGGTATCTTTCAAGGGTTTGTAGATGTGAAAAAATATTGAAAGCTAAATGCATTACATTTATAAGATATTGCGTAATTTAAGCAAACATTTCACTAATTATGATGCCTCCAGGACGTTATTGACAAATTTAATAAAATAAGGTTACATATCTTTCAGTCACAGTTATTCTTAAAGATTATTAATAAGAAAGTATTATGAAAAATTATTGAGAACTGTTACTGAAAAGGTATGTAACAATTTTTTATTGAACTCTTTAATACAGTTTCCATACTGAAAAAGTCGAAACAAAAATACACTTCAATGAGTTGGTTATTATTTTAATTGAAATGAGGCAGAAAAATAGTGAAGTAATCAACTTAAGGTTAACGTCTCGTTAAATTAAAAATAAAATATTGAAATGGAAACATTAATTAAAAGTAATTATAAGGCTTCGTCGTATCATTAACATGCAGTGTTCAATGTGTGTGTTTAATGTTACAAATTAAGTCGTATTTATATTCTCATCAATAGTCATTCATATTGTAAACGTAGAAAAAACTTGGCTAAAATGAGCTCAAAATAGATACCATTGTACCAAGGAACGCTTTACAGGTATTATATTTTCCAGAACACAAGAAACTATCCCCTATAAGGTTCTTCATTTTTTGGTCAAATCAGGATATAGTACAATGACGTAGCGCCTTCAACATTTAGTCGACTACCTAGGACGCAATACTGTTACACGTGTAGCCGCCACGCGATTGTAGGCGCACGGAAATACTCCATTGTTGAGTTTCTCGGTACCAGTTCCAGTGTTCCCAATGAGACGTCGGTTTACAATAGAAACTTGTCAAACTTGCTCAGCTTTGAAATATGTTTTATTTTTCATCTTTACTATCCAATGAAGAAAATATATATTTTTTAATAATCCTTTGATAATTTGTATGAACATTTGCGTGAAAATACTCTTGGGAAAAACAATTAATAATCAATCTAAGATAAAAAATGTTAGGTTCACTTAGAATATTAACATATAACGTATGAAATAGATCATATAATCCAGGTTTTGGTAAGCCAATGGTTACTGTATTATATTTATATTCCTGGATACGAACTATGATGTGACCGGCGAAATACAATCCGATCCATCACTGTTTATTACAATTGGAAGGTTAAACGGACAAAGTTTTTTCTTACTTCACACTTACAGTTTACTGAGCTGGAAAACTAAATTGCAGATTAGCACCGATCGACTGA
Source organism: Nephotettix cincticeps (assembly GCA_023375725.1). Classification (NCBI taxonomy): domain Eukaryota; kingdom Metazoa; phylum Arthropoda; class Insecta; order Hemiptera; family Cicadellidae; genus Nephotettix; species Nephotettix cincticeps. Next base: position 36,981,118 of record CM041788.1, read on the forward strand.
ATTATGTAAAAGTATATGATAAGTAATCTTAACAACTAACACTATTTTCTGATCTCATTCTTTATCAGGGGGTTCAGACTGCCAGATGCAATAATTAAAAATTATTTTATTATTTTGAATTTCATATTTTATCTGAGTAGGCCTTAAACTCACATTGAAATTTTAAAGACTGTTTTAAAGTTGATCAATAGCAAACATTACAAAGTAGGAACAATTAATAAATTATTAGAAACAAATTTAACACAAAGTATCAAGAAACTTTTAAAGTGCGCAAGGTGATTTATAATTCATTACTTATTATTAATGGTACTATTCAGTTTATCCAATAAGCGTTTCAGAAAAAAATATTGAGGCTTCACCATAAGCAGGAAAAATGTTGATTTAATAGCAATGTTCATACATAGAAATAGTGGTAATTTATGGAGTTGAGTTATTAATTTTTAAAATACCATTAAGCAGTTTAACCGCAGTTAGTAGTTATATCGTTTTATACAACAATATTAAAATGCTCTAGATGATCACTTTTTAATTTTACACTTCATTAATCATTTATTTTCGACCATAGTGCGAACAGTAGTATTACTGTTATAATGCTTATTAAGTTAAACCCCAAATTTTCATCACTTATAAAAATACTTAATCTGACACATTAAAGAGCTCTCTCTGTAAAGGTATCGCGTGGACAGAACAGCTGTTACAAAAAGAACATACAGTAATTGACACGACTTTATTTTAGTTTGAATTTATTGAAGCCAGTAGCATTTTTAAGGTTTTGAAAGAATGGTACAAACCCTGTTTTTTATAACCCTGGATACGAACTATGATGTGACCGGCGAAATACAATCCGATCCATCACTGTTTATTACAATTGGAAGGTTAAACGGACAAAGTTTTTTCTTACTTCACACTTACAGTTTACTGAGCTGGAAAACTAAATTGCAGATTAGCACCGATCGACTGAATTATGTAAAAGTATATGATAAGTAATCTTAACAACTAACACTATTTTCTGATCTCATTCTTTATCAGGGGGTTCAGACTGCCAGATGCAATAATTAAAAATTATTTTATTATTTTGAATTTCATATTTTATCTGAGTAGGCCTTACACTCACATTGAAATTTTAAAGACTGTTTTAAAGTTGATCAATAGCAAACATTACAAAGTAGGAACAATTAATAAATTATTAGAAACAAATTTAACACAAGGTTTCAAGAAACTTTTTAAAGTGCGCAAGGTGATTTATAATTCATTACTTATTATTAATGGTACTATTCAGTTTATTCAATAAGCGTTTCAGATAAAAATATTGAGGCTTCACCATAAGCAGGAAAAATGTTGATTTAATAGCAATGTTCATACATAGAAATAGTGGTAAATTATGGAGTTGAGTTATTAATTTTTAAAATACCATTAAGCAGTTTAACCGCAGTTAGTAGTTATATCGTTTTATACAACAATATTAAAATGCTCTAGATGATCACTTTTTAATTTTACACTTCATTAATCATTTATTTTCGACCATAGTGCGAACAGTAGTATTACTGTTATAATGCTTATTAAGTTAAACCCCAAATTTTCATCACTTATAAAAATACTTAATCTGACACATTAAAGAGCTCTCTCTGTAAAGGTATCGCGTGGACAGAACAGCTGTTACAAAAAGAACATACAGTAATTGACACTTTATTTTAGTTTGAATTTATTGAAGCCAGTAGCATTTTTAAGGTTTTTTGAAAGAATGGTACAAACCCTGTTTTAGCGAATTTCCCATAAAAAACTATTTTGGTCTCATTACTTAAAACCATGTTATTATCTAGGTGGAACTCCACAATAGTCGAAATTTTATATTAAGAAATATTTATTATAATATATGCTCAAAGAATATTCAATGATCATTTTTTTAAAAGATTTTTGTTTTTATGTATAAAAATTTCTAAATTTTATATTTCTCCATAACAGTTAAAAAACTACACAATTATTTTAAATTTTTTTATCTCAAGTAAGTATAAAAATCTAAAAACAGTACATGTATTTTAATGTTAATCTTATAATAAAAAAATAATATTTCCCATATAATGAATATTTTTGGATAAAATTGATATTTAGCTTCATGTGGTTAAGATTATCCATTTAGTTAAAAATCATTAATTTTATGTGTTATCATGCAGCAATATACTCTTTTTAATAATATTAAAATACAAATACTTTATTTATATTTTTATTTTCGACATAACAGTTGGTATAAATGTTATAATTATTTAAGTTAAACAAATTTCATCACTTATTAAATTGACTCTTTGTTGTAATCTTATGGAGAAATAGGCAAATAACTCAGTTTATGACAGATTTATTTTAAAAAATTTATCATAGTATTATTTTTAATTTTGTTTGAAAGCTGAGTACAACCCTGTTTTTAATACTACCTAATGCCAACCTGTGGTTAGATAGGTAATTAATTAACTAGTACCCCGATTACTAACGGTGATTGGGCACGGAGTCAAGTCCTACGCCGCCACTACTCCATTTCGAACACACCTGTTTCGGCGCCAATAGCAAGTCAAGAACAACTTTCTTCGTGATCAAGGGGGCTGTGGCGGCTGCGCGAGAATGTGCGCACTGGTCCGTTTCCCGCGCGATTCTCCCTTGGCCATTACTCAGTTTGTTTACTTATGTGTTGTGGTCAAGACAGAAGTGATCAGCTGATCATCGCTGCATTTCATCGCAGCCGACAGCTGTGCTAGGTAGAGTTGTTGATGTTCCCGGAATGTAACAAGTAGTCTTAGACTGATTTTACCGTTACAGTCCTTAGTTGTAATATCGAAAGTCGGTGGGAAGATCCAGTGCGACGGACACCTGTTGCGCTATCCAATCTAGTCAAGGCAAGTTCACAACTATCTGACATTTTTTACGAATACCTGTTGAAGTACTTTCTTAAAATTATTTTTTACTAATAGCTCCAGCTCGTTTAGTGAAATAAGTATTTTTCTCCCACTAAACATGGTTTACGGAGGGAATATTGTTTTCTTCAAAATTTTCGGTTTTGATCTATAAGAGAATAATAAATCTATTGGTACCACCGACCCAGAGTCCACACCGATGGTCCGATTTATATGTAATTTGGTACAATGGTGTTATTTGGTAGAGTCTCGATATATGTTATAATTTTTATGAGTTTTCTTAGCGTAGGTTACCCCCAAAACCCCATAAAAACGAAATAACTTAAATGTTTGCAAAACGGCCCTTATGATTAAAAAACATGGTTTAAGTGCTCACAATGCAAAATAATATGACAACACGCCATTAAAACCAGTTTAAAATCTAAAAAGCTACTACAGTACTATTAGTTATTTAACTAAGAAAAACGGCTTGGATTTACTGTACACAGTTGTCTACAGTCTTCCAATTTTATTCGTACTGTATAAGGAACACAAAAAAATTAATTTTTTCCTTTATTTTTGAACTGTTTTGCATGGAAAGTTTTGATTACACCACATAATAAAACCGTAAAAAATGGATATGTTATATCCTGGAAATGGGGGGTCGAATATTCCCCAATTTTTTTACTGAGGGTAACAACAGGGAGCAAGAAATAAATTTTACGTCTATTTGTAAAATAATGACCAAATGTTTTCTTCAAGGAATTATAATACTAGGTGTATAGTTCTGTTAAATGTTTTATTAGTTCTTCAAGTTAAAGTTACTTCTTAAGGGGTGAAGATATTTAGATGGTGAAAGTATGTGTCAGTTAACTGATAAGATTTATATTTTATTGGGTACGTAGTAATGACATTTACGTACAGCGGCTCTCCTGCAGGAAAATAATCGAATAGTTAATGTTATTGTAGAAACCTGGTCGTGTTTAAGAATCATAAAGTGTTTGATTAGTGCCGATGAAAACTTCTAGGCTTAATAGACACAATTCCTTCATCATTTTAATTTTGAAATTATCAAACACTTTCACTCATACGTAACTACTCTCTTTTACTTTAATTTTTTGTCCATTTTTCATGGGCTTTGGAATTTTTCTGTATTAGGAATTTTTCAAACATTTATTTGTCGTGCTTTAGTATGATTTGTATTAAGTTAGAACATTTTAGCTTTATAAAACTGAATGTAAATTTATTTTACAATCGCACAAGTAATGAACACGTTCATAACATAATACATTAGTGTTTCTAATAAAACGTGATTTATAGAATTAAGAGTGTACTGGTTTTAATTTTAACGTATTTACAATACTTGAAACTAGTGAATTGAACAACGAAAGTGGAATATCGAAATAACAAGTTTTCGATGGATGTCTCCTCGAACGAGTTAATCTTTCGCATTTTTCTCATAAATCATATTTTCAGAATGAAACTTTTCTTTGGAGACCAGTTCAGTAATCCCCCTCAATACATAAAATACCCTTGTGTCGTACTCTTTTATATTACTATTTGATATATGCAATATATTTACCTCGTGAGGAGCCTTTGGTTTTTGCGTTGAATGTGGTTAATTTCCTCTATACGTATTTCGCCACGGGCGTGGCGATGGTCAGTGGATGTGGTGTTCTCTTGTGTGGATTAACGTCCGCACTATTGAATACTACGTTAATCCACAAAGACCATCCTCATAATTAGACCAATTCGTAATTCAGAGGCAGTGGTTCGGATTCCACGTTAAACTGTTGGTCCATTAGTTGCCATCGGCTGTTGGGCTATTAATTAACAGTCCTGTCTAAGGAACATGTCAGCCATAGTCAGTAACAAGACTACAAGATCGCGCCACAATCATCCTACATTCTTTCCTCATTCATACTTGGCTTAAAATACCTACCTGGGAAGGTCGCCATTTCAGTTAAAAAGTAAGTATAAAGTATAAAGGAACATGTTAACCTTAGTCAGTAACAAGACTACAATATCGCGCCACAATCATCTTACACTCAATTCTCATTCATACTTGGCTTAAAATACCCACCTTGGTCACCGTTTCAATAATCTAATCTATAATGACGTATATTTTTTATTTCACATTGTAATCCGCGAATCAGGTATTATAACTAATTATAGTAGACTAAACATAATATAGAAATTAATATAATATAATAATAATTAATATAATATAGAAATTTGCAAAATTAAACGTTCCACCATACAACTTGAATTTATACTCTAATAATTTTAACGTTTAAAAAGTGGATTAACCTACTATGTAGGTGGTAAAATCACCACCTACATAGTAAATTAGGCCTACAATTTATGATCTATTTCAGGTATGTAAGAGAAAATATACCTTGATACCAAACTGTGGTTCTGTGGTTCTACTGCCTAAGTATTAGGACATGTTAAGTAGTTTGACAATTTCGGCAAGACTTATTCTCAGACTTCAGGAAAGAAGGAGTCCGAGGGGACCCGTGTATTTTAAAAGGAAACCCATTGTGTTTAAGTCTATAAAAATACTGGTCCATTCATTGTACTGAATGTTTTAGACTATGTTTTATGCATGTTGCAGAAGGTGGCTTACAGAACCGCTAAAGTGTAGTCAGTAACAAAAACAAGATTTTTTAATAATGAGTTTTTCAGAAAGAAAATTTAAAGTCGCTATGACAACTATTACAGAAAAAGTTCAAAATCAATTGGTTAATTTTTTGGTTCAGTGGGTAGAAGTACTTCTAATAATTCCAATTAAAAGTTTCAAGACTAACCTTTGGTACATTCCCAAGGATATAGGTACTTGATACTGAAAACACAAGTTTTAGAAAATCTATTTAAAAATGTATATGCCTTTATCTTGAGTTTGGGTTAGCTTAAATTTTTGTATGGATTTATTAGAATTATTACTACTAGTAGTGGCCTACTATTAGTTGGTAGTATTATAGGTAGAAAAGTATTATTACTACCCATTGAACCGAAAAAATGTTTGCCCCCTTTGTTTTGGTTTTTCCCCTGATGGTTGCCATAGCGAATTAATACATTTTTTCTGAAAAACAAAAAAAATTTTTTTGTTACGAACTACAGTTTAATGGTTCTTTACCTGATGCAACATATGTAAAAATAATGTGCTGTGGCCCTGTGGTTTTTAAATTATTTTATTGGTTTTTGATTTTTATTAGGTAGGAGCTACATACGAAAACAATGTTTTCCAATTTAAAATACATGGGAGCCCCATTGATGGCCTTGTTGCCTTGATAAAGCTCTAACCTTTATTTGGGTGTTAGACTAATGCTAAAGAATGACTGATTCTTCATGCATCGGCCTACTAACGTATAAGATTCCAGTGTTCATCCTATGCGGTTTCGAGTAGTTTTATTTATTTTATGTGTTAACAAAGAATGAAAGACATCTTTTTATTCTTCCAGTCACTTTCCTGGAATTTTTACGATGCATAATTAATTTGTTTCTAAATTTGTAATACAAATATCCTTACTCAAAAAATACACACGCTACAAGGAATACTGACAACCTTGGGACAGTTAAGAAATCTATTATATTTTGTCAAGAGCTTTCTCAGTTTCAGCCACACCATTTTATGATGGTATGGGCTGAACCACAGGTAGTAAGGATATGTATCATTTGACTAAATGAGTTTCACTTTGATTTTCAATGGTCAGTCTTTAGAGTGCTTTATAAATAGTAGACCAAAATTTCAGTTGGTAAAAATACTAATTCTTTGTTACTTTATTATTTTTGTGAACTTTTCTCATTATTAGTTTATAATACCATTGGAACATGTTCTACAAATTGCTGTGATTGGCTGGTTCATTTGTCAACAATCAATTTTGACATTCGTGAAATAAACCAAACTCTTCGTCTGTAGTCAGCTGTATCCCACAATATATTTAATATTATAATATTTTTTTAATAATATTTAATAAGATAATATTTTTTTCGGGGTTTCCATTGGAGAGCGTTTAGGTATACTTCAAAAACTCGCATGATTGAAAATCAAATCTAGGTATCTATGGGAGAAAAATAAAAGAGGTAAACAAAGTTGAACAGTAATGTCACTGCCATTATTATTGTTGACGTAATCAATTGAAAAAATGTTTGCATTTACTTCCCTGTGGGAAATAGGTTAGATCATGGTTATAAAGGGAATGTTTTCAGTTCTTCTACAGTTGTTCTTATTATTTTATATAAAAAATTCAATACAATAGCTCTGGTAGTTTCTATGGAAACCTGTTACACATTTTCCATCTTAAAAATCACCAACACCTCCCCCCCAGAGCTAAGACATATCCATGTCAAAAAAAATTGATATTGATTAGTTTAGGTTCACCTGATAGATCTAGACATGTAGGGATAGTGATATTCATTAGTTGTAGGGTTATAATCATTTTCGAATATATCAGAAACTACTTTTATTTACAAAAATATATATTGGGCGCTTAATTAAGCATAATTTAAGCATTTCCTTTAATATTTCATATTATTTTGCTTATTAATTATTTTTTTTTTAAGAAAAACGTCAACTGCTTATCACCATAGGCCAAGAACCTGTTAGGCGAATTAAAGCCAGCTAGGTAGAACCAGATTGGAAGATTATCCGTCCATCTCTGGTAGGACTACCGCAGTGGCGCGAGTCACGTAGGCTAGCCAGAGGTGACCGGTGACCGCTCATAGGCGCCCGCACTTGGTCGGTTACGTGTTAACACATTGACCGCCACTCTGGGGTTAGGTCAAGTGGTGGACAGACCACATAACAATTGGTATATGTGTTCTAGGGTCATATTGTAATTATTTTGGTTTGTCCAGGGTGACCAACAGCAACATTCTTACAAGCTAAAAGAACCATAGTGTTCAGCGGTGGTTAACGGCAATTAGATTAGAATAGATTAGATTATTGAAATAGTGACCAAGGTAGGTATTTTAAGCCAAGTATGAATGAGGATTGAGTGTAAGGTAATTGTGGAGCGATCTTGTCGTCTTGTTACTGACTAAGGCTGACATGTTCCTTAGACAGGACTGATAATTAATAGCCCAGCAGCCGATGACAACTAAGGGACCTACAGTTTAACGTTGAATCCGAACCACGGCCTTTGAATTACAAATTGGTCTAATTATGAGGATGGTCTTTGTGGATTAACGTAGTATTCAATAGTGCGGAGGTTAATTCACACCTCCTAAGAGAGCACCACATCCACCGACCATCACTCACAACTATCCACAATTCGTGACCTCCAAGTAGCTGGATTACAGGATGACGCCACCATCCCAGTCGTACATGTCTTAAAGGATTCTGCTTACTCTTACCCACAAGACCTCAAAAGAAAAAAGTTGTATGTGAGCCAATAGTTGGCTCACGCGGCTACATAGTACAATATATGTGTGGACCATATGTGGTTCACACAGCCCTCAGACATAAAATACTGTGAAACATATTTGGCTCATCTGGCAGTCAATGTGTTAAGTATCTCAAAAACAGATTCTCTTATCATTGGTAATTAATTTTACTCAATGAGCTTTGCTTCTTCTTATAGATTGTACAACGTCCCAACTATAAGGTACTACATATCTAAGTGGTGGATTTGGTATTGTAAGGTGAACATGAGTGAAGGGTGCTTAGTGCATAGTGCATACTGAGTGTAATATATCTTATGACACGAAGAACTCTTTCTAATAAATGTCAGCTGATATATTTGCAATCATCAGATACAGTGATACAATAGCTCGTTAACAAAGGCAACTGGATTCAGTAACAACCCATCAGAAATTTGTGTCAAGAGCTTAATTGCTGAGGATCGATCAGATGATTTTCACTTATCTGAACCACCCCAGCCAGTTTAACTCATTCCCCATCCTCATTACCTTCTGTAACAAACAGGATCTGCAAACATTTTTAACAAGAAAAATGCTAATATTTCATACGCTTTAGGTAGAAATTTACTGTCGCAGACCTTTTACTAATGTTGAAAAATTCCTACTAAAATATAAATAGGACAAAAGAGCACGAGGTGCTCACCAAATTAATGGAATTGCCAGTTTTGTATAAACTCTTAAAGATAAAACCGTGGTTCACATAAAAACAGTGAAGCGCGTGTTTTCAGTTATAGCGTTTTCTAAAATTAAGGTTAATTTATTACCGTACCTTTATCCATTCGTATGATGTAATATTTATTTTTGTTCTCAGTCACCTTCGGTTGCCTCAGCCGTCACGTCTCACTTTGCCGTGCACTTTGTAGATTGCGCCCTCTTCCGTAAATAACATTTAATGTCAACTAATTGAAATGTTTGATTGAAACGGAACACGCCACCACGAGTATAACCAGTATATACCACCACACATTTGTGGTACCTCACCTCACCTATGTACCACACATTTGTGGTACCTCACCCCGCCTCTGTACCACACATTTTTGGTACCTCTCACCACCTCTGTACCAATATTCGCAAGCTAAATTGGTATTTCTCATGGTCGGGATTTGAACCCTAACACCCTCGTAAACGTCTCAGCCACCCCTGCATAGTCAGATATAGCGCAATTGGCTATAACGCATACTATAACGGCATACTCTAGTTAGTTCCAGGCCCGACTCATAGGTGGTAGTTTGGCAGCCCCCCAACTCACAAGAGAACAGTTTCACTAAATCGTGGATTTCGACAACTTGCCACTAGTCATTACCGACGATATATCGTTCCTTATCACTTAAATGGTTAACGGTTTAATGTATCTACTAAATTTCTCCTGTAAGTATGAGCGTTAATACCTGTGGGAAACCACTGGTGAGGAAGTAGGCCACACAACGAGTAAGTTTTGAGCCACTAAGATGTTCAGAGCCATCATCTGCCTGTGATGTGAGTCGGCGTCAAGAAACGCATCTATAAACGTGTCACCTCCTGCACTCGGGAACGGATCAACCTTTTAATGAAGCCAGTAACAGACTTACAGCCGGAACTTGTAGCCGTCTTTAACATTGTTTTGGTTTTCATAAATATAACTCGATCTAGTTTTAAATCTCATAAATTCACGGGCAGGCTTGCACGTGCCCGTGTTGCAAATATATTCACTCGAAGCGATGTTTGCCAACGATCAGCTGATTGTGTTTACGTCTTGAACACAACAATACGTCTAGGCGATGGTTTGATAAAACCGCCAAATTCCGACGTTATCTCTGCCTTCTCAATCAATTGATGCTGTGTACCAAAATTAGACGAAGCTATTTTATCATTGGAGTCCTAACAAGATTATTATTTTACTATGAAAATGTTTAGCTCTTTTATTTTGATAATGGAATCCGATTAATGGCATACTTAAATTAATGTTATTAACTAATTATGTTTTAATAATGGGTTACTAAAATCCTTGATCTAAAATAACAGAGACGCGCTCGACGAAGAAAATATAACCAATAATGTTATACACGATTGGGAATACATTTCAAACGAATCTTTTAGTTTTTTAAGTTAATTTTTTGCTCGTGTTTAACTATTCTTAATAAACAGGCTTCTGGCAACCATCAATACGGAATAGTTTTCACTTTTTAAAGGGAGAACACGTTTCAGTGTTAGTAAAGTTTGATGAATATAACTCATCAAAAATGTGTACCAAGTGTATATTTACTATATATGAACAAATGCATAGCCTATTACACTGAAACGCTACACTTAGATACGATCCGTAATCCTAAGAACATATTTTGTATTGATAATTCTGGCTAATGAATTAATTGGTCTTTGTCATTAACAATGTGTCTTATCTATGAATATGTAGGAAACGTGAATAAATAACGAGATTATGACGTAACAGGGTCATAAACTCGGAACTGGTGGCTGTAGTAGAGATGATTAACGAATTGATCCTCTGTGATTGGGTCAATTCTATCTCACTATGAGTTAATGTTTTGTTTGTTGCAGAAACTGATGATGGACCAGACTCGGAAGATATCCTACTTGAGCAATACAGCAAATCAACGTACCAGGCAAGAATACACTCTGTGAAGGTGTCAGTGTAACCTATGGTTGAAGAATTTGTTTCTTTCATTGTGTAGATCGGTGATCACGTGGGTATAGAAATGGGGAAACAATATTGGTTGATGATGTTTTTAAATTCATCTAGTGTAGCGGTTTCAAATACTAAAATAACGTGTTGATAAATTACCCAAAGAAGGTTGATAAAAATGATCAGTTATTTCCATACTCAGAAAAATTCAGATATGGATGAATTAAATTGAAAAATTTAAAGTACACACCTAGTGTTTGGTATTACTATACCGAGATTAGTTTTACATAAATGACCTCAATAACAAAGTTAAATTAACCGTCTGGATTGGAAGTGCAAATTCAGTATTAGAAGTTCAAAAGAATTTGAAGATGGTTGCATCTAGTCAACGAAGTTAAACCCAAATTAGGTTTGGTTAGTAGATGAAGAAGAATTAGAAGATATATGCGAAAAATCAAGTATGAAGTAAACTTATCCGCTTCAAAAAGGGCTCTAGATCCTGTGTTGGATAATGCGTGTGTGAAGTAGTGGTGCTCGTTCACTTCTGTCAGCCCAGATGGACCCTAACGGAACCCTAGCCTCCCTCGTGTTCCCGCTGAGGAGGAACCAGTCCGTCCTGCCCTGCGACCCCACCCGCCACCTCAGCGTCACCGGGCAGATCATCATCACCGCCATCTACCTGGTGGGCGCCGCTGGCAACCTGGCCGCCCTCGGCTTCCTGTTCCGGTCCGACTCCAAGCCCCGCAACCCCAAGCACGCGCTGATGCTGAGGTGCTTGGCGTTCAACGACCTGGTGGCCATCCTGGGGATGATGACGCAGATGAACCTGCAGCTCTACCACCCCGGTCTGGCCCACAGCCGCGCGTTCTGTAGGTTCAGGGTGCTCTGGAGGATATTCGGCCTCGGCTCCGGCTGCGTGGCGATCGTCATGGCCATCGAACGCTGGTTCGCGTTCACCAGGCCCTTCTTCTACCAGAAGGTGAGTCTGGACTTAATACGTTTACGGTGTCAAAGTTTTGGTTTTTCATACGTATTGACAATCTTAAAAATTTCCGTTTCTTGTGAATGAGACTACACAAATCGTGATGAACGGGCGAGGAACGTCCAAAGCAAATGTATGGTCAAGCTACCTCCAGAACTCGCAACTGGGACCAGTTTAAAAATAATTATTGTATTCTCAAATGTTTAGCTTTCAATTGTTTTATAGTAAAATTTGAGATAGATGTTTTATAGGGAGTTGATTGTTGCTATCTACAGAGATCTATAATTTATATTGAGTTTATTGTGTAGAACACTTTAATTATTAACTTTTGAATACAGAGTGTTGTAGTTTCCCTCACCTTATTGCTACATTTACGGGTGCAGTACTTAAATTCACTTCCTAAAAAAGACCTCTCACCTAATTCAGCCAAAGGATAACACGAAGCCTTACATTTTCGAGTTAAAACTAAATTATTACTTGCATTTAAATGATTTATAAACTCCCTGTTATCGGCTAATATTTGAGAACGATTAAGTTACTTGACTTGTCATTGAACTTCTATTCCCTTTCCATTTACATTTAATAGTGCCTGTTACTAATTACTACGATACTAGTTGATTTATAAATCATATACGTCTGAATTTCAGTTACAACATTCACAATTCTATGCCGTAACATAATGTTTCACTTATCAGAAATCTTACCCTCCTCTGGTAGATATGTGACTAGTTTAGCCCAATAAATTCGACCATTCAGTAATATAATATCTCAATGAGTCCATATAAGGTCGTATGTTTGTGGGGGTTTCATGTCTCATATAAACCTTTTACCAGAAATCCAAGGAACGTAAATTCAGTAGGTTTATTGGAGGAGAAAAATAGCCGGTCGCCCACTCTCCAATTCGCAAATTGGGATCGTGTTTCGCAGAGTTGTCGTCTGATGTTGGGCACGTAGGCTCCCCTACTGCAACGACCTACGTTGCTCCAACTACCATACTGCTGCCGCAGTCGTGTTACATCAGTAGCGCGACTAATTGTATTTTAGTGTACTTATTTTTCTTCTATTTGTTATATTAAGCCAAGTTCAAGCTCTATAAAACTTCACCCCCTCCCTTTACTTATGTTCTCCTCAAAATACTCACCTGAGTCGTGTCTCGTACTTGGATACGAAAAAGAATATGGATAAATCGATACTGCAATAGGAACCAAATTTGAGGAAGGAATTTGAAAATTCTAAAAAATATATTTTGACATTGATATGTCTTATCTCCGGGGGATGGGGGTATTGACAATCCGTCAGACCAAAATTTTAACAGTGACGTCATATTGTTATAAGGACAGCTGTTTAGAGGAACTGAAAACATTCTCTTTGGAGATGTCCATGATCTAAACTATTTCCCAAAGAGAAATTCATTTTTAATCTAAGAGCAAAGTGCAAATGGTAATAACACTAGCACAATCCACTTGTTTAGTGTGATTCTTTATATTTTCATGATTTTTTTATGATGAGAAACGTTTATAGTTCTTTTCAAAATTGTTGTGGAATTTTATATAAATTTAATCCTTATTTCTATTTTGTAGATACGTAGCATTAATTTAAAAAAATTAGTTAGAACTAAATATTAAATATTAGCCCGCCCGTATCACGATACTGTAGGGCGTAATTTGTGAATTTATAAATTTTTTTAATCTACTGGTTGAAGACGTTATGGAAAATTTGTTCGAAAAGTGATTTTGGCCTGAACAATTTTTATAATTATTCTAAACATTGACTGTGACGATGCACGATTCTATTGTATCTTTTCTGAGTTTTTTTAGATTCTATTATATAAATGCCTGATTTATTTGACAAATAAACCGCCGAATGCAATCAATTCGAGTTAGTTCTCTGGCGTGGAAGTAATTTGCTTTCTGCGTAGCAAGCTGTGGTTGTAATCGTGTTCAGCTATCTGCATTTATAAAACTGAGGCCTCGCCTCTCGCCTCCGTTCACAGAAGGCACGGGTGTTGTGTAGCCTCCTGTCAATCCAGGGTTTTACGATAGTTCTGGGTGATATTTGGAGCGCGATGATCCCGCTCTGTCAAACATTCCCCTCCCTTAATTAGTCTTATAAATTAGGTCTATTTCGAAACAGACCTCAACTAAGTATTTTAGATGTTTAGATCGTGGTGATGAAAGGGTGGCGATCTTTTCCTTTGTAAATAATTATATAAACTGATTCGCATTTTATTCAGCCACACTCACCGATGGCAACTGTTGTTAATATTCAACAATAACTTCCCCTTTGGAAGGTACCCTCCGAAATAAACTTATGGTACCACTGGTTAGTGCAAATTCAACATACATATAACACCAATGAAAAACGCCTCTTTGAAATGGGCTTTAGACCTCGTAGCACCTTGTATGTCACTAAACATTTATATTAATCTTGTCGATCATTTAGATATGCCATAGACTGTTGGGCTATTAATTAACAGTTCTGTCATAGGAACATGTCAGCATTAGTCAGTAACAAGACTAAAAGATCGCACCACAATAATCTCATACTCATTTCTCATTCATACTTGGCTTAAAGTACCTACCTGTGTAGGTCGCAATTTCAGTAACTAACTAACTAAGAAAAGAACAGTGAAATAATGGTGAATATAATATTTTATTTATATTTATTCTTTGTTTACCAACTCTAGTTGCATTTTTAACGTTTTGATGGGGAACGGTCCAAACCCTGGTCTGGTTACTACCTAACGTCGCCATGTTTTTTCATACCTGTTGTTTCTGTTTATTAATAACCCAATTACAAATGGTGACTGATCCGGAATCGAAGTGGTGAACCTAAGATTACGAGGCGAGCGCTTTACCTTTGTTCTACCCACTACTTACTTATCCTGTTAAAGAAGACATGATTAATTTTTAAATGGACTTACCTGAAGACATCCCAAACCGTGTAAGTAACATTCGTTCGAGTTTGCCAACGCCAAAACCTCTCAGATGATTCAGTCCTGTTTTAGGTTATGTCATCCGTTTCGCGCTTTGTGAAGCTATCATCCAATAAAGCCGCTTCCTGATGGCTTTCCCACGATCCTTTATGCGCATGCGCGGTTCTACAAGTTTTAAAATACTGACTCTGAATCTTTAAATTAACTAAAATTAATATTTTGATTATTTTACTTAATTTCACTCTAGTTACTGTTACTGGAGAATAATTTTAAAGAGACGGAGACGGCCGATTTGACTTTGGTTGTAAAAAGTAACCTGGAAATTGCATAAAATTCCATCCATCCGTGGATGAAAAATGCATTATGGTGATTCATTTGTGTTAATAACCCGTACTTTCATTAATTAAGGGACTGATCTACCTCAGTCACGTTAGCGTAAAACTACGTTTCGAATAATCCTGTTTTATTAAACGATAATTGTATTAGAAATGCGCAGTAAACAGGATAGAAAATTCTACTTAAGCTGGTGTATTACATTCTAACATTATAGCCGAAATATTTTAAAATACTTGGAAAATTAAACTAACAAAAATAAGCAAAACTAATAAAAAATTAATTATTAACAACAATTAGGCTTAGTTAAATTTAAGAGTAAAAATTAATGGTGGCAATTTATTTTAAATTATAGGCCTAAATAAACTAATTTATCTAATCGGTATAGGCCAGTGTAAGTACAGCAATCTATCCAACACTAAATCTAGATCACTGTGCAATGCTAACACAGTTAATGCGACCAAAACCAGGATGGGTGTGAGAGTACGCCTGTCCGTGTGTAGGGTAGGCCAGGTCTATGGTTACATTTTGAAATCACATAATCATTTCTTTCTTACTTTCTAATGTTTCCAGCATGTTTTGCGTTATCTGCTCATGGACCCGAGCTTCTTTATTTGATCATTTTCATTAGTCATCATCGCCCGGAGTTACACCTTATGAAACTTCTATGTACGATATAATGCTTTGATTTTTCTAGCCTGTTTAAAAAGACAATATCAAAGAACATATAAAATGCCCTTTTATATATTCCTTGACCACAAACTGAAGAAGCTGTGATAAACCGCAGTATGGTTTTAACTCGGTTCTTTTAAAAATATAAAATTTATTCGGCACCATTTCGCAACTATAAATAGTTGACAGCGGTACTATACTGTACTTATACTATAACATACTATTATCAATAGAGGCGTCTAAAAGCAGCGGTACAACAGTGTCTAAAGGAGAGTTAGTGCTAGTTCCTTGGTTAGCGCTTGTGGCAACGACGATATATAGTTGTGACGTCACCGTGGGTGGTTATGTACGCCCTCCGCCCTGTGGGCCTGAGGGTGGGGTTGGGGGTGAAACAAGAAGGGTTGGTTGACCCGACCCCGCCTTATCATCTTGCGTAGGTCGGAGATATCCTTGTAGACCGTAATTTTGTGTCTTAACAAGCTGCCACGTTGATGAGAGAGAGCTGAATACCTTTGTGGTAAAGTACTGTTACGGGATCAAATACAGGCCAACACTCTGTAATTCCGAAAGCAGTCGACTTTTTAAAATATAAAGCTAATTTAGAGATAGTGTGTTTATGCATAGTTGCATATGCATTAACATCAACATATATTGGAATGTTATTTGAATGCACATTATAATGGTGGAGTTGTATATAGTATTACTTTTTAAATACACCCTGTTTAATCGAAAGGCAAACATTTACTACAAATAAGATATTTTAAATAAAATAGTAAATGAAGATATTTACTATAAATAGAGAAAAGTTCTTACCTCATATTGCTTATAAAAAAATAATTTATGTATTCTGTAATTGGAAAATAAACATTTATTTACTCAAAGAAATAGATAAAAAAGATTTATGCGTATCACGATTTAAAGCAATATTTTTAGTTTAAGCACGATGATTGTAGTTTTATTTTGTCTATATTTAAGGGGCTGCATTGTATATTCTATACTATCTAATGACAGTAAGTAATGGCATTACGTATCTAACGACAGTCGGTAATGTAACATGTACCCTAATACAGTCAGTCAGTTGACAGTCGGTAATGTAACATGTACCCTAATACAGTCAGTCAGTTGACAGTCGGTAATGTAACATGTACCCTAATACAGTCAGTCAGTTGACAGTCGGTAATGTAACATGTACCCTAATACAGTCAGTCAGTTGACAGTCGGTAATGTAACATGTACCCTAATACAGTCAGTCAGTTGACAGTCGTTAATGTAACATGTACCCTAATACAGTCAGTCAGTATTTTCACCCTCGGCTACAACAAAACCCTCAAGTTGGGCAACTGATCCGGATCGGACCAAACTTTCGCTGTCGGGTCAAATATAACTCCCAAGTCGTAAAGTTAACAGACGAAGGTGAAGAGCACTACAGCATCCACTCTCGATGAGATTCCAACCTATGTTGAACTGGGTTAATTTCCGGCCTGGTTTTCGATGTAGTGAAGGTCTTTTATTTATTCCTACACCCCGGATACCAAAAATAAACTTCTCTTGGCTGTTTTGAATTAAAAGTATAACAGGGTATCTGGCTAACTTAGTGGTTAACATTTCGGACAAAAGGCGACAGGTTTGATTCCCGAGAAGTCCCTTAAAGTTAAATAGATTTCAACTGCCTTCCGTTAAAGCGATAGTGTCTCATCCCTAAAAATTACCAGAGAAAATAATTGTAGTGGAAAATGATACTATAATAATAATATATACATATATACAGGGTGATTTTAAAGTCCCTTCCATCCTATTAAGTTTTATTCGTTAGAAGAAATAAATAACTTTTGGGAAGCCATACAAACTTGGGAAACCATACTATTATATTCCACAATAATACTTTTGTGAAAATAATAGTAATATTGTGTGTAATTGTAGAGGTAATTTTATGTGTGACCAAAGTAGTACCGTATAAATCACTATCGCCTTAGCCAAACAGTTCATGTCTTTATTTATGATGGAATCTTTAAATATTTATTAAGTGATTCTTCGCATATGTGTTTTATGGAAAAACTACAGTTTCTGTAATTGATGTCTGTTGAGTTATAACAAAAAAGTAAAACCTCAGAAAAAAGTTGCATATGTATTTAAGCAATTAGGCCTTAATTTTTATGTTTTAGATTAACATTAGCACGACCATGGTCGTTGTGGCAATTCCTACCACACCCGACACCAAGATTCAACCCTACTGGTGTGTGTGGGCTTTTTAAATATTATTTAATTAAAAATATATAAATTTATCAGCACCATTGGGATCAGCTAAAACACACAATTTAATATTTTTAATCTTTGCTTAATGTCAATCAGTTACTGAGATATAGAAACTGGTAAATACAATTTTTTTCTCTTTTGAAACTCCAAATTAATCTTATAGGGAAAGGTAAAAATTAATGTCTTGCTTATAATATGAAACACTGTTATAAATTTGGTATACGGCTTCATAGAGTCAAGTAACACGTTAGTTCAGCAACGTAATAATCTAAATGTTTTTCCTCGTGGCAGCAAACCTATTTCCTCATTACCTAATTAATTAATTCTGAAGTAATTCTGATGGAGGATAAGCAAGTTGATGCAACATCCTTATTTATAAACATAATTTGGTAATATTTGGTATATGGTATAACCTTAACCTATAATCATCAAAAGTAGCTCATAAATTAAGGGACATTCTGAATACGCAGGTCTGCGGCTACTGGGAATTGTTCAAATTATAATACTGCATCGTGGGACTGGCATTTCCAATACGAGATAGTTGTTGTTCCCCAATGAACACTGGGATTCACTTGTGTTGGATCTCGGCACTGACATCCACTTCCTAGATTAAACAATCCTTGTAACACAAACACGAACCTCAAGTTTTATAACTATTATATGTCGTCATAAGTGTTGCATAATAAATCCCACGTTTCACAGAAAGCTCCACACTTATTAATACGGTTATAATGTTTCTGATTATTTAGTTTAAGAATAGAAAAATTGTTATTCATTATTTTAAAACACGTATGTAAAAAACTTCTAAGCAAAAAACCAAGCATCTCTAAGTAATTTATTCACAATGTGACTAAACTTAAATATTTGACTCCCGACCGGGGATCGATCCCGAGTCTAAGTTGAACGTTAACCTTACTAAGTGCTTGCCGAGCCACGAACATTCTCAGCATATACGTTTATTCCTAGATCGTTTTATTATACACGGATAATATAGTTCAGCGTAGAATGTCATTTGTCATCGTTATAATCTTTCGTACTTGCTCGATTGTGTTAGCTTAGTGCTATGGAAAGGGGAGTTAGGGGGATTATTAGAGGGAAATGAAATGAAATTTCATTAATGTATGTCAACTTATATACCGGATCTCACTTTGAATGTAAAAAACAAATTCTGTTGTTAAAATTATCTGAATTCTGTTATGATAAACGTTGACTATCTATGTGAGCGCGTGAGCTGGAAGTCAGGTCTCGAATGTTTTGGAATTCTGTTTCCCCTAGTATGGGCTTGAATAATGCTACAGTATGTTCCTTTAAGTTTTGCAACAATAGACTGTTTGACTCTTTCCTCATACACAGGCAGTAGTCCATGTGGGGAAAATTACAGTTTTTTCTATATATTATTGTAGTTATCTTTTTTGAAATAAATGTGTTTATTACTATTATTATTATTATTATTATTTGACACACACTCTTACGTAGTATAGAATAGGAATTTGCTATCTCCATATATAGCATACGAAATGAGTAAGGAAATTTGCAATTGTGGAACAAAAGAATAGAAAATCTTCAACAAAAATAGCAGAATTTTATTTAGTTAACTTTGAATTTATAACAAAAATGGAATCTACTGTAATAACAACGGACGTAGTTTCTATTATAATCATTTAGGACTTGAGTCACCCGATGACTATTAGTCCAATCGGTACAATATTGTACGGTACAATATGCTACTGTATTGTACATATAACGCTGTTGGTAGAACTCGGATCGAGGACTCGTTACATCACCGGTCTGTTTCACAAACATAGAATCATCCGTTTGTTCCTTCTATCTTTTGTTTACTGACGAATCAGTACAAACTTGTTTTTGTTATCGTTAAGATGAAAAACGAGCGATCTATAAGACAACTTTCATGATTTAGTACTACGGACTCTTGCTACCACTACAAGTGTTGTTTGAAGGTCGCCTAACCAATATAATATATATGACAACATAATAATATATATAATATAATAACATACATGTAACAATGTTACGTTTATGTTTAAAAATATAAAAAACACTTTAAAAAGTTGAAAAGGGGAAATCAAAATCTCACGCTTACGAAAGTTGAAAAAAGGAAATCAAACAAAATTAAAACAAATTTAAAATCTTGACTTTTGCCTAGCTAGTAACTCAATATTGTCTGTTGTAATTACATACTCTGACTCAAATCAACAAAGACATCCAACTAAGACGTTTCGGCGCCGGCAGGCTAGCCAACCTCTGAGCGTATAAGGGGAATATCTACTGTAGATGTTTCCTTTTTCCAATCAGCCAAATCTTCAAACCACATTTACTCTGGTATAAACTGCTGTAGCTATTCCTCTCTTACGCTCAACAATGTGTTTACATTTTTCTAAAAAAACTGCCATGTTGGTTTGAAAACTTTAAAAAATGCCTTTTCCACTAACCGCTTCAATTGGCGTTTTATCTGCATATTGCTTGGGATTGTGTAATTTTTTGTTATTTTTATATACCTTAAGGAAGCCGAAAGAGTCTTAACTCGAATGTTGTCAGTTTGTTACGCTAAAAAGAGCATTTGTCCATTTGGGTTCGTCTTCTCCGTAAAGCAAGATTGCCAACTACTGTATTATGAAACTGACCGACATGACCAAAAGTGTCCGATTTCCAGAAGAGCCGAATTGTTCATGCAAGTGAATCAATCAGTTTTTAGTCTGTGTAAATTTATACAAGTACTTGTTGGATGTATGGTTGGACCTAGCTCTGTAATAATTCAAAACATGATAGGCATTTTATTTCAATTTTTTATTTTATATATTTGTTCTTATTTATATATTTAATGACGTGAGTGAATAGTACTCTATATCTTTGTGTGTATGATTTGCTGACATAACCATACGATAAATAAAATAAATAATATACAAGTACTAGGGTTATACTAAATTTTTATTCAAAATTTCCTACCGAGACAGGTCAACCTCTGCACGTGTCAGCCAATAAGCTGTTTGCCATCTCACCTATAATCAGCTGTTTTCAGTTCCCGCCATACCTGTCGTCACTTCCGTCAGCTGACAACCCTGGTAACATGGTGTCGACACCCTGGTGCTGGTATCCCATAGGATATGACGTCAATGACCGTAAATAAATTGGAATTGGGTCTTGGAGGTTAACAGTATATTTAGATAATAACCTCAATAATATATGCAGTCTGACGAAAAACGTGTCTTTTCGTTATTTGCTCAAATTACAACCTTGAACTCGTACGAAAAGCATCACTTGTGATGAAATACACAATTACCAGACGTAAAATAATCTCATTCGTTTATCAAAGTCTCATACTATATTAGTAGTCAAGCGCATTACATTAAATTGATCAGGAAAATCTCCAAAGTAATTCTGGAATATTTCTAGACGAGTCTCTCTAGTTCTCGGGAATTTAGACAGATCCGAATTTAAAATGCATCATAAAGATAACAGTTGCGCCACCGAGGCTCGTTAGACTGTTCCGTCGGTCCCGGGTTCGAATCCGGTTCTAGCTCATTGAACTTCGTAAACTAGAATACAAGTTACTCCAAATGCATTATAAATTTATCTCTATTGAAGTTAATGACTCTAAACATCAGACTAATTTTAAAGAGTTAATTAAATACACTCATTCACAGATTTGTAACAATACCCCCGTCGCAGCAATCCTGCGTACTCAGCGAATTTCCAAATCAGTAATATAATAATCATGAAAATTTATTTCCAAAGATTACAAAAACTTTTTACAAGCAAAACAAATAAATACAGGAAATTTTCCCCACAAAGGTTAACCCGTATTTGGGGAATGAGTCCATCAGGTACTTGACACAGGCGGAATATTATTACTGTATACTAAATAATGTACATAACAATTTATACTAAAATAATATACTTAATATATAATAATAATAAAATATGAAAGGTTTTATTAATATCTGTCGATAAAATACAATATGAGAGTTATTTGCCTTTTCTCTATATTATTAACATTGGAAAAGGGTACCGATATGCAGGTTAACTGCCATGGTAAACACATAAACTATGATATTAAAGAATAAATGGATGGTCCCAACCACACGAAGCTAAATATAAAGTATCATCCAAAAATACTGGTTAATAAAGGAAATATTATTCAATTCAATTTTAATTTATTTCTCGCAAGCAAGCAATCTGTTTACATTACGCAGTGCGTATTTTTTAAATCTCTAGCTTAACGACAATTCAGACCTTAATTTATTAACATAACATTCCTCAATTTTGACACTTTGCAACAATAAAAATCTGCAGTACCTCCGCCACATTGCATTTTTATTCCGGTAAGAGCGATGTTAAAAACTCTCTAACATATCTGTCTTCAAACACGGGTTTAAAAATTAAGACTCATCGGATTGGTTCGAAATTAGAATGTTTTGATCGCAAAGACATTTATCGACAATCTATGTCATTTAAATTACCATAAAATCCTTTTGAAATGTGTCCATAATATTTTTTGTAGATATATTTTTTTAGCAATAGGCCTAGTTGGCCTTATCCACCGAATAAATGAAAACAATTGAAGATCGGTCTGATAGATCGTTAGACATTATAATGTCCTTTCAAACGACACAAAGTACAAGATTTTCTGATTGAGCGATAATATAAATTTAACGTTCTTCCTATAGAAGTGGGTTAAAGAGCCGTCTCATACTCATCGTCTGAAGTCAATTATTACAGGGTATCTAGCAACAGGGAAAATAGGGAAAGCAGGGAAAAGTCAGGGATTTTAAAACTGTATTGAAAAGTCAGGAAATTTCTACATTGGTCAGAGGAACCGCCCAAGAAAATCAATATTTTGTAAAGGATCCAGAACTTACAAATTTGGCAAAACTGGCAACATTGGAAATCTGAGTTAGTAAGTTTAGTTTTATAGATAGCAGCCACCATTCTTTCTTCTTTCTACTCATCAGCGAGCCGGTTTTGAAGGAAATGAATAGTGATTGTCGACGTATGCCATGTATTTTTCTTGCTCGCTCTCTAATTAATGTGATTCAGTTTATTTGTACGTTTTAATTTAACAATTTGATTTTGTGCGTGAATGAGTACATTTTAATAGATATCGTACTGATTTTGTGTTTTTTTTAATGGTTTCTCCATGTTGTATTTAAAAATTAGCCGATAGTTACACACGCTTTTAGTTAGAGAAAATGCTACATCTAATAGGGAAAAGTCAGGGAAAATCAGGGAATTTCCTTATGATGACTTTCTAGACACTCTGTTGTATATCTGTTGTATATAATCCCTGTTTGATGTAAAGTGTCAATGCACCAAGCAGGTGACATGCAGATCGTATCCGACACTGGATACACACACGCTCAACCGCACGCACGCACATTCAAATTCCTCATGACGCGGCAACATCACGTGATCTTCCGTACTTGAGACATAGAACTGGAACCGGGTCCATCCTTTAAAATATTCCGAATTGAGAGGATTTATGTAATCTGTCCACTAGACATTCGACACATTACAATAATGTGTTATTCATAGCATTTAAAACAGAATATTACATTTGCTTCTCCCGCATGACTCGGGTTGACTTCCATTTGTATGAGCTTCAAGATTTGACTTTCTACAGATAATATGAATACTTAATAGGCCTAGAGTAAATACAAAATGGAGTTATAAATAATTTTACATACCCATCGTAAGACTGGAACACGATCTCTAAGTCGAAAAAATAATCGTTTTATAAATCATTGTTAGTTGGTTATGACTGACTTGTTCACCTGTTTCGACAGGGAGTTTTGGCATTACGTAACATCAATGTAAACAAACAACTTTATTTTTAGCCATATGTTATCCAAAGGTTTCGATCGTTGATATTAGATTTTGAGAGTCCGTTCCAGGGGGAGCGCCAGCAGATCCAGGGAGAGCAACAGCAGTTTCAGGGGAAGCAACAGCAGTTTCAGGGGAAGCAACAGCAGTTTCAGGGGAAGCAACAGCAGTTTCAGGGGAAGCAAAAGCAGTTATAGGGGAGCACAAGCAGTTCAAGAGGGAGAACCAGCAGTTCCAGGGGTAGCAACAGCAGTTTCAGGGGAAGCAACAGCAGTTTCAGGGCAGTTATAGGGGAGCACAAGCAGTTCTAGAGGGAGAACCAGCAGTTCCAGGGGTAGCAACAGCAGTTTCAGGGGTAGCAACAGCAGTTTAAGGTGAGGGTAGCAACAGCAGTTTCAGGGGAAGCAACAGCAGTTTCAGGGGGGTACCAGCATTTTCTGGGAGAGTACTAGCAGTTCCAGGCGGAGCAACAGCATTCATAGAAAGATAGTTGATATTTCGACTACTTTGACGACCTGTAAAAAAACGTAATCCGCTTCTGCGTCTTTAATCGAGTATTTTCGTATTTAATTGTATTATGAGTTTATTAACGCCTCTGGCATTTTTAACGTTTTGATAGGGAAAGGTCTAACCCTAGTCTTTTTACTAACTAATGACAAACTTATTATATTATTGAAGAAGTGATTTCCATAAATTATTTTATATTTAATTTCATAAATCTCGTCAAACTATTTAATGTAAACTAACCTATCCATCATCTGGTACACAAACTTTATAGTTGTATGAGACTCTGAAATGTATGACACGTCTACAAATCTTTGCACTACCAGATATTTCGTATTGTCTACATGCAATGATTCGACTTGAGATCTAATTTATCTAGTTTTCATCTTTATATCCTACACTAGTTGTTTAGGCTGTTTGTTGTTGTTGACGCCTCTGACCGCTTATATGCAAGAATGTCAATATCAATGTCAAAATTAGGAGGCTCCAGCAAAGCTTGTCAGGCACTGCGACCATAGATGGTCAAATAGACAGCCGCAGGCAAGAGGGGATTCATGTGGATCGGGAAGACAGGATAAACAGTCTGGGTTCCGAGGAGAGAGAGAGACAACTCCAAGCCCGTTTAGCTCCAAGACCCAGGTGTCATGCCCGAGTGTCTCGATTGGGCGGAGACGTGACCTGTAATCCAGCTGCTTGGAGCTCACGCATTGCGGATAGCTTAAGAAGTGACTGGTGGATGCGATGTTCCTGGATGTGGATTATTGTCCGCACTACATTGAATACTACGTTAACCCACAAAGACCATAATCTCAATTAGACCAATTCGTTATTCAGAATCAAACTTGTGGTTTGGATCCAATGTTAAACTGCAGGTCGCTTAATGCCACTGGCTGTTGGGCAGTTAGTGTAATCAACCCTGTCTATGGAATATGTCAGGTGTTAACATGAATGGAACATGTCAGTAACAAGACTACAAAATCGCGCCACAATTATCTTATACACACATTTCTCATTAATAATTGGCTTAAAATGCCAACCTGAATATAGGTCGCTATTTCCGTGAAAAGTAAAAAAAAATGAAATTTCCGGATGAGCATGAAGAATTTGTCAATACGTTCTGGAGTGGAACCAGAACCAATGCGGAAATGCAGACTGGGTATCCAGGTTTTAAAGGTGGCATCCCCTAAAGAGACAAGGACGAACCAAAGTGCAAGGGAACTAATCACTTTCGACATCCAAAAAACTAATCAGTATTGCAAAAATTTTATTTTTTGATTCCAATTATGATTTCTGACGTATAATAAAAGCAGGAGGCCATTTAAGGCTCATATTCAAGTGTTTGTTGAAAAATAGTCCTATTTGTTAACTGTACGAATCATGAATAATTTACGTGGGAATGTTTCTACAATGAGCCGGCTATTGTTTATGTGGTGTGTTAAGTGATGCAGGCAAACAACCGAACCATGTTGTCCTCGTAACTCCGACTTCTTGATTTTACACATCTACTCAGTTGCAAGAGTTTTTTAACAGATAACAATATGTACAGTTCAGACATGTCATAAATATTCCCACATAAACTTGTTTTACACAAGTTTCGACATGGCTACATCTAAGCTCGGAGGAGGTGTTAGCAATTAATTAGCGTCATTCGAATATTGTTAAGTGTTGTCGTAGTTGTAAGGACAGCTGTTAGTGGAACTGAAAACATTCCCTTTCGACGTATTCATAATCTAAGCTATTTCCCAAAGGGAGTAAATACTCGTTCATTTTATTTGTATCATATTTCACTGCTTCCAAATTAAAGACATTTTCGTTTCAATTCGGAGCCATTTTTCAATTGAGGAATACTATTCCGTTAAGTATTATCATAGACTAACTATAGTGGCCGTGGAAGGTACATGTACATTTAAGGAATGCACACTTCCACCTCATAACTCCTCTCGACCGGTATGGATGTACAGTAATATAATGTTTTAACCATCGGACTTTTAAAACATTTGATCTCTGGTTATATGTACAGCATGGTAGTAGGCCTACTGTTTAGCCAAAATATTGTTTCATACACAGATATTGTTAAACTGATGGCCGTAATTTTGGCTATTCTCGAATACAAATTAACTATCCTACGCTGATAAACTGATTTGTTCAAACTGCCATGGACTGTCATGAGACCGTCCTTTCTTGAACAAACGATTTAAATATTAGTAAATTCGTATGCAACATACATAGGATACATATTACCTCTCAAATAATCTCAAAGATCTCAAAGAATTATCTTATTTCAATTATTGTATTTCAACAGAATTTTATTATCATTGTAAGGTTATCTATGGTCATAAAATAAACCAGATTAACCCATTGGCAAGCCTGTAAGCTGGAACTATCACTTTTATACACTAATGTCTAAGACTCGGAAAGTTGAATGGCCTCCGTATTTAAGTTACAAATACTGTAGTAGTCATATTACAATCCGTCTACAAGAAGCTGTGGTTCTAGTAACCGTAGGTTAAACAAGCGTTGCAGAGATTTCTAATATCTAAGCTTTTTAAGCTTTGGTAAAAAGTATTCATTCATTCATATTAAGGGAATACGAGTGAGACAGTGGATTTAATTACCTGTAGCTCGTAGCTGACAAAAACAGCTGAGAAAAGTGTATATACTTATGTTGGTGTGTCCCGTTTCAATCAAAATATCAGGCGGAAAAGTTGAAACAAATAACCACTTTTATCGCCAGTTCCAAACAAATCTTTTCAAATGTTTCATCTATAATATCAGAGCGTAACATACTAACGTGAATATATTTCATCTGTTTATTTAAGTTATTTTAATTGTATTTTTATTATATTTTTAATTTTATTTAATTGTAAAGTAATGCTAAATAATAAAGCTGGATATTTACTTACTTTATTTATTCTAATTGTTTAGAATTTCAGGTTTACATTTTGGTATGATAATCTTTCTTCTTTAAACTGAATCCTACAACCCGTACAAAGGTTAGGCTTACTGCTGGTACTGTAACAATATTCTTACTATAGTGAAACTGGTTTCAAAGTAAACTTTCAAAATTCAACATTACTCCGTTTTCCCATCATGCGGTCTACAGGATTATTCAAACGTTGTTTTACGCTAGCACAACTGGGGTAGACCAGTCCGATATTTCATTTATCTAGGGTTTATATTTTAATATTTGTCCATATTTTCTCCCGTTACGTTCCCCATATCTTACCGTGAGCCAGGGTCCACTTTGACGCTACGATTTGATCGTCGTTTCCCCTGAGTCGGAGCAGCCCCGGGGGGCGATCTGCGCGAGCCAGGGGGTCATCAGGCGACGTCCACCGCCCCCTTAGTTATTTATGTCTTCTCAGCGTCGAGTCTGGGGGTTAAGATCATCTGAAAATAAAAATTCTGAGAAAAATTCCAGCGTTTCTTTCACGCTATTGATTAAAAATATAGGGCTAACTGAGGACTGTATCTGAAGTAAAGATGACGGAACGAGGTTAAAAAAGCGCAATATTATTTTAGAGAAAAGTGGTAAGAGACCTGTTTTAACTATATTCATTTTCTTATTATTATTTTTAAAATTTAAAACTCTCATAAGATAGATGGCTATGCATTATAATGACCCTTCAAATGCATATACAATATGTACTGGTTGACGTCACAGCTATTTTGAGCAAACAGATTTGATTACAAAATGTGTGGGAAGTGAGAAAAGAACTCAGGTACTAAACAGACTTAACCCTTTGTACTAGCAGTATTTAAAGTTTTTACTAATCAATTTATATTTTAAAATTTTTAAGGCTAAAACCGTTGCCACTTCCATGGTTAACAGTCACCCAGATAAATTTGATTGACCTTCAATTCGTTGCATGTAAACATCCGGTGGCTAAAGTGCTAAGCCTTGAGTACGTTGTAATTGGTTGTATACGTCCGCGACTGTCGTAGGCTACTCCACTTGATGAAAGAGACGACTGTTGCAGCTGTCATGCTAGGCCTACTATCAACCTCCAACCTCCACTCTGGTGACCACGCTTATCAGTTCGACCTTTGCTTGTCAATGTTAAGTATGCAAAGCCCACCGTGCAACGTATTTGAGGCATGATCTGTTCGATGGCCTGACGTTACGGTTTGCTAGGTCAGTTCCTCAAATGGTCGTAAAACGTAATGTTTAGGCTACTAATTCACCTCGATGATCGAGAATGAATCGATTGAAGTTACTTTCACCTTATTTTCTATCAAAGTCGTGCAAAATAAGAAACAAAAAGAACCACAGTATTATGGGTTCACTTTAACATGTAGTTTTTATTATATACAAATTTAATACATACTCAAATGTTGTTTATGTACACATTTTATGAAAACATTGTTATTATATGTTTCTTGTTTAAGTTGTAAAAAATAATGTTATTTGCTATATTAGCGATGGACTTTTTAGATGTGTTTCTAACATAATATCAAAACACAGTAATATCATCTATAAAATATATGGGTGCTAAATTGAAGCTTAATATGGTCCTATAAAATATATAATTGGAATTAATAATCAATTAAGATTAAATAATTGTAAGAAATATATCCGTCCTATGATGTTTTAAAATTGAAGATTGATTTTTTCTAATTAAATTCTATTTCTAACACATTTTTGTTAGTTATTGACCGACTGTTAGGATTCGTGGTACCATGAGCGCGATCCACTGTACAACGGCCTCTCCTTACCTCTACATCGTAGTAGTTAGAAGCCTTGCCACCAGTAGCGCTAATAGCGATCTGCGTTACCAAAACGATACAAAGTTCAAGTTATAAAAATGCTAAAAAATGTAATAAACTTTAAAAAAATTAACGTGTGTCTTATTTTAGCAGTTTTATAACGAGTTTTTATCTTTTTATTTAAGTTAAACTTGAAATAAATATTATTTAAGAGAATAAAAATGTAAGTTCTCGGTGGAACATTCGACTGTAAATTATCTTTAAATATACGGCATCTCTCATGTGTGCTTTGTGTTGTATGAAAGGAGAGATGTTTAGCACTCCCCTTGACAAGGATGGAACACATATACCGGTTAAGGCACTGCTGATATTCAGCACTTAACCACATTTTTTTCATTATCATTGGTTGGTATATTTATGTCATTATAATTATTATTGGGATTTTCTTTAGTCTTCATACAATAAATTAGTTATTAAAATTTTCAATTTGGGAGAATATTAAATTTGTATTCCAAATTTATGTCTATAAGTTTGACCATAAAAAACTAGTCTAACTAAAAAAAATATTTTTCTGTGTCCTCATTTATGTGTCAGTGTTTTTAGCATAGGCCACTATGAAGAAAGTGGTTACTATTTCTTCCTTCTGAAAATAATCATAAATTACAGTAATTTGTAATAATTATGTTTCATTTAAAAAGTGTTCCTTTCATACTATACCAAAAATAATAAGTTTTATTTGTTTTATCAATACATGTCAGGTAAGGTACATCCTATAACAATTCTAAATTATTTTAATAATATATTTATCATAGAATCACTATTTCTTCCTATATTTTACTACTCACTATATTGGATTAGATTCCAATATTTTGAAAACAGTTCGGTATTAAAACACAGCAACTACTGTATACCATTGTTTTTAATGCACCTATATTAGGGGAAGGTGTTGTAACTTTGATCAGATTTTACTTAAATTTTGTTTTAAATTTCACAGTAAATTTCAAATAATTCTAAAACTAATCAACTTTGATACTTTACTATTTCATCTATAGAATCAGCATTTTTTTAAATTCATTTTTTATAAGTTTTAACCCATTTTTAGTAATAAAGAAAATAGTTTAAACACTGGTTAAAGGTTCAACATAGTGTTGTACTGACTATCATATGGATTTCAGCCAAAAACAGGTACTCTAATATAAAACAAGTATATACCTTAAATGAAAGTTTATTTTTATATAAAACCAGAGATGGCAACTAGAATTCAGTATTTATTTAATAAACACAAGAAAATTGCTTATTTTACTTTGTAGGATGAGTTATCTAGGCAAAAATTGAAACATCCTCGTTGACATGCTGCTGATCCACCTGATTTGTCAGGATTGGAAAGCTTAGTAACAACATCCTGTAGGCCTGTAGGTCAATATCATACATAAAATGGTCCTCTTGAATGGATCTGTGTCCATGTATTTTCTTTTTGTACCTTTGACCAGGTCAAGGAACACCACCATGAAATGTCAAAGGTACAACACTTACTAGTACTTCCAGCCATTTAATGTATGTTCTTCAAGGATTGTTTATCATGGCAGTTTCAAACCATCAACAGAAGTTAAAAGATAAACATCAAATAACAACATCTAACTTAAACTTTTCTTTGAAGCAAAATAGAAAGGTTAGAACACAAACGATAAATAAAAAAAAATATTTACTTTTCAGTATAAAAATGAATAAAGTGAAATACAGTATCTTCCACATGTACAAGATGGCTAAAAGTACAACACCTTCCCTATACCATAAACTTTTTTTTCAGATACTAGTTAAATATATAATTTTAGAATATAACCTAACTTCAAAATACTGTTTTTAGAATGATAAAAATTAATTATTCTTTGCTAACCTAGGTTGCATCAATTATAACTTTCAATCAAAAGAAATTACTGTTTTATGATGCTATGAACCCATTTGTGCTGTAATAATATACATTGAAATATGGTAGGGCCCACTGCTGCCACCATAATGTACTACATTATGTTTAAAAATGTTGCATACTAATTCCTTACAAAATGTTTCAGCACGTGACAACCACATTAATACGCAGAACCATTTTTTCCCTCTGGACAGCCACCCTGGTTCTGGTATGCCTACCGCTCCTTGGGTTCGGGCTTTACTTCGAGCCTGAGACTGACAAATGTGTGCGCTACCGCTTTGCCAAACGACCAGTTGACATCGCATATGCCTACTTATTCCTGAGTTTTGGTATGCCATTATTGTATTCTTACCACCTGTCTTGAAAAATAACTTTTTAATCATTCCGTCTTCTTTATTCAGTGTATGTTTTTATTTTTTAGGTAAATAGTAGAATACTTTTATAAACATTCTATTTTAGTTCATTTATTTTTACATTCATTTTAGTTTTATTATCTGTTGCAGGTACTCTGCTCTGCTTGTGCATCGTCTGGTGTAACTTGGCTGTGATGTATGCCTTGTGCCGCTACAGAAGGTGTGACAAGTCACGCCACCCCATCACGCTGCCTCGTCGCATCAGTCGCAACCAGTCACTCACATTTAACTCGAGCACCAGGGAGGAAATGGCCTTCGCTCGACTCATGGCTCTGCTCTGTGTGGTCTTTGTACTGTGTTGGATGCCTCAAATGGTATATTTCAACTTTTAACTTATAATATTTTTTGTCCATCCACAAATCTGTAAAATTGTTCTTTTCATCTTCATGAGTTCTCAGCCTACCTTATAAAGTTTAATGACAAGGTTTTGATATTAATTCTACTGACCATTGATAATCTAACAGGAGAAGGGCCTAACCAACACTGGCTAAAGACCAGCCATTCATAGTTATAGGCCTACTGTGTTATTTTGTATTTTATTTGGCCTTTCGGTATTTTTTAACTTTTGACGTTCCAAACTTGTTACTGTGGCTTGTTGCTACCTAACCTTGACCTGTTGTTAGGAAGCATCATTAATTTATAGCCCAATGAAAAATGGTAACTGGGTCCAGATTCGACACTTGACAAATTATTGATCACATGCTAAGAACACTTTTGAGATACTAGATAATGATTCTCCAGTGCAAAAATGATCGTATTTACTTCCCTGTTGGAAATAGGTTAGATCAGTGGTTCCCAAACTCTGGAGCACGACCCACTGGTGGGTTGAGGAAGAGTGTCAGGTGGGTCGCGATGAGGGCACAAAAGTAAATTTTAATTTTAAAAACAAATGCATCATTTACTGAAAACACAAACTCAAATGATTTGAAAAAACTAATTTTAGCGAATTTCCCATAGGGAAGAAGCTATTACCGTAGGTCTCATGGTAAGACTTAAGCCCGGGACCATGTTATTTTTTCTTCTTTAGGTGCCTAGAGACCAAAAACAATAGTCGTTAAAATTTATATATATATATATATATATATATATATATATATATATATATATGTGTGTCTGTGAACACGATAACTCTCGTAAAAATGGTCTGATCGAGACCAAATTTGGTAGAGACGTGTATTCCTACAAATGCTCGGACGAGTTCGTTAACCAGACATATCGGTCAATGGGAACGGGTAGTTTGGGGGGGTTTTGTACCCAAAAATGGGGTTTTTTGCGTTTTTCACATATAATTATTAAAAGTTTCTAATTTTATATTTCACCATTGGAATCAGCTTAAAAAACTACACAATTAATCTCCTTAAAGTTTTTTTCTATCTACAACGGTTACCGAGATATTAAAAAATCTAAACACAGTACGTTGTCTTGTGGGGCTCCAATGTTAATCTTATGGAGGATAGGGAAAAATTAATATTTCCCATATGAATCAATATTTTTGGATAAAACTTGATATTTAGCTTCATGTGGTTGAGATCTATTCATTTATGCTTGAAAATCATAGTTTATGTGTTTATTATGGCAGCAAACCTGCATACTCTTTTCCCATGTTAATCATATAGGGAATAGGCAAAGTCCTTTATTTATGGGCAGATGTTGATGAAAGTTGGTATAAATGTTAAAAATAAAAATTGTTTATGGTAGAAATGCCTACTTTCAGTGTTCCTCACAGCAGCGAACCTGCACACTCTTTCCCATGTTAATCTTATGAAGGATAGGCAAATAATTCTCATGTTTATTGACAGATTTTTAGCGAATTTCCCATAGGGAAGTAGCTATTACCGTAGGTCTCATGACAAGAGTTAAGCCCGAGACCATGTTATTTTTTCTTCTTTAGGTGCCCAGAGACCAAAAACAATAGTCGTTAAAATTTTTATATATATATATATATATGTATATATATATATATATATATATATATATGTGTCTGTGAACACGATAACTCTCGTAAAAATGGTCCGATCGAGACCAAATTTGGTAGAGACGTGTGTTCCTACAAATGCTCGGACGAGTTCGTAAACCAGACATATCGGTCAATGGGAACGGGTAGTTTGGGGGGGTTTTGTACCCCAAAATGGGGTTTTTTGTGTTTTTCACATGTAATTTTAAAAAATTTCTAATTTTTTATTTCACCATTGGAATCAGCTTAAAAAACTACACAATTAAGTTCCTTAAAGTTTTTCTCTATCTCAAACGGTTACCGAGATATAAAAAAATCTAAACACAGTACGTTGTATTTTGAGGCTCCAATGTTAATCTTATGGAGGATTAGGAAAAATTAATTTTTCACTTATTATCTAATATTTTTGGATGAAACTTGATATTTAGCTTCATATGGTTGAGATCCAAACATTTGTGCTAAAAAACCATAGTTTATGTGTTTATCATGGCAGCAAACCTGCATACTCTTTTCCCATGTTAATCATATGGAGATTAGGCAAACTCCTTTATTTATGGACAGATGTTGATGAAAGTTGGTATAAATGTTAAAAATAAAATTTTTGATGGTATAAATGGCTACTTTCAGTGTTCCTCACAGCAGCAAACCTACTCACTCTTTCCCATTTTAATCTTATGGAGAATAGGAAAATAATTCTCATGTTTATTGACAGATTTTGACCAAACTTGTCATATATTATTATTATTATTATTTTATTGATTTGGAAATTCGCTGAGTACGCAGGTCTGCTGCGACGGGGTATTTATAAAACTTGTCAATATATTTTTATTATTATATTATTGATTTGGAAATTCGCTGAGTACGCAGGTCTGCTGCGACGGGGGTATTATGATTTATCTTACAGTTAATCTGTGAGCATATGCAATTGAGTTAAAATATAATTTAAAATAAAAAGGAATATTAGCTGGAAAGTAAGATAACGCCTTCCGAACCAGCCGGCACCGGCACGGCGGTGACAAGGTGCTAGTACTTTCCATACTGTATTTCCTAGCAAGGTATTTTACATGTAGTTTAGTAATTTGTTTATAGAATTAAAGTATGTGTGTTAGGAAACATATTTTTAGTACCTGTTCATGGTAACTGAAGTGTCATAGAACATAGTGACTGACACAGTATAAGGTGATTAATGTAATGTATGCGAGAGAAGAAGCTCAAAGTACAAAACAAACAATTTTTAAGAATGCGCTTGCACTATCTAGTTTTAAGAAAGATTTTAAATACAGTTTATATAACATTCTATAATCATACTGTACCTTGATTATTTACTTAAATTCATAAATAATATATTAGTGAGTATCATTTCAATTTGGAACTATTAACTAAGAGCTTTAAATTTTAAATGATGAGTTTGCTTATAAAACCTTAGTTTTAAGTTAGACTACATCAACAATCTGTAAAGTAAGTACAGTAATTGCAATTTTAAATTCATGTGTAAACTTGAGAAGGAATAAAAACAATATTGAGGAGGTCTGTTTTTATTAGTAACAAAAGACCTTTTAATGTGTGTAAATACCTGTCAATGAGTACTACTTTAATTGTTTTAAAAGTTATGAAAATCAGTAATTTATTGCTGTATCTAGTCCAAGGCTGTGTGCTTTAAATTGTTTACCACCTCTTTGCTATATATATATATTGTTTATTTCAGTACTTGCATTTGTTGTAAAAATAATTAAAATTTCATGTAAAAGGATGTTTTTGAATTTATTTCACCGCATTATTTGACACAAAGCTGTAGGATGGGCTGGGGAAGCTTGTGAAGGTTGTGTACTTTTTATATTTGTATATAGAAAGTATTGTTTTCGTAAATTTCGAATTTTTTTTTATAATCGTTTTGTTGAATAAAAATTTTTGACGTGATGTCTGTCCGTCCGTGTGTGTGTTTTTTTTGTGTCTGGATGTGTACAGTACAGTGTTGGTCCGATTTAGATGAATTTGGCATGTATGTATTATTGGTATAGTGTTTTTTTCATTTTTTTGAATTTTGTTTTAAGGGTAGTTCCTAAAAACCCTTAAAAAAGTAAAAATCATTTCTAAAAACGGCTCTAACGATTTTGATTAAATTGATTTATAGTAACAAAATATAAATTTGACACAATGTCTGTAAAAATGACTTCAGTTATTTAATGTAAAAAATAAATTAAATTTTCAGCGAAAACAATAAAGTAAGTATAACTTGTGTACATTTACCAGCTTAAAAAAAACTAAACAAATTAGTATTTGAATTTATTTGTCTACGATAGGTTCCAGAGAAAATTAAATTTACTGTACGATAAACGCAGAACGTTGTCTGACAGCATGTTATTTTAGAAAACTAAAAATGTATTCTTGATAAAAAGGCTGAAATGTAGGCTCTTCATTGTTTACAAAAGACAAACATGAGTGTCTACAACATTTCAAAATAACTATGCAAATAAAGGATAAGTAATGTAATAGAGACATGAAAAAAAAATTAATTACCATTTCCGCTATTTAAATAATTCACTAATTATACAGTTTATCAAAATCATTTATTTCTTTTTTCCGAACTGTCAAAATATAGTGCACGGATGTGTCATTAAAATGTAAACATTGAAATAGACGGTAATCTTTTTCTTCTTTTTTTTAACTGAAATTTTAGTATACAGTGTTGACATTATAATTTTATGTTTTCATTCTCTAAAAATGTAAACATAAACTTAGGAATTTCAACGTACATAATTTTAAAATGAGTAGATTTGTGTTGCATGAGTTTAACTATTATGTAAAATTTCAAAAGTTTGGTTAATTTTTTTGCGTTACTTGAAAACAAAAAAACAAAAAACAAAACAAACTAGAATTTTTTAATGTAAAATGTAAAAAATCAATTTCTTCCTTACTTTAGTTTTCCATGAAACTTGGTAAAGTGTAAGGTCATACCAAACAAAACCAGCTCAAAAAATTGGTATTATTATCTTTGCTATTATAATTGTTTATTTTAATTACTTTGTGTAAAATATGTTTAATGTAAGATGTTTTTTTAAATTTATTAAGGGAGAATGTTCAGAAGTGTTTTTGAAGAAGAACGGTAATATTTCCATGTTAAATCCTCCTACAGGGAAGACCAAAGATTAATGTGGACCATAATAATCACTATTAGTTATTGATTTAAGTAATCTATATCCCAGAATTACAGGGGCCTGGATACACATTTGGATGGACAGATGCTTATACAGAGTGAGTTTTATGTCCCGGGCGCTCCTGGATATAATTTTAAAAGCCTAAGATATCAATGTGAGACCTTGACCTTAACTTATGGTAACACTTTTTTTACTTTTTCAACTTGTTAAAAATTTTGTCCCCCTTTTGCAAAAGGGGGTTTAAGGGGGAAACTTAATATTTTCAAATGTAAACCCCTATCTTGTGACCCATAATTTTCAAGGAAATAAAAAAGAAATCAAATGGTACAAACTAGAGATCTCTATGTTGATATGGTGACTAAAAAGATATCACGAGTTGTATTTTTACTGCAAAGATTGCTGGACTTTGTGTCATTTAAGTATGTAATTTCCCACTATTTTGCCTTTTTCCAGTCAGTTATATCATATGGTTTAATTTTTTATGGCCACTCAAATAGACCAAAAGACATATTTATAATTCAAAAAAGAATCATTCAAATTTTAACAAATTCCCCAAAGAGATTCACATTGCAGACCCTTATACCGTGACCTTAAAATCTGAAGTTTTTAATCTTTGCATTTTTGACTTAATTCTTTACATTTTCAAAAACATTAATAGTTTCAGGCCTAGAGATTCATTCATATTCCACATTAAATCAGTAAAAACTCAATATTCCCTACAGCAGAATATCAAAAACTCAAAATAGTCACATATTTTAGGCATGAAACTAAATACTGACTCAAAATCCTTTCTACCCATTTCTGAATTTTTAAATTACATAACATTACAATAACACTGTTTTTTGAAGTTGGCTAGGCTGTCTTGTAACCCTTAGTATTGATAGACTCTTGCATATCATAAGGGTCCAGATTCACCAGCGTGTCAAAGCCTCAAAGAGAGACAAAATAGTAAATCAAGTCTAAGGTCATCCCCAATATCTGGATACATGTAACTTACCTATATGGCTTTGTGGTGCTTAAAATTGATTGTATTTACTTCCCTGTGCGAAATAGATAAATCATGGATATGTCGAAGGGAATGTTTTCAGTTCCTTTAAACAGCTGTCATTATAGCCATATGGTGTTTCAAATTTTGGTCGTTCAAATTGCCAACTCCCCCCCGCAGATCTAAGACATATCTAGATGAAAACTTAACGAATCTGACAATCCCTAATAAATTACAATTGAGGCACTAACAATGAACAATACACAATGCCCTGGGTACGTTGTCATGAAGAAGGAGACCTAATGGAAATGTAACCTTAGTATATTATGTTCTCTTAGAGAAGAGGCTGATAAAGGTTAATTCTATTGACTCCATCTAATCCTATAATCATGTATTTATTGCTTTATTATAAAATACATTAGTCTGCTTTGAGCAGAAATTGAGGTTATTCGTGGCAAAAGTTTATATTTATTGTAACTTTACACATATAGTCACTTTAAAATAGAGTCCTAGAGGGTTCTTACGTAGCCTTAAAGTTAAATATAAATATTGAATTCTTAGAGTGGCAGGCAGCATATAAATCAACGAATTAACAAAAAAAGTAAGTATCCAGTAAGTTATATATTATTGTAAAATTGTGTATGAATGAAAAGTTACAATGAAATTATGGCTACTTATTCTGTTAGTTGGTCATGTTATATAGTTTATAGGTATTGGTCAATCTAAGCGAAAAAGCTACTTTTTGTTCCTCATTTCCCTTTGAAATGTTTTCCTTCTTCTTCATCACTCTTTCCGGCAACGTTGGTTGTGAAGATGACGGGGTTTAGTGAGAAGGTACTCTAAATTATTTGTCTTTTACAATAGTTTTAGTAAATTGAATTAAATTTTTGCTTTTTACTTGAGGAATAGTTTTATCATGATTTCGAATATTTGAAATCTATCCATGTGTTATTATTGGTGTGTGTTCTAATACCATTTCAGTAGCTAACTTTAACCTACAAACTAAGGACACGTGAAAATGTGTTTTGTACGCGTTAAAGCGGCTGAAAACATACTATACAATCCAATTAAGATACTTTATACTGCACCTTACTTATTAGTGTACGTCTGTAAAATGATATGAGTCAATTAGACTCCTAACTGATAATAGTAGCTCAAGTGATCTCTAACCAAACTATCTTGGACATGATTTAGTTTTGCTTGAGTCTGCCTAGCCTAGTTTCTGTTACTTACAATCCTCAAAAGATTATTCTATCAATTTACTTGCATTCCTGCAGTTTTATTTATGCACACTTTCTCTCGTGACACATGGGATAGAAGTAGCCTTTGTTATTTATTCTATATAGCCTTTTGATCTTTATACTTTTACTATTAATTAAAAAAATGCCTTTATTTCCAAGTGCCTCTCAGTACAATACTGATTTTCAGAGTTACTCCGGTCATAAATGAATAAATAAAAATACTATAAATAAAAAACTCATAACAAATTATAAATAATAAAACTTAACAAAAATGAAAACAATAAAAATAATACTCAAGGAAGAGTCTCATTTATCTGGTCTCGTGTGTTTTTTCAAATTAGTCTTAAAAGCTGGTATACTCAACAGCTTCCGGACCGAGGGGGGATCAATGTATAACTTTAGCCCAAGGTACGAGAACCCCTTTCTCTCCGGTTCCCGCCTCACTTTCGGAAAGTGAACCAGGGTGTCCTTTCGGGTATTGCACTGGACACCCGCCCGTGAGCAACAAGCCTACATCGTAGCCCAACCAAATATTTTAACTAGCAATCAATACTGTTAGAACAGGACTAAGTTTAATATAATACAGTACTTGTGTGTTTAACCGACCACATTCATAAAAATTTATATCCAACGTCCAGTGCTCTGTAGAGTTAAGTTAGGTTGGTTGGTAATATTTTTAAGGTTATAAATATTAGTAAACCCACCTTACTAAACTCCGCAGATGTCGGAATATACAATACAATGTATGAATGTAGTCAAAATAATATGAAAGTACCTGTAATACTTGTAGGTCTACCTTTCAAATATTACTGTTTGTCATTAATTTATTAATCATGACTGAATTATTTTAAACGTGTGGCCTACATGGATGGCCCTCATTTCCAATTTATTTTAGTGAGGGTTCTGTCAGAATTACACTCTACTCATTCTCACACTCTATTATTCTCTCGACATTGTTCTTTTTATTTGTGGAGAGTTTTTTTGTGGTGTTTCACCCTAAATGTTTGGGTCTACACGTTTCTGTTCAAACATGGGTGAGCTACTTTGTTACCCAAGGTTTTGATGGAGATTATAATGCTACTATAATCTGGAATGAAGTCATGAAATTTCTGTTATCTGTAATGAAATACCTCATCACTATTAATGCCTCATCTTCATCATCATTATTATTATACTTCATTATTAGTAGTTTTAATAGTGTAGTAGTTAATTATTGTGGTATTGTTTTCTAGGCGATTCTCATTGATGGCCGCGGCCACCTATTAGGACGTCTGGCTGCCATTGTGGCAAAGACCATTCTGCAGGGCAACAAAGTAGTTGTTGTCAGGACCGAACAGATCAACATTTCTGGTAACTTCTTCAGGTAAGGGGGCAAAATCTTAAATTTTAATAGAGAATTTTGTATATTACTCATGGTAAGACCTAGACCGGGGACCAACATTTTTTTGATGTTTGTCTAATAAGTGCCAAACGCAAAATACAATTATTATTTAATATTTTAATGGGGAAAATTAAAAAGACATACTAATAAAGATGAGGTATACTAATAATAATAATGGGGTACCGGTACTAGTAGTGATGAGGTATGCAAATTCGTTTATAAATTAAATATTAACGAATTGTACAAATGGGAGTAGGCCTAGTCATCTTGTTTAAGTAGACCTATTACAAATTTAAATCATAACCTTTTTATTCTGAATCTCAATTTCTTTTCCTTTTAAAGTGGTTGAGTATATAAACCTTTGGTTACTTTGTTAAGAAGCTTTACATTAACTTATCAATCTGCCAGTTATCCATGGTTTTTAAAATAACCATTGCCAAACTTAATATACTTGCTGGCTGTGTGGTTCTATTAAGTTTAACATCTTAACTGTCACACTGGATCAATCTGTTTGACATTTGTAGGTTGGTATTGACATGCCAATCCATAGGGGCTGACAGCCAGGTCTGTGCAGTGTTTTACCAATCTACTGGAGGAGATGACTGTTAGACAAATATCAGCATTATGATACCCTTTATAAGCAATGAAAATAAACTAGATAGTTTTGTGGTTCTTATGTTCCACCATAAGACTTTTAAATGTGGGTTCAAAAACTGCCGGTCTTTATTAACTGTTGAAATGATTAGGAAAGCACCTGCAGGGTGTCTAGCAACAGAGAAAAGCCAGGGAATTTAAAACTGAATTAAAATGTTAGGGAAAATCAGGAAGGTTGCAAAATGACAAGGATTTGATTGGTCTGCACTGATATTGCATATTTTCTGCTTAAAATCCTTAGAGATGACATGGCCGGTCCTAATTTTATCTTGTAATAAACAGTAATTTGTTGTAGAAACCTTTTAAATCAACTAAACGAATATGTGGTTCAATGATGTTCAATGATTCTTACCTACATTATTTGACAACAATGAAAATATATACATCTACTGAGAACCAGATTGAAGGAGTGAATTTATTTAGAATTCTGTCACTGGTTCACTGAAATCATGAAATCACAATTTTGAAAATTCTCTCAATTTTCAAGATTTTATGATAACTTGTCTGAAACAGGAGCAAATTGAAGTACTTGGCGTTTTTGAGGAAACGATGCAATGTCAACCCTGCTCGTGGCCCCTTCCACTTCAGGGCTCCCAGCGCCATCCTGTACAGAACCATTCGTGGTGAGCTTAACTTATAATGTTTACTTATAACTAGTTACTGTTGACGTAAAATGGTTTACTATATTTATTTTATATTACTATTTTATTATTAACTCATAAGTAGGGCTAGTAATGAAATTTGTTTTCCTCTATGTAATAAGCTATGTTGTAAATAAATAGGGAATTTTTATACAGGTTGTCCAGTGACCGGGAATTCTGGGTTAAGAGGGAATTGTACGGGGGAATTTCATTTCGCCAGGAATTATAAGGGAATGTTGGGGGAATCTTTAATAAACGGGATAAAACGGATATTGCTGATGGACAATTATTTAACTACGAATCATTTTTTAAATGAATTAACGTTTAAATATTGCAGTTGAAGGGTTAGCAATGATTCGTTGATTCGACGGAGTGTTTGTGATGAGGCAAACAGGAAGGCAGTGAACTGGACTGACTGAATGGCAAGTTTAGTGCAGGCTCAAGACTACTCAGGAATTTTGGGGCAACGAAGTACGTGTGACTTACGGATTACACCCAAAACTGAATCCGCCATGAAACTAGCTTTAACTTTGTTAGCCCTGTAACGGATGAAATCAAATCTAACCACTCGCCTTTAAAGTGGAATCCCTTCTATATCATGTACTATTTTGTTAACAATATTATGTTATTTCAGGGGTAATGGGATCATTAAATTAATTTAATCTGTTATAATACAGTTAGTTAGGATTACTTTGTCGACAGCTGTTATTATCACTATGCCAACGCCAATATTGCCCGATAACCTAGCTTTTAGCTAGTCAGTTGTATGCTGTCAAAATCAAATAGTGAATTTATGTCTTAAGTTTGTTTTTATCTTAAATTTTTCATTTAAATGGATTTATGTAGTGATTGAATAGCGTAGTGTTTTTTTAACCCTACTTATCACTAGAAAATTGCCACCGATGTAAACAAACTAATAAGTTTAGTGTTGGCTGATTTTACGTCGCATTAACCATAATGTGGGCTTTCGTGTCCTGTGTCAGTATTTTTCTTCCAATTTCGTTCTACAATGGTTAGAATAGTGGTTTTATCTATTTAAGTGATGTGCAAACCATGAATAATGAACTCATGTTAAAAGTGCAGGTAAAAGTAAGAGAAATTCATGAAAAATATAGGAAATGTATGGGAATTTAGAAAAACCCATTCGCTGGACACCCTTTTATTGCCAAGAGTACCCAAAAATAGCCATCATACATATTGATCTCTCTTTGAGACAGTCAATTGTAAGAGTAATAACGTAGTTAATTTTCCTTGGGCTCACAACACTATAGGCCTACTTGTAGAATGATTACAGAGAAATCTTTATAAAAATACCAAAGAAAGTTATTTTATACTAGCAATTAATAGCCTATACTTCATTAACTGTCAGTAAAAATCTTCTTAAAGCATAAAGCTTACTAAAAAAGCACCAAACTATTGCAGCCTAAGAACCTCACAGAAATCTAAGGCCCCTCTATTGAAATTATTTAACTAATTCTGCAGCCCATGTCTTAAGGTATCAACATGCAATGTCTACTCCTTATTAACTCAGTTTACATCCAAAGGGAAAATAAACCTATAAATCAATTTTTACCAAAAGATGTATTTTAAGATTATAAAGACAAAATAATACTCAACTGCAGGCCTACATATGATGTGCTTAATTTTTGTGAGTTCAATGATGAATTAAATTTCCTTACCTACATTATCTGATTATTTTGATGTAACTATTTTTCTGAGAACTCATTTGTAGGGTACTTAGGTGATGCACTTAACATGTAATATAATGCAGGCTTAGGAAAATATGATAAGCTACCTAGTTGAATTTATGTAGTCTTGAGAAAATATTATAGGCTACTCAGTTGGATTAATGGGGGTAAAGCATATAATCCCCTGACTATGTCTCATGCATTAACAAAATCTCTGATGAAGTATGGCGGTTTTTATCCCTTCTAACGAATGGCTCAAAGTTTCCTTTCCTTCACTAATATACAAGTCTCGGAAATTATTGTCCGATAGGATTGGTATGTAATCTTGTGTCTCTACAGTTAACGACGGTCATGGGTAAGACGAATGCAAATAAAATAGGTATGGTAGTTAATAGCTATTGAATAAACTTGGTCCAGTTCATATGAGTTCAGTGATGAATTAATCTTCCTTACCTACATTATCTGATATGTGTATGATGAGTTTAATGTTATCTGAGAACTTATGGAATAGGGCCTATATAAGATTGTACCTATTATTTTCCAACCTTAAAACTAATTTAAATCCTAAAATTGTTTGAATATATGTTAAAAATTAAGTCAAGAGTATTGTTAATAACATTTGAATTATTACAGCCTTATTTAATTTGATTTTCATTTGAGGTTCACTGTGCAATATTAAGATTGTTTGAATAGTTTAATTAATAACTTTCATTTGTTGGGCAAGCATTTGTGATGATATTAATTTTCTTCCCGTGCCTCTGATTTAACATGAAGATGGGTATATCTGAGATGCTTGTTTATGAAAAACATCATGGTTGGTTTAGTTTGGCTGACCAAAACTTATGCTATCAAAACAATATTGTGCTTTATTCAGTATGGATTTTTGACTGGTGAATCAATGATGTGATCCTACTCAGAATTAAGTTTGTTGAGATTTTAGAAACTCTAGGTAAAGTGTGGGATTTAGTATTTTCAAAGTGTAAATAGGCAAGAGGAAGTGTATAAGTTCAACAAGTATTTATGATGATATTATTTGTCTTCCCGTGCCTCTGATGAGATATGAAGATGGGTTTATCTGAGATACTTGTTGATTAATGATATAAAAAAAATTAGGTTCTAAAATGTAGATTTAAAAAATAACAATTCTCTCCTATTAAACACATTCGCTGCGGTGCCCGAAACCGCCATTCCTCGCTTGGAGCAGCATGTGTAGTTTAAATTCAACCAATAGGGAAATTCCAAGTGACCCATACAGAAATAGATTCTGCGTTATAGCAAAGATGGTCGTAGTTCTCTCAGATCCCAACAG
Source organism: Nephotettix cincticeps (assembly GCA_023375725.1). NCBI lineage: Eukaryota > Metazoa > Arthropoda > Insecta > Hemiptera > Cicadellidae > Nephotettix > Nephotettix cincticeps. The sequence goes on from CM041788.1 coordinate 37,025,610, forward strand.
GTGGCAGCACAATCTACATTGCCAGATCCACCATCTTTATTTTAACCTAAATGTCACTACATGGATCCAAGCGGCCAGCTCCGCGCGCCAGAACCTGCACCACTTGGATCCGAGTGGTCCGCAGCGAACTTGTTAATTGGCAAAATAAACACAGATAACCCAAAACCTGGGTTAGCACAACAAATTTTAGCGCAACAAAGGTAGCTGAATAAATAAATCTATTTTAATACAACACTTAAATTGTCTAGGATGTTTTGTACTAATACAGTACCAGTATTCTTGTGTTTTCTTAGTTGGTTTTTATTATGCTACTTATTTTAATGCCAATAAAATTTGTTACAGCATTTGTTAAAAGTTTGTAACATGGAAATATTGGGGAAATCTCAATTACCCGTTGTATTACTACTGCAACGCTGCAGATTCTGTATCTTTATTGATAATTTAGTTGTTTTTATTATGTCTAATTTGCGTGTAAACAAGACTGCAATATTAACTAAAAAAAATTAATGTATTATTTCCCAGGAATGATCCCACACAAGACAAAGCGTGGTAAGGAAGCCCTCAAGAGGTTCAAGGCTTACGAGGGCTGCCCTCCTCCATATGACCGCCGAAAGCGTCTGGTCGTGCCCACAGCGATGCGTGTCATGTGCCTCAAGCCCGGCCGCGCCTACTGTCATCTCGGCCGTCTGAGTCACGAGGTCGGTTGGAAGTACAAGGATGTTGTCCGTGCCCTGGAGACCAAGCGGAAGGTCAAGGCAGTCTTCAACATCAGAAGGAGGAATGACCTCAAGGTGAGCAATCAGCTTGGAGTTTTATGATGCTATTTAAATATTCTTATCTACATTATCTAAAATATCTTTGAAAGGAGATAAATTTTGACTGAGAAGTCCCTTTAAGACTGAATCAAACTTTAGTATGCAATGTCTGCATTCGTATTAACTAAGTGTTATTCATGTCTGCTATTTCGAGCACTGATTCATTATTGATTTCAAAAAATAAAAGGTGAGTTTTTGAGATCCTTGCAAATATATATAGATACTTAAGTATACATACAAACCTAGGTCATACCATAGTAAAGGATAAAACTCTGCTTAAACTGTAGACCATATTTGATTTGATTTAAATCAAAAGAATTTCAACAAAACAAGTTTTGAAGGACAAATTGCCCTTACATTTTTGAAAGCACAATTACGTACTGTTTGAACTGCAATAATACTAATTTTTCATCCAATATTGTGGGTATTAAAATAGTAAGACTTTGATATCTTGCAATCAATAGTTTGATAGACAATAGTTGCACTAATATAAAGGTGCTGTATCTTGGGGTCTGTTCTGTTAATCAGACTTCATGGAACACTGTCATTGTCTATATATCTGTCAAACCCCACCCGCAATTATTGTATAAGTAGGGGTCTGCGGTGCACCGAAAAAATCGGTACGGTTTCAAGCCTTGTACCGAACCTCAGTACGGTACAAGAATTTTTTTGGTACAAATTCGGTACAGTACAAATAAGTAAAAATTAAGTCACTATCCAAAAAATTATTATAGGCAATTGCGCTTCCAAGTCAAAACTTCTTTTTGTTAAGCAATTTTCAATGTTTTTAAAATTACTAAATGGGAATAATGTTTAAATTTTTTGTTTAAACTTAATAACCGAGTTATTTGTTAATACAATTTTTTTGTTTCCAGAAACTGACAAAGCAAGCTGGAAAGAAGGTTGAAAAGCAGACAAAGCATTTTGACAACATCATCAAATCGTACGGATACGGTCATTAAACCATGTAATAAACTTGTTTATTTTACAACCCTGTTGAAGTGCTTCATTTCATCATTCCATCACAAGCTTCAATCATAAATGAAACTTCAGGTTTTGGTAGGATTTACTTGAGTTTTATTGAATGTTTGCCAGAGTTGTTTCACTAAACAGTAAGATTTATTTCTTCTCCAAAGTTTTACCTCTTACCACCGTCAATCTTAAGGATTTGTTTTAATTTAATTAATTTTTTATAGTGCTGAGTCGGCAAATTGAATCCAAATTAAGTTCTGACTTATGTTGGTATATCAAGGGGACTTGACTTGAACTGTAATCTTGTTTTTAGCTGTTACTAGCAGTATGCCGTCCTTTGTACGGGTTGTAAGATTCTGTGCCAAAAAAAGATCTCTGTCATACATAATACTGGTAAAAGTACTACATCTTCGTTGTTTATTCACCAATTTTCATAATTTTATTTTCTTTGGATAGGGAATTAAATTTGATTTAATTTTTTATTCTTAACAACTTAAAACAATCAACTTTTCTGAAAGTTATTTTAATTTACAAATTTTAAGTGGCCACCATTTTGAAATAAAAATTTAACCTCATTGACATTTTTTCTAAATTGAGTCTTGACTAAAGACATGCCAAGTTTCAAAATAATAGATTGAAAAATGACAAGACATATTTTATACAAATTATAAAATGGTGGATATCTGGGGCATTTTAGGACATAGCCCCATTGGATTTTTTTTGAAACACATCATGATGTTCAGTGACAGACATAACAGACACTCTGTATGTTCTAATACAGCTCCAAACTGGGTTTTTGAGAGCTTTTCTTATTTTCATAAGGCATGGGTCTGTTTAAAGTAAACTAACCCCTTCTCCTAAAGGTAGATTAAGGGGAACACGTTTCATAACTGTGGGTGCTCTCACTTTCACGGAGAAAACAAACACAATTGCCTTGTTTAGTGTTATAGACAAACAATAATTGAGATAAGACCCATTTCTTCTTTCCGGGTTAAAGGCATAGAAATCACCAAAATATTATAATTGAAAGCAATGTACAGACAAAACTTTGATTTTATTTTTATAGATTGTAATTAACCGCAGTGTAAGTTTGCACACCGCAGTTCAGTAGCGCAGGGTTTTTTTCCCAGCCTCGCCTTGCAGCACCAAATGGTCGTCACTTCTCATGGTCAATGTAGCAGTCATAGCTTGAAAAAAAAACTAGCAGACAACTGTATTCATGAGAGAATAAGCTGGGAACGTCAAATCCGAGTTAACTCGGGTGTCACGTTTAAGGGGTTAATGATGAATTGAATCTTCATATGAGGTCAGATCTGTCTTAAATTGGTAACAGTATTTAGTGTTGAAAGATTAGAAAATTCGGGGTTAGTACAAGTTGGTATAACTTACCACCACAACGATTAAGTTGGTGCCAGTTGCTGCAATAATGATGCTACGCCAACCACATAAAATAAAACAGTAAGTAGGCTAAATATTTATTGCGGACTGAAGGAAAATATGTTGTACTGAAGTAAATATATTTTTAATGTTTTGACAAGGACATATTTATGAACAACTAACCAAAACAACAAGTTAACAAATAGTTAACTTGTTCAAGAAGAGTGTTTACGGAAGGCGAAACTTAAAACTCCTCCTGGAACGAGTTTTATAGCGGCAGAGGGTGGTTTGTCCTGGTTGGTGGACTTGCTCTGGTTGTTATCTGAGAGAACGAAAGCGCCGGCTTTCATTCCGTTCGTCTGTGTCACGCCGGTGACACAGACGATGCTGACTATGATGTTCCTGTCTCGAATCAGCAACGTCATAGTCTTGTCGTCACTACCGAAAATCGGAGGCTCTTCATGGGGTTGCAACGTATTCGGCGGTGCTGGTTGGGATTGGAAGGTTTGGGGTCGATTTCGAAGGTCTTCTATCACCGTCCTAAGTTCCTTGTCCATTTGACGGGTTCACAACCGAAGAAAAATATGTGATTATTTCGAAGGCCTAGACACCTAGATAGTTAAATAAACACTTACCAAATGAATGGCATCTGCCCTTCAGGTGTCAAATTTGATTAAAATTCCTTACAGGAACCGGTTTCGGTCTTTTAACAGACCATCATCAGCCGACGAAACAGGTATCACAAAGTAATACCTATTGGAAAATCTATTGTACTTTGTGATACCTGTTTCGTGTGATACCTGCATACTCTTTCCCATGTTAATCTAATGGAGAATAGGCAAATAACTAATATTTATCGCTAGATATTGATAAAATTTGTCATATAATATTATGATATTATTGATTTGGAAATTGGCTGACTACGCAGGTCTTCTACTATGGGGTATTTACTCTAGAATTAAAAATAATAGAACTAAAAATAATTTTTAGTGTGAAAAAGGTTATTGTTCTAAAAAAATAATAAAGCTATTTTAAATTAGTAATATACATCTTAAATACAAAATCCAATGGTCTGATTTGTTTTTAAACTCATTTTAGTCATAGTTTTTTTAATTTATAACATTAATTTCCAAGCAGTCAGAACAGTGCCCAGGGGTGAGAAATTCATAAATCTTCCCTGGTCCTCGAGGTGTGGAGCTTAGGCGGTCTGGGGGGGGGGGAATGCCACCAGACTATTTAAAGTTTTTGAAATTTTATATATTTATTTATTTTTGAAAGTTTAACAGTTCTGTTATAATTTAGATTTTCCACAGATATTATGATGAATTTTCACTATGGTTTTGTATTAGTTTTAAGTAAATGTTTTTTTTTTAATTTTTAGGCTATATTGTGACAAAAACTAGGAAATTAATTCTGTGCTCCCCCCCACATGTAACCTCTAACCCTGCTGATAGAATTTGAAGGTAAAAGTTTAGTTGAAAGTTGAAGCAAGCCTTGACTTAGATAAAATAGAGCTGAGGATATTTGTACAGAATCTCCACAAGCAAAGTCTTTAAATCAGTATTTGGGAGATGTTATTGCAGATATAAAGTAATGAACGGTATGAATAAGTTTACACTTACTTTCTCCCTTCAAAAGTAAACCAATAAAAACATACCTCTAAGAAAATCATTGGGTTCTTAAGTCCTTTAATGAATTTATTGTTTCAAAAATTGTCAATTTTTTTACAGACATCCCCTTACTCCATTTGACAAATTTTTGGGGAGATACTCTCCCACCCCTACGTCCTCGTGGAGATAAAACTTTTTTCAGCATATTTTATTGAGTGATATGACCTTATGCTTCATATTACGTTTCATGAAAAACATTTGAGAGAAAGAAATTAATAGATTTTCTTGTATGGCAATTATCTATGTATCTTAATTTTACTAGACACAAGCTATGACAATTAAAATGATTACTAGATTTTAAGGTTATAATACCAGCTGTCTTCAATCCAATGTTCTTTTTAACATACTTTTCGGAAACATTCAACTGTGTCTTTAAGTTATAACCCAATTTACCAATTAACCAAGTCTTAAGGTTATAACCTAAAGACGCCCTTAATTTATGTTATTAATTTTTTAGTTATTTTTACGTTTCGTGCGTTTGAGAAGCCGAAACAAGTCTTATCTCAATTTGTGTTTGTGACGCTCCGGGAGACATTTTACGTCTTCTCCGAAAAAAGGGGAGAACTGATGACAATGAAACTTATTTCATGCATTCTCTACATTCAGGGGAAAGGGTTCAATGCTTGAAATTGTTTGCCTCTCCTTGAAAAGTAAACAACGAGCATTTAAAACCCCACTTTTTACGTGATATTTGTCGTATTTTGCTTTCAGTTTACGATGAATAACCTACTGCTAATAATCAGCTGTCGTAATATTTTGGTGATTTATTAGAAAGAAAACAAACAGCTGTCAAATTAAAACAAATATTAGTTAGTTTAAATTGGTCATAGATTTTATGACCCCATTTCGATATCAAACTACAGTAGGGATATTGAAAAGTTATTTTAACTATATAAGTTAAGTATAAATAATTTTAATAATCGTATAAAAATATTCTAATCTATTTAATTGTAAAGTAATGTTAAATAATAAATCAGGGTATTTATTTAATTTCTTTGTACGTACCGATTTGTTTAGCATTTCAGGTTTACATTTTGGCATGATCTTTCTTCTTTAAACTGAATCCTACAGATAGTACAAAGGACGGGTTTACTGCTGGTAACTTATAAAAATATAAATATAACACTAATTTATTACTTAATTAGGGAAGTTTATATATATTTATAATGTATTTTGTAGTTATTCATGATTAAATTTTATTTAATTCCTAACAGTCTGAGGTAGGTTGAAACAATCGGTTTATTGACTATGAGACAAGTAGGCGTATTAACTAATTAAGGTCCGCCTCACGATAGTATTAAATTATTTTAGTGCTTTTGAATGAGCTCTAAAAATTTATAAAATGAAACAAAATAATCATTGGAAAACATATCGTACTTAGTTTCAAGGTAAATTGCTGAAAAAACCTTTTTTTTATTTAACTGAACATTTGGTATAAAGAATACCGGTACGTAGTTCATAAGCTTATTTAAAAAAAATAATTATTTCCAATTTAGTCTCAATTTTATTTCGTAAATACATTGCACAACTTACCAGACATTTATTTTATGATGAACTTTCATCCTCACGTTTGGGATGACTATGTTAATAGTATCAATTTAATTACCGTATTTTGATTAATGTCCTCGTCTATGTCAAGCACGAGTAACCTAAGAATTCTTACACAAATATAAATGATTATTTCAATTGGCTACCGTGTAAAAAGTGGTTACATTGCAAATTATTTTTAAATGTAAGAGATGAACTGTTGTCCTTATCACACAATTGAAAAAAGTAAAAATACCCTCGTCGTAGCGAATTTCCAAATCAATAATAATAATATATGACATATTTTATCATTATTAGTCCATCCAAGAATAAATAAAATTACCCTGATTTAAATGAAAATATTTTCATTAGGTTAAACTTGGACCTTTATATAATAATCTCAATTAAATAACAAAAAATATGTGAAACCATTATTTCACAAATGACATTGTTTCAGTATATAAGTGATTACTTATATTATACTAACAAACCCTAGGAATTATTCACATGCCTTAGATGAATAATTTCCAAGTTCAATTATTTATTCTAAAATATACTTCCTGACCTTATATTTCCAGAGTAAATCCCTTAAAAGATACACTTATTCATGCTGTCATTATATTTACTTGTGGGTGAATGTCTTAGGAATATATGTCTTAAATAATTTCTCCGGTAACTTGTGTAGGGTAAGATATAAAGCTATCACGAATTGTAGATAGTTGTGAGCGATGGTCCGTGGATGTAGTGTTCTCTTGTGTGGACTGTGGATTAACGTCCGCACTATTGAATCCTTCGTTAATCCGCAAAGACCATCCTCATAATTAGACCAATTCGTGATTCAGAGGCCATGATTCGGATTCCACGTTATACTGTTGGTCCATTCGTTGCCATCGGCTGTTGGGATATTAATTAACAGTCCTGTCTAAGGAACATGTCAGCCTTATATAGTCAGTAACAGGACTACAAGATCGTGCCACAATCATCTTACACTCAATCCACATTCATATTTGGCTTAAAATACCTACATTGTAGTATGGTTGCCATTTCAATGATCTAATCTAATCTAAAAATAGGGCTTTGAAGATAGGTTAGAACTATAGGTTAGTTTCAAATTAAATAGGAACATCATTAAATTACCATAAAAATTCACATACACATAAGTCTACGAGTATTTAATAAGTATTTTCTATGAATGGAAATATTTGTTATATTATACATAATTCCAAGTACATCCTGCATTGGCAGCTTAATTCAAGTGCACATTCACAAGAATCAAGAAGGATTGGACAAGAGGAAATAGGTTTGGGATGGCATTCTGTGCCTAATTATGTTGACTGGGTGCATAGTTCAACTGAGGATTACTGACACTTCAATTTCCTTGTTGCCAAATAGGTGTAATCTGAATATTTATTTGAAAATAAAATGACCACAAGATAGGAATAAAGAAAACTTCCTACTTAGCTTCATTTTTTGTCCTAATAACGTGCCCCAGATAAGCTCGAAGAAAATTGTGAACTTTTTCACTAAATTCTAGGAAATCCAACAATTATGTTGTCCAAAACTGCGATCCTACTATTCAATATTTTAAATTTAAGGTATACGTAACTGTATACATTATTGATGCGATCCCCAAAGCATCGTATGGTCCGGCTCATCAGCATAATGGAGAGTATGCTACGAGACCCAACAAAGGCCTCTGATAAGGGCATGCCTCATGCCTCCCGGGACTCCAGCTATTGTGTCCACTTTAACCAGGAAGGGAATTTGAAAATCTTTAAAATACAGGGTTACAGCCTCAGTTTCATTAGAAAATTTCTCTTCAATGGACGAAGTTATTGTCTATTTTCAGTTTGGGATTATTATGCGTTTAAATTAGTACACATATTTTTTATAGTTTTCTGTGCCTATTTTTATTTTAGAAAATGAAATATAGAACTAGAAAGAAATATGTATAAACATACTTTTAAATTTGCTGAACCTTTGTAGTCTGATTCAAAACTCACAGTATTGAATGTTTTTGTCCATCACCTTTTCTTAGGTGCAAAAAAGGTAAACTATGATCGGCAAGCTATTTACTATGGAAACCTGTTACATGTTTTCCATCTTAAAAATCGCCAACACCCCCCCCTAGAGCTAAGACATATCCATGTCAAAACTCTGAGTTTGCTTCAACTAAGATCCTAGGATTCGGAATGTCAAATGAACACAGTTACCGTGAGTTAGCTTCGTTAACATGACGAAGAAACACCTGTTAGTTGGAAAAGGATAAGGAATAACTTAATAGAAACAGGCATCGGGAGAAATCTACCATTTTCGACTAAACTAATTTCGACCCTGCAGTTTCTCTATAAAACGAACTTCCTTTCTTTTTCTTCCCAAACTGTTATAATGAAGTAGTCTATGAACAGATGTTGACATCAGAAAATGTAAACATTGAAATCTAAGACGTTCTCGGCAGTTCTTTCTTTTCCCGAATTTTAGTTTTTACAGCTGTAGACATTCAAGTAATTTTATCTCTATAAAATTGATGTATGTTGTTGTATTTGTCTTTATGCGTTGAAACACTCATGTCGCCATGAAAATTTTAGGAAGTTGCTCTAAGCTGAAGGTTTTTAGTGAATATTCAAAACCCAATTAGTTTCCATTTGGTTTTAAATTTCATAACTATGGAGAGTATGTTTTTACAAATGTTACAATGAAACATTTGATTTCTTAGCTACAGTGATTGGTTTACTTTCCATTAGCAATATGTTTACTTCCAATGCAATCTGATCATTCATTAATGTTAAACTATGAAGTAAAAGTGTACAAAAAATGAACAGTATTCACACGTAATAGTTTAGTTGGGGATTATGTATTTATATTTTTATTTTCTGATGATTAAACACTGTTATTGATAATTACAATGTTTATATTATTACGTTTATTATAATAACAGCTGTTGTGATTTTTCCTATAAAAGCCGTATTACTGTATTCGTTTGGGTTTGGATTGGATTTGAAAATTGTGAATTAATAATCAGATATCTGTTTTATAAATATTAAATATGTTTGATCGTTTCAGTATGTTATTCACTATGGACTCAGAATATATAACCTTTCACAATGAACCGTATTTCTATTCGACTTCAGAACATGGCCAATCTTAAAGTAACATGTTTTACTATCAGCTTACATTTTCATATTATTTTGATATCTATTTTGATGAAAACATCGAAACTTAGGACGTTAACGGGGTGTAGTCGGAGAAGATTTTAAGGAGATGAATATGCCTATGAGTTGCATGAGTTCAATATCTATCTACCTTTGTGTTAAATTCCAAACTGGTCGGTTTAGTATTTTTCGCATTTAGTTTCCACAACGGACATACAAACAACACCATCTCTTCTTTATAATGTTATATATTATCACTCAGTATGAATTGAGAGTTATTCCGTGATTGATATGGCAACCTCAAGTTTAAGCCGTTAAGCGTGAATAGCATAATTTTAGTAATAAATTTTGAAGCATCCATATATAAAATAAATAGTGCCATTTTTTGCAAACACTATTCATCCTTCAAAACCCTGGAACCGCTGTGTGTCTAACCCTTAATTGAATGATAACATTATTATACATATTTTATTAAAATAATCAGTATGAACGAAAAACACAAAAACTGTAAACTGCCGCCGTTTATTGTAGGTGGGCCTCCCTCCACTTTACCACACATTAGCAAGCTTCACTTCCCTCGTTAGCGAGCGTTTTGTGCACTAGCAGTAGACAAAACGTTGGATAATTCGATTAATTGCGTATAAATCACACTCTAGTGATGATTGTGCAATAGTTCAAGTTAACGTTCACAGGTAGCAGCACGTCTGACAAAACGATGTCGACTAAGTAGTTCACCAAATTGATGACAGATGCCACCACCTCCTATTATTAATGTGTAAATGCGTCGAGATCACGACTTAAGCAGTTCTAAGGTTAACCGATATTATATACTAGCTGACCCGGCGAACTTCGTAACGCCTCACAGTAAACACATGTTAACTTTAAGATTGGCCATGTTCTGAAGTCGAATAGCAATACGGCTTCATTGTGAAAGGTTATATATTCTGGGTCGCTGCATAGTGAATAACAATACTGAAACGATAAAACATATTAATAACATTCCCATAAAACAAAGAAATCTGAGTGGATTAATTCACAATTTTCAAATCCAATCCAAACCCAAACGAAACCTAACTGTAATACGGCTTTTATAGGAAAGATATACAACAGCTGATTATTATAATAAACGTAATAATATAAACATTGTAATTATCATATAAACACGTGACTTTAATCAGACAGAAAATAAAAATATAAATACATAATCCCCCAAAACCGTAAACTATTAACGTGGTGAATAAAGCTGTTCATTTTTTACAGTACACATTTACTTCATAGTTTAACATTAATGAATGATTCAGATGGCATTGGATAGTAAAGCATATGGTATTGCTAATGGAAAGTAAACCAATCAGCTGTAGCTAAGAAATCAAATGTTTTCATTATGGACATTTTGTAAACAAACTTACTCTCCATAAGGTTAACATTCGAAATTTAAAACGCCATAAAATGGAAACTTATGGGGTTTTCGAAAATATTTTTTTCACTAAAACCTTCCCGGACACATATAGAGCAACTTCCTAAAATTTCATGGCGATCGGATGAGTAGTTTGGCAACGCATAAAGGACATACATACAGACAGACATACATTCAATTTTATATATAGAGATTTGAGGTGTCAACAAAATCACATCCGTTTTTAATTTTTCAGTAAGGCTTATCATTTTCAAAATTATTATTTTTTTACTGGACGTAAGTCTTGCTAAAATCGTATTTTCTCGTTATATATTGCAGTATATTGCAAATACTGCAGATTTATCAGCGAATCAAATCCATTAGCTCGAGTCCACTCTTATACTGTATTTATTATTTTAGTCGAACTCGTCAAGTAGTATTTCGTGAAACAACGGGAGGAGTTTGTTTATTACAGCATCAGGTGAGCAGGTTTCAAACCTAGTAATTCGGCAAAAGCACGTGTTTCTTCTGTATCTATACGGAATTTTGACTGATAGATTACATAATTACTGTCACGTTTGAAATTTATTTGTATGATTATTTAGTTATTTATTTAAGGTAATTAGCCTCAGTATCACAGTGTTCTAAAAGAAGTACGATAATGAATTTAGGAGTAGCCATTAAGAGAATATTGAAGCTTAGCTAAACGAGATGGGTAAGAGCCTTCTCAATTGCTTGTAAAGTAAGTTCTGGGTTCTTGGCTCACAAACTTTCCCCAAGTAGTTACAAACTAACGGCAACTTGCAAAGTTTCCTATCATTGTTTACACAAAACATTATGTTGAAAAAGTGGCAAAACTTTTAACCAGTGGTGTTTTGCTAATGAAATTCTTTTAAATCAGTTGTGTAAAGTTTTTCCATTTATTTATAAGGAGAGTGTATTTAATCTTGTAAACGCTTTCGCTCATTTTTAAAGAATTAAACAATTTCATTTATGAAACAATGTATGATGATGGAATGATGAACCGCTGCGCCTGCAGAATCTCGCGGTAATATGCGTGCTGTGAATTGTGTGGCTGGAATCCATTTGCGGCTGGAATTTCACGGCGCTGATTCTTGAACTAAAAACTTTTTAGTTCATGAATCACTTGTAGATCGACATAACAATGTGAGGGAGCATGACTTGCTCGATCAGGCTTTCTCTACGTGAAATTGCATTCACAAAAAACAAACCAAAGATATATGAACACGATATGAATCAACTTGATTTAGAACTCAATTTCATAAAATACTAAGAATAAAATTTTGTTTTATTTTAAGTTTGATAAAAACGAAACCTCTAGATCAAATGATGGACAAAGTAAATTTGAAAGTGAAGTGTGTATATTTTATACTATTATTTTTTAAGAGTCTGCCTCCACTATCTTGAACTTTTAGTCCCGTAAGAACAATGTTAAAACCCCTTTTAAACATGAATTTTATATTGCAAATACTGCAGATTTATCAGCGAATCAAATCCATTAGCTCGAGTCCACTCTTATACTGTATTTCTTATTTTAGTCGAACTCGTCAAGTAGTATTTCGTGAAACAAATTTTGTTTTTGCAACCAAACTTATCGGCGAACTAACTGTAGGATATACGAATACAATTAATTAAAAATAATATAGATGTCGATTTTAAAATTTCTTAAGTTCTTATTTTTAACCCACAAAAATACTGTTATTTTTTGTAATTCTAACTCGATAATCCTAGTTGCAATTCTAGTTATAACAAAAATAACAAATATATAACATCATATTGGCACAATGACATATTTAATGACTAAGCTATGTATGAAGAGCTATGTATAATATCGTATAGGAATAAAATTTTAATAAAAACTTTTGGAATGACAATAATTTTTATGATGGTTTTATGGTTAAAGTTTTAGCAAAATGTATCGTCTATCAACTGATACAAAAATGCATTTCTAATAATATAGATCACTAAATATAATGCTTTTTCAAATGAAACCAAGTACAAGGTATTGGTTTACAACGAAGTCACAGCGATTGTTTGAATTCAACATTGAATAATTGATTTCGGAAACACCAAAATTGAATTTTTAGGGAAATCAAGAAAATCCCTTCAATTTATCATACAATACATTGAAGTTTTTCTTGAAGTATTTGGCAAGTAAAATTGAAGGTATTGTGTAAGTCCTGGTCATTTCTCTTAATCATAAGGGTTGACAACTGAACAACAAGTATTTAAATATTTTAATTGACGATGTTTCTGTAATAAACTCTGTTAAAAAAAATTATAATGGTTTAAAAATTTTCCATCAGATTTTCAAGTTTTGGCTTTTTTAAATGGAAATATAGGAAAACGATTATTTTATTAATTTTTTTATTTACAAGAAAAATTATTTCAAAATCATCTTTCACAAAAAATAAATTGTCACCGAGTCACAGCAACCCCTCAACTACAGCATCTTCTGGGGTTCCTGCTCTAAACATTCTCTAATTCTATATATTCTCTAAAGATTTAGGATAATGGTTTATGGTTTATGTACCAAATGGTTCTAAAAGCTGGAAATTATTATTTTAACAAAAACTCAAAATCTGAAAAAAATATTTGTTGCTGGTTTTTACTTGTTCTTACGGTAAGTTTAAAATGCAGACTGTTAACGTGACTGGAGGGGTATTTGTAGTTAAACAAACAGTAATATAGGCTAATTAGATGGCGAGGCTGTATCAATCAGATCCAAGGTGTATTGCAGGTTGCAGGCAAACATTGGCCCGCGGCTGAGAGTGGTTTCCTGTGTTACAAATGAAGAGTTACGACCAAGCCACGGAAAATATCGTTCGCCTCCATTTTGTTAAGTGGAAACCATCTTCTACCTAAAAAACAACGGTGTTACATTTACACAGCTCGAAACTTTGGTTTTCTACATCTGCAAATAGCCACAACCTAATTTTTTGTATTTAGTGAATTTTCGACTGTTGTGGAATTTTTAACGGTTTGGTGGGAACGGTCCCTACAAAACCCCGGTCTGATTACTACTTAAATATCCTCATGTTTTTGGATAGGTTACTAATTACTAGCCTATTTATTTATGGTGACAAAATGCAACTAACCAAAACACAAATGGCGAATAGGTTCCAACGATCTTCGGATTACGAGGTGAACACTTCGCTACTGACCCACACAGCCATTTTCATAACCAATAATTTTTTTATGATAAGACATAAGTTAGCGAACTTTAAATTAAGTTTAAGGAGTGGAATGCATTTTCTGTTTTAGCGAAATTCCAATAGGAAATAGAATACTACGTGGTCATCATGGCAAGACGTAATATAAAAGTCAATAAAAGTTAGTACATACATGTGCAATTATTCGATAAATTTCACAATTAAGCCAAAGCGTCTATAATTCTTCTAGTCTATCTATAATTGGTTTATCTGAAGAGGGGTTTTGGGTGGGGATGGTTGTTGAATAATCATCAATAAACCTCCATTGTTCATTAATTTTGAAGTATACGTAACATAAATTCACCATCACCAATCACCAAAACACAAAAATCCATTTCTAACAAAATATATCAATATTAGACACTACCAAGAGGGTACTGAAATATTTTGTATCTAACAAAAATATATTCTGATCAAATTCGAGTGATAAAGCAGTATTTTTACCTGATGATTTGACTATCACTATCCTGACGATTACAGCACTGACAAGGAGGAACGTTTGCATCATACCAGCTTGCTAAGTCTGTACTTAATTGAACGAAAACTGCCAACAGAACATTTTAAACCAACCGTCAACACCAAGAGCCGTATAGATTCCGCTCTGGTCAACAACTATCCACGTTGATAATAATCAAATACATATTAACATAGCCTATGTTTTGTGGGAGTTAAGCCTTCACACACTATCAAACATGCAACATCCAACCCAACAAGTCGGGTGTTTCCCATGCACTGCCGAGCATGCAACAAGTCAGGTATCTCAGGTATATCAGGTATCAGAGTATCTCAGTTTTGAGGTGGATGCCGAAACGGCTGTAGCAGTTTGTGCGGGACTAAAGTGGATTTTTTAAACTTATTGACGACCGGTTTCGTGATATAGTTACATCTTGAGATCAATCCTCGCCCAAGTCATCGACACGGTAAACCTCATTACTAAGGTACTTATTAGCTAAGTCCTTTATACACGTGACCACCCTTCGTCTCTCAAAAACACTTCATGTTTCCTATATCTACAGTTATTTATTGTCTGAGGTGTAGACTTTAAAACATGTGTTATCAACATTCATTGGTTGTCATGTAAAAATTAAACTTGTCGGTTAAAACTAAATGTATGTGTTTTCCTCTCTAGTCTAGTTTTCAGGGTAAAATACGATTTGAGCTTCAAAGGTGTGGAACTTGATACGGGTTTCGAGCTAATCCCCAACCTGTTTGTGTTTGAAATGGACCTGTCGTGTCAAATAAATCGAATCAGCTGGCTGGCTCTTTTTGAACCTCCTCTTAACGGGTCGTTCACTGATTAAATCCCTCTTTATTAATTTACTGAAGGCAAGTGCTGTTAAATCTAAGTTGAATCGAGAGCTCCGGGTCTGTTTGGTTACTTAGCAACGCTGATGGCGTGTCTCCTGCACTTGATAGATTGAACTGGGAGTTATCTCCCTTGTAATGGTATTGATGTAAATTGCAACTTCTACCAAACCCACCACCCATAGTCTCTTATGGGGTCATATCCTATGATTAAACCTGTATAAAATAAAAAGTTGACTAAAACCTAAATTAAAAGGTTACATATTGTAAAATTAAAATATGTCAAGTCAATGTACTTGTTAAGTGGACAGGTAGCATTTTACCCTTTTTTGACATGGATATGTCGTAGCTCTGGAGAGGGGGGTTTCCAATTTTATCGAATTTTTAATATATAAGAATAAGAACAGCTGTTTAGATTAACTAAAAACACCCCTTTTAGACATGTCCATGATCTAACCTATTTCCCACAGGCAAGTAAATACAAATATATTTTAAAATGGCGACCAACCTCTTGTTACTGACTAAGACTGGTAATGTTCCTTAGACAGGACTGCTAGTTAATATCCCGACAGGAACGGAACAGTTTAACGTGGAATCCGAACTATTTTCGCCTCTAAATTACGAACTGGTCTAATTGTTATGAGTATGATCTTTGCTGATGAATGTAGCATTCATTAGTGCTGACGTTAATCCATATCAGAGAATATCACATCCACCAACCTTCGCTTATAACTATCCACAGTTCGTGACCTCCAAGTAGCTGGATTAAAGGACCACCGTCTCAGTCATATTGATATTGGCAAGGTAAAGAAATTCCACTTAACTAGTTAAAAAATTCAATACCCAGAAGTAGGAACGTAAATTCTAAAAAACACAGTTGGATATAAAAGCTGGGATATACTGTATTTCAACCGGAAGTCGAAGACCATTCGTTTGGCTCAAAAAATAAATGTAAGCAAAAACCAAAAAAGTAAAAGTATACATAAAATTTATCTGGCTTTTAAGATATAAGATGATTAAAATTCTAGATTAAATTTAATTGTGTGACCAAATAGTCAATTTATTTCATATTATGAATAATATATTCTTACAAGAAGTAAATTATCTAATTTAAATTATTTAGCTCTCAAAAACGTTTGCAGCTGATCATTTAAACAACTGTTTTAGAGGATTAAACACATCATGAATTTATTATTTTTCATGACATCCGTCTGATTCAATTCTCTTCTGTTTACCAAACGCCTGTTTGTTTATATTATTTAACTTGGTTCAAAGTGTAATCAAATGGTCTCCATTTCAATATTTTTGCTATTTATGTTGTTATATCGTAATACCTTTTACGCTTCAGTACGAATATCAAATTCTAATATTTCAAAGTCTCAAGTTATATATGAGATAGTTCCGTCGATATGACGAATTTTATATTTGTGGCTTTCAAATTGGTGTAAATTTTATGTTTGATGGCATATTTTTGTTCTACTACGGAAGACATTTTTGTCCTATAAAAACGATAAAGAATGCACTAGTGTAAAAAAATAGAATATTAATATGATTTTTTTTATTTTTTAACGTTGAAAATCCAGGATTAGAGAGTTTTCATAGAGAAAAGTGACAGAAAACAGATTTTTCTAAATAAATCTGGTCAACCTGCTAACAAGGCTAGAGTAATCTGCATAGTCTATGAGGTAACTAACACTCGACGTCTCTGAACTGAAATTGAGTTCCCCAGAATTTAGATGAACCTTGTCAAAGAAGTCATCTTTGACAAGGGTTTCAGATGAAAAGTACTTTAAAGTAGAACTGGATGTATAATGTTGCGGTATATAACATCCTCTTGCACGCTACACCTTCGGCATGTCTCCCAAGCGCGCTCCGTGAGCAATAGTTCTCATGAACCAAATGAACTACCATCGTCACTTTTGTAATATCTTATAATATTATTATTGAAATATTATTTTGTAATATTGAACTGATCACATCCATCCATTATATTGTCTATTCTGACATACGGCGCAATGCAGAGTTGAGTCTATTATTGATCGTTTAAAAATATTGAAGCATAATCAAATGTCTAAAAAATGTTTTCGTAACGAATACATGCCATGTAAACTTACCTTGGTTACCTGAGAAGCCACCTGCACCCTATGCTGTGATAGGGAAGGACGGACGGTGCAAGCTCTATTAAGGGCCCGCCCTGCACTCTCAGTCTGCCCTAAAGAAAATAAATTATTACCGACCCTTTCCTAACACAAGTGCACCCTCCAGCGTACAACCCAATTTTTTAACATCCAAGGTGACAAACTCTAAATATAACGCCGAGGAAAGCCTATGCACATGTAGTTTGTTTTAAATATGATAATAGTTGTGTTAATAATACAGTAATATAATAACATTTAAATTTTTATACAGGGTGTCTCACCTAAAGTGAACCAATAGCTAACTTTTATACCATGCATATGACAGCTAACTTCTTGTGGGGAATTCCCCTTTATTTTCTTAGAGGATTTAAAAATTAATTTCCTATCCAAAAAATATGGCCGCCATTCATTAAAATGAACCAATAGCTAACTTTTAGCTAACGTTGTCGGCCATATTGGAAAATGGCGGCCAAATTTTTCGGATTTGAAATCAATTTTTAAATCCTCCAACAAAATAAAGGAGCATAAAACATAACTGTCGTCATGTGTCTAGTTAAAAAGTTAGCTATTGGTTCACTTTAGGTGAGACACCCTGTATAATAATAGTATTTATTATCAACTCGTCCTAGTTCTCATTGCAATTTCTATTCACACTCTCATTATTACTCAAGACATACTCATTCATGACACCCACCCTGATGGTTAATGTTTCTGCGAGAAGAGTCTAATGGATGTTATATAAAATTTTTGTCTAACGAAGACCGGTCTTTTCAAATAGATGAATTTGGTAAATACCTTTAAAACTCCTAGGGCTATTTACAAATGTGACAGTCATAGATAAAAATATTTCGAAAAGTCATAGTGGGTAGAATTCTGGCACCTCCCAAAAGACCCGAGTTCAATTTCCGGTTATGGCACTTATGAAATTTAATTTCTCGGACTAACACCGTTCTTCGAAAGGCACGTCAAGCCTTGGGATACTAGATCGACCTGAGAACTTTAACACTAGACCTTAGCCAGATGGTTACTCGAAAAACAAAACAAACAATAATCAAATGTATTAATTAAGAGAACTTGATCCAGTATCGAACTATAACAGTTTTGCTCAGTATATAGATTTTGCTCGTTAACTTTAAACTAGTTTTTTTTAATTTAATCAATAATTTATTAGATTTTTTGCATAAAATATATGGTTAAAATTAGTGTAAACAGTGTCAATTCAGCGACACGTTAGTAGCGTCGTTTATAACGGATGAATTTCAGCGAAGCGAATTCAATTTGGTCCCTCCTCCAAACGACGTCAGGCCACGACAATCAAATAACCGTTGGAAATCCCTCGATCATTCCCCGCTGGACATGTCAGTACGCTCGTTGTTGTGGCGACCACGGCAACACATTGGCTCTCAAGACTGAAAGATCATACAAAGTTTTTGATGTTTTTTTTGTATATTTTAACGCAATAGTTTAAGTTTTAACATTATTATCTAGGTAAACCTACTTAAAAATAAGGCAGGCTAAATTTTAAAAATTATAATTTTAACAGCTCTATAAATTGATAAATTTTTAAGGTGCATTAATTAAATTCAAAACTATCATGGCCTAGTAAAACTGTTTTGTATAAAAACAACTTGGTTGAATCTACGGTATACAATTCTGGGGTACTTTAAGTAGGCCTGCCTCAAATATAGAAATTTTAGAAAGGCTTTAATAAATAACTCTCAGAAAAATGTTCTAACCTCTTTCTTTGGGAAATAAATTAGATCATGGATATGTCTAAAGAGAATGCATGCAGTTCCTCTAAACAGCTGGCCTTATAACCATGTGACGTCACTTCTGTTTTGGTCTGACGGATTGCTATATCTCGCCCAGAGCTAAGACACATCCATGTAAAAATGGTTGGGGCTCCTTAGTACATTACAAATCAGTTTATTAGAGATGACCCGATATTCCTTCAGTTGAAGAGCAAATTACAAATTTCAGTAAGCGCAAGGTTCGTTATGGAAAACTTCTTGCTCTTCTTGAATTTCTTGCTCTTGACAAACTCGCCAAGTAGTATTTCGTGAAACAGATTTGGGGTTTCCAACCAAATTATAGACTAACATACTGTAGGATATACGAATACAATTAATCGCAATTAACATACAATTTTAAAATTTCTGAACTGCTTAATTTTTCTAACCTACTAAAATACAGTTATTTTTTTGCAATTCTACTTCAACAATTCTAGTTCAACAAATATATCACATCATATCAATACTATGAGATATTTAATGGTTAAGCTTCGTAGGAAGATCTTTTTTTGATAACATTTGTATAACATCGCATCAGTACAAAATGCAATAAGCTTCACTATAACTTCTCAAAGATCAACTGAGGATTAAGTAGTAGGGAATCTAAATAATAATAAAAATAAAAACCGCAATCAGTTGAAAATATAGAAGAGTTAAATTCCATGCTTGTGAAGTTAAGTATACCAGAGTAATGCTTTTGATTTTTATTTGAAATATTTTAAAAATTTGTTAATAGATATAAATTTGAAAGTGATATACATTGGAAATACGTGAACTTGTTCAATACATTTCACAGTAGTTATTGAAAACTACTTCCAAACGGAAACGTAGTAAAGTAATTGTTGGGGAGTGATGACAAAGTGAGAATGTTAGTTACACGTGTTACATGTGAAATATCAATCCCTGCCCAACAACCAGCCGCACAGTGCTGGTGCAAATTACAGTTATCTCAAACGACATTACTCTATGTAACATCTGCAGAAGAATCTTTCCTCACTGAAGTTTGGAGTATACTAACTTTTAGTGTTGAGTAACTTATTGTTACGAATCTCCGCTTATAATTTAAATTCAAACACAAACTTTTATGGAGTTTCATAACGAAACCTTAACACTTTAAATATTTTAAATAAAATACTGAGGCCACATTAATAAACTATCTATATACCTGCTCGTGTTTTACCTTTTGTACGTATGAACTTGTGATATTTAAAAACTAAATATATGCAATTCACCTCTCTAAAATAAGAGCAAACGTATGCCCACGCATTCTCATGAATTTGAATATAATTTGTTCGTATTTTGTTAGAATTTCTCCGTGTGAATTGGTATCTTAAAACAAATTCCAAATCCGTATTAAAGATTAAAATAATTGTTTTAGTTACAAACCTTTATTTTTAATAATTTTATTAAAGGTAAAAGGTATAACCTGGATGGAGACGGAATAAATAATAAATAAATAACCACAGGTTCGATTACAAGATAAAAAATGTTTGTATTTACTTCCCTGTGGGAAATAGGTTAGATCATGGATATGCCTTAAGGGATTTTAATCAGTTCATCTAAACAGCTGTTCTTATTCTTTTGT
This sequence comes from Nephotettix cincticeps, assembly GCA_023375725.1. NCBI lineage: Eukaryota > Metazoa > Arthropoda > Insecta > Hemiptera > Cicadellidae > Nephotettix > Nephotettix cincticeps. Next base: position 37,046,570 of record CM041788.1, read on the forward strand.
ATTAAAAATTCAACACAATTGGTAGTTTCTATGGAAACCTGTTACATGTTTTCCATCTTAAAAATCGCCAACACCCCCCAGAGCTAAGACATATCCATGTCAATATATTCTCTTTACTTTCCTTTGGGCAATAGCTTAGATCAAAGATATGTCTAAAGGGAATGTTTTCAGTTCATTTAAATAGCTGGTCTTACTCTCATAATATCAAAAATTCAATACAATAGCTCTGGTAATTTCTATGGAAACGTGATCTAAACACTTCCGCTACACGTTTTGTGTAACACAAATCTACTAATTAACCCGCCCCCCAGAGCTTAGACATATCCATGTCAAAACCTAAACAATAAAATGACAGAGAATTTATTTCATGTAGATTTTATACTGTTAATTTTGAATTTATGACTACGTTAATCCGCAAAGGCCATCCTCATAGTTAGATCAATTCGTAATTCAGAGGCCGTGTTTCGGATTCCACGTTAAACTGTAGGTCCCTTAGTTGCCATCGGCTGTTGGGCTATTAATTAATAACAGTCCTGTCTAAGAAACATGTCAGCCTTAGTCATTAGCAAGACTATAAGATCGCGCCACAATCATTTTACACCAAATCCTCGTTGATATTTATAATACCTTCACTAGTATGGTTGCTACTTTAACAATCCATCAATTAATAACTCAATTTTCTATAGAAAATATAGAACAAATAAAACTGGTGGGTTAGTTCAATGTCGTTCATAAACCTATTTTATAATATGAGTGTAACAGAATCAATACTGAGCAAAATTTGGACGTAATTGTGTATTAGTTCGGTCCTGGTTCCAGTTGTCATTGTTTATTATTGATCTCGGTAGTAAATTATTCAACTAGAATTTTTTAGTGACAAGGTTACTACTACATAAACTCATTATCATTCTCATATTTCACCAATATATTTTTCAAATTTCCACAATGCTGTTTGATGGGTGTCTAATACATTTAATACAAGTAAAAGGTAAAAACTATAATTGAATATTTTGTTTAATTAATTGAAGTTAAGATGTCGTTCTTGAAACTAATGATAATCCTGTTCCAGTGCAAATAAAAGTTTTGAAAGCTCGAGACGAGATGATTGATTATTCACCAATTCATTAGGCTGTGTAACCATCGAGTTAGTCGGGTCAATGCAAGCTGATGAACCTTCGACAGCGTCTCGCCAGCCAACACTATGACATTTACCTTATTCTCTAATCAGTTTTAAAATAAGGCGTTATTGCCATGTAGATGGCAATAATCTCAATAAAACCGTATAACGATATAAATAAATAAAATTACAGATTTCATACTTAAAGTTTACATACTTTAAAATAGTAGTCTATATTTTCGATATTTGATCGTTTCATATACAGAGTGTCAATGAAAAACGTTTCAAGATTCCTGTGAGTGATTAAGTACATTAAAAGGAAGAAAAATGTTCTAATGGAGGCATGGCCTAAAACTCTTATTTTCTCGCCATTTTGTATTTAAAAAAATATTTTTATTTTAAACATTTTCTAACGGATTATTTTCAAATTTGGTGTGTCTTATACTAGTAGACTACTATTATTTAAAAAATCCAAAACGGTGGCCATTGTATTTTTTACCGTTTTCAAAGTATTTTAGATTTAAAATTTTAAATGACCGCCATTTTGAATTTTGAGCTTGGATCATGCCAGTTATTTTTTTAATGATAGTAGTCTACTAGTGTAAAACACATACCACATTTGAAAATAATCCGTTGAAAAATGTTTGATATAAAAAATATTTTGTGAAAAATACAAAATGGCGGATATCTGAGAAAATAAGCGTTTTAGGCCATACCTCCATTGGAACTTTTTCTTCCTTTTAATGTACCTTATTACTCACCGAGGTTCTGAAACGTTTTTCATGGATACCCTGTATAAGAAACACAGAATAGGTATTTTTGTAGTATTTTTATTTTAAATGATTATTTTTGTTCGATATTATAGAAATATCTGATGAAGTAAGTATGAGGCAGTTTGGTTAATTGTTGATCTGGTGTATTATAAAAGGCTGAAGTAAAGTATGAGGAATGGACTAAATCTAGAGAGATTTAAGGTAAAGCTTAGTTTGATAATATAAACATTCGTTGGTAAGGAAAATCATAAAGTCTTAACCTAAAAAAATAACAGAGAGTCTGATCGCCACGAGCTCGACTGCAAGGGATCTCAGGCAATCAAAACAATCCTGGATTTGTTCTTGCTTCACAGAAAACAATTCACTTCTGACAAAAGGGATTTGAGAAAACACATTATACTTCTTTTGTTTCCAAGACTTGAAGTGGTTCAGCTCATCTGTCAGCATTATAACAGCATTATACTTAATAAAAAAACGAACCGTGTTTCGTTTCAAATGTTTACACCGAACCTTGTATAGTATCGGTCTTTTAGTCATAACATTCTGAAAAATATAATTGAAACTTTATTTTGTATTTAAGTCAATTTATTTAATTTCCTCCAATTATATCATTTCGTAGGGGCCTGTTTCTAAATCTTGAAAGGCCACCTCAAAACCTTTCTGTGATTTTTGGCTTTTCTGATTCCTTTGTTTTCACATAAAACTTATTAAAAATAATGTTTTAAGAAAAATAGCCTCAAGATGTTTTTGTGATCTGTATAATTGCATTCTGACGTCTACCTGGCCTTGCAAACGATTCTGATTCTAAAACGTTTTCTCTTGGTTTTGATTATTATCATTCGCACGTAGATCTCTTTAGATAAAACATTTTACCCCATTAGTCATAGAATTATGAAACAACTATTTACGTTTGTGGCTTTTTACATAATAATATGGGATACATAAACGGTTTTATAGGTGTAACATAGTTTTTGAAATCTGATTTTAAAAATATCTTCACATTTAGGCTGCACCATTAAATGAAAATGTTATCTACTGAAAATGATATGATATAACTATTACCGGTATTATACCTAAATAAAGTTTTAAGTTGATAAAACATGTATATTTTAGCAAGAAACCCACAGAAATATATTCAGTCTGATACCATTTTAACTCTCTAAATAAATTAGGTTCACGATATGCAGTTGTAAGGGTGGTAATTTGAAGTGATGTATATCGTTATAAATTATTCATAGTTGTTGACCTTAATGATAGTACTCTTATTCTGAAATGAGTTTTGTTATGTTAGTAAGATAAATCAAATGAAATTTCCAGTATAACAAAATAATTTCGAGCAAAGTATTGTTTTAGAAGCTATATTATGTCTGACCTACATTTTTTGAATGACTTAAATTTTGATTAAAAACGCTATATAGCTTGAAGCTTTTTGTTTTGTAATATTTTGATTTTAATTAATTTAAGTATTGGTTATCAAGTTTAATATTACATTAAAATAACTGTTTACTCTTTTGTTTTTAAAATAAATTGACATCTTGTTTAATCCTCTCATTCGTCAGGTTTTATTTAAATCCAGGAAAAAATCTCAATCAGTTCTTAAAACAAATATTTCGCCGACTCCTTGATTTAGTCCACAACAATATTATAATTTTTAAGAAATATAGGATTTTATGTAAAAAATCACAGAACTTCTTATTTAATTTAATTTTTTATTTGTAGGCCTATATGAGATAAACATGATCATTTACAAATTTTTGAAATCATTCTTTTCTAAAAAAATGTTAACAATTTAACATTTGATTAGATTATGTGGTAGAAATTAATGCCATTTTTTCAAAATAAATAAATTTATCTAATGTTTTATATGGCTAAATTTATATATACATTTTCCTTTTTAAAGTTAAATTTATACAATTATAATCAATCCTAGGATACATCCAAAATGAAATGGAGCTAATTAATTTAGGACTTCGTCTGATGAGCGAGTGTTCGTGTTCTTGAATATTAAATATAAGTCTTGTATTCTTGGCGACGCCTTAAATACGTCTAAAATACAAATTAATGAAAGAAAATGATATCCTGAACCTGGTGAGTATTCCACTGTATTTTAAACAACCTCATATTACAACTCAAGAATAAGGTGGAATTTCATTTAGATCAAAATTCAATTCAAATTATGCTTTACAAAGTAAACGAGTGGAATGAGATTCATTTTTTAAATTAAAAATAAATGGTATCAGTTTTCTGACACATACTTTCTGTCTTAATCAAATTTAAAAATTACAACTTTTAATAAAACTTTTATGCTCTCTAAGGTTTATCTAGATATAATTTAAAAGAACTTATTCAAAAACTATCATCCAATTCCTTAATCTAACAACAAGAAAAAATAAGTTATATTAATTGATGGACTTTTTGTCGGTGTTCCCATCCTAAGATAACAACAATCGTTATTGGTTGGGTTTGGTTGGACAATGTACCACTTACACTACTTACACTATATACCACGTTTCATTAAAAATAGCTGAGAAATAAGGAAGAAATGGATTTTTTATTATTCTCCATAAGAATAACATCGACCGTTCTCAGACAACGTAATGCGTTTATCATGGACATTAAATTTATCTTTTCTCTGGAACCGTTAGACTAATGATTCAAAACTATAATTTATTTAGTTTTTAAGCATGCTGGTTTTAATGGTAATAGTCTAATAAATCACATAACAATTTTTTTACCAGAAAATTAAAAAACTACATTGGAAGCCCATAGTTTTTGTACCATTTGTTTTACAGACATACGGGTGGTGTCATATTATTTAAATACCTGTAAGTTAGAAACCATGGAATTTTAATGAAAATCGTTAGAGTGGATTTTTTGGGAGAAATTTGTATTTTTCACATTTTTAGGAGTATCTTTAAAATAAAACTACCCTTAAAATAAATAAAAATTGTCGGGAGATACTGACAAAATGCACTTTTGTACCAAATTTAATCCAAATAGGACGACCAGTGCGATGTCGGTGTTTGTACTCAGACAGACTGACAGACAGACGTCAATCCGAAAACCATTTTTCGGATTCAGGTAGCCTCAAAAGGGATATATTCCCTCTCAATCAAAAATTTGAAAGTTTTGACGAAACAATATTTCTCCGTGCTATAAAGGGTGAAAGGAACGTAAAAATGTTTGTATTTACTTCCCTGTGGGAATAGTTTAGACCACGGATATGTCTAAAAGGAATGTTTCAGTTCATCTAACCAGCTGTTCTTATGTTTCAAATTTTCATCTTACAAATTACTAAAACCTCCCCCCAGAGTAATAAATGAAACGTTAACGGGAATATTTAAAATGCAAACGTTGTCAAAATTGATTTTCCGTTAGTAGTGGAGCACTTAATTAAAAGTTAATAATCCGATTTTAAAGTTTAATTCAACGATGGAGAGAGAGAAAAAATATTGTCAATGAAATTTGAGAGTAAATGTTTTCAACAAACGTTTGCGAATGTTGCAAACGTTGGAAACATGCTTGTTTTACGTCCATGACAGACAGGAAATAACTATCATTAAATTTGCTGTGCACAAAGAGAATCCAATGAGCACACGTTTGTAGGTTTGTACCTACTGGCCAAATATTCAAAAATGGAGCTAAACATACATTAAAAATAAAATATTTACTTATTTTTGCTACATATTGCTATATTATATTTTTTTAAATATTGTTATTTTTGCATCACTGTACTGTTCTATATTTTCTTTCAACCAATAACGAAACACAAACCAAGTTAATATGTTCTGAACAAGTCCTGGTTATCCTTTGTAATATATAACAATTAAACTAAAAAAATTACAGTACTAAATCGTTCGTAGTCAAAATATATTATTATTATGGTGGTGTGAGAGTAGCCTAAATTTCGTAACTAGGGTCCAAATTGCGTTTTGCATCGTTTTAAGGCTTTGTAACCGACAAGATGTTTTCGGATGATTATTTTACTGTGGGATTCAAAGGTATTTTAAATATTTCAGGTAAAGTATAAAATGAGAAATGGAAAATACTACACTATTTTTATCTTTGACATTCATAGTTTTGATATGGTTGGTTTTCTTTGACTCCCAAAAATTTCATTGATTGATCCTGTTTAAAATCATAATCATGGGAGGAATATACATGATTTGACTTAAATCACTTACCACTAAGGTATTATCAATAACTTGTGAACTATCTGTTAGAGGAGACGTCAGCTTTGACAGTGGCAGCTATGAGGCGATGAGGCGAAAATGGAGTGATGTTTTACCGATATTTGAAACTTGACATGACAGCTATTGTTCAAACAGGTTGTCAACGACATGAGACACGAGTGTTCACATTCAGCTACCGGCTGTATCATCTGTATACATAAAATTATGGCGTTTTCTGTTAAGTTTGATATTTTTGGTTATTTTACATTTTATACCCAAGAAATCTAAAAATGATTTACACTTTCTCAATTTCCGTCTCTATAAGGATGGTGAACTAGAAAAACGTAGGCTGAATAAATTGATAATCTATTGTGGACAGAAAATGTTTTCCACTACAACCACGAAACTTTTTTACCGCAAGTGTTATTGATATAAATAAGTTTTGTCTGTACACTGCTAAGAATTATCTAATGTTGGTATTTTTACGTTTTATGACTTATCTTAATGTCCGTCTGCCTCTCTGTTAGTCTAAAAACGCTATAAAACCATAACGTTAAAACCGTAATGCTAAAAAACCATGTATTCGTATTTTTTGTGAAAATGAAAGCACCCACTGTGATAGAATATTCTTTATTAATGTAAGCTGTTTGAAGAAGGTTTTAGCGAATTTCCCATAGGGAAGAAGCTATTGCCATAGGTCTCATGGCGAGACTTAAGCCCGGAACTATGTTATTTTTTCTTCTTTAGGTGCCCAGAGACCAAAAACAATAGTCGTTAAATTTTTTTTCGTTTTGACGCTGAATGATTTAGATTTGTTGTGGTTGATAATAGAGGTTAATTCATTGGTACAAAAAGTTTTATTAAATTCAAATTAAACAAAATATTAAGATACCGTAACAAATATTTAATTGGCAAGCCTCATGTCTCAACATGAACTTTTGTCCTTTATACACGTTTTTTTAGTTTTCTTTTGTGATACTTTCCTTTTTAGTAAAAGTTTGTAACTAATAGAAACTAAATATGTTTTAGTCTTATTTAAACTCACTTGCATATAGGCTACTGTATTCTTTTACACCAATCTCTTATTTACATTGTCTACTATACATATTACGATTTTAATGGAAAATGATTTATTTTAGTTCAATTTTTTCAATATTTCATCATATTTATACCCTTTGAGTAGGTTTTCCGATTTTTATCACAAGCCTTTTGCAATGTCTAATAACTGTACTGGTTAGCTAATTTGAATACATGTTACATCGGTTCTCATCAGTGAAGTGCTCATTACCATAATTACCCCCTCTTCACCATGTCCGTCACCATAATAGTGACCATTGCATATCCAATGATACTGATAAAAAATTCAAATGTCTGACAACATTTGAATTTTCATGAGACGAGTTGTAGAGCGAGTGCAGTATTAGTCAACTGGCCTGGTCTGACTACTGGACCGAGTAAAGGGGCGGTGAGTCAGCCTCAAGTGGTAATCGAAGGGGACAACCGACAGCTACCCCGATAGGTTCCAACTCGCATAACCCTTTCTACAAGTGTATTGTTCTGGGATATATATTCGTCAATATACGTCACAAAAATGAATGTGTGGAGTCGGCTCCTCATTCGGTAGCGTGACAATAGCAAAATTAAATAGTGTGGCGGTAGTGATGTTGTGTGGATAGGTGAAAGTAGTTGTGTCGGTAACGGATGTTGATAACATGCTGGTAGGATGTTGGCAGAATTGTCATGCTGTCATGTTGGTAGCGTGACAATAGCAATATTAGTAGTGTGGCGGTAGTGATGTTGTGTGGATAGGTGAAAGTAGATGTGTCGGTAACGGATGTTGATAACATGCTGGTAGGATGTTGGCAGAATTGTCATGCTGTCATGTTGGTAGCGTGACAATAGCAATATTAGTAGTGTGGCGGTAGTGATGTTGTGTGGATAGGTGAAAGTAGTTGTGTCGGTAACGGATGTTGATAACATGCTGTAGGATGTTGGCAGAATTGTCATGCTGTCATGTTGGCAGCGTGACAAAAGCTTTTTTTGTCGGCAAGGTGGCGGTGGTGGTAGTAGCATGGCGGTAGTGATGTTAGTAGTGTGTCGGTAAATGAAATTAGCTACGTCGGTAACGTGAATGTAGCATTTTGTTAGCATGACGGTAAGATGTCGGTAACGTGACGAGAGCGAAATTTGTAGTGTGGCAGTAGTGATATTGGTAGCATGTCGGTAAGTTAAAGAGGCTATGTCGGTAACGTTGTCAACGTTGATAACATTGTAAGAGCGTTGTCGTTAGGTTAATACCGACGATGCCACAAGTCTTTTTATCAGAACATGGCAGGTATGTGGGTTTAATAAAAAATACAAAATTTAACATTTCTTTTTCTTTATTTAAATCCATACTTCTCAAATACTAAAAAATAATAGCCAACAAATCTATAGAAAACCATTTCTGCAGGTTGAGAATTCTGTGTGTGTCGATCATTTCAGGCGTGTATACAATATGTGTACTGCAATATGAAAGCAGCATCTATTTTATTATTTCTTTATTCTGAGACTAAGCAGGTGAAAGGAACGTCTACAGTAGTCCTCCAACGATATAAAGAAAGTTTTGATTCTCATTATAGTTAGCTTATTAAAGTCACTGAAAGTACGTGATAATGTAGCTGATGTAAACCCGAATATGAGGTTCCAGTTGAAATTCATTGAAAAAATTACTTAATCGTAGAACCGAAATGGTTGACAAGGAGGATTTCAGAAAACGATTTTAAGGGGATACTCTACTTTTATTATAACACGTTAATTGTATTAAACTCCTGATATATTTATTTTGAAAGATGCGGTTTCTCGCTTAGGTAGAACAATATTCTGAGCTATTATCTTTGTTCTGCTGCGTTGCTCGAGACGACAGCCTCATGAAGCGGAACGTATATCAATGTCCTCCGAAACGCGCTGCCATCCCGGGACGGTATTCTTGTTTTTGTTTCAGTTTATTTATCGTTGAAGGAACTAAAATATACTGAGGGCAATATATGGCAAGAGCCTAAAAAATATCTAAACGTTGAATCATTGTTATAATTTTAAAATCCTATCGTCGCAGCAAATCTACATACTCGGCGAATTTAAATGTTTTCAACAAAATATATTTGGTATCCAATTAAAAAATTATCTATTAACCTTTTATGTGCGAAGTAGCATAATAAGAATCCAGGGTTTCTCCATAAAGCATTACTGCACAGGGAATTGGTATGCATATAAAACAAAATAAAAATAAAACATTATATGATACATTTTTCATCAAAATATAATGACAAAACGTAAAAACACCTAAACTAATAAACTGTGGTACCTTTCCTATCCTGATATTTGTTAAAATGGGAATTATTAGTCATAATAACAATAATATTAACTTAAAAATTGATATTAAGAGGTTTCTACAGATAAATGTTGGTAACTACTATTTATGAATACACTTGAATATTGAAAAATGAATAAATTTTGATTTATTATTACTAAAATCCGGGGTCAGACAATTCCCCATCAAAACATTTAAAGTTCCGAAAGGCGTAGGTATACACAAAAATACAAATACGGATTTTTTTACTTCTCTTTTACATTAAATACAGGTAGGCATACTCAGCACAAAATTTGGTCATATTCTGTTTTATACAGTTAGCCTGTAATAAATAATTTACTCAACTATCACTCATGAATAGCTAAATAATATAGTTCTTAGTTGAGTGTTATAGTTATTTTGTTTCTATTTTAAAATGTTTTATTCTGATTGATAAAGAAATATATAAGTTGCTCTTGACTTATGACCACCCACGTTGGAGATTCTTACTTCCATGGTCTATAATGGAAAAACGAAAAAATTTCAAAACCAAATTTTAAGAATTGCTATTAATGTTCCATGTTTGAACCTGTTATTTTTACGAAGAGGTATATATATTGTAGCAATTGATGCACTCATTGTGAAACAGAGTATAACATTTTAAAACTTTTGAACTTCTAAATTAAGTTTATTTACCCTTCACCGTGGCATATAGCTTTACTTACCATATATTCAAAGGTCTTGAAGCTGGATACCATTACAACATTCATCCTAAACATTCAGTATGTATTTATATTTAACATTTTTTCAAATGACAGTAACCAGAAGACTTCAATCACGTCTTCCCCTAGACGTTCTAAAATTATTATGACTCTTTCTCCCTTATTTTATTTTAAATTTTATACAGTTTGATTAAAGTTTAGTTTTTATACTTTCTATATAAGCCATTTAAATACCGATAAAATATTCTATATGAAAAAGTTCAAAACACTATACATTATAAAAAAATAAAAAAATACAAATAAAAAACTTGCAATAAATCTTTTAGATCTTTTGGAGCGAGTTTAAAATTTAACAATTAATGAGTTTTAGTTAGAAATATTGAGTTTTTTAAAATTCCCAAATTTTGGATTTTAAAGTACGTTAACATATTACCAATAAAATAATTTTATAAATTTATTGTTAAGGTTTTAAGGTCTAGTCCATGATAACACAGACCATTTGAAAATTATTCTCAAAGTGTCATTAAATAAACTAAAAGTTAAATAAACAGTTTTAAAGCCTTCAATATTGAGACAAATAAATTTGCTCTCTCAGATCCTCGTGCTTCGACTGAGTTAATAACGCTTTCCATCCATCCATCCACACCAGGTGTTGCAACTAACGTTCAGTAATGACTGAGTATTACGCTCTTAATTTTACACAAACTTTTTACACGAGGGACATCAAACAAATTAATGAAACAATATATTCAAAAGAAAACTAAAAACATACATTATCAGTAAAGCATTTTATTCGTTTGATGAGTATCTAATCGCTTGAAAATGGTAGAAACTAAACCTTTATTTTATGTTAACTTTTAAGTGTGACGCCATTCTGTTCATGTACATTTGCCATCCTCAATAAAGACTTTCTGATTCTGATTCCGATTACTCTGCAATTACTGCAATAATTGCAGTAATTACTGCATTTATTGCGTACATAAAATGTTTTTGGTCATGAACACTGTACAAATTTAAATTAGTTTTCTTTATTTTACTCGAATCATTTCGTTTCCATACAGAATATCCTAAATGTAAAGAGCCAAACTCTGTTAAATGGTTTTATGGGTAAAAAACGAAAATCAAGAATTACATTTTTTTCGAAAAAACGCTTCGTTTACCAGATATCCGCCATCTTGTATCTTAACAAAATAATTCATATCTGAAGAACCATTAGACCGATTGGGTTCATATTTGGTATGGTTCTTACTTTGGTCAACATCTATTTAATAAAAAATAACCAGCTTAGTTTGATAATAAATTTTAAAGTGGTGGCCATTTTAAAATTTTAAATGAAATTTACTAGAAGTCTGCAACTTTCATAAAAAATGACAAGAATGTTTTATTCTAGCCCTTTTGTGCACACGCGTGTGTGTGTGTGTGTAGTAGCCTAGAGACAAGACTATTGGTCAGATTTTCATGAAATTCGGTATCCAGTTAACGGTCCTCGGTATATCGGAACTCTTTTTTATTTTGTTCAATTTTTACTTTTAAGGGTATTATACCCATAACCCTCCCAAAATACGTAAAATAAAAATTTCTCAAAAACAGCTTAACGATTTTGATGAAAATGATATGGTTAGTAGTCCTTTATGTGACAAACAAAATTACACCTCCCTCATTTCTAAAAACTTCGGGGTTAAAAATTAAAAAAATTTAAAAGTTAAATTTTTCTGCGAAAACAATAAAGGTAAAGTATAATTTGACTACCACCATTCAAACCAGATCAAAATCTAAACAAATTATTATATTGAATCATTAGTCTATGACTAACGGTTCCAGAGAAAAGTCAAATTTAATGGTAAACTTAGTATTTAATGGTAAACCGTGGTAAACTCAGAACATGTCTGAGAGCGCCCAATGTTGTTCTTAAGGAGAATATTAAAAGATAAATTTCTTCCTTATTTCCCAGCTATTTTAATGAAACGTGGTATGTAGTGTAGGGTAGCATTATTGAACCCCCAACCAATACCAATTGGTATTACCTTTGGGGTGGGAATACCGACAAATTCTATTCTAGCTTGTAGTTTAAGGGAGAAAGTAAGTTTCAGTCCACTGATACTGTTTATTGGTGAATAAATGCAATAGAACGCATCAATTTCATTCAAAACTGAACTTCTGAGAGATAATTTATTCATTTAATAGAGCATGGGTCAGTTTAAAGTACATCTAAACCTTCACTAAAAGGTATAGGATAATGAGAAAACGTTTCATCAAAATTGGTGCTCTCGTTATCAAGGAAAGACGAGCACAGACGTCTGCTTTAGCGTCATATACAGACCGACAGACATAAGTTGAGATAAGACACATATCGGCTTTCCTGGAATATAAACATAAAATAACAAAAAGTTCATAATTTCAATTAATGTATAGAGAAAACTGGAACTCTAATTATATTTAGATAAGACTAATTAAAATATTGTAATGGATTTTAGTTCCAAGAATAATCTCATCTGTTTGAAGCTGCAATCTTAATTAGTGTAGCACTGCTCTCAAAATATGTTAGTTAATTAAAAAATAAAATCACGTCCAGATAGATTTAATAGCGACGAATTTTCATTTTGATACAACTTTAATGTACATGCAGCGTGGATCTTGCACGTTATACAGTATCACTTTATGATAAGCCATTGATGATACAATGTTGAAACAAAATATTATTCCTCTAAATTAACCTGAAGAAATTGCATAAAACTTATTTTCACGTTTTTTATATATTCAAAACTGAGAAACTGAGAGTGACTAGATTAAATTTCTGTACTCAGATACGAAAATATGTAATACTATATAACAATATTTAATTATATTTTATACAGCAATAATATTAAAATGAGAGTTATTTATGTTGGTTTCAATATAGTATTTTAAATTTTTTTAAAGACTTATGTTTTAAATTTTATGCGAATCAAAGCAACTTAAATATGCAAATGTTTTAATTTCTTACTTATTTTAGAGTTAGAATCTTCAACTAAGTATTATTTCCCCACATAAAACGCGTATTAAATATTGAAATAGGAGTTAAATGTGTGCTGTGAGAATATTGATATGATTTAAAGCGTACATTAGAGACATATTAACAAATAGTTAGTTAAACACAACATATATTTTAAACAACCAAAAATTTACATATTCACAACAAAGAGCGTACTTGGCAAAATTAAAATCACACATCATAGCACCAGTTGGCATGATTATTGAAACTAATATATCTACGTGCCAAATAGCCATAAAATCAACAATGTTTACTATTTCTTCCACTTAACATTTTTAAGAGCCATTAAGACTCCCATTTTAAAATTTAGAGCTTCATTTTAATTTTGAGGTTATAAAATTTACAAGTTAAAGGTTATCTCGGTAATAGATAAGTATAAAGCACCGTATAATTGCTTACTGAATAAAAAAAAACAACTCTGACTCAGAATAACATTAAAACTCAAATCAAGTCTCCACAACGCTGTCTAAGCATTTAAAATATCAACACAATAGACTGCACTATAACAATAACCGAAGACATTAAAGAGGCCAATTCATTAACAGCTGATATAGCTGTAGATATCAGCTGATTGAGTGATTGTGATATCAGTGATGGCGGAGACAGCAGCAACGCTTGTATTGTTGGTCGGTGTCTTCAGCAGCTGCTGGGCTGAGGAAGCTGAGATTCACACACCTGCCCTGGAAGTCACTCTAGCCAATGGCACTGGTTTTAACATTTTTATTCCAGGTTAGAATTTTAAACTTTATACTAAATAAAGTAAATACAAATTAAGAAAAATAGGTTTGATGTATGCTGTTGAGCTTCAATTATTTCGATATGCTTTGTTCTTTTAGTTTGGGTTTCGTCATCTTAAAATATCTAGGTTATGTTTTCAAGTTTTAGAGTTTGGCTAGGATGAAGTTTAGGTGAGTTGTTCTTTAAACCACTAGTCGTACCGTAGACATGCTAAGAAACAGAATATAACAGTTTTCTGACAATATTGACACTAAAAGTAAAGATACAGTACATCCTTACATTACAAAGGATACACTATTCCTATAGTTTTTTCCAGAGGACTTCATAAACTAAGATTAAAACCATTGTAAATTGTACGTAAACACATTTCAGAAATTAAATTACAAACGGATAAACCCAAAGGAAATGGTTCCTCATCGTAATGTTAATCTTTTAAAATTTGGGATTTGTTTATCTACCTCTGTAAAGGGGATTTCCCTGTAAATTACTGGATATTTTTAAGTTTCAGAGGGGTTTTTTTGGGTGGTGGGAATTTATTACAAAGTTTATACTCTAAAACTTTATCATTTAAAGGTAAATGTTAAAAATCTTCAAATACTCGAACAGTTAACCGAGATTCCCTCTGGAAACCAAATATAACTCGTCTCGGAGTCTAATTGATGAAGGCCTAATAAAGCTGTCTATAGTTTTCGTTTTAAAGATTCGTGCTAGGGGTAGTTTATGTATATAGGCTTCATATCGGCGATTAGACTGAAATGGTTTTAAGTAAATAGGATTATTTTTTCTACAGTACAGTTTGAATCTTTTTTACTGTAATTTGTAAATAATGTTATATCTTTACCTCAGATGCAGGAAAGGAGATGTTGGACTTCAAGTACTACGTGTCCATCAACACCGACTTGAAGGATATCAAGGAGCTTTACTGCAAGGGTCGTGTTGAGTGTATATCGCCCCAGTCCAAGTTCCGGCTCCACAAGGCCCGCGAGCTGAAGGAGGGAGATGCTCTGCACTTCTACCTGGTTGGCTACAGGAAACCCGACAACTTCCAGATGGAGCGGGTTTATGAGGTATTGTGGCGTGATTGTCTAGCATCTTGGCTGTGTGAACTGTACAATCATAAAAACATTCATGAAATTGTATGTACATTTTTACAATCATACATCCGTTATAAAGTACTATAAAGTACTCTAACGGAGGTAATAGAAACCAATCAATACCCGAAGGGCTGGGTCAACAGTCCGGGTAAACATGCAAATAGGACAAGACTAGATAAAAAGGTTACACAATTGTTGCCACCTCGATCGATGCTTGCACGATGCTTGCTAAGTGCAACATTTATACTACCTGTTTGTTCAATGTTCCAGTTTCAAACATCTGTTTATTCGGCTTCACCTCATACTTGAAATTCTTTAGAACATCGGTAATATTAGCTTTCCAGACTATTGATGAAACATACTATTACAGAACTAGGACGGAAAGGTTTGTCGGTAAATATTAATTTTTGTAGAATTAGCTTGTTTTGGAGCGTTTTATTGGAATCTTACGTAGCCAATTTCAGTAAGTATATTACATGAGTAACTTGTTTAAGGCGAAGGATCTAATAAAATAGGTCAGAGAGCAATACTGTTAATTCAGAAACAATTTAAACTTATTATGTTAATATTTTTAATGTAATTAAGACAAAACTTAAACAAACTATAACGAGTGAATTATTCGTACTAACTGGGACCGTGGGTGGTTCGAATGATCGAATTGTTGTGATTATTATAATCAAAAGAATTTCATTACGAAAATCCCCAATCAATTTTTCCGCAAAATTATCTGTTGGAGTATAATTAAGTTATTCTGTACCTATTAGAAATCCATGCTAAATATGATAATATAAAGTCTGTTGAAATGTGTCCCTATAATTACCGTAGAATATTGTTGGCACAGTTTTAAACTAAACCAAAACTCTATCTAACTACGATTGGACATACTAAACATTGACCTTCCGATAATAGACGATTCGAATAAGTTGACGTTTGGTTAGTGAACGGTGCGAATATTTTAGTTCATATAATAATTGTTGGGTCGAATAGTTGACATTCAAATAATTGACGGTTCGAAAAAGTTGACGTTCGGATAATTGGCGGTTCTGTTAGTTGACAAAGGTCGGATAATAAGCTTTCCACATGTATATTTTGCATACTAAACGTTATTTAAATTACTTCCAGGTCAAGAAAAACGATGAGGGTAATTTGGAGTTTCAAGAGAAAAGTTCTCGAACTGGGTTGGAGAAGGAGGGGCTCTGGTACGAGCCCGACAAGCTGGACAAGCTCCAGGAGACAGACCCTTGAGTTGTGTACGGACCAGCGAGAAACTTCCATCCAACTATCACAGCTGACAGAAACATCTATGCAATTTGAAGTTGCACAGACTCGTCAAATAATATGTTTTATTTTTGTACTATAGGATCATAAATTAAAGTAAATTTTATTTCATTAGATATACTCTTTGAAACCAATAAGTATTTCACCTTAGTATTTATTCCCACAAACTATGCAACTATGCAAGTTTCGAAAAGCATATTGTATCTCTATAAGTGGAAAGAAATGTTTTTGGTAAGAAAACAAAAATATTGATGTGGACACACACAGATACATAAAACATACATAATATAGTGTATGTATAATTACCACCTTAGAGTATAGTTATGTAAATACAGTATATACATAATTTGTGACTATGAACGTATTACAGATGTTGTATTATTTCTCTCTGTCCATCATTTTCAAGCCATAATAAAATTTTGGTTTATATTTTGATCTTAAAATTTTTTAAATTTTTTACAATAATTATACTATTTGATAAATGTTAGGATAGTAAAATTGTTTTTATTATCAAAAATTGTTTTATAAAACCCTTTAAAGAGTTTTGAGAAATGCAGTTGATAAAGGGGTCATAAAGGACTATAACTCATACAGTTTCCTCAAAACTGTTAGCCGTCTTGATAAATTTTCATTTTACGTGTTTTAGGAGTTTTTAGGGGTATACTTTTTAAACTCAAAAAATCAAAAAGAAAGAAAATACTCAGATGTACTGTGATTTCCTACCTACAAATGTAAAAACCACTATTTCAATTTATGGGGCACTAAATGGATATATCCACAAAAAACTCAAATTCTATCATTCTAAAACAATACTTTCTCCTTATGTACTATCGAATAAGAAAAATGTAAAACTTGACGATTATATTTCTTGATGATATATCAATGAAATGTTTGGTATTTTTAAATACATTGGGTATGTAATTGTGTATTTACACAATATGAAATTAGGAAAAAAATAAATATTGAACTTTTCTGAAAGCAAGTAATATAACCTTTCCAATAAACTTAGAATTGGAGTAGATCGAACTTGGCTTTCCTCCAATCAAGAGCCGCTGGAGCCACTCCTGTGTGACGTAATGTGTTTAGGACCATTGGGAACAACGTGAGCTGTGAGCACCTCGGTTCATAAATAACTCAGTGACGTTCGTACGGAGTTTTATCAGATTTGTTAAGTACGTTAAACAACGTTTAGGCCTAATTGGGGCATTTTTAAAGTCAATTATATTGTCCGAGAATTTTTAAAGTTAGTTTACGCTTGGAAAAATTGATTAATAAAAAATTCAGTTAAAAAGTAGAATAGAAGTCGATACCTTTTTCACATCAGATATCAATAGCGATAAAATCAATCATTACTAAATATGGATTTTAATAATTTTTTTTTAAGTTTTTAGGCTAAGTTTTAAAACTTGCAAAAATACCAGCCTCCACCATCTGTTTTGTTTTTACAGTTAGGATTTTTCGTTACGTAATAATAATGTTTTTTTAAAGGTTTGTTTGAAATAAATATAAAAAAATAATAGTATATATGATCAAAAGAGAATAAATGGTATGCAAGAGTGTATACAATATTTAATTTAGGAGTTACATTTTTTATGTTAGTATAAGTTTCAAAACTACTGAAGGATCAAAATAATGTTTTCACAAGTGAAAGTCTGACAGAGTCCTTTTTGACAGCGGAGGTCAACAGTGCTTATGAAAGTTATCTCATTAAGGTTTTGTGAGTGAGTTGAGGAATAGAATTACTTTCTAGATGAAGTAACAAAACATATTTGTAAGTTTTTATACCAAACCTAAAAGGTAGTTGAATAATTGGTTAAAATCTATATTTTTTAATTTATTGATGTCCATAAACTATTACAAATGTGAGTTACCTTAGGCCTATAATAGATTTTGGGAGAAGAGAGAGCAATATTTCAGTGTGGTCAAGTTGGTAATGAGAATTAATGAGCATAGCCGCCACCAGAGTGTGTTGCGCGTTGACCCGACCGGTGACCGGGGCCATGCAGCGGCAACGCTATTGTTTTACGAATTCATATTTTACTAGCAGTTAACCCGTTCTTTGTACGGGTTTGTTAAGAAGTGTTTATACTTGTTATTATGACTAAATATTTACCTGAAATCAAAAAAAGGGGGAAAAATAATTAAATGTGTAAATTTAGTATATTTAGTAAAATTTGTTTCACCCTAAGATAACATATTAACATAGTTACATTTTAAAATAGGTTTAAATTCAACGATCAATGTCAAACTGATCAAACTAATATTGATTCTAATTTGAAAGCTAGTTATTTTTCTGTTAAATCACTTTAATAGATTGCATGCTTAGTAAATTTAGAAAAATATTGCTAATATCACTCAAAAATGTATTTTTGATGGGTTACTCTTTTGAATACTCTTTTGAACTAATTTGAATTAGTTGCGCGGGTTGTTTTAAGAGATTAGAAACCTTCTCCAAAATGTATAGAATAATGAACGTAAGTTTCATCATAGTGTGCTTTCCCGTTTTCACAAATAAGTATTATAAATAGACCGGGTGTATATATTTCCAAAAGATTTTTATCTCAAAAAAATTTCATGGTCTCAGAAAAGTTTTTAGACTTGAAAATTCCATTTTTAAGATTTAATTAGGATTTTAAAATAAAATAATATATGTATTACTGCAATAGCAGATTATAATTTCTTTAGTTTCATGACACAGTCAATATCAAATTTAGTAAAAGGATTTTAAATAATAAATTTTTTGTGTAAAAGTTCAAGGCTATTAATTACAGTACTTTTGATAAACAATCAATTTTTTAATTTCAACGAAAATTAATATCATAAATATAAAATATTAACTAAATACATTCATAAAAATAAATGGTTTTATATAAATAATAAATAAATACATATATAAATATTGTAATTAAAATTAGACATTATATTTATATTATTATATAATTAATATTTATGTATATAAATATTAAAATTTTAGTTTAACACTAGTTAGTTAAGTAACAATAGTAATTACTTCTGACATAATGTATTGGTTTTAGTACGAGGGTTGATTTCAAAGTAGGCCTAAGTTTCGTTTTGTTTTAGACACAAGTAGTTCACGGTTACACCGCAATGAGCGCTTGTGTCGTGTTCCGGCATGCTTCGGGAACAACTGTACTCAAGTTCAGCTCTGTAGCTAACCGGCTCTATAATTTCAAAATTTTAATATTATCAACTTACCCACGGTGAGATTTGTTCCTTGATAAGGTTTTTGTCAGCAAGAAACATGTCTGCTACAGAATTTCATCGACAGATAGGGGAAGGGTACGGTGAAAATGTTAATAATGACAGAAAAGTGCGTCAGTGGGTGCGAGACTTCAAAGTTTGCCGTGGCAACTTAACGTCCATGATGACTGGAGGCGCCGGGCCAATTTTCTTTGATTACAGACGATTTAGTGGTTTCGATTGACGCAAGGATTAGTGAGGACAGACGCTTCACAATAACAGGTACCTCAAACGAATTCCCTAATGTGTTCAGTACTTTATAGAAGTGTTGCTGGCTGAACAGTTAAGGGAACTTTGCCCCATTTCACTTCACTTCACAACACAGACAAACTCACGTGTGTCCGTGTTTTGCACGTGTCGCTAGCTCATTGAGCCAACGTGAAAACACGAGTACAAAAGTCTACAATAAAACGGAGTTTACTTAAAGAACACGGCTCGTAATTATTACATCAAATATCGAACATAAACATCTGAATCAAACTATACTCCAGTAATAAAAATTCCAAAAAATATAGTGTAAATTAGGGAACCGGGAGTCTTAATTTAAATAATTAAATTATTAATTACAGTTTGATATTATATATCTAGTGATCATTATCTTTCCAATTAGAGAGTTGATTCTGAACTGTATTTTCACCCTTGTCAAAAGGTCAAATTAATTAAAACATGACTGATGAAGAGTAAAAGCAACGTTTTCCCTTCAGAATTCAATCTTCCAGTTGATGAAATCACTTAGTTAACTTGACCGCATCGCTTAGTTATTTAGTTGATTTGAAATAACATTTCATGACATGACATGACAAGCTTATATCCATCTTGGAGTGGTTTTATTTAGTTTTGGAACAAATCAAGTACTTTATTAATAATAAGCGTTTGACCATGACATGCACTATTTTATTTTGTGTATCAGCGCCAGTGAAATTGTTTTCGTTTTGATAGAGTACGATTTTTATATTACTGAAACCTAATATTGATTGTCCTGGTTAATTGCTCTATTACAAATGTTGATTTGGTCCAGAATCGAACCGGCGACCCTTGGACCACATAATAAGCACGTTACCTCTAAACTACCCAGCTGTTAATGAGATAATTTTCTACTTAGCTCCATGTAGATCCCATTTAGCTCAGCTAATTTACTTTTATAAATACCCCCGTCGCAGCATACCTGCGTACTGAGCGAATTTCCAAATCAATAATAATATTCAACAGGTTTGATAAATATCCGTAATAAATAAGTTTTCCTATTCTCCACAAGATTAAAAATGAAAGAGAATGCAGGTTTTCTGCTGCGAGGAACACTGAAAGTTGGCATTTTTACCATAAACCATTTGAAATTTAAAAAAATTACGTATGAAAAATGCTAAAAGCCTATTTTGGGTTACAACCCCCACGAAATACCCTTCTAACTAACCGATATGTCTGGATTACGAACCCGTTCAAGTAAATGCAAGAGTACACATCTCTATCAAACTTTGTTTCGATCGGACCATTTTGACCAGAGTTATCGTGCTCACAGATATATATTTATTTTATACGAGTATAATTGTTAAAGACTACTGTTTTTGGGTTATAGGCATCGCAACGTGAAAAAATAACATGGTCCAGGGCTTAAGTCTTGTCATGAGACCTACGATAATAGCTTTTTCCCTATGGGAAAATCATTAAAAACAAGATTGTAAATTTGTTCGGGTAGTTTAACACCATCTTCACTGTGGGCGGTTGTAGTTCAAGTATAAACAGAATTGGGATTACAACTGTAATACTCTCGACTACATCCCCTTGATGTCGTATTATGAAAGGGCTTGCATAGTTTTAAATCATCTCTCATCTTCCTGTTACACACAGCAATATTTTTACTAATTATTATTTAAAGGACTTCAATACAATACCTCAATTTTACCTAAAAAACGTAAACAAATTCAAATTTTGAATCTTTTCTCTGTGGTAATGTATTTTAATATTCTTTTTTCAAGAGAGTGCGTTTAAACTTATTAAACCCTCTTTTTTATATAATAAGAAGTTAAATTACTAAAGAAAGTTAGTAATATATGTCCTCAATAACAAAAATTGAATAAAATTTATTAATAATCAACGTAATGTTGAGAACGTTATTACATAGTATGAAATTTTGTGACAATAACACATTTAAATCAAAATGAAATCAAATCCATTTATTTCAATGAAATTGCACAGTATATTATACATATAAGAATATAGGAGGAAAAAAGATCCAAATTGGTCCCAAATGGTCCTGTGCGAGGAGCGAGTTCTTTTATAAAGGACTTAAGGAAACAATTACTTGGTTAGTTACGACAATTTTAAAATTAAAAAATAACAATTATTTATGAATAATTTAGGACGACTATTTGAATTAAAAATTGGATAATAAGTATAAAATTCAAAAAGTAAAAATTAAAAAGTAATAAAGGGAAATTAATAAAGATTAACAGAATAATAGTAAAATAAAATTTGCTTTGTGAATAATTGGTTGTACTAAAAATATTTACAAAAATAACATTTATTCTGAGAAAAACATATGTTTTAAAAACAAATTGTCTGTATACACAGATGTGTGTATGTACATGGGCAAATATATACATAGATATACATTTTTTTAAATGTACTGAGTGTAGATGGTATTTATTAATAGGGATAAAGTACCATTAGTGGCTTCCGTGGCTGGTAAGTGGTCGTCAACTCATCTAATAGTCAGTCAGTGTGGGGCATTCAGAAGTGTTTAGCTAGATGTATTCAGAGCAGATAAGAGATTCAGATTGGTCAGGTTCAAGTCCAAACTACCAATTATTAAGTCTTTTTATACGTGCTAAAATATACGTGCAGCTTTCAAATAAAGTTTGCTATATAAACATAATCTTATAGTAACAATACGAACATGCAGTTTGACTAATAACATAACGTTTGACTTCCTTACTGGTCAGTAGTTATTGAAAATACAGTTGAGCTTATGAAATCAAGCTCAAGCATACAGTACAGCAGGAAATTTGTGCAAAAATGATGTTTGAACAATATGTGTGTATAAAATCAGTTACGAAGTATCCGATAGTAAAAAAGAAAATATAGACAACAAAATTTAATTTTTCACCAATTTTTCATTCAAATAGGTGTAATTAATTTGAAATAAATACCGATAAAATTATTTCCAGCTAACGTAGCTTGCAGACTTTTTTACATTAGCAAAGGAGTAACTCCTGATTGCTTGGACTAATTGGGTTGGCCTGGGGCGTTCGTGTTTGATGGAAGGCTTTTGTAAACTTTGCATGTAAATTTTTACATTTATTAAAATGTTATATTTACTGTAAACTTCATTTTTATAGGTAAAGGAAGGCCACGTGTTTCTTTGTACAGATAGATAATGCATTGTGAATTGCATTTAGTGTGTAAAGGTGTTTTCCCATCTTTGTGATAGAAAATCTTTACTAAACAAGGGGTCAGTCCTGGTCAATGAGAACTCCTACTATAATTAATTTCCAGTTAACTTTTCTAAGCTCATGTACAGTGTTTACAGTTCTTGAGATTTAGTCCATTCTAAGACTTGAACGGTTGAATTAATATTAAGTAATTGAAGTACTTGAAGTAATTCAAATTGAAATTGAATTGTAATTCAAATTGAATAATTTGAATTGAAGTAATTGAAGTGTTAAAATATCTTAGTTCATTTACTCCTATCTCGGTGGTCCAAGGAAGACGTTTGTGTGCAGTCTCCAACGAAACTGGTACTATCCGCAGACTGCCGACACTGGGTAAACCACATCAATCGATGTATAGGTCCCGACTTCTAACTGTAACATAAACTCTATCTTTGTTTGAAATTCATTATTGGTGATGGTGGATTGATGTTATTTAGATTTTTATTGCGGACATTTTCCATCACGATTTTATGTAAAACAAAGTTTCACGACGTTAAAAAAAATAAATAAATAAATCTGTTAGACATATTTCACCTGGATTTCAGGTTTTTGCGGCGGCCATTTTGTTTCCGGTTCCGGTGGGACACGCCCACTCCTTTCAGTTGTCTTCGAGTCTCCGTGACGAGTGGATGTGTTTGGTTTCTTTTGAGTGTAACGTTTAGTGATTGGTTTGTTTGTAAGTTTATTTGACCGCTTTAAACTTTTATGTTTTCAGTTTTATACCGGTTTGGTCCGGATTATATGTTAATTGTGCTATGTTTTAGATATTAGTTCACCTGAGGACGGAATAAAATTCCAGATCGTGAAACTTTGTTTTACATAAAATCGTTATGGAAAATGTCCGCAATAAAAATCTAAATAACATAAACTCTATTAACATAAGATCATTAAAAACGGGAGTATCAAGGACCACTGGGGAGATACACCCCCATCTAATGGTACAGACTCGACAAAGCATCTTCCTGGGAGCTCGACACACCCAAAAAGAGGCCCTGGCCACGAGAGCCCGACCCCTTCCATCGTGGCCTCCACTGATTTCCTTTAAGGTCGAAGATTTTCCCCCAAAGGGAGTGGGAAGTCACCCATGACACTAAATTTCTCTCCCCAGTACATTTCTTTGAGGGAAATTACTCAACTTCGAACGTTTGTCAATAGTTAATTCATTAATAGTCTGGTACCTAATGACGACAAATTCCGAAATTATAATAAGGGTTTGAAGAATTTTTAAATTAATAGAATTTTTAAAATAAAGCTAAAAATCTTGCAATTTCGCCCTAGTGGTAAGCCTATGCTCGAATGTTCTAATATTATAGATAAACCATTTTAAAACACTCGGTCAAAGAATTGTTTTGACATGGATATGTCTTTGCTCTGGTGGGGAGGGGGGATATTGGCAATCCGTCAGACAAAAATTTAAAATGGAAGTGACGTCATAAAGGACAGCTGTTAAGAGGAACTGAAAACATTCCCTTAATACATATTCGTGATCTAAGCTACTGATCCAAAAGTGAAGTAAATACATTATTCATTCAGCTCTTGGGCCTAACTCCCTTCTTAACATGGACAATCAACATTGATTGTATAAGTGAATTTTATTACAAACAATTTCCCAAATTTTCGATGGAAACGGGACAAAACTGTACAAGTCTTTGGAATTCTATTTAATAAGCATTGCTGATAAGAATTAATGCGTTGAATAGCTGGAAACTCTCCTAAACATCTGCAACGCTCGTTCTCGCTGTCATAGCAGTGTTATTTTGTAGGCGGGGTTTATAGTGGAATCGCCTTATGCTATTAACGAAATTCACCGAAGAATTTT
Organism: Nephotettix cincticeps; assembly: GCA_023375725.1. NCBI lineage: Eukaryota > Metazoa > Arthropoda > Insecta > Hemiptera > Cicadellidae > Nephotettix > Nephotettix cincticeps. The sequence goes on from CM041788.1 coordinate 37,071,331, forward strand.
AGTTATTTAATTAATTATATGAAGTAACTTATTCTTTATGGAGTGATTAAGTATTCTGGCATGAAAAATAGGACGGTTTTGGGTGTTCAGCATAGATTAGATGAACAAAATTGTATTATTCAGTACAAAAGTTTAATCATAGTTACATTATAGTTTACATTAGTTGTATTAGTTTTATTATAGTATACAATTAGTAGAATAATGTTTGTATTTACTTCCCTGTGGGAAATAGGTTAGATCATGGTTATGTTTAAAGAGAATGATTTCAGTTCTGCTAAATAGCTGTTCTTATTCTTTTAAATTAAAAACTCAATACAATGGCTTTGGTAGTTTTTATGAAAACCTGTTACATATTTCCCATCTTAAAAAATCGCCAACATCTCCCCAGAACTAAAACATATCCATGTCAAAAATACACAAAAACTATTTTTACTGTTTTTAATAATGCAAATAAAATATTCCATTGTTGAATTATAGATAAAAATCACAAAACTTCAACTTCAGGGCACAAAACCTTTGCAGAACTCAATCATAAACCTTTCTAATTTATTTTTCAACAAAGTAGAGTTTTTCATGACGATTGCGGTAATGTCAAAATTTTAAATTCAAAATTTCATTAAAATCAAGGTTTTTGAGTTAGCAAGTTTATAGATCACGAACTAGCTACTGGTAACAATGCGACGAGTTTTTGATGGCACTTAAACAAAATCAGTTATGATATTTACTTTAGGTAATTATGGAAATTTTATTCAGTATTAAAATATTATATTCTAATTTATATGCGGAAATGAATGAAGATATTTTTAATTCCTGGGATTTAAAGTAATGTGGGATAAAATGTTAATTCCTGTAAAGTATAGGTAGTCAGCTGACCGGTAGAGGGTAGGGCGGTCTTACAGGTTGAACCTGTAAATTAGCTGACACATGAACCCAAAGGAGGCTGAAGTAATTGGCTAATAAAGGTCCAGTTGCTCCTCATTTTCTTTTCTTGTTAAGTCCTAATAGTCCTATCCATTTTCTGCAGTGGAGAAGAGTACACCTGGAAGTTATGCCGTAGATTTAACCACAATTTTAACATACATGTCAGGCTATAATAAGTTATATCGATGTATATTATATAGTTATGAAAGATACTAGCCATAAAGATAAGATATATAAGATACTAGCGTCACAGACAAACACAAATTGAGATAAGACTTGTTTTGGCTTCTCTAACGCACGAAACGTAAAAATAAGTAAAAAAGACGAAAACTCGCAAAAAAGTCGCAAACTCTTCTAAACATAGTGAACAGCTGTTTTCGATCAGATTTTATCATTTTATAATACAAGTCATAGTAGACAGAAGTAAAATATTTAAAAATTAATGTAATACTGTCCTATAATCTTAATCCTATGTCTCGGGGCTTTAAAACTTTAAGAATTTGATTCCCTAAATTAGAAAAAATGTTTTATCGTGTATATTTGAAACTTATCTGCTCCTTATCCAACGATAAGCGATATCGGAACGAGCTGAGATTGTTCGACCGGCTGCAGAGTAGCTGATAAGGCTGCCTCACACTTCCTGAATGAAACGAATCTGTACACTCTAGAGCCTCAGCAAGCCTCTATGTATTGGAACTTCTTTCCAATTGTTTCCTCAATTTAGGGCGGATACATTTAATTTATTTAACTTCTACATACTAAGCAACATTGTTTCTTCATAGTAAATGTAAATGTATATGTAAATATCATAGAATGTAAATGTTATTTTACTTTTATTTTTAAGATCTTTCCTAGACTGTGAAGTGTAAAAGCAATAGAAAAATAAACGGTACCAGTGGACTGACACATACTTTCTCCCTTAAGTAAATTTAAAAAAGACAATCTGTAATAAAACTATCATGTTCTACAAAGTTATTCTAAATATCATTTAATAATTTATTGTTCAAATTGTATGTGGGGGAACCCCCCCCCGGTAATACCAAGCTTTTTCGAGCTGGTTTTGTTCGGTGATTTGACCTTACACTTCATACCAAGTTTCATGGAAAACGGTTGGAAAGTAACTAAGAAATTGATTTTTTTATATTCTCCATAAGAATAACATTGGGCGCTTTCAGACAACGTACTGCGTTTATCGTAGACAGTAAATTTAACTTTTCTCTGGAACCGTTAGTCGTAGACAAATAATTCAAAATACTAATTTGTTTAGTTTTTTAAGCTGGTTTCAATGGCACCAGTCAAGTTATACTTGACTTTTATTGTTTTTGCAGAAAATTTAAAAATTTGATTTTTTTGACATTTAAAAGGCCATAACTTTTGAACCGTCATTTTTACAGATATGCGGGTGGTGTCAAATTATTTAGTACTCTGTGCACTATAAACTATCAAATTTTAATCAAAATCGTTAGAGCCGTTTTTGAGAAAATTGGATTTTTCACGTTTTTTAAGGGTTTTTAGGGGTGAACTACCCTTAATAATCAAAAATTCAAAAAAATTAAAAAACGCCTGGAGATACGGTGACTATATATATACATGCCAAATTTCATCTAAATCGGACCAATGGGGTAGGCTGTGGCACTGTACACACACAGACAGACACACGGACGGACAGACATCACGTCAAAACCCACTTTTTTGGATTCAGGGGACCCTAAAACGGATATATCCACCCTCAACTCAAATTCGAAAATTTTGACGAAAACAATACTTTCTCCATATACTATGTATAAGGGGAGAAAGTAATAGAGATTATACAACACTTTACGCAGATTAGTCTTTCTAGTCTATTTGAGTAAATACTATAATTCATGAACTTCAGTGTACAAAGACTGTGAAATAAATTGACATGTATTTCGTATATATTGTAGTTTCTTAATTTTTTAAAGCTGGATAATCTTTTAACTCAACTAAAAAATGTTTGTATTTACTTCCCTGTGGGAAATAGGTTAGATCATGAATATGCCTTAAGGCAATAACAAAGGTAATAACAATAAGCCTTCTTATTGTTTTGTTTTAAAAATTTAATACAATAGCCCCTGGTAGTTTCTATGGAAACGTGTTACATGTTTTCCATCTTAAAAATCACCAACACCCCCCAGAGCTAAGACATATCCATGTCAAAAAATATAATATATAAAAAATAACTTGAAAAATAGCCTTAGAGTTTTCTCAGTAAAATTATATTACTATATTTTTAGCTTCTAAAGCTGATTAATAAATTTAATAATATGCTCATTAAAAAGTTTTGTAAAATAAAATTTATATTAGAAACACATTTTTAATTTTATATATTTCATTGATGGACAACCTGAGTGTACAAAACAATTGGTTTCGTTGGGCGGGACATTGATTATTAAGTTAAATTTTAGTTTCTCAATTTAAAAGAAAATAAGTTTAAAGAAAGATAATGAAGATAAAACAGCGGATAATTATTCAGATCAGGCAAACTGAGAATGTTACGAAGGCTGATACGATTGTTCTAAGAGCAACAAAGTCTGATAACTCCAAATGAAACCGAGTTTCTCTTACAACAAAGAACCTCTGAAGAAAGCTCAGTCTGCGTTCTAGAAATAATAAGATTTCGTGATTAATTGTTATTGATGTGTTTTATGTTTATTTTAGGGAACTGACACTTCTAGTTTGAATATAATAAAAAATTCATTGTATGTCGAATTTAAATGAATTTTGCATTCAGTTCGAAACAGATAATTTTTTTACTAAGTATTTTTTTGCTAACTGGCTGGTTCTTAATTTTTAGTTCAAAAAGAAATGTGATACACTAAATTAATACTGAAGAAACATACTAATTTATTATTGTAATAAACTCAACCTCAAACTTGTTAATTAGTTAAAATATAACAGTGAATAATAGGCTATGCAATACAGGGTGGTTTTAAACGCAACCCTTGCTTAAAATTAAATAATGCACACCTACAAGTATGGTAAAAATAAGTATTATTTTTATTAATATTTACATTTTATACCACCAACTATTTCACAAAAATAAGTGCAAAAATAACTACATTTAGCTTAAAATAAGTTTTCAAACAATCTGAAATTGGCATTCATACAAATTTGTGCTCTATTAATTATATCTCTGAATTAGTTTTCCAATATGTCTTTAAAAATGTCTAGAATTAAATTTGTAATGTTGGTTTCCAGCTACAGTACTGCAAAAATCACTATCGATTTTGTGTGTATTTCGGATGTTCCTGAATGAAACTGGTAAACTATCGAACTATCGATAATAATAACTAACACTGACATATCCTAAACAACCAATCAGGAATCAAGAAAGCACTTCTTCAACATAAGTAACATAACAGCTGATTAGTCTAAAGCGACCAAAATGGTCGACAACTATTGATACTAAATCAGCTAATAATTTATGTTTTACGAGTTGTAAACAACATATTAATTACATCGGGTATATCGTTATACGAACTCATTATTGTACTTAAAATATTATATAAGGTTTAATATTTTTTCGACTACAAAACTAATTAATAGTAAAAACGTATATAATAGTTTGTGTATCAGTTTCAATGTAAGGACCTACCTAGGCTGATTCTTTAACGTATTAAATAGCATATCAGAAATACATTATTATTTAAAACCACAAACAAGTTGTTCATCCTAGTGTAAACAAGTTTAATTTAGACAAGCATGGTCTGGTTTAGACAAGTCCTGGTGCAAAAAAGTTTGGTTTTATACTGACACTGACCAATGAAGTTTATGTTTAATATCCCTAAAGTTAGGCTACTGCAAATGGTTAATTTGTTTGTGCGCTAACTGAAGGTAATGTTATTTTCGCAAAAGGTTTTTTCTTTCTGGTATAGATTTTTTCTGATATTGTACCAAAACAATTCCTGCTGTTGAAATGAGAGATTTAAAACTTCGATATATTAGTGAATTATATATTATTTTTTAAATGGAAAAATTAAATTTTAGTGAATGATCACATAATATTACATTAAAGGGTGAATTTGTTTGGGCCAACGGTTTCAGGAAGGTATAACTGACACAGTTTGTATATTTACCATAAACAGATATAGCATTCATGAAAACAGTAAAATAAGTTAATACTTTATTAATCACGTATGATATATATTTGTCGTTCGTGGAATTATATTATGGATAAGATGCATCCTCCTGGGAGAAACATCGGTCACATCATGTTTTCCTTACACATTAGCCAGCTGCAGATTCGCCATATCCGAAGCAACCAACAAATCCTCTTAGCACTTGCGTTAATCCATCTTGGGATTTAATTCCTTTATTACAAATGCCTCATAAATCTGTATCATGTACTGTAGACTGAGCAAGGTTTGTTCACTAATACACTTCGAATGTTTGAAAATGTAATCAAAATACTGGTAGGGTATGTTTTATAAATCATTGAAGCAAGTGATATTGTTTGCACCTTAAAATTTTCAAATGAAAATTTATCTACAGTAAAAAAATCAAATTAAATTAAAAATTAAAAATTTTAAATTCATCTATTTAAAATTGTCATTTACACCCAGCAGTTTATAAGCTATTCTGGAGTGCACACTATGTTAAAAATAAATCTACTTCCCTTTGAGAAATAGCATATATAACGGATACATCGAAAGGAAATGTTTTCAGTTCCTCTAATCATGTCCTTATAACCATGTGACATCCCTAACCATATGACGTCACTTCGTTTTAAATTTTGGTCTGACGGATTGTCAATACCCCTCCCCCCAGAGCTAACCTAGTTAATAGTGGTTGGATGGCTGTGATTGGCTGGTTCATTTTTCAACAATAAATAATGTCGAAACTATAACAAGGGATGATAGTAGGTACTCATCAAAATAAAAACCAATGTACTGTAAACATGTGTCGAAATATCCTTCGTTTAGCCACTAGACGCCATTTTCTACTTTTTCATCTCCAAATATATTAGTCTACAAAACCAAACGTTGCACACATTTTATTGGCTATAAAGAAAAATCTCAAAATATGACTTAGTTTGCTTTTATATTTTTAAAAGAGCAGTGGCTAAAATCTTTTAATTTAAATAACAACAAAACCATTAACTTTATAACATTTTTACAAAATATATATCTAATAAAGATTGTTACATTGCTTCAAAAATGTTATAAAGTTTTGTCGTTATTTAAATGAAAAGATTTTTAACTGCCACCATTTTGGAAATATAATGCAAACTAAATGATACTTTGAGAATATTTTTCTATTTAGCCAATAAAGTTGTTTGCATAGTTTGGTTTCTGTAGCCTAAATAGTTTTTGAGTTATAATAATATTTAAAAAAATACACAATGGCATCTAGTGGCTAAGCGAAGAATTTTTTGACATATGTTTACAGGTCATTTTTTGTTTATTTTCACGAGTACGACCATCCTCTGAAGTTTTCCCTAACTTTAATGGAGATATTTTAATAGGATGGAGTCTCTTAGTGTGCCCGTCTGTCTCAGCTGCAACTGTGTATATAGATCACTGATCCTGATAGACTTGATATTTTATATAGTTTTTACCTACTCTAAAAATAGGCCAAGTATCGAAATAAAAATACATTTATGATGGATTTATGCTGGTGAATAGAAATTACATTTAAAATAAGAAGAGGCGAAATCAGAAATGTCATGTCCCCCAGACAAGGGAAGGGTTCCCAGATAGGTAGTAATTTTTTATTTGAGAACACACCCTAGGACAGTATATCTCTCTTGCCCGGCACGGCACATCCATTCTCCAGGATACACCATCAAGTCACCGAGGGGTCTGGTCAAACTAGATGTTCCAGCTCATCCGGTCGTCAACCGAGTCCCCAGGAGAGACAAGACTGATCCATGCTAAATAGCTAAAGGATGTGACAGCTTATTTTCAATACTACCCAAATTCTATTATCTAACAAAACTAGTCAGAGAGCTAGGGCTAGGGCTTCATACATCACAATAGTTTTAAAATGGTGTTCAGTTTGAATGCCGACCCAGACACCAGGTAATTGGGTCATTAATTAACTATAATTATCTCTTGACAGGTGAACTTAGGTTGCAAAACGAGTAATACCAGGGTTTCGACCATTCTTAATTACAGCGTTGAAAACGCAGCTCTCGTTGACAATTCACAAATTTTCTAAACAATGTACACAGATTGAAAAATATTTATCTCCACTTGTTTAAAATGAAAACATAGGAAAATATTTGAATAAAAAACAAATGTTGTTTTGTGTGTACAGGTTGTAAATTCGATGTAAATATAGCTGAATAATAACTAAAAAGTCTTTTGTTTACCCAGAATGGAGTATTCGCATTGAATAGCTTCTATTGAATTCTAGCTGAATCAGCAGCATTGTACGCTCAAATGGGAGGTTCTGGTCACATAATTCCGTGCTCCAACCCCACCCCATTTCCCTCTGGAAACGTGTGTCAACCATTGTGTTAATGTCGTTTTAATCTTTTATTAGTCTTCCATTTTTACTTTAAGTTTTATCTCCTAAAAATATTTTATAAATAAATAATTTACAAAGATGAATGCACTACTTGTAATAGTTTTATATTGTAATATTTTTATATTTGAGCGTAAATTTCATTAAACTTTATTAATTGAGGAATGTTCTAGTAGATACTTTTTTAGTATGCTAACAGTTGGTTTTTATTGGTTGTTCTCTACTACCTAATAGTCCTGAATAAGGGACATGTCTGCCTTAGTCGGTAACAAAACTACAATATCTCATATAAACTCATTTCTTATTGATGCTTAGGACCTTCAGTTTAACGAATCATCCAAATAAAAATTTTTCCTCTGAATTACGAACTGGTATAATTAGGAGGATGGTCTTTGTGTATGCATGTAAAATTCAATAGTTAGGACGTTAGAATATCACATTCACCAACCATCACTCAACCTATCCACAATTCGTGACCTCTAACTAGCTGGATCACAGTACCCGCCACGATCTCAGTGTAAAACCTGTGAATGCAACCATAAGGTTCATTATCAACACACCCGTCTGGTTCGATCCGGTCTCAATCAGCACTAGCGTGAAACAGGCTTTACACCCTTTTCTTATTCGTGAATTATTGTCTTAAATACCTGCGTGAGTCGTCATTTCAATAAGGTTTACTAAAAAAAATACTCAAAATAGTCCTATAAGTAGCCTAATATGTACGAAACGTTTTAATTTGGTTTATAACCAACAACTGAATGAACAGTGGAAAGGAATGAATTTAAATATTAAATGAAATTGAATATAAATTTGAGGAATATAAATTCACCAATTATGTTATGATCTCATTTATATGTATCCAGATGCTAATATTGACATTTGCTCCGACACTCTTACAAATGTTTTTTGGATTCCTAGATAAACAGGATAAGTTTTCATAGTGTGTGTAATGTTACGTTTAATATTCCTAATCAAACCACTAATAAATTTATTAACTTATGTTCAAAGCATGGGTTTGCAGTTACCACAACTGTAACTTGCCTGGACAATATTCTGGCGATCGATTGGTAAGCAACTAATAATATATAGTATATATATATATGTTCAGTATATATGCATATGGGTTTTGCTCCACAACTGTAACCTTGGCACTATATATATATATAACAAATGTCGGTAGGACTTCTGTATATACATCCGACATTGTTAATCTTTATGAGAGCGATATCTTAGGTTAAACAATAGAAACTTTCACTCATGGTAAAACCTCAAATTTGTATTGGTATACTTCAGAGCTAGCTCAGATTAAACCTAGGCTGACTAGATTTATCTATAAAATTATGTTTATCAATAATCATTTTGAAAATTTGAAGAAAATATATAGGTTCCTAAAAAGGGAATACAGACATGAATGAGTTGCTAAGAAGGCAGCAAACGGTGATTTAATTAAAAATTAAAAAAAACTGTCGTAAACATAAAAAAATAAATTAAAGAGATAACTATTATGATTTTTGGAGTATAAATTATATATTTATTAATACATTTTAATTTCAAATTAGAACAAATAAAGATGGTCTATTTTATTTTCAAATTCTAAAACAATGACTTTAACAGTGTAAAAGTGAAACATTAAAAAGTAACTGACTCCAAAGCACTTTTCCAAGAAGCTTTATAATGTGATCGTAAAATGAAAAGTTTCTATTTGATTGAGGACCGTTGCCATGACAGTTAGAGATGCGTTGAAACTTATAAAACTCGATTCTCTTCCATTCATTTTCTTTACGGTTTGTTGCATATTCTGTTTAGACTTTTTAGAGCGATCCAAATTACGGTGAACTTGTTTCAACGAGATTTGTGGAGTTACTCTGTAAAAATATAAAAAAATAATCAATCTGGAAAGAAACACTAATTTTTTGTTAGAATAGGCCTATGTCCGATAATCATTAAAGTAAAATAATATAGTAAAATTACGAAGTCTGTCGTATAATGTACAAAGATATACTTGAGAATTTTATGTCTACGTCCGATGTATGAGTTAGCTGAGTAAGCTCAAAGGATTGAAAATCCAATTACTTGTTTGATAGAGGCTTCTTCGAAAGGGTCTTAACTTTATTTGCTCGAACACGTCAATATTGTAAAGTTCAAAGTGAAGTTTACGATGGGTCTTCGGGTTGACTTGGAAAGTGACCACCTCATCATATTGGGAATATATGGCTGAATATATGTAACTTCCCTATATTTATGATATTGTATGGCGTTTTGCCTAGCTAACTATTATTGAAAAAATAAAAAATAAATGTCCATAAATATTGTCAAATTGTGATTGACCCATCAATCACATTTATAATTCAAAGGTTTCAAAATGAAAAAATGGTGTTATGAAAACCACCGTTACAATTAATATAATTAAAGGCAAAATATAAAAGTTGATATTAAAATAAAACCCTGTCATGTGATACAATAGTGAAAAAGTAATATTATCATTTCGTTTCATGTTTGAAAACGTTTATTATTTCCATCGTTAATTATTCTCATCTGTTATTGGTCCCTTGGGAAAAGTTGTACATGTACATGCCAAAGCTAATCATTTCATATTATTATTTTTGCTATATACCATTCTATTCAATTTCATTTTAATAATAATTAATAATTATTAATTAAAATAATATTTTATAGTTTTATGTTGTTAAAAATATACTTAAATGTATTAACCAGTATGTAATTAAAAATGCGTCTGCATCTGGTTATTCACGAAGAATAAAATATTACATCGACACAGCATTTATACACAAACACATGAATTACATCGGTAGACCTAAACAAATTTAACTACATCGAACTAAAAAAAAGTTATAACTACTCAAAACATTAGAAGGAAAGTATTAAAATATATTTCCAACTTACCATGATAAATTTCTATCCTAGCAAAACAAATAAATACTGAATTAATAAACAATTTAAAAGTATTCTTGTTGAGGGTACTTTTATAGCATTTAATTCGGCTTTGTTGTGTATATCAATTTAGAAGTTAATTTTAAAAGTTTTCAGTGGTTCTATTTCATTCCATTTTCCGAACACAGTTGGCCCCTATTCCTCGCACACGTTTCATATTGCCGTTTATTTATTCAAACTCGAGGGCAAACCACTATTGTCATCACCATAAACCATTGTTTTCATCCACCAAACTATCAGCTTCTATTACTATAGCCTACTTCTATACTACTTTCTACATTCCAAAGTTTAACTGACTGTTCCCTACAATAATGACGAATGGAACAATAATGAACAAGTATTCAAGTTGAGTTAAAAATAATTTTACTGCAGGAAACATTATCGTTACAAAATAAATAATAAACATTTTTCAGATCGTATCAAAATAGGGATCAATTTAAACAATAAAATCCATATGTAAACGTAATAAAAAAGGAACGAAATAGTAGAAACGACCTACATGTACATAGAATGGTCTGTGCGTAGGCTCGAGTTCTTTTTTATTAAAATAAAATGTAAACTTCGTAAAAGGTCAGAAAAATGTACAAATGTGGTATAAATAAAAAACTATGATAAAAAATAAGCTGAGTATACATCATGACAGCCTATTGGATGGTTTGAAATTGAAAACATACATGCAAATAAGTCTGTTAATATGGGTAATACAAAAATTAATTTATTTATAATTTATTTCAGTTGAATATGATGTAAACTACATCATATTTCTTACATTACACATCGTGTAAATTACTCGGCTTCGCCTCGTAGTTGAAACTCTCCCTCTCATTGGAAACTGTCACTTTCCGCACTTGGGATGAAATATACTAAATCAAAGGTTTATTGGAATAAAAGAACAGCGATCTTAAATTTTTTTAGACGTAGTACCTAAAACTTTCAGTTATGTTTAAAGCCCGTAAATTTTGGTAGTTTTTAATCACAGAAAGTCTAAAGCTTAGACTTAACTAAGTCTGTAACAGGATTAACAATTTGTACACTCTAAGAAGTTTAAATTAAACTCCATACATTAAAGTACTTAAAATAAAACGCATTTAAGCATAAGCGTTGAATGGGAAACAATATATATCTTCTTTTAAAAGTAAAATTAAAACAAACACTTACTTTGAAAAGAACTACGTGGAATTATTAATGTGTTTTTGCTTTAGTCTATAGAAACGATGTTCATATGTGTTCATTAAAAGGCTTTCAGTTATCCAATGAATGCAAGCAATAAAATTAATGACGCATGGGGAGCCTCTGCTGGTAATCTGTTAATGCTGTGGTGTTTCAGCTGCATTAAAAAATGAAAACACATCGGATAAGTTTGAAACTAGAATATGTCGATACACACATTCTGGTTTCAAACTTATCGTTATGATATTAACGATATTTATTAGTGATATTTGTAATTAAAAAATTAATGATTTCTCTCAAAAATATGTGCACATTTTAAGTGGATTGTGGGGGTTCATTTAATAATATTATGACAATTGAAATCACCAAGACATTTATTAGAAGTTATAAGCCACAAATTAAAAAAAAAACATTTTTGTAAATTAGTTTATCTGACGTTTAACACATTGTTAAACTAATATCAGATAGTAAAAAATTATAATTAACACATAAAAGGTAAATAGAAAAAGTTCCAGTTTGTAGAAAGGTAGAAAGAAAGAATCACGCCCATACAAAATCTCCACTAATTGATTTTGAATAAATGATGCAACGTTCATTCTGTGCATTGTCTGCTAATGCTCGAGTGGGTAAAGACTCACTTCAAAACGTTCATCTCTATTTGCTTTATTCTTTATTACAAAAGTCTAGATACTGACTTTTATTTTACTTGTAAAAACACTCACAGTCAGTGTAAATATTAATATTAGTTCTACTATCACATTTAAATTCATCAAGTACTTTAAGAGAGTACACGTGTTGGCTGCCTAGGGATTAGGGATTGTGTCAATGGTGTTCAAGGTTTATGTGAAACGTCCCCATAATTGTGAGATTGTTGTTGGTTAGTTTTCATCGTGTTAAATGAAGATCAACGATGTATGTTTAGTTGTGATAAAAAAATGTATCAGAAAATTGACTCGTACTTTTTCCTTTAATGGTTCATATCATGCAACAAAGCCTTCCACATTCCATTTACTTGATATCTAAAAAAATATCAAATAATTATATTCACCCAAATATTTTTACTTATTACTGACAAAGATATGTCTTGTCTTTAGGGGGGGAGGGTTGTTGGTGATTTTTAAGATGGAAAATATGTAACAGGTTTCTATATAAACTACCAGAGATATCGTATTAATTTTCTATATAAAAGAATAAGAACAGCTGTTCAGATAAACTGAAAACATTCCCTTTAGAAATGTCTATGACCTAACCTATTTCTTACAGGGAAGTAAATGAAAACTTTTTTATGGGTTTCAAGATTTTGGAAAAGGTGTATCAAAGGTTTACCCACACACCAGAACCACCAATTTTATAGCTATGAGGTTGGAGTATTAATATTTTTTACCCCAACTGCTAATATCCATGTAATTAAAATTGTAATCGTTAAAAAAGTTTATAAATTTTTTTTATTTTTCAGGGTATTTATCTTAATCTACCCTTAAAAATAAGACTATTAAAAAATATAAAATACTGACCATGACACACTAAAGTCATATTTTAATAAAATTTTTATAAAAATAGGAGAGTGATTGGTATAATCTCGGAGTCCAAGTCTGAGATATAGCCAAAAGGAAACTCAGTCAAAAATACTTTTTTCACATGCTGTGCATATGAGGATCACACAAATAAAAAATATTTCGAATCAGTGTGAACATGTAACCGAGCCAGTGATGTGTTCTCATTAAAATCTCACGCGCCGCCAGCCCGTATCAAGTGTTGTGGAGCACCATTATAACTGCACAATGGGATTCCAACCTTAATTGACATTCGCCGGATTATCTGCAAATATAACTTAGTGAATAGTTGAGTCGCGATATCATTTAAATGGATAAACCAAATCACTTTGAGCTCTAAACGGTTCCATTTGTATAGCGTAGCACTAAACCACCCTCAATTTATTTTTATTTTATACGATTTTTCATCTTAAAATGTACCACCCTATAATACATGTAATTTATGTATACAGGCACTTTATAGATTTAACTGTCCTTATGTCAATCAGTGTCATATTTTTGAGATTCTAACTTTCAGAAATCGTTGTACATGGTGTCATTATAAAAGTCATTATAATATCTAGCGATCTCTATTATTACAATTTCAATGTTCTCATTTACTCAACGAATGTATAATAAACTATATCTAAAAGATTTATCACTGCAAAAATATTAATGATACATTTGAACAAGGTTTATTAATATTTTAATAAGATAAATCACTTATTACTGTGTTTAAAATGACCATATCTGGGTTTTAAACTAATCCAATATGTCTTATTTTTAAAATTGGAGTTTGAAGGGTATAATGCTTCAATTGTTTTTTAATTTTTCTTACTTGACCTTTTGAGGACCTAGTGACGATACAATTACAGTTACAGACAGTACTGTTAATGTCACAAGAGACCACCCTTACTATATATTGTCAGTAGATAGTACTGCGGAAAACCCTTACAGACGAAGTATCGTCAGCTATAGTATATACTCTCTGGCACATTTTAATTTAACTCATTACATTTTAGATGTCTTTTATTTCCTCTTTTACTCTATGGGTAGGTTTTGTTGTTGTAGCTACAGCCAGAAACAAACAATGTGTTTGTTTGATCGTCTGTTTGTGTACTATTATGTACGAAAACAACACATGTTGCATCAACATTTTTAATGATAAAAATTTTATTCTTGGTCAAAATCCCATGCAAATTTGTACACGCACTCTCTATAATGTAAGTAATAATTCGAATGTTTTTCCAATGGTCAATTATTCTTTATTTGTTATCTGTGAGAAGTTAAATTAAAAGAATAAATCCATTTCAATTAATATATTATTTTCAGTTCAGATACGTATATTTTAAAATCTAACATCAATTATTCAATATGTCATTAATAGTTGTTAGGGTAACTAATTATAAGCAATTTAGTAAAAAACATTAAGATATATAAAACTATATCTCAGTACAAACCTTTTTATAAATTATTACAAAAATGCTGATTTCATAAGGTATTTTTCGAATAGCATACTGACTCATCGCATTTAAAAATTTCATACCTATATAAAAATCATATGATTGCTCTGATCCTCTAAGGATTGAGTAAAAATGCAAGTTGATTAGCAGAATTCTCTTAATTCACTACACAGTTTAGGTTTTTTATGGAAATAAAAAGTATTTATAAATCAACCACACTTAACTTATTTAACTGATGAAAGTATTTCTGATGGAGCTCATGGCTCTGTACAGCGGCGGGTTTGAAATTATGAGGCCGTATATTACGTTCCCCGCCAGAATTGGTTCTGTGTGTTAAATAATTCCTCTGAAATACTTCCACATTCAGTTATCCAGTCGAGGCGTAAGCCATTCACGTGCGGTTACTCGTATATCGCGCTAGTTTAGTCACGTGATTACCTCGTAGGGCAGTGTGTACTAACAGATATATTAAACCTAATGGTCACTAGCTTCCTAAAACTATTTTATCTCCCTCAAAAAGAACTTGAATTAAAACACAATATTCATTCTCAACACATAGAAATGTTTGTTGTTGGGTTCTCAAAATCATAATGTTTACGTAAAAATATTACGTTATTATTACGTATTATGTTTACGTATGTGATGTATTACATGTATTTTAGGTGCAATTGATGAGGTAATTCTCGTAAATAGGTTGCTAAAATAATACATTATGAACTTTAATTATTTGTTTTTATACAAACATTGTTTTCTAATTTAGATTGTTTATACATTTTTAAATAATAACTAGTTTTTTATTTATTAACATTTTCTTACAATTTAAGAGTTATCAGATACAGATTAAAAATTCAGTGCCAAAATTTCTCATTTCTCTGTGTGCATAATTAAAAGTATTTACCTATAGAGTATATGGATACAAGATTAGTAACTCAATGTTTTGTTGCTTATTTTCTCTGTTTTATGGGCTCAAATATTATTTTCGTTTTTAATTCACTAATGTAGGCCTACGTCTTTTATACTTACTGAGGCTTTCATGTTAATTGCACAGTACATGTTATGCAGTTATTGACTTCTACGTTAGATAGTCGATTATTGTATTACCAAGTAAAACCAAACCGTCAATAGTCCAAACATTAGAATGCCTTGCTTGGAATTGGTGTAAACAACTACCGAAGTTGGATCCCAAATTGATATCAATTTTGTATTTCTAAGATGAATATATTAGGGGGATAAAATGCTTTTAATGTTTAACTATCCGAATAATTGACTATCCGTACTACCCCGGTCTAATCAGTTCGGATAATAGACTCTACTGTATTACTCAAAGATATTACATAATTGAACATTTTTATTGGGAGAAGCGTTCAAGAGTCTATCTAATTCATTCAAGTCGAGCCGAGTAAAGACCCTGAAGCAACGTTTCCGTTTTAATTTAATCTTCCAGTTAATTAAGTTCATTCTCTAGGCTAACCACAACGTAATATTAAAATCACCTATCAAACTCGTTTCTCAAAGTATTATTTTACCACTATGTTTACACGATATTGATGGGGTTTCAAACGATAACAATATTATTGCATAGTTGGAACGTAACCCTCTAAAAATAATTGCTTACTAAAAACAAAATGCTTATTTGTAACTTTTTTAAACATTTAGTGAACTTAATATTTCCACAAAATTTTAATTACAAAATTTGCTTGAACGTAAAAAGGAAAACATTTTGTTGTATAAAATTAATATAGTTTTAACAGGAACTATAAATTACGCCAATTAATCAATACTACGTAAATAAATTAAAGAATAGTGAAATATACAATAAATTAACAGAAAATAATACAAGCATAGTTTTTAGTGATCAAAACTGACATATTGATCACAATATCTTTATTAATCGTAAAGGAAAACAATTGTATAAATGTATAAAAACAACAACTCAAAAACTTCATGAGTAAATACCATAACTTGTGTTGCTTAACAATTTACTAAAGCTTTTAGATAACAATGACATTAATTGTTAATATATTATAACATTTCAAGTTACAAAATGTATAAAACATTCATGATGAGCTTCAAAATCATCCTCCAATAACCAACTGGATATTTTGGCCTTAGCCTCCAGTGACAAATATTTATATTGCCTCGTACATAACCTACGCTGTTATAAAATATTCTTAGAGCCAGATAAATAAAGATTCCTCAAAGATAAGATGACTTCTTGTAGAATGTACAGACCTCTGATCACCCTCTATTACTCTGAAACCCTTCTTCAGGTTTCGTTTGGCCTATTATCTAAACACATTTGGTTAAAGAACTTTAATAAAATTTATACATGTTAATTCAATGAATTAGGCCCAAATAATAATTTTTGGAATTTGTATGATGATTAAATTTTACAACCATGGAAGGAGAAAAGGAAAAAGCGAAAAGGACATTGAAAAGGATATTTCATGTTAAGTGTCAGTGTTTCTAAAGTTAGGAGGTCCCAGTCTGTCAGTTAGGGATGTTTTCCTGTGAAGTATCGTAAAGGCCACAGAAAAAGAGGCTCATTATTATTTTTTAGAGCGCGGGGCTTTGGTGCCCAAGGTCCCGGGTTCAAATCCCGCCAATCACCAATGACTTTTCGCTATGTGATAATGCCGCAACCCACACAGGGTGCGCAAAAAGCCACTACGGCTGAAGTGCCTTAGGAGTAATCCGCCCCTTAAAAAAAGAAAAAGAAAAAAGGGGTTCATATTGATGTGAAATATTGGATATGGATTTTTCTTGATTATTAGAGAGATCAACAATCCACGTCTGGACTCAGCCGTAGAACACTGTTACAGAATTCAAGAATACGACGTACAATACACTCTAGGACCATTGGACAAGGCAAAGACTTCTAAAGAAGACATAACCTTTCAGTTTAGAGCTCCCAGAGCACGCATCGTTCATCCTAGGAACATCACCACCCAAGACGTCAGGATTGACAAGCTGTTCAGGCTCAGCCATGTTCATGCCCCCAGAATGGATAAGAAGTAATCAAGGTGATGAGGAAGCCAAAGATCTTACTGAGACTCCTTATCTTTAATTCAAACTATTTCGACCCATGAATAGGCAAAGATCAATGGGAGAGTAGTTTTTTGCTTAAAAATAACCATAAGTAAACGTTAATTCAAATCGAATCTTATATAATTTTTAATTTTAAGTTAACTAAAATGCTTCAAAAGATCATACATTTTTTCCTTATCAGCTATTTCTGATTTTAAACCCATTAAGGGAAATTTTAGAAAAACTCAAACATGACTCCTCAAACAACAAATTTCAAATCAGGACTTATAAGACTAGTTGGAAATCAGAATACATTAATTCACTATTCTACCAGTGATCTAACAGATGAAAATATAATAATATATTTTGGAATGAGTGAATAATATTCTTTGTAGAATTGACTTTTTTGTTAATGGTTTACCGTGTATCCACTGAAAATATGAAAAAATAGTATTCTATCGCTAGACATTGCAATACCCATTCAAATTGATTTAGTTTGATGGATTAATTTAATACTGTTCTCATAGGAGGCGAGTTAATAAATTGCGTAGACTCAATACATCATGTTGTAATATTTTGAACATGGGAATTTAAAGTCACTAAACACTATGTCCCTTTACAATTTTCAATAGATATTAAAGGATACTGAATATATATTGAAATTAATTTCAGACGAGTTAAGGTAAAATGAAGAATGTCTGGGAGTATTGAGTTACCTTCCCCAGACGTGAGATGAAAATAATGTCTGGATAACAAGTCCTAGGATATTTGTACGAAAATATATCCAGTTTAATTCTTAATCGTGATACGCCACAAATATGGACAGTTTTGGGTTATTTAACCAGAATCCTGTGATCTAGATAAACTTGTATGACATCATTCTTTCAGTCTCTTAAAATACTTTTCACTATCACTACATACAGCAATTTAAGCTACAATAATACGATATTAATGTTTTATATTTTAAAGAAAAAAAAGAGTTAAGAATTTGATATCAAGTTTTTACTTTATACTTAGTAAATACGTAGAAATTAAATATACCTTATTCTTAATCCAATGCGAAACGTAAAATTTGGGAAATATTGTCATGAAACCAACATTTTATAACTAAACATGCTGATATTAGAATATACTTCAAAAAAAGCAGAGCAATTAATTGTAATTTAATTTTGAATGTTAGACAATTTCTAATAAATTTTACTTAAGTATACGATACTATTAGCTATTTTACCGACAATTTATCCTTTATAACGTCACAGTATTGAACACTTAATATTTTATCAAGCTTAAAAACATTAATTAGTTGTTATTTTTAAATATTGCAAAAAAGATATTTGATAAGACCGTGAAATAACCTCAATTGACCTTGTTAATATTTAATATTGTTGCTTAAATTAGTAGTATTATTGGTACATGGTATAATTAAAAATAAATATTGACATACAAACGGAAACTAGGCACTAGAGACGCCGGTGTATGTTATCAAAAGCGTTTGACTTGTCCCAAGGTTATTGATTGTCGTATAGCTTTGTCTATAAAATTTCAGGAACATTTTGAAATATTATGTACAACGTATCCAAAGGTATTAAAGAGTAGCAGAGTATACAGAGGTGATACGAGTTTCTACATGTTTCTGCCACTGTTCAAACGTAACTGGTTCCATCACAAATAACAGTTATTGACTCTAAATGCAGTCCCAGAGTTAACACAAAGGGACTGAGAAGAGGGTTTTATATTCCTACGTTTCTGACGTGATATGTTAACATACAGAGCAGCTCTAAGAAAAATATATTTATATTTTTAAAACGGTTTGTATATGAATTCAGTTTATTTCAAACAAAATCTATTCCTGACGTGGTTTCCGTGCTCTAAATGGTTGAAAATAAGTGTACAAAGTAATTCGTTGTAAATAACACACATTCATATAAATGAGAACATTTATTTCTAATGTGCCCTTTTGTAAAGTTATTTTTACTTATTTTACTTTAAGAACAGTTTCATACAAATTGTATTGTATAATAAAACACAAGTAACTAAACAGTATACATTTTACTATGTCAGTTGTGTTAAATTTGTGTCATTCAGTGACACAATCAATTAAAATTTCTTGAAATTGGGCAAAACTAGAATATATTTCCAGAACGTATAAGGTAATCAGTAGATTTCATATTAAATAGTAGCAAAAATCCGTAACGGTTTGTTATCATATAACTAGTTAGTTATTATATAGTAGTTATAACTAAGTTTTTTATTAAATAAAGCAATAAAAATTTTTTAACAAATTTATTTAATCTAAATTTATCAATATATTTAATTAAATGATTGAAAATGCTAAAGAAAGGAAACACAAGAGACTCAAAATAACCGGAAAATAAGTCTGGATGTATTTTTGTCATCAGCATTACTATAAGCTCATTAAAAAATCCATTCGACCTGAAAGCTGTTTGATTAAACAAGTTTAAGAAACCTATCTAGTAGGATAACAGATAATTGCTTTATTGGGTTAGTATTTCATACGATCATATCAGACCAGGTAATTGATTATTAAATATGGAAAACACAAATTAGAATTGAAAATAAAACTCAGTAATTCTATTTACATTTCTGTAAAATTTATATTCAATTGAACATACAATCGTAGTCCTAGATTTATTTGAAGAAGGAAAACATTTAAGGGCTCACGAGGTAAACTCCTTCTGTTGATCTCCACTAATGGCAGTCCAAACCACCCCAATCATTTTAAGTGAAGCAAGAGATTTTAATGATGAAAGGCTCTGAGAAGTTTTTACATTTCCTGATTTTCTACACCTTATACAAATTAAATCAAATTAAAATATTTTCAAGAAATGATTCATGTTTTTTAATTACATTAAATATACGAGACCAAGCGAATTTATGCTTTTATACAATTTAGTATACTTACGATTTTAAAATAAGTAGTATTACAGGTTTTATAGAAACTGTGATCAAATATAATTAGCGTTGATTTGAATTTTAACTGGTAGCTCCCTGAATGTTTCCTAGTTCATAAGTCAGACTTGGGTGCATGAAATTTGATTTTTCACACCCACGAAAATAATATACCTACAATTACAAGTGTTTTACTATCGACTTAGTTTACCTATTCTCTAGCAGTATCCATTATACGCACAATTGTATTATTGTGAACTGTTTAATTTAAAATAAAATAAAATTGAATTATAATACAAAAATTACAACGCAGAATAACAACAATTTAAACCAGTAATTTATGGTGATGAGCAGTTAAGAGAGCTAAGAGTTGCTCGTCTTTCCTTGGACAACGATACTTCAAAATCTAAAAAATACATACCAACCATAACACACTGTACTTTATACAGGATTGTTTTTAAACTGATTTTCAAATAAATTCTAAACACGCATGTACACTACTGTTAACACTGTGCCTGTGTTTACAACTATTAGTTTCCTCTCGCACTTGACTAGGGCCATAATCCCTCTATAGGCCCTACTGACTATAAATGGTATTAACCGGTTTGTAAATAAACTAGTTACCCTACATTAAATTCACGAAAAACCATTTAAAACATGGGACGCTATTAACGAGTTATAATTCGTATTTTTTGTAATAGATTAATTACGCAATATAATTTTTATCGTGCTGTGTTTTTGAATCAAGTTGGTACGACATTAATCGTCTAATATAGTTTAATTTAGAAAAAAGTTCTATAAAAACTCAAATTAGGCATATGATTTTGTGTAAACTGTAATAAAAGTAAAATTGTATAATTAATAGACTTTTCTGTTAACGACGGAAAAATTATTGTTGGGATGAATAATGTAACAATAAAAAATATGAACTGAGATGTATAATTGTTGTCGTTGAGGAAAATGTTATTTGAAATATCAGACGGATTCAGAAAGAGAGTATTATTTATTGCACTCGTATTTTTAATTTGTCCCCAACCTGAGCTGCTTTTGTCGTTTAATGTAGGCGATAAATTTAATGTTTCGCGATTTAAAACTCATGGTTACAGCACATCGCTCAGCCTTATTCTGGCTCCCCCTCCGAACTGCCAACAAAAAGACACCGACGGGGCACTTATGAAATTAGTTTTCCACGATGAATTTTATATTTTATACTCCTTTTTGTAACACACTTTATGTTTTCTACAGTTAAAACAAATTCTGGTATTTAAAAATATTTTATCAACTTGGGAGTAATTTTATGTATTTGTTTTCGAACGGACGATAAAAACGGACCATAAATTTTATCTAATTATTGCAATCTAATTTTTTCGCGCGTTTAGGTTTTTGCCATTCGTTTGCGAGGATTTGACGGTATGGTGGTAGTGCAAGCAAACTAGTTTTATATCATAATGTTGTTGTTTTCAGTCTTTTGTATTGTTCTTTTATCTTCCTGTTTAATAAACAAAACACATCAATCAATACAAAATGTTAAAATTGTCATTAATTCTGTTGCTTTCTACAGAATTTATGAACCATAACCAGTGTATATTCCAGAGGGTTTGGTAGAAACAATGCTATTTATGCATAGATTACATCCGAAACCATTATAATTTGGAAAATATTTTTAAAAATTGTCTTGAAATCACTTATGTTTTGAAGTTGCCGTAAAAAAGATGGTTACCTTTCACGTTTTTATGTTGGCTGTGATATTGAAGAAATTTTGATGAAATATACATATATTTTTTTTAATTGGATAGTTTTACAGAAGAGAAAATGCGGTTAAGTTAGTATTACGGCTAAAACACTTAAAAACTACGACACTAAAAAGATTGACGACTGAGCGTAAAATGCTATAATTTCTTCCAAAGAATTAAGTAACGTCCGTTAGAAAACGTATACATAAAATGGTTCATAGGCCTAATAAATTGTCTATTTAACATTACTCAATGTAAGCTACTAGGCCTGTATTCATTGTTTCTAATATTCAAATATTTCAAATATTCTTATTATTATATTCATTGTCATAATTTAATTTCTTGAATAAAATAAATATTAAAAGAAAAGTTCATAGAAGGGAATAATCTGAAAATAAATTTATTACGGTGCGACTAAAAAATTTGAGAAGCAAATAACTCAAATTATTCGACTTCATTTCCAGGGAGCTAAAGGCGTTGTAATTCCGTTACTCTTTTTCTCAGAACTTTTTACGAAGCTAATTTAATTTCTAATTATTTCCTCTTCTGAACAAGGTACTTCAAATCATTGAAAGTTGTTAATTAAAGTTGTATTTTAGTCTTCTAGCTCAACTTTATCCGGTTCAAATTCAATTTTTTAATGCAGACGAACATTCGAGATGTTAACCCTAAATTAAAATATCTATTCATAAAAAGTTAAATTTCCAAAAAAATCACTAGATCATAGAGACGTTGTGTAATTTGAATGAATGTTTTTGTGCACAAGAGGTATGAGTAGTGTACGGTTGGGAACTGCCTTCATCCCTTGTTTGAATTATATCCTCTTTTATTTAGTGATATGACCTCGTGAAGTTTTATTCGAGCTGATACCATCTGAGAGAGTTTTGATTGCAATCTACGGATTAGTTTATTATGATGATTTTGTATTGTAATTTTGTATTGTTAATCCCCTGTGAAAACTTTGGTGGTATTTAAGCTTTGATGGTTAAATTAAAATTATACTTTGAAATGTTAAATCAAGCAGAGTAAATCTGTTATTATCAACTATCTAGATAACTGTGATTTATAATAGGTTTACCGTGATTAAACAAAATAAAATTGTTTGATAGAAAAGTTACCTCTGTAGCCGGTAAGTTAAATGATGAAGTTGGCATTGTCAGTTAGAAATACGTAGAATGGTAAAACTATCGTTCAATCATTATCTGGGAAAATCCAAGAGATAAGTAATAAATAATAATACCTCCGTATCTGCAGACCTTTATACTAAGCAAATTTTCATTGCTCTTAGGATAATTATGCAGATCCAAATGAACTTAATCATAGATAAATTAGAAATTTATGCAAATTTACTTAGGTATTATTGAAACACCAAGACATTATTTAGGAAAATATTAATCAAGTTTGTTGCGAGGAGCAATACAATTTATATTTTTCAACATACAGTATTGTTAACTGAATGAAGATGTATACCAAGTTTTATCAAATTATTCAAATAATAAGTAGTTTATATTATTTTGCTTACCCTCCCTGCTAAAAATAGCACGAGGAAAGAGTAGAGACACTTTCACGGGAAAATAATAAAAAATAGATTTTCAAAATCCATCATTAAAACGTAAAAACATGAAGCTGTATAAAAAGGTTAATCACAATATTTCAATTTTGAATTTTTCTGCACAAGATTTAGGCTTCATAAGACACTGTAACTGTGTTTACAAGTTTTTGTATCTCAGTTTAATGTCGTGATAGGTCGTTGTTTGTGGAAGCCCATAGCTTCCATGGCGGAAACGGAAGCTCTCGAATGTTCCGAAATCCTTCGCGTAAGGAATTCCACAACAGCCCCGGTTCCCTTGCGTGACCGTACGATATTAACGTTTTGTCAAAGTTTTATACCAAAAATCGCGATTCCTACCATGCGTTTAGTCGTTGCGTTAATTAGTCGTTGAAGTGTTTCGGGCGATGAACTTCACAACTGCCACGTCTGCTACACGTAAATATGCGTTATTATCGTTTTCTTAAAGTCCGGAACTTTCAAATTGGGATTGAAAGGGGTTTGGCTAATGTGAAGTCTCAGATGAAAGGAACTTCACAAAATCCACGTTTTTTGGCGTGACTGTACGTTTTCTGGAGGTCCGAAACTTCCATATCGGAGTGTGTTGGACTAGTGTGATGTCCTATGCGAAAGGAAAATCATAACAGCCACGGTTCCTTGGCGTTATAGCACTTATTGTTTAAGTCCGAAACTTCCATAACTTGGGGCTAGTAACAGTGTTGGGGTACCCCCCTTACATACCAGTCAAAGAACATAGCGTTCCCTTGGCTAAACGGCTCTTTTCAGGGCCACCACAGTTTTTACCTCCACTAAGTCAGTCCCCAGCATGGGACTTCCAATAAAAAGGTAACAACAAAGGGAAGAAGGAGGAGGGAAAACTGCATTTTTGTTAAAATGTGGATACATAGCATAAATTATTTGGAGGAAACTTTTTATATAGTTAATTTTTCAATAAGAATAGTTTTTTATCCAAGTAATTGATTTAAATCGTAGTGCTGGATTACTCTAACAGTATAAAACAACTACGTACCAATATGCGTTTTGGATAAAATAGCTTTATATTAGTAGCATTATATTACGTCGGTAAAATGTTGTTCTAAGGCTCTATTGAATAATAATCGTAGATATTTGCCTTATTCTGTTGCCCATTATTTCCTTGACAGGAAGCTGCAACATCCGGCACAGCCAGGTAACAATCACACGTCACGTTGTCGTGAGTAATCAGACATCAAACCTCGCCTTTGTCAAAGCAGACTCTTTGTCATCATCCCTCTTTTCAGCATAATCGTAATCACATTCTGCCTATTTTTATTTTGTGCCCTGTAGTCCAAAGATGATACTTTATAACGGTTTTAATTATCAGATATATTAATATATTTACAATAGTCCAAATAACTTATTATATATTTCTTGCAGTTTTAGCTTCTATACGAGTATTATACAATTTTTGCCTGTTTGGAACCTCCTCAATGACTTATTTGTACGAAGTCTAAAAGTTTCCACTACGAAACCAGACTAATTTTATTTTTGTTAGAAAACTTATTTTCAACTTATATATTTAACTTTATGTTAAGGAACAGGTCAACCCTGGGGTACTATAAAATCCCTGCCGAACATCAATATTTTGATCAAGTAATTCATGAGCCCAATTACAAATGATCAATGGGTCCGGACTCGAACCTCGGATCACGTGGTGAACACATTAGCTCTGACTCAACCAACTGTTAAGTATTCTTTGACCAACAGTGCATTTTTTTACGTAAATTCGTTATATATGTGCTTAACGCTTCCGCTATTATTTTATTTGTATTTTATTACCAAAGGTACGCATAGCATGCAGTTAATAATATTTAATCTTTATATGTATTTTATGTAATTTCGTTACCTCCACAAATAATACCGTATCTACAGTATAGAAAATAATATAGACGTGTGTCCAATATAATGACTGGGCATAGTTCATGATTCAAATGTGTTATGAATAAATAATATGTGTAATATAAAATCATCAATGTCATCATCTTATCATCTGACGTGTAGCGGAATTTAAAAAAATGTTAAAACTGAACATGTAGCTGAGTTTGGAAAAACATATTTTTAATTTGTTAAAATTGAATTTTTTAAATGAAATTTCAACAAGTTCTGGCAGGGAAAACAGCCTCGTATATTATGATTTTTTAAATTTGTTAACCTTTAAACTGACTAAGGAATAACCCATGTGATTTATTTTGTTATTATTATTTACTAAATGTTCAATTTCAGAATAGATTGTAAATAAAAATGGTTGTAAAAAATGGTTGTATTTACTGCCCCGTGGGAAATAAGTTAGATCATGAATATGTCTAAATGTAATGTTTTTAGTTCATCTAAACATCTGTTCTTATAACCAAACTAACCATATAACGTCACTGTTTCAAATTTTGGTCGCGCATATTAGAGCTAAAACGTATCCTTGTAAAAAATAAGAATTTAAAAATTAACATGTGATATGCCCACCTTCAATCCATTGAACTGCAATAAAGACAGATACTTGTAAGGTAAACATGTACTCAAAAAACTGAGAATATAGCAGTAAACCTGTAAAGAACTAAGTGGATGGGAAGGAACAAGCAAACTCTATATTTAATCACTTAATCGCAATCTTTAAATTAAAAATCCCCTTTTGTGACGTAATCTTTGAGTAATTCCCTCACTCAATATATGCTGTAATATTGAGAAAAACAGAAAAACTTGTGAAACTATAACAATCGATGAAACTTAATTAAAGTGATTGTGCCAATCGAGGTGCTGAGTGCTAAACTTGGGAGACGGTTACGATCTTTGTGAGATTGCGAAGGTGATTGGCAAACGTGATGGTGGCTCACGTCACACGAGCTTAACTTACGGTCCCGAAGATTGCTTTCCATAAAATCAGATATATATATAAGAGTAAATACATGCATTATTGTTTGATTTTTGTAGCTCTAACAGCACGATATGGAGTACTATGGAGAACTCAAATCATTCAAGTACCGGTAGACCAAGCTTGACTCATATAATAAAATATGCATTGGATAAATTAATTAGCTACTTTCAAAAACACATTTATTAGATACTCGAAGTAAGCACAGCATATGTGTAGGTCTCCCGCGCTTAATTTTTTATCTTAAAAAACTATTTTTATAACGTTTTCTGTAAAATTAAATCAAATTAAATATAATTATTCTTTTAAACGTTTCTTTCAAAATAAATTAAAATAACATATTCATTGTTTACAAATTTTAATATGAAAGATAACCTACGGTAATAGCTACTTTACTATGGGAAACTAAAAGTAACCTGAATCAGCAGTTTCGGTTAACTGAAGCTACAGAAAATGTCTCAGCTATAACAGGGACTCTTAGGATTTAGAGTTGTAGAAGAAAACCCAGATTTTCCCAACCTCGAGGCCAGCTCGAATCGATTTCTCGTGGCCCGTATTACACAAAAAATCATAAATACTTGGACAGAAAGACACATTTGCCCGGACAGCCCTTGCTTTAAGGTATAAGATTTTCAGGTGGTAGTTTGTCCCACGGCAACTTCCACTTTGATACTAGGGAATATAGTTAATTGTTAAGATAGGCAGTACGAGCGTTACTATGAAGAATCCTGTTTTGAACGCATTGGCATGTCCTTTGATCCAGCATCTTGGAGGTCACAACATAGTGTGTATTAACATCCGCACAATCAAATACTACGTTCATCCTCAAAGACCAATATTCGTAATTCGTAAAAATTCTTGTTCGGATCCTATGTTGAACTGTAGGTCCCTTAGATACCATCGGCTATTGGGCTATTGATTAAAAGTTCAGTCTAAGGAACATGTTAGCCTTAGTCAGTAACAAGATTGCAAGATAATGCCACAAATCATCTTACGCTTATTTTCCATTCACACTTGGCTGAAAAATACCTACCTGAATAGGTCACTATATCAGAAAGTTAATAATAATATTAATGTCGCTTAAGCGAATTAAATTGGATTTAAAAGAGGATATAACTGGTTTCCTCATGCATTTCGTTTCAATATTAAATTTTAATTAGGCTATTAAGGTACAATAAACGACGACTTTCCATCAATTACAACCAAGTGCATATTTCAAAATGTTCATCTGTAATTTAAATTTGATTTCAATTTTTATTCCACTATAAAATCTTGTTTATGCGCAATAACAACTAATGCGATCCTTTGAACCCTTTTTCTACACAAGCGTGGCTGGAGTGAACCGCCATCTTAATTAATGATGACGCTTATTTTGTATCACCACAGATTCCTAAACCAATGGAAAATTGCAGAGGTCTGCTGCTGGGTACTCGTATTTATGATTCGCATTATAATGATGAAGTACATGAGGCCAGACACTCCAGTGAGAGAGAGGAGATGCTGAGAGACTAAACTGATTACGGCATAACTAATCTCGTGAATAAACAGTGACACATACCCGGGAACCCTATTACCTGCAGGGCTGGGTGCCGGGTGCTGGGTGCTGGGTTACTCAGACAATTCTGATCTAATTAATTCTCCCTCCTACCAGTTGTTGATATTATTCAAATTACAGAATAATATTATGATTAATAAATCTACCTTAGATATAACCATATTTTTCATCACATTACATTACAATCTGTTAACAACCCTAACTTTAAACGATAAAATAATATTTTACTTGTATGTATCCGAAATATAAATTTGGTTATATCTTATCTATGAGGGGATATTGGCAGTCCGTCAGACCGAAATGTGAAAGTGATGTCATATGGTTGGTTATAAGGAAAACTGTTTAGAGAATCTGAAACATTCTTTTAGATAGATCAATTATATGATGAGGTTATATCCCATAGGATAGTGAATTCATAACTTTTTCATAAGGGATTACACAAAACCAGTCACAATACGTGGCATTACAGTAACATATATTTGTATTTAATAGTTTAGCCCACTGGAAGCCAGTGGAAAACGGTAGGTGTAAAATAGTTTCCTAACAACCACAAAAATTATGAATCTTGTTTTTTAGTACATAAAAATATTTTGTTTAATTTGTCTATTATTTATTGCATGCTACAACATGATGAAAAATGTCGTTCATAGCTCGTCCGAAAATGTTTTCCGGCCTCGAGATTGTGTTTGAAGTTGTAGTTGAGGAGGGCTAAGAAGACCTATCCCCTAACCCGGTAGACCTTATTTGTTCAGCCTTTCGAAAATCTTTAGGCCTATACAGACAATCAGTTTTAACCGTCACTGCTAACTGACAGTTAAGAATAATGGCTCCAATCGCCTCCACACGGCCATTTTTGTCTGACATCAGTCCATTTAGCAAATTAATTTAACAATATTTCATCTGTCGACTGGTCCAGTTTTTGGCCTGAGAGCAGTCCGAATCTTGCATAAAAGACGATCAGTTCTAACTGAAAGTTAAAACTGGTCGTTTTAAATGACTCAGTTTTAACTGTCAGTTCTAACTGACTCTGTTGAGGTTTTTAAATGCAGGAGGATTTATTACTTCCAAGGACCAAGTCTAGGCTCAAAAAAGAATCAAAATCAGAAGACACGATGATTACTTCAAGGATATTACGGATAATCAAAACTATCAATCCAGTTTGTTTCATCCCAGTATTTGTGGGTTCAGTAATAGCCTAAACCTGACGGAGTTGGTTAGGGAGTGAAAAATATTTCAACAAATTATTTATTGTTTAAGTTGCACATGATTAGAAGTATAAATGTGTTGTATTATTTTAATTTCAAAAAATAATAAATATTGAAATATAAGTGTTGGTAGTAAATTTAAATGGATATTGTTTCATTTAAGGAACTATAGATGTTTATTTGTAATTTAAAATGTAATCTTAAATGAGTATGCTACAACAATTTGTAATTTAATAACGTAAAGTAATTACATACTATTATAATGCGTGTCTAATGAAAAAATCCGGTGTGAGACAAAGTAACCTGTTCCTACAGGATTAAAGGGATGGGTTGCAGCCATAACTTTAAATTACAACCAATTTCAGAGAAATTTCAAATCATAAATACAGTACTGCGAAGTAAATTTAACCAGCATATTTTTGACTTAATATTTAATATTAATTATTTCTTATTATTTTTATATTCATTAAATTATTGTTTATCAATAACTTCGTAACGCCTTACCGTAAATACATGTTAAACTATAAGATTGGTCATGTTCTGAAGTCGAATAGCATTACGATATCGTTGTGAAAGATAAGGTAGATAGATAGTTGTGATATATATTTAGATATAAAACAGCTGATTATTAATATAAACATAATATGTATAACCATTGTAATTATTTTGTTTTCGCCAACATATGAACACGCAACTTTTAATCAGATAGAAAATAAAAAATATAAATACATAATCCCCTAAACCGTACTATTAACGAGGCGAATAAAGCCGTTCATTTTGTACATCACATATTTACTTCTTAGTTTTACATTGATGAATGATTCATATGTCATTGGATAGTAAAGCATGTTGCTAATGGAAATTAAACCAACAGTTGTTGCTTAAGAATTTTTTTTGATTGTAGAAAATTTCCAAACAAACTTATTTCCTATAAGGTTAACATTATAAATTTAAAATGCCATAAAATGGACGAAAACTTTTTCACTAAAACCTTCCCGGACATATACAAATCAACATCCTAAAATTTCATGGCGATAGGAGGAGTAGTTTGGCATCGCATAAAGGACATACACACATACATACATTTTATATTATTGAGATATTATTAAATGGTTCAATACAATAAACGACTAAGTTGAAAATGATATCCATTGATTTTGTATTGTAATACAGTTTTATGTATCATTATAAATAACCGTTTTAATCATAAATTGCATTACATAACTAAAAGCTTAGGTAAGATTTGACATGACGATTTACAATAATATTTCCTTCTGCAAATGGGTGAACCAGAGATGGAGATAAGCTTGTAAGACTGGACAGCCAAAAGACTTGTTCCATGTTGTGACAGCAGTGCTGTACATCTCTGCCTTCCTTATGTGAGATAAAACTACTTGATAAGATTATAGGATTCCTGAAATTCTTACGTCAGCACCTTTTGGAAAAGCTGTGGATATATTTTCTTTTAGACTTTGTCACATATATGGACTATGAGAGTTACGAGTGAGTCTTTCAGTGTGATAATAATTGAGTATCCAGCGATACGGAGAAGAGTCGAGAAGGAAACACATCTTTTATTAATTTTGTTTATTTAAATTACTCTTTATTCCTTACCTACCGAAAACTATGTTGTGTAGTATACAAAAAATTATTTTACTGTTGCTCAAATGTCGCCTGTTGAGTATTTTAAGCGAACACCTCTGCTATGAAAAGGTGATCTTTAATATTTTCATGTTGGTATTAACTATAGATCGTTGAAAATATAACTTTTCTTTTTAGTAACAAATTCGTCTGATCCGTCGAAACCCCATTTCAATTACTATGCTCAACAGTTACCTTTATTGAGCTTAAATCTGTCGTTATGATTACTCCAGACAGGGACTCAAACTGTCAGTGTATTTTTTTGATGATATTACTTCAGACAGGTACTCATATTGAAATTGCATTGGTTTGATGATATTACAAGTATTATTAGAGGCTTTATTAGCTACAAAGTTCAGAACTAAATGGTCAGGATCTATAATCAATAGCCCAGCGATCAAAGGCTAATGGACCCAGTCCGGGATTGGACCGGAAACCTTTTGATTGTTAAGAGGACTCTCCAACCACATAGTCACTCAACTAATGTAACCTTCAATATTGATCGGTGCTGTCCTATGTTATAATATGAGCACCGTTTAACAATAAATAAAACACATGCACAATGATCTCAAAAATGGCCCTTCAGAATATTTTAAATTTTTACAATAATTTTTTCACAAAAAATATGATCTAGTAAGGTTCCATGTCCATAAAATATTTGACATCGGGAAATAACTTATGGAAATTTAAATGTAAATTGTATTTATTCCCTGCAGGGAGTAGGTTAGATTATGGATATGTCTAAAGGGATTGTTTTCAATTCATCTAAACAGCTGTTTTCATTATTTTATATTAAAAATCCAATACAATATCCCTGGTAGCTTCTATGGAAACCTATTACATATTTTTCATCTTGAAAATCACTAACCCCCCCCAGAGCTAAGACATATCTATGTCAAAAAACACAAGCTGTTGTTAAAAAGTAAAACTATTTCCTTAGTAACGTATAATGGTTGAAGATGGCATACATTTATCTTATAAGTCATGAATGAAGGTTTCAGATATATGTAATAATTGAAAAAATACAAAAAATAAACGAACTACAGAGGTTTATGAGCGTTAAACTGAAAATTTAAGTGTAAGGCCATTTGAAAATGGATTGTGTGTTTGGCGGAACTACGATCTTTTTGCGTAAATATGCCAATGAAACCAACAAAGAATAATGGAAAATTCAACTTAATTTCCTGAGTCATCAACCCCATTCCAAAACTATTATAATTCAGAATGTACTGCAGAATAATAACAATAATCGAAGTGCAATAAGCCCAAAAATCCGAGGTCAGTTAAAATCTTTTTAAAGAGACAGAACTGATCGGTCTCTGAAACCCAATGACTTCTAGCTGCCCCTTTGTAAATGCTATACAAATCATGGTCTGTTTAATATACAACATTATTGTTTTCATTATAAATTTAACGAATATAGGTATTTAATTTATAATATAATTTTAAAAGTACTCATTCGTTCAGTTTATTTTTATTTATTTCACTGGACAACGCTTAACCCCAAGGTAATGCCTTGGGATAGAGTATATATTATGTGAGTAAACTATTATTACGAGTTATAATATATTATCTCATAAAATAATAGTGTTAGTCTGAGTAACTGTGGTTCAAAATTAGGTTTGTTAAACATAAAGCTAAAATACTCGATCCTTTCGGTTGTCACTCTCACAAATACGTAATTACCATAATTACCATAGCATGAATGAGTGAAAGGAGGCTGCGAGTATGCACATGGGCCAAGATGCATTGACGTGAGTTATACGCTGTATAGAGCACGGGCAGGATCCACCATTAGTAGTGATGAATAGTGGAAATGCTTCATCAATCACAGTTCATTTTAGGATTAACGATTTCATCAAACGTTTTATTCTCAGGGCATACAATTTCTTTTCATATTATTAATGCATTTTAGTAAAAGCTATAACACTTGTTAATGTTAAATAATTTTACATGCTTTTATATCAGCTTTTAGCAGATCATTCAGAATCATTAATGCATATTAATGTCTTGTAAACCTTTGTTCTTGCTCATATAATACGTGTAGATATTAAATGATGACGTATTTTTGACTTAAAGATAAACAGTTTCAAAAATTGAGAATCTGGCACAAATGTGCTGGAACCGGTTTCACCAGAAGACAAATTTGAACTGGTTTGGGATGCTGAAATTAATAATATGCGCGATCAAATCGGGCCTAAATCGAAGAAGTTTAAAAATATAATTCTTGTGATTTTTTACCCACTCTCTTAACCCAACCTGAAACATTAAGTTAATACGTAAGATAATTTAAGGTCAATAATTTTGGTTATTAATACTTTAAATTAATTTTAATTAAAATACTTAGGCCTATTTTTAAATAGTATTGAATCATGGTTTGTATATTAAAAAATAAAAATAAATATTATATAATAGTGTATAAAAGTATTTTTGTATGTTGAAAAAACATTAGTGAGAGAAACAGCTGTCAGCAAATATGTAGATGACGTGTGCGCGCCATCTTGACTTTGGATTATCTAGAAGAACAATTTTTATGACTCTCGGAGAGTAAATTTACTGTCTAATGCTTACTTTCGCTGTTGTAAGCCACTGTTTTATGGATTTTAAGCGTATGTTATCAATGGTTGATATGAAATAAAACTGTTTAACTTACACAACAGATGACGCTACTAACGACACACCATGTAGCCGGGACTTATCACGTTCCATTACAACCAACAGCTGAAGCTATTGTTGTCTGCAGATATTGATTCTCGGTAAGCCACATCCGCCGTCGGAGTTGTGGAGCGAACACAACGACATTCATTTTAACCGGCGAGATCCGCCATTTATGATTCCTTGGAAAAACTGCTGTTTCCTTGATCCGTGTTGGCTACTCAAGAACATAAGGTATGTTACTTATTAGCATATGAATGTCTTAAGTAAAAATGTACAACTCATTTAAAAATTACAACCAATTTCATATGTCTTTATGTCAATTTGACTGTCGTTTGTTACTTTGTATTCATGACAAGCAAAAGAAAATTCTAAAGAAAGCCTATATTTAACAATACGTATTTGATATATGTTGCTAATTTAGATTATTTTAAAGAAGGCCTGTCAACCTAGACTACAGATCTGTCTGTGGTATGTATCAAGCAAGGGGATGTGTAATGTGACACAATAATAAATGGTCTGTACAATCAAAACTAAACAGCAACTCCAGATCCGATTGCTACACGCTACCAACACACGATACCAACACACGCTACCAACATACGCTGCTAACACACGCTACCTACACACGCTGCCAACACACGCTACCAAAACACGCATCCAACACACGCTAACAACATACGCTACCTACACACGCTGCCAACACAAGCTACCAACACACGCTGCCAATTCACGCTACCAATACACGATACCAACACACGCAGCCAACACAAGCTAACAACACGCGTTACCGACACACGCTACCAAAATACGCTGCCAACACACGCTCCCAACATACGCTACCATCTGAATAATGAGTCACTTAACATTTTCATTAAAATGATATATCCGTACGAAAATAAATGAATTCTTGGGAAACAAAATGTAATACAGTTTTGTTTTCATTTACATTAATTGAGTGACTCAGCTAGAAACACAACTAATTGTGCCATCAAACACGTAACAATCATCCCTTATTCATTTGAGTCTAATATGTCAATATTATACCAGTATAGCTCGTAGTCAAACCTCGTGTCAAATATTCAATAATACAGATTCAATGGACAATAATGAATAGCGTACTATGTTTATACTGTAGCTATCACACCATTTATACTATCGTTAGTTTGATGAACCATTATTGCGAACAAACTTGACGAGGTCTATCAAAATTACATATGGAAAGTTATCACTTAAATTTGACAGCCAATATTTGAAATAAAATACTATGTTCTCTTCGTCATAAAATACTATTTTATACATAGTAATTGATTATACTAATACTTTTGAACTCTGGTCAAATGTTAATCATATTAATACATTTATTTCACTTTATATCAAAGTTATTCGACAACACATATCTATGCCATACGTTTGTCAAACGTTTAATACAAGTGTAAAACATTGGAATTTCTGTGTGACGCCATTCAGTCACATTTCAATTATTACACCACAACGCCGTTATTGCTAATGTTGGTTGTAATTATCGGCTTTCAACCGCGATACTGCCCCAGGAGCTTGTCACCACCGGCGGCATCTGTCGTCCCTTTGACATTATTAGTACGTCGGTCTGGTTGTGTTTTCAGCCAATAGTTCTCACACAACAGTCAAGGCCAACACACGCTGCCAATTCACGCTACCAATACACGATACCAACACACGCAGCCAACACAAGCTAACAACACGCGTTACCGACACACGCTACCAAAATACGCTGCCAACACACGCTCCCAACATACGCTACCATCTGAATAATGAGTCACTTAACATTTTCATTAAAATGATATATCCGTACGAAAATAAATGAGTTCTTGGGAAACAAAATGTAATACAGTTTTGTTTTCATTTACATTAATTGAGTGACTCAGCTAGAAACACAACTAATTGTGCCATCAAACACGCAACAATCATCCCTTATTCATTTGAGTCTAATATATCAATATTATACCAGTATAGCTCGTAGTCAAACCTCGTGTCAAATATTCAATAATACAGATTCAATGAACAATAATGAATAGAATGTTTATACTGTAGCTATCACACCATTTATACTATCGTTAGTTTGATGAACCATTATTGCGAACAAACTTGACGAGGTCTATCAAAATTACATATGGAAAGTTATCACTTAAATTTGACAGCCAATATTTGAAATAAAATACTATGTTCTCTTCGTCATAAAATATTATTTTATACATAGTAATTCATATTAATACATATATTTGGCATATTTTGCTGTACCACTTGATATCAAAGTTATTCGACAACACATATCTATGCCATGTAAACGTTTAATACAAGTGTAAAACATTGGAATTTCTGTGTGACGCCATTCAGTCACATTTCAATTATTACACCACAACGCCGTTATTGCTAATGTTGGTTGTAATTATCGGCTTTCAACCGCGATACTGCCCCAGGAGCTTGTCACCACCGGCGGCATCTGTCGTCCCTTTGACATTATTAGTACGTCGGTCTGGTTGTGTTTTCAGCCAATAGTTCTCACACAACAGTCAAGGACGTTTGAAATTGTATTTTATAAGTTGAATGCGTTATAAAATAACTTTAATTTCTTTTATACACATTGTCATTACAGCTAAAAATTAACCAGAGGTCGCTTTATATGGTAGGGGCGTGCACTTTAAACTTATAGGCACACCCCATAAAATAGTTTTCTATAAATTCATTGATCTGTTTGTGTTTGAACAGTATGGATATAGATAACGAATACATAATATAAAAGCCGTAGCCTAGATAAATCTTAAATAACAGTTCAGGAGACAATATAAGATAAAATGTACAAGATATTTGTTCAACGTACTTTTCCCATGTACCCTTCACACCCCGCGTGCCCTCCCCACAGCATCGCTGACAAACGAAAAGTATAACAATGGAAATTACTTCTGTCCATCTCTGTGTTATGTATTCTCACGAATTTAGTTGGATAGAGATTCCATTCTTGCCTTAGATAGGAATACAATTCCGAAACGTCGTGAAAATTTATTCCTCTGGTAAGTTCTTAAAAACTTAGGCTACATATTATGTTAAAAATAAAGATACAACCTCATACTTAAACCATACTGTCACCTCTTCACTTATAATAATGTACCGATAGCTGTTTTAGTGGCATCGTACACGTCCCAAAATCTATTTTTACCTATAATTGTTGTCAAGTTGGTTCACCTGAATCGATAGTATAGTCGAAAATAAAAAATCTGTAAGCATTAAGAGAAGAAGAAATGTGTGTATGATTAAGGAAAGTGGGAAACATATTATTTGATGTGAACAAAATTGTATATTTTAGCTGATATTTTTAACGAGTAATAAATATTTGATAATATGTGAGTTAACAACAAACAGTGTTGTACTGATCACTTGTAGATAAAAACCACTTTGAAAATTATGGCATTTTTCACCATATCTTGATCTGTATTTTTTTGGCTTTATTATCATTTTAGATGAACAACTCGATATCTATGATTTAAAAAAATAAAAATCTTACATCTGGACGATACCAGAAAAACAGCTACAGCATAACAAATTAAGGTTTGACTTTAAAATTGTACTAATCTTTTGTGGACTCCCGGCACATAATGGCGAGTTCTTTTTCAACGACTCACGAACGTATTAAACGATTATTTTAATGCAACGGTTTCGCAAAAGTCGGAGAGAATCTAAGACTTGAATTTGTGAAACAAATAATGATATAGAGTGTAAGGCTTAAATTGTGTTCACTCACGCAATTAGACGCCTCTTTTTCCTTGGTTTTAGCTACTACCGTAGTTATTATGTCGAGACATTGGTTTTGGACATACTCTCTTCTTTCGTTTTGAAGTATTCATAAGCCGAAAACACCATAAAACGATGAAAACTGTGTATGATGTTTAAAAACTAGTAAAATGGTTCTTAATAATCAATTCTTTTTATACCTCGAGAAGGATAAATAATTTGGTATAGCGTATTTATTTATAATTAATTACTGTAAAGGTATTTATAGTCACAAATAATAGCTATAACAATTGAAAGATATGAATTGTATTCAAAACATGACAGGCCAGAGGAGGAATTGAAACAATCATTTGTGTCTTGATATATCTCAGAAATATCCAGAGTGTTTGATAATCGTATTTACGAAGGTCTACTACTAATGTTTTGGAGAATAAAGGAGAAAATAAGGCACTTGTAGTTGTTATAGCAAAGTTACAGCTTGGATAAAAGGTTATTTGAAATATCGCTTTTTTTAAGAGTTATTGTCCTAATTTATACTGTTCACTTCCGAGGGTCTAAAGCGAGATTTAAATCGCCATTTGCGAAGATCGACTGTTCCTTAACTAAAGAAATATTGAAAGTGAAATTGGTTCAAAACGAAACAGTTAATCATAAATAAATTCATTGGAAGAAAAATATTGTTTCTCTGGGTGAGTTAAACTATCAATCATTTAAGTGGTTCCTGAAAATCATTATTCGTATACACAATGATCTAGTAGGGTTTCAAAGTCACCTAAACAAGCTCTGATCGACCAAACCATTTGTAGGGCCTAAATAAACAAATCACAGTTTACAATGTGTGTAGTTCCCTCCCCCTATTAAGCTAGAATTTGTGATTTTGTACCTAAATAATTTTGAATATTGTGACTTCGAAATTCAAGTATGAATACATTTAATACGATATAATAGATATAATATATATCTATAGATATAATAACATACATATAGATATAATAGCATACGATATAATAGATGAACACAATGTTGTTGCAAAAAATGTACTATAATTTAATTTTCCTTTATGTAATAATTCCATGACTGAAATGGAATATTAAGTCGTTATAGGTCCATAACTACTTTTAAATTAGAGTATTTTTATGAAGACTTTTATAACCCTATTAGCTAAGAACTATAAGTTTTAAACTAAAGTAAAGTAAGTAAATATGTAATCTATAGATGATACAACACTTAACTGGAATCAACTTTTGTCTAACATTCTAAAAAAATTAAAAAAATATCTAGATAAAAAACCAGTATATTTTGAGAGTTAAAACGCTCCATCATGTTTATGGACAGTTTTACATCCTATATTTATTTTGTACCGTTGGGTCACTTTTGCTTATTTTTAAGTGAATGCGAGTATTTTGAATTGCACTTTTTCTGTACAACTCCGTATGCATTAACGTTATATGTTTATGTACTAGGTTATCCGTAACCTAATACACTTTATACGTCCAGTAATATCACAGTAAATTTAAAATTCAATAAGTACATTTTGCTTTAATTCCAAGATATTTACATACTCAGTGATATAAATATACAAAAAAACTAGAAAAGTAGTGGATTTATGACTCTAGAGGTAGCGTGCCTCTAGAAAAAAGGTATACATACTTACTTCCGGAATGTGGTTCCGGATGTTGACATGTGGATCGAGAGGTCAACAC
This sequence comes from Nephotettix cincticeps, assembly GCA_023375725.1. NCBI lineage: Eukaryota > Metazoa > Arthropoda > Insecta > Hemiptera > Cicadellidae > Nephotettix > Nephotettix cincticeps. Next base: position 37,110,506 of record CM041788.1, read on the forward strand.
GTGGAAACGTGAGTATTACTACGGAAGATGTGGAGTGTTCCCCTCCTGAGAGTCAGCAAACTTTCCCTCAGCTCTCCCTCCTCGAGGATCACAGAGGACCTTCTACGGTTAGGTAGGTCCGAACTCAGACTCATTGTAGGTCTCATCAGGGGACACGGACATATGAGGAAACATCTTGCCCGCATGGGTTTCTTCACTTGAGACTCAGTCTGCAAGAAGTGTGGGCTGTCCGAGGAGACTGCAGATCATCTGCTGTATGACTGTACTGAGCTTACTAAGGTAAGGGCTGCCACTCTTGGCGGCATGGAGAGGGGCTTACACCTTCCACGGGAGGAGCTAGTCGGGAGACTGCGGCAGTTTTCCACGCCACATGAAAGAACACTCACTGTTCCGCCCCTTTGTGTAATTCAGTAATTCTTCCGAGAATGGTTTGAATAATCAAACTCAAAAAAAAGCTTTTTCCGTTAAAAACGCCTAATAAATTTTTAATAGTAATCTGATTGATTTTGGGGTATAGATATTTAGAACCTAAAAAACGATAATGTAAATAATAAAATATACTTTACTAAACAAAAAAGGATGTAATAAAAATGCATTTAAATACTTTTACAGTTATAGCATCCTGGTAGTACAGTTTATAAATCTATAAAGGAGATATATTAATTAGATTACCTTAAAAGACAAAACGTATGTGTTAGCTCATTAATACAGTTTAATTATAGCCCATTGAATCGTTTGGATAATTGACTCTCTATTGTAATTGATTTATAATTATTGTATAACATGTCCTCCTACATATTAAAGATTTGTGTTTCATTATATTCACATTCTTTGTATTTTATACATTTTAGTTTAATTCCTATCCCAGGATAAACTAAGGAGGTACATTTAGTGACAAATGGTGACCATGATAAACTCGATGACGGAGTAGACGGTGGACATGTGCTAGTCGGCGAATGGCTTCCTGGGCTACAAGATCAGGTTGTTCCATTTCCGTATCCGGGGACCGCCCGTGTCGTCTAAGCTTCTCTGCAGAGGATTTCATTAAAACTTTCCTTATTTTGCTTTTAGACGAACCTCTCTCATGAATACGTTATTATCTTCCGAGATATATCAGCTGTGTGGTGTAAATCAACAGTGTCTCAATGGATTTTAATAAACACATTATAGAAACACTTACAAACATATTATTTAGGGAATAAATGTTCCACCACCTAATCGGTAATATTTATAATTAACTTAATATACACGTTGCTGTTCAAATTTTACTATTCTTTTTAATAGTTGAACATTTCTTTAAGTAGGCCTACTGTACTATTGTAATCGTTAATTCAACTGAATTTGGAGAAAACAATCAAACGATGAAAGCTGACTAAAGTTAATTGTGCAACATTCAGTGTAACTAATCACTACAAACTTGCAGAACAAAGTTATAGAACAAGTTACAGAACAAAGCTATCTCGGAGTTACGTCTCATACAACAGTTCAAATATTGGGAAAACTCTGCGTTGAAGCAGCTTCCTTTCGGGATCAAACTTCAGATTCCACCTTTTTAAAATAATAATATAATGTTTTCACTCAAATTATGGAAAATATACGGTGTAAAATCAGTAATACTAGAAAGACATAATCTAATCGTTTAATTAAGTAATATTATTTTCTTAATTAGAAACCTTTCTGGTAAAGATGTTCAGCCACTCGTAGCTTCGTAACATATAGGTAACACTGGCATGATTGTCATAGTACTAGTTCCATATCTCCATTCTCCACTCTCCATCCAAAGATAAATCAGACCTTTGTTTGGTTCATCTTTTTGTTCTTATGAGAATGATATTTTTTATTAGTTTGTTTTGAAAATCAGCAGCTAAGAGGAAAGAGAGACACAAACCCATAAAAACATCCTCTCCCCTCTGAGGGACTAGACAGGGACCCTTTAACACATTATCAATGATAGACTATTTTGTCGTTGGCCTGTTAATGACTGCGTCTGAACCTAAGATTTAATGAAACCGATCTGGATCGTAATTCTAACTATTCACAATTTAATTAAGTTGATGTATCGGATCTAGCTTTCTTCAGAAGCACGATCTCCATAAAATGTTTGAATTTTTGAAAGGGTTTGAAAAGAGTTTCTATCTTCGGACAGATATAAAAAGGAGGTACTATGTGCCACTTACGTTACCTATGTGGCCACTCAAACTCCAGTGGGTATTTGGCCTCTCCAACAACAAGTCTCCATCCTTCCGTGTCTTCCATCCAATCCGCCTCTGCTCTCAGCTTCCCTACATTTCCTCGCACCTGGTCCTGCCATCTTAGCCTGGGTCGTCCTAGCAATCGCTTTCCTCGAAGTAGATTCTCCGATACCATCTCAGTGTGTGTGCTGAGAATGTGACATTTAACGCAAGAAAATATGTTGTGTTCTGCTTTACCAGCTATATTAAGGAATTAGAAGCTGTACTCATTGCAGATCTTGTTAAGAATGTTTGTTCGGTACCTTTAAAGACTGATTTATATAATTATATTTCACTAAATATATTTGCAAATCAGTATGAGTTTAAGTGAATTTATTTACGTACATTATGTAGAACATGTAAACTACTATTCTTATAATTGATTAAAGCCATTATTATTATTTAATCGGTGATTGTATATGATTTTGACTACTACAGTAAAAAAGTGGAAGGCAACTTTCGTAGCTTTAACTGTCACCAAATATAGTTGAAATATATAAAGGGAGAACAGACCCAAACAAGAGTATTCGCTACTTCAGAGCTTACGCATTGTAAATATAATAAAATAAATTTAAAACGGTGAGAGACTTACAGTGATGATAGCAAGGGTGTGAGAAGGGGAGGAGGGGAGGTGAGGAGGTGATATTGACATCTGTCCACTCCCAGGATCGCCCTGTGGCGGGACCCTCTTGATTACCACATAGATTGGCGTCAGCTTATTGCCGAGATATATCTGCCAAGTATCGGGGGATTAAGGAAGGATTAAGTCAACTTAAATTGCTCTTGCAGAGTTTCCACCGTAAAATTATAGTAGATGTGTCATAGATTCATACCTTTCGTGAAGGAAAAAACGTTTATTTTTATTTACCATAGATATTTGAATAAAGCAAACTAGCTAAATTATCGATATTTGAAAATGAAAAATACTATTAGGAATTTAAGCTTTTGGTGTTATTCCCTACACATAATTCAGGTCTAATTTACGTCTATGATCAACCACTCCTCGGTGAATAGTGGAAAGTTCATTCAGTATACAGATGAGACAACTCTCTATTTTGAAATCTGAATCCAACGAAACTCTTGAACTTGAGTGTTTTATGAACTTGAATGCATGCGTACACAAATTTACATCTAAAATATAATCAAAACCAATAACAAATTATATATTCATTTTGTCACCGCGGTGACGAGACTTCACCTGCAGTTATGGAGGATGACCTCTTTGAAGGGGGTTAAATCCACGAAGATCTTACCTGGTAAGGCACTACTACAGTAAAAAAAACAATTAATTAGACCAATCTAATTTGAGTAAAATATGGAGACAACCAGGGAGCTAGGAACAGATACCTACATAATAATAAATAAATATAAAATGAATTTGAGTTGAGGGGGAGGGGGGTGAGTGGGACATCTGTCCTCGGATCGCCTGTGGGGTGTCTGATTTACCACATATTGCGATTTAGCTTATTGCAGAATATTGCACGGTATTAGGGATAATTTTTGATTTTTAAAATAAAAATTATGTGTAAATTAAAAATTAATTTTTATTATATTTATTTTATAGTGACAAGTACTATTTTGACAAAAGTATTGTAAATAGGTTATTTTTTTTATTCTACACAAATTTTTAAATTTACAAAACATATAGAGTATAACTTATGGATTATCCATTAAAAAATAAACAAATATTTGAATTCTACACTAATTGAGAAAAGTTAAATTCGTACGATAAACTATACGTCTGAAAAATATTTTATAAATATAAAAAAACAATTTTTTTTTTTCAAGTTTTATGAAACTTGGTATGAACAAATCACCAGTATTTTACGTTGATCAATTTGAACTCTTTAATGCTCTGGATAAAAAGGATGATACAACAAAAAAAAAGACAATTAGATCACCAATTTGAAAAGATAGTACGGTCAATTTTCCAGGGAGCTAGGAATCTTGGACCCTACCTACTTTTTATATATTGGAATCTGTGACTTATTGCCGGTTCCAATACTTGTCAGTACAAGGCAATGCTTTTCCCGGCTATGGTACACGAGCAAACGACGATTTTCGCACTGTTCAACACCGCACATCTGGGTTTACGAAACTCATTTTTCAGGTGGGTGTAGGGCTCCTCAATTTTCTTCCTCAGAGACTCCAAAGTCTGGAGAATTCCCGTATCCAAGACGAGAATGAAGCTTGAGTTCATAAGCCACTTGCTCTACACGGTGGACGAATTCACATCACGTCGTTGAAGCTAAATTTGGATTTTTAAGAGATTATTTAATAACAATCAATTTTTCATAGATTTCCCAGGGGATGAAATTGTTTATAATGCCAATTCCTGAGGAGTAATATTTTATATATCATAGTATTTTTATTGTTAACATGTTTTTAGTAGGCCTATGTAGGTTGATATTTTTGTTGTTTGCTAACGAATGTATCAACTTTGTCAATAGCAATAAATATATTTTTATTATTTGTTCCTATTATACAATTCTGTATAGAACGTATTCTGTAAACGTAAGTAATCTTTACCTTTACAAAAATATAATACAGCAATCTTTATAATTTTGCTCCATCTTTTATAATAAATGTTAAAATTCGTTTCCACATATCGTTTCTACACTTGCGTTTGAAACCGTTACCCAAGCTCAAATGTATTGGAAATATGTATGTTTCACGAATTTAAATAATGTAATATTGCACCGAATGACTTTTAAAAAAAGATCGATATTTACACAAACTGGGACATCGGATGAACTGACACACCGGACTATCTGTACGCTGAACAATGTGAAACACCGTGCTATCTGTGTGTCGGGTAACCAGGGAGTTATTCGATATTCTATGAATATAAATGCTTTATTTTACCACACTAATGACCTAATAAATCTTTAGCTTATTTAGCAAAAGGGAAATATTGCTTGAAGTTTTAATTATTTTCAAAGATTCATGGATTGTTGACGAGGAGAGAAAACATTTCGCAAACCGTTATCAATCACTTGTGGCACGGAAACTTGAGATGAATACATCATCTGACGTCAGAGCTGAGATACAAAGTGGAGGTGACGCACAATGAGTTTCCATACTCTACATTTATTATGGTTGCTAAAATATATCACGTGATAATCAAAGAGCTCACGAGTAAAATGCACGACACTAAACGTTCCCCAGGTAACTGGGGATATTGTGCTCTATTTTATAGTTTATAGTTTTTAGTGACATTCTATAATCACCATTTGATAATTGGGCAATTAGTTAATCTAAAAGATCAACGTTAGGAAGAAATAAAACCAGGGGGTTGTTTCGATAGAAACGGTCTTTCCTATAAAAACGTTAAAAAACACCTTCGGTGTTAATGAGCACAAAAATATATAAAAATCAAAGCCAATTAAGTTAATTTGGCTTTATTACTTTGATAACTACAAACATTAGCTATTATTCAATCATAAGATATATTTAAGACACTCACACAACTCTCAGTTTTTAAGATGACTTTAAGGGATGTAATTAGATTGATGCCTTTTAGCATTGAAGTCCACCTAATTCATTACCATCAGTTATGATAACATGTGAAGTATAACCATAAATTAATGAGGCAATGATCAAAAGCATGTGGATCCCGTATTTAACCATTAAAACCAACGATTGTTCGGTCTTTGCTTGCTATAGAAACCATCATTACACCACCCAGTAGCTACTCAGGCTATCATCAGCATCATTATTATTAAAAACCTTTTGTACACTGTACATCAAAAAACACACTGATTCAAAAATATAAAATAACGCATGCCACATGCAATCTGAGATGTGCATGGTTCATATCATCATTAGCCGGTGAATTACATAGGCCAAAGGTGGCCACTCATGATCTGACAGGAGTCACATAGGCCACAGGTGGCCGCACATGATCTGACAGGAGTCACATAGGCCACAGGTGGCCGCACATGATCTGACAGGAGTCACATAGGCTACAGGTGGCCGCTCATGATCTGGCAGGAGTCACATAAGCTAGAGGTGACCGCTCTTGATCTAACAGGAGTCACATAGGCTACAGGTTGCCGCTCATGACCTGACAGGAGTCACATAAGTTAGAGGTGACCGCTCTTGATCTAACAGGAGTCACATAGGCCACAGGTGGCCGCTCATGATCTGACAGGAGTCACATAGACATACTGAATAAGTTTATTGTAGACCATTTGAAGTGTGAATTGACTGATCAAGATTTATTTATTAACATTTTTAACAGACTGAATGAAAGAAAAATATCTAAACCGAAAGGTAAATGGTTTGGAATGAAACAGACGCGATAGAGGATTAACTGATGGAGAATAGGGAGAACAAGCCCTCATCCATTAGGCATGGATATTATTGGATATTAATCAATCAGGCCAAAGCTAAAGCTGCATTTGAGACTCACTGAACCAAACCAATGGGTGTGGATTACTGCAATTGATTTCATACCTTCCAATGTGAACGGTATTATGCAATTAGTTCAATTTTCAAGTATGTTAGTTGCTTTCCCCATTGATCATATTCATTATTGGTTAAGTGACTGGAATTCCACACTTCATTAGTGCCGTTTTACTAGTACAGTATTGATAAAAATTCTTAGTATTATGAATTTCATGATCTAGTTTTCATGCAGAAGCAAATAGAAAATTGCTGCTTTCTCTGTAATTTTTGTAATTTAACTGATATAATATGAACGTGCGCGTATAGGAGTATGTGAAGCAAACATTTTTAAATATATATTTTTAAATATTTTTAATACCATATGCTGATTTGGACCTTGATTGTAAAATTCCAAATTTCTGCAACCCTATTATTATATTTTTTCGACTGTGGACATACAGATGTTCAGTTATGTAGAAAAATGAACGCAACGAAAAACATATGATATGAATAGGATTGTGTACTTTATTCTTCTATAAAAATTATGTTTTTGTAAATATGAAATATTCAATAATTAATCAAAAATATGCGTATTGGATCATGTAAACTTATTTTTATTGAAAATTTTCCTCGCAAAAACCAATTTGATGAGAAAATTCTTGTTTCATAATATTTTCCAAATAAATGGAAATTATTTCATTTATTTTGAATGAAATAAATGAATACAGTAGGCTTGGTGATGATAAATAATGTTTAAATAATAGAACAAAGATTAAGGAGATTAAATATTACAAGTGCAATTAGACGGTGGATTACGGTGGGAGGGGGGGAGGGGGTCGCTTTGTCATTCTCATCGGATCTGCGGCATTGTGTCAGGGATCTTCCGAGAAACCTCTACCAAGGTTGTCAAGATAATACCACCATTCTACAACATAAACTCTTAATATGTGCAATATTAATCAGCACACAAAATAGGCATGACACGAAAAATATCATTTCAGTTTGCTGTGTTCAATTATGAAAATTATTTTTCTTTTAAAGGTATCCGATTTCTATATAGTTTTTTTTATTCATGATTAGATTAGATTATTGAAATGGCAACCTACCCAGGTAGGTATTTTAAGCCAAGTATGAATGAGAAATGAGTGTAGGATGTTTATGAATATGGATATTCATGACCTTTATAAATAATGGCATAGACTCATTTGTGTCTACATTCCCAGATAAATACTGTCACAGGAGCGTTTAACGACATTCATTTTAGTTAATAAGTAAAATTAAAACACAAAAGAATAAATTAAACAATATTACCTTGCGCTATCTTCAGCTGATCTAATGAATTAAATAACTGTATATAAATATCTGCGTAGATTTTCATAACTTATTTCTTGTTATTTCTATGAGTTTATCCAGTCAGTCCCAGATCTGTTGTTTTGCGTTTCATTCTTCAGATTATTTGAAAGTATAGTCATGATTGTTTGCCAATTGTTGTTTCCATATTGTAAAATTAGGAGACCGAAGTCAGTAAGCCTAGATCTTCTTAAGTGATAGGAGGGAAAAATCACTTTTGGTTCTGAGAAAGTCCAGGGTTTGTGTATACGTGATGACTGGATGGTTGTAGAGGGTTTCAGCCTCGTTGGCTTAAACGCTTACCTGCAAATGTTGATAGGCAAGGTCAACCTATGCAATGCCGGGTCAACCCGTAAAAGAGGTGGTTCTCCCTAGTACAAGGCTTTTGTCAACTAGCTCCTGCTACAATGCTAAAAATACACTAAAACTGGTAAAAAAACATTTTCATATCTAGATTAATTAAATTTCCTAAACTAAGCACTAATTAACAATCTCACCAGGCAGCAGCCAGTCTAAAAACAAAATAAATATCCAACCAAGCAATAACATCATTTTTAAAACTTAACAACAACATTCAACAAGAATAAAATTTAAAATATAAAGCCAAACATAACAATAAATAATTTAATAAGAAAACCATATAATAAAAAATACTTATATATACAATATTTGGCTTTTGAATTAAAAAAAAAAATAAATTATCGGCCATGCATACCTATTGCTACCAAGGGAGAGGCCCTACCACTGTTTATGGCCGGTGGGTCACATATATATTGTGGCAGACCATTATGGGCATGGAGGATGCTCCGTATCACCACACCCTACACCGTCGTCCCCTGCAAGTCCGACAATCCGTTAGCGGCAGTGCGCTGCAGCTATTTTCAATAAGTCCGAAGGCCACCACGTTCTTGCCAGCTGATCTGAGTCACGTCAGTCACGCTTCCCCTCATCCACTGCTGGGTTTCCACTGCCCCAAGCAACGGCATTCCTGGGCCTGGCGGCAGAGCTTATCCGCTTTCACTGAAACATACATTTTCAGTGCCGAACAGGCAGGGTCTGATTCAAACCTTATGCCCCTGTTTCGTAAGCCATGGACTTCATTTTCTTCTGGTGTCTCTAGGGCGTTCCAGCCTGTTAAATACGGATGTGAACCTCAGCCTGGAGGTTAAGCCGTACGGCCAGGCGGAAAGACTCACCCCTTCCCCCAGGAGAATACTGGGCGCCCTATTTGCTTCCTAGCCTTTGAAGAGGGTCGCCTTCGCTTGACAAGGGGATCGCTTGACCGTATTGCATTTAGGTTTTTGGACATAGGTTGTGTTGGAACATTGTGAATCAATCCACTTTTGCTTATTTTGAGAGAATGTTATTAATAAATCGTACCGTATCAGTATTTTAATTAACTATACCACGATCCAGAAAGTCTAATCCTTCCCAACGCAGCCGTAGACCTAAAGCTATTCGATTTCGGAAATAGGCAAATGAATCCACTGTAGAGAAACGAGGAATCTCACTAGAGCATTACTGTTATTCGGTACGAAGTTCGCTGGGTCAGCTATTTAAATATCAAGTCATGGCCTTAAATAACGTTTTAAAGCTATTCTTTAGTAATCCAATGAAATGGCCTCAATGAATTAATGGAAATCCATCTGATCCATCTGATATTCAAATCAGGTGGATTACCAGGCATTTTGATACCATTTCAAATCCAAACCAAGCACAAGGTTTCCTGCTACAACAATCGTCACAGTGATAGTCTGAATACAACATTGTTTTCATGGTTTGTTCCCAGTAGGAAGTGCAGTACTTGTGCCTTTTTATTTACTTCCTATTGTCCAAGACCCTTGACAATATTGTCCTACCTTCCATTGTACAGTACAAATTGGCCTTATATAGTTGCAGGGTAGATATATATATATATATATATATATATATATATATATCTAGGGGCTGAAAACTAAGTGTTAAAAATTATCGACTGGTCCAAACAAATGCCAGTCTCTCACAAATCAAATAATTTATTTATATTTGCATCAAATTAAAATTTTTTTGCCATGTCTTTCTTATAATGTATTTATTCAGTTTAGATTTAGAGACAATAGAGACAATAATTGCAATAAATAAAAGTCCAATATGACTATGCACGGAAAAAAGAATAGATTTGTGTTAGTAAAAAGAAATCGACTAAACGTTAATAATTATATAAAAAATCACTCTTAAATAAAACTTGTATAATACCGGACCTTGTACTATTTAATATTTCAAACACTCCCAGTCCCAGTTAATTATAATTAAGGGTCTTCAATTGAGGAGGCATTCGTGACTATAGGTGCCGGTAGAGACTGTGATGAGGCAATCGGAATACGTTGTTCTTGCTGCGTTTGCTGTTTCGAAGGCTTTCACGCATATGACATTTTAAGCTTTCTCGCTTTCTCTGAAACGATGACAGGGTTGCATGCCGAACCAGGCGAGGGTATACGGATTTGAAACTCCCCCTCCCCTGTTCGTAACGCCAGGAGACTTCTATTTTCTTCTGGAGTCTCCTAGCGGCGTTCCTGGCCTCGTTCCAGATATAGCCGATGTCACCCCGTCCCTGGCGAAGTCGCCGTTCACCCTGCCGGAGGTAGTAAGTCACCTCGCCAGGAGATATTTCTACTGCCCCTAATAATATCAGGGCGCCCTATTTGCTTCCTAGCCACTTTGAAGAGGGTCGCCTTCGCTTGACAACTGGGGATCGCTTGACCGTATTGCATTTAGGTTTTTGGACATAGGTTGTGTTGGAACATTGTGAATCAATCCACTTTTGCTTATTTTGAGAGAATGTTATTAATAAATCGTACCGTATCAGTATTTTAATTAACTATACCACGATCCAGAAAGTCTAATCCTTCCCAACGCAGCCGTAGACCTAAAGCTATTCGATTTCGGAAATAGGCAAATGAATCCACTGTAGAGAAACGAGGAATCTCACTAGAGCATTACTGTTATTCGGTACGAAGTTCGCTGGGTCAGCTATTTAAATATCAAGTCATGGCCTTAAATAACGTTTTAAAGCTATTCTTTAGTAATCCAATGAAATGGCCTCAATGAATTAATGGAAATCCATCTGATCCATCTGATATTCAAATCAGGTGGATTACCAGGCATTTTGATACCATTTCAAATCCAAACCAAGCACAAGGTTTCCTGCTACAACAATCGTCACAGTGATAGTCTGAATACAACATTGTTTTCATGGTTTGTTCCCAGTAGGAAGTGCAGTACTTGTGCCTTTTTATTTACTTCCTATTGTCCAAGACCCTTGACAATATTGTCCTACCTTCCATTGTACAGTACAAATTGGCCTTATATAGTTGCAGGGTAGATATATATATATATATATATATATATATATATATATATATATATATATCTAGGGGCCGAAAACTAAGTGTTAAAAATTATCGACTGGTCCAAACAAATGCCAGTCTCTCACAAATCAAATAATTTATTTATATTTGCATCAAATTAAAATTTTTTTGCCATGTCTTTCTTATAATGTATTTATTCAGTTTAGATTTAGAGACAATAGAGACAATAATTGCAATAAATAAAAGTCCAATATGACTATGCACGGAAAAAAGAATAGATTTGTGTTAGTAAAAAGAAATCGACTAAACGTTAATAATTATATAAAAAATCACTCTTAAATAAAACTTGTATAATACCGGACCTTTTACTATTTAATATTTCAAACACTCCCAGTCCCAGTTACTTATAAATTAAGGGTCTTCAATTGAGGAGGCATTCGTGACTATAGGTGCCGGTAGAGACTGTGATGAGGCAATCGGAATACGTTGTTCTTGCTGCGTTTGCTGTTTCGAAGGCTTTCACGCATATGACATTTTAAGCCACGTAAGTTTGTCCGAGGCAAGCTATAGTTACAGTTATAATACATATTTAGCTTTTAACGTTATCTAATTAGTCAGTTGTACGTATTTAAAGAATTTTAAACTTCAATCAATTTTGAAAAATCAACTACAAAGCTTGAACCAGTATTAAGTTTGGTCTTTTACCACAAAATCCCTTATTACCTTTTAAAAACTTAATTTTGAGGAAGACTTTTAGTTCTATAAAAGAAGGAGAAATGTGGAGAGTTAGAACAAATAGGGAACTAAAACTATATAGTGAAGCAGATATTGTGGGAATAATTAAGAGTAGGAGGTAAGATGGCTGGGCCATAATAACCGTAGAAGTGAGATGGAGATGGTGAAGATTGTGCTAAGAGGTACACCAGAGGGCAGGAAACCATTAGGAAGGCCAAAAATACGATGAGTGGATGATGTGATGAAGGATCTAAGAAGAGTGGGGAACTGGCAGAAGACAGAAGAGCTTGGAGGCTATAGTTGACGACGGAAAATACAACTAGGTTTCCAATGGCCACAGGAGTAAAAGAGTAAGTAATTGAGGTTTAAAAAACATAGTATAAACTTTAAATGTGCTGGTTTTGCCATAAACACAGAAACAGCCAGATGTAACTTTTACTGTAGTGAACAGTTTATTTCAACAGAATACTCATTTTATTATTGTTATTGAATATATCTTTATTTTATTTTTGTTTTTTTAATTATACTATCTGTGTTGTTTAATCACATAAAAGTACTTATCTATAACTGTGTTGGCAAGTATTTTTTAGTGTGTTCAACAGTTTATGTGTACACCACCCTGAAATTGACCTTTGATGATTACTTCTCAGTAGTATCAATTTGTATATCTTAGTTTTATGATCAATTGTTAAAATAAAATCCTATATAATTACTTATAATTTTTTCAAAGAAATTATAAACTGCAAATAGGTTGAGAAGTACATGTTATAATCTTTAGAAAAAGTTTTTTAATAAAACTTATAATATTTTTGAGCATATAATAATTATTGTTTAGCAAGTTGAAATATCCAATCGATAAACTGCCCAAATTTCATAACTTTGGACTTAAAATCCTTTAATCACTAATTTTATAGCTTAAATTATCATACCGCATTATATTTTTATGGTAACTCTGGGAAATATTACTTATTCAGAACTATATAACCAAGCAAAGACAAAATATATACTTAACTATTTTTAATTTTATTTGGTGGTTCATGTACTTATGAATTTCACCGAAACATAAGAATTAATCTTTTCATTGTTTTTAATAAATTTTTCTAATAAAGGATTGTATTTTATTTAAGGTTTATTATTTACATAATCCTATCCTATAACGCTTATAAGCGGCTTATATCAAATTGATGAGGCTTGCCAAATATAATCCGTCTTTCCCCGGAAAGATTAATTGTAATAGTCAGGCTAAATTGGCATTTCCATTTATTTATTATGAAAACCTAATACTGAAACTAAACTACAAATTAATTATATATAAATTTTGATACTGTTATACAATCAAGTTGCCTACAGCATATGAGTGAATGCTATAGAGTAATCCTTGTAGAGTATTGGAACTATTTTTTGAGTTTTTTATTATTTTACCAACTTGGTAACAATGTATATGATTGTATATGTATATGGTATATGATAGTTTCAATAAAGCGAAATGATCTGAAAAGCTGTTGAGATCTCTCAAGTTTTCAAATTTAATCAGCCACTCAAAGTAGTATCACTCCGTAAGCTATATCACTCATATTTTCAGCGGTTCTCCACAAAGATATGTAAATTATTTTATGTATAGGAAATGCAACATTTGCTTATTTTTATAGGTTCACCAGTATGAATAAAATATTTTTTTGTAAAAAAAGAAATCTTCAAGGGCGATCTATAAATTATGAATAGTAATAATAGGCCTGTTAATTATAAACACTTATTTTTTGAATATATCTGGCTAATAATATTTGAAAGAAAAAATGGGGGTTTAAAAAACAGAAAAATTGTCAGTGAAACCCTAAAGGTTACTCTCTCGCATTATCCCCCTGAACCTTCTCGCTTACCGAATTGGTTCGGTTTATAGCTGGGAAATATCTCGCAGGTCACGATACATTTTACGGTGCGGCTCCACAAAACCAAGTCAGTAAAAAAAGGGATAAAATCGGATGGGATTTTCAATTAACTGAATCATATAAAGCTTGGAATGGTTTATGGTAGATATGTGTTGTCGGTAGAAGATAATAACGGTAGATGGAGATGTAATCTATTGCTTCTCATCAGAATATCTACAATAGTAGATATTCTGATGAGATGCAATAGATTATCCAATAATACTGTATTGGAATACACTATAACTCACAGCGACAGCATAATAGTAATGAGATTGACTATGCGAATACATATTTCACTTTGCCATATAGACTCCTAGCACATACCGTAACACATGCAAATGTAACTGTTCCTGACCAACCAGTACCAGCCAGGTAATGTTTGCCTTTAATCATACAGATGTATGAACTGGTCACTCAGATGTTGACCTGGCCTGGTTCAACTACGAGTATCACCTGCTATTCAGAGATGTAGACATTTCTAGTTCTTCTTCGAGTTAAATTTTATATTCAACTTTAAAAATATGTTTCTTATATTCATCTTACACCTTCCTATATTTTTTCTTATATCTTATTATACGTGGAGCATATTTTTGTGAACACAGCTCCTCAATTTTTTTACTGATTTAACTTTATCTGTCAGAAATCATCCAAGTCTCCAAGTTTAATGTTCGCGTACAAAAAATTTAAATTCGAGTTTTAAAATTTATTTTGTATAGGGTTGTAGTCTCACACTAAGCTAAGATTGATAGAAGCCCATCAGCCAACAATTACAGAAATACTTATCTCAGTTAACTGTAATAATAATAATAGTACATTTAGAAAATTTAAAAATCTAATTTCAACTTTAAATTTAAAAATTAGTATAAATTTAATTATAAAAACTCAATAATACAACAAATATTGAGAAAAAACCTTGGAGATTATTTGTGAAAGCTGTAACCTACCTTAATTTAAAAATTTTCGTGTCGGTGTTCATTGTCGTAAAATAATTTTTATATCACATTTATTTTGATCCCACAAAAAAACTCACTGCTTATTCCAAATACCGTCATTATGTTTATGCTATGTTCACTATTTCGTGCTATGTTCACTTATGTTTATGTTCACTATTTATGTTTTAAACACGTTAATATTGTACTGGACGTAAGGTAAGTTGATGTCAACGTGGGGCTTTTTTACAATTCAAATTTTAACCTGGATTGTAAATAATTTTGAATAACTACTTATATAAAATGATTTCTTAAAGTATTAGCTACAAACATGTACTATAAAAATCCCACAATATTTAAATCTCTGAATAAATATATATATTATACCAATGTGTAATAAATATCTTAGGAAACACCTTAGGTAACCTTAGGAACTTAGACACTTAAATAAAAATTTATTTTGATTACGATGGTAAAACAAATTATATGTCTGTAAGGCTGCTACAGTGTGGTATTTACAAATACGTAAATTGTAAAGTTTATGTAGTTTTAATTTCCTCCTTTGAAGAAATCAAATCCATTTCAAAATAAACATCAGAAACATCAAAACACGAACAATAATTAAAGTTAACCATAACTAAACGATTTTAATTTTGTCACAGAGAATTTTCAAACTGTCAATTTTTTTAATTATTTGACCTATAATGTTATTAAATATTACTCAACCACGTGAATAATCAAACTAAAAAACTACTAAAATGTTAAACCACATTCTACGTGATAAAAAATTGTATACGGCTAAAAGCCACGTGTTTAAAATATGTGTTACCGTACTTATAATTAAAAGCCACGCGTTGCAATAACTCATTATGGCTGATTAACAACCACGTGCTGCAATCAATGTTACACGTGGAACTCTCTCGGTAAATCCAGGTTTACCTTCGGAAACAAGCATGTACGAAATATAATTGTCTCACATACTTGTAACCGTCCTGAAAAAACAGACATATATTACCGCCAATACTTCGTCTGTACTTCAAAATAACACCCGTTATGAAATAGTATCATACAATTTATCAAAACACAATGAAAGAAAATAGCTTAATATAAACAGTTCGTCAGGTTTCATCTGAGCCCTGAGTTTTGGATCCGGTGTAGACTGAAACGCAAATAGTGGTGGTGGAAAGGAGCAGATGGTGTTTTGTTTACTTACCAGCTGACAAAAGAATAAAATAGGTCTAAATAAAAACATATGTAAATAATAAAATATGTAAAATCTCGCACATCTCAAGGCTCAGAGAAAACTTGACGAACTGTACTGTATGTCACAATTATCTCACACTTAAACAGACGTGTTTTAGTTTTAGTAGTAAAAGTTCAAAAAATAATGGTTTAGTTACGAATAAAAAATGTTAAATTTCGCTGCTTATTAAGATAAGAAAGAAGAGAATGAAGAGGCATTACTCTCGGAGGCAATCCGACGTGTAATAATGTTCTGGGATGAAGATTCTTACTCGCAAAATAAACTCTCATAATTCACAATTTCTAAGAAGACGTTACTTTAATCTTAATATTTTGAGTTTTAGGTTTTATTTGTTTCAATCTTGCTAGTCCGTGAATGAGTGTGGAATCGCATCTACGTACCATCGCTCACAACTATTCACAATTTGTTAGCCCTTAGCAGCTAGATTACAAAACACGCCACCGTCTCAGTCTACTACTGTACATACACTATGTCTTATCTATTACTAATGTTTTGTGCAGTCACGCCATTGGCTACAGCTATTTATTTGGATTAATGGAGTTTAATTTGTCACAAGGTAACATGTATATAGTTTTGTGAGATGATTCAAAGAGATTCTGAAAACCCCCTTACTGTTCAGAAATCCTTATATAGAGGAGTAAGTGTATAAACAAGAGCTTGCTGTCAACAGCTTCGCTCGGAATAAGTTATAAGGCCCAAGACTAGGGGAAGTGACAGTTTTGGTCGTTGAAGAGACAACTCAAGGGAATTTCACTTAGAGTCGTAATATTTCACGATACTTCCGGGTAGTTGGGCATTCTTATTGTTGTTTAGAGGAATCTTAGCATAGTTGATAAGTTTTTTCAACAATAAACTTGTCAATAACACTGTAAATTTTGTCTATTTATAAGCAGTTTTAGAGTTTAAGTTCCGTAGTAAGATTTACAAAAAAGGTTGCTTGAACTAACTAGCTTGCCAGCTGGTAACGAACTGATTTTGAACACTGAATATGATTTTAAATATCTATTACAACTGTGCATTCCTATGGAAAAGCTATTCACATGACCCACATGGCGACAGTTAAGCCCGGGACTATGATAAAAGTTCATAACTCAACCCCCTGAACACGTTTTGGGGGGGGGGCATTAAAAATTGTATACATACATGTATGGCATAAATATGTGTCAGCACGATAACGGCCGCAATTATTGTCTGATTATTATAAAATTTGGTGGAGCTATTTTTTTGTAATATCTTGGAAGAGTTCGTTAGGCAACGCAATCGGACTACATTAACTACACTTGGGGGGGGGTTGTACAAAAAAATCGGGTTTTCAATTTATTTATGATTAATTAAGAAAAATTAAATAAAAAATTTGTTGTTTCACCATTGATTTCAGCGTTTCACTCATTGATTTCAGATTTCACCATTGATTTAAAAAGCACACAATTTAATATTTTAAATCATGACTAGGTTAATTGGCTACTGAGATATTAAAATAGTACACAGTATGTTATTTAATGTTAACCTTATGGAAAATAGCTAAAAGTCAACAACGGTCATACAGTTTATTTATTTATGGGTTATAAAATTTAAATAAGAAAATCTAAAACTAAAAAATATCACTACGTTAGTACTATAAATGTTATTAAAATTTCTTCATGTATACTTAAGTATTTAACAAAATTACTTGACTTTCCAGTTAGAAATGTTGTGACCTTTACTATGGTAACGGCAGGGAAAGGGCGCATTTTAACATTTGCTAGGGTGATTAGTCAACAAAGGCCATTGTAGGTCTGGTCATTGGTATGATCAAACAATCATCCAGCTCTTGTTCTTGTGCCATTGTACAGTATTTATAATTAAATATTCTAATCTAGAATGCAAGACGGAAAGTAAACATTTCAATAATAAGCAAAGGGTGCGTGTAACAAGTTTAGTGGAATTTTTACTTTATCCTCCACAAAAATTATGTGAATAAAGCCTTGAGGTTTTCATTAACGTTATCGAATTTTAAAATGAAACGAAAATGAAGTACTTGTTTATTGTGAGGAGAATTCAGGACCACATGGTCCTCTCCTACAAATAACCTCCTTATTGTAATAATAGTACCAATGTGAATATAGAATAATAGTAACTGATAGTAAAATAATAAAATAAAACTATATTAATTTAAAGAAAAGTTAAAACTATTTAGAACCCTACTATAAAAATAAATATTTAAAACTAAAATATTATTTTTAAAATTTTGAAATAAATACGCGGTGCCAGTGGACTGACACATACTTCCCCATTAAAACAAATTTAAAAACGACAATCTCCAATTAACCTATTTCACTATTCAAAGTTTATCAAATTATCATTTAAAAAATGTATTGTTTTAAAAATGATAATCCAATTTCTGAAAATGACAACAAGAGAAAACAAAGTTAATTTAATTTTTCGACATTTTTGCGGGGGGTATAGCCCCCCATTTTTTGAGTGTTTTTTTGGATAATGTTACCTTACACTGTATACCAAGTTTCGAGGTTAACGTTTGGGAAATAAGAAATAAATTAATTTTTAATATTCTCCATTAGAATTACATAGGGCGCTCTCAGACAACGTACTATGTTTACTATGGGCAGTTAATTTAACTTTTCTCTAGAAACGTTAGTCGTAGACAAATAACTAAAAATACTTATCTGTTTAGTTTTAAGCTGGTTTTAAAGGTATTAGTCAAATTATACTTTACTTTTATTGGTTTTGTGGAAAACTAAAAAGTTTATTTCTTGGCATTTAAATGCTCATAGCTTTTGAACCATAATTTTTACAGACGGATGGTGTCATATCATTTAGTACACTACTCGTATCTACCATTAACAACTAAAATTTAATCAAAATCGTTATAGCCATTTTTGAGACTTTCACGTTTTTAAACGTTTTAGGGGTAAACTACCCATAAAAATAAAAAATTAAACATGCTTAAAACACCTGGAGATACGGTGAATATATACATAACTACCAAATTTCATCTAAATCGAACCAACTAGGTAGGTTGTGGCTCTGTACACATCGAGACAAACAAGCGGACACACAAACCACCTTTTTGGATTCAGGGGACCCCAAAACTGTATGTATTCTGTAAAATATACGTATGTATCCAATCATGATCCACTCTCAACTCAAATTCTAAATTGTTGGCGAAAACAATACTTCCTTCGCCGTTTATGTGGGTAAAAGAAAAAATATAACAGAATATTAACAAAAATATTAATAACACACAGTCACCATTTTTAATTTAAGCTGAGGGTAAAAATACCTGTTTTAGGCTTCCCGAATCCTCCTTTGATTTGTGGTTTTAAAATTCAAGGTTTTAATTCATATAAACATTCATGTGTGAATTAAAGTTAAGAAAGATAAATAAAAAGTAGATTAAATGTGGTATCCTTTGTATTTCAATTGTATTGTATCTAATGTAGTTTCCAGTAATGGAAACCACTGGACTGGGTGGTGTAGTGTAGTGGTTATAATACCCGCCTTCTAAACTGAAGGTCGCCGGATCGAATCCCGCAAGATGCGAATCTGGACCCAGTCACCATTTCTAATGACAAATGGCGACCAATGGATAGCCCAATGGGGCTAGTAATTAATGATGCTTCCTAACAGGTCTACGTTAGGTAGTAACAAGACCGGAGAGTGGACCGTTCCCCATCAAAACGTTATAAAATGCCTCTGGCGTAGAAATACATAAAACACTAAAAAATTCACTCTGGCGTAGAAATACATAAAATACTAAAAATACACATTGTAATCTAGCCTCCTTTTTTTAATTACCTATTTATTATTGAAACCTGCATAAGATAATTAAAACTTCTCAGAAATACTTGATACATAATTTACTAAATAGCAAGTCATTATATTTTGACAATTTTTTTTATCTAGAAATAAAATTTTAACATATTTGGGATTCAAGCTACGGGATACACCCAGAAAGGAAATTCCTTACATGATCTAACGCCTTTGATCTGAACAAGAGAGATAACGTCACGAAAACGTTCCATGCTCGGAGGCTGTGTCTGATCTCACGTTACACAGCGGATGTTACACGAGTGTCTCCGACGTTGCCACAGCTCTCGTGACGAGACATAGATTTGGACGTGTTTCATTCTATCTAGGCCCTTGTATGTCAGAACCATTCGTCGTTATTGTACGACTACATAAAGGAAACAATCTTTATTAGTACTACCTCCTCATATGTCAAAACCATTCGTACCATTTCATGTCTATATAGAATGACAAATAAGTTCATTGGTACTACCATATTAGATTTTGGTACCAAAAACAATGTTAATTCTGTGACAGACTGACTGACCAGAATTAGTGGTTTGTGGTAAAAAGATGGCTGAGTTGTAAACAGGTAAACAAGTACGGGTAATAGTGGTCGTATTTTCAAAAAAATATATAATTACTACAAAATCAATTATACTCGATAACTAATAAGGAATTATATTTTTATAATAAAAGCTAAAGAATTTCAATGTTGTAACTTAATATATAATTACTCTACCTTTAGACACTTCAGCCATATTTTGCGACTATCAAGACTTGTAACCAGTAATGCTGTTACATAGGTAACATTCTTCTGACGGGACTCAAACGAAATATTTCACCACTAATGAAGACTCTTACACACATGTAGCTAATTGTGTATTTATGCAATCAAGAGCCAAACTCAGTCTCATGTTAGATGGTGTAATCACAGGGATGAGGCTCTTCCTCTTCATGGGAAGGGGAGGGAAAGAGAGGTGAATTTTGAAATGGGTTTTAGACTTGTAAATGTAATGTTGAAGTTATTAATTTTTTAGAGCATCAACCAAGTCACATAAAAATATTGTATTAAATTTTCTTTCATAATCTTGAAATTATTCACTATTCTAGAAAGTGGCTTATACCGGTGCGGGATAGAGATTCAAGTGTGAGTGGAAGCCGAGTTCCAGCATTCAACAAGGACTTTCGGTTGTTGTTGTGACAGTTCTCTTCATTTTATCTCCGCAATAATATAATAATGAGTTGTCTTGGAAGTTTCACACAAATTCAATTAAATTAAAATTAAAAATGTAATAAGCTATTTCTATATTTTTTGTGAAAATTGTTGAATGAGAGAATTTGTCCGTTTGCTCTATTTTTCATTGGTTCAAAGACGTTTAGAGTATAAAATTAATTGTTGTCTGGGGCAATTAATACATGTAAAAATATTTAGATTCAAATTTTGTGCAGCAATAACTTATAATAAGGATAATATCCTCCAAAAAAATATTCTTCAAGCCCTCTTTTCAAAAACCTCAACATCATTTCAATAAGAAATATATTTGTGTTCAAAGCTTACAACCCATTTTATTAAATAAAATTATCTTAAACTGTGTTAGGATTATTCTAAATTAATCTAATCCTAAATTTTAAGAAGTGGGAAAGTTGGTTATAGGCCTACCTCCTTCCTAGCTTTTTCTGAAAGTATGCACGTAAATCGGAAACAAGTGTACAAAGCATGTTTTATTTGAGTTAAGGGAGAAAGTTTGTCATTTTACCAACACTCTTTATTTACCACAGAAAATATTAGTCAAAAGCCACAGTATCAACTAAAATTAAATAAATGTTGCAGAGTATCTTCAAATCAAATTTACAATTATTTATTATACGTTTATTAAAAATTTGTTATCAGAGTGGAATATTTTATCAGGCAAGAATATTAGGGCTGTGCAATACGGTTCCAAGATGGCATGCGACGCAGCCATTCCTGGGATGTCCTCCATACAAAGCCTGAGTACCAATGTCAAGCTGCGTGTATTGTGCCAAAGTGATGTCTACAACAACAGATAAGCACTATCTGGCTATGTCCATTGTTACATTGTTACGCTACTGCACTCTGCTGCCAATACCGTGCAACTCAACTCGCTTCAACTTTTCCATCACACTCCTCGCTTGAAAAGTTAAGATACACCGTTTGCAATATACAACTTTATTAGTAAATTATTTTATAAATTACTTGTTTTAAATCATTTTTGCATATCATACATTTTTAATTTAAAGTATAACTGTAATTAATTATAGTACCTGGAGACCGAGCTTTGCTCGGATATAATTTTAGGGAAATAAATATAATACCAATAATAAATATAGTTTAGTAATAATTGTTTGACTTATTTCGGCAACAGAACATTCTGTTGTTAGTTGCTATCTTGAAATAAAAACAAAAATGATAGTTGTTTATTGAACAATTGACGCAAACATTTTTTCACTAACCTGCATAAACTCTAAACAAAATATATCCATCACGGTCCGGGATCGATCTCACATCCTTGAACGCACGAGTCAGCCCCGTAGGCAATGAGGTAAGACGCAGTTAACCTGCGATGTGATTCAGTATATTTTACCCAGGTGTTATTGTTGGAGCTATCATAATTATTCGTACGACTATTGATAAACTGAGGTCAACTGATTGTGTTAGATACGGAATGACGATTATAAGCAAAAGGGAAATTTAATTTACATCGATTGTTTTGCTAAATTGGCTTCAAGCAATCCAAAGAATAAGTTTTCTATCAAAACACGATACATTTTTGGAAATACTTTTCTCTGCTTTTATTTCGCACAGTAGTTTTACCCTTTAGTTTTTACAAATCGTTTACTAATTTGATAATTTTTAATTTACTACATA
Source organism: Nephotettix cincticeps (assembly GCA_023375725.1). Taxonomy (NCBI): domain Eukaryota; kingdom Metazoa; phylum Arthropoda; class Insecta; order Hemiptera; family Cicadellidae; genus Nephotettix; species Nephotettix cincticeps. The sequence goes on from CM041788.1 coordinate 37,133,352, forward strand.
CATAAATAAAACAAATATGTATGTACAAACTCGACTAAGAGACAAGGATGAGGCAGGACTAATGAGAAGGGGGGGGGGGGGAAGTATAAAGTACTCCTAATAATCCTAAGAATGACATAATGTACACCGCTAACAGACCTCTATTCACATCTTATAAATAACATATCGTTAACCATCTTCACTCAACACTCGGGATTTTTCTGGACTTTAGACCTATCTAGAACTTATTTTCTATTCGAAAATTTGTTAGTATTTAAAGAAATTCGTTAGAGCCGTTATCGAGATCCTTGTGCAAATATATATACAAACCTTGCTCGTATTAAGTATTGGATTGGATTTAAGAGTTATAGTTTTCCAAAATAGAAAAAAACTATCAGTTTTCAGAAACCGATCATCTTTAGATTGGAAGTGATAAAAGTGCATTGGAGACAAAAAATTGTCTCGTTATAACCTTTTGTTTCTATAATCATCAGAACAATGGTTACTGTTGGTTAATTGTAACTTTAACAAAATTTAAAATACCGACGCGGAGGCTCAGAGGTAATGCGCTGGTCCTGTAACATTTACGGTGCTGGATCTAAACCAATGGCCAATCACTGCTGTGAAATCACCGCATTCAAAGTCGACCTGTGACTATTGCCGCTACAACACCGCTCTGTCATAAGTCACCACCACACAGGCAAATGGATCAGGCAGGTCCATGGTGCAGGGAGTTTGAGGATTTCAAAATCATTTATTTTTATTTCTTTATAGAAAAACTGTTCTACCAATGTCTACATTTTTACTGACACATCTCATAATAAAATTCGTAATTGCTCAAATTTTCTAGATTTTATGATAATTTTCCCAATTTTATACGTTTCAGCCATCAATTATAAATTGAAATAGACATTCTTCAACCACCAAAAGGATACCGTGAATGAATTAATATAATGCTAGTCCTTATAATTAGACGATCCTCAGTCCTCATGTCGTGATTCAGAGACGATTTGTGGTTCGGACCCCAAGATCCGTTTAAATATGTTATTTGCTGTTGGACTGTTAATTAACAGTCCTATCAAATCCTGTCTACGCCAGCCTTAGTGAGTAACAAGACTACAAGTTTGCGCTATCATCATCTAACACCCATTTCACATTCCTACTGGGCTTACTTACCTGAGTAGGTCACCATTTCAATTCAAAGTATTAAAAAACTAAAGTTCCTGCCGTCATATCTAGTAGTACAAATCAACAATTGTAAGTAATAGTTTACACCTGGGGTAGGTGAAATATTGTTTTCACAATACAAAGTTTAAAATAAAATTCAATGTGAGAAAATATACTTTTGATGATTTAATATGAAATTAAGAAAAATAATTTTCCTATCCGCTTTAAGAATGGCTCAGAACCACCCAGGACGTACAATGCACGTCTTTAGTCAATTGTCTGATTAGTATGAAAATTAGTTCACCAGGCAAATAATTTGTTAAAACATTATAGCCTAAGAAAATTAAAATTATAGTGTGAAGTATTTTACACTCTGGGTTTTTACTCTATGGAACAAAAAAATATTCTTTATGCCCCAACAATTTGTTCGGCCGGTAATTAAATGTTACCCGTGCTCGGGATGGTAATACATTTGATAACTCGATATTCACGCTTGATTGGAAACTGAAATTGATTGCATTGTATATTCGCTGCTTCATAGCAGTCATACTGTTTAATTCTAATGGAATTAACTTATTTTTACCTTACAAAGCCCCTCACGTAAAACGCAACTGCGTTTTTTGATAAAATACTTGAATTGGTGTAAACTCTAATTCAAAAACAGTAATATTGCACAATAATGTCACTACATTATTCGCTGCTTCAAAGCAGTCATACTGTTTAATTCTAATGGAATTAACTTACTTTTACCTTACAAAGCCCCTCACGTAAAACGCAACTGCGTTTTTTGATAAAATACTTGAATTGGTGTAAACTTTCATTCAAAAACAGTAATATTGCACAATAATGTCAATACATTATTGAGCAAACGAGGATATTCATGACTATAAAAATTCACGGATACTGTTTTTGTAAGAAAACCCGATTGTATTTATCAAAATAGATTGTATTAGTGGAGCGACTTTCCTGTACAAGAAACCAAAGAAATATTTTTATAGGCTCGATCTTGTCTCGTATTTGAGTGAAAGCCGAGGGCGTAAATGTGAAGAAAGATTTGTGGAGATATAATTTTTATATTTTTAAATCTGTACTATAAGTTCAACATTTATTAATGTATTGGTTTTGTTAGTTGATAAATGATTTGTTTTTTCAGAGTTTGATTAAAACGATTATTAGTTTTCTTCTTTAAAATGTTGTATTTTATTAGTTAATCAATAGTAGTAGGTCCATGATTATCTGCATGAACTAGATTTTTGTTCGAGGGATGAAAATAGGCAAAGCTTTGGGGACAGACGATATTTTTCATTTCATAATGCAATCAATAGGGCTACTATATGTAGCTATTTGAGTGACAACGGATGAAAGTACTTTAATCTCTTGATGCAAAACACATTTTTTCTCAATCTACACAAATAACGATAGTTATAAGTTCAATTCAATTCAATTCATTTATTTGCCATTAAGTTAACATAGACAATAGGTTTCGTCCATACAATAACATACTACAACAATAACAATCCGAAACCAATAAAGAATCACAGATAAAACTTACAACTATACATAGAAAATTTAAAGTTTCAGGCCCAAAAACTCTTCTAGAGTATAAGGCGCATAACTTTAAATATTGAAATTATTGTTTTTTAATGAATTTAAAGGCGATTCCCTTATATGGGTTGGTAGCTGATTGTATAGTCTCACTTGCACAGAATTACTACTTTTAAATAGTTTTTAACACTTTTTTTGGGTAAGCTAAGGTCAGCATATCTTCTAGTGTGATACAAATGAAATTTAAGTAGTAAGTACTGTACTGTTCGGCTTTGTTGAACTAAAAACTAAAAAAAACAAAATGATAGTTGTTTATTGAACAATAAAATAAACATTTTTACTGACTTTCATGAACTCTGAATAAATTAACCCTCTCCGGTCGGGGATCGATCTCTTTATTCGTCTTACGTGTATTCTCCATGTTAACACTGAGCCATATCTTAACTGCTGCTACGTCGTTGTTTGCCATCATTTTCACTCAACAACCGTCAATTGGTAATAAACATGTTTTGACTTATATTGTTTACATTTGAATATCCATAAGCTCAATGTAAATTTTTAAGATTTTAAACTTAATATTCCAAAAAAACATGGGATTTTAATGCCTTTTCTGACATTTCTGGCTTCTTCATTAATATTGGGTAGCCTTCGTCGTCACTTTCACTGTCCATTTTATTTAGGTAACTGTCAATAAACAAAATGGCTGACGCTCAGAAAACATTGCGGACGCAACAGACAGTGGTACCACCACTGCAAACTGTATGCTGTTGGATTTTCGCTATATCTATTGGTGTACGGGGTGATTACGGTTTCTTCTTATGTTATTCTTTAGAGGATTACATTTCCTCCCTTGATACTACATATTATAAGTGTATGATCTTCCCCCCTAGGTACTAAAAGTGTTAGAGATTCCCACGGGATGAAAGTTAGTACTTTAATTCTCTATTCCAGAGAGTAAAGTACGACTTTGCATTGTTAGTTGAGGAAAAATAATTTTTTCCTTTACAAAGGTCGAAAGCTAGGCTTTTCTTAAGAGCTCAATGTTGTAATTTTAGGGTGTAACAAAAATACACTTTACACCCGTGCTACTTAATTACTTTCATTAAACTACGTAAAGTATATTAGACTACGTAAATATACTGAAAAAACCAAAGATTTTACAGACGAAAGAGATGCCTCCATTTTTTCTCTAGTAACTGTAAACTATCAGCTGATTATCTACTCTATTGATACTAATGATGAATTATCGCTTTCGATACTATTGTTAAACTACCTATTGTATATATGCATGTACTTTTAGTTGATGACCTCGACATCAGCTGATTCTTTCCCTCCCTAGGGTGTGAAAAGATTATATTCGACCAAAAATGTATTAAAAACATTTTCGTTTTCGTAACAGTATGACAAACATATTTTGTACTCAGAAACGAATGACAATGAGCCTAAAGCCAACAAACTAAGAACAGGAAGAATTATCACTGACGAAGAACAAAGATTGTTCTTTGAGATAATGAAGCAATATTAGGCAGGACAAAAGAATACATTATATCCCTCAAATTCACGAACCTTACAGTAAAATTAACATTTCGTAACCTTATTCGACCTATACCTAATATAATTAAAAACCATTTACTTCTGGAATTCAATTTACTCTATGGTCCAATTTAGTCGTAAAGTGTAATAAATAAATAATATAAATAATAATTGTTTGGTAAATTGTTTGCACTAAGTAGTAAGAATTTAAAATGTTAATATCTGTATAAATTATGTTCCAAATCGTACCTTTAAGAGTTATGTAATCGGGTATATACGACTTGAGGATAAAAACAACGTGTAAAGGTTCGGGATGGCGCGTACGGGAGTGACGACTCTGACAGGGAAATGAGAAAAGTTTAAAATGAAAGATTATCACGGTGATGTTGAATTTTCTTTGTTGCACCATCATAAAGCGCCGCTTCCACGAGGGTCCCACATGTCAAATAATTTAATTTCCAAATGCATTTTTATTCTCTTTGTAAGCGTTCATTTGATATTTATATTGCAGGAATAATTTTATCGCGACATGTAATCAAAGAGCCAATTGGTAAGTGGTAAGTATTTTTAGAATAAGTGGAATTTTATATCTCAAGTCACTATTGATTTTTAGTTCATTTTTCCTGTTTGAAATTTCTTTGACTTCATCTGGTTGGAATTGAAGGTAATATAAAATGTATGGTTTGCTGCCTTCTCTTAAGTTTATTTATTGATATTCGTTTTATATACTGAATAATAGTATATAGTTTAATGACCATATTATGAATCTATAGACCACTTTAATACTTAAATACGTTAAACTGAAATGGCGACTTACCCAGGTAGTTATTTTAAGCAAAGTATTAATGAGAAATGAAAGATCTTGTTGTCGTATTACTAACTAAGGCCGTCGCGGCCCCTCGCTAGACCGTAGTGTTAATAGTAATAATAATAATACCGGAGTGTTGTTAGAGCCCAACAGCCAAAAACATCTTAGAGACTACAGTTTAACGTGGGATCCGAACCAGAATTATACATCTGAATTACGAACTGGTCTGATAGCAGAAGAACGTAGCAACGTAGAATATTGCATCCAACGGTCATCGCTTAGAACTATCCACGATTTGTAACATACCATTAGGAGAGCTATAAAATACTTCTTCAACACAGTACGAGATGAAAGCAATTTAAAGGGTGGCGATCGCCATAGAGAATATAAACCGATTTTGTGACGATCGATGACTCCAAATTATGATAAATTATTAAATTTTTGCCGCATTACCGAACGCTATGTCGTATGAGATTGCTAAACCAAAGACAATTTATATATGATTTCTCAATGACCTAGTCAAACAACACATCGCCAATGTTCAATGTGGTGTGCGCCCGTGTTGCTACTATAACCAAAAGTGGTTTCTGACTGTAATACAGCTATCCCATTTCAATATTCTAGTGCTACTGTGTCAAGTGAGATGTGGTTTGTAACTGTTCATTGGTTTGTTTGTTTATATTTTTATTGTTTAGTTATATAGCCTGAAAATATATGATTTTTAGTTGCATGTGACTCTATTCAGATGCTGTATGTATCATGTATTAATATAAATACAGTTTACTTTGACTTTGACTTTGACCCATGACACTAGCCTGGTGCCACTGTGTCAAGCGTGATGTGGTGTGCGACTGTATCACTGCAACCCCAAGGCACTAGCCTGGTGCCACTGTGTCAAGCGTGATGTGGTGACTGTATCACTGCTACCCCATGACACTAGTGGTGCCACTGTTAAGCGTGATGTTTGTGACGATCACTGTTGACACTATTGCCACTGTTAGCGTGATGTGGTGTGTTTTATCACTGTTACCCCATGACACTAGCCTGGTGCCACTGTGTCAAGCGTGATGTGGTGTGCGACTATCACTGTTACCCCATGACACTATTGCCACTGTGTCAAGCGTGATGTGGTGTGCGACTGTATCACTGCTACCCCATGACACTAGCCTGGTGCCACTGTGTCAAGCGTGATGTGGTGTGTGACTCTATCACTGCTACCCCATGACACTAGCCTGGTGCCACTGTGTCAAGCGTGATGTGGTGTGCGACTGTATCACTGCTACCCCATGACACTAGCCTGGTGCCACTGGGTCAAGCGTGATGTGGTGTGTGACTGTATCACTGTTACCCCATGAAACTAGCTTGGTGCCACTGTGTCAAGCGTGATGTGGTGTGCGACTGTATCACTGCTACCCCATGACACTAGCCTGGTGCCACTGTGCCAAGCGTGACGTGGCGTGCGACTGTATCACTGCTACCCATGGCACTAGCCTGGTGCCACTGTGTCAAGCGTGATGTGGTGTGTGACTCTATCACTGCTACCCCATGACACTAGCCTGGTGCCACTGTGTCAAGCGTGATGTGGTGTGTGACTCTATCACTGCTACCCCATGACACTAGCCTGGTGCCACTGTGTCAAGCGTGATGTGGTGTGTGACTCTATCACTGCTACCCCATGACACTAGCCTGGTGCCACTGTGTCAAGCGTGATGTGGTGTGCGACTGTATCACTGCTACCCATGACACTAGCCTGGTGCCACTGTGTCAAGCGTGATGTGGTGTGTGACTCTATCACTGCTACCCCATGACACTAGCCTGGTGCCACTGTGTCAAGCGTGATGTGGTGTGTGACTCTATCACTGCTACCCCATGACACTAGCCTGGTGCCACTGTGTCAAGCGTGATGTGGTGTGTGACTCTATCACTGCTACCCCATGACACTAGCCTGGTGCCACTGTGTCAAGCGTGATGTGGTGTGTGACTGTATCACTGTTACCCCATGACACTAGCCTGGTGCCACTGTGTCAAGCGTGATGTGGTGTGCGACTGTATCACTGTTACCCCATGACACTAGCCTGGTGCCACTGTGTCAAGCGTGACGTGGTGTGCGACTGTATCACTGCTACCCCATGACACTAGCCTGGTGCCACTGTGTCAAGCGTGATGTGGTGTGCGACTGTATCACTGCTACCCCATGACACTAGCCTGGTGCCACTGTGTCAAGCGTGATGTGTGCGACGGCACGCGCTGTCTGTGACGCAGGCGCTAGTGACTTGTTCACCGCCAGTCGGCGCGAGCCTGCCCTGGCTACCACACTGTTACGCTGTGGCTCTGTGACACTGCTGTGACTGGATAGTTACCAGACAGGTGCGTCATTATTATACTACCTTCATAAACGTAAGAAAATATACTTTTGTGTCTCAGTGATTTTTGGACTTCTGTGGGAAACGCTTTATTTAATTAGTTTTACAAATTACCTCCCTTGTATGAAACTGATTTATGCCGACAAATCTTCATTTAAACAATTTGATTGAAATTTTAATTTTTCGTATTATATATATTTTCTTCTTAAAATTGATTACAAATGAAAAAAATATAACGATGTTACATAATATCTTATTATTTTTACTCTCTATCTCTCTCTCTCTTTTATTTACTATACTATACTTATATACTAACGTTCTTGTAAGTCTTTTAAAGTTTCCGCAAATAATTACTTAAAGTCTTCTGATAATTTTGATGAGAAACAACTTAATTAATATTAACTTTGCGTATTAATCTTGAAGTTAAGTAAAGAAGCTATTTGTAATAAAGCTACCTACAACACGCTGTCATTTCAATTATGTACAATGATTAATTTCTTTACAAATTGGATTTTCTTTCGAAATTTTAAATTAAATTTGGATTTAGTTAACCACTCTAATTTGCTGAATGATTATTTTTAACAGTTTTGAGGGATTGGAAGGATTACAAGGGATATAATTGAGCCAGGTTGAAATAGCTACATAAGTAATAATTGAAAATAATGTGGTGAATTCTATTATTTTAGAAAACAAAAACAAATAAGGACATTTTCGTTGGATTTCTTAATACAACGTGTTAAAACGCAGTAAAGAAACAGTTCTGGTTAACATAAGTATAGGCTCACCATAGAAAAACTACGTACTTAATAATATATCCGAAAACACTAAAGTAAATACCAATTCAATTTTTTCCATTTCCAATCAAAAATATCGACAAACATAATAATTTAATTTACTTTTTCGTTAAATAGCTTCCCAACTATTTTTAATTTTAGCTGTGTACTATGAAGTAAATACCAATTCAATTTTTTCCATTTCCAATCGAAAATAACGACAAATATGATAATTTAATTTACTTCTTCGTTAAATAACTCCTATTTTTTATTTCAGCTGTGTAATATGAAATGGTCCATAACGATGTTTGTTGTGAAAGTTTGGCCGAGTAAGGCTATATAAGCAGCGTCATATTTACTGGACGATAGAGACCGAGATGATACACTCGTATTGACAGACGCTCAAAGTAAACCTTCCATCATTGCGATGACGGCCCTCGCTGGAAACGATATTTGCAACCTATTTCTAGAGCTATAACACACCCTTTCAAGGCAATGAAAGTCAATACGTCATTTTACTTAGCTTTTCATCTATACACTTCTTTAGAAATTACAATGGTATTGTACTATACTAATAAAACCTATCTAAATTTGTGACTAAGTAATTTTTTCATTACACATATCCGTATTTTTGGTTTGTAAACTATTGTGTAAGCAAACTACTGGGTGTTCATAAAGTGTTGCCCTTATGTTATGTATTTTCTGTGCGAAAGCTATAAACGCTACGCATAACTTATTTAACTTTCCCTGAAGGGAATTTATTTCAGGTCTATATTGGTAACACCTAAATCCAACTCTATCAGCTGGATTTAGGTGTAATAGTAGTGATTTGTGTTGTGTATCACAACATTAACGTTACAATGAAGTATAAACAAAAGAGTGATAATGACGAGTTTATGAGAAAAGTCACACTATGATTCCATGAAACTCTTTCAGTTGATAGATGTTTTGTGCGAACGTTTGGAAGGATTTTACCTATGTAAAAGTATCAAGAGGTAGTAATACTACAAGAAACGACGAACTTGGTGCCCGCGTACCAATGAAAGTATACAGTTGCTATCATGCAAAAGTCGCCTGGAAGATACTGATGTCGAAAGAGGTGCATACATAGAGGTATATTTAATGTATAAATTAAATTTGTTTTCGTATTATTATTTATCAGAGAATGATTTTGTAGATACCCTCCATTATTGCTAGTTTTGATATAACGTACATTTCTAACCCTAATTTAACATCTTTGTTATATTTATAGTGTGAGTTTACAATTAATTTCTTTGTTAATACACCCCGTTACGTTCAGTTAATTACAGTACTGTTTATTTGTTAAGACGAAAATAGTTGTTGTAAATCTACAATAGTTTTAACTGTTTAACTATAATTCATCCATATAACGATTCCGGTTTCACAAAACTTGCTGACCACAATTCGTGTGGATCCAATAATAACTTTTTATCTGATTACACTTGAATAAATTTAAAAGTTCTCAGTCAAAACTTGTCAAAATGAGTTCTACTACTAACAATATATAAAAGTTTTTGATTGACTGATTTACTATTCAAGCTTTTATTCAAAAGACAATAAAAACTAATTCCGGTTAAATTGTAGGGATAATATTTCGCATAACGGATAAAATCACATTACTTAGTCTTAAAAACTGCATTACACCAAATTTTAGTAGAAAAATTTTACCCTTCTCTTACCAATCATATTAGGGTAGCTGTACAAGTTAAATGAGTTAAATGGAGCTGATAACGTACACGACATAAGGGCACGGTAGAGAACACGATATACATTTTAAACCGGATTATATTGAATTAGTTCCTATTTGTATTTGCCTTTAAATTAACTTTTACTATGGAATAGCGTTACTTGTCACACGTTGTTGTGACGTAGAAATCAGATTAGTTTAGATTAGTGAGATTAGTTTAGATTCGCTGGTAAATATGAAACATAATAATCATTACCTCTCTGTTATGGTGGCATATCCAGGTAATTAAAGACAAATTGTGTATAAGAAATTAGTGTATTCATGTGGACTTGAAACATTAAAACATTTATGAAAAATTGAGACAGACTATATCGTTTTGATTATTTTACAACCTGTTAAAATTGTAATGATCGTGAGGGTGTGTGTATTTACTCACTATCGCTCGCGTGCGCACAACATACGCACAATATAAAATATACACAATATCAACCTTTTATAAACTTCAGATAACGAAAGGATAGTGTAAAAATTATACAACAGCTAATTAGTTAAATAAATGTAATTTGTATACACCTTTTAACTTTTTTCGGCCAACATATAAACATGTGATTTTTAATCATAAACCTAATCCCAAAAACTTTAAATATTAACGGCTTGAATAAAACTTTTGATTTTGTACAGTATATATTTAATTTATGGTTTTACATTAATGGATAATTCAGACGGCATTGGATAGTAAAGTGCATTGCTAATGACAGTTTAAGGAAACTTTCAAATTATTTGATCGCAGTTGTTAATTTTGCAAACACTAAATTAATAAAACTTGCTACTCCACTCTTTTACGTCATCTGGGGCGGAGCCTTTTGGACTGATTTGCACCAAACTTCCCAGAAACCACCCTCAAATTGTGCTTAATAATTCCTAACATTTTATTTTTTAATTTTTCTAACGGTTCCGAAGTCTATAGGGAACATGCATACTTCCTCTTTTATACATACAGGTTTTAAAGGTTTTATAATGTTCAATAACATTTTAATTATGTACAATATTAGTTACTGTTAGTTAGGTCGGAGGCAGCATGCTCACTTCGTAATCCAAGGTTCACTGGTTCAATTCTGAATCCAGTCACCATTTTCAACTATGCTTATTAATTACCTCCTTATCAACAGGTCAACAATAGGAAATAACAAGTCCAGGATTTGGACCAATCTTTACTGAAACATAAAAACCCAATGGCGTTTATAAAAATATAAAAAGAGATTGTTAAATTGATGAAACATAACGCATTTATTTTCTTTACTTTTAAGCTAAATCCTCTAATTAAAGGAAAATTAAGTCTTTAAATATATAACCTTATTTTTTATGTTTAAAATGCCTTCCACGATGAATTTATAATGTATTCAAATTATTTATTAATCTATTTTATGCTTTTGATCCAATTATTCACATTTTACGTGTATATAAATTGTTAAAACGACAAGAAATACTCAATAAACAGGAGTGAACGATCCATGAATAAAATGCACATTTTACTTGTCAGTTTAGTATTGTTTTGTCGACCGAACCGCCGCTCGGGAATTCATTTGACGCTGTGACGTCATAAACTTCCAGAATAGAATAGAGTATCAGTTGTGAGGAATGAATGCTGAATACTTCATGCCACCTCCAGTGCGTGCCACTGCTCTCAAGGAAGCATTGTCACTCTGTGGCAGTCACTTTTAGTTTTAAAAGAATGGTCTTGAAATGTGAAAAAGACGATTCTCGGGTAATTCCCTCGTTATTGTAAAATTAAAACTTAAAATTAAATTTTACTTTGAAGAAAACAAGATAACATAAACAGTTCAATAAACCATTACGTTTTTTGGCAATTTTTATAATATTCTAAAAATTATATCGAATGCTCAAAACCAAAAATTAGCTGTAAGATACGAACCTTTACGTTTTTTACCATTTTTACAATATTCTAAAAAATAATATTGAATGCTCAAAACCAAAAGTTAGTTGTAAGATACGAACTTTATTTATTTTTGACCCTAGGAATATACACATAATATGATCAATTTACACGTGTGGTTTACTAAATTTATGTTTTAACTGAGAAAAACTGCCAGAGCTAAATTATTATAATTAATCAGTTACTGGGGTCACCATACAGATAAGTTGTTGATATTTTAGCGAATTTCCCATAGGGAAGAAGCTATTACCGTAGGTCGCATGGCAAGAGTTAAGCCCGAGACCATGTTATTTTTTCTTCTTTAGGTGCCCAGAGACCTTGATGGTATAAATGGTTACTTTCAGTGTTCCTCACAGCAGCAAACCTGCTCACTCTTTCCCATGTTAATCTTATGGAGAATAGGCAAATAATTCTCATGTTTATCGACAGATTTTGACCAAACTTGTCATATATTATTATTATTATTATATTATTGATTTGGAAATTCGCTGAGTACGCAGGTCTGCTGCGACGGGGGTATTTATTATTTTATTCGTATAAAAGTATTAATTATTATGGGTAAGAAAATATTCTCTCAGAATAGCTAAATAAACTGTAATTTAGTGCATTTAAATTAATTAACTAATATTATATTGCAGTATTTTGGTATAATTTGTTTTTTATTTTTGTAGAATGTAAGTAAAAATGCATAAACATGATAGATTATTAATAGATAACGTTAGGGAATTATATAACCAAACATTAAAACAGTAAGTCGACTCGTCATGAAAATATCAGAATTATACTTTACATTGCAATCTATAAACAACTACAAATTTTAAACCAAACAAACCTATTCGTAACTACCATAGAGTAGTAAGTTTTAATTATTTTAGTTCAAAAATTAAAAAAAGTCCGAAACTACACCTTTTGGAATGAAATTATTAAGCAATAGATCCTGAACGACAGACGACATTATGATGTGACGGCTTGGAAGAAGGCGCAGAATGGAACAGTATCGACTTCCAAAGGAAGTAGGACAATGTCAGTTAAAGGAGTAAAGTTATCATAGCGCCCTCCGCCATCCAACGTCCTACATTATTGCTATGCACGCCACGGTTGAGAAACAAGACTTATTATAACCGTAAATGTAAAACTGTATAATTTTAATACATTACCTAACTATCATGGATGTCTTTCCTTTGCGCGGGTGTATGACTCAGAGTCAAGCAGCCTGTTACTCATGATGACGAAATATCGACGTAAAGAATAAATAAAAAAGGATCTCACTTATCAAATATTTACCTCTATATCATTAGTAAATTTTGTCACGTTATAGTAATAATTTAACATGCTATTATTTGAATCAGATTTAAGATCTGTGATTAAAGAAAGCACATTGATGTTTCTTTTAATATACACGAGATAATTTCTTCCTATTAGATCACTCTAACTACATCAAGCTCGTAATAAATGTGTTTATGTCACGATAGACTGGATTTTAGAGAGTTGGTGATTTTGACAGGGTTTAGTATCAATCCCTATATCAAAAAATGTATAAAAACGTCTAAAAAAGAAAGGAAGATGGAAAAAGTTTAATTAAAATGGTTAATCTTGTTTTTACAAACATATATAAATCAGACCCATTTCGGCTTGTATAAAAAAATCTAATAATTCTAAACCAGGTTCACAATATACAGTTAAATTTCTTATTTTATTTTTTTAAGCTATAAATTTACAGCTTGATTCCCATCTCTTCTCAACAATGTAACTTATATCACCATTGTCTTAAGAAAACAATAGGTGAAAAGCGCACCCAAGACAACATGTACTTTTTTAACTATTATATTTTTATAACCATGAACTTCTACAACTACACATAATTAATAACTATCAATTGTTGTTTGATAATTTTACTCTGTTTACAGAAATTTTTTCTCACAAAAAATGCAGGAAAGTATATTCAACACGAAAAATAATTATTTAAAAATTTTTAATACATATTTTCCAGTATCAAAGTTTAAATTATTTAATTATGTAGCTATTATGGAATGTAGAGTATCTCTGTAAAGCTGTTTATTGTATAAATACGAAACCAGTTATCAGGAAATACGTCAATTTTCTAATAACAAAGACAAAGTGTCTTTTTGAGGGGTGGAGCGGAACGCAAGGTATCTTTCCAGGGGTAATTGGCAACATAATCTATCTTTCTGTGACATTTTCCCATTTGATCCAGTTATATAACTTATGATTGAGTATCAAATATAGTAACTAACTGACTTTTATAAAATTTACATTAGTTTGGATTAGATTATTGAAATGGAAACCATACCACAAGGTAAGTATTTTAAAACAAGTATGAGTGAGAAACGAGTGTAGGATAATAGTGACACGATCTTGCAGTCTTGTTACTGACTGAGGCTGACATGTTTCATAGAGAGAACTGTTAATTAAAAGCTCAACAGTAAATGGCGTATCTAAGGGACCTACAGTTTCATGTGGAATCTGAACCACTGCCTCTGAATGACGAACTGGTCTAACTATGTGTATGGTCTTTGTAACGTAGTATTCAATAGTGCGGACGTTCTAAACGAGAGAACACTACACCAACCAACCATCGCTCATAACTATCCACAATTCGTGGCCTCCAAATAGCTGGATTACAGGACGAAGCCACCGTCCCAGTAGTATAATACATATGAAGTACGTACGGTGATAAAATTTTTGTTAACTGTACGGGATTCAAAATATATTGGATGAAAAGTGATGGAAATTTTAAGAATATAAAAACTCAATCAGACTTTTGTCTGATTGAGTTTTTATATTAATAACATCAAGAAAGCTCTAGGCCCTACTACCAAGGTCAGGTATTGACCACACAAGATTTGTGACAAATCGAACTAAACATAAATCAACCTGAAACTCACTAATAAATTGTATCGCTTTTGCATTTATAATGTACAATTATGAAACCAACGTAAAACACGATGTGTTTCCGATAATTAGACTGGCTATCATAAAATATTCATGCTTTTAACTGCACCACTGAATTTACCTCTTTAAACCCCTCAGAATGTTACTTTTCCGAGCTCTGAAACTCTGCTAAGGACACATATGTGGTGTAAACAAATAAACGACATTCCCACTCACATGCAACATTCGCTCAACTGATCCTTCGCTGGAATATTTTCCCTCTGTTTAACTACTAGACATTTATTTGAAGCGGATATAAAAGTATGTTTTCCCTCTATAATAACAACGGTTCAATGTCATTTCACAAAACAAATGTTCTTGCTATTTATACCGTGAGAGCTTTTCTTGTTTGAATGGGAGATTTTCATGTATTACATTCATGAAAATGTTATCAATTGGATAAAAAGATAAATTAATATCGTACTCGAGTTTTATATTTTATTTGGAGGGTTGTCGAGATTTTCTTGAGCAGGAAAAGGTTTATCTGGATCTGCCTTAGACTTAGAGATTTCAGAGAAAGTAAAGATTTCAAAAGATGGGAAGCTCTAGTGACTTAACAGAATTAAAATAGTTAAAATTCTGTATCCTGAGTAGTGAGGATTTTTTATACGGTAGTATGTACAATATTGAGCTTACGAGAGTCGTAAGGGATGTCAATACCCGTACAGCGTACGTAAATTAACACAAAAATTGGTATAAAGATTCATGTTTTTATAAAATGCCCAACATGCTTGAAAACCCCAAAATTTCTTACTTATTTGCGTCTCAATTAGATTTAGAGTGTGGATAAGAATGAATTATTGGGTTAAAATATTTTCATACAAATCCTGCCCCTGGAAAGGATTTAAACATTGCCAAGGATTTAAACATCGATATTATAAAATGTACATTCATAATAAAGCTACGGAAAATCCAGCGACTCGACTCAGTCGAGGTGCACTTCTTTACTAGTGTATTAGAGTTTATGGAAGAAGCGTGACAGGAATTTAAAATTCACCGTCGATGACGGTGGTGATTGGAAACATGACAAAGTAAGTTTACAATCCGCGTCGAGATGGACGGAAAAGTTAGCAATTTCCATGGTAATCCCCGGCCGGCGATCAATAGGAGGCAGCGGCAGCGGCGGCGGCGGCGGCGGCACAGGTGATGCGAGGCGCCCTCCACTCACTTCGCCGCGCCAGCGCCGCTCGAGTGGAAATCATTCCATTCATGTTCTACGGCACAGCACTGTCTCAACCTCACTCACTTAATGCAGATTTATGCTGAGTTCAAAGCGTGTGGTAGGCGCACACGATCGTTGTCACGCTGTCTTACGCACCGGAGCGTTCAAACATCAACTGATGATTTGTTGTGTACATTTTAGATTTTAGATGTGAACGATTAAGGCCTACTAGCCATGTCTTCCGGGCTGGAAGACTATACAGCCATCTTAAAGAAAAGATTCATTAGGTTACGTAATGTAGAATATGGATATTCTACGTAATGGGAAAGTAAAAACCTATCTGGTCCGGAATCTATCCAAGGTACATCTAAAAAGAATTCATGCTTTATTCCAACAACAACCCTCTCCATCCTGAATCAACTAGAGAAGGCAGAGATCTAACCCCAGGGAACCCCTGGGATATTAAATCTGGTCTTTTGTCAGTCTCGATACTAGCGTGGCTACCAGTAGACTACCAGCGTGCTACCGTACGAAACCACTGAAGGTCAGCGGAGCGTTTCCATCAATGTCCATCAATATTGGGGCTATATCACAGAAATGTGTCTTACGACAGCTTGCTGAGCGTCTTCTCGTGGGTTAAGCCAATGGATTTCGCTGCTTTAGTAGTAAAAAGAACCTTCGAGCAGGATAAACTCAAGCTTGGTTTAGCTACGGTGATTCAAAGGGTAGAAGGAAGCTCGCGGCCTTTCTCTGCCGATCAGCAAGACAGAGAGGTCTTGGTCCTAAAGAAGAGAAGAATCCCAACCACATTTCCTCTGAAGATAGGAGACAAAAATCTTGAAACCAAACCTAAATACCTGCTGCTAAATACCTTGAAGTGATGATCGACAATAAGCTGTCTATCGGCGAGCAAGTGAAGCGAACCGCTGACAAAGCCGCTAAGGCTGTTGCAGCCCTGGGCAGGTGGCGAAACGACGGTGGCCCGTGTCCCTGCAAACCCCGCTAGTTGATGTCGTAGTTGATATACTGGAGCTGGTCTGAGCCCATGTTCTAGAACGTTGTGTCTATCGTGACCGGCTTTTCCGAGTCCAGCGACGAGGTGCCTTTACGGGTCGCTTCTGCCTACCTCACAGTTTCAGAACCAGCGGTAATAGTTATCTCTTCTGGTCTCTCCGTCTTCTCTTCTGTTCTCCTTTCTTGTTGAGAAACCTTTTGTTTCATTTTACTTTTTTTCTATTTTTGTATTTGTTGTAGTTTTTCTTGAAACAATTCAGTGGCAAAGGTTGTTCGGATTCCACGTTAAACTGTAGGTCCCTCAGTTGTCATTGGCTGTTGGACTATTAATTAACAGTCCTGTCTAAGTAAAATGTCAGCCTTAGTCAGTAACAAGATTACAAGATCGCGCCACAACCATCTTACACTCAATCCTCATTCATACTTGGGTTAAATACCGACCTTGTGGTAGGGTCACCACTTGAATAATCTAATCTAAACCGTTCATTATTTCATTCATATATCCATTCATATATACATTCATACACAAACAAAGAGATAGACACACACATTCACGACCAAAAACCATTTTTTTGTTTGAGGGGGGCCAAAAACGGGTATATCCAAATTCAAAAAGTTGACTAAGCAATAATTTATTTTTATGATAAATTAAACTTCTACACAGATAAAATTTTCAGTTTTCATGAAAATTATTTTACTGGTAAAAATTTCATTATGATCCCCCAATATTTAAAGCTATAAATTAAAATAACAAGCTGTCACTAGATTGTATATTGGAACCAAACCAATGGGGAGATATTGCTCGTCGATTGCCTTTTCCGTTTTATGTTGAATTACAAAAATGGTATTACTTGTGACGAAGCTATCATTGTGATCCTACTGTACAAGCGCATAATTAAGCGTCCTCTGACCTTCATTTATCTCCGGCGAGTAAATTACGTTCCAATTCGTTTGTTCCTATCGGCATTATTTGCAGAGTAAACAAGCTTTGCCGCTTCTCATATCAAACCGAGACGCCCTCTTAAATGCAAATTTTCGCTACCCAATTATTTTTCATTCATTACAGAGCATTAATTAGGATTATTGTAGCATTAATTGTATAAACAAATTACGAAAATTCCAATTGTCTTATTTTTCGTAGCAGAAAACTACTTTTTCCATTGACATTATATTCTTAGAGAACAAGTACACTCAGTAATTCCCATATTTACAAACATACTCTGTAACACTTTTCCATGGTATAATTCCTTCAAACCTGCTTATTTGAACCTTATGATATTATTATTGGAAAATTCTACAACATAACTTTGTGTTTGGTACGTATTTTCAAAGATAATAAAAATTCATGCCTAATATTTTGTGGGTACATTCTTCAATCTTATGCTTCTTATTAATTAAACCTAATATTGAAATAAGTCAAACATAAATGTATACTAGTAATAGAAAATTGTCATGTGCGTATATTGTGTTATTAAACAGGTCAATGTTTAGTTATAAATTAATTATAAATTCTTTCAGGATATTTTAGCCTGAGCATGAATGAAGGATGAGTATTATGACTTTTAAAATAATATTTAATTTTATCAGTACAAAGACTGACGTATCATTTGTCAAGTTCATTAATTACCTTGAAGCTTGATTTTCAAAGGCAAATGGGCCCACACGTATTCTATGAGGAAATCTCACAGAGAAAACCTATGGAAGAAATCTAACAGAGGAAACATCTAATAAAGGAATCTAATCGAGGAAATATTTTTATAGGAAATTTCTATGAGTTTTGTGAGGAAATCTCAACTTTATAGAATGTAAATTAAAAAACCAAACAATTATTTAATTTAATAACTGATTTTTTTATTTAAAAAATAATTGTTTAAATTATATTAAATTATTAGGTTTGAAATTAAAATAAACATGTATTTGAAAAATAGGTTTTATCGTCGAGTAAAATAAATAAGAACAGAGATGTTTATTCTATGAATGAAGACGTATATAGTGTGTTGGAAACTGTGCAATTTTTCACGTCCAGCAGAAAAGCAATATTGGGAGAAGCTACGGCGGCAGAGGACGAAGAGGGAGAGAAAAAGAGAGAGAGAGAGAGTGTGTGTGTGACTGAAAACGTGAGCAGCAAGAGAAACAAATACTGACAAGCGAAGCTAGCTAAGTATTAACTCATTAGGAAATACAATATTATAACTCCTTCTTCCTAGCGATCATTATAATTATTAAGAATACATCAATTTACTTTACCTCTGCCAATTTTTTAGTTATAAATAAAAATTACAAATATCTTTTAACTATTTAGATTTCGATTCTATACTTGAATGTTTGAACAGTCGAAATTAAATATTTTGATAGCAGCTGGTAGAAATGTTTTTACAGTAAAGGCTATGTTTACCCTATGGAAAATCCGCCTCGGTGCTAGGAAATAACATTGTTAAGATAGGGGAAACGAGCATTGCAGAGATTTCATGTAGTCCTACCTTAGAACTTTAGAACGCATTAAATTAGCATGTGCATGTAATAAGATTTTATAGACTACAGAAATTTGCACTCTTGCTGGTATGGTTTCAAACAAAAAATGCTACAAGTTAAAATAAACTATAACATGTCGGTAGAGAGTAAACAAGTAATTTAAACAGCTTCGTCAGTAATATAAGGTTTTGCAGCCCAGCATGACAATTTAACAATCTTATACGCTCTATCAAATCCATTTTACTGCATATTGCTTATACAGTTAATAGTTCATAATACAGGATTATTCAAAACCTTGTTTAATGCTAGCGCCGCTGTTATTATAGACCAACCCCCATGAGTCTACAGTATCTGCGCTTTCTTTAACCTACTCCCTTAGAAAAATGACAAATTCAATCTTTTTCGTTATATTGCTTCAAAACAGCTGTTTTAGATACGTATGTTGAAGAGCAAAAGTTGTTTTTCCTACGACTAAACCTATCGTTATAATGATTTTTTGAGTCCTAGGCCACAAAATATCATTGATGATAATACTTTTGATTCCAGGTCAGCATTCGATTGTAAATAATCGATAAAGTAACTGAAACAATCACTATCGATTTTTGTGTGCTTTAGACGTTCCGGATATCGAATGTGAAACTTGTAATCTACTATTAAACCGAACTATTGAATGGTTGAGATTAAACTATCGATAATAATAACTGACACTGACATAACCTAAACAACCAATCAGGAATCAATAAAGAACTGCTACAACGTAAGTAACACAACAGCTGATTAATCTAAAACGACAAAAATGGTCGATAATTATTGATACTAAATCAGGTAATAATTTATGTTTTACCAGTTTTTTCCATTTTATTTGCAGTATGACGAAACATATTGATAGATACAGTAGTACATTACACAAAATAGTTAATCAACGTTCTAGATCACTGAAAAAGGGCTTTTGACTCGCATATTCATATTTCAATATATTCAGATTTATCATAATTTGAAACTTCATATTTGAAGTGAGACTTGCTTTATAGTTTTTAACATTGATATTACGGGGCAAAAATCCAAGATCGTGTCAGTGCCGCAGCATCTCAGTGCTGTTTTCTAATTTAGATATTTTCAGCGTTAAGTTCATGATTATGAAGCCTCGGCAAATCTGACTAGATACTCTGACCGCAATTGATTTTATAGAACCACCTGCAATAGGAGGGGGCTAGGGTAGTGATAAGGGTGTGGAAGTTTTGACACGGGATATCCGCCCAGTGACTTGGGTTAACTTCGGTTCAAGACTGGAAACTGAACCCTTTAAGTGACAAGCTGAGTGAAGCAGGCGATGAAGACTGCCCCAGGGGTCCTACCTTCAAGAATATGAATCTTTATTATCCAACTGCCAGCCCAGTGTGTAGCAGCACTTCTGGGCACACCCCCATAGTTCCTTAAGGCTATAAGGGACGGTTAAAACTCTGCCATAAGTCAAGATCCAATTAGCGTAGTAAAACAATTACAAAGGAGTCTTACTGAAACAATATCCCATTCAGAAGAATGAGATATAGAATGATGATACAGATATAGATAAGAATAAATTTTTTAACTAGAACGTTTAAAAAATCTGACTGTATATTTTTAATAGTGCATGTATTTATTCTTTTTCATTCAGTAGTGTGGGTTGAAAATTATCATTTCAAAACAGTTAAAGCAGCTTTTAAATTAAAGCATGATTAGTGAAATAGAATATTAATGCAAATTTTTTAGTCGTTTCTTTGGTTGTTTCATTGTTGGTATATTAATTAATTAAGGTGGATAATATTAAAGAAGTGGAAATTGAGTTAAGTTTAAATTGTTATTAGAGGAATTTTTATTTGAAAGATGATATTTACCTGTATTCACTAGAAGAAATTATTAGTAGTTAATAGAATTATCACGT
This sequence comes from Nephotettix cincticeps, assembly GCA_023375725.1. NCBI lineage: Eukaryota > Metazoa > Arthropoda > Insecta > Hemiptera > Cicadellidae > Nephotettix > Nephotettix cincticeps. Next base: position 37,154,703 of record CM041788.1, read on the forward strand.
TTTATTAAAGACACTGTTGTACATGTGCATTTTATGAATAAAGATATTTTGAATTAAACTTAATGGTTCTCCTTAATGGTGATGTCGTCTTCCCTGGAGTGCCTGGAGGAACTCGGTCGCTGAACCTTTTCGCCCTTTAAGCCTACGACCTCTTCAATACCACAGCTGAAGTAGCCAAGAAGTTGTAACTGCGTTTGAAAGATCCCGATGTCTGATCGTTTGGAGATGCACCTCTGCAATTCACAACCTTGTTTTCCATCGCATTGTTTCGATTTATTGTCAACTGTATGTTCATATAGATGTCAATTCTGTATTAAGTTGTTAAGCTGCAAAGTATTTATTGTATATTACCTACGTTATTTTGTATACATTTTACGCGGCCGTGGCTAAGAAGCGGAGTTCAGCTGGCACAAAGCGGTTTCTTAGACGGCAGCGTCGCGGTGGCGCGTGGGTCCTGTAATCTAACATTAAACCTGCACTTTCTCGCTCGTCCGTGGATGGATTTTGTTCACCAAAAGATCATTCAAAATGAAATTAAAATTGCAATCTTTTTATCAAATGTAAAAATTTGATAAAGTTAATGTTTTTTTGTTACTTTAGTTAAAAGATTTTTAACCGTTGCCACTTTGAAAATATATCAAACTAAATGGTACTTTGAGAATATTTTTCTCTTTGGTCAATAAATATGTGTGCAAAGTTTGGTTTCTATATCTTAAATAGTTGTTAATATATAACATTTTTTGTATAAGATACAAAATGTCGGCTAGCGGCTAAACGAAGGGATTTTCGACATAGTTTATAGGAAATTTTTTTTCTTTATTTTTATAAGTACTATTACACGTCGAAGTTTGTTCCCGACTTAAATGAACACCCTGTATATTATTTAAATATTTATTGAAAGCTACGAATTATATGTACAAATGTATCATATTTATATTATTAAGGTTGTATTGTTTTGTCACATTCCTTAGTCATATTAGTGTATTATAAGTACCACAGTGTATAGTCACTACTTTGTTCACCTTGTATTTTTTGCATTGTAGACCATTTTGTTATAAACCTTAATGTAAAAATGGCGTTTGCCGTATGCAAATAAATAAATATAACGAGGTTGACGTCGCGATGTACTTGGTTTGGAGCCCAGTGAGACAGTATTAATCAGTACCGTACTTGCCTCCGAGGACTCAGAAGATTTCCCACCCCTTACATATATATTCACATTAATATACCAAAATATATACAAACATCATATCAGTTGTAAGATTACAGAATTTCATAAGCTAAAACTAGTAAAAATAACGCAGAAAACACTAAAAGTTATGAAATTGGTATTTTTGTTTATAAAATTGCTTGACAAAAAAAGGAGTTCTACTTAAAAATTTAAAAAAAAATTGTAAAATCAGTTTGGGGAAAATAGGAAATTGTGTTTAAATGAGAAGGTTTATTTAAATCGTTGTATTTGAGACAGTAATGGTTTAAATGGCTTCAAAACTTTGTAAGTGGAATTCCAAACGATCCTCTGCCACCGACGTTTGGTTTATGCACTGTTAATGTTTTCGTCTGTAAAAAAGGAAGTCTGAGAATGGTACGATTGTTTTAAAAGAGGTTTAGTTTGGGAAGTATAAAAAAGTTACGGAAGGTTTTTAATTTACAATCTATATAAATAAAATTAGAGTTTTGTCTGTGCATTGCTTAGAATTATTAATTTTTTTTTTACTTTTCGTGCGTTAGAGAAGCCGAAACCGGACTTATCTCAATTTTTGTTTGTTTGCCTGTTTCGCTCCAGGAGGCATTTTACGCTGTCTTCTCCGAAAAAACGGAAGAACTGATTACAATGAAACTTATTATTTCATGTATTCTCTTAATTCCAGAGAAGGTTTATAAATGCTTGAAATCGCCCGCCGCCTCTTGAAAAGTAAATAACGATCATTTAAAGACCCACTTTTACGCGATATTACTCGCATTTTGATTCAGTTTTCAATGAATAACCTACTGATAATAACCAGCTGTCTTTGTACTTTGGAGATTTAATAGAAATAAAAACAATCATCTGTCAAATCAATATTAGTTAGTTTATATTGGTCATTGATTTTAAACCCATTTCGAAATCATACTATATTAAAAAGTTATTTTAACGTATAACTAATTATAATAATTGTATAAATGTTTCTAATCTATTTAATTGTAAAGTAATGCTAAATAATAAAGCTGGGTATCGATTTATTTTCTTTGTATTGATTTGTTTAGGATTTCAGGTTTACATTTTGGTATGATTATCTTTCTTCTTTAAACTGAATCCTACAACCCGTACAAAGGACGGGCTTACTGCTAGTAATGAACTATTTTATACTTTTTTGTAGATGTTTTAGTTTATACAAAATAGACGTTCTTCAGTAGGAATTTCTTCCAAACCTATCCAGCGAAATATATTATTTCCTTTTCCGCTCCAGTTGTGCAGGGAAGAACCCTATTTTCCACGAAATACTCCTCGAATTTTGCCAGAGGGTGGACGGCAGGAAATCCATCAGGCCACACCAACATCTTTGTGATTGCAAAACATGCTTCCCTTCTTGTCGCAAAACATTGTTGAACGAGAAAGTGTTCCGCTATTTACATGAAAATAATTTTATAAAACTTATATGAGTTTATAAATACATCGAAACTGTTTTTTAATCATGTAGCGAACTATTCTATTACTAGATGTAGGGAGTGTTTCTTACATAATGATGATATTATAATTACTAAGGTTTATATGCCGATCAATAATTATTATATATTCTAGAATTAGGGTTCGTGTATCTTTTTCATAATTCCTCTCGCAATGAGAAAAGCTGTTTATACTTGCAACAACGCAGTAGTTGTTTAATGTATTTTAACATCATTTTATTTTCATAAGCAATAGTTTGCTCTAATCTGTAAAATTGTATTGGCATTTCAGAGTGAAATATTTTCACATACATATTTATGATGAGTTTTTAATTACACTACCACATATATAAAATTGTGTTTTAAAATAGTTCATTGAGTAGCATTGATTACCGTACTAAATTGTCCTAGTTTACAATATTTGTTTGTTAATTTCTTATAATAGTATTTGTTAATATTTGTTCAGGTTCGACTCTTGATTCTTTCAGTGTGTTTTATCGCATAAAACATAAAAAACCTAGAGTTCAGTGTGTTGGTCTTGTCAAAAGTTTAAAAAAGTAAAAATACACGCAATCAACCATTTACTAAACTTTTGAACACAGCATTTAAAAACATAACAAAAAAACGCCTTCTTCACACAGTGAACAGCTGTTTGTTTTAGATGAGCTCATGTCGTGGTAGTATTTTTTCATGTTTGTTGGTTGTGTCAAGTAATGTTACTGTATATTTTGAATACCATTATAATGGCTTTGGCTCATTTTTGGCGCTGGTCGTTAGTTTATTTCAGTAAATAATGTAAATGTAATACAGTGAATATAAACCTAATTTATTTATTTTTTATAATCGTATTGTTTAGTACGGTTTGAATGGCTGGTTTATGGCGTTTAATGTTGATTTACTTGAATAACTATACTACTAAATTAATTACATCTAGTGGATATACCGGGTGTCTAGCCTAAAGTTTTCAAATAACTAAATGTTTTATTTTACGTTTGACAGTAAACTTCTTACGGGGGCTATATTTGCTTTTTGGCACTTTTAGGTACGTCCTGTATTTCAATTTTGTAGTTTCCACCATTTTTTCAAATATGGCTGACAACTTTGCTCGAAATTCTCTAGAGTCTGATTGGTTAGGTTTAGGGAAAACAATTCAAAGATTAAAAACATTACTAAGTACAATTTATTATTATTTTATAATATAATACAGGATTTTCCGTAAGAAAAGGCAAAGTTGTCTGCCATATTGAAAAAGTGGTGGACAATTTCTAGAATTAAAATACTTACCTAAAAGTAGGATAATAAAATTAAAATACCAATAAGAAGTTTACTGTTAGACATAAAATAAAAAAGTTAGCTATTGGAAAACTTTAGGCTGAGCACCCGGTCCTTATTTCATAAAATCGTAATGTTGAATGGATATGAACACATCATTAAACTAACAAGGCAGGTGTACCAACATCGCGACACGACTCCGCTCTCCGCCATCGTCATCGCTGGTAATGCCTCCGTCTCTGTTCTGTAACAGGGCTTTTAACATTTATATACGCAGTGACAGTTGCCTCCCTGTCGCTCTGCAATATTCCTAATTGCAACTCTTACGGTACGGGTCTATGGGACTTTTAATTCGTGTTTTATTATTATTGAATTACGAGTATATTTTATAGAATTCGTTTTTAAAAGTTATTTAAAAAAAGTTTAAACGTTTTAAGGGGAAGTAATGACGTATTATAGTTTACTGTACACGCAAAGAATATTTTGGTGACATTTCTATTACTATAGAGGTTTAAATTCCCTGTACTTGCAGGCGAGTACTTAAGTTCGACACTGACAGATATCGAACTGTCACGTGAATGTGACAGTTCGATATCATGAATTATCACGAGACATGAATTCTTGTTGTTCTCGTGTTGAATAAATTATTTTTAAACGGCAGGATAAGTTAATTAACTAGATTAAAACATGTTTGTTATTTTATTTACTCAATTAAAACACAGTTTAAAAAACGGGTTTAAGAAAAATACTTTTATTGGAGTATACTGGCATTGCTGTATACCCTCTGGCAAAATTCGAGGAGTATTTCGTGGAAAATAGGGTTCTTCCCTGCACAACTGGAGCGGAAAGGAAATAATATATTTCGCAGGATAGGTCTGGCAGAAATTTCAACTGAAGAACGTCTATTTTGTATAAACTAAAACATCTACAAAAATGTATAAAATAGTTCATTATTGTAAATTAAGCAATTTTTATGCCGTTGAAAATGTGCCATGACATTTTTATAAAACCCTTTAAAACAGCTTTTGACCTATTTGTTGGTGTTTCTAAAGGCGTTTACGCCGAAATGTCCTCATTATTATTTTTACGCCTTTATAACCAAGATGAACCTATATTGATTGATTAAGTTCCTTTATTTTCATTATTTGTTCAGTTCTTATTCATTCATTCTGATCGAGTTGTTTTCTCTGCTCACGAGACAACTTTAATATTAAGAAATTATAAAAAAATGTACCAGTTAACTGGCATTGGTACAGAAAGACATCAGTCCAAAATTGGACAGTCAGTGTAGAATTGGATCTGTCCACAGTACACAGACAGAAAGACATCAATTCAATAACGGATCGTCAGTGTAGAATTGGATCTGTACACAGTACACAGACAGAAAGACATCAGTCCAAAAACAGTGTAGTCCATCAGTCCAGTGTAGAATTGGATCTGTACACAGTCCACAGACAGAAAGACATCAATTCAATAACGGATCGTCAGTGTAGAATTGGATCTGTACACAGTACACAGACAGAAAGACATCAATTCAATAACGGATCGTCAGTGTAGAATTGGATCTGTACACAGTACACAGACAGAAAGACATCAGTCCAAAAACAGTGTAGTCCATCAGTAATATCATCAACAGAAATTAAGAATCAATTCAATAACGGATCGTCAGTGTAGAATTGGATCTGTACACAGTACATAGACAGAAAGACATCAATTCAAAAACGGATCGTCAGTGTAGAATTGGATCTGTACACAGTCCACAGACAGAAAGACATCAGTCCAAAAACGGAACGGCAGTGTAAAATTGGATCTGTACACAGTACACAGACAGAAAGACATCAATTCAATAACGGATCGTCAGTGTAGAATTGGATCTGTACACAGTCCACAGACAGAAAGACATCAGTCCAAAAACAGTGTAGTCCAGTGTAGTCCATCAGTCCAGTGTAGAATTGGATCTGTACACAGTCCACAGACAGAAAGACATCAATTCAATAACGGATCGTCAGTGTAGAATTGGATCTGTACACAGTACACAGACAGAAAGACATCAGTCCAAAAACAGTGTAGTCCATCAGTCCAATGTAGAATTGGATCTGTACACAGTCCACAGACAGAAAGACATCAGTCCAGTGTAGAATTGGATCTGTACACAGTCCACAGACAGAAAGACATCAGTCCAAAAACGGAACGGCAGTGTAAAATTGGATCTGTACACAGACAGAAAAGACATCAGTCCAAAATCGATTGTCAGTGTAGCATTGGATCTGTACACAGTACACAGGCAGAAAGACATCAGTCCAAAATCGACTCTTAGTGGATAATTTCACTCAAGTTCGAATGAAAGAAGAAAGTTCTAAAGAAAAAATATGTTGTGGGTCTAGTGTCGTAACCTTAATGTCGTGACAAAGGCAATAGCATAGTAAACAAATGTTTGGCCGAAAGGTTGGTTATATTAAGCAGGTCAGTGGAAAAGTGAAGATAAGATCAAGGGATGATGGAAGAGAACTGACGGTCGCGTGTAGCACGCTCAGATCGACCTCGGCCCTCGGTGAGGCGCGGGCGTCAGAGTTACGACGCCGTCAGGCCGTTAGCCAACGAATTATCGGTTCCATTTTATGTTACATCCTACACCATAAAATCTCAGTTCAGAAGACTCTGAATTAAAAATTTGTGCTCTTCAATAAATCTGATTTTTACCCAAACGGTATTAGTAAACTGGCACATACCCTCTCCCTTATATAATAAATAATATATATTAAATAAATAATGTATTTTCTGCACTATTGAATACTCCGTCAATCCGCAAAGACCATACTCATAATTAGACCAGTTCGTAATTCAGAGGCAGTGGTTCGGATTCCCCATTAAACTGTAGGTCCCTTGGATATGTCATTGGCTGTTGGGCTATTATTTAACAGTTTGTCTAAGGAGTATGCCAGCCTTAGTCAGTAACAAGACTATAAGATCGCGCCACAATCATCTTTCACTCAATCCTCATTCACTTGGCTTAAAATACCTACATTGTGTATGGTTGCCATTTCAATGATCTAATCTAATCTAATCTATTCTAAATGAGCATGTTCCAAAACCTGATGATCAATTTTAATAATTGTAAATATTAAAATATAAAAGTTGGTACAGCAGATCTTCGTGAATCGGATGTTTATTTCGTAAACAAATTTACTTAAACTCTGTAATATAAACAACCGTGTGATTTAAGTGTTGGAACATAAAATCGAAATTTTGAAAACTATATAGATTAATTGCTATTATTAGTGAATATATAGTTTAAGAAGGGCAAATAAAGTAACTAAGAAAAACTTCCACCAAAGAGAGGCGTTGTTGACTGGCACCCTGATCGTGTCGAGTATAAACATGGAGTACAAACATAGTCCGTCGAGGCAAACATGCCCTATGCTAAATTTATCACTGTATATACTGCTCTCGGTTGGCTGGTGTGCAGTCAACAGATGTAATTAGCAATACTCCCTTCAGGTCTTTCTTTACAAACTAAATCACAAAGGAAAATATTGTTTTAAAAATGTTTGTATTTCTTCCCTGTGCGAAATAGGTTAGCTCATGCATATGTCTAAAGGGAAAATTTTAAGTTCATCTAAACCGCTGAACTTAAACCACCTTCTAAAGAACCGCCTCTCCTAAAGAACTATGATGGCATTAACCAAATGATGTCACTGTTTAATATTTTGGTCGTTGTCAACAACCCCCCCTATCCATAAAAGAACAAATCTCATCTCCTTGAGATAAGACATATTCATATTAAAAGTGTAAATTTTTAATATTGAAGGGAGTGAGGATTATTGCATTTGATTTATTAAAGGTTATACGAGCTATGAGGTGCTAAAATACGAGGAAGGTGTTTAATTTTATCTTAATATAATTATAACTTTAGTGTCTCAAGTATGTGTACTAAAATGGTGTAAAGTTGTTCAAACCCAGATGTGTGTGTTGCGGGATTAGAACCCAAGTCTTTATCCCAAAACGCTAACTACTAAACGATCTAATTATTTTTAAGCTCATACATTGAAAATGTCTTCAATAGCTTCACTGATCTTCAATGAAAGAATGCAATTAACAAGGCCCATTGTAATCAGGACGCTGCACAAACTAATATCAAGAGCTAGGCTTGTCATTCAGTGTACTCTATAGAACGAAAAACACAAACTTAATTGGAGTAGGTGATTGCTTAATTTTCAAAAAAAATTAAAAAATTAAAATATGCTACTTATATGAACCATAGTTTTACATCAACAAGAGATCTGAATGTAAGAAAGAGTCGCCAGTCCAATCCTAAACTGGGTACTCCCTTTTATTATTGGGCATTTAATTAATGATCTTGACAAAATGTTGGGCTTTGACATTAACAAATCACAGAATATCATCAAACTTATCCTATCTTTCAATCATAATTAGGATAAAATACGCTGAAATATTGGAAAGGTGATTGATTTATAAAACAATGAATAATTTTGATTAACAAACAAAGTGAGAACCAGTTGACGAAAGTGACATACTGATGGTCACTTTTATAAAGCAGTTTGTTTTTATTAAGCAGTTTAGTTTGCTGACCTTTCCCTGCTTGTATATTATGAAAACTACTTTGTTCTTTTTAGCAAAGTGCGCTCCGACTAGAGGATGTGACATCCACACGTATAACACTAGAGGCAGGGAAAACTAAACAACTAAACTAAACAGGGAGACACCGAACGGTAGTGCATGAACGATTGCTTTCACAGGCAGATGTTCACTTTGTAAACAATTTGCCGCGCAATTTTCACAAGGCTGCAAATCCAAACTTGCTCAAAACAAGGCTGAAGTGCCTCCTGATGTCCGAAGCATTTTACTCGGTGGGCGAGTACTTGAGCCACAGATGGGACTAGATCTGGGGCATCGCTAGGCTATAAAATGCAGCTCCCCTGTATACAGTATTATTGGCATTGCTGGGACGGATTTTTCATTGTTTTTATTGTCCCCTGACTGTTCTCATTATTTTCACTGTGTAAACCTTTCTTGTAAATTGACGCATTCTATGCAATGTTACATTGTTAAACAGAATAAAGAATATATTAGATTATATATATTATTATTATGGTTTGTTAGCGCGCCCGCTGGCGTATGTTTGTGTTTTGTTTGCGCGCGCGTTTGTGTGTGTGTGTGTGTGTGTGTGTTTGTGTAACTAGGTATAACATTAGAATGGCTACAGGGATCAGTTTGAAATTTGCAATGTACGTTTTTAAACTCTCTAAATATCATCAGATCTAAATCCCGGCAAATCGGTCTATCTGGAGGGAGGTTTAGAGAATTTCGTACCCCAAAAGGAGCAACGGGGTTTTTACAATATTTTATGAAAAAGTCAATTTTTATTTGCACCATTGAATCTGCTATTTTTAGTACTTTGAATCATTGCTAGATCAATGTCAAGTGGTTACTGAGATAGAAACTGGTTAACCAATACGTTTTCTTTTGAAGCTCATACTTGGCTTAAGATACCTACATTGTAACATTGTCGCCATTTAAGTAATCTAATCTAATGTATCCTTATAGGGAAAACGTAGAAATTTATATCTCGCTTATTCTTTGAAATATTGAGATCAAATTTGTTGTACAGACTTTAATGAACACTCTTTAAGTTCAACGATAACAATTTAACTTTACACTGAAAGTGTTCTGATATAATGTAACAATAAATAACGCATGAACAACAATGATAAATATAGTCTAAAAAATAAATTATTATGAATAATAAAGATCAAATAATACATATTTATGAATTGTACTGGTATTTTAATCCCTTGACACAACGTTTTTTTATAAATGAATTATTTTAAAAAAATGTCTAGTTCGTCAACTCAAGAAACAATAATATTATATTTACCCATCATCCGGAAAATATGTGAGCCGGCATGCGATGCTGTACGAGAGAATGGCAAAGAGAATAGCAACCTACTCCTGCTGTTAAAGTTTGGTACACGGTAACAGAGGGAAGCCAGGCTTAGAGGGTCATTAACCATGCCATGTAAAATTTTGTATAAAAACATCAGCTCATGTAACCTTCTCCTCCGACCTAGACTCCCAAATCCAAACATGTTCAGCAAATCTTTGTAGGGAATAGGTTTTAAATACATTAAAAATGACAATACAAATATCTTAAAAATCCCTTTTGTACTCGCTCCAAGGTGTCCTCGTAGGTTGTGTGAGATGCATTTCATACTACAGATGAATATTCTAATCTTGACCTGACCAAGGACCGAAAAGAGTAGTTTTATAGTAGTGTAGAATAAAAAGTCAGGAACGTTGTCAATAGGAAACATCTACAGATCCTGAGGTACGTTCAGGCCGGAGAAAAGTATTTTATACAATACTAATACATTGTTTTAATAACCATTGTGCTACTGTATCAGGGGGTTTAATGTAAGTGCCTAAACGCTACTACTTTTATTACTTTAATACTAAGTAATGCGGAGGTTAAATCTTACGTAAAAAAATCCTTTTCGTAAAGTAAACCTTAAAGTTGACTCGTTGTCAAGTTGGAGTTTTTGTAGAGCCTAACTAGGTGAACTTTAAGTTTCCAGGCTCTTTAAACCAGTATGTGAAGACGATCAAATATTTAAAGTGGAACAGAAGTTTAAATTTGAATATACTTCAACTTTTAAGTGTGTTATACACCCTCTTTTCACAATCTGTAAACAGTTTTTGCTTATTTTTGTTAATTGTTTTTTATTGCATCAGCAACCATCGGATTCTAACTGACGAATCTTTCAAATTTAAATAATTTTATTTTGAAAATTTGTATCTCCTAAGGATTTGTATGAAAATACATCATAATATAAACTATACAACTTTTCAACTATATAATTTTTAAACTATACATAAATACTATATTAACAACCGAAATAAAATATTTGCTCGCTTTTAATTTCCTAAGAAATCAGAAGTGCCCGGCAACTCCAAGACACGGATATTTAAATTCCGTTTATTTTTCAAAGTTCTTGAGCTTACAGAAGTTCATGATTTTATTTTAGAATTACTGACATACTTTTAAAATAAATTTTCAATGAAAATTTTGAGAGCAAATATAATTAACTTAAAGTGACTGAGTAATTTTATATAATATATTTCGCTTCTGTTGAGAAGTTAAAACTTCAGAGTTCTCATTTATTTTAAAACTAAGTAATCGTATTTTTGGTTTTATACATTTCGGATTTTTTTGGGAGTTAAATAATCTATATATTTTTTCTATATTGTTGATTATTTTAGTGTCATTATTCTTATTTTGAGGCTAATACAAGAACAAAATATCGTATTATTTTAAAACTACTGATTTAATATACATTTAAACACTTCTTTACAATAATTCATACAGCTGGAAAACATTTTGTGTGTTTAAATACCTGACTTATGAACTTTTATGATTTGAATCTCGTACTAACTAGCTCTACAATTCTAGCACACCAAGTTCTAAATTATAATTCGAAATCAGAGTTTGAATGACAATTGATTCTGATCTCCCCTGATTTCGAATTGTGAGGTTATTTAGAATTGTTAATTTTCCAGAACAAGTTCAACCAATCTAGTTAGCATACGTTTAACTACCTGACTATCTTACAATTTCAAATTACTTTTGGTCGTTCAGGATTTCACAATCGAAACATTCAAATTGAGTGATTTAAAGGTGTTTAAGAGTCTCTTTATTATTATTTTCATTTTCCCAAATGAAATAAAAATGGGGAATTTCTGATGAAAATGGAAATATTCAACTTTGGGATCGAATCTTTTTCTAAAGTTCGATACACCTTAGACTGGGACGGTGACGTCGTCCTGTAATTCAGCTATTTGGAGGTCAAGAATTGTGGATAGTTGTGAGCGATGGTCGGTGGATGTAGTGTTCTTTTGTGTGGACTAACGATCGCACTATTGAATATTACGTTGATCCGCAAAGACCATCCTCATAATTAGACCAGTTCGTAATTCAGAGGCAATGGTTTGGACTCCATCCTCCTGTGCATTTGTAATTCCACTGCTATGGGTTGCTAAAGCACTAAACTAGAGAAGCTAGAGGAAACTCTAGAGCTAATTTAAGTTAGTTCCATAGGTTTAAAGTTTTGGTTGCTGATGCCTCGTTGCATGTTGCAGATATGCAGGACAACCATGCCCTCGCCGTGGAGCTGGGGATCGTGGTCTCCACCATGCCTTCGCCACCCCTCGCTCTACCCCACAACCGCCAGCGGCCCATCCCAACCATCTACGTGTACGCGACAGGTTAGTGGGCAGCAGAGGTAACGCGAACAAAATTACTACCTTAATAAAACACTATTTTAACGTTCATTTGTTGATTGTATCATATGTATATGCTTTGAAAAGATTGCTTTTAAGTTTTTAGTGAAAACTTTCGATTAATTAAAAAATTCGCGTTTGTCATGCAAGGAGTGTGGGAAAATACTAATACTTTTGAACTAAAATTTTGGGGAACCTGGATGAATAACATACCTTTTTCACATAACTAATAAGAACTCGTATACTACAGGAAATGATTTATTAAAGCCAAAACTTTGATCCAATAATCTTATAAAATATGTTATTATAGAGGTCTAAAAATGTACAAAAAACATAAATGATCTAAAACAGGTCCCTCAGGAAGTTACATGAAACAATCACATATGCGTAACGAATACGCGACACAAGCGCCGACTTAGCGATTTCAGTAGTCCTTAACGCCGCTCGCACCGCTATAAGGTAGAATTCATACACGACTAAATCCAAAGCCTGCACCATTGGTCTGATCCCAAAGACCTGGTACGTACGTATACATTCACCATACTTCAAGGTATTTTTATATTTTTATGATTATTTTTAGGGTACTGTGGTTCACTCCCCCCCATAAAACTCACTTAAAATTCACATTTCTAAAAATTGGCTGTAGCGATTTCGATTAAAATTTCATGGTTTATGGTTTATAGCTTTGGGTCTTAAATAATATGGAACTATCTGCATGTCTAAAAATCACGGTTCAAAAGTATGAGTTTTAAATGTCAAAAAATGAACTTCTTGGATTTTTGGCAAACAGAAGAATAAAAAATCTAATTATTTCAAATTTAAAACGGTTACAAATTAGTATTTTCAATCATTAGTCTAAGATGATTGGTTTTAGAGAAAACATAGATTTACTGTCCGCGGAAAACGCAGTTCGTTGTCTGAAAACGCCCGATTTTATTGTCATGGAGAACGTCATAAAATTAATCCTTATTTCTCAACTGTTTTCCAAAACTTGGGATGCAGTGTAAGGTCACTAAAAAAACTTGATAGTAGTGTAGGCCGGATTAAAACCAATTTAAAAAATCTGTACTATCCATGGAGGGGAGGTTATCTCCCACGAAAATTCTTACAGATTTTTAATTACTTCTAGAAAGAGATGAGTTAAATAATTTAGGACTAATTAATCTCTTAATTTCTTATGACTAATCCAATAATCATTATTGAAGCAATAAACTTTAAATGGTATGAGTTTTGTATGAAGTTTTCAATTTTCATAAGACAGAAAGTAGCAGTGTCAGTCCGCAGATACTGTTTTATTTATTTCATATATTATCACAATTGTATACCCTTATAATTAATGTGGAATGAGGTGGACAAACGGTTTAAACAGCGGAATTAGAAAAATGAATGCCAATGAAGTTAACCCTTTGTCGTGGAATGTATCTGCTCTTTTCACTTCTTTGTAACATCTAACCCTGCCTGTAATCTGTATTTAGTCAGAGTTTGTACGGGACATGAAACTAACCAGCGTGAGCATTCCGGATTTAGATATTTATATGATTAAGTAACATTATTTTTTACAATAATTAGTTATGAAGCACAATAGTACAATAGGTACAATAATAGGTAATAGGTGGTTCATATGAGTGTATTTCAATAAACTGGAACGTAAGTTACAAAAAAACACAATATCAGAGACCTGATAAATTTAACATAATAAATAAACTAATATGACAAGTTTGGTCAAAATCTTAAAAACATGAGTTTTTGCCTATTCTAATAAGATTAAATAAAATGAGTAGGTTTGCTGCTAAAAACAGAAAGTAATTTACATCAAAAAATTTTTAACAATACCAACTTTATAACATCTGTCCATAAAAATAGGAGTTTGCCTAATCATATGTAACAAAAAGAAAGTATGCAGGTTTTCTGATAAAAATAACTATGATTTTTTGCACAAATGTATATAACCACATTGCTAAATATCAAGTTTATCAAAAATATTAATATAAGTGAAAAATTAAATTTTTTAATCCTCCATAAATAATATTGAGCCTCAAAAATACAAAATGTGTTTTTTAGATTTTTATATCTCAACCGTTGAAGATAGAGAAAAACTTTAAGGAACTTAAATTGTGTAGTTTTTTACTGAATCATGGTAAATATAAAATTAGAATTTTTTAAACTATTATGAAAAACGCAAAAAAATTTACAAAACCTAAAAGTTTTCATGACCATATGTCTGGTTTACGAAACTGTAGCATTTGTAGGAATACATCTCTACCAAATTTGGTCTATCGGATTTTTACGAATTATGTACAGACACTATATATAATATATTTTATTTTATAATATTATATAATTTTACATAAATATATTATATATATATATAAATTTTAACGACTATTGTTTTTAAATTATAAGAAGAAAAAATATCTATAACTCTTATGAATACGTAATAGCTCTTATAATTGTAAAAATGCTCAGAAAAAAGATTGACCTCAAATTTAACATAAAAAGGAGTACCATTTAGAAGGACTTAATCAATGTTATAAGGTATAGTTATGAACAAAATCCTCTTTTAAAATAATCAACCGTTAAGTAACCGGACCGTTAAGTAAGTCCGGAGTTAACCGGACGTGGACGTGGACGTGGGCAATATATTTGATTGTTACTGACAAAGACCAGGTCTCTGTAATTAATATGCATATTAATTACAGAGACCATCTTTTAGAATTGAATTTACTGAATCATAGTTTAATCAAATGTATTAATGCGTTCATAAAAGTATTTAACCCATAATGAAAGCCATTGATTTACATTCATGTTAAAATAAACTTGGCAATTTTTATTGTAAAACCAGAGCAAGGCTATTTCAAAATAAAATACAAAATGAGTCCACCTTATTTCAAATCTAAAATGTATTTGTATGTGTAATGTCTTTATCTTACTGTTCGCAATCGTGGATAAAAAATTTCAAACTACAATAAGTGTATTTTTTTAGAGCAATAACATTGTTTAGTCTTTAGCGTTGAATAGCCCTAAATATATGTTGCATATAATTTTAAATTAGCTACAATTAAAGTATATAATGAGGTGTAAAAAGCTATTAATACCCTAAAGATGAAGGGTAGAATCGAATGAGACAGTAAATAGTTTCTGAAGTTTCATAAATGTCACTTTACTTTATTACTTTACCTTCTAACCCCCCTTTCAAAGTTTTCTTTGATCTCCACTTAATTTCTCGTCTATCGGAGTTTTGAAATTATATACCTTGTTTAAAGACATATCAGATCCTGTGTTTTTTCTTTTTTTCTTTCTGTATTACTTTTCACCTCGATCTAGTTAAAAATATTCGTCAAGTATTATATGCCTACAAATATTTCATCTTTTTAAACTGTAAGACTACAAAATAGTTTACCAATCTGACTTAACTCACCAACCAATGTACAGTTATCAATCTCTAACAACAAACTCTAGTTTACCTCTTAAATTGGTACCAAAACTAATTTGCGATTGGAGAATGATATCATTGAATCGTATTTTTTACGAATTATGTTTAAAATACAGTATAAAAAATAACATAATATCGTCATAATATCATTCAGTGTGATTAGTAAAAGTCTTTAGTTGTAGGCCTACGTATTAATTCTTTATAATCTTCACAGTAGGAGAAAGTAGCTTAAGGCTCAGGTATAGGTATAAAACCAACATCACCATCCTTAACAATATAGTAGTCAAGTTCAGTGTGTAGCACGGCTAAACTCAAAATGCAAACGCAAACATTAAGGTTCACAAACTCTCTAAGTTTCCGCTTCAAAGCTTTGATAAATCTAAGCAGCATGTAGCCAGAGAGACATTAGTAACCAGCGAATCCGTGTTACTCTCCAGAGAGTGCAAGACATGACTGGAGATTGTTTCCCGCAAAGTTACTATCTAAGATTAACTCTTACAAGGTTCTGGTTCACACATAATTAGTTTATAAACTTTGGCCATGTACATAACCTTTTAACGTAAGTAAAAAAGTTAAGATTAAAATATTTCATAATGTTTTAATGATACGAAACTATAATTTCAATTTTATTTTCAACATAAATTTACCTGTTAAGGTGGAAAAAACTTATTAAGAGGAGCCTAAAAATACACACAATTCATATTACATAAATTTTACTATACTCAATTAAAAACATATATCGACCAAAATAATGCTTCTTGTTGTGAGATTTTGAAAGACAGTAACTTTTGCAATGTGATCAATAGTAAAGATACCACCGAATTGGCGCTGGATTTGTAATATTAGCAGCTCTATATTTTTAGACGATTAAATGGTATAACCATGCATTTGTACTAAGAATAATTGAGTGGGTTTTTGTCTGTCAGTTTAAATTACATTGTCGCAACAGATGTTACGACCATTGTTGTGGATTCTCAGACATTTCTTGCCGACTGAGGGTCTCTATGGGTGTCAAAAATTAATCAATGCGTTTACACTATACAACACTGCTTGTTTTTAAAAATTTTGATTGTAATGCAGAGCCCTCAAGCAATATCATGACAGTATGAACGCGCTTTGATGAACAGACCTGTTGGATTGTTGATGTACATGTAATAGGGGATTCAATATTAAGAATAGTATAGCTAATATAGTATAGAATAGTATAGAATAGCTAAGAAACATATTATTGGTGATCGTTCGCCTTTTGGATTAGTTAAAACGAGGTAATAAAAGGTTACATTTTGGGTTTTGGTTTTCGGGATGTACTATCCGTTAAAAAATATGAAAAGTTTTATCATATTTCCATTATGAAATATCAAACCTTAATTACGGTATTATGAATACAGTATATTCATAAAATTTCTTCCTAATTTCTACAAAACCTTGGAGGGACACCCAATTCACCCCTCCTCCTGCCCAGGTATTGTGTTATATGTGGGTTTTTATGGATTCATGTGGCATGGATTCATGCAAGGTGTGTGGGCGGTGGGTGCCATGCATGATCACAGCTGATCACAAGCAGCAACGCGTGGACTGTTCTCGACGTCATCGGAAAGCGATCGTCACCTGTTTTGCTGTTCATCATGATTGTCTATTTAACCATTGTTGAATGCTCTACAACACACGCGGGATTGTTGGACACACACTGTTCCGTAGATTTCACACAAGTTACGATGAATGTTTACAGGATCCATATTTTCGCGTTCAAAAATGGAATCACAGTGCGTACGTAGTTCACATTTGGTGGTGATGGAGATGTTAGCGTCTGTTGCCGATGACTGTCAGGCCGGCATTGAGCAATGAGCATCGCACAGACGCCTTGCACTCAGGGATTGGTAGTGGGGGAAGTAACTTACAGAGATGTTTCCAGATCTCACGAAGCATCCACCGCCCGTTGCCTTGTAATCACATTGGGAAAGTCATTTTACCGACAAGACTCGTACTTAAAAAAATTATTGATTTGTCAAAAAAATCAAAAATTATTTTTTGACATTTAAAAGTCCATAGTTTTTGAACCATTAGTTTTATAGACATACGGGTGAAATTATATTTTTGGGACCTTAATTACTATAAACTATGGAACTTTAGTCAAAACTGATTTTTTCACATAATTTTGGGTGTGAAAACTACTCTTAAATTTTTAAAAATTTTCTAGACATATAGTCAAAATACATTTAATTTAAAAAGATCGGACTACCAGTTTGGTTTCGGGGTCTTTACACAGAATTCAATCCGAAATCCAATGTTTCAGATTCGGGGAGCCTCAAACGGATATATACAATCTCAAAATAAATTGTTGAAAATGTTTACGAAAATCTTTTTAAAATTAAGAGTAAAAGTAAAAATCAGAGCATCCCAAGTTATTTTTAGAATAAAAACACAGCTAACCACACATGTAAAGACCATTTAACTGACACCCCAATCAATAAAATATGTTCATCAAAAATGGAGGATTTTTGTTCACAAAAACGGCCCTCACATATTAATTCTATGGATATAAAAATTGTTATCTTTAATTGCTCCAGTTGCGTTAACTCAGCAGAGAGAGTTGCCAGTAGCAGACTCGCAGCATGAGTGCGGCGTCATTAAGACATTTCTTGTGCACTTGTTGACTTTCCACAAACTTGGCCAAATCTTGTTACGCTGTCTTCTAGTAGTTTTCTCCACAAGGAGCAAAAGTTGTGTCCTATGAGCAATCTTGTTTTTCTCGGGAATGTGATTAAGCAGCAAAGAATCATTTTTACTCCGAGTAAGGAACGTTTTACCTCTCTCCAAAACAATTATTCAAAATGTAACACTTAAGTGTCAGCTATTTAGTTTCCAGTTTGATTGAATCTTTTTGAAAATGTCTAAAATGTGAATGTTGAACTCAATTTTAATTTAACTCTCAAAGGTAAAGGGTAATTTTATTTACTGTACTTACAAAGTACAAATTTTAATAGACTTTGTCACAGTCTTCAAAATATTAGCATTTAATAATTTTAAATCCATACACTTATCTAGAGTGTATCACTTTCGTGGCAGGTATCAAACATGGAACTACAGTATAATAAATCTCTCAAGTCCGCTCTCAATTTGAAACGAACTGTTTTTTACCGCCCGATTGTTATTGGGTAGCTGGTTGACTGTGATTGGTTGGTTCATTTTTAACAATCAATTGTGACAATTCGCAACACGAATGTGAACACAACTCTTTATCAAAGGTCAGCTGCTTTCCTAATTCTATCGTTTACATGTTGGCGCTTTTACCAATGGAGAGCTATTTACAAAATGTTTGACTATTGATACTAAATCAGGTAATAATTTATGTTTTAAGGGTTTGTTTCATTTTATTTACAGTATGACGAAAAATAAAGTTTATCAACTGGCCCAAAATTGGCTTTTTTATATATAATCGCACATTTAACAGCCTCGGCTGTTAAACTCGTATGAAAAAACGCCCGTTTTGGGTCCTAGTGATGAAATATACTATTATGAAAAAATGAAGTACGGTAACCTTTTTGTTTTTTAAAATAAAACACTTTTTACGTAATAAAGTATAGTTTACTTCTAGGTACATAATATAAAAACAATAGCTATACACTTGCATCAATTATCTTTTATAGGAATAATTAGGGATTTTTGTCAGTAGAGATTTTTTAGTTTTCTTATCTAAACGATTCGATTATCCGATCCACCGGTCCCAATCTTTTTCAATAATCTACCCACTACCGTAATGAAAAATGTGTTTGTTGGATTGGAAAAGGATTCCTGTTTCTTTACAACGTCATCTATCTATTTTTTGGCGCTTAGAGCTGGGAAAATATACTTTTTATGGTGTAGTATAAAATTAAGGAAAATATAGTTTTCCCTTCTGCTGTATGAATGGGGTTTTAGTATGCAAATTAAATCAGCAGGCAAATTTATTGTTAAGTTTAAACATTTTTTATTATAATTAATTATTTGTCCTGTTTAAGGAACATGCCAGCCTTTAGTCAGTAATAAGACTACAAGACCGCGCCACAATCTTCTTGCTACTTGGATAGGTTGCCATTTCAAGGAGGTAATAACAGAGGTTGTTTATTTATAATATTTTTAAGTAATAATGACCATTGATTCCACAGTCCAGCCGGAGACGATAGTGATTCCCATAGTGTCCTGCATCTTCGGGTTTCCGCTGCTCGTGCTGCTGGTCATCTGCTGCCTGCGTCGTCGCGCCAAGCTGGCGAGGGAGAGAGAGAGAAGGAGAGCTGGGTACGTAGAACATTGGGCGATGTTGTGGTTGGGGAGATGCAGAAGTGACAGTAACATTACCTCTGTTCTGGTACCAAGGTGATCTTATAAACAATTTAGCAAAGTCTGCTGCAAGAACACAAAACTCCTTTATATGCGTTTGTTTCAATAAATTATAATTGCCCCCTCAACTCCACAAACGCTTTACAACTTTATAATATTAAACTTGTGACACTTCTAGAACTGACGTTGGAGCCGCCGTCTATAGAGGTTACCGTAGGGATTTTTGTCACCTAACAAATTACCTATCTCACCCCAGGTCGATGTTATGTATGTTATGATGTGTGGTTTGTTATGGATTTTGATTATTAAAACGTTCGGAAATACCACTAGCGTCGACAGTACAACAAACAAAACATTTTAGTTCAATAATAAGTATTTTGTAACGGCACTAAAATACTGTACGTTTATATAAATCGTTTAGTTAATGGAGTTTTGTCTGTACTTTGCTTAGAATATTGTAATTTGTTGTTTTTTTTACTTTTTTATCCCAGAAAATCTTGAATGGGTCTTATCAAAATTTGTGTATGATGAGTAAAGGTTTGACATGGTTATTATGTCTTGCCTCTGTGGAGGGTGGGCGGGTATTGGCAATCCGTCAGACCAAAATTTTAAACGGTGACGTCATGTTGAAGGACAGCTGTTTAGAGGAACTGAAATCATAACTGTAACAATTTAGCTTGAAAATGAGCACGAAAATTATTTTCCTTATTCTATATCTTTTAGAGAAGGGTTTTTAACGTAAACCGACCAGTTCTTTATCAAAATAAAGTAATGAATTATAAAACCATAGATTAGAAAAATATGTTTAAATTAAACATATTTTTAAGCTATATGTTTTACAGAACCTGTGACGTGAATCAGTGCTTTATAATTTAGCCAAGAATATTTTTCTGTATTTATTTGTTTTATGATTCAGTATTGTGTTTCGCCAAGGTAGGCCTAATAAGTTTTTAAAATTTTCAGACTGAATCATACAACCCATACAAAGGTCGAGTATACTGCTAGTTTACAATTCAATAGCACAATTTTACTAGCCAAATTTACCTTTATAGCCGAAAGTCCATTGCCAATTTACGACTCCCTCTGTGTACATACGGTACACCTGTATACAGCATTTACTAGCAATTCTGTTCAATCACCGATAGTGATTAGTTTTCTGTAACATTTAGAGCCCCAATACAAAACATAAAATGAATTATATTGATCATTTAAGTATTTTACTGGTCTTGGTATTATGAATGAATTCCAACGACTACTTCTTGCAAATATTAACTGACGTAGATACACGAGACTTTTAAGTTAATTAAAACCTTAATTTTACAGCCTCTAACAGCTTGAACGTTTTACAGCTTTCTTGCGAGTCACTGCATATAGTGTTGTAATTTTGACTTAGAACACATTACAGTAGATTTCGGTACGGCATGTTCCATAATTTACATTATTTTTAATATGGCTTAGATATACTACTTGCTGTGTACGTGTAAAGTAAGTTATTGTGTTAATGTGGAAAGCAATTAACATTAGGTTAGTTAATTTAAGTGAATCAGTGCAGTAGTTGGACTCGGAACCTAAGTAAGCGACCGATGGATCTGGCATGAATACCTAATCAGTTTTCATCACTACTGTCCACCTATCACTGTGTTGGCACTACTATCTTTGCTCGAGACGTCCCAAGCACATGTAGTCTTTGTGGGAGGACAAAGCACAGTATAAGTCAAGAAGGTTGCTTCACTCATTGTTGGAGGAGGGTTGGGGAGTCGATTGAAAAAATTAGAATGAAAATAAAGTTTTTTAACCTAGTTTTCTTCTCCATTTTTAGCTTTGATTTGATACCAAATATATTAACTACCTTCATGTAGCAACAGAGTTATTAAACTTTTCTGAAAAAATTTCATGTCACCCACTCCAATTATTGTTGTAAATTAAAACTCCATTTCCCGGAAATCTAATTGTTGTATACTTAAGTAGACTTTTCTCAGGAACCATAACAGATATCTTAATATTTTTTTCTTTGTATATTCTTCTTCTTCTTCTTGATCTAATGAGTGGAAAATTATCCTTCATAATTCAAGTATAAAATTATAATGAAGTGTAAAGCGAAAAACATTTTAAAAACTTCATATTTTTATTGTGACTGAAAAACTTATTTTTATGGAAAACCAAAATCCATTCCACTCAAATGGTAGTCCTAATTTATGAAAAATTAAAAACCACTCTAAGTCTTTTAGTTTCTGAGAAATGAGTATCAGAATATAGTGAAAATAACAATGCAAGGATAGGGCGTCCGACTTTTAAGAAACACAACAATGCGTCCCGTTCCATTTCATTTCATACACACTTTACATCTTGTTTTACGAAAGAAAAATAATTATAATCAAACTAAAGTAACCAAACATTAAATTGTTCTTATTATAAATATTAATCAGAGATTTTCCCACAGAAACTGCGAGTCTGATCCCGGCGCAATATCGTTGGTCCGGTTCAGCCCCATGCACCGCTTGGGTAAGTGTAACTGATCAAAGATATTATAGATTAAGGTATCGTTAGTATTTGTAAAAGTTAATTCAAATATATTCATGCCGATTTTTTACCAGGAGACGAACCGATATTTCACATTTATTTTAGCTTTAAGATATTATAAAGATTATTATAAAATACTAAACAAATTATAGAAAGCACTTGTTTGATAAGACACAAATTTCAAAATTTACTATCAAAACGTTAAAAATGCCCATCAGAAAATTAAAACTACCTTAAAAAGGTTTAACGACAATAAAGTTAATCGTATGATCATTTGAATGATAGGATAAGTGTCTCGAACATTTGATCGATAAGATAGATCGATACAGTCGGAGGTGATGTGTAAATAGGCCTCGCCTATTTACAATCGATATATCGAAGATTCGAGTTACTAACCTATTCAGAGTCCACCTACACTCTCGGCTGATAGATTACCTACATGTATGATACATGTGTGACACATATATATGATAAACACTATATATTATTTTTTTGAATATATAACAAAATATATGTAAGCCAATCCCCTTATCATACCAGTTGTTTTAGCAATTAATTAATTTTTATTTTTCTCAATATTGTTAGAGTAGTATAAATGCCATTTTCTTATCTGTCTACTGATAGACTAACCTGAGTAAGTTTTCATTTGAAATAAAGTTTGATTTTCTAAAATAAATAATCGATGTTTGAGTTGTATTATAAAAACGATAATTGTCTCAAAATAAGGTACCTTACTTTTAATTTCCATTTGATCCATGGGGAACCCTAAAATTTTCTTGGGAAAGTTTGTCATACAATTTGTGACAAATTTGACACAACACAAAAAAATTAAACAATGTCTGACATTTAGAAAAATTTATCTGAAAACTGAAAACCTTACAATACAGATAGTTTAACTTACAATTAAGACAACCCTTGAATGCTGTATACATACCATACTACATTATAGTATTCATTAAATTAATATTTGTAATAAACTAACAGATTTATACTAGTTTTTATGTTTTAGGAATATATAAGTCTACTTATTGTTAGAAATGTGAATCATAAAAGGTCAGGGGTTGAATGAAATATTTTTTTTATTGTTAAAAACCAATACAGTTAATTTAATGCAGTGCAGACGCTTTAATTGTGAAAATATTATACTTAAAGACAACTTAGCTTATAAAATTTCATTATCACTAATACTGAAGCATTACAACTGTGCACTTACAGTTCAATGGTTAATTTTCCAATAACCATTACACACTACATACATCACATGGGCATTAGTCATTAGTTAAGGCAGTTTAACTGATGATATGTTGATATTTCACTATGAATTATTTATTTTACATTTAATTGAAATTTTTTCTATCGCCCATGAGTTTTAAACTACAAAACGTTTCTGGATGTGGAGAAACTCCTCCGTTTTCAATTTTCATTAAAAACTGATTGTTCAAGTTACACATTTTAACTATATCATGTTGTCAATAATTCTATACAATAAATCATATACAACACAAAACACTCGTATATTGATAAGTAACAAATAACCACAACACTCCGCCTCCGAGCTAGCGGGGCGACACAGGATAATGTGCGCACTAAACGAAATTTGGAGCACGACTGAATAAAATGTAGTTATTGGCAACACGATATAATTAATATCAGTATCTTGAATATTCAATATTTAAGGTATTGAGTAATCACTTGAAAACGGGAGTAGTTTCTCTACATCCAGAAACGTTGTGTAGTTTAAAACACAAGAGCGACAGGGAAAGTTCAATTAAATGTAAAAATAAATTATTAAGGAATCTATTGCTATCATGAATTTCAAACAATTTCACCATGGTTACAAATTATGGGTGTTAAGAGATTGTAGGAAAACTCCAGCATCTACATGATAGGCAGTTAACACAAAATGTTTATACACAAATATTTTCACCACAGAAGACGAAATGAACCCAGTGTTGAGCGAAGACGAAGCAGACCATGTAACGTACTGTGTGGTAGAATTGCATAGAAATGTAATGTGAATCCCTGTACTAGATCGGGATGGACTGCATTACCACGTTAGTTTTAACTGAGTAAGAATATTGCTTAAAACATAAAAAGTATAAAAACAATCATGATTTTATTGTTCTACGACATAAATTATCTTACTTCTGTGAGACATGCCGCAATTATATACCTTAAATCTCAAATGAAACATTTTTAGTAAAATAATACTATAAAATAAATTAAGTTTTCAGACTCACCTCATTGCATCCATACTACATTTTTGATGGATTAGTGAAAAAAACTTTATTTTTTATTAAAGTTTTTATGACATTTATAAACATTTATAATAGAAGAAATAAGTGATTTCCACGTTAATTAGTTGTTTTATACGATTTTAATAAATTTTACCGTAGAATGAAAAATCCACAGCTATAAGTGAACTTTATTCACCTTAACTAGCGTAAAATATAATTCTCAGATCAAAAGATAAATCATTAAATGAAAACGCTAAGCACAAGAAAGAGCATAATACATACCTAAACACTCAACGCTAAGAGAATAATATTGTTCTTGTGGCGAATTTTCACCCTTGTTTTGCTGAGCTGGAAATTACCGTTTGATAAAACCTATTGGAAAGGTTTCTTGTGGGTAAAGCTCTATAGAAACACTTCCACTCACAGTTTTAATTAGTTTGCACTTGTTAATGGTTTTGGTTTAACACAAGTAGGAAACTAGCACATTTCCACAATCAATAAATTTATCTAACCTTATTAGATATTCTAAGCTGTCATGTTTTTAATAGAAATTGATTTAAAATATTTACTACAGTTCTTGCTGTAAAAATATTATAACTACCTATTTGGTGTGTAGATAAACCTTGTTCAGTAGTTGCATTTCCTAAGACTGATAATACAGTACACTACAATGGGGTTCTATATTATAGATTTACCTTTGATGAATAGGTAATATTAAAGGGGTTTTTACCATAATTATGGGTAAATGGTCATATTATGTTACAGAGAGAAAACATAATACATTACACATAGCTTTCGTATAAAAACAACAGTTCCGATTTTTTTTCAAAATATCCGTGGTAAGTTGAAAGATTACCATTATGCCATTAAAACATGGGTGTAGTGTTCTCTTGTGTGGATTAACGTCCGCACTATTGAATACTGCGTTAATCTGCAAAGACCATCCTCATAATTAGACCAATTCGTAATTCAGAGGCCGTGGTTCGGATTCCACGTTAAACTGTAGGTCCATTAGTTGCCATCGGCTGTTGGGCTATTAATTAACAGTCCTGTCTAAGGAAGATGTCAGCCTTAGTCAGTAACAAGGCTACAAGATCGCGCTACAATCATCCTACACTCATTTCTCATTCATACTTGGCTTAAAATACCTACCTGGGTAGGTCACCATTTCAGTTAAAAGTATAAAAAAAGTATTAAAAAATTGTTAATATATTTTCATAAAACTTCTTACATCAGAATTATAGTTACTTTAGCTATGACCAATTACTATGACAGTTTATTATTTACGTCATATTTCTGTATCATAGTAATTTTAACAAATGTTTTATAGTAGATCTATACTACAGAACATAGAACGATAGTGTAATAATGGTCCAAATTCAATCCGAGAAGTAAACAAATATCGTGTTACAAGGAGGCCGCTCGACACTCGAGGTAAATAAACAACGAGACGTGAAGTAAGTATCTCGAGCAGGTAACACATGGGAAATGTTCCGTGAGTAAATCCAGACCTCCTTACAGGCCTACATACCTACTCATGTATTCAGATAACTCTAAAAAGCATTCATAGATACATACGAGTAAACGGGAACTCAATCTCATACACTCTGACGCAAACTATGCTCTTTACACCGATCATCCTAATTCAAAGTACATACCTGGGATACAGAGTTGAATTTAAACATTAATTTATAAACACGAAAAGCACTTCTGGTACTATAACAGGTTTTAATGGTTAATTAGCGAATTTCTTATGGAAACATGAGCTATTCATATTATCCGCATGGTGACAGTAAACCCCGGGACCATAATAGAAGTTCGTAACTCAACCCCCTGAACATGTTTGGGGGCTTATTTAAAATATTTTACATATATGTGTGTGTGTGTGTGTGTGTGTGTATATATATACACGTTAATGGTCGCAATTATTGTATGATTATTACAAAATTCCGTGGTGTTGTACGTTTCTGTAATATCTTTAACAAGTTTATTTGCCAACGTAACCAGCTTTTTGTTCAGCAAAAAACACACAATTTGATATTTTAAATTATGACTCTAGGTCAATTGGTTACTGAGATAAACAAAATGTTAAAGCAGTACGGTGTCTAATGTTAATCGTAAGGAGAATATCTAAAAATAAAAAACTCATTAATTTACTTAAATATTCTTCCAAAATTTTGTATGGAGGTATGGGAGTCCGTCTAGTTACGTTTTATCAATAGGTCCATAAAACCTTCAAATTTAATGATTCTTATGGCAGAAAAACTACGTATTCATTACCCATTAATTCTTATTGAGAATAGATAAATTGGTATAATTCACTAGACTCAATTTGATAAAATGTTGTACGTAGATGGGTTTACTTATTGGACGGCCTTAATATAAACACATAATAATATAGAACTCATGTATATAATGCTAATATGATACTCGGTACTATTCAATTATTGGGATAGGAATAATATAAGTTCTATAAAACTCGTTCTACTCACACCTGCATGCTGCGTGCGATCTCGTTAGTTATTCCTTGAGTATTCAAGCAAAATTGAAAAGATATGTCATGACAAAGGATTTAGCAGGGTAAAGAATTAATTACAACTTTGATTGTTTACTGTTGCTGTAAGTTTGTAACTAGGCGTGTTGCTGAACCGCGGTGATGTTGCAGGAGTGTACCTCGCCGGCCCCACGACCAGCCGCAACAGGGCGGTCAGCCTGCGCAGCGAGCGAGCCCTGAGCCGCGCCTTCCCCTCGGTCGAGCTGGACACCGTCGTTGAGGAGCGCTCCGACCCCGACCTGGACCCCTCCACCGCTCTAGAGGTAACGACGTCTGTTGACCTGGACCTTTCCACCACTATAGAGGTAACTTCGTCTGTAAAACTGGACCATTCCACCACTCTTGAGGTAACGTCGTCTGTTGACCTAAAGCTTTCCAACACTCTAGAGGTAACGTCGTCTGTTGTCCTAGACCTTTCTACCGCTTTAGAGGTAACGTCGTCGGTTGACCTAAACCTTTCCACCGCTCTAGAGGTAACGACGTCTGTTGACCTAGATCTCTCCACCACTATAGAGGTAACGTCGTCTGTTGACCTAAACCTTTCCACCACTCTGGAGATAACGTCATCTGTTATTCTAGACCTTTCCACCACTCTAGAGGTAACTTCGTCTGTGAACCTAAAGCTTTTCAGCACTCTAGAGGTAACGACGTCTGTTGACCTGGCCCTTTCCACCACTATAGAGGTAACGACGTCTGTTGACCTGGCCCTTTCCACCACTATAGAGGTAACGACGTCTGTTGACCTGGCCCTTTCCACCACTATAGAGGTAACGACGTCTGTTGACCTGGCCCTTTCCACCACTATAGAGGTAACGACGTCTGTTGACCTGGCCCTTTTCACCACTATAGAGGTAACGACGTCTGTTGACCTGGCCCTTTTCACCACTATAGAGGTAACGACGTCTGTTGACCTGGCCCTTTCCACCACTATAGAGGTAACGATGTCTGTTAAACTGTACCATTCCACCACTCTTGAGGTAATGTCGTCTGTTGTCCTAGACCTTTCTACCGTTCTAGAGATAACGTCGTCCGTTCACCTGGACCTTTTCACCACTTTAGACTTGACAATAAAATTAATGAACTACCGGTAATTGAATAGTTTTTACAGTAAAATTAACTTATTTCCAATTGTTGGCTATGTATAAGTTGCACCTACTTCACCACATACATGCACGGGTCGCCTGAGGGTAGTGACCTTAATCTAATTAAACACACCACAGAGTATTCCAGGGAGACCGGTAGATGGTGCCACATACCAATCCTGGACCAACCTGTAAAGACCAACCATTCAATTGTTTTCGATACGAGCAAAAAGGATTTTGATTGACCATGTTTTTAAACATAAACCTCGGTTGTGACTTGACGTTTTAATTTTTGTCTAAATTTATTTTTTGTTATGTTAAATATTATTTTTATAGTTAGATATATGTAATATTTTGTATACGCACCGACTTATATATTGTGTAGGCCTAATCTAAATATTAATCAAAACCTATAGCATAAAATAATTATTTATGAACACTGAACTTAATTTAGTTTTATACCAATTTAAAAGTATAGAAACAAGTTTTTTCTTTCCTCCTTGTAAATAGTACATGGAGAAAATATTGTTTTCGTCAAAACTTTTGAATTTTAGTTGACAGTGGTTTTGAACCTCCCTTAATCTATAAAAAGTTTTCAGACTGAAGTGTATACCTGCCTGCCTGTCTGTGTACAATCCCCGATACCACGCTGATCGTCCGATTTTTATGAACTTTTATACACGGGTACACTTTGGCTCTATCTCCAGACCATTTTTATTCCACTTTTTTTATTTTTGAGGGTTTTGACTCTAAAAACCTTTAAAAACTTGAAAAGTACACATTTCTTAAAACCCGGCGAAACGATTTTGCTTACAATTTCCTGATTTTTAGCTTTTAAGGACCCAAAAAATATTACATCATCCTTATGTCTGTAAAACTACTGATTCAAAAGTTATTGGATTTAAATGACAAAAATATTATTTTTAAATTGTGTGGCAAAAGAACAATTTTATAAAATAATTTTACTATCACCATTAAAAACAGTTTAAAAACTAAACAAATTAGTAATTTTGAATCGTTAGTCTACGACAAACGGTTCTAGAGAAAAATTATTTTTTTAGATAATCATTTCATCACTTGTGAAACGTGAAAATCAATAACTAACCTGGTAGGTAAACAGAAACACTTAAGGAATATAATCATTATAAACATCAAACAACAGAATAAATTTTATTTATGAAAAATCACTTTTCTTATTTATTTAAGCTGTAATAATAATTAATGTTTAAATATAATTAAAGAAAGAAATACTTTAAGTTTCAGGACGTTACATTTCATTCCCATCTATTCAAAACCCTCAGGGAGGCTGTGACACTAACTCAGAGTCGGTGGCAATTATTTTCGCTGAAAAAAACTGCAAACGAGTAAAATTGACAACTCAGGCCTTGACTTTTTATTCCGAAGCTTAAACACTTAACACCCACTTTTCAGAAGTGAGCTATAGGATTTAACCTTTATAATCTAAATGTAAAGCTGAGAAAATGATCCAAGTGTGTTTTTACCTTTAATGTTTTTCCCCTCATCTTCTCATCCAAGGACTGTTTAATTATGCGTCTTATCTATGCCACTTTTAAGGGCTTCTTCTAACCCCTGGTATTCGACAAATGATACGTTAATTAAAATTCATGACTAGTAGCACTACATGACATTCATGACGTCACTAACCATATGACGTCACCTTCATATGTTTGGTCAAGCAAACTGCTAACAACCCCTCCCCCCCAGAGCTAAGACATATCAATCATATATATCCATATCAAAATGTGTTTTTATTTCACATTTGAATAGAAAGTACTATATATATTTTATCACAACAAAAAATTTTGTATATAACGTTAAATTCGCCATTTTGGATTGTTTGTTCCAGGTACTCAGTCCGGACAGCTAGCATAATGGTGTGGAGAGCAAGGCCATCCCTCGCTCCCCACTGTGGAACACCCTGACTAACAACACTGACGAGAACTCCACCGACGACCAGGACCCCAGGCCCAGCTGACACCACCTTAACATCTGACACTCGATCGTGGACATGACAGTGCTGCCAACGCTGCTGACGTGGCCGCCGACGCCAGACTCCGACAGTGCTACCACCACACACAAGGTAGACGTCGAGTGTGTCTAGCCTCTAGCAGTACGTCGTGTCCCGCCAGTGGTCCAACAGAAGTGAAATCATCCGAAAAACTATTTAACGAAAATATCAAACAGATTTCAGGACACATATCAGTGTAATTCATCCACTTGTTTCATTATTTCCCAAGGGCCAGATTTTGATTGATCAGCCTTATTAAGTCTGTGGCTTATATTTTATATTGTATACAGTATATGTCTGAGTTTATATTTTCAACTCTCTTAATTTTGTTCTGCTTGTTTTCTCACCCTGCCTACAAATATACTCGTATCAGTTTTATGTACGCTTAAGTTAGCACTTGTTTAGTTACAAACTATATTTAAGTGGAAATTATAATAGGCTACTACATTAATCGCTGATATAATAACTAATGGTCGTGTTTATCCTAGTTCACTGTTAAATGGATTACACATCTTAAAAAAATATTTTATAATTCAGAATGGATTGAACACTTTAGACTTTTTTCACCAGTCATTTTATTTCATGAATAAATGAAGTATGAATTATAAGAATTTATTAAGTATTCTGAATTCTATTATACTGGACAAACTGTTTGTAGATCTAATAACATTTTACTTGAATACGGTCATTATTATAAAATCTGGATCTATCATATAATTCTTCTGTTGAAAATTCAACTTTGAAAGCGTTCACTAAAAATACTTCTGTTGGAACACATCGTCAGATGTTTTTTATCGAAAGAACCATGACTATATTTGTGAATTCATGAAGTATGAAAGAAGTTTTATATTTTTAGAGCAATCAATAGTATTTTTAACAGGACCAGCCCGTCGAGTCACACGAAACATACAATCACAAAGTCAGCCTTACCGCGTAGGAATGAACGGTAGAGATAGAATATTAGGTGCTATCTATTTATCTTTACGTTGTTGCTGTTAAAAAGTTACAAGGATTTTACTTAGTACCTAAGAGATTAAATCGGACTTTTAGCTCAAGCTTTAGTTACAAGCTTAATACTTTAGATTAAGCCTGTTTTATAGCGGAGAGTGTTATTGAAATGTAAACTTTTTAAATGTTGTACAGTTAGATTTGTATAACCAATATGATATACTTGAGTTTACCTTATATGCAAAATGCTTCCAAACTATATGTTTGTAACTAACGAAATTATTGTTGTTAGGTTTAGGTTTCATCGGTTTACCTAGCGTACCTTACCTCTGTAGAATAAAAGGATTTAGTAAAAGAATTATATATAGCTCAAACATATCGTTGAATAATGAGATTGCCTTTCAGGGATATTGGATAAGGGAACATAAATCTTTTTATATGATTAGATCATCAGTTATTTTATAAATTATATATAAAAAAATCATACTGTAACGAAAGAAGTATAATAAAATAAACCATCAATTTTATGTCCTTATTGGTGTATTTCACGAAAATTTTGAATCGATCAACTTTTTTCAGGACTACACCCAGCTGCCTTTTTTATTAGATGATTAATTAATGAACCTGGCAAATGAATCAGCTGATCTGTCAGTATTAAAGCTACAGGCCATCAAATTCATTACATTATCACAATCACCCTTCAATCATATTCCCACTTAAATAATGAAGAGGTTGTGTCGGTATCCCATTAATGTGAATAAGTATTACTTTTACTAAATATGGAGCAATACTTAATACAAAACAACGTTTGAAACCATCAGTGACACTTAACAAAAAGAATAAATTTAGTTTGAAGGTTAAAAATTAAAATTTTATATGGTTGAGTGCACCAGTGAGTGACAAACATCCAGTGAATGACCGCCCTCCAATGAATGACCGTTTCGTATAAAAAAACATCATATTAAGCTTTACTCTTTTCCTAGTCTATCACAAACGGTCTAACAATTAATTTTGGAGTCTGATTTGAACCCTCCCTGTCACTGATTCAAAAATAAAGTGTCCTATATCTGTTTGTAACACAAACAAAATTAAGTGTTCTACCATGTTCATCTTCAAGCTTCCCCATTATAGTGTGTTGTACAAAAAAGATTAGCTATATTTTTCGTTATTTTTTGGTTATTGATTGGAACTTCAATACCTAGATTGCGCCACAATCATCTTACAATCAATCCTCGTTAATACTTGGCTTAAAATACCTACCTTGTAGTATGGTCGCCATTTCAATAATCTAATCTAATCTACATTGAAGGTAATTGACAGTAAACATGTAAAGACAATTATGTGCTCATTTTGATACTTAAATCTCATGCAGAAAATAACCATTCCGGTAATTCACTAGATTTTAATAGAATTATTTAAACGTTTTAGAAACAATGTTTTCTAACAGATTATGTGATGCTAGGAAACACTAAAAAACATCATGTAGATACAATAAACCAACATTTGACCGGGGCTTAATGTTTACGGAAATTTACTAGATAAACACTGGTCATTCGCTAGAATCTATATTTTAACGATCCGGAAATGGTTAGTGTTGTTAATATACAGGGTGTCCTGCATCAACTGTGTGAGAATCCTTACAGGTTATTCATTGAGAGTAGGGGGGGATTGATAAAATTGAAAAATGCGATGTAAAGTGTGTTTTCTGTCTTTCGGTCAAGTATTTTGTTAAAAAAAATCTCAATGCCTCAAAAACGATGATAGATAAATAATGATATTTTGTAGGTAATATTAAATATGTTTTTAATTTCATTTTTGAACAACTTTCAGTTCCGAAAACTTTAAACTGGTTGGTAACTAGTCACTTTAAACCATGATCAATGTTAAAGTTTTAAGAACCTACTAAATATTTTTAAAACTTACGAGGAATTCAAAATTTACTAGAATCAAGATGTGAATAGATATAGTATGTGTTTTCAATACCAAGCTTTATTACCTGAAAAAAATGTATAAGAAAACATTTTTAACCAGAATAAAAAACCTTTTGATATTTACTTATGGTATATAGACTCCTAATAGGACTAAAATAATACATGCACTGAATATTTTTACGAATTCGTTTTATTAACATTAACATAAATTGAACTAAACGCGGTTCTAGTTGCATGTACCTATTTTTAAATATTTACTTACTGTAACGGTCATTCATCGGTAAATTCAAGCTATATATTCGGTATTCTGATACCAATTGCATACCTTCACTGAAACCATTTAATTGGGAAACACCGATCATTAACTGGTATATTCACTGGTGCAGTAGTTTATGTACTGTTAATAATTGTATTTTTTAATACTCTGTTTTAACATAATGCATTAAACTTTACCATTAGAAAGTGTGGAAGAATACGGACAAGACGTTTAATTAAACTATTCCCTAATCTTTAGTGCAAATGCCTGTTTTACCATGTAAGATTCAAATGAAAACTCAATTTAAAAGGCCATTCACTAGTGCACCTAAGCTGTTAAGTGTTAACTAAATACAATGTGTGTGAAATAGAATATTATAAATATCCTTCTGGTACTTAAACTTATAATTTTTAAATGTGTATTACAGATGCATGATTTTAATAAAAAATCGTAACCAATTGTATGTAATGGAAACACCATGAACGATATAAAATTCACACTATTCAAATTGATTCATGATTTATTTCATTTTTACTATTTGATTGCTGTATATTGTCAGAAAAATCACAGTTTTGCATATCAAAAATGTGTTCAGACAAAAAACCATTTCTCCACAAAATAAACCGCTTTTAAACTACGGAGATGAACCAAATAATGGAGTTGATCATATTTATATTAGAATTAGCTGAAAATAAATTAAGAAACAGGGTAGAGCCGACGAATAACCAAATTAGATAGAGTCCAAATTAGACTGAACTGTTTAAGGGTAAGTGTTTCAGGTTTTAAGGTTTCAATTAGGCCTTTACTGTGAAATGAGACCAACGCTGTAGAGTAAGGTAGTGTAAAGAGTAGATGTAAATGTACCAACCTCAACACGCTGAGAGCCAGATCACTTGTGTATGCGTCCAGCTTCAAGAGTTGTACCTAGCAAACGCGAAATTATTCATGTTGTAACTTTTAATAAATAATATTGCTTAGATCTGTTTTTTATTCCATCACCCCTACTTTTCACTCCTTAAAAATCATGATATAATTTGAAATGTGAATTATTTTAAATTTTATTCTCCAAAAACAATAAATTTTTAATCAACGGTTTTGAAATGTATATGTAAAAATAGTTTTACAGTACAGATGAGATACCATTATTCAATTTAAACCCCATTATTAAATAAATACTTAACCTATATTAAATGTATACACTATTTCTGTTTCACATATTAAAAATATACTCCTAATATTTAGCTGTATACAAACCCCTTTTCATGTTCACAGGTTCTTAAAAATAGGTTTATTAATTTTTACGATGGTTAACAACAAACAAGGAAACTAATTAAATGGCGTCGATCAAGACTAGAAATATACAGAGGGAAGGGGCACGAGCAAGCTTTTTGCCAAACACATGGTAATTTCTGACCAGTGACATAATTGTTTATTTACATAAATAACTGA
This sequence comes from Nephotettix cincticeps, assembly GCA_023375725.1. NCBI lineage: Eukaryota > Metazoa > Arthropoda > Insecta > Hemiptera > Cicadellidae > Nephotettix > Nephotettix cincticeps. The sequence continues at coordinate 37,189,672 of CM041788.1, forward strand.
AGAAAGTTTATTTTAAAAATTTGCTAACCTCTAATATATGGTTAAATTATATTTTTCTATAATTAGTGAGTTTAGCTGCCGAAAAATGTCTAGTTTTTGTGTTAGGCTGTGAAATAAAATGAAAGGGTTCCTGTCGTTGCATCTTTCAAAAATATAACTAATTGTAATAAAGGTTTACCAATTAGGTTAGGATAAATCATCATGACATTTGACAGATGTTGACATTTATTTCTGGCAGCTGGAGTGTAAACATTTCAGTACCAATGACGTCACCGGTTTTGTTTACTTGACACTTACCCCTCTGTGTATTTCTAGTTGCCTTTGTGTCGATGAGCCAATTGAAATGACTCGACAGTGATGATGAAAACATTAAATCTATTTGTTTTGCCCTCAACGTAATGTCTTTTAATGTGCTAGTTTACACGGTATTGCATAGAGTATAAATGATGACGTTTTTTAAAGTAATTTTTAGAAGTTTTTGTACCGTAAAATCCGGTTTATCCGGATTAATACCGTTGTCTAGATCCGGATAGCCGAAAATCCGGATATTCTGAAACTATACTGAAAAATACCATTATAGACATCCACTTCGTATGAACAACAATCGTGAATAGTGCCTGCAATATTAGTGCTGCAGACTGCATATAACCTCTGAACAACAACATAGCCGCGAAATATCGCAAGCGTTTAACGTGTTAAACGTTTGTTTTAATGTTATTAAAAGTTAAAAAGTTATTATTATTAGTTTTAGATAAGAAAAAACTTTATTTTGACGTTAAAACAATCTTCTTCCGTTTACAACCACTCATGACAGTTCTAATATGCACTTTGACAGTAAAAATAACTTTGAAAATTTCTTGTCGGTGGCTGTACAATATTCCGTATGAAGACGTGCCTAAAAGCCTTCTCATCCTCTACAGAATCCATCAAAACAGGATTTTAAAAACCCTTCATTAAAGGTTTTTATAATTCACCGACTTAACAATAGAGATCAAAAAATATATTTTGATCTTTTGAAGCTAAAAAATTAACCCAATAGCTAATCCATAATGACAAGTCTTAACATTATCAAACTTATCAACCATAGAATAATAACAAGAACAGTGTAGGGACCGCACCCTATCAAAACGTGAAAACACTAGTTTTTATAATACATAAAATGTAATTATTCATTAATTCATTCAGAGACAATGAAAGAGGTTCTAAGACTCAATAAACAATTTTACGTTCTAAAGAAATTGCCACAGGTAGATAAAAAAACTTAATATGTTTTGAAGTAGATTCGTAAGTAGATTGACTGGGATGGTGACGACGTCCTGTAATCCAGCTACTTGGAGGTCACGAATTGTGGATAGTTGTGGGTGAAGTGTTCTCTTCTGTTCTCTATTGAATACTACGTTCATCCACAAAGACCATCGTCATGATTAGACCAATTCGTAATTCAGAGGCCGTGGTTCGGATTCCACGTTAAACTGTAGGTCCATTAGTTGTCATCGGCTGTTGGGCTATTAATTAACAGCTCTGTTTAAGGAACATGTCAGCATTAGTCAGTAACAAGACTACAAGATCGCGTCACAATCATCTTACACTTAATCTTCATTCATACTTGGCTTAAAATACCTACATTGTAGTATGGTTGCCATTTCAATGATCTAATCTAATCTAACCATACATCTGATTTCATGAAATATGTTTCCAGTACATAGAAAATATTTTTAGGCATAAATTACTTGGTAAAAACCCTTACCTTATATTTAATAGTAAAGAGCAAACAGTGTAATGCGGCAAATGTGTGCGGAAAGACCGTAAACGCTGTAATGCCTGTTTAGTGATGTAATTTAGCGCAAGAGTGAACGCTTTCTCAGGCTGTAACAACAACTGTAGCATCCAGATTCAGTTGAACCAGCTGTTATCTTTCCAACGCTGCTAAACTTTAAAAGAACAATAGTAAAGTTATTAAATTAAATTCTTGAGATTTTAATCCATACTATAAAACTAAATAATTATTGTACAGGCATAGGTTATACATTTGGTAATAAAAATTATCCCGCTTGATCTTAAAACTACTATGAACTTCCAACAAACAGAAACTTCCAATGATACATCGATAAAGTTTGTGGCTTTTCCTTTAAAAAATTAGTGACGAATAAAATTCAGAAAACATTGTAAATTAGTAGGTTACAGGTACAGTAGCTACAAATATCTTACTTTCTCATACTTTAAAGTGACTAACCTCAGATTAAGATTAGTTTACATATAATATTTTTTATTAATTTAACGGACAAATTCTGATAAAATTGTTTGTATTTACTTCCCTGTGAGAAATAGGTTAGATCACGGATATGTCTGAAGCGAATTTATTCAGTTCATCAAAACAGCTATCCAAACTAGTTAGCAGTTCATCCAAAGTATGACGTCACTAACCAAATGACGTACCTGTTTAAAATTTTGGTCGCGCAAATTGCCAACACCTCCTCCAGACCTAAGACATATTCATATCAACTGTGATTTAAAAATTATTGTAAATACCGAAAAATACCTAAAAAACTTCTATACAGTTCGTAAATCTCAGCTTTGTTTTTCAAAAATATTTACGAAAGTAAAACAATAAATAGATTTAGTAGCTTTTTCAAGACACATTCAATATTGTGAATACATTAAGCCCAATATCCCGAAATTCCCTGGCTTTTGACACAAATGACATAAATCATATATTTATAAAATAATTCATTATTGTTACTATACTATAGGAATACTACATCAAAATGGGTTTTAAAAGTTAATTGATTAATAATAAAATGTTCCATAAAAGTGTTAAGTTAAGCAAGTTTAGATAATTTAAAATATGTTTTTAAAAAATTTCAGCGTAATTTAAAAAGTTGATTGCAATTTACAAATTATATTTGTATCATTTTTTTTAATATCACAACCACACGATAACCAAAGACGCCTTACAATTTGTATTTAATAAGTAAACACAAAATAAGCTTTATCTTCAGTGGTTTCACAGTTTAGTTCCTTGAAATAACAATAATTTGCCTTAATCATCTAACATTTGAAGATATTACAGTGTTTGTTTTGCTTTGCAAACGTAATGAAAAGACAACACGAGACTGCTTCGTCTCGCTTTCAAATACCACAAGCTGTTAAATCCAGTCTCATTGGGATTTTACAATTCAGCTTGATGTAGAAGGTTGAGAGGCTGGGATGAGCTGATTACTTGCTTATATTATAATTGTTCATGTCACAGCTGTTGTTAATTGGAAGCGAAAATTCTTCAATCGTATGTTTATTTTATATTCAGTTATTGCTATAACTACCCTCGTCGTAGCAGATCTACGTTCTCAGCGAATTTCCAAATAAATAATAATATATAATACATTTGTTCAATATCCGTAATAAATAAGAGAGTTTGCCTAGTCTCCACAAGATTAACATTGAAAACAGTATGCAGATTTGTTGCTGTGAGAAACACTTAAAACGTAAGCATTTATAGGATAAATATTATTTTATTTTGAACAATTAATTATACAAAGTTCCGTCAACATATGCCCATAAATAATGGAGTTTGCCTATTCTATCCAATACTATCATACGAGCAAAGTCTGTATATATTTATATTTTTTGCACAGGGGAGGTTCCTGTATCTGAAAACAGATGTATCGAATTTCTTTAACTTTTGGAAATAGCTAATTTCCGAGTAGAAAATAAGTTCTAGATAGGTCTAATGTCTAGTAAAATCCCAGTTTTCTTGTAATATTAAGTGTAAAATCTAAAAAAATTAACATTACGCTTATGGAGAATCAAATGTAAACCATACAAATAAAAACATCTGTTTAAAACCGTTTGACAGTTGTTGATTGAAGATGATGGTGAGCAATATGTGAATGGAGGTTTTGCATGAATATTTATTTTATGTATGTATAAATGAAAAATGATTAAATTACTAAACAATTTGTAAAAACAAAAGAGTAAAATAACTGTGAGAAATAAAAGCAGAGAAAAGTATTTCCAAAATGTTTCGTGTTATGATATAAAACGTATTCATTGTATTTATCCTCCATAAGATTAACATTGGAGCCCCAAAATACAACGTAATGTGTTTAGATTTTTCAATATCTCGGAAACCGTCGGAGACAAAGCAGAACTTTAAAGTACTAAACTGTGTAGCTTTTTGAGATAATTCTAATGTTAAAAGATAAAATTTAAAATTTCTGAGAATTACTTCGGATAAATGCAAACAGACCCCATTTTTATATACAACCCCCCCCAAATTATCCGATCCCATTAACTGATACGTCTGGATTACGAACTCGTCCGAGAAAATGTAGGAATACACGTCTCTACCAAATTTGGACTCAATCAAACCATTTTTGCGTACATTTTTGTAATTTTCTTGGTCTCTAGGCACATCAAAACGAAAAAGTAACATGGTCCTAGGCCCCTGGGCTTAAGTCTTGTCATAAGATCTACGGTAATAGCTTCTTCCTAATGGGGCTAAAAGAAAAGGTTTTATTTCAATTTTTCATTGACTATTAAAATTATCGAACACAAAGTCCTGGGGGATTAAAGAATGTCAGTGACTGACAGACATTACTCTCTGAGTGGCATATCACTGTTTACATGACATTCGATTTTCACCTCCCCTGGAGGAAGAGCAACCGGCGTGATCCTCTGAACAAAGGGAATACAACAAAACGGTCTATTCTCTAGAGAATTTAACTGATATACTCGCTGTTATTTTCACCAATTTAACCGTTTTGACTTTATCTAGTGGGATGCTTCTGTAAAATAACTAGTTCCTCGTTTATTTGTAATGTAAGAGAACAAAACTGTAATATGTCCTAATAATGTCGATTAATGATTATTCGTAAACAAATCATGTCCCACGAGTATGCAAACATAACAATTTAAATACCCACGACGCAGCAGACCTGTACTCAGCGAATTTCCAAATCAATCAATTAGATTATAAGTAAATAATATTTGACAAGTTTTTTATCAAAATCTGTCCATAAACATGGGAATTATTTGCCTATTCTCCATAAGATTAACATAGGAAAGAGTGTGCAGGTTTGCTGCTGTGAGGAACACTGAGAGAGTAGGCATTTATACCATCAAAAATTTTTTATTTTTTAACATTTATACCAAGTTTCATCAACATCTGTTCATAAATAAAGGGGTTTGCCTATTCTCCATATGATTAACATGGGAAAAGAGTATGCAGGTTTGCTGCCATGATAAACACATAAACTATGATTTTTAAGCATAAATGGATGAACCTCAACCACATGAAGCTAAATATAAAGTTTTATCCAAAAGTATTGGTTAATAAGTGAAATATTAATTTTTCCTTATCCTCCATAAGATTAACATTGGAGCCCCAAAATACAACGTACTGTGTTTAGATTTTTTTAATATCTCGGTAACCGTTGGAGATAGAGAAAAACTTTAAGGAACTTAATTGTGCAGTTTTTTAAGCTGATTCTAATGGTGAAAGATAAAATTTGAAATTTTAAAAAAATACATGTGAAAAACGCAAAAAACCCCATTTTGGGGTACAAAACCCCCCCAAACTACCCGTTCCCATTGACCGATATGTCTGGTTTACGAACTCGTCCGAGCATTTGTAGGAATACACTTCTCTACCAAATTTGGTCTCGATCGGACCATTTTTACGAGAGTTATCGTGTTCACAGACACATATATATATATATATATATACATATATACATATATACATATATATATATATATATATAAATTTTAACGACTATTGTTTTTGGTCTCTGGGCACCTAAAGAAGAAAAAATAACATGGTCCCGGGCTTAAGTCTCGCCATGAGACCTACGGTAATAGTTTTCCTACAGGGAAATTGGAAAAATAAGTAAAAATTATATTATATGTAAATTGTATTCTTTAAATAAACTAGAAATAAACATGAATTACACTTAAATTATACTATGAATTAACAGCTAATTGGGGTATCTGCTAGCCTAACGATAAGCATCTTGGACTTTGGTATTATCAACAATGCAGCCTAGGATTTAAAAAAATCATCATAATAATAGGTATTTTACAGTTCTAGGAAGAAAAAGAATTACTTTTGCACTTCGGCACATGCATCCAAGTTATCTGTTTCGAAGCAGTATTACGAAAAAGATAATGTTCAATTATTCTGGAATGAGATGGTTTTCGAATGTAAAAACTTTTTCCACGTATCTATCTGATCTGTACTATTCCTAAACACGGACGAAGAGTTTTTTTATGTTTTAATTATGTTTTCTGATTTTGATATGTACACTTATGCAAAATGTTTTGTTTCAGGAATAAAAAAGTTTATTCAGATTAAAATTGCTTTTGCTATTCAGTTTCATAAGGAAACTTGGGAAACCAAATATTTTCCTCTATAAGTTACGTTGAAACACGATTGTTGAAAACAAATCGAAAACTCGTTAAAAATTAACCCAAGACAAAACAAAACTCTGTGTTATAATAATTAGTCTTTGTTCAACTAATTGGTTTCACATTATGTAACCGGAACACAAAGGTATTTTGTTTGTTCCCTTAATTGTGTTTTCTGGAATTGGATCACCCCAACATTCTCTTTTTACAAATAATTTCGGCATATTTTCCTGTGTTTGTTAGTGATAAACAAAAAATATTGTTAATTATTTAAACTAAACTCACCTTTTTATAGCGTAAATTCTTTATTTGTGGTCAAGCATATTTTGAAGAGTCGAGACTTGTTTCGAGAAAATCCCGAGTATGAACCAACAAAGGCTCACGTAGTGTTTTAAGGCGCCCGAGAGGACAATATGTTTCCTTTAAAACGCAAAGTTACGACTTGAGAGTGGTCTCTATGTAATGACCTGCCATGAAGGCGTATAAAGATGACACGGTAAACCTATTTCCACCACGTTTACATTGCATTTGGAACATTTTAGCGGTATACATTCCTATTAGGTCAGATCAGGAACAGAAGAAACTTTATTCATGGTATCATGTACAACAGAATTGCTTCAAACCCAAAAGCTAACATGATATAGAAGTTTACTTTCCACAACCTTGTATTTTTTATGTTTTCTTTTGAATATCTCTTTTTCATTGATTATTTTCATGAGTCTGGGTAGTTCGTGTAAAAATTCGATTCAGCAGCAGTTGGTTTTATTTATAAAACTCCAGATTATGTTTATTTTGTTGGCTTGATGATTTTTGTGTCGCGTTTTGTAATCATGGTGTGCGCCCAATTATTGAGGAAGTGTACATAATCCGAAGCCTTTGCACACATAATTTTGTTTTAAATGTACTTACCATTTACTGTAATAATATTTAATTGATATAATTTTTTACCGTCAAACCTAAAATTTCTGAAATATATATTTCAGAATTTTTAGGTTTTGTATCAATAACCTAAAACAAATCTACTCATATGAGTAGATTTGTCTTGAGTGAGAGATAAAATATTTTCATATAATATTCTTTTCCTATTTAAATACAGTATATCTCAAAAATATTTTTATCTAATTACTCACTAATTTTATTTCTTAGTTTATAGGAAAAGAAAACAACTAGTTAGACAGTTTAGAAGTTTCCTAAATTGTTAGAAAACTTTAGTAACAACTACTTAATTGTATATCATAATTACAGTTGAACATGAGTGTAAAATGAAAAAAAGGAACATAAGTTTATTCAGTTTGATACAAGTATTATGTTTTTTATATTGAATTTTATTTCAAAAATACATTACATATAGAATAAAATTGAAAATTAAATAGAAAAATTATTTAATTTTGTGAACAGTAACGTTTAACAAATATCTCAAACCAAAAGCTTAAAGTTTTTTTTATATAAAAAAATTATAATTTTATCATAAAAAAATAATTAGTGTGAAATAACCTAAATATATTTAATTTTTATTGAAAAGATAAAAAAATATTTAAAAATATTTATTATTGTATAGAAACTTAGTATAGAAAAGAAGAAGAAAAAATGAACAAAAATTAGTAAAAATTAAATTTAAACATAACTAATGCATTGAAAACAATATTTGTATTGTGATAAGAGGAATACGCGTAAAAGAGAGAGTTTATTCAAAGGTAGAAAATGCAAGTATTATGAGTTAAATGTTCTCTGAGTAATTAAATTTGAATTTCATCTCCGTAAACTTACTCAGCAAATACAGCCTAAAGTAACAAAGCCAGGGAAGTGGCTAATTACCTTAGAAAGAAGATATTTTAACATTTATCGTTGTTCTCAACAGATGGAATTTAACAAAAATCTCTGATACAACCACACTTTTATTTTAGTTTTTATTTCATAAAACCAATATTTTCATAATATATTGCGTAAAGGGTTGTAGTTTAGAAACTATTTATTTAATTTATTGTGAACCTAGTGAAATAATTGTTGATTGAATGTAGCTTATTTTTTATTGTAATATGATTTAATTTATTAAAAAAAATATTTATTTATTAAAAGCAATACCCACACTGAATCCAATCTGCACACTTGGTGGTTTTGTTTTGCTAAAAATAACTAAACTTTCTCACATGCTGTTAAATTTAATGATTTGGTTTTATTCTTGAAGCAAAATTTCTGTAACTTGGATTCCAGGCTTTAAGACTTATTTTTAAAAAACACAAAAGGCTAAATATTAATTCTAGAGTGTAAAAACATTGAAAATTAAGTTGTAAAGTGATTTCAAACTCTGACCGAAGGGAATACAGGGATCCTCTGATACATGAGGGAAATTCTTGTATATTTTTGTTTAATTGTATTTTTATTGTTTGGTATGTTTTTAAAAATCAATCGTATTTATAAAATAAAACTTTGCACTTAAAAAGTATTTAAACTCATTCTTGTCTAGAATTTTTGTCTACGTAAATGTGTTATGTATTTAAATGCACGAGTATAATATTTCATTATTTTGAATGTTTAGATTTATTTTTGTTGGATTTATGATGCAACTACTGTCAGTAATTATGTTAATAATCCAAAAGTTTATATTATAAATGTATATTATAATAAAGTGTGTATATAAGTGAAGACATTTGTGGACTCGTTAGTTTGATTTCTAGTAATTCATTTATTTTGAAGCATTTTAGTTTAACCATATCATTTTTATATTTTAGTTTAATACATTAATCTACTGATCGTTTCATAAACAAGTTGAATTATTTAAATATAACCATTCAAATACTATACTTTCGGCATTGTGAGGTCAAATCTCCAAAGGCTATTAATAAAGCTTGAACTTTATCTTATGTTTACAAGCCTTTGAACAAATGTTTCGTTTACAAACATTACAGGTCGGATGAGCGATCTACATTAGTATAGCTCGTTGGGCAAACCTTAGATGATGTTTATTTAAAGAAAGTAAACGGTATTAACACCTGGTGCAAGCGATTGTCGGTCGTCCATTACCCCAGCTCAGGTCTCGTCGAGTAGGTCTAGCCGAGAATGATTTAATGACCAAGGCGGAACGCGGGGCCCTAAAACTGTCAACTTGATTTATTTTAGTGCTAGCTACAGATTGAAACTAGCATAAACCCATTAAAATTCCAGAGCCCCAAACTTTCCTCCTTATTATTTTGTAAACAATTAAAAATGTCGTTTACATTTTTTATATTCGTTAACCTTTGACAATTAGAGTTTTGTATGTACACTGCTTGGATTTATAGGATGTTTTTTTATTTTTACATTTCATTCATCAGGAGAGCCAAAATGGTTCTGAATTAAATTTCTGTATGTCTGTAAATAGAAGGAATCGAAAGAATTTTCGTCATCTCCGTGAAAACGAGAGAACCGTCAATGATGAAACTTTTCCCTATATCTCGCCAGTTTTTTTTTTATTTTTGGAGAAGGTTTTTATATACTTTAAACTGCCCTATTAAAATAAACTAGCGATCTAAAAAATGTCAGTTTTGTATAGTATTTAAACACTTATTAGAGTTTTCCTGAACTGTTACTATGTGTTTCATTATGTGATTTATTTAAGCTATTTATCAGAAATAAATGATAAACTGTCAAATTAAAATAAACGTTAGTTTGTTAACATTCATCATTAATTTTGAACCTATTCCTAAAATATACTCCATTAAATCGTTATTTTAACGTAAAGAACTTAAGTCTGAGATTTTGGTTTTCCATTTTTTAGTTTATTCACGATTTCAGGTTAACATCGTATTTTGTCGTAAAAATAAGTATCTCACTGAGCCGCACAAACAGCTGACTATATTCAGTATTCGGTTTAGCTTTGACAATGTATATTGATACACTTGATGCATTTAATGCGGTAGATATTGTACTGTATTATGTAAGTGGTGCCGGTACTGGTCACCTCCCGTGGGAGTCGTCGCTTACTAACTTGCTGTTGGTCGCCGGAACTCTGCCCTGGTCCCATTGATCACCGCCGAAGTTAGTTGGCATTCTAGGGATATATCTGCCTCGAGAGTTAATCAAATCTAAGAGATCAAATATCAAAACAGACATTTTTACGATGAACATCTTTTATTAAATACAACTTTGCCATCTTTCCATTGCCTATCCATGGTACGCGCAATATATATCCAGCTATGATTACTTGATTAACAATGATCAAGTATATGATAAATGGCGACTGGCTCCAGATTTGACCCCTGCGGGATATGATCAAGCGACCTTCAGTTTTGAAGGCGAGTATTATAACCACTACACCAACCAGCCAGGTAATCATAAGATAGGTAAATATAAACTTATTAGCTTATATTTCCTATTCCTATGCCTGATTCCTCAGATAAGCAGTCAAATGTCCGATTCTTCATGATTTTTTTTAAATTAGAACTATACTATAATATAAAAAACATGATATTAATGATCAGTGTGATCGGCCAATTGAGTATATTATTCTTCTTTATTTTTGAGCATGTCCTCACATATGTGATGGAAATCATTGGTAGTTGGGACAGTATTTCCGGAATCGACATTTGATTGTAGGACTAATTAGATAGGTACATAGACGATTCAATTTAACTGATAAAGTAATATAGTTAACCAAGGCAAGTCGACCTCAAAAGCTACGTATTCCATCAATTCGATTACAGTATGGTCATAACACAGGTGTGAATAATTAATATATACGTAGACAAAGAAAATAATAAATTTGACAATTTTGAATTTCAATCCAGTGGTCTTTTGCTGTTTGTATGTAATATTTTCAAGGAGAATAACTTGACTTGTAAGGCCTACAATGGCGGATTCTCACATTCAGCCAGCTCAGCCCAACACAACAATGCAGCTCATTAGCTCTTTGTGAGCTCAATGTCCTTGTTACGCCCTTCGTATATGTCCACTTAATTCTTATATTTCAAGCTCTCCTACACCGTGTAGGGTCTCCTCTGACGTATGGAATGCGCATAATTTTGCAAATATTGAATAAAATATTTGTAAGTTCATTCGACTTTTCGGAAATAATGGGTACATAATTCCCCGAAATATAAACAAATCAATTATAAATTATAAAAGAACTTACAATTATAATGATTTATAACACTATGTAACACTAAGAAAAAGTTATAATTTGCCACAAAATATTATAATTTGCTCCTCAAAATGAGAAATGATGTTTATCTTTTTAATTAAATTCAAAAGTTATCGTTACTAATAGTGATTTTCCAGGGATCAATCTTTTGCAATCAATTTTGCATATAGCAAGTCAACTGCTGCAGTTAGTTGTACACTATGTATATAAAGGGTTCCAGCTTTATATCTCCGAAATGACGTCAGGTCAGTCAGCAAGTGTTTTATAAGATAAAAGGCTGGATTTGACGCTCAACAACGGCTATTACCCGTCTTAGAACAATACAGTCAAATTAACCTCTCTCCCTCAACAGATGAGTACTTCCTCCCTCAAAACGGAACCTCATTAGCCCCTTGACGGACTCAGCAGTGAAGAACTCGCTCTGAATCTTACACTCGACGGAACTTTATTAGGTTCTCCACCACCTCAGTAGTGAAGATCATATTCCAAATTTTCTACTTCGTGGAATTTCATCAGCTTCTCGGCCACCTCAGCAGTGGACATCGTACCTTGAATCTTCTCACTCAATGGAACTTCATTATCTTCTCCAACACCTCAGAAGTGAAGATCTTATTCTAATTTTCCTATTTTACAAAATCGTGTAAATAGGGCGTTTCTAAGCCTCTGTTCCTCCACGACGTTGTTGTTCTTGAATGTTTTGCTACATGCTACATCATGCAGAGCCACGATTGCATGGACCTGTATATTTGATCCTTGAGTATTTGACTCCAATCACATATGCCGCAGGGGTATTTTGTGGGAATTTTAATCTGCTGATATTAACAAGTTAGGTGTCAGTACTTTTTTCAAGCCTTATTCATTAGCAATGAGGCTAAAAAAATAGGGTAAGCAATGAATAATAATACGTACCAATAATACGTAATGTACGTACGTGCCCAATAATACATAGTTAATTATAGAACTAAATAGGTACATATTCTACGTTGGATGGACAGTTCTTTAATTTTATGGTATTTTCGTGTAACAGATAAGTAAAATATCACTATTTTATAATTGGTTTGTCTATTAGCGAATTTCCCATAGGGAAGAAGCTATTACCGTAGGTCTCATGGCAAGAGTTAAGCCCGGGACCATGTTATTTTTTCTTCTTTAGGTGCCCAGAGACCAAAAACAATAGTCGTTAAAATATATATATATATATATATATATATATATGTGTGTGTGTGTGTGTGTGTGTGTGTGTGTGTCTGTGAACACGATAACTCTTGTAAAAATGGTCCGATCGAGACCAAATTTGGTAGAGACGTGTATTCCTACAAATGCTCGGACGAGTTCGTAAACCAGACATATCGGTCAATGGGAACGGGTAGTTTGGGGGGGTTTTGTACCCCAAAATTAAATTTTTTTAATATTTATAATTTTATATTTCACCATTGGAATCAGCTTAAAAACTACATAATTTAGTTCCTTAAAGTTTTTCTCTATCTCCAACGGTTACCGAGATATTAAAAAATCTAAACACAGTACGTTGTATTTTAAGGCTCCAATGTTAATCTTATGGAGGATAAGGAAAAATTAATATTTCACTTATTAACCAATATTTTTGGATAAAACTTGATATTTAGCTTTATGTGGTTGGGACCCATAAGTTTATGCTAAAAAAATCATAGTTTATGTGTTTATCATGGCAGCAAACCTGCATACTCTTTTCCCATGTTAATCATATGGAGAATAGGCAAACTCCTTTATTTATGGACAGATTTTGATGGTAGTATGAATGCTAAAAATAAAAATTTTTGATGGTACAAATGCCTACTCTCAGTGTTCCTCATAGCAACAAACCTGCTCACTCTTTCCCATGTTAATGTTATGGAGAATAGGCAAATGAATTCTCATGTTTATCGACAGATTTTGATCAAACTTGTCATATATTATTATTATTATTATATTATTGATTTGGAAATTCGCTGAGTACGCAGGTCTGCTGCGACGGGGGTATTTATTTTCACCATATGCCGCACTAAAAATAGTTGAGAATTTTTTTAAGTCAGGCATTACTATATTACCAATACTTTGAAGGATCCAATTTACTAGTGATTTCATGAAAACAAGTCATAAAAATGTAAAGTGCATAGCTTTTATGTATCAGCTAACGCAGCAGTTGGTGTCGAGTTAAGTTATTTACTAAGCTAGGAGTTTGAGATTAGAGTTATAAAGTAGGTCACTATAATATGGTGACGTCATAATATGTCAGGTGCGTTGGCTTCTCATACTGTTGTTGTGTTATTAAGTTAAGAGTGTTATGGATTATACGTTTTGAATGAAACTATACAATATGATGAGTCACGGATTAATGAATTTAATAAGTAACTCATGTCACAGTAGCAAGTTCTTAATTTTTTATTTGAGTCCTAATTTTCAAATGGCGCCTTCTAAAGTCTTGGAGGTGTAAATTCTTCACTTAAAAGTTCAACATGTTTGTTGTATGTTTTAGTGATATTTTACCACTTGGACTCTATTTAAGTGTGGGACCACTTTCAAAGTGAGTGTTAGTTTTCCTCCATCTTGATTTGAATGCTTGTCGGTACTTCCGTACCGTACAGACCACGATCATATAATAAATGTATTGCAACATCCAGCGCTTTGTGGATTAAGTTAGGTTGGTTTTCTCGATCAAGGAAATGTTTTAAATATGTCTCCAAAGCTCAATTTCAACAAATCAATGCCTACAAAAAGATTATTTCATATCGTATAAAGCCGTTGAAATATCTCCACCCCTCAACGTCAGAATCTATGTCATTAACAATTTTTTTAATAAGTCTCGGAACTGCTAGTATCAATAAGACATCAGCTATAATATTATTGACATCCACAACAGAGGCGTTCAGGAGGCTGCGCCTGATTTCTAAATCAGCATTCTTAAACATTGTTAACTTTGCTGAAGGTACTTTAGTTGTTGGTTTAACTGTTCTTTATGTTATCAAACGTTTGAACAATTGAGTTTAACCCCGCAGTTCGATATTCAGCATCTCAGGTGGGCACAGATACTAGGTGGATAATTGTTTCTACCACAAATGCTCCACTTTACTGTATCTGAGTCGATTGGGTTGATTCTATACAAGTTTCTTTTAATTTTTTACTTCTGAAATACTATTAACAAAAATTATTTTGACGAAATTATAAGTTTATTCGTCAAAAGATGTCGTCTTCCAACACACGTTTTGCTACTTCATCTAGACGGTGGACACAGAACTGGATCCATTTTAGGTGAACTCTCCCACAGAAAAGAATCATGAAATTTGTACAAATATTTTTGTTCCGCAAACAACATTTCAGTTAATAAGCTGTGTGGTCAAGTATTAAAGAACCCCATTAATAGTCATAATCTGAAAATCACCGGTTCGTTACTGAGTAAAACGAAATCATGACACAAATATTGAGATGATTCGTTACTGGACCCCGATGCCTTTTTCATTGATCTGATTCTGAAGAAATGTATCACCTAGTGTTTTATCGGTAACTTTTTAACAGTTTTTAACAACCTTTTTAGTGGGGTTTTTTGGGTGATGTAACCATACGCTACAAACCAAGTTTCATGGAAAACGGTTGGGAAACAAATTAGAAAGAAATTTATTTTTTAATATTCTCCATAAGAATAACATTGGCGCTCTCAGACAAAGTACTGCGTTTACTATGGGCAGTAAATTTAACTTTTCTCCGAAACCATTAGCTGTAGACAATTAGTTCAAATTACTAACCTGTTTGGTTTTCCAGTTGGTATTATTGGTGGTAGTCAAATTATACTTTACCTTTATTGTTTTCGTGGAAAACTTAACAAATTGATTTTTTTACTTTTAAAAGCCCATGACTTTTGGGCCATCATTTTTACAGATTTAGTACTCTATTCACCATAAACTACTAAATTTTAATAACAATTGTAAGAGTAATTATTGAGAAATTTGGATTTTTTACGTTTTTAAGGGCTTTACGTGTGAATTCACCATAAGGGGAGTTATACCTAGTATACTCAGTACAAAAGGGAGAAATTAAAAATGTATAAACAAAAGTAAGTGTATAAATGTTAACATCTGCCTACAACGCATCACGAACACCATTATGACGTACCTCTACTGAAGAGAAGCTGCAAGATGCTTGACACTGATAGGTCATGCAGTAGGGAGGCGAACGTGTCCGTTGACTGGCTCTCATAAACGTCGAGGTGCAGGTAAAACGTACTCAACTCAAATTCAAAATTTTCGACGAAAACAATACTTTCTCCATATACTATGGTATAAATGGAAGAAAGTAAAAGCTACATACATGATACTCGTATGCATGCCGTAATACTTGCCACGTTCACCTGTTATCGTAAGTACAATACCCGGCCGGCTGTATGAGTAAGTGAGTAAGTTACAGCTTGGAGATCATCATCGAATCATATTCTGATTGCTTAATAAGAGAACGTGTGTTTAGTCCTAAATAGCAAAGCGTTTACCTAAAGCACCGTAGGATAGGAAGTAAAGGATAACCAACCCTATCCCACTTTACCTCTCGGATTACCATAAAATTCCTGGTGCAAATTCTAATAAAATGTAAATATTGTCAAAAAATTTTTTATAATTTAATAAAATTACCTTATCTCATGGTAAGATAAACCGAGACCTGTATTTTTCTTCTTTAGGTGAGAGAAAAAACAAAGTCGTTAAATTTATAAATATATAAATTATTATATTAATATATATTGTTTTATATGTGTCTGTTAAGATAACTCTCGTAAAAAAAATCCGATCGAGACCAAATTTGGTAGAGACGTGTATTCCTACAAATGCTCGGACGAGTTCGTAAACCAGACAAAGTCAAATGGGAAGTAATTTTTTTTTACAAAATGGGGTTTTTTGCGTTTTTCACAAGTATAAAATTTCTAATATAAACATTGATATTAAAAAATACACAATTAAGTTCCTTAAAGTTTTTCTCTATCTTCAACGGTTACCGAGATATAAAAAATCTAAACACAGTACGTTGTATGGCTCCATGTTAATCATGGAGGATAAAAAATTAATTTTTCACTTATTTCAATATTTTGATGAAACAATATTTCTTCATGTGGTAGATAAAATGGCTAAAAAATCATAGTTTTATGTTTATCATGGCAGCAAACTGCCACTCTTCCCATGTTAATCATATGGAGTAGGCAACTCCTATATTTAAGACAGATGTTGATGAAAGTTGGTATAAAAAGTTAAAAATAAAATTTTTAGTATAAATAGCACAGTGTTCCTCACAGCAGCAAATATACTCTTTCCCAAATTTAATCTTATGAGAATAGGCAAAATTCTCATGTTTATGACAGATTTTACCAAACTTGTCATATATTAAATTAAATTATGATTAAATTGTCAAACGCAGGTTTTTATTATTATTACAGAGAATCTTAATCCTTTAAAATATAAGATTAAGACTAAAAATATACAGTTATTGAAGATTACCACTATCATATTACATTGCGGTAGATGTAATTTTTAAGAAATTGCGTCTCTAAAGTGCGGTCTCATAAAGGTGATCTATGGTATTAATAAAAGGAAAACATAAATCTACATCGTGGTTGTAGTAATGAAAGGCCAGAGGTGAGAGCACGTAATGTTGACGTAGGCTACAGAGTTTGTAGACGAGGATTGCATTCTAGTTGGCCTAACTGTAGGTGTTGATTCAGCAATGCGTAGTCGTTGCGTTTAACGGAAGGAATTAGAATAATTTATAAACACCCCGTCGCAGAAGACCTGCGTACTCATCGAATTTCCAAATCAATAAAAATTTATAGCATGTTTGATCAATGCCCATAATAAATACGAGAAACTTTCCTTAAGATTGCCTATTCTCCTTAAGATTAACAGGGGAAAGAGTATGCAGGTTTGCTGCTATGAGAAACACTGAAAGTAAGCGTTTCTAGCGTAAAAAATTTTATTTTGACCATTGATACCAAATTTCCTCAATATCTGTCCTTAAATAAAGGAGTTTCCCTATTCTCTATATGATTTAACATGGAAAAAGAGTATGTAGGTTAGCTGCCATGGTAAACACATAAATTACGATTTTTAAGCATAAATGGACGGATCTCAACCACATGAAGCTAAATATCAAGTTTCATCCAAAAATATAGATTGGTAAGTGAAATATTAATTATTCCTTATCCTCCATAAGATTAGAATTGTAGCCCCTAAATATACAATGTACTGTGTTTAGATTTTTAAATATCTCGGTAACCGTTGGAGATAGAGAAAAACTTTAAAGAACTAAATTGTAGTTTTTGAGTTGGTTCTAATGGTAAAAGATAAAATTTACTATAAAATTTTTGAAAACTACATATGAAAAATGCAAGAAACCCCTTTTTGGGGTACAACCCCCCCTCTCAAAAAATATCCGTTCCGACTGACCGATATGTCTGGATTATGAACTCGTCCGAGGAAATGTAACACACTCATATCTTTACCAAATTTGGTCTCGATCGGGCCATTTTTACGAGATTGAGCGCTACAACAAATGAGCGCTAACTCCACCAATGGAAGAAATGTATACTTATCCTCCTTCCTTTATTCTAGATTTGATGTTTGAAAAAACTCCGCCGGCAACAGAGAACAAAATAAAAAATAATGAGTCTGATAACGCAGAAACATTCCGCTAAAGCCCACTTCATGATCTGTTGTGAAGTTGAAAATAATATCATGTCAATTTAGGGGGGGTGTTGGACTGCTTTCTCCCAACAGCGTCTGTATGAACACCATTTGTTTTGAAGTAGCAATAAAGCCTCGTCGGCCCCTCCTATATTGTTTCGCTTATCGCAGATTTCATTAGAAAAGATAGTTTGCGATATTTTCAATGTTTGTAGCAGAGACGTGAGAAATGTTTAATAATCGTAAGTTTGTAACAAGTTTACATCAAATACAAATAAGCTACGTATTCATAATAAACTCTAGAATATAAGCGAAGAGACTCTGTGAATCTCCAGGCTACTACAATGGACCGCCCGCGCCCGCCGCCCCAACGACGTATCGATTCCCAGACTTGTAACGCTATGCCCAATTCCTGCACAACGTATTTTCCGATTCTAGGTCATATGTAAATCGTCATCCCTATAATTTTAAACCCATCAACTAATATTAAAAAAAGTTTCCAATCGCAAAATTGATTTCATAGCTCGTATAATGAGAGTTGTTAAGACTATGCGAAATTATAACTTAAATCACTCTAGAAACTCTATAAACTGTGTACTACCGGGTAAAGAAATACTTGTCTTTAAGTTTAAACTAAAATAACGGTACCTCATGTTCTCTTAGCACGTGGTATCATAGTATTTGAAACTCTAATCACACTATAAATCGTGATATTTTAGTCAATAACGTTAGTGCCATATTGGAAAAACATTTTACTATTCCGGTTTTTACAGGGATTTGAAGATGACGAACTCTTAGAAATTTAAAATAAAAAAATGAGAAGTTAAATTTACTGTCCGTAGTAGACACAGTCCGTTGTCTTAGATTATCTAATGTTATTCTTAAGGAGAATTTAAAAAATCGATTTCCTCTTTATTTCTCAACCGTTTATCATGAATCTTGGTATGCAGTGTTAGGCTACATCTCGCAACGAACCCCACTCAATAAGTTTTGTATTACCCGTGGGAGGGGGAGGTTACGTCACCAAAAACTTCTAAAAATTATTGAATTATTATTAACTTGTTCTTCTTGTTGTTATTTAAGAAATTGGATAATTATTTTTTAAATAATGATTGTAACAAGGACTTGTAATTAAACATAAAAGAATGTAGTTTTATTGAAGGTTGTATGTTTTATATTTTACTTATGAGAGATTGTATTTATCAGTCCACTGATACCGTTTATTTAAGTAATAAATAAGTACTGTAATGAGTTCCAAGCCAAATGTAACATTCAAATAACTTTATCGGAAAATGAAAGTTCACTTTACGAATTGTTCTGAAATTGGCGAACGTCGGAGGCCCGACAGCTGACAAGCGCGAGCTCCTTTTATCTGTCACAAACTCGATACTCCTTTACAGATGCGAGGTCTGAGCAGATGCGCTGAAGAAGGAGTGCTATCGAAAGCAGATGGGTTCGGCCCAGAGAAGGGTGGCCCTGAGGATAGCGTCGGCTTATCGGACCGTCTCCGAGCCGGCATCATTGGTGGTTCCGGGGGTCGTACCCGTGTATCTTCTAGCTCAAGAAAGGAAGCAGGTTTTTCAAACCAAATCCGATCTTGGTGTCCAGGAGGCGACACGAGTGGCAAGAGAGGCCACAATGACATAATGACAAGAGAGGTAGAACCGGGAGACAAGAGGTGCCTGGACGTGTTGATTAATCCCACAACTGTCCGTGTGGGCCGAGCGCGGGTTCGGTGAGGTCAACTTCCTTACCACGCAGCTCCACACTGGACACGGGTTATTCCGCCACTACCTCCATAAGATGGGCAAGGTCGACAGTGCAGCCTGTCGATACGGGGATGCTACCAGAGACGATGCCTACCACACATCTTCTTAGTGTGTGTGTTGAGTGGGCAGTCTAGAGAAGAAGTATGTAACTGGAGGTGGGAGCTGTCTCGCTCGAGAACATTGTCCCTCTCATGACGACATCTCTTGAGAACTGGCGACATATTACTGCATTCGTCGAAAACGTTCTCTAGAGAAAAAAGACAGAAGATCAAAACCACCTTTGATCCTTCCTCAGGTGGCTAGGGAGATGTTGTAGCCAAGAGGCTTCACATACGAGCCTCTGCCTTGATGTAATACCTTAATAAGTGCTTCCAAGGCGAATTTCAACCTGAGGCGAGGGGTTATTAGTGGGTGCGAGTCCCACACACCAGGGAGTGTACCGTCGTACCGATCTTCCTCCCTGATGGTACATCAGCATTAACCCTCGTAAAAAATAGGCTTGATGAACTAAATTTTGTCAAGTAGTTGAAACTAAAAAATAAAACTGGTTACATAAAAGAGAACTACTGTAGAAATAATTTACATCTTGGTCCAGTTTAAAATTTCTAAAGGGCGGGCATTTTAAACTTTCACTGTTTTCCCTCCATTGTAGATTAAAAGTTTAAAATGGCTTTCACTTTGTAATTTTAAATTTGATCCAGTTTTTTTAAAGTAGGTATATTAGTAGGTATTTTATATTTAAACATACTGTACTTATTGAGTGTTATAAAGACCAGTTAATAAATTTCAAAGATAACAATTAATTATTTTGTCAAAAATAAAAATACTCCCGTCGCAGCAGACCTGCGTACTCAGCGAATTTCCAAATCAACAATATAATAATATTTGACAAGTTTTATAAAAATCTGTCCATAAACATGAGAATTATTTGCCTATTCTCCATAAGATTAACATGGGAAGAGTGTTTCCAGGTTGCTGCTGTGAGAACACTGATGTAGGTTTCTACCAAAATAATTTTTAATTTTTAACATTAACAAACTTTCATCAACATCTGTCCATAAATAATGGAGTTTGCCTATTCCCTATATGATTAACATGGGAAAGAGTATGCAGTTTTGCTGCCATGATAAACACATAAACTATGATTTTTAAGCATAAATGGATAGATCTCAACCACATAAAGCTAAATATCAAGTTTTTCCAAAATATTATTAAAGGGAAATATTAATTTTTCCCTATCCTCCATAAGATTAACATTGGAGCCCCACAATACAACATACTGTGTTTAGATTTTTTAATATCTCGGTAACCGTTAGAGATAGAGAAAAACTTTAAGGAACTTAATTGTGTAGTTTTTTAAGCTGATTCCAATGGTGAAATATAAAATTAAAAATTTTTTAAAACTACATGTGAAAAACGCAAAAAAACATTTGGTTACAAAAAAACTACCTGTTTATTGACCGATATGTCTGTTTGAACTCGTCCGAGCATTGTAGGAATACACGTTACCAAATTTGGCTCGATCACATTTTTACGAGAGTTATCGTGAGACACATATTATATTAAATATATATAGTATATTATATATTAACGACTATTGTTTTTGGACTCTGGGCACCTAAAGCAGAAAAAATAACATTGTCCCGGGCTTAAGTCTCACCATGAGACCTACGGTAATAGCTTCTTCCCTATGGGAAATTCGCTAAAAGGCAGATATCTTGTAAACAAAGAGTTTTTGGAAAAACGTTTATCCTTGATTTTCTCTTCATTTTGATCCATACTTCCTTTTCCTAGAGTTTGGAACTTTACTTATAGGACACCCTGTATATAATTTTTAGTTTAAGTTGAATGTATTTATTAATTTTAATTAAATTTCATTCTTATTTTCCTTGACTTTTAAAACCGCACCTTGCAAAAGTAAGAACTAGGTCGAACATAGTGCAGTATCTCGCAGGAACATCTTGGGGGGCCAATGCTAGAGTTCTACTGACCTCTGCATTATCTCTGGTTTACTCTGCAGCTGAGTATTGTGCCTCTGTGTGGCTTAACAGTGTGCATGTTAAGTGCTTGGATGTGGAACTGAATAGGGTTATGAGGACCATCAGTGGTACTCTAATGGCCACACCTACTCCTTGGCTCCCAGTGCTGTGTAACATGGCCTCACCCAATGTAAGACACAAGGCATACCTGAACAGAGAATACGAGAAGATTATCAGAGAGCCCAAACTCCCAATTATGCAGGACCTGATACACCACCCCAACCGCCTCAAGTCTAGGCACCCACCAATTCAGACAATTCTCAGTTAATGGCTGAAGATTATACAGCTGATAAAGAGTGGAATGCATCTTGGGATAACTTTATTGGGCAGAACTCCTCTCTAATAAGAGGCCCAACAGTACAGGTAAATGGTATGACCCTTCCTCGGAAACAATGGTCTCTTATCAATCGTTTCCGCACAGGAGTAGGTAGATGCAATTATTGGGTCAAAATGGGGCCTGACAGACAATCAAACATGTGATTGTGGAGCGGCAGTACAAACCATGAGGCATATTGCCGAAGAGTGCCCCTTGCGATTTTTCTCTGATGGGGTTGAAGGTGTACACGATGTCAGTGACTGTGGAATGGCTCAAAGGGTTGGACCTAGCTCTGTAATTCAAAACATTATAGGCATTTTATTTCAATTTTTTATTTTATTTATTCGTTCTTATTTATATATTTATTGACGTGAGTGAATAGTACTCTATATCTTTGTGTGTATGATTTGCTGACATACCCATACGATATATATATATTCTAATTTTATAGGAAAAGTCGTTTTAGAATTTTATCAACTAACAATAGTTTTTATCATGCTATGATATTACGAATAAAATATATAAAATTATATATAAATTGCTCAGTTGAAAGCATGATGGCTTCCGAACGTGAGGCAACGATGTCACTGGTTCGGGTCATAATGTAACCAATCTTGTTTTAATCAGCTTTATTGGCTCACCACAACTTTAGCCTGATAAATACCATCCTTTTTGACCTGTAGTATAGGTGGACAAGGATAAAAGAAGATGAAAGGATGACATCTTCTTTAAAATCTCATTTCACACTCACAAACTACAGATTGGTTACCCTTTCAAAAGTTACCCCATCTTGATACTGAACCTCTATTTTTCCTTGCACCTTCCTTTAAAAAAAATTCTATTCTTAATGTTTTTAATATTTTTCAATAAAAATGCATAATTTCATACATAAATGAAATGAAACCACTGGAGGAAATATAGGGATTATTCAATCTTCTTGACAGCAACTATTTTTGCAGTGATGGCCGATACCACAGAGGACATATTTCATATATTCTCATATTTAGTTATATAGTTTTAAAATATGGGAAATGGGTACTATTTCCTCTATGCTGATCCTCAAATGGAATTTTCCATCTCAGTTGAGTTAGTTCGCCAGGGCATTGTATTCATGTAATATCTGTAGACCTGTAATAATAGTTTTTTTTATAAATATTGAAAACTTGAGCTGTGATTTTTAAAACGCCCACCTTAAACCAAAAAAATGATACCAAAACTATGTCGAGAAATATGTGTTAGCAGAAGTTTCCTCTACTCGGTTAATTCAATTTCCTTCACAAAGTTTAGGTGGTACAAGCAAAAAAATCAACAATCTTAAAAATTCACTATTTTATCGTTTATTAGCGAATTTCCCATAGGGAAGAAGCTATTACCGTAGGTCTCATGGTAAGACTTAAGCCAGGGACCATGTTATTTTTTCGCCTTTAGGTGCCCAGAGTCCAAAAACAATAGTCGTTATAATTTATATATATATATATATATATATATATATGTGTGTGTGTGTGTGTATGTCTGTGTGTTAACAGACATAGTTAACAGACAGAGTTATCGTGTTGGATAACTCTCGTAAAAATGGTCCGATCGAGACCAAATTTGGTAGAGACATGTATACAAATGCTCAGACGAGTTCGTAAACCAGACATATCGGTCAATGGGAACAGGTAGTTTGGGGGGGGTTTTGTACCCCAAAATGGGGTTTTTTGTGTTTTTCACATGTAATTTTTAAAAATTTCTAATTTTATATTTCACCATTGGAATCAGCTTAAAAAACTACACAATTAAGTTTCTTAAAGTTTTTCTCTATCTCCAACGGTTACCGAGATATTAAAAAATCTAAACACAGTACGTTGTATTGTGGGGCTCCAATGTTAATCTTATGGAGGATAGGGAAAAATTAATATTTCCCATATTAATCAATATTTTTGGATAAAACTTGATATTTAGCTTCATGTGGTTGAGATCTATCCAGTTATGCTTAAAAATCATAGTTTATGTGTTTATCATGGCAGAAAACCTGCAAAGTCTTTTCCTATATTAATCATATAGGGAATAGGCAAACTCCTTTATTTATGGACAGATGTTGATGAAAGTTGGTATAAATGTTAAGATAAAAATTATTCATGGTAGAAATGACTTCTTTCAGTGTTCCTCACAGCAGCTAACCTGCACACTCTTTCCTATGTTAAACTTATGGAGAATAGGCAAATAATTCTCATGTTTACGGACATATTTTTATAAAACTTGTCATATATTAAATTATTGATTTGGAAATTCGCTGAGTATGCAGGTCTGCTGCGACGGGGGTATTTGTTGATTGTACCATAAACATGCTGTGGCATATTTTTTTCAAGTTTTTAGTGAAAAATTTTCGAGTTACAGGGTAATTAATTTGGAAATTTTGAGTTTTTCGTACAAGGAGTGTGGCTTACTGCTTATGTTTTTGAGCTGACATTTTGGGACGTGGATGAATAATAGACCTTTTTCACGTAACCTATGTGAAGTTTTGAAATAAGAAAAAAATTTGAAGACTACTGAAAATGAATAATTAACGCCACATTTTTCATCCGATAATCTTATAAGATATGTAATTTTGAAGTTCTAAAAATGTTTAACAATATACAAAAAAACGGAATAGTTAGCTTAAACAACTCACTCACACTCAGGAACCTTGCACGAAACAATCATATATGCGTAATGAATAAGCGACACTAGCGCCGACCTAGCGGATTTCACTTGTCCCTAACGCCGCTCGCACCGCCTTAAGGGGGAAAAAACTGATTTTGGGGAAAAACCTTTATATATTACAATATATAATATTTTACAAAATATAAATTTTTGAGAGAAAATAAAATATGGTAAAGGGAGAAAGTAAGTGTCACTCCACAAATGATTTCTCACATGATTCTTAAAAAATGTTTTAATGTTAAGTGAGCAAACGAAATACAGCACCACGTCACCAAAGGGAAGGAAACTGCTCAACTTATCCATGCAGCTACATATTTACAAAAAAAACTCAAGTCCGTATTTTGACATTTCAATTGACTTACACTAAGTCAACTTAATCTCACTTGAGAGATGCTTAGTTAAATTTTTGGTAAAAATATTTCAGAAACTGTACCAAAAAAATGAAATGACCAGATATTCTTGTTCTAATGAATACTACAGAAACAATCACAAATTACTAGAAAATTTAGTTATAATATTATTTGTTACATTATAAATTAAATCAAAGGAATAAAATAGTTTTTAGCCATATTTATATACATACAGTAATATACATTTGTTTACAAAACATTTAAATGTACATCCCAATGTTAGTTTTTAAGACTCTGTTGATGAAGAGTCGTCAGAATCATCAGAGGAACTGCTTGAAGACGAGGAATCTGACGAAGAAGAACTGTCTGATGAACTGCTATCACTACTTGAATCTGAACTTGACTCTTCACTCTTTTTCTTTTTCTGTTTCATTTTATGTTTTGCAGAATCCTTATCTTTACTCCTGAATCACAGAAATAACAATTTTAGACAACTACCAAATTACAGAGAGGAAGAATGTGTGAGTTTGGGGGTTACAACATTTGATGAACGTTAATAAATTTTCTTCAATAGATCTGCTTGGAAGGGGAAGGAATTAAAAACCTAGTCAACTTAGATTTCATAGCATTAAAATTTGATCAGCACACATTAAGGTCACCAATTTGACAGTGTACAAGGACGATGAAATTTGCAGAATGACACAGTGGAACTTTGAACCTTTCTGCTCTTGTACAACATCCATTCCACAACAATTGACACTATCACACTAATAAAGCAGTAAGACCATACAGAGGACAGGTTACATGACTTAGTGTCCAGAAACGAGATACTTTATTATTAAGACTACATACTGACCTGAAACTATAGAAAAATAAATAAAATAACAAATTATTTCTCAGCTCAGCACTAATTTTAAATTTGGTAAATTAGATTAATTTAGAAAATGTGTATTGTTAGTATACTTTTTCTACAGAAATATTATAATTTTTAATCAGCAATAATATTTTTGGAAATATGGATTTTGAATTTTTTTAAACTAAAACAGCTGAAACTAGAATATTGATTCTTTGTGTATTTGCAACTTGCAAATACGGTGATCTTAATTAGAATAATTTCAGCACTAAGATGCCTCTTACAAAGCAAGTTTACCTTTAAATATCCTTCTTTAATACTTAATACTCGAATTTATTTATGAACAATATATTGTCTTATCTTTGACTCTATTATGAAATATTAAAGGTTGACAATACACTAAAACCTTGTTTATCCCATTTTGATGGTACCAGTTTTCGGATAATTTCTTCCTTACTTTCCAACCGTTTTCCATGAAACTTGATATGAAGTGTAAGGTCAAATCACCGAACAAAACCAGCTCAAAAAAGCTTGGTATTACCGGGGGGGGTTTCCCCCATACAATTTGAACAATAAATTATTAAATGATATTTAGAATAACTTTGTAGAACATGATAGTTTTATTACAGACTGTCTTTTTTAAATTTACTTAAGGGAGAAAGTATGTGTCAGTCCACTGGTACCGTTTATTTCTATATAGGAGCGCATTACGGTTGCGTTTCTTTGATTACAGTCTTTATACATTGTTAACTTTTTTTCAACCAACAGTATTGTGAACGGTCGGCCGAAAACGCCACGCAGCACTGGCCAAAATCGCCATGCAGTGCCATCCGAAAACGCTGCACAGTGCCGGCCAAATACAGTCCGCGCCATTTAGGTTGTTGCAAATTGCATACCGGTATTACTTTCCCAGCAACTTTTATTCTTCTCTTGGAACCATTTCGGATATACCGGAATTTCAGATAAGCGACTACCGGATAAAAGAGGTTTTAGTTTACTGTTCAGTATATTATGAAGTAAAATGAATTTTACTTAGCCAATTTGAAGTTGAATAGAAACTACTTCAGTGATATACATGCATAGTTAACCCATACCATACACTTCTGTCAATAAAGGAGAAGCCCCTCTAAACTTTGAATAACTAGCCATAAAACTTGGCGTCAGCGCCCCCAACCATTTGGCTGATATCTGTTTAAAACATCTGTTAGTTCTTCTAAAAAATGTCTCGCAAGTACAGACTAAAATTATTTGTTTGTATTACTTATTCCTTTTTATTTAATTCAATAAATATAGGGTATGTAAATTTTCATCTCGTGATTATCCCTAACTGAGTTGGTGCCCCTCTTACGCCAGCGCACTTAGAGGGAGCCTCTTTCACCAAGCCCTCATTACGGCCCTATTCCTACCTACCTACCCAGGTGGCCACTTAATCATAGATAGGTTTTTGGCTTCGTCAACATCTCTGCGACCCTTTCTCAGTCCTCCATTATCTACTCTGTTATAGAAATTTTTCCAGTATATTATTATTGTACTTGGTCCCATACGTGTTATCCTTGGACGTCCTAAAGGCCTTTTTACAATAAGAGACCGCATCCAGCACTGTTCTCAAGGTTGATTCCTTTGGTCTCCTGTAGACATGGTCTGCCTCTCGAAGTCTTAGGCTATTAACGGAAGCAGTGATATCTGGATTATTTTTATTTAAAAAATGTTAAATCTTAGAAATGTAATCTTGTAAAATCACCTTGCCTACTGCACAATTAAAGCCTACAGACAATAAGTCTTGAATCTTAAACCCTTGACGAAATTCCATGTTTAAACAAAAAATTTTGGTCATATTAATAAGTTTTTTCTATGTACCATATTCCATTCTTTTGCTTTTTGTTTTGATCTGAACAAATATATCAGTACAGGCTAAGCATCGAGGACTTTAAACAATGGTTTTTCCAAGACTTCAACAGCCTTTAAAGTGATAACAGTGTGTGTGTGTGTGTGTGTGTGTGTGTGTGTTAAAGTGATGAAGTTTTATGTATAAATGAAACATTAAATATTAGTATTTTAAATGTGACATAGGCCTATCCTTTTTGCCAAAAGCTTTTAATAACTTTCACAGATTAAACTCTATAAGTGTCATTATAGCCCATTTAATTCAAAATTCTAATCTTTTTAACTGGCTTAGGCCTATTCAATTCAAGCACATGTAATAGCCATTTTTTTAGAAAAAGGTACTTACTGGTTTGAACTGTTCTGCATGAGTTCAGCATTTTTCAATCTTTTATTCAGTATGGTCATTCTTGAGTCTCGCATGACAATCTTCCTTTTTCCTTTGCACTCGTAGGTCCAATGGCCACGCTCTAGACACTTTTGACACAATGCTCCTTGAGGATTAGTGCTGAAAAAAACTCTAATATAGCAATCAATTACAATTATTTATATAAAAAAGTAATTGAGTTTTTCTTTTCATGCTAAGACTGATTTTGAATTCCTCACAAAATCGAGGTTGATGATACTTGTAAAAAGACTACTAAGTGATTGTAAATGTAAAATGAGTACCACAGGCAACAACAAAAGACAAACAACAACAAACAAACAAAACAATCAACAAGCCATACTCATACTCATTTCTAGCGTCTATAACCATATATTTTTCTAAAGACGAAATATATGGTTATAGACGCTAGAAATGAGTATGAGTATGGTAAATACCAGCACGTAATTTGAAAATTGATAATTTTATGCTTTATGTCTATATAGCATATATACCTAAGTACTGAAGTTTCTTATCCCAATATTTACACTACCGGTATATAAAGGTTTGCACATAATATCTTGAAATTTTCAGTCATCTTCTCCATACATAGGGTACTTGATAATTTGATAATTAGGACTTAAACACCTGTCGACTCACACTTTTTTAGCCTCACATAATCTAGTTAACTGATAAATGGTTTGTCAGATTAATTAGTTAGGCCTATATTAGGCCCACAGAATGGATGGGTGGGTAGTTCAGTGATTGCTTGAGGAGTTATTACTTGTTAATCGAAGCCGGTAGCCAGGACTACCAGAATCCCTGGTTCAGTGGTTATGGTGCCTATTTCTGAAGGACTTCAATTCCATCTTGAGCAAAATCCTGACACGATTTTGAGATTGTTTGATAATGGGCATTAATTTAATGACCCTGACATAGAAGAAGTCTTTTGAGAGTAATATAACTAGCTACATATGTCATAAAGTCCATCATCTTCATCTTCATCTGATAATGAAGACTAACCACACCCACCCTTCACTCTTATCACCAAGAAAACCCCCTAACAATGTTGGTTGATGTATAAATCAAGATGAATATATTCCAAATCATTTTATTTCCAAAAAATATGTATACAATTTTACAAAATTTAGAATTAACCCTAGAGAGCTAATCTGTTTGAAAATAAAATTAAAGCTAACTCTCGTAAATTTCACGACAGGTTGAAAGAACTTCAAAAATAAATATTTCTGGTTACAAAACTGAACTTTAATGAATACAAATAATCAAAACATAATACTAAAAATACCCCCCCGTTGCAGCAGACCTGCGTACTCACCAAATTTCCAAATCAATAATATAATAATAGTACAAGTATGTGACAAGATTGATTAATCAATACCTGTTGATAAATTAGAGTAGTGCCTATTCTCCGTAACATTAAAATGGGTAAGAGTATGCAGGTTTTCTGCTTCTACTATTCCTCAGAACAGTAAAACTAGGCATTTTTGCCATAAACTATTTTTATTCTTACCATATACCAAGTTTTATCATTACCTGGACGTAAATAAAGGAGTTTAATCATGTCTCCATAAGATTAACATGGGAAAGAGTATGCAGGTTTCTGATGTGAGAAACACATGAACTGTGATTTTTTATTATAAATGTATGGATCCCAACCACATGAAGCTAAATACAAAGCTTCATCCAAAATTGTTGATTAGTAAGGGAAATTTATTTTTCCTTAACCTCCATAAGATTGGCATTGGAGCCCCTAAATACAATGTACTGTGTTTAGATTTTTTAAATTTTGGAGATAGAGAAAAAATACCCCCGTCGCAGCAGACCTGCGTACTCAGCGAATTTCCAAATCAATAATTTAATATATGACAAGTTTTATAAAAATATATCTATCAACATGAGAATTATTTGCCTATTCTCCATAAGATTAACATAGGAAAGAGTGTGCAGGTTAGCTGCTGTGAGGAACACTGAAAGAAGTCATTTCTACCTTGAATATTTTTTATCGTAACATTTATACCAACTTTCATCAACATCTGTCCATAAATAAAGGAGTTTGCCTATTCCCAATATGATTAATATGGGAAAAGAGTATGCAGGTTTGCTGCCATGATAAACACATAAACTATGATTTTTAAGCATAAATAGATAGATCTCAACCACATGAAGCTAAATATCAAGTTTTATCCAAAAATATTGATTAAAATGGGAAATATTAATTTTTCCCTATCCTCCATAAGATTAACATTGGAGCCCCACAACCCCACAATACAACGTACTGTGTTTAGATTTTTTAATATCTCAGTAACCGTTGGAGATAGAGAAAAACTTTAAGAAACTTAATTGTGTAGTTTTTTAAGCTGATTCCAGTGGTGGAATATAAAGTTGGAAATTTTTAAAAATTACATGTGAAAAATGCCAAAAACCCCATTTTGGGGTACAAAACCCCCCCAAACTACCCGTTCCCATTGACCGATATGTCTGGTTTAAAGCATTTGTAGGAATACACGTCTCTACCAAATTTGGTCTCGATCGGACCATTTTTACGAGAGTTATCGTGCTAACAGACACATATATATATATATATAAATTTTAATGACTATTGTTTTTGGACTCTGGGCACCTAAAGACAAAAAAATAACATGGTCCCGGGCTTAAGTCTTACCATGAGACCTACGGTAATAGCTTCTTCCCTATGGGAAATTCGCTAAAAGGAACTAAATTGTGTAGTTTTTCATGCTGATTCTAATGGTGAAAGATAAAATTTAAAAAAATATGTCATATTTACTAAATTTTTACTATTTAATGTGAATTTTTTAGTGAAAGCCTGCAAAAGTGCCAAAAAGAGATGAACCTCAAGGGGTCAAATAGTGAACCGTTGGAGGGTTAATAGCTTACCTTTTACTTTTGAGACTGTTTCCTAAAGTCATGGCTTTTAATTCGTATACTATATACTGTTTACGGTTGAAGTATTAGATGTTCATATTTTATTAAAAATCATTACATGAAACAATTAAAACCGAAACATTTTTTGTCTGTGATGTAAATATTGTATCTCAAAGAAAATGTTACAAACTAATTCGTAAGCCCAGACCTTTATCTCCAACCAATTCAATTATTAGGCTATAACAAAACAAAACTATACACGGCTATCGCAATGACATACAATTATACAATATCATCTAATAATCACCAATAATTAGAAAACGAATTCCAACAATAGTCGCAAAACAGACAAAATAATAACAAATAACCTAACACGAACAGAGTCAGATGTCAGATAATGAAAAATACAAAAATAAGAACTGGACTAAGCAGGCGCCCATTTTACCGCGCTAAGCTCAATAACGTATTTTATGTTACTTTGTACCTTGTAGTTGAATATATTTACCTTAAATTATCAGCATAATTAATTGGTAACGAATTTATGAAAAGCTCTCTATAGAGACTAAAATTGTATTTTAAATTACTTAAAATGATTAATCAACTACATCTGTGTAAATGTCAGTAATTTTAGTTACTTTGTTAAACCAGAATCAGAGAAGAACGGATTATAACTTTACTAGTCGTTCATCTATGCCAGAATTTAAAATAAAAGAGACTAAACTTTCAATTTAGAACTAATTATTTTAACAGAGGATTTTTTTTCTTGCCTTTTGAAATAATATTGGCGATTTAATTTGTAATTGCCTTTGAAACTGCAGAAGACTAATGGGAGACTGTGGCTCGTAATGAAGCTCACATCTTATATACATCTTATCAAAGACAATTTATATTTCAATAGTTTTTTTTAAGTTCGGGCGAGTGTTGTCATTCCAGAAGATTTCGTTTGCTTTGTTATTGAAGTTGATATAGGGTTTAGGCATGATACTGTTTATTTCTCTGACCAATGTATCAATAAAAATATTATATTTTTCATTTATAGTTATTGCCGGATAATTAATTATCAGACCAATCAGTATTGCTTAGATTTTCTTTTAAGGTATCCAGTTTTATTTTAGTAGTGAGTCTGATTAGTTTTTTAATTGGTTAATTGACTTCAACAGGTATTTAACATTGTACAGCTAACACCGAGGTGGCAAAGTGATATTTTTAGATTAGATTATTGAAATGGCAACCTACCCAGGTAGGTATTTTAAGCTAAAGTAAGCCGAGTATGAACGAGAAATGAGTGTAGGATGATTGTGGCGCGATCTTGTTGTCTTGTTTCTAACTAAGGCGTCAGCTGGATTACAGGACGTCGCCACCGTCCCAGTCAATTTTGTAGGCCAATATTTATCAAACAGATGTCAATATTACTAACTTATGTTACTGTCCCTTTAGAGGTAATTAAGATCGATAACTCAAAATCTTTATAGTATAATGCAAAAAACAGAAAGATATTTGTTTTTACAAAAGGCAAATCAAAACTATTTGAAAGTTGCTTTGGCCAACTACATAAAAACAAAACAAATAAAATTATTATTTTGGAACATATAATAAAAAAAATACACGTAAGACCACTTCAGTCCCAAATAAAGACCTTCCGTGCTGTAAGATTAGTCTATCCTTCTATATAATCTATTGTTATCCATCATCGTCATACCAAAGTGAAATAGGGCATATATTCGGCATAAACCAGAGTAATGTTGTGTTAGTCAGAGTTATATAATACAGTAGTACAAATTGTCCTATGCTTGTAGTGTCTCTTTTTTCCTGTCTACAGTCTTCTTCTCTATTCGTATAACGTCCAGGCCTGGAGGATTCACCTCAATGTTGTTGTTTGTCAGATGCTAATGTCAGAACGAATGACTACAAGTAAGAGACTGACAGATCTCTCGACTCAAGTTTTACTCTGAGAATAACACTCACTTAGTTTAAGGTTATTTTGAAAGAATAGAAACAATTCGTCAAAATGAGTCATTAAAAGTATTGCATTGTGCGCGAATGTATTTTTAGTTTTTAAAATATAATTTTAATTGTGTTCATATCTTTTTGGAATGGAGAATGGTCTCCACGCGTGGCGTGAAGTTCAAGTTTTCAGAAGGGGAAAAGGTTTTATGCTACGAACCAGATCCTGCTAAAACAAAGGTTTTATATAACTCTAAGGTAAAGCTGTTAAAAATACACATTTTTTATTTATTTTGAAAAACCATTTTTGATTGAGAATTTGATTATTTTTAGCTTATGGTTGGATACTCTTAATCGCCATTTAATCACAATATACAAATTCTGAATTTTTTGAAGCGTTTACGTGGGAAAATTGTAAACATTCTGAGAAATATCTATGTACTGTAGCTGTCAATAAAGAGATTTAATTAGGGCCATAAACTTATCTAAATTAGTCTAACTGTGAATGATAATTGATGATGGTTATAATTATGTTTAAATTAACAAAGTAGATCAATACAATGTACCTTTGTGAAAAAATAAACACTGAATAATTATTACTCATTATTCACTCCTCAGTGAGTGATAATGACAGTGTCTATTTATTTACCTTTGTGTTAGTGTATTTGAACCTGCTTTATCAATGGATCTAAATTTTACTTAAAGTTTACTTAAATCAATATTAGCATATCTCACTCCCCTTTATCAGCTTATGCATTTAGCACTGATGCATAAGCTGATTAATAGTGGGTTGAATATTTTATAAGCTATCCTAATACATTGTAATATTTTCAGGTGCTCAGTATTACTGTTGGAAAAGATGAAAGTGGAAAGAGACTTGTAGAGTTTTTGATCCATTTCCAGGTAAACCTTTTTTATTGGGAATTTATTATATCAATGATCCCTTAATTTGAGCTTCATTTAACAAGTAGCTTGAAGATTAAAACATCTTCATTTTTCATTAGAATTAGGTTTATTTTCTTAGATTATAAGCCTGTCTCTTGGTTTTATAAATAATCCTGTCTGGAAAACATATTACTCAATAAAACCAACTGAAGAATAGTCATATATTTCTCTTCATTTATAAGTCTTTTTTGTTCCCTTAAATATGTAAGTAATGTAAGGTAGGGACCTCTTTTTTACATACTCAGTTACCTACACAGTAAATGTCTAAAACTAGATTATTACTTGGCCTAAGTGAATAGTAATTAGGTTACTTAAGGCCACATCCCCAAATCTAGTAAGACAATAACACATTACACAATATCAATAGATTTGGTCAAATACAAGTTTTGGGCAGTATATTTATCATCACAGTCAATTAACTTAAATGTAAACCAGTTTTCTATTTACTAAAGTCAGTGCAGTTTTACTAGAAATGTTCTACAACAATGTCTAAATCTAACTGTCACTTTGGGTTAGGCCCTATATACATATCTAGGCCCTATTTTGCTGTGCATCAGATGAAGATCAAAGAAAGTCATTTACTTGTAAGTATGATACAAAAAAATCCTTCATGTTATAAAATAGGTGTTTGTTTAAACCATTTTCTCAGTTTATTTCCTTAGATGACATGTCTTTACTTATTGTAGGCGATTTATTGAACATTGATAGTCATTAAAATGAGTGATATTTCATGGTTTTTGTTAAGTTAAATCTGTTAATTTCTAGTTTATTAGAGTTTCTTGTATTATTTACATGTATTATGTGTCAGGGCCCTGGTAAAGCAGCTATGGAAATTTGATATAACTAAAACTAACCGGTCAAATATATACATCAAGTAGTGTTACCTGTCACACGTTGCTACGGTTTACAAAACAGATTAATTAAAGGTTTGGATTCACTGGCAAATATGAAACATGATATAATTATATCAATATATAATTATATTGTAATTATATTGTGTTATTATATTGTATGTAATTATAAATCAAATATAAGGGCATTACATTATGCCCTTATATTTGATATAAGGTAATAATAATTTATTACTACCTTTCTGAAGTGGTGGCCTATAAAGGTATTTGAAGTCAAATTATGTATAAGAAATAAGTCTATTCATGTGGACTTAAAACATTAAAACATATATGAAAAATTTAGACAGAAAATCATTTTATACCAGGGTACCTTTGATCATTTATAAACTGGTAAATACACAAACTTGCAAGCTTGCACACACACACACAAACACACAAACAAAATCAGATATTCATTAATAATACAAAATATCAACCTTTTATACATTTCAGATAGCGAATGGAGAACATAAAAAATTAACAACAGCTGATTATTATTCTAAACATAATATGTATAAACATTGTAATTATTCTTTTATTTGGGCAAAATATAAACATGTGATTTTTAATCATAACAATATTTTTTTAATAATAATTTTTTAATCATAATGATTTTTAATCATTAAAATAAAATGTAAAATAATATGTGGCAAATATAACTATTTATTTTAAACAGTATATACTTTATAGTTTTGCACTAGTGAATGATTCATACGGCTTTGCATAGTAAAGCATATTGCTACTGTTTACATTTGTACAATTGACAGTTGAAGGAAACTTTCATATTTTTTAATCACAGCTGTTAATTTTGTAAACAGTAAATTTATAAAACTCGACACTTTAACCTTTTACACCATATAGGGTGGAACCCTATGGACAAATTTGATCGAATTGTGATTCTAAACCATTCCCAACCCCCCTAAAAAACACACAAAATTTCATCAGAATCGGTCCTGCCATTTAGAATAGGTAAGTTCAATTACAAACACACGTACAGAAAGATTTATACATATTAACCATTACCGTGCGACTAGTGCCTTTAGACGCATTGCAGTAGGGTCACACAGTGCGGCTAACGCCTCTAGGCGCAATAAGTCATTTCGCCACATTTACTTCTCTGTAGTTTGTGAAACAACCGATAGAGTGCATGGTGATGTTGCTTTAGACTCTATGCACTCACAAAACCAATAACTTATGGCAGCTTTGTTGAAATATTTAGTGACTGCAATTAGTTGTTTTGCAGCTTTGGCCAATATTCGTTCGCTTCCGTACTTTGGTTTACACCAAAGACGCGAGCCATTACTGCCAGCTGTTTTCAGTTTCTTAAACATTGTTTGTTGACATTAATCGCCTTGTGATAATTTGTTTTGTTTTTTAGGAGTAAACAGTTAGTATTTTGTGAATGTAAATTATTGAAAATGGCTTATCCATTTTTGAAAATTTAAATTGAATTTTTGAAAAAATCACATTTTTGATGCCTAAAAAATGTTAAATAAATAAAAATGAAGCATATTTCTGTTTTCTACTTCGTTCAAGCTACTTAAATCAAAAAAGAACATTGGGAAAATAATATTTTGATTTTTCAACCTAAATGAGCAGGGAATGTGATCTTCAGTAATATGGTTAAGTTTTAAGATGATAAGGATTTTTGTGGCAATAAACAGTGGACTACAGTGCTCACGTAAATGGGAATCATTTATAATTCTAAGAGCTTTTTTTTGGACAACCAGAACCCTATTTATACTAACTCGGTTACCCCATTTGACTAGGCCATATCTCAAAATGCTATCAAAAAATGTTTGTATTCACTTCCCTGTGGGAAATAGGTTAGATCATGGATATGTCTAAAGGGAATGGTCTCAGTTCATCTAAACAGCTGTTCTTTTTCTATTATATTAAAAATTCAATACAAATAGCTCTGGAGCTTCTATGGGAACCTGTTACATGTTTTCCATCTTAAAAATCGCTAACACC
Source organism: Nephotettix cincticeps (assembly GCA_023375725.1). Lineage (NCBI taxonomy): Eukaryota > Metazoa > Arthropoda > Insecta > Hemiptera > Cicadellidae > Nephotettix > Nephotettix cincticeps. The sequence continues at coordinate 37,226,778 of CM041788.1, forward strand.
CCCCAGAGCTTAAGACATATCCATGTCAAAAGCAAAATAGATTATTTTTAGATAAGTTGTTGATACATGTCTTATTACATTAATCAGTAAGAAAATTACTCTTGACAACTTTTTACGCACATTCTCAATATGTTCAGTCCAAGACAGCTAATAGTCTAAAGTAATACGGTAACTAATAATTTAACAGTTATTTGATACAGTTGTTTTGTAGGCCTGGATCTCTTAAAGTAACAATAAGGTTATCAACATAACTCAAGTTAGTTGGGCATTTAAACTTGTGTATAGAGAAATATTTATCAGCATAGAGTAGGCCTATAGTCAACTTTCAATGAAATGTTATATGATACTGATGAGAAATCTATTGTACAGTAGTTGATTACATTAAACATTGTTAATTTTTTAAATGACAATTTTTTTAATATGATAAGCTAGGAAGGATTTTACATTAAAGAGTTATAATGTGTTTCAATTGACAGTTTGCTATACTCTATGCTGGTTAATATTTCTATATGCTCTAGTTTAAACTAGCTAGCCTAGTGCTACTAAGTTAAACGAGATTTGGGGGAAGCTGCCGTCAGTTTAGCTTTAAAAAAAGTCTTCATAACATACCTCTCACAGTCTATACAAAGCTTGCCATATTTTTCTCCCGCAACCTTTTAATATTTCGCCACCCCTAAGTTTTATTATACTAAAATTGAAAGCTGTATAACAGACTTATGCAGTAAAATAAGTCGGTTCAGTTTTAATATCTAGAGGAAATAGTTTAGCATAATTGCAGTTGTTCATTTTTAAGAGGTTTAAAAGTGTTATTATAGGCATTGCTAACTGGGAATTTTAGGGTTGGAATTCAACTTGGGACAGATTTGTCACAGAAGATTATGTTCTGAAAGATACAGAAGAAAACAGGCAATTACAGAGGGAACTTGCTGAAAGAGCCCAGCTAACAGCGTAAGTCTTTCTCTAGCTAACCAATAATCTCTTCAACTAAATTATAATTATCTCTCTAGCTTTCATGTTAAGCCAAAACAAAATCTTTAATCACAGAACATTTTCTTGTAGATTAAACTCTAACTAATGAATGTTTTATTTTGAAATAATTCACAGAATAGTTCATTGAGAAATTGTTGGGAGAGAATTGAATTATTGTATAACAGCTTTCAGTAACAAGCAAGACGTGAAATTGATACAAAAGCAGCATCATCATTAAGTGGTCATTAAAATCTTTGATGTTATGTTTATGCATCCACTTTTCATAGATATTATCCTATGTGGATATTTATTTCACGTATAATAATTCATCCTAATGAAAATTCAAATTATAAAATTTCATGTTTTGTTTCCTGGCATATTGCGAATATTCTCTTGAATCTTTTATTAAAATTGATCGACTCTAAGTTGAGTTATGTTATTTTTTTAACGCTACAATTCCCTAAATACTTCTTTTTTTAATTACTTATGTACCTTTTTCTCAAAAAAGTATTAATGCTAGGATTATGACATTTTTACCACAGCTTTTCCTAGTCCAAATACACAAAAATATTTATAACAATTCACAAGGAAATAATAATAAATATTATAGACAAATCCTGTATATAAATTTATACATTATTTTGATAGGTTTTGTATTTTTTTGCTGTGGTTATATTTTTAAATGTAATATAACCAAATGTTTAAATAAAACTTGGTTAAAATTTTCAGGTTGATAGCTATACATCTTGAGTAAAATTAACATGGCAAAGATACAGCTTTACGACTCCCCTTAAATTGTTAAACTGTTACAGTTAAAAAATATCAAAAAATATAACTGGCGTATTAAGAAATTTACCATTATTTAGCCTAATCAAGGTGTCTCTTATATAAACCGAAAAACTTTGGAATTCTTTTCCTGAGGTAAAAACAAACAAAAATTGTAACTTCAGAAAAACATATTTTTCTCTGTTGTCTGTGTTATATGACCCTAATAAAATTTATATTTTCTTAAAGAAAATTAAATTTTGCAGCTTTTTTGTCTTGGGTTTCATTTTTGTAAATCTCATAGTTTTTGAGTTATTTAGCTTTGAAAAATTAAAATAGACACCATTTTGAAATGGTACAAAGTAAAAATTTGATACTATGCACAAAAATAGGTCCTATTAATACTCAAACACGTACCAAGTTTGAAGCTGGTACCCTAAGTTTTTCCAAAGTTATAGCTCGTTATGTAAAAAACATTCACACAGACAGACGGAAAACAGAGAGAGATAGGCCATTATGTTCAATGGACATTTTTTTCTTGTTTTGAACCCAGAAATAGTATCTCAAAGTTTTTCAGTGTTTTCAGATACATTCTGTATAATGCACAAACCCAGTCTGATGGGCATTGTAGTGTGAGTAAAGTGAATTATTACTTTCTCTTTTTAGAGTGAATGTAAATGTTTATATAAAATGGAATATTTAATTTAAATTTTTAATAGTAAAGGTTATGTTTACCTCTAGGTATATACAGATACCCTACAAATAAACAAAAAAATCACCATGGTTTGCCAATTTTATTTTTTTACTGTAAATTTATTAATTATAATATGTTTTTTTAGTGTGAATATGAATTTTTTTATCAGGTTGGAAACTTTAATTTTATAAGCTTGACATTACTTCATTATTTATTTATTTATTACCATCCTAATTGATAAGTCTGAAAGTGCAATAAAAAGGTTGTAAAAGGATTCTTTATCAATCATATTTACAATTTTATAATTAAAATTATGAATATTTTTTAGTACCATATTCATTTGATAAATTATCCATATTTTATTATTAGGTGTTTTTTACGGTATTCAATATTTAAGTTAATACCTAAGTTAATAAATGGCAACATTGTTTAACTTATTATCATATCATACTCTATGCACTTTCCAACCAAAACAACAAAAACACAATGAACAGAAACCTTGGACTATTATTTGCTGTCATAGGTTATTTGGTTCAAAAACAAATAATTGTAATTTTTCAGTTTTAGTACACATTATTCATCACTACCTACTGCCATTCTTTTTATTATCAAGTGACTTAAGCTAAATCATATATTTATTGGTAATAGTATGAATCTAATGTGTTTAGTGAATTTAAGTTTAAAGTGCTGGAATAAAACAGTAGTGGTTAAGTGAGCAGAAGGAATGAAGTTATAATATACTTTGAAATGCCAAAAGTTTTATCTTTTCCAATTTTGAAGTTAATACAGTGCTGGTAAACAGTTTTATTATACCCCAATAATTTATATGAAGACAATAGCCAAGTGAAATGAAGGCAGAAGCATGTAAATCGTGTTTCATATGTTCGTCCTACAGTGGTGGCAATCTTTACAAGCGAGAACGCAAGAAGCGAAGGCGCAAGCTGTCGGAGCGGATCTCTGAGAGCCTGGAGGCCAAGCGGGTGTGCGAGTCCCCGAGCGAGCCCGCCCCCGACGCCGGGGACTCGGACCCCTCCACCTCGGGCCCTGATGATGATATTGTTCCCATCCACCTCAGTGATGCCATCAAGAGACATCTAGAGTTAGACTACAGACTTGTTACGCAGGAAAACAAGGTTAGTTAGTTAGTTCAGCAAATTTTATGGATCAATTATTTGTTATGTTTTGAAACATTTATTACACAAATTAAATTGTAAAGCAGTCTTCTGTAACTGTAACTAAAACTGTAACTACATGTAACTAAAACTGTAACATGTTACAGTTTTAGTATAGAACAGTTTTCCATTTTATAATGAATTCATAATTTATTCATATTTCTAAAAAGATTACGCACAACTATCTATATTGTAGTCCTAACTATTTTTTTATATTTTATGACTGATAGATGTTAAGTATATAACCGTTTTAAAATTTAAGTTCAACTTCATCAACTTGTTGGCCTATCATCTAAATTGGATTGGCTATCTGCCAATTTTTGTTCCATCTGTGGGATTTTAGTGTTTGATATTAGTCAAATTACATCATTCCACCCTTTGGTATTGCCAGATGCAGTCAGTACAAGTCTAATATATACATTTTTAATCTACGATAAATTAAATAAAATAAAATTACATTGAAAATTGGCTAGCATATGCTAAAGAAAAACATTAAAAAAAACATAGCCTATTGGCATTTTAGCTTATATCTCTTAACACTCTAACCACGACACTTTGTCTTTATCTGTGGTAGTATTCTGTGGTCGGTTCCAGGACGCAAGGAATAACACATAGCAACACCCTTGCACCAATAACCGTGATGCACGAATGTAAGACGGATTTTACATTCTCAGCTGATTCTCTCATGAATACAAGTTGTCTGTTAGTTTTTTCTCAAGCTATGACTGTTACATTGACCATGAGCAAATGACAAGTCCACGTCATAAGCTCTGCAGTATCAAATGTCCCGCTTAGGTAGTTGTATATGTTGTGTCGTTGCAACCAAATAAAGTCGCAAAAACCCTGCGGTGGGCCAACGGCACGTGTTTTTAAACTATACGTGCCACTGAAACTTACGCACCAAATTACACCTTGGTTAAAAGGTTAAGCGTAATCTTCTTTCATCAAGATGCATATTGTAACAACTATAAAATTCATATATCATCACTATTACCTATGGGTATTCACGAAGAAGACCTAAACATTTCAATAGTTATTGACAAGTATTATAAATTGTTACTCTTCCCATAGGGATTAGAATTGCTATAACCGTAGGTCTCATGGCAAGAGTTAAGCCCGAGACCATGTTTTTTTTTTTCTTCTTTAGGTGCCCAGAGACCAAAAACAATAGTCGTTAAAATTTATATATATATATATATATATATATATATATATATATATATGTATATATATATATATATATATATATATGTGTCTGTGAACACGATAACTCTCGTAAAAATGGTCCGATCGAGACCAAATTTGGTAGAGACGTGTATTCCTACAAATGCTCGGACGAGTTCGTAAACCAGACATATCGGTCAATGGGAACGGGTAGTTTGGGGGGGTTTTGTACCCCAAAATGGGGTTTTTTGAGTTTTTCACATGTAATTTTTAAAAAATTCTAATTTTATATTTCACCATTGGAATCAGCTTAAAAAACTACACAATTAAGTTCCTTAAAGTTTTTCTCTATATTCAACGGTTACCGAGATATAAAAAAATCTAAACACAGTACGTTGTATTTTGAGGCTCCAATGTTAATCTTATGGAGGATTAGGAAAAATTAATTTTTCACTTATTATCTAATATTTTTTGATGAAACTTGATATTTAGCTTCATGTGGTGATGATCCATACATTTGTGCTTGAGCAAAATCATAGCATAAGCTAATGTATCATGGCAGCTTAAACTGATCCTTATACATTCTTCCCATGTTTCCTCGTATAGGAACCAAATAAGCAAACTTACTCCCCTTTTATTTATGTAACAGATGTTGATGAAAGTTTGGTATCTTAAATGTTAAAAAATAAAATTTTTGATGGGTATAAATGGTTTACTTTCAGTGTTCCTCACACACCCACACCTCTTTCGCCATCCATTTTGGTCTATGGAGAATAGGCTAATTCTCAAATGTTTATCGACAGATGTTTTGACTAAACCATTGTCATATATTAATTTTTATTTCTAGTTATTGGAAATTCGCTTCTCCACTATCGCAAAGGTTGGGGAATAATCTGCTAGACCTACTTTGGTAGTTTTTGTGGTTATTCAGTCTATCTCAAAAGATAATTATAGTTATTTTATAACTCATGCTGACTCAATATTATCACACAGCTCAAAAAGAAAATTACTTTTGTGTAAAGAGGTTTTAAATTACTATGATGAAAGTGAATGAAATAGTATATTTTTCATATTAATTACAATAATTTTATATTATTAGCTAGTAATAGTAGAAAATAAGAAAACAATACATAAAATGTGTGTGTACGTAGTTTTATGTACCAAACCCTCGGCACAGGAGACTGACTAAATGAAAAATGAGGTCTGTTAGACCAGGGGTTTGTTGCTTATTTGAATATTAATAAATAACTTCAATTGGTAACTTCTATAATAGGATAGGTCTAATAGGATAACCCAATCTTTATAATGAGCTACATTTTTACATTCAGTAGTCCTTAGTGTGTTCACATAATTTTTCTAGGAATTCCATAACTGTAAGTTATGGAATTCCTTATTATTTCATAAGTAGAAATAATATTGCACAAGTATATTTTTCTAGTATAAATGAGATTAAGTTCTAGAGAACCCCTAATTGCATAGGTTTATTGTTTCCAGTTGACAAAATTGCCTTGTACACCAAATGTAGTCACTGTTTTGGAGAACTTCTTCAAACACTGGGCCACAAAGCAATTAAATCAATCAGTGGGCCACAACAACACCGACAAAGCCAAAGATGCTGATAGTATTTGTCGAAAGTAAGTAATAGGCTATCATTAAATTTAGTAATAAACTCTTGAATCTGAATTTCATTATGTTACTAAAATAACCTAATTTTAAAACCTATCAATAAGACTATTATTCCAAATTATATTTAAATTTAATTTAAATAATTATTAAATTCAGTGAAAACAATTAATTGGATATCTCCTTATGGGACATTCCTTTTTGATGCCTTGAAAAATGTATGAACCTAATATATTAATTTATATTCAATAATATAATTATTCAATATTCCAACATTATTGAAATTGACAGCACGAGTGCCCCTCCCTGAGAAAGAATCAATGTGTATTTAAATTTTATAGATATATTCATTGTTACAAATCAGATTGAGATTTACTTTAAATTAATTTTATAACGTCATCCACTGCTTGGCATACAGTCCCCCACATATTTAACACCATTGTTAGTGCCTTTTAACTCCCACAAGTATATGTAAAATACTCAAATAAATATTTTCATTTGTATTCAAAGAATTAAAATTTAAAATCGTAATATATATATATATATACTAAGCCGACCGGTAAAATCACCGGCATCATTAGTGGTCCAGTGATGGTTACTATGTAAATTATTACATAGTTGGAACATGTTTTATACACTTGCTTTACTATCAGTAGGTGTATTTACCAATTCGCTGGCCATTAGAACAATACCTGGTAGAAAGTCCGCCACATTATGATTAAAACTTTGGAGCATAAGCCCAAGTATAGGTCAAGCTAGCTTATTTATCCCATGAGCCTATGCCCAAGTCAGGGGCGTATATATGAGCCCCCTCCCCAAAATTTGGACTAACTACCTTTAAGGAGGGTAATTATTAAATAGAGTATAGCTATTTTTCACTTGCATTCTCGATTGATTTGGTTTTAGGTAGAGTATTTCTTGAGACGTTGTTAGCAATGTGTTTCATTAGTTCATTAATATTGTTGCCTCTGTTGACGCAAGTGTCAAATAGTGTGTAGTCTATTTTGTGGTCCAAAAGCTTTGCCGACGTGAGTCGTTGTTGCCGTATTGACGATGCGTTAGGCTAAGCATGCACGTGAATGTAATCACCATTATAAAGGTACTATATAGGTATAGTATTGCTAAAGGGATTCTCTGCTTCCAACATTTGTAAAAAAGCTGCTTGCTTCGTATAACCAGTGCATGTGCTGTGTACACAAATTATTTTATATTCATCTACAGGTATATTTCTTCGCTAACAGTTTTAAAAATGGCCACACTTTATGAACCATTAAGGACTTATTTAGTTTACAAATAATATGTCGTAATTAATTACTGTTATAGGCTAAACCTATGCAAGGAGGTATGTGATGGAATCCGGATCTATTTTGACTTCACTCTGGGAGCGCTGCTGCTTTATCGGCAAGAGAAGGAGCAATATCGGCAGACTGTCAGTCAACCGGCCTCCTCCTACTATCCTAAGTAATGAGAGATTGACGTAAATTCTCCAATTTCAGTCTAGAATATCCAATCATGAAAAATTCATTCTGATCATAAGGATACTATTAATATTACTAATTATACTAATACTATTTACTAGTACTATTTATATAATAGTATTTATACTAATATACTATTACCATTAAATAATATTTTTCTAAATAGAAAAACAATTATTTGATGTAACACCTTTAAGGAAGTAATATTATTGAAAAGGTCAAACATTTTCGATACCTTGGAGTTGTATTGGATGAGAATCTTAATTGGGAAAAACATGTTTTCACCCTACACTCAAAAATTAAATTTTCTATAAGAATTTTTTACTTTTTAAGGAACATTTGTGATAAAACGTTACTCAGAACGCTCTATTTTGCTCTTGTTCATTCAAGACTTCAATATGCTCTCTAATGTTGGGGTGGAACATTCAAAAGCCATATAAAAAAATTAAGAACAACACAAAATCATTTTTTAAGAATAATAAAAAGTAGCCATATACGAGATAGTTCATTTCCAATTTTTATTGAGCTTAAAATACTTCTAATACAGCATTTATATGTTTTCAAAGTTTTAAAACTTTTATGTCCGTAGTGGAAATACTGGAACAAGTAATCTATTTTACAGCACAAGGCATAATAAACAAGGAATATTTCGCTTACCTAAAGTAAATAAAACATTATTCAGACATTCTTATCAGTATAAGGGTCCGAAATATTTCAACCAAATTCCCGAGGAAATCAGAAATTGTTTGACCTTAAATCTGTTCTCTTCTAAATTAAAAAATTGGCTTTTTAGTAAACCAGACATAAATTTCCTTGATAATATTCTATGTTAACTTCCACCAAATTTCATTTTTCAATAAAGTTCATTTCTTTTTACAAGTAGCATTTTCCAATTCCAAATAAAAAATCTGTTATTTTCCTTGTTTAGTTATATATTTTTTACTTTGTTTAGTTATTTATTAATAAGAATGAATGTTTATTTTCTTTCTATTTATACATTTTATTTTTTAAGGCGTCATAGTGAGCGGCAACTTGAGAGACTTGAAATTGTTGAACTGGACTCATCATATAATAAATAATAATATTTTTAAATTTGTTAAACGTTTGTCACACATACTGGACAATGTGGCAACGTAGTTCCAAGTTTTTATTTTATTTTGTAAATTTGTATTTATTGATGGAATAAACTTATTATTATTAAGTAGGCACAGAAAGTTGTTCCGAAGTTGCAAAGTAGTTTTTCATTGGCAATAGAAAGGGCAGCTTTACATCACGTATTGCTTATGAATTTGTGAGTTACATAATTCAATAAGCACAGTTGGTAGTCCGTCAGCTTCTGAACAGAGGCAGCAAGGTGTAGTTAGTATTCCATTGATGCTTATCAGTTTTTCTCAGTGCTCCATCTAGTTTAGTTTTGTCTCACAGCCAACTCTGTGTGTTCTAATGCATCGATCTCTGTCCTATGTGGACAGGCAAAGTTTAGATGTCAGACAGGAAATCCAGATGTCTGTTAGGAATCCAGATTTTCTAATTAATCTCATATACATTTGTTACTTGTATAAGGTTAATTTGTTTAATGAAATAAAAGTATGAATATTTTAAACTGAAATAATGATTTTTAAAAACAATCGTAATAACAATACACCTTGCACCCAAAACAAAACATTGCTGTCGCTTTCATCAAATTTTCCTGGTTGAGAGCGTTACTTGTCTTTGAATCTTCTTCAAACCAGCAGGTTAACCAGTATACTTCAATGTAACTTGTTTGTATGCTAATTATATCGATTTGAACAACCCGAGTATCTTTAATCAAATTAATTTGATTGTATTTTTTTTGTTTTTTAAACAGTTTGAATATGCTAATCATACCAATAACACTAACACATTTATCTAAGTTCCTGAATAGAATTCAAGGAGAAAGATGCCTTTAAACGATTCAACAGTGTTACTACAGAAATGTACTATTTTTATCAGCTCTACTTAAGACTGCCTCAGTAATTTGTTTGTTCTGATTTCACAGCAATGGGCTACCTACCACCATCAAGACTGAGATAACGGATAGTGATTACGAGGAGAAGTACAACCATGATGGAGAAGGTATTATATATCTAAATTAAATCAATTCCTTTTAAAACTGCTTACTTGGAAATTAGTATCAATACATTTTTTTTAATATTCTTATTACAATGGATATTTATTGTTTATATAGATGTTTATATAGATATATAGATTGTTTTTAAGTTTCAGTCTGTTCTATTAGTCTATTAATATTTTATGTTATTTTATTTTTAATTATTTTATCAGGTGATTGTTCTGTTATATTTTAGAATAATGTAAATAAAGAGTTACAACGTTATATTAAACACAACTGGTTCTTATAAATTTAGTATAAAATAGATGATGGTGGTAGGTAGCGGTGGGGTTCAAACCCACGCTTTTGAAGAGACTGGTGCCTCAAACCAGGCACCTATCAACCAGGCTTGTCGAGAAGGAAGATTCATATCAAAAACAGTACTAAGGGACTATGACCAGCAACACCGAGAAAGATCCTTTCCTCAGATAGGTCAGACGGGAATGGATTTTCGACCTGAGAAGACATGATAAATTTGTCGAGATTTTCAACAATCTTCGCTCCTATATAGTAGAAACTGATCTCAGAATTGTCCATCTCAAACCTGTGACTAATTAAGATGAGTCAACACATCCAGAAAGCTTAACACCTACTCGTGACCCTATAAATCCTTCAAGACCAAAAAATAAATATCAGGAAACATATTTGGTTTAAAGGTTTTAAGACTTCCAGCCACTAGAAGTGGCGGATGTTCTATTATTATGTCTGTCAATATTTTTATATAATTATTTTATCAGCTGATACTTCTTTTATGATTTAGAATAATGTCAATAAATACATACATAGTTATTTTACAGTATTATCAGAGAGGAACGGATTATAAGGAGAGGAGGCATCTTATGGGACTTAGTGAAGATGATAAAATCTCAGGACAAGTGTTGCCATCTGTCGGATCTAGCGGTGAACTACGTCTCTGTGACACTGTCAGGTGTATATTAAATCATTTGCGACACTAGGGCTATCTGAGGATGGCAGTACCTACTACGTCAATTGGCGGTACGATGTACCGTCTTCATCCTTAACATGGGCGTGCACAATCTACTTTACTATCCGTTCATGTATGGTATTATACAGTTATTGTTATTATACAGTATTATTTTTTTCATTATAGATACAGGCCGCAAGAAGAGTCTTAGATCATCACATAAACCGAGCACTAATCATGAACACACCAACGGGAAGCCTCAGTCAAGCACATTGTCTACATGCAGGTAAGGGTAGCTCAGAAAACTATCAAGAATACTGTGTAGACAGTAGTGGACCTAGTGAAAATGCATGTCTTGAAGGTTGTTTCAAGAATAAAGCGTTAAGTTTTCTGGGTTTGAATTGTGGAAAATCAAATTGTAGCGAGTCTATGTACTGAGAGATTGAGTCTACTGTACTGCTGTATAGAAAAAATGTCTCCTTTTTTACTGTTTAAAAATTGTGTAACTATCCAAAACTAGTCTAAGCGTTATGTAATTTCATCTTATTATTCAAAACTTTTACCCTTTTATGTTTGGAATTGATGTTCTTAACCCATTCTCGTCTAATGACGTACATTGTACGTCAGCGTATTTCGCTAGACAGATGTCTAACGACGTGCTTCTGGGGTGGTTATGAGCAAACAATGTGCGTTGCCTGCTTATATTTCGACGTAGTTCTTTTTTCCGCCGTTAGGTGTTCTAGTTCATTTCTCATCCAATAGATGGTGTTGGCGTCCTCTTTTATCATCTTATTTAGTGTCAAATGTTCCGTATTGACAGTAAATTATTTTCTCGTTCGCACAATTCGTTTAGCGATTGTATTTATTGATGATAATACAGTTATAATGATTATTATTTAAAGATTTTTCATTAACTATTTATTACTGCAGGTAACTGAAAGTAGATCTGCCAAGTGAAATAAAGGAATCTTTTGAAAATAAAATTTGACGAAACAAAAGTACCTACTTGTTTCTAAGTCTACAGCTTGGAACTGGTGAAAAAGTACAGTAATAATTTTTTTTCTTGCTAAAAGTGATTGTATACACAGTTAAAGAGTATAAGGAACAGGGCAAAGAAATCAAAACATATAATTCATGAAGTTACTGTTAATTCTTTCACGCTAATAGTGACGCACGGTCGTAGTGAACGAGGCTCGATTTTCGTTCAGCCCGGGTGGCCTCAGGCGTCGACCGTTCTGCCCGAAAGGAATGGGTTAAAAAAGGTTAGTTAAAATTTTACTCAATGATATGATTACAAGTGGAATAATTAATAAATCATTTCATTTGTGATCACTAAAGCTTTTCAAACCAAGGATTTTTTAAATTACACAGTCAGTTTTTCATCAAGAAGAGAATCTGATTTCAGGAACTAATCTCGTAATTTAAATAAGGTGATTATTGTATAGATCAGTGGACTCGTTAAGTATTTAGTGTGTTCTGTTTTTAGTTTATTGTTTTTGGTCAGCACTAAAACAAACACAAGATATTGTTTTTCTGAGTACAGTACTGTAGTAACAGCTGATATGTGTTGGTAGTGGCGCAAGCACCAGCTGGATGGTGGGAGGCGGACGTGTACAGTCACCACGTCATTCAGCTTTGTACACACAGATCCAAGAGTGGAAGATTGTCCCAAACTCGTTGTATTCCGTCCAACCTGCTCCTCCGTCTCTTATTTATGGAGCAACACATTTAGCTAGGCTATTCGGTAAGTTAAATCCTATCAATAGTAATTGTTGAGACTGATTTTTTTTAAACAGTCATAAATATTCAATTACATTTGAACTGAAATTTCCTAAAGGCCTAGGACTGAAATACTTCATAATTTTTCATTCTAAAATATAGTAAGCTAGAGATGTCTGTCTGTTAGTAACAGTTGACAGAGAATCCAAATATAGTTGCTGAAGGCGAGTTCTGAAGCACTCCTTAAGTGTTTTTACTTCAAGTCACAGACTAGAAAGTAGACAGCTGAGAGCGGGGTAGAGAATTCACAGTGTTGTCTTCCTAAGAACTAGTTCTATTTTTAGGGTCATAATTGAAATTCTTTTTGAAATGTATCACTGGATGTTGTAAACTTAGCGCTGTTAAAAGAAACTATGGATGACTCTGTAAGATTGCTTTTTTTTATAAGTTAAAAAGAAAAGAAGTTTATAAGTTTAAAAAGTTTAATTTAGTAAGGACGTCATATGACGTAAACTTCTTTTAATAAGAATTAAAAGAAAAAGTAAGTTATTATTAAAAAAATATTTTTCTACTATTTTAGTCATTTTTTTAGATTTTCAACATGGGGCCTTACTCCTCTGGGCAAATCCAAATTGGATTTGCCTGTCAAATGTCAAGACTCACAAAAGAATACATACATATATATATATATAATACACCCGATGCATCGGGTACAAGTTCAATGCTATCCTTCATCTCCTACAATTTTCTGTTTCGCTGCTGTCGTAACAGATCTCTTCACTCTCTTCGTAATCGTAAACTGTGCTCTTCCCTACGTTAAACTCCCAACAAATACTTTGTACTGATTCTCCGTTATCTAAACATTGTAAAATATTGAGACTATTTTGAATTTTTACCGAATTATGATTGCGTTTTTCACTAATTTTTTAGAACATTATTGAAAAATAAATTCTGTAGGCCTAGTCAAAGTTACTATAGCTTCTCAACTTTCCCTAATAAATAAGTTCATTGATAATAATTTACACTTTTAATCACTAAAAAACATGAAAACACTATAAAACTGAAAGTACACTAAAACCTCGTTTGTCCGGTACTCGCTTATTCAACATGATTCCAAGATAAAAATAAAATACCCCCGTCGCAGCAGACCTGCGTACTCAGCGAATTTCCAAATCAATAATATAATAATGATAATATATGACAAGCTTTATAAAAATCAGTCCATAAACATGAGAAGTATTTGCCTATTCTCCAAAAGATTAACATGGGAAAGAGTGTGCAGGTTTGCTGCTGAAGAAAACTATGAATTATGTTTTGTTTCAGTCAAACTCCCCGAACTTCTTCAATCCACCAACATGCCGGATGAAAAACTTGAACTAGTCCTTGAGTATTTTGGATATTTTCTCAAGTAAGATCTTGCCTTTTTTATACATTTATTACTGTACATTTTATTTTTTATATGACAAGTGTTGCCTCTAACTCTTTTTGATTAAAGAGTCGCATAAAAAATTTGCGAAACATCGCTGCAGTATTAAAGTATTTTTAAGGTAAACAAATCCATAATCTGACATTAAATAGATTTAAATCTTACGATATATTTTATTTTGATACTCAGCTTATGAAAACAAAGAACCATTCTTTTGCTGGCCTATTTCTCTTTTTTCGGGAGGTTATCACTCATTTTTCTGCTATTATTTCCTTGCCTGAAATTTTATTCAAAAATTATTCACATACTTGTTAAAACATGCAGGAGTATGTATTGTTTTTGTATAAATTTTAGAATTTGAGTTTTCAGTGGACATACTGTATAATTTGGTTATAACCTTATCTAAGGGACCAAATAGTCCATACACAGTTAACTTACTTTAATGTGATTTTATAGTATAAATCAATTTATGAGCAATACCTATGTGCCATTTAAATTTAAACGTAAAAATATTATTACAATTGTTTTTTTACTAAATGAATATACTAAAATGTAAAATAAATTAACTATTCAGTATGATAATTGATTCAGTAAATGTTAAGTTTTGCTGCGAATTGAGAGATAACTGATTACGGTACTATCAATCTCCACCAGACAGGTTGTTTACACGCAAACTGCAACATAGACATAAGACAATGTCAGTGTAAAGGAGGTGGAGGGGTCAAGCGGTGAAGGAAGCTCGGGGAAGGCTTTAACCAAAAATAGATTTAAGTTTCACTGATGCATCTGTAACAAATTTGTTGACTATTTTTGAAATGCTAGATTTTTATGTTATAAGTAATATAGTTTTAATAAAGGTATGTACTGTTTAATTTGCTCTTAAAGGGAGTAAGTATGTTTAGTTACTGATACAGTTTATAATAAGCTGAGTTCACTGTGACGCAGGTATCTCGAGGATCATCCGGAGTGGTTTGGCGTAAACCTCTACAAAGACAATCCTGACTCAACTTCAGAAGCCGACCATTGATCATGTATCTTAATCTCTCTTGTATATTTATTTGTATGTAACTGTATTTAGTAATGATTTTAAGCTTGTCTACCGTAGAGATTAAATAAGTTAATTATTTTACTAATTGCTACCTGAAGTAGTAGCAAATTCCACAAATTATTTATATTTTGTATTTTCCTGTGTGGTAGCACTTTGTATTTATATGTGTAAATTACCTAGAAATCCATGGGAAAATTGAGAAATTCCTTTGTTTGTATGTGTAGATTATTCTATTGTGATATGCAACCAAATGAAATATAGGTATTAAGGATTATTTCACTGTAACGCCAATCAAAATTTAATGAAAATTATTGCCGAGAATTTGATTAAAACAGATAACAAAACTGGAAACTTTTATAGGATATTTTTATAAATTATTATATAGTTACATGATCAATTTTGCATGGATTTTTAAAGGATGTTTTCGGAATGAAACAATGGCACCCATCGTGTAAAGTTTTACATAAGATTCTCTATTCAACATTGTAGGCTGTATTTTTTAAGTACCCTATATTTTTTTTATAAATTTGAATTTTACAATAATTTTAAGTAGGTTTTATAATTCTTCATTACTACAGACAGCTTGAATAAATTTGATAATGTTCCGGAAATACAACTGTTACTCTTACAAATATTTTTGTTCTAGGTATAGTACTTCCTGTAGTATAGTATATCCTGAAGGGTGTTTTTGTTGTCTTCCTGAACCACTAGATTTACATTTATTTATTACCATCCCTTTTCTAGAAAACTCCTTACAGTTGCACTAGTAAAAATTTTTTTAACTAATTACTTTTAAATAAAGACTTAGCCTACATTAATTAGTAATTGCAAGATTTATAAATTTTTCAATTCAACTATTTTGATTAAAGTTTGTTTTATTTCCTTACCTAGAATAACCATCATCATAACAGCCCTTTGCTCTTGATTAGTAGCCAAGAATGAATCTATCAAACAAACTTTCTATGTCAATTTTTTTAGTATAAGAAGTAAAACTATGATAAAAAATACTTAATGATATTTATAGCCTGATAAACATAGAGACGTATTTGTACTTGTAATTCTTTACATAACTGTCTTATTGTTTTTAATAAACAGATTGAAAGGTTGTTTTAAAACTTTGTTTTATTTACAACCTTTTCTACTGAATTTATAAGTTCTTCTATTATAGTAGAAGTCTTGTGTCGGATGCAGCAATGAAACGGAACAATTTATAAAAAATGCAACTCAATGTACGACCATGCGATCAAATATTTTTCTGATGTGTCATTAATTGCATACCTTTATGAAGTGCAATTAACCTGTTGAGGAGTATGCCCTTCATGTGAATTAGGGCTACGTAGAGTAGGTTTTGCCATAAACATACCCCCGGAAGTAAGAAAAATAATTAAAGGTACATTTTCTAAAACGATAAAAACGTGATGATAAATAATGACAAAAATGTTTAACTTAGTTATTGGTATTTTTCCATTCCATAGGATATGATGATAAAGATAAAATAAAGATAGTTATAAAAAAAGGTAATATCAATCAAATTGAGAGAATTGCTTTACAGCTAATTTCTGCTTATAACATTTGTTGCAAACTTTTGTTGTATATTCCAGGCAAACAGATTTTTTTACAACAATAGCAAAAGTTGGTAGTTTTTCATATCTTCTTCGGATCACATGTGTAGCATGTCTTTCTATTATTCAGTCTATCACCAACCGTGTCGGGTATAGGCTATTCTACTCCTAGTACTTAACAGATGCATGCTCGAAGTTCATATGTCAGCCTCTTATTCTGAAAACGTCGCTACAGTTGTGGTTTTACCATTATCATCTGAATCCAATTCACTTACTAAAGCATCGTCGTACCAGTTTTCAAACGTCTCTTCAAAATCTGAGTCCGAAACACAATCATGAGACAATGGGCTGGGTCGTGAATCCATCACGTACCGTCCTGGATCTGGTCTCACAGACCGCTGACGAAAATCAATTCTATAAATATTACAACCGGAGGACAAGTGACAATAGGGATCAGTTTCGGTAGTGGGTAGAGACAACTACTTGGTATGGCTGGTGCACTCACTAAACCCCCTACGCGAAACCAGGTCGGAGCCATTATCTCATCCAACAAGGTCTGGTACAGAAAGACATTTCAGCTATGGCATTTTTCGACTAACCTGTTCAATTTAGGAGCAATGCGAAATTTTACAAAATATTTCTCCCCCAACAAACTAAATTCTTAAAAAGGTTAACTGTACATATTTTTCCTATAAAAAAGATCCAACAATCAAAGAATAATTAGCCTCAGGAATCAAAAGTCAGTTATTAATAATGTGAGTTTTATTGGGTTTTATAAATATGTTTCCCACACAGACCTAGAAGATATGTACAAATTAGAAATCATCACCATAAAACACTGTCTTTACTATTCTTCAAGTTGGGATTTTAAGGAACTTTTTTGACTTAGTAATTTATCATATTGATCTACTGATGCGTGCAGTTGGGCAGAAATGTTAGCACTTTGAACCGAAAGATCTATAGCTTTCGAAAACCAAGATTGTGCTTGTCTTAGGTTTGTTGGAACTAACACACCAAACCACTTTAGGGGATCTTGATTAACGATTTTTAATCCATCTTCAGTAGAAACTTTCTGAACTGTTTCACGTTTCAGTTTGTAAGACAGGTTTTGATCTTCTTCAGGTGAAGAAACTACTGTTGATGTAGCACTGAAGTCTTCAGTTGGTATCTTCATTGCTGAAACACTGCTAGTACTCCCTAAAATATACCTTGTTTTAGCTAAGTCTAAACACCCAGACCTCACGGTCCTTTCTAGGTCCATCTTGCAACTAATGTTATCATTCATAAGTTCAAGTATTCTAAGGGATAATTCATCTAGTTCATGTTCAATGTCTTCCAAATTTGAGCCCGCCATTCCTGGAACAAATTAAGAGGTTGAAGATCTTGAAGGCGGTATTTCTCAATTTTCTGTATAGCCTAGAAAGTCAAACTTTAAAATGAAATCTAAAGGGACTGAAAAAATATATTACAGTGCAACTTGGTTATTGCGGCCTCGGCCATAACGTCAACTCGGATATAACGTAATTTATTTTTAGGTCCCGCCAAACTATAGGTATTTACATAGGTAAAACCTCGGATATATCGTCAGTAAATTCTAAAACCTCGTATATAACGTCAAGAAAATCGGGCCGAGATGAAGGCAACGTATAGCTAAATAGAGATAGTTCAGTCGGTGGTGCAACGTGAGGGCCACGGTTATTGTTTAGCTACATTCTATTTTTAGAAACGGCATTTTATTGGTGTCTTACCGCTAACCAACCCAACCCCCGCCCCTACCCTATATCCGCTGTCACCGTCATCAAGGCCAGTGTCAGTGACTCACGTCGCGTCAAAGCACTGTGATACCGTACGTACGTACCTACAGTTCGTGCAGCTATCGTTAGTTCAGTGTACGTCTTTTACAGTTTGTTTTTCTTATTTTAATTTACGAATACAGTATTGAAAAATAATGGCAAGTGTTAAGAGAAAGGTTTTGCCGATTAAAGAAAAAGTGTGAGTTATAACAGCGTGTGAGGAGGGACGTAAGATAGCAGACGTGTGTTCAGGCTTGTTTTTTAAACCAACAGTTGAATTCACCATGCCAAACTTCATTGCGATATTTTTAAACTCGATTTTTTATATAGTATAGAGTAGTTCAGTCAGTCATAAACATAAACTTTTATGTGTATTTCAAATTACCTTTATTGAAAGTCTTAATTTCATGTAAAAAATGTGTTTTTCTATTTTTCCTCGGTTTTAAATTAAAATTATGTAACCTCTTATAGTGTCACTCTGATATAGCGTCATTAATTGTGTGGTCCCTTCAATGACGTTAGAACCAAGTTCCACTGCATATCAAGGAATATGTTATATCGTTTTGTTGGATTGAGGCTATAATTTTGCTGTATAGAGGTTGGCATATGTAATTGTTAACTTATTGAATTAATGAAAGTGAAACTTATTGTAACTTATTGAAACTTAACGAATTAAAGTGAATTTAACCCTGATAAAACACTAATTGATAAACTAAATAGTGGAGTTCTACTTCCGGAATGCATTCGGCTTGAGGACCTCTTAAATTAATATAAATTTCCTCTGTAAAAAAATCTGGTTGAAGGTTAACCAAGGTAAGACACATGCTATGCAATTTCTGTATAATCTACTTGCATATAAAATATTACGTTCTGGAGGGAGTGCTCATAGCCTGAATTAGTAAACAGAATCAGAACTGGGTATTAACCCTAGAACACAAAGCGTGGTCTGAGAGACGACGCGCAAGGTGTCATTTCTACCCCTTACCCCCTTCCATTCCACTAAAATTCACAAACTCCGTGTAGCTGTTGGTCTTGGCCTGCTACTGAAAGGGTTTAGTTGGTGTTCGCCTACATCCTTTGTTTAAGGTCGACTATGCCTTTGTAACAACGTACAGTTCGCGGCAGTCTCACAACGTGTACGAATCGTGGTGTCTTATTGCAGAGTATAGTATGCCTCCACTTTATTCGCGTGTTATGGTGTTAATTAAACATTATAATGTAAATATACATTAAATATTTATTTGAGATTTATTTGTAAATATTTATTTGCATTAGACCAAATATGCAGTAACACTTACTGCAGTTTTAAAACAAGGAGGTGGCCCCTATTATAACGTAATAAACATCAATTTAAATAATACATATGTATTATATGTAGAAATGCACAGAGAGCTCCTGAAGTACAGGCCACAATGTTGCCATGAAATCTCGTCCGGCAATCTATTGCTTGTATTTTAAATGTAAGTGTGCCAAATGATGCTCAACAACAAGTCCAACAAGGAAGGAAGGTGTGTGCCTTCTGCCCTCCAAGCTTACGGAGCATGACAAAACATTTTTGTGGACGTTGCGCAAATGTCATGTGTGGCGAACACCAAGGAGCAATCTGCTACGAGTACCAGAATAATTAAGATTTGGACATTTAACTCTTTTAAAACATTAATCAATGTTCATTTTAAGTGTTTTTATAATTAAAAACTTTTCCCCATCATCAAAAGTATTTTTTATTTATTTTCAAAAAAAAGTAGTCTCTGATACTACGTCTCGCTTGGCTCAGTGTGCCTTTGTGTTCTAGGGTTAAAGAATATTGGGTTGAAGGTATGAAATATTCTAACTTAAGTTTTTTCTGCAATAGCCAAATGGAAAGGGTGCAAGGTAGCTTAGTAGTGACTATAACAATTAGTAAATTATTAGTGGTCATTATAAACCATACACAGCAGTTTTCTTAGGCTGTGGGGTTTATTCACTCATTATACAGAAATAAATAGAACTGGGCTAGGCCTAATCAGTTTTGGCAACTTAATTCTTAGTCCAATATTTTGACGTTTTAATGAAAACAATTATATGTATCAATCATATTACTCAATCACAGTATAAACACTTAGGCTCTACCTAATATTTATATGACTCACCTGAAGGGTTGCAATCTGGCTAAATAATAACAATTTTATTAAAGTTATAAGCTACTATTTCTTTAAAAATCAGGTGATATATTTCAAGTATAATAAAACTCAATTTCTCTGGTTAAAATGCAACATAATAACAACTGTAAATAACAACTTTAGCAGTCAAGGGAATGTTGGTATTGTACGAATAACGAATGTCTGCATTCGGGAGTCATGTGATATTCTGACTTTTGTCAGGATAGCCAACATCAATAATGAATAAAAAAAATTCAAACAAAGAGCCATGAAGGATAATAAATGTTTTTATATTATGTGTTCAGTTTATCTCTAGTTAAATTCATTTATGTTATTCTCTGTTTATTGGTATTTCTATAATTACATATTTTTTGTTGGTGACTTTTCCTTACGGTCGCGTCAGGCGTGGGAGATAGTAATAATGAATCTAACAAGAAATGTTGAAATGTTTGTACCTAAACTAAAGTATCAGGTTTTGATAACTCATTTTGCTTTGAACGGTCTGTAGCTAAAGCGTTATATAGTTTATACTATAGCGTCATTATACGATGACGTTGATATTGATTTGTATTAGCTCAAGGGGGGTATTGTCAATACATCAGACCAAATTTTAAAACGGAAGTGACGTCAAATGGCTATAAGGACAGTTGTTTAGAGGAATTATTAAAAATATTTACTTTACACATCTATGATCTAAACTATTTCCCTGAGGGAAATAAAAACTTTTATATTTTTGCAAAATTAATTAATGTATATGTTTTATATATATTACATTTAGTTCTGATTAGTATATTCTCTATTTATTGGGAGTATATGCTTATATATATATATGTATGCTTACCTGGATATGTCTTAGCTCTGGGGGGGGGGGTTATAGCAATCCGTGAGACCACCATTTGAAACGGAAGTGAAGTCATGGTTACAAGGACAGCTGTTTAGAGCAGGAATCCTCGCTAAGATTTCTCAAAGACCCGATTGGTTTGCATAAAAATGTCCCCATGGCCGTAAGTAGTCGTGCCTTGTGACCATTTTAGGGAGGGAGGTTACACATCTGGTGGTATGAAATATACCCTAGTTAAAAGAGGGTTTTTAAATCATCCAGGAGAATGTTTGAAATAAAACCTTACTGTAAACGTGTTTTAAGCTATCTGAATACATATTTCTTTACCTGTGACGAAGAAGCTCATAACGTTTTAGCCTACGAGTGGCGTTAAATAACTGGCAAGAAATATGATTATAACAAATTTATTTTTTATTACTAAAATAAAAAATCGGAAATGTCCTTTCCGTAGATAAGGAAATATAATGAATATTTACAAAAGTTTTCTTGATGGTTCCATAAAATAAATATTTGCCATAACCCTAAGCAGTCCGAGGGCCGCGTAGTGAGGATCCCTGGTTTAGAGGAACTGAAAACATGCCTTTTAAACATACCCATGATCTTTTGCTAATTCCCAAGGAGAATTAAATACACTTTTATTTTATGTTATTAACTTTCCCATTGGGACGAAGCTGTTAATGTGGGTGGTATGGTCGAACTTACAAGTCAGGAACTTATGGTCAGGAACTATGATATTTTTTAAGGACCCCAGAGAACAAGCAAATAGTCGTTGATAATTAATTATCATAGCCATAATCATCTTACACTCATTTCTCATTCATACTTGGCTTAAAATACCTAGACAGGTTGCCATTTCAGTAACTATAACTAACTAACTAGCTATAACAGTCGAGCAAATTCCGAATCTTTTAATCTTATTCACTTAATGTGAAACTTAAATATGTTACTGAGAGATATAGAAATGGCAAAGACAAAATATTGTCATTTGGAGTTCCAGGTTTGGAGAAATGTCAAAATTGATGTCTAAATTATTATTTGAAATATTATGATTGAACATTGTACAGTATTCTTATAGCTAAGATCTAATAATGTATGCTGAAAAACTAAATTTTTTGATCCTCATAAAGGCAATCCTCATACTTACTCTTTCTTCCCATGTTATTCTTTTGGGAAATTGATGCATCTTCCTCGATTAATCTACAGAATGAAACTAATGTAAATAGTTTTTATGGTTTAGCTGTTTTTGAGTTTTTATTGTGGTTGGTGATTACGACACCACTATTTCTACAATACCAATGACATATATTAAACTAGGACATAAAAACCGACACCAAGTACGGGAGCCTGGGGGGCAGAGCTCCCAGCGAGCGAAGCGAGTCTATTTACATCATACAATTTTCATAATAAGGGTGAGGTTTGTAAAAAGTACAACTATTAATGTTATTAATAAATAAAGTACCTGGAGACCGAGCTTTGCTCGGATAGAATAAGACAATTTTAAGGAAATAAATATAATATTAATAATTCAAAATAGTTTAATAATTGGTATTTAATTATGTCAGCAACAGAACATGATGTTGACAAAAATGATAGTTGTTAATTGAACAATGAACGCAAACATATTTTCACTAACCTGCATAAACTCTAAACAAAAGTATAACCGCCACGGTCGGGGATCGATCTGACACTCTAACGTACGAGTCTGCCGCGTAGGCAATGAGCTAAGGCGCAATTGTACTTAGAAGTGGTAGTTTTTTTTAGCCAGGCTCAATTGTTGGAACTTTCATAATTATTCGTATGACTATTAATAAACTGTAGTCAGCTGATTGTGTGAGATACGGAATGAGGATTAAAAAGCAAAAGAGAAAATTTAATTACACCAATTTGTTTGTTAAAGCGGCTTCAAGCAATCCAATGAATAAGTTTTCTATCAAAACACGATCGATTTTGGAAATACTATTCTTTGCTTTTATTTCGCAAAGTTATTTTAGCCTTTAGTTTTAAAAATAGTTTACTAATTTGATAATTTTTAATTTATTACATACATAAAATAAATATGTACACAGAAATATCTATTCATATCTCACAAAGAACATATAGATAGCCATATTCACTGAACAACTGTCAAACGGTTATAAACAGATATTTGTGTTTTTATTTGTATTGTTTTCATTTAATTCTCCATAAGCTTAATGTTAATTTTTAGATTAACTATTATATATATATATTATTATTTATATATAACCAAATATAAAAAACCTGATATTATGTTTCCGGGAAGTGGTTTAAAAGACAAGTAGATTTAACTAACATTAAAAATGACACTTTCACTCATTTAGATTGGACTTAGAAAGAGAGTGAAGTTAGTTTATACTAGATCGAGTACGTATCATATACAAGATTTTTTTACAAGAAGTTTAGTCGTATTTATTTGTATCTACAGAATGAAACTAATGTAAATAATTTTTATGGTTTAGCTGTTTTTGAGTTTTTATTGTGGTTGGTGATTACTATTTCTACAATACCAATGACATATATTAAACTAGGACATAAAAACCGACACCAAGTACGGGAGCCTGGGGGGCAGAGCTCCCAGCGAGCGAAGCGAGTCTATTTACATCATACAATTTTCATAATAAGGGTGAGGTTTGTAAAAAGTACAACTATTAATGTTATTAATAAATAAAGTACCTGGAGACCGAGCTTTGCTCGGATAGAATAAGACAATTTTAAGGAAATAAATATAATATTAATAATTCAAAATAGTTTAATAATTGGTATTTAATTATGTCAGCAACAGAACATGATGTTGACAAAAATGATAGTTGTTAATTGAACAACGAACGCAAACATATTTTCACTAACCTGCATAAACTCTAAACAAAAGTATAACCGCCACGGCCGGGGATCGATCTGACACTCAAACGTACGAGTCTGCCGCGTAGGCAATGAGCTAAGGCGCAAATTGTACTTAGAAGTGGTAGTTTTTTTTAGCCAGGCTCAATTGTTAGAACTTTCTTAATTATTCGTATGACTATTAATAAGCTGTAGTCAGCTGATTGTGTGAGATAAGGAATGAGGATTAAAAAGCAAAAGAGAAAATTTAATTACACCAATTTGTTTGTTAAAGCGGCTTCAAGCAATCCAATGAATAAGTTTTCTATCAAAACACGATCGATTTTGGAAATACTATTCTTTGCTTTTATTTCGCAAAGTTATTTTAACCTTTAGTTTTAAAAATTGCTTACTAATTTGATAATGTTTAATTTATTACATACATAAATAAATATGTACACAGAAATATCTATTCATATCTCACAAAGAACATATAGATAGCCATATTCACTGAACAACTGTCAAACGGTTATAAACAGATATTTGTGTTTTTATTTGTATTTTTTTCATTTAATTCTCCATAAGCTTAATGTTAATTTTTTAGATTTTAAACTTTATATATATATATATATATATATATATATATATATATAGGTATATATTTATATATATATATATATACATAACCAAATATAAAAAACCTGATATTATGTTTCCGGGAAGTGGTTTAAAAGACAAGTAGATTTAACTAACATTAAAAATGACACTTTCACTCATTTAGATTGGACTTAGAAAGAGAGTGAGAAGTTAGTTTATACTAGATCGAGTACGTATCATATATACAAGATTTTTTTTACAAGAAGTTTAGTCGTATTTATTTGTAATTAAAACTTATTAACTGTTATACTCTCATCATCTTGATGATTCATTACGGAACAATTCCCTGAACCACAGCATCCCGACATGAGGGTGAGAGGGTATTTAAGAAATAATAAAAACTATGAAAAGGAACTATGAAACTATTAAAATTTTATTTTCTTACAGTTCATACGTAATAAATTTGATCAATCGGTGTATTTTGAGACGTTTTACTTAGGGGTTCTCTGCTCTCTATATCCATTTGGTTTAGTCCAATATCAAAAATAGACTTTTCAAGTTTAATTCTTTCAGTTTTTTTAAGGAATGAGTTCTACTGATTAGACTATAGGGCCTAGTCACAAAGAACAATGTTTATTTTGTGAGAGCATTACTGTCACAATAGTCGCGAGGAGATGATTGAAATGTCAAATTAAGTAATCAGTGTTGATGTAGGGAAATAAATAATTGAATATTGTGTTTAAATGTTAAAAATAAAAATGTTTGATGGTATAAATGCCTACTCTCAGTGTTCCTCATAGCAGCAAACCTGCACACTCTTTTCCATGTTAATCTTATGGAGAATAGGCAAATAATTATCATGTTTATCGACAGATTTTGACCAAACTTGACATTATTATTATATTATTGATTTGGAAATTCGCTGAGTATGCAGGTCTGCTGCGACGGGGGTATTTTTATTTTCCACTGCAAATAAATTCACCACGAAGTTTTACTTCATAACCAATCAACAATTAATTATTTTATTTTATAATGAAAAATATATATTTTTTAAATTACCTAGATAAACAAATTAATAAATCAACGCCTCTACAGCTGCCATTTCGTATGCTGACACACAATATTTTTAAATCTATTTTAATGGAAGGTGTAAAAACTAAAAGTCTAAGCGATAAATTTTGACTTGAAGAATGTAAACCACAGAGCTAAACTTGGTAAAATACTGAACTTTTTCAGATTTTTTTTGTAAGAAGAGGATAAACGGCTTTTTAAAATGCATTCGTGAAACGCCTAGAATCATTTAAATTATAGTAAAATAAAACGTGAAATCTAACATTTATTTAATCAGTTTTGTATAATTATATTGTAAATTAAATGTATCACAGAATGTGATTTATAAATTTACTTCACCAACATCATTGGGCTAAAAAGTGTGTAGAGGACCAGTGTTCAATAGTTAGTTAGATGTACTAAATAGCTTCTTCATAAAATAGTATGTAGTGAAATAAACGCAAGACAAACAGTAAACCACACAAACCTATACAGTATTAAAACTGAACAACTAAACTTTAACTTATATTAAGATTACTTATATGACTATATAAATCAGAAATTATGATTTAGAGTACATACAAATACAATAATAATGTTACAGTAGTAAAGATTTTGCAGCTCTTATATATTGTATCAGTGTTTGATCTAACACAGTCTTCACTTTTGGAAAAACTATGCAAATATTCACCGATCAGAATGTTACAGCTTCCTAACAATGTTTCTCTGTACTGTTGGCTTATCTCGTACGGACAAGATAGAAGGGCTCGTTTAGTCTGGGCGTGCGTGTCTTCTCTGGAGGGGGGGGCGGGGGGCGATTGAAGCGGTCTGCACGGCGGTTCAGTCAGACAACCAGTTCCTCTGTTCGCCGTTCCTCAGTTTGTGTAGTGAAGTGGCTGTAGTAAGAATAGCTCAAATGCGCCTGGCCGTCTCGTCAACGCGTTCATTTCTAGGTCAGGATTGTTTACATTTCTCACCTGATCGTCAGCTGTTTTTGTGACGATCAGATGATTTAAGTGTGCTATGTCAGCAATTTAGCCCATAATGTTAAATCAGCTATTCGTACTTTCAACCTTGTCTCATTCATTGGCGTTTTTATAAAAATGTTTACGTTAAGAAATTTTTTACTCACTATTGTTTATTAGGATAACCGAGATTTTATTTGAAAACAATTACTTAAAGATGAATACAAGATTTATGGAGACTATATTCTTAGAAGGAATTTAATAATTTCTTAATTTCATTAGTATTCATGAATAGAGATTTGCTAAATATTCCTCAAGAATTGGAAATTTCATAATCCTTTCCGATAACATTGTACGAACCCAAAGTAACAAATTGTTCATGTCAAAACAAAAACAGGTTAAATTCTAAAGTACGAAATTTTTGTTAACTAGTTCAGTACCGTATGGTAGTTAATAAATAATAAATAGCCTCTCCAACTAAGTATTACACAGCAAATATTAAAACTACTTGCTGCATTAAAATTAGTATAAAATTGTTTAGTATAGTTGTTATCATTTTAGTTTATAAATACGCTGTTATTTATGCTAAATTATTACATTGCATGATATACGCCAAACATGTAATCGTAAACGTATGTTAGTATGTTAGTGAATGTTAGTTTAGTTCAAGGCGTGAGCAATTGTTAACATTTTCAAACATGTCTTAAGGAAGGTTTCGTGGAAGTATATAACATCTACAAGGAAGAACAAAATGTACGCGTGTGGAACTAGAACTGGTCTTGTTTTGTTTTGATGAAATATTGCTATAATCATTCTCGATTTAGGATTCCTATAAATTATACTGTTTTCAAATACCTAGAAGCGTTTCATCTATCTCGAAATAAGCACCCTGTATAAATTATTAACCAAAAAAGTAAAAAAAATTTTAAACAGACATTAACAAACAATAAATTCTATGAATTATTACATTTAAAAAATGCGTAATATTTTACCACACTGTTGTGTGTGTGCAATGATTCACTCAATAATCTTCAACTACACTATTGTATGGGCTACAATAGAGGTAATGTTGATGAAAATAGTAACGTTGATGAAAATGGAAACGTTTATAGAACATTTAATTTTTAAACAAGAGAGCAATCGAATCAATAAAATCAATAATGTCGGTTATCAATGTAAATGATTTTTTTAACATACAAATCCTTGATTAACTCTTAGAATGTATAACCGGCCCTTCAATATTTCGTGCAAACGTCAATAAAAAATCTTCAATTACTATTTAACTTTAATTTCGAAGTTTAGATTCAATCTTGGCACGTTTCGATATTGAGTGATAATTAACTTAATTTATTCATTTTAAATTAATAATTTAAAAATACTCCTTTAGGTTGAAATCAGCCGTTTCAATCCTAGTCATTACAAGCCTAAAAGTACAAAAAATATAATTTTTAACTTTTTTATACTTTATTAATTATTTTTATCGATTGATAATATAAATATCAGTATGCATATTAGTTTGCTTTGGTGTATATTACTCATTATTTTAGCTCTGCTGGAAAGAGCGTCTGTATTTTTTGCATAACTACAAAAACAAAGATATTTTTCCACTATAATAACCAAACTCCTTAATTCCTTGTTCCTTTATTGTACGTTCTTTCTGTATAAACACAGGACTATTTTTGGGTTATGTTTACTTGTTCACGTCAGCCCAATGATATGACAGTTCATTCCCGTCTCGATTTACTCTGGACTCTCGATTTGTTTACTGTTTTTCGTCCTGAGTTTTGTTTTTAGCGCTGCAATGTAGTTTATGTTCAGTTTATTTTAAATTAGTATACAAAGAATGTGTGTGAATTACAAAAAAACGAAAACGGAACGTGGTGACAGTCAAACATAAGCTTAATTCGACCGAACATATTGATTTAGGCGAATCTTTGGCAAAAATGTGTAACGAATTAAATGTACGTCAAAATCGAAAAACCTATTGACTTTACTACACTGATTGCGTGCAAATGACGCTTTATATTGGTTTTATAAACTTGTGTATTTTTTCCAAAAAACAATCACAAACCTTTTATGTCCATATTTTTTGTCAACTGCATATTATTATTAGATGTAAATTATCGTTTTAAAATGGGTTGGTTTATCCGGACCCGAGGTTCCCGGATATGAGGGGTCCTACTACACATAACATAAATATAAAGTTCCAAGCACATTGGGTCGGTGTGTTATGGGCATTAATGGGTTCGAATGAGTAATAAAACAGGAACCGGGACACAACATCACAAGCTAAATTTTAAATCTCCTTTCAAAACCCATTTACATCGTATTTTTATCCATTTGATGCGTACAAAATAAGGATTCTCCGAAACCTCAACAAGGCCCGTTTCTAATATCTTCGCAAAGTCATTTCGTAGCGAGGCGGATGTAGCCTTCGAGTAGACGTAGCCTAAACAACAGTAAACAAGTTTCGTTCAGGTAACCGACAATATAGGCCTACCCATTGTCGATGTCTGTAATGTATCTCGTAACAGCGTTTGTCACTTGGTTAGTTCATGGATCTGACAGGAGTTTCCGCCACTAAAGAAATCGGCATAGGCTACTTAAAGAGAAAATCTAAATAATAAAGTTAAAGGTTGTGATAAAAGTGTGCTGATTGTTGTGACTGTCTTGAGTCTTTTTCGCTTGAGCTAATAGTGTCAAATAATATAATCTGTTTGTTTACACTAAGCGACACCAATTACTTTTACAAGTTAGTTCATCACGTTTCAGCAAATGCAGAAGGGTTTACGTACCTTTTCTCTACTTAAAATAACCAGTTAACAAATTTATTAATTTGGACAACGTTCCTTCCCTAGACAATATAAAGCCAATCTGGCGTCATAAAATATCAAAATAGGGATGGTAATACAATTCATATAGAAGGAATTAACTATTTCTTAAGGATCCAAATCTGTAACTGACTCATACTCTCTCCCTTAAGTCAATTTAAACGACAATTTTTGATAAAACCATGGTATTCTTTAACGTTTTTCTAAATAACTATTAAATTGTAGTTTTACTGTTTCAAACATAATCATCCAATTTCTGAAAATAACAACAAGAGTTACAAAATTAAATTTATTGTTAGAATTCCATGAGGGACTACTCCCCTCTCACCGTAATACCAAGCTTTTTTGATTGATTTTGTTGGGTGATGTCACCTTACACTGCATACCAAGTTTAATGGAAAATGGTTGGGAAATAAGGAAGAAATTGATTTTTTATATTCTCCATAAGAATAAAATTGAGCGCTCTCGACTTTACCACGGTCATTAAATTTATCTTTACTCAAGAACTATAATTATTCAATATACTAATTTGTTTAGAATTTTAAGCTGGTTTTAATGGCGGTAGTCAAACTAAACTTTACCTTTATTGTTTTCGCAGAAAAATTAAAAACATATTTTTTACTTTTTAAAGCCCATGACTTTTGAGAAATGTGGATGGTGTCATTTTGTTTATATCATAAAGGACTATAAACCACATAATTTTTATCAAAATCGTCAAAGCCTTTCTTGAAAAATTTTCGTTTTACTTTTTTTGTGGTAAAATACCCTTAAACATCAAAAATTCAAAATAATAAAAAAACATTTAACCACCGAGATACCGTGGATTGTTACCTACATACAGAATTTCATGAAAATTGGACCAATAGTCTCGTTTCTAGGCTTCTGTATATCTTCACATACACAGACATCTAAAAAATAACCACCTTTTCGATTCAGGGAGCTCTAATGTCTAGGCTTCTGTACATCCCCCCACACACACATACACATACACAGACAGACATCACTCTAAAGCCACTTTTTTCGATTAAGAGGACCCCAAAACGGATATATCCACTCTTAACTCAAATTCGAAAATTTTGACGAAAACAATACTTTCCCTATATACTATGTATATGGGGAGAAAGTAAAATGAATTTTCAACAGTAAAATCTCCCAACGCGTTTACAACGATAACCCAATCTCATTTCCTTTGAAGAACGTTCCAGGTGGCGTCGGCAGTTGTTATATAATTACAGCCTGACCTTGGTAGTTTCAATAAGGGACGATGACTATGATGCCCGAGGGCTAGCGAGGATGGATGTCTAGAATTACTAATGACGCTTATCAGCTAGAGCTGATCAAGGTTTGAACGGACAGTAGGCTATACTATTAAATCAAATTCTTATCTAGGGTTAGTGCTAACAGGAAGTCAACTGAATGTGTTTACATCCTTAAATACTGCCACGGTCTCAACTGAAATATTTTTAAAGTTTTAAGAACAAATGAATTGAAATTCTAAAGTGGTGTTTTTACTTTCTCACCTTATACATAGTATATGGAGAAAGTATCGTTTTTCGTCAAAATGTTCAAATTTGAGTTGAGATGGATACATCCATTTTGGGTTCCCTGAATCCAAAAAAGTGGGTTTCGACGTGATGTCTGTCCGTCCTTGTGTCTGTCTGTGTGTGTGTGTGTCTGGATGTGTACAGAGCCACAACCTACTCCGTTGGTCCGATTTAGATGAAATTTGGCATGTATGTATATATTCACGATATCTCCAGTTGTTTTTTCCATTTTTTTGAATTTTTTTCTTTTTAAGGGTAGTTCACGCCTAAAAACCCTCAAAAACGTGAAAAATCTAAATTCCTCAAAAACTGTTCTAACGATTTTGATTAAAATTTGATAGTTTATTTAGCACAGAGTGCTAAATAATTTGACACCACTCGTGTGTCTGTAAAAATGACGGTTCAAAAGTTATTGGCTTTTAAATGTCAAAAATAAAATTTTTAAATTTTCAGCGAAAACAATAAAAGTTAAGTATAACTTACCATTACCATATGGCACCATATTGAAACCAGCTTAAAAACTAAACAAATTTGTATTTTAAATTATTTGTCTACGACTAACGGTTCCTGAAAAGTTAAACTTACTGTCAATGATAAACGCAATACGGTGTCTGAAAGCGCGCAATGTTATTCTTATGGAGAATATTAAAAAATCAATTTCATCCTTATTTTCCAACCGTTTTCCATGAAACTTGGAATGAAGCGTAAGGTCAAATCACCCAACAAAACCAATTCAAAAAACTTGGTATAACCCGGGGGGGTTTCCCTCCCATACAAGTCGAACAATTAATTTAACTTTATCTCTCTTGTTTTTATTTTTAGAAATGGGATGATTATTGAAACAATAAATTATCAAATTATATTTCGATAAACTTTGAAGAACATGATAGTTTTATTAAAGACTAGCCAAAGTACCCGTTCTTCGCACGGGTAAAAAAAGCTGAGAGGTGTAGGCTCTACAGATACATTTAAGTTATTGATAATAATTCTTTATTGTTTACAAAATGACAAAACACGTGTTACGTATATATCTAAAATGACAAGTAACATATGTCAAATATTGAGAGGATAAGCTTAACGTAATAAGGCACTAAAAAATTAAAAAATCTACCATTCCACTTTCGAACTAATAATTCACTAATTTCGATCCAGCAGTTTATGTGTAAAAATTAACTTTATTTCTTTTTTTCTTCCCGAACTGTCAAAATGTAAAGTAAACGGATGTTGACATTAAAACCTGAAACATTGAATCCAGGGTATTAAAGCAACATGTCTTTTTCTCGAACTGTCAAATTTTAGTGTTCACAGCTGTTGACATTCAAGTAATTTTATGTTTTCATTTTCTAAAACTGTAAACATTGAAACTTAGGACGTTCACAGGGCGTAGCCCGAGAGGATTTTAAGGAAATGAGTATGCCTATGTGTTGCATGAGTTTAAGATCTGTCTTTGAGTAAAATTTCAAACTGTTTGGTTCAGTATTTTTTTTATTGACAACAATAACAAACACACAAACCCACAAAACAGAACATCTTCTTTTTATATAAAGATTTTCTTTTTTAAATTTACTTAAGGGAGAAAGTATGTTTCGTCCACAGATACCGTTTGTTTGAATTGTAATTATTAAGTGGTGTTCCGACTTGCAAGAAAAATGCGATACTTGCGGGAACAAGTCACAGCGATTTTAAAATGGTTTTATTGGAGTTTCATGTTTGAGTATAAGGAGTCAACGTGTGACCACAATATTTACAACTACCCGTGCATCTGTCTCTTCTGCTCCCGGAGTCTGTGAGTCGCGCCCCGCGCCTCCTGCCTCCTACCACGTCCGCATCCTCTACCGCTACGCTACACGCGACTCCCCCCCTCTCCCTTCGTGTTGTGACCGCGTCATTGTGTTTGTTTACTCGCCGATCGTCGACCTCGACAAGGCCTCACAAGCCGTGACGTCACAAGCCTAACTTAGCGCTGCGGCCTGTGAAAACCGGTTCTGTTTTGACGTGACAGTCTAAGGTATTATAGTCTAAGACGCTTGTTACTACGCTATAGTGTAACGTGAAACTACGTTTACTATGCGAGTCTAAGATGCGATAGCCTACAATCCTAGAGGCGTGTCTATTGCGCGTCACTCTACGTCATTATGGTTTACGTTGTGATAAAACTGTCTTACATTGAATTTGCTGATCATCTACAAATTTTAATTCAAAGTTTTATGAGTGACAGATCTAAAAATTATAGGTCCAGGTGAGGTCTTGAGCTTCCCCTCCATCCGGAGGGTTTGGATGGTATTTTCATACTATCTGCGTTGGAATACTGTGAACAAAACAGGAAAAAATTTTGTAATATTTAATTTAGTGTGTTGACAGATTCAATAACTGACAAACAATTATTTAATAGATACAAATACCTGTGATATGTGTTATAGTACTTTTTGCATATTTATTGAGAATTTTCAGTTGCAACACATAGTGCCTCAGTTAAATACTCAATTGCAAGAATTTGTGAAAAACGTTTTTGGCCTCAAGATATCTCTAGGGAGTTTATATCCTGAAACACAGCTCTGAACCGACAATGCAAGTTTCTCTCTCTACTCGATTTCACTTTACAAAACGTAACCGTAATTCCGTTTAAAACTTATACTTAAATTACTATGAAATCTCGTGAAATCCTTTTAGCACAAAATATACCCTATTAGAGGTTCGGACGTAACATTATTACTCGAAGTTTATTCATGACCATGTCTGTTCTCAGTGGCGCGGCTGTTCTATTGGTGGTCGTGCCGTGCGTTGCTTTCTGTCCGTCCACTCTTGGAACAACCCAGGGTGTCAAACTGAACTTTCATCTCGAGGTCGCACAAATAATAATAAAATAATAAAAAATAAATTTTGTTACTTTCGTACAAAGCCATTTTAAAGTTAAATACATCGATTTACATATAAATGAAACCAAGATTTTGGCAGTTGAAAAGTTGATAAGACAAATAATTCTAGTGAAACAAATTTGTAGGTTATTCAAGTGAGTTATTCACTATACTGAAACACACTGAACTATTGACGACCTAGATTCGTAAATTATGACAAACAATATCAAAGCCTATATTTATAAAATAAAACATCAAATGGGCGTTTCACGTATCAGTCGACACTTTTCGTTTTAATTCCGCCGACCTGATAAGTTGTTACATAACTCGAAATCAAATGCAAATCTCTCTGGATTTAATCCTCTACGACTCCAAAACTGGTTGCGCTCGAATAGTCGTGTAGGCTATAAATATGGCCTAGTAATATGGCAATACGTAATCGATAATAAATTATTTGTTATCAGAGAATGGATGAGGAGCAGAGACCCAGATATTCCATCTACAGTAGTGGTCAAGAAGTAGAAACTTTGATCAGAATTGATCTTAAATTATCCAAAATCGTCTAAGCTTACTTTGTGCGTTCATTAAAAAACAATGAACCCGTAATTTTTTACTTAAATAAAGCTCTTAATAGAGCATCTGATACAAAAATATTGATACTTTTAGAATTAAACTAAGCAATGGAAAATTGTTTGTCATCATAATAATAGTATTCTTACAAACTGATAACCTCAAATACTATTAAGCCAATCCGACTAGCTGTAGAAAACTCAACCGAAACTATCACTAATTAAACTGCAATCGTTGCATCTGTTGCTACAATCAATGTGAATGCAACCGATTGAAACTGCAATGACAACTATGAATACGACCAATACAAGTGCAACTTGGATTACGTCACAAGTAGGCC
Organism: Nephotettix cincticeps; assembly: GCA_023375725.1. Lineage (NCBI taxonomy): Eukaryota > Metazoa > Arthropoda > Insecta > Hemiptera > Cicadellidae > Nephotettix > Nephotettix cincticeps. The sequence goes on from CM041788.1 coordinate 37,261,813, forward strand.
TACATATGTGACCAATGCAAATTCAACGAATAAAACTGCAACCAATCTAAATGCATAAATTCAATTGCGATCAATGCAAGTACAAACAATATAAGTTCAACCGAAACCTACGCAAGTGAAACGGCGACCAATGCAATTGCAAGTGCAAACATTGTAAGGGTATCTGCAACCAGTGCAACTACGACCATTGCAATGCAGCCATAATGTGCTCTCTCTCACGCGTCAGCTTTCACTTTCTATGCCAACAATAGTTTAGGTTTTTGCCCGCTTAAGTTTCCTTGGAGAAAGCTTGACAGGTTCTTCTTCAGACTTCCTTGTATTGTTTGATTTAGGGCAGCATTGTCGTGTTTTTCTAAGGTCCAAGGGTCGAGACAGGAATTTGTCAAGTGGCATGCCTCCTCTACGTGAATCAAAACGAAAGGATTTATCTTGTTTACTATATTTATACATTTTTGTAGATCGGGAAAAGTTATTTATAATTTTAAAACATTTATGCTGAATTATGAATTAGTTTGTTTTAACATTCGTTGCTGTGTTTATAGGTGTTAAAAATTGCGTGAGTTACTGTTCTCCAAAGCTGTATGTAAAAAATCTCCAATCTAATTTAGTAATATATTTATGGACGTGTGTTCTGGCATCTTATTTCTTGAACGTACGTGGTTTTTAAGTGAATTTAATTGGTTGAATAACACGTTTTCTCAAGGTTAACTTTTATATATGTTTATCTGGATCTCCTATGTGTGAAAGCATATAAATAAAAACATTCTTCTTGGCTCTTTGTCCAGCAAAACTAAAATTAATTGTGCTATAAAAATACAGGATATAAGGACTGTGGTAAAATTCATGTGCAAAATCAACATTTTGTAAGGGATTGGGGTATGTAGGCCTACTCATGTGTTGCTGTTCTTCAGAGGTTCACAAATGCGGTTTCATGCCAACGACGTAGTTTGGTAGCAGCTTGCACTGCCGCTAGAGGGACCGGTCTGGCAGGAGACGGAGAACCGTTCGTCTGGATTGTGTATGCAACACTGAAAACCAGGCCGGCCATTCAATTCGCCAACTGGCTCTCCATGGGCTAATACATCCAGGGTTTCTTGTAGCACAACATTTTTCCATACTGTGACGGTAAAATGTTCTCGAAACGGTCTTGAAAAGATTCCAGAAACATTGGAGAGGATGCCATTTTTCTAGGAAAAATATATTACGTTTATAGTACGAGGACGGGTGAAGTGCGCTATTTACAACATACTGCCGTAACCTAACATAATATATAGACAATCAAAAACTTCCAAAATCCGTTGTATGTTCTCAACGCTTAAAACTGGGACGGTGGCGACGTCCTGTAATCCAGCTACTTGGAGGTCACGAATTGTGGATAGTTGTGAGCGATGGTCGGTGGGTGTGGTGTTCTCTTGCGTGGATTAACGTCCGCACTATTGAATACTACGTTAATCCACAAAGACCATTCTCATAATTATACCAATTCGTAATTTAGAGGCTGTGGTTCGGATTCCACGTTAAACTGTAGGTCCCTTAGTTGCCATCGGCTGTTGGGCTATTAATTCACAGTCCTGTCTAAGGACAATGTAACAAGACAACAGCCTTAGTCGGATCGCGCCACAATTATCCTACACTCATTTCTCATTCATACTTGGCTTAAAATACCTACCTGGGTAGGTTGCCATTTGAATAATCTAATCTAATAAAATGTTTCTTCCTGGCTTAGAAGAGTTAGAGGTTATGTTTGCCTTTACACAATATTTTTTGTTAGTCCTTGTAATGGTTTTTGATTAGGACAAAGTTAGGCCATCTGACATCAACATGTAACCCATCAAACATGTAAACAGGAAAAATAAACTATCAAAATGATTTTTAAAATAAAGAACAATATTATTTCAAACTATGATGAAATATTCTACAATTCACAAATTTCTTCTTTTACTACATTATCCTAAATAGGAGGGATGTATTGAAGGTATATATGCCCAATTAATTTAAATTCTGTTAAATAAACAAATATACCTAAATCTTCTTCCAATGTTACAATTAATTTGATACCAAGGCAGAGTAAATGCGTAAGGTTTTAGCTAGGATAACATTGCACCTAACCAATGACTGCTATTAAAATTATTCCATCATTTTATTATTACCTTTTGACATGGATATGTCTTAGCACCAAAATTTAAAACAGTGACGTTATTTGGTTAGTGACGTCATAGTTTGGTTATAAGAACTGATGTTTCGATGAACTGAAAACATTCCCTTTAGACATATCCATGATCTAACCTATTTCCCACAGGGAAGTAAATATAAACATTTTTGAAATAGCGCTTAATCTTCCGACGAAAATATTGCCGTTCAGTTAATGGTACAAACATCTTAAAAGACATTAAAAAATGTTATAAGTCCTCTGTTAAAAGATAAATATCTAACCATACTTACGGACGGAGATATATGTAATAAATATCATGACAGCATGGTGTCAGCTGTGTTGTCCTCCCCAAACCGTCTTTATCGTTGAGCTCTATCAGCTGTTGTTGTTGTCCAGTGTTGCCCACTGATGTAGCAAGTCCCACCTGGCTAGTAGGCTACGAAAACATCCTTTTAGAGCACCCACCTGTCTAAACGGATGTCTCTTCTAGCGTCTGGCTTTTGCCTAGTGATGTAAAATTCCGGGGAATTTACTATCTGGGAAATATTTCTTGGGAATATACCCGGCAATATTTCCAAAATTCAAAAATTCTCGGGAGTTTATGATTTTAAAGAAATATTGTACCACACATGATTCTGTTTAAAAATACACTACAGAGATAATAAAATGAAGGCCATTTACTGCTGAAAGATCATAGAAAAAAATATGAAAAAAATCTTTTGAGAATTTATGATTTAACAAAACAGTATATTTAAACTTTAAAATAACTTATAAATTACTAATTTTTGAGTTAAATAAAACACAAACACGGTTTAAAATTCTAATATCATAGTAGGCCTATAATTAAATAAAAACAGTGATGCTAGATAATTGTTTGTAGGATTGAAAGGGAGAAAAATACCTCTGTAAAGAGCTAAACTTTCCTCCTCTAGTAATACAAACCTCTTTTCAATCTTCAATTTTAAAAACATTTATTATAAAAACTATTTTATAAGTTAGACAGCTTATAAAAATGTATTAATATTGTAGCATCATAATAACTGGAAGTTGATTGAATTAATGACGTCATCTGGTTAGTTAAGTCGTAGTTTGGTTATAAGAACAGCTGATTAGATGAACTGAAAACATCGTCTTTAAACATATTCATGATATAACCTAATTTCCACAGCAAAGTAAATACAAACATTACATTTTTGGGAAACGATCCAAACTAATGTTTACTTTTAGTTTTGACTGAACAAATTTCGTATATAAAAATATAACTGTGATGTTGTTTTTGTACTGTAAAAGAGGACTTCCCCATGCATATGATAACATAGCTAATGAGTTAACGGCACTAAACATAAATACCAATTGAGACAAATCAAGCGACCACTCCAGAAGCCGTTCAAGTCCCTCGTATTTCATTCAATTGACACGCGTTGACCCGCGTCTAACTATAGGAAGTGCAACAATAATCACGTCACACTCATTATAAACTAGACGTCGGCGCCGGCGACAAAACAACAACAACAAAATCATAAAATATGTTTTACAAATAATTTAATTGTTATTCACCAAACCATTTTTCAGGGAAGAAACTAGAAAGAATAAAGCATTGTTGTACATGTGTAAAAAGAAAATACATAATGACATTTTATTAAACTGTATCATTATGCCATATATCCATATATGAGTAAATACATATAGTATTTTAATAACACCTGAATAACATTATAAATACATTTTATGTTTTAATTTTCAATTTTTATTTATTTTCTTAGTTTTATTCAAAGTCTTCAGATAAATATTCCCTCTCTGCTTCCATTCTTTTGAAAGAGTTTAACGACGTTTTAATAAAATAAACAAATAACTAATAATCTCCTTAAATTAATGGATTTGATAAGTTTTTGTCTGTTTAAACACATTACCTTGTAAGGAAATTATTTGAACTTTAATGATAAACAATCCGTCTGGCTACATATTGTACTTTGTTTTACGGTTTGTGACTTGATGTACTGTGAAAAAACTGTACATTGCACCTGAACCCCATAAATTATGGTGTTTAAGGGGAGGGGCTATACATCCCCTCCCCCCGGGGTTCGTTCGTTTCGCTCAGCCAGTACAGTCGCCGTCAGGGTCGTGGAGTAGTTCGCAACCTCTGTGTGATTAATTAAGTGACCAAGAGTCGGTTTATGTATCTTCGATCTCCAGGAACTAAACATTCAGGTGAGTTTCGACTGCATTGTATTCAGAAAGCGGATGATCCCGGCAACAACATTGTCTCCAAGCTTTTAGTGACCTTACAGAAGTACGGAAGAAGGGTTTTAAGGAGTTATAAAATTAAATTGACAGTTTAAGGTGTTTTGAGTAGTTCACCCATGTCCTAAATTATCATCAATAATTGATTCGAAAGTGTAAAAAGTATTATGAATATAAAACACCGGAATAATTAAATTATATTATACAGTATGTATAGTTGCATGCGTAGAGTTTGACATGTTTTTTGTCTAATATTCCGTTCAGTCCGTTAAAAATAAGAATTTCTATATATTTCATACATTTTTTACGAACATCAATTAATTATTTTACATTCGTATCGTGAATAAAATGCCAGGTCGATCCTTCACAATTTTTGTGATGGATCGACTCTGGACCTTTTTTCCTTTTGTTCATTGGTCTATCAATTAATGATCCTGACAAATGAACAAACTGGTCTTTGTCAATAACAAAGCTACTAAAATCCATTATACTCTACGCTCACCCTCCACTCACACTCACCAGGGTAGTGCGGTGTCTCGCAATGACAATGAACATGAACATGGAAGCTAAATCAAGCCCGTTCTAACCTATTGTTACGTTATCTACATTGCTGAGCCGAGATACCCAACCCAGTTTGACTCTCAAAGCGCAGGCGCTCACTGAGGTAAACACAGGGCCTAGGTTTCGACTCTATAACCACTTGTACTTCTTGGACTTTGGACCTACTTCTATATTGAGCGTAGCGTCGGTTTACGACTCGTCTGATTGGATGCAAGGTGTCGAAGCGGTAACGAGACCGCCATTACCCTGCGTCCTTGATCCAATCATTTATTTGCTCTAACCCCAAACATGAACTTATCTTGTTGTAAAACTTTATTTGTAGAGGTATTTTTGTATAGTAAAGTGTCCTGATGGTAGTCTACTATTTCGTTACATGTAATACCATTTACACAGAAAACAAAATATCTTCCCTCCCGATGCAACATGGTATTTGCAGGATAACATACTTCCCGTACCAAATTTGAAAACCCCCACCTATACATGTGGGTACATCAATGGGTATGCAGATTGATTTTTTTTCTAATTAGCTCTAAAAATATTCAACCAAATGATTTTTGATCAATGCAGGAAGTGGTTTTCCTTGAGCCCAACTATTTTTATGGTAAAAAATAATTGAAAGATCGAGAACAATAACTGATATTCTTGTAAGCTGTATTTTTCACTTTGCAATTGTCTCGGGTATATCTTAACTCGTCCAGATTTCCGACAGTCTAAGGATGACACAGGAGAAGTAAGTACTGCAATAAATTAAGAGACGGTCTACCCCAACTGGCTGGCGTAAACCCACATTTCGACGAATCCTGTTTTTGAATAACATATTACAGTATTTACAATGTGCAGTCCACAGGATTTAATAGAGGGTATCAATTTATACCCAAGCAGACGTGTTACGTTTTGACAATATGGAGGAAACCTTTTTTCTTTGTTGTAGCCTAACGCCTACGTGATTATTTATTTTAACGTAAGTACTTAATTTATAAGCGTGTTCCAGTATGAGTACAATTTCCTATCTCCTATAAAATTCTGTTTACTGCGCATTTTCAACTTCAGTAATGTTTTCAAAAACAGGATTCTTCTAAATCTCTACAACACTAGTTTTCATTATCTTGGCATTGTTATTTTGTTGAGATGAGGTGGATTTTGCCGTGGGGCAGACCGCCACTTTAAAGTGTTTTCTTAGACTAATACTTGATATTGGCATAAAAATATTGTTTGGCATAAATATAACAAGAGTTTTTCGTGACAGGATGCTATCAGTGGTAGTGGCACCACTGGACGTGGCAGCACTGGTTGTGTTGGTAGTACTGCTGCTGTTGACAGACTGGCGTCCTTCCTGGCGAATATCGCATTCCCGCAAAACTAGGCTACATGGTAAACCATTCAATCAAAAATATTGTTTTAACTACTACAGTACTTATATTTTATCTATTTATATGTTTACCATTGAGCATTAAACTTTAAACTGTCACCTGCAGTTAAGAATATGATGAAATCAATAAAAAAATGAAAATATGAACAATAAATAAATATAAACATAGTATTTTGTGGTTAAGGAGTAAAACTACTTCAATTTTGTTTACATAAAGTTTGGATTTTTGAAAATGCAAATGTACATAATGTTTTGAATGTAAACTATTTATTTTTTATTAGTACCCAGGTTGTGTGTATACATTCCATAATTATCTTTGCTTGATATCACACACTAATTTAGAATATGTGGGTACAAAGTATGCTGATTTTGCTGTAAAACATTAATGTAAAATCCCCATCTCTCAAAAACAATAAATAAATAATTTTAAAAAACATTCTAGGGGACAGGGTGTAGGGTCGATTTTTAAATTCTTCAAATTTTCTTCCCAGTTTTCAATTTTAAATTCTGGAAACCAGGATCAATAACAAGCTATTTTTTTTAAAGTTTACTATTATTTGTGCAAAGTGAATTCAATTATGTCCTAAAATAAAATTTCTATTGTTTAAAGAAGATTTAAACTAAGTCATTTTACATGCTTAAAGGTTTAAGGTGTTTTGTTTGTTTTTCTCAACTGTAGAAACTTCAACCTTGAGATAAAATGTCAACGGCCTGGTTGTTATCTTTGTTAAAACATGGATTCAACTGTTAAATTTGTAAAAATATAGCGCTAATCCTTTGCAAAGTTAACAACAAGATATGAAACAGGCAACTGACAAACGTATTACTACATTGACTTTAAAATCAAAAGTATCACATTTTAATTAAATAAAGATTCCATTATCTTTATGGATAAATCGGACAAATTATGGATTTTCTTCAACACTTATAAAAAACTGGATAGGCCCTACCAGTAAGGGGCTAGATCGATGCCATTTAAAGATTCTAAGATTATAATGTTTGCAAATCATAAAGATTAAGTCTTCACATTTATTAAGCCCTATTCTTCAATAAACTCTGTATAATAATTATTATTATTTTGAACCTGTTTAACTTACATAGTTATAATTATTCTCCATGAACAGGAGCTAAATTATAATAATTATATAACTATGAATAAAGAAGAAATTAATTTCTTGTTCTCAATACTATTGTGATTCATTTAATTCAAAATAACATATTGGTTTAGTAAAATTATTAAAATCTTCCAATAAAAATTAATGTATTTTCTTCCATGAGGGAATCTGCTTTATATATCATGGATATGTCTGAAGGGAATGTTTTCCGTTCTTATAAACAACTATTCTTCAAAACATATGACGTCATTAACCAAATGACGTTACTGTTTCGTTAGACTTTTTGCGTATTGCAAATTGCTAACACCCCCCCCCAAAAGCAAACACTATAGATACTACAGATTGGTTTAGCTATTTAAAGTTGTTTGATATATCTATGTCAAAATCTTTTATGTGATAAGAGGTGTTATGTGCATTTTTCAGGTTTGAAAAATAATGTACGACCAAAAAAAATACCTGGACCTCCTTCATTACCTTTCTTGGGAACCCGGTGGCTGTACAGTGTGGGCTACTACAAGATCAATAAGATACATGAGGTGTACCAGGGTAAATACAGGCTGTAGTTTATTGATAACTGAAATAGATAAACAAAACATACTGTGATATTTTATGGGGCTGGCTTAGCATGGTAAAATCTAGTGTAAATGAACTAAGTTGCAGAGAGGCTTTAGATGTGACTTACTGTATTTTTAAATTGTTTCAAAGTTTACCCTTTTCGATGTTAACTATGCACTACCAAATATACATTGTCACATGTATAACCACTTTTAAGAGGGTTTAAGTTTTATAATAAAAATAAAATTTATGTTGGGATGATTGTTTGTATCAATGTTTATTTACTATTGTCATTGTGTTAAAGTACTTAATCTCTCTTGCTTGAACTGTACTATGAGATAAAAATCTCTTCTGTTACAGAAAAATAAAATGATTTTGAAATGTAGGCATTGAATTATTGATAGATTAGGTATCCAATCTTAAAATACCCCCGCCGCAGCAGACCTGCGTACTCAGCGAATTTCCAAATCAATAATATAAAAATAATATATGACACGTTTAAAAAAAATCTGTCCATAAACATGAGAATTATTTGCCTATTCTCCATAAGATTAACATGGGAAAGAGTGTGCAGGTTTGCTGCTGTGAGGAACACTGAAATTAGGCATTTCTTCCATAAATCATCTTTATCTTAACATTTATACCAACTTTCATCAACATCTGTCCATAAATAAAGGAGTTTGCCTATTCCCTATATGATTATTATGGGAAAAGAGTATGCAGGTTTGCTGCCATGATAAACACATAAACTATGATTTTAAGCATAAATGGATAGATCTCAACCACATGAAGCTAAATATCAAGTTTTATCCAAAAATATTCATTAATATGGGAAATATTAATTTTTCCCTATCCTCCATAAGATTAACATTGGAGCCCCACAATACAACGTACCGTGTTTAGATTTTTTAATATCTCGGTAACCGTTGGAGGTACAAAATGGGGTTTTGTACTCCATTTTGGGGTACAAAACCCCCCAAACTACCCGTTCCCATTGACTGATATGTCTGGTTTACGAACTCGTCCGAGCACTTGTAGGAATACACGTTTCTACCAAATTTGGTCTTGATTGGACCATTTTTACGAGAGTTATCGTGTTCACAGACACATATATATATATACATATATATATAAATTTTAACGACTATTGTTTTTGGACTCTGGGCACCTAAAGAAGAAAAAATAACATGGTCCCGGGCTTAAGTCTCACCATGAGACCTACGGTAATAGCTTCTTCCCTATGGGAAATTCGCTAAAAGCAATTAATTTTGATTATCCGATTGTATGCCATTATTAGTTATACTATTTGTACCTACTGTATCTAAAAACAGGTTGATGTTAAGTAGTAACAAGATCAGGGTTGGAATCAGTTCTTATCAAAATAAAAAAATGCCTCTGGCGTAAACCTAAAACATAAAGACGTATGACTCAACCAAATGTCTGTAAAAATTATTGTTAAAAGATTATGCACTTTTAAATGTAAAAAAATTGTTTTTCCGGCAAAACAATAAATTTCTAATTATTAATGTTTTCATAAAAATTTGTATGCAGGTCTAACATTCTCAAATAAAATTGTCATCACTTTACGAGGGTTTGGTTGGATATCTCCCTCGAAATTTTCCAACTTGTAGTGTTCCAATAATGTAGCAATGGGTGGGAGTAAGACATTTTACCCATGTGTATTTTTTTGTTAAAAGTTATTTTAACACCTTTATTGATAAAGGTACTTTTGAGGCATTTTCAGATGCTGACACGCATTCATATTAGCCAATTACGTGATGGTATGGGAACCGAGGGCGCCACGGTGAAACTACCACTGCACAAAATCTATCTAGCTGGTACACAACTACACCGTGAAGAGCATTCCAACAGCAGTGGTAGCGGAAAAGTAAAGCAATATGTATGTTGGTTACAAAGCGCTGGATTTCCGGCACGCGGCATCTTGGCGGTGGTCGGCCATACAGGATTTCTCGTGCGTAGCACCGAACAAGTTATTATATTAGAATATGATAGTTTTATCAAAATTACTATTTTTTTTTAACGGAGAAAATATGTGTCAGTTCACTGATACTGTTTATAATTTTCCATGATTTAATTTGTCTCCTATTTGTCCTGCAGAGCTACACAAGCAGTATGGTCCAATTGTGAGGGAAGAAGCCCTGTGGAATATTCAGGTGGTAAGTTTGTTTTCAGCTGATGATATAGAGAAGGTTCTGAGATATCCAAGTCGCTATCCGATCCGCCCTCCCACCGAGGTCACCGCCCACTATCGCACCACACGCCCCGACCGCTACACCAACATGGGCCTTGTCAATGAGTGAGTTCCTTGTTCTCTGTGAAGGATACTTTATTGATTAACAATCCTGTTTTGTGAAAATATTTTTAACCCTCCAGGTGCTACTAGTTTTACTGATTAGTGATAAGCTTTTATAAAGTGCCAATCAGACGTTGTAAAATAACTTATTAAATATAAATATAGACAGTGGTGTAGTGGAGCCGGAGCGGTCCGGAGCGCCGCTCCGGCACAGCTTTTAGAGCCGGAGTGGCGCTCCGCCACAGATCTTGCAAACTCTTTTTATACTTGTACTATGCCTTTTTATAGAGAGTGGTAGGTAAGCGAGTCACTCGCATCATTTCATGATCAACACGGTCCAAAAACAATAGTCGTTAAAAAATATATATATTTATATGTGTCTGTGAACACGATAACTGTCGTAAAAATGATCCAATCAAGACCAAATTTGGTAGAGACGTGTATTCCTACAAATGCTCGGACGAGTTCGTAAACCAGACATATCGGTCAATGGGAACGGGTAGTTTGGGGGGGTTTTGTATCCTGAAATGGGGTGTTTTGTGTTTTTCACATGTAATTTTTAAATATTTATAATTTTATATTACACCATTAGAATCAGCTTAAAAAACTATAGATGTTGATGAAAGTTGGTATAAATGTTAAGATAAAAATTATTTATGGTAGAAATGCCTAATTTCAGTGTCCCTCACAGCAGCAAACCTGCACACTCTTTCCCATGTTAATCTTATGGAGAATAGGCAAATAATTCTCATGTTTATGGACAGATTTTTTAAAACTTGTCATATATTATTATTATATTATTGATTTGGAAATTCGCTGAGTACGCAGGTCTGCTGCGACGGGGGTATTTTAATTTACTACACTTGAGGTGAAGTACAGTGCAGAAAACAAAAAAAATTAAAAAGTATTTATTTTAGTTTGGGAGTTTGTTACTTTTTTATTTTTTACTCAAGCAAAATTCCAAAATATAAAAAATGGTCCAAATATAATACTGAACACAAATATGTATAGTTATGTACACTTTTATAGATAATTAAAAGTTTTATAAACTAAGAACAAATTATATTGCACTTGAACAACTCAGTTGATTTATAATAATATTGATCGCTAACCTAATTAAATACACTTATAAACTAACTAAAATTAATTTCATTGATATTACACAAACTAAGACAAATACTTGAGCAAAAACACAGTCCAAAAAGTAAACAAAAACAAATAAAAATAACTATGCAGCTGAAGCAATTTGCCAAGAGCTAACATTTTACTACACAGAATATAAATAATAACTACAGTTTTTCTAACTATACAAAAATCACCTTTCCGGGTTTGTATTAGAGTTGCTAAATTGAATTTACGAATCGACATATTATGGGTCGATAGCATTCATAAGGGTTCTTAATCTATGCATTATGCGTCGATAGCACCTAGAGGGTTAAAATAAACACTTTTGTTATGTTTTTGATTCTGTAAAATATGGGGAGATTTAAAAAACACTTGTCAGCCTGCAATAAATATTAGAAGAGAAACAAAATTGATTATAAATAAAATTTAATTATGTGAATCGTACATTTAAAAGAAAAGCTGTTCTGAGACAGTAGTTTTCTGTCGTTTGAGTCTACGAGATGAGTCAAAAAGGTGGAAGATGAGGAGTACTATTTAAAAAAAATTAATATTTTTTTTATTTAAACTTACTTTAAACTTGTAAAAAATATTACTTTTATAAAAACTAAGCACAGCACATTCTGCATCTATGTTACAAAAAATTTTATGAAAATAAAATTTGCTTTTAAAATTGCATTTTCAATACTTTGTGAACTGGAGCATGTTACATTTTAACACACCATTCAATTTAACCAAATATAAACTGAGGTATAGGTGTGCTGTATTACAGTTATCAATGAACTCACACTCCATCAAAACAAAATGAGTTCTGATTTAACTGAATTTTGTTGTAACTTAAGATCCTGAGGTAATACCATACATACAAATGTAAAATAAATCCAGACAGGGAGAAATGTGGCATCAACTGCGAGCATCGCTCACTCCCGCACTCACGAGCGCAGCCACAATGCAAAGGTTCCTCCCAGAGCTGAACCAGGTCGCAGACGACTTCAACCGGCTCCTGGTTGCGTCCAGAGACAAGTCAGGGGTCGTGAGGTCGTTTGAGGAGCTCGCCAACCGTATGGGTCTGGAGAGTACTTGCACACTCATACTAGGGCGGAGGTTAGGGTTCCTGGACCTACAGCTGGACTCCACGGCTCTCAGGCTTGCCAAGGCGATACAAGTAGGTGTACCACAGTGGTGGTCAAGTAACTGTCAGTGACACCCTGTCTGGCTCCCGTCAGTTGTTCTTACATTACAGTACTAGGATCAGGGTGCCATAAATAAATATAGATAGGTACTTTATTTTAATTTGAATATCAGTAAAGGTGAGTGTGATGAGTATAATGAATTTGATTACCTCGAGCTTTGTTAATTTACTGACCAAGACTAGCTGATTAGAATCTTTACAACATTAGGTGGGTTTAAATAAGAATTTAAAAACATAAAGGTTACTAGACAGTCTCTTATCTTTATTGCATGATCTGACAACAATGTTCTTACCATGTTGCCAACACCACTGGTTAACTTGTAAACTGCCATGCAGATCCAATCTGTTTGGCATAGATATGTAGGTTGGCTGGATGAACGTGCCGACCCCATTGGGCCAATAAGGGCGACTGTAACTCTCATAGCCAGTGGTGTAGTGGAACCGGAGCGGTCCGGAGCGCCGCTCCGGCGCAGCTTTTACAGCCGGAGCGGCGATCCGACAAAGCTCGTGCAGCCGAAACTCAGATTTTTATACTTTTGTACTTTGCCTTTTTATAGAGCGTAGTAGGTAAGCGAGTCGCTCGCATCATTTCATTATCAACATGCAATATCGAGGCAATTTTAGGCGTTTTACATTAACCCTAACCTAACAACATCGTAACACCAGAATCAGACACTAGGGCTTACTTGAAAACCATATATATTTTTATAGTATCTAGTTTTTAAAATCAAAAATATATTTATTTTTACAAAATACTTGAGGCTGATTAAGAACTGTTGAGATTATTTGTATTTTCAGACTTAAACCATTTAAATCCTATTCATTTTAATCTCCGTCTAACATATTTATTTCAAAACACCCTCTTCCTACAGAACAGCTTTTAATTTCGATGAAGTTGCGGTGTTTTTTACAAAATAAAATTTGAGGATTTTCCTCCGTATTTTGTGGTGGGTAAACTCATCTACAAATATGTTCTTCTTCCTTGACCTTCACTCTCCAGTTTGGGTTAAAAAAGAAAGCGAACCCTTACTAAAAAGGGGGCCGTTTGCCTTCGACTGCAATACTTTGCATTAATACAACAGATACCCCAAGAGCATCACTAGTCGCTTTAGCAAAATTAAACTTCGGTTTATGTAATTCTTCTTTAAATAGATAAACATTGTACACAATTCCACATGTTTGACCACGCAATGACACAGGAACTTGCAGACTTAGACTACCCATTACCCCCCCCCCCCAAAGAGTAATGGCCTTCCTGGGAAGGATCGCTCTGGCAAAGCTTTTTTTAGCACTACACCACTGCTCATAGCAGTATTGTGACAAACTAAATCAACAAAGGACATCCTGTGGCCCATAGATAGAATTGCAGTAGCTTTCTTATACTTCAACACCTGCCTTAAAATTATTTGTCAACAGGCTCAAAACATTTTTTTCATTTCACGTTTCTTTTCACTTTATTTTTTTTTATCTAAGCTGAAAAACCTAACTACTAATTGTTTAGTTTATGTTATGTAATTCTTGTTGTTTTATGTTATTTGACTTACTTGGAATAATATTTCCTGAAAACCCCAAGATAATGGACTAAATTATGGACTTGAATTACATCTATGTCGTCCGTAAGGCCACTCCTACCAATAAACCGAACGTATTGTCAATAATATCCATTTCACTGATTAATATTGGAAGCTCCCGTGCCATGTCAATCTCACCATCATCTATTTCACAAATTAAAAACAGACTTCTTTACAAACACTTTGGTTACTGTAAGGCGGGCATACAGAATATGAAAACATTCATATTAAATATGAAAATTTCATTTGCATATGTTATTGTTCACCAAGAAATCATCCTTCTCGGACACTAAACTGTACAATCAGCTGTCAGAGGAAATAAAAAATCAAACAAATTACACATACTTTTTCCTGTAAGTAAATTTAAAAAAGACAATCTTTATAAAACTGTCATATTCTTTAAGGTTTATCGAAATCATTTCATAATTTATTGTTTCAAACATAACAATCCATTCTGAAAAAACAACAAGAGGAACAAAATTAAACAAATTATACTTTCATGGGGCGGGCGACCCCCGCCCCCCAATAAGATGAAAAAGTATTGTTGGTTGTAGCACCCATTTATTGATTGGAATTCTCCCTCTATGACAATAGAATCAGGATAATGTAATGGTTTATTTCAAGTGTAAAATAGGTTTAGCGCTAATCAAGTGTGTTACAATATACCTCCACCTCTTCAAAGATGATTGACTATTATAATTTCAGGTCCAGTTTTGCGCCTCGAGGGACACCTTCTACGGTCTTCCATTCTGGAAATTGTTCCCAACCACAGCTTACCGCAACTTTGTGAAAAGTGAAGATATGATATACGAGTAAGCATACATTTTTCTTTTTTCTAAAGTTATTTTTAATAAAGTAGTAAAAGCTCCTTTCTTATATAGATTTTTTAATGTGCATTTCTTATTAATTATCATGTAATTAACACCATTTCTTATGATTGTACTACTTAAGTCAGCTCTCAGACAGTTGAAAGGAATCAGCAGCCACTTATCCATTAGTTGAGGATTTCTTAGTTTTGTATTTTAATATCTCTGGGAGCATGTTAACTACCATGTATATTTCACAAATAATTACAATGGAGCTAAGGGAAATTTTATTTATTTTATATAATAAATAAAATTTATAAATTATTTTATTATTTTACTAGCTGACCCGGCGAACTTCGTAACGCCTAACAGTTAATACGTGTTAACTTTCAGGTTGGCCATGTTCTGAAGTCGAATAGCAATACGACTTTGTTGTAAAAAATTAGATATTCTGGGTCGCGGCATAGTTAATAACAATACTGAAATGATAAGACGTATTAATAACATTACCACAAAACAAATAAATCTGAGTGGATTGATTCACAATTTTTCTAATCCAACCAAAAACCAAACAAAACCTAACTGTAATATGGCTTTTATAGGAAAGATATACAACAGCTGATTATTATAACAAATGTAATATGTATAAACACCGTAATTATTTTTTATTTGGCCGACATAATTATAAACACGTGACTTTTAATCAGACAGAACATTAACTATTAACGTGGTGAATAAATCTGGGAATCTGTGAATAAATCAAGGACGCAAAATTGGACAAGAAGTGAAGATATAATTGAGATTGATGTTTGAGAGCAGAAAGATACTGCAACACTATCTATGAGGAATGAGATGTACTTTGTAGATTTGATTTGTCATACCACTAATACTAGTGCTAAACAGTCATCTCTGAGAGCAAATTCGTAAAACCCTGCACACCCCTGGCTGCTGGCCCGTTTGTGTCAGCACGTCAATCCGTCCGACCAATCTTTTCAGAACTGATTTACAATTTAAATGTCAAGACCTTTCTAACTTTTTTAATTTTTAGTGTGATATCGGAGTTGGTGGACTCAGCATTGAAAGAGGAGCAGGAGACATGTGAGACAGACGCAGTCAAGAGTGTGTTCATGTCAATCCTGCAGTCTCCGCAGCTTGACACCAGGGACAAGAAAGCCGGCATCATCGACTTTATTGCTGCTGGGATCAAAACAGTATGTTAACTTTATTATAAAATTTATAATACGGCTGTTTCTGTTACAATATTGCTAAAATCTCTTGGAAGCTTACCTACCGACCTAGTTTTGACATCTGGTCTGGTCCTAACTCTTAGACTCTTGATCTGATCGGACTCTTGATAGTGATACCCTACCTATTGAACAAGTATACTGCCCATGTATTATGGGAACTGAAATATTAATGGGAAAACTTTTAATCCTGTACCAGTAACTACTTTGTCAGTCCTTTCTAAATAACATTTAAGCTTTAGTTAGTAAAAATACTACAAGATTGAGTCACAATCATCTTCACTCATTACTCATTTATAGCTTTGCTTAACCATTAGAACACCAAATTTTTCATTGCAAGACTCTCCTGAGTGCCTTTAAAAAAATTAATTTTTTAAAGCAAATTTTTTTATTACTCTTAAAGTTCTTTAGTATAAACATCATAGACAAAGACTAGGTTATTAGCAATCAAGCGACACAAACATCGTCTGCATCTATTACTCAGCTGACATGGGAGTATTCTCGCTATTGGTGCAAGGCCTCTACACAGTAGACAGTGACACACACAAAAATTTATTTGCAACCAATAAATACTGACTAGATGTTGTAACTACGTCATGAAACGAGTTGGCAAGCTACAAAAGTGGATTGCCCTGCCATCTTCGTCGCTTTGGATAACTAAATTCGACTCTGAATGCCATTATGGGAATACGCGAGTGTACTCGCTTATGGCGTTGAGTCTGTGAGCGAGTTAATTTGTTTATGGTGTTCAAAGGGGTAAAATACCTAAGTAGGTATTTCAGAATTTAATGTAATGCACCTTTGCTTGTTTATCTACTTTAACAATCTAAGTTTAATGTTCCAGCTAGGAAACACACTGGTATTCCTGTTCTACCTGGTGGCTAAGAACCCTGATGTGCAGAAGCGCCTGTACGAGGAGATAGTGTCGTTGGCTCCCCTCGGCACGCCTGTCACATCGCAAGTGCTGCGCGACGCCACGTACCTTCGAGCCTGTATCATGGAGGCATTCAGGTAACTGTTGCTAGCATTACAGACCAGTGTCAGTTAACGAAATATCATTTTCATATTAGTGAGACACTGACTGAACACTCCAGTGGATATTGTTAGGTGAACATGCGAGTGAAGGGTGAGTGTGATGGATTTGTGTTTGTACGACAAAGATCAGCTGATTCATTTGAACAACATTGAACAAAGGCAACCAGGTCCAGTATGAAACCATCACAACATTGCATCCACGCACATACATGCTATTGAACAATAAAATTTACATTATTGTTTATTTATTGGTATAATATACATGCAACAAATAAAAATTACTTTTCATTTCTAATCAAAATTGTTTAAAACTGCCTGAGAAAAGTTATTAATCATATGGTAATGGTTATCTATAATATTACGAAGATGTGGTTTCTGTATGTTTGTTTGTGGATTTGTTGTGGCAACTAAATACGAAAAATACTGAACCGACCGGTTTGAAATTTTACACAAAGGTAGATCTCAAACTCATAGGCATATTTATTTCCTTAAAATGGCCTCGGGCTGAAGGTTTACATTTTCAAAGAATGAAAACATAAAATAACTTGAATGTCAACAGCTGTGGACACTAAAATTTGACTGTTTGGGAGCAGAAGACACAGTTGCTGTAAATGCTAGATTTCAATGTTTACAGTTTCTAATTTCACCATCTGTTTACACTAAGTTTTACAGTCCAGGAAGAAGAAGAAAGAAAGTACATTTTTAAAGACTGCTACATTTTTTAACTGCTGGATTGAAATTATTATTGCCGAAAATGGTAGATTTTAACACATTGGAGCCGACGCCCGACACTAGGTTGGGCTAGCTTGTTTGTCCCATTGGCCGACGTCCGACCCTAAATCCTTATGTAATTACATAGCAACAAATTTTTGGCTTATATTCAGGTTTTGGTACTTATAAAGTATTCTTTAGTCATTAATCTTTACACCTATTTGGTTTTCACTTAGTCTGCCACGTCTTCACAAAAAAAAATATTTTTCGAACGATGTTTCACTCGCTCAGAGCTGTTGCCACTAGCCGTGCTGTGTTTGAGTTATTTTTGTTTACAAAATGTGCAAGATACAGTTTTTTTTGTTGTTGTACTGCTAAACCACTGTTATATAGTTTATTTTTATAGTTAGTTATTTTAGTTTTTCGTCCTTAGTGATTTATTCAATACGGGTGATAATCCATTGAAAAGTGATCTATAGATACAATTCGAGACATATTGCTTGATGAGAGTATCAATAGTGATGATGACGAAACTTATAAATTAATTACACAAATATTGAATAAGAAATATTCATGTTTCTTTCTACTTTTTCTGTTGCAGTACGGTACGTGTCCTTGAATATTTTACAATATCATACTAAGTCCAATTCCTGTACAAATGAACCTCCGTAGCTATTTTTGTTTACATACAATTTTTTCTAATTTTTATAAATATGTCAAAATTAACATTTTTTACAAATGACAAGTATTTTGTGTTTCTTTCGTGGGAGTTTCTTCCTAATTCTAAAAATATTTAATATGTTAATGTTATTAAAATAAAACATGTTTAACATGTTAAAGATGTAAATAAATAAATAAATTTACTCTCTCTCATATTTGTTATAACAATAATGTTGTGGTCATTCCTGTTTATTAATTTTTTTATATTGTGTTTAATATAAAATACTATTAGTAAATACCTCTTTTAATGAGAATAGTATTTTACCTCAAATAAAGCATTTTTTCTTAATCAAATTTTCATAATTTAGAATAATTATTTTATTCCAAAGAGAAAGGATAATTGAAATGGCGACCGAGGTAGGTATTTAAGCCAGGTGTGAATGAGGATTGAGTGTGGGATGGTTGTGGCACGATCTTTTAGTCTTGTTACTGATTTAGGCTGACATGTTCCTTAGACGGGAATGTTACTTAATAGGCCAACAGCCAATGACAACTAAGGTGCAGTTTAAGGTAGAATCCGAACCACAGCCTTTGAATTTCGAATTGGTCTAATTATGAGGATGGTCTTTGCGGATTAACGTTGTATTCAATAGTGCGGAGGTTAATCCACACAAGAGAACACTACACCCACCGACTATTTCTCACAACTATACACAATTCGTGACCCCACGTAGCTGGATAACAGGACGTCACCTCTCTCAAACCCTTTTTATCCGTGTGAAGGACAGGTACTTAAGATAGTTTTAATTAACTTCTTTGCAAACTAAAATTAATAAAATATACCTGTATTTCAACATTTATAGCCAGATTTAAATACAGTAGAACCTCACATATCCGACCATGACGGGACCAAGCCATGGTCGAAACTGCCAAAAAGTCGGATATCGGGATGAGTAAATTAAACACATTCCCTCGGAAAAAATAGCTATGCATCATTGTAATAAACTTTAAAGTATCTACATTACAAAAATGAAAAAAATGAAGACATGTATAATAACGCAATAATAATTATACTTATATGTAATCGAAGAATAAGTCTTTTATGTTTTACCATGCTCTGCAATGATGGGAGTATGGGAAACATAGATAAAGGTACGGACGGAATGGTCGGTTTTCGGTAGGATCCGACCTTCCAATTTCCGAAAATGGAGGTCGGATGTGGGAGGTTCTAGGGTGGTGTACATTAAGAAAATTAGTAAAAAACCATACGGAATTCCACAACATTAATTAATCATACTTTTAACTAATAAATGGCGTACAATAAAAATGGATAAATGGGGTAGGAATTGAGGGATACCGTACTAAAAGGTGTGAGTGGTTTTAATAGAGCATCAGTACAACATGTGAGTGTGTAGGAAAGCAAAGTTGTATGCAATTCGATGTGGCCATGTGATGTGTCCTTACTGTTTTTAAGTTCGCCTAAGTCAACCTAAAATGTATTGTACATTAAATTGTATTTTTTATATGCACTTTTAAAGAAACTTATTTTTCGAAAACAAAATATAACCTAATTTGAAAAGTGTTCTCACTACGTTACTTGTCTGCAGGGTGCTGCCCACGGCTCCGTGTGTCGCCAGGATACTGGAGGCTGAAATGGAGCTCAGTGGCCACCAACTCAAGCCTGGAGTGAGTCATGACCCTTGTTACTTAGTTATTACTTTCTGACTGAGCTTATCTTGTTTCTATCTGATGCGCCAACATTTCCAATTCACAGCCAATGCAGCAAATGAAGCACAATTTTGTCCCAAAGACATGAATGTATATAACATGAATAGTTTATAATCAATAATAAACTGTTTATCACAATTACATACGTTCCTGTAACAGAGATAAAGTACAGCTGATGGCATACAGCGCAACAGTGAAGTTGAAATATGTTTTTTTTCAACGGATTGGTTCTTCTGTATACAGAAACTAATAAAACAGCTCTTCTAATTCACTTGTATATGAAATATAGCTGAATTGTCCATTGGTTATTGTTGGGAGTCACTTTCACTATTGTCTTGGTCAGAGCCGTTAGCTCTTGGAGGGTTAACCAGGGCAGGGTGACAAAAAACTTAAAATGTAAAGTGACTTCCAATGCATGGTGAATATCTCATGTTTTATGTACCCAGGATAGGCTCAGTTAAAACTGAACCTCGGTTAACCAAGACTCGGTTAAATGGGACTGTACTGTACTTTGTACTCATCTAGTTCAATTTGTTTCCACTATTAAAGAAATAGTAAATACAATAGTTTCATAATTATATCAATTCAAAGCAAAGTAATTAATAGTTGAATCTTATACGAATACTTAAGAACAGTTTTATTCTAAAACAAGTTGAATTGAATCACATATGAAATGTTCAACAGAAAGCAACATAGAAACAACCTCCTCCTCTTGATTTATTACATTTTAAATTTTTTTAGGCTGTTGTTTTGTGCCAAACATGGATTGCTAGTCAGCAAGAGGAGAACTTCAAGTTTGCCAGTGAGTTCAGACCAGAACGATGGCTCGACTCAAGCCCAGAGTCTCGAACCAAGTCGTTCCTCGTTGCCCCGTTTGGTGTTGGGAAAAGGATGTGCCCTGGGAAAAGATTTGTGCATTTGGAGCTCCAAGTGGTTTTAGCACAGGTCAGAGGACTACATTTGCATCCTTCAGATGATTATTTATTTTTAGTTGAGACAGTGGTGCAGTTGGTAGCTTTAAGGTCTCCTAACCTCAGTCACTAATGGCCTGGGTGCGGATTCCGGAGTTGCAAATAAGTTTTCATCAGTACTGTTTACCCCTTTATTTGCTATGTGCTAGATACATCCCACGCCTAGAGCAGTCTATTTAGGAGAGCAAAGAATAGGTTAAAAAGCTGTCACCCCCTTAACCTGTCAGAGGTCGCATAAAGGATGTAACCTATAGGGTGGTTATATTTTCCACGATTTTACTAAAATGGGTGATGTTGCCAGTGTGAGTGGCACCGTACCTTACAAACCTCATTCCTAGAGTCGTGTTAAGGTCTAAACTCACCCCTACTA
This sequence comes from Nephotettix cincticeps, assembly GCA_023375725.1. Lineage (NCBI taxonomy): Eukaryota > Metazoa > Arthropoda > Insecta > Hemiptera > Cicadellidae > Nephotettix > Nephotettix cincticeps. The sequence continues at coordinate 37,283,530 of CM041788.1, forward strand.
CTTTCTATACAATAGTTTTGTTCATTTTCGTCCAGGGCTGGAAGTAACTTCCGTGTGTGCGACTTCCATACTTTTGTGAGTTTATCATCCAAATCTGTATTAACACGTTCGCTGCGGACCACTCGGATCTGAGTGGTACTGGTCCTGGCGCACATAGCTGACCGCTCGGATCCGATCCAGTTTGTTATAACACAGTACCATATATCTATTTCTGTATGGGATTGGAATTTTTCTATTCGTTGATTTTAAACTACACTGTCCGTTCCGTGCGAGGAATGGGGGTTTCGGGCGCCACAGTGAATGTGTTAAAGGACATTGTAATACAATCAAACTAATTTTACATATATATTCTTAAAAAATAAAATTTTGTGTTTACTTTTATTTTATAATTGTTTATTAAATAATGTTTTCATTTAAGTTATAAACTCTTATTAAATTATTTTATAATTTGGGGTTCATGATGTTACAAATCATGATTCTTTTACAAAACTGTTATATTCACTAAACAAAATTTTGTTATTTTACGTGTAAAAGGTGTAATTTTTGGACTTAAAAACAAATTTTACCTCATAAGAGTTTGTTTTTTTAACCTGGAGGTAACCTCTAGGTACACGCTCTCACGTTTTGAAAAACCTATACACTCTCTGAAAGGATAAACCAAAGCATTTCTGCACCAGCTATTTCACTCAGGTCTCCAATACTTACCAGAAGTGAAGTAAATCAAATGTTGGATGTTAAGATACACAAGAATTAGTATCTAACAGCAAACCTGACAAGGCGCATCTTCGTACAGAATATTGTACATTCACAAGAAATAAGGAAAAAGAAAGGATATTTATGGGTAAGGTAGGATATGAACCGTCTACTGAATTCTAATTGTAACATAGTTTAGTTTCTCTTTATCACAAGACATTGTTTTGAGTATAGTAGTCCTCCTACTTGGTACCTAACTAAATGCTAAATATTTTTAATAGACGGTGTTAGAGATACAGCTTTATAATGTTATGTTATGCAAATGTTAATATTATGTAACGTAATGTTTTGCAAATAATATATTACAATCATAAATGAATTGTTGGAAACTTAAAATTTTGATTTATTTCAGACTGTTCGACAATTTGAAATCTCATTTGAGGGGGAGCTGGATTTGCAGTTTGAGTTTCTCCTGGCTCCGGCAGCTATGACCAACTTCACGCTTCGAGACCGCAACTGACAATGTATCGTGACTTTTGACAGTTTATGAATCGTAAGAGAAATTTAAAACTAAAACTCAATAAAGTAACCGACTAAAATAACCATAAATTAATCCTTGACTATTTTTAAAATTTGTAGGTAGCTAAAAATTATAGCTTACTTCAGAAAATTTATTTGATTATTTGATTAAGTTTAAAAGAACGATTTTTATGAAGTTTATTCTATTTTAGAATATCGTGAATAAATTATTTTTATTTAAAAAAATTACACTGTGACTTTCTATATTCAATATATTTATAATTATCAATTTACGAACTCAAGCTGCAAGAGGGACTTTTGGACTGTAATTCTGTGATTCACACGCTTGTTTGAGAGGTAATACTTGATTGGTGTCATCCACAATCTATCGATCAGTAGATTCTCTCTCATAAGTAGCAACGGACCATCACCAGTTAAAACATCGACAGTGTAGTGTGTTAGTAATATTATTGTGTACAACGTATGGTGAGGTTTAATTTACTTTGTGAGTAGTCAGAACATTAATAGTACAAATATTGACTGCTTTGGAATTTTTTCCACTGTTGTTGTTTCACACTATTGTGATCGTTAAAAGTCTATTATATAAGTGTTTTCTTTATATTTCTACCTCATGTTTTTGGCAATAAAAATTACTCCTAAATGAAGTGTATATATTTTTCTCTCATGTCACTCATAACCATAACCTCGTCCATAACTCATAACCTCCTTGAAAGACAGCAGACACAAAAATCCAGCAAAGTACCTTAGGGCTTGTGGTGATGAGCAGTTGTTATTTTTTAATAGATACTTGAGAAACTATCTTTAAAAGGAAAGGGGTATTTATTAGTTTTGTAAATTGTAAATATATAAAATATGATGATTCTTATTTGTGATCTATGAAAATGCATAAGTTTGTACCATATTGTTTTACTTAAAACTCCAGAGTAAAATTTATAATTTTAATTTTTCTAAAAAAAATTATTACAATGATAACTTATTTACAAATAATATGATACAAACTAGTACCAAGCACACTATTTAATACTTACTTATATAGATAGAAAATCTACAAGCCTCAAGTTCTCATATTCATTATGTGAAAAAACTCTGATCCAAAAAATCTATAATTATTCAGCTTTAAATTCATTAGCAATTCACTTTTAAGTGGTTCACATTTTCATATTAAAATTTTATGAGAGAAGCTGGAAATTGGTTTTCACTTGGATAGCAGCTGAGCTCCGTCCTCAGCTGTTCTTGGGCCAAGATCCTGTAACACATGTTCCACTGCCCCGCCACCACTCGTTAATATCTTTATAACTCTTGATGGGAAAATCATCATGCAGCAGTGCACACAGACGACAGAAAAAATATGTGTTTATAAACTCCCCTGTCCCCTTCCACTGGAAGTATGAGTTGTAGAGGTCATCGTCCTTATCCAACTTGTGCAAGAACTCTGCCAAATCTTTTGGTGAGTCAAATTCATCCACGTGGATGTAGCTGTTTTTGGGCGCAACTTTGGCGTAGTCTTCAGGTCTTGCGCCCATAACAATTGGCAGGATGTTTCGTCTGAAATAAAAACTTAAGGTTGTGCAAGAAAAAAACGACTTTTACTTTTACTACTTTCTTTTTACTTTAGTTCTTTTACTATTAATTGTTAAGAATAAAATTATCATAACAAAGCTACATAAAAACATCTTAAAAAATAAATCTGTATTATATTTCGTTAGGTGGAAAAAAACTTAATTTGTCATCATGTCTGCTTTGTGCAAAAAATCTATTTATGAAATAATTATGTTCATATTTTAAATAAAAATCTACAACATCATCAAATTGAATAAAAACAAAATTCTTAATAATACATCATGAGTGGTCTGTTTCATCTGGTTGCCAAATAGGTTGTAACCCTAGATATTTAGATCTTTAAATCTATCAATTGACCTATATAGACAAGAATAAATTGACGTATATAAAATAATACTTCTGAAAAAATGATTTAATACTATTTTTCAATGTTTAAAAAAAATTCTGCTGACTATAAATTTTGTAACTAAATACTGGCAATATTATCAGATCATAATTTATTAGTTATTGAACTAAAAATAACTTCCTTACAATATTTAGTAATTTTAAGAAACATAATTTTTCTGCTCACAGTCATCACTATCAATTATAATGATAATAATGGTGTCTTTCTAAATCCATATCATGATTCCAATGTTCTTGAAGATATTTAACTTAACAATTTATATAAATGTAGACCAAATTAAACATGTGTTATTTTTGTTTACTAAATTTAAACTATACCTGAAATAATAATACAGTACTAGTGTACAAATTAAATATAATCATTAAGATTTTTGACAAGGATATGTCTTAGCTCTGGGGGCATGTTGGTGGTTTTTAAGGTGGTAAATATGTACAGTACAACCTCGATTAACCGTCACCCTCGGGACCGGGACCATGACCGATAACCGAATAGACGGATAACAGAAATAATAATAGCGCCGATACAACTTAGCACCTAGACAGTGTTTGTCGGGGCAACATCGCAATTCACTGCCTTGCATGTTATAACGGCGCCATTGGAGGTCCTAATTAATTTTCATGATTGCTGCGCAGTACTTAATGTGAATTTATTTTAAATGAGAAAAAACAAAACTACGCCAGTTCAAGTGAAAAATACTTTATTAAGAAAACAATGAAATATCAACTGTATGTGTACGTACTTTTACTCTCAAAACTTCCGTTACCGGTACTTGGTTTCTAAAATAATCCGTCATTTTTTTGTTTCTTTCCCCGTCGAGCTTTTCAGGCGGTCAAGTTTCCAATTTTCCCGAGAAGAAGCACCAGCGTTTAATAATTAATTGTTTATCGTCAAGTCCCAAAACTACACGTTTCTGTTTCTCAGCCATAACAGAAGAGCATGCACTACGTATAGACAGCACTGTCAACAATAAACAATAAAGCACGCAAAACTCTAGTAGGCATTGCACTCGAAATCGGCAATAACTTCAGTTCACTGTAGCAAGCCACGCACCACACTGAACTGAAATGAAACAGTAGCAGTGGAATGCAGAAGACAGTGTAAGGGATTAATCAGCTGGGCCACTACCCTTGCCGCCAATGACTCACGCACAGTACAGGGGTACAGTACAATTGTCTCAACTCATCATAGAGCCTCACCAGACGATCCGGCTCAGTGCTGACGCATAATTCTTTTTGCGCTAGTGGGGTGGCGGTTAATAGAGACTGACGGTTAAAAGGGTGACGGTTAATCGAGGTTCTACTGTAACTGGTTTCCATAGAAACTACCAGAGCTATTGTATTGAATTTTTAATATAAAAGAATAAGAACAGCTGTTTAGATGAACTGAAAACATTCCCTTTAGACATCTCCATGATATAGCCTATTTCCCACAGGAAAGTTTGGATTTAAAAGTTAAGTTTTAGGTTGAATTTTACAATTAATAGGATCCAATAAATTATGTTAACATTCTTACCCAAGGCCGTTTACAAAGAACTTCTCAGTAATGTAGTCTCTGCAGTTTGAATTTTCAAACGCCAAATAAAATTTATATTTACTATCTAGCAGCTGGAAACACAGAGGGGAGGAGCGAGGACATGTCAGTGTCCCACAGGCTCCGTAAATGTCTACCTAGAAATGTTACATCAGTATCAGGTAAAATGTGAATTCTATAAATTTTACCTATAAATTTGTTTCTACAAAATTTAAAGAATTATATTTCATACATTACTAGCCGACCCAGCGAACTTCATAATGCCTAACAGTAAATATGTGCTAACTTTAAGATTGGTCCAACCTAAACCCAAACCAAACCAAACTTCAATATGGCTTTTATAGGAAAGATTAAATTTTCTGAATTGCAGCATTGTTTATAATAATGATCAGGTAATCTAACATTCATTAATTCGAATTGCACAAAACAAAATTAACTACTTATAAGTAATTAATCACAATGGGACAAACAAACCATCCAGTAATCTATACATTATTTTAGAACAATCACAAACATTCGCTGAAAATAACGCACAATGACATTAGCTGTCGACTGGTGGAAATAAAGTTGAAAATAAACACAAAATCAGCTGTTAATAAAATATTCACATTATTGATGTATGCATATAATCAAAATTCATCATGTCTTTTCAGCATAAGCTTAACATATTAAAACTTGACAGGCCAGCGGGGCTTAGCCCTATGGTTACTAACATGACTTTATTTTATATAATATGTAATTTTTTAACTGTGGCATTTATTTACGTTTGCGGTTTAATTGGACATGAAAAAAATAACCCCCCAAATATAAACATACACATACATAAACCCCCAAAATCTGTGATGTATCAAAGTGGCAAGTAAAACTGTTCACTTTGTAGAGTATTTATTTACTTTATAGTTTTAAATTTATGATTGATACAGAAGGCATTGAATAGCAAATCACATTGCTAATGGAAAGTAAACCAACAGCTGTAGCTTTAGAAATCAAATATTTTGATTGTAGAAAATTTGTAAACAAACTTATTCCCCATAAGGTTAACATTATTAATTAAAATGCCGTAACATGGATACTTATGAAACTTATGGAAACTGAATAAGCCTAAAGCATGATCAGAGCAGAGGCGAATCCAAAAAATCAATGGTCATTAAAATCGGTCCAGCCATTCTCGACTTCAAAAGTGTTTTAACTAACACGACTTTGTTTTATATATTCATTAGAATTAGAATAGACATCTTAGATAATTATTTCTTTGAAATTCATAATTGCTTTGGTTTATTAATTATTCTAAATCCAACACGTCGTGTGTTTAGCTATACAACTTGTCTGGAGGTGGTGCACTTCTCCAATTTTTAAATGATTACCTAAAAATTAATATTTTATAACAAAATAAATCCAAATATAAGTTAGTAAAATACATCCAGTTTGTAAACTCTGTGTGTATATAAGTTCTAGTTTACTTTACAATTACAAACACTCTTATTTATAATTAAACTCGCTTGGCTGTGGAGATACCCAGGATCGAATCAAATGAACACTAATAGTCAGAAGTTAAATACTTTATTATTATACAAAATAAAGATAGTGAACACAAATTAAATTGGAAATACAAGTTTTGAGTAAAATTCCTTTCTAATTAAATAAAACCAAAGAAGAAATTTAAACAGTGTAACTGCAGGGGTCTATATTTCGGACTACTCGTCATACTGTACAATTACCAACACATCATATAATATCAATCAACTAATTTACAAGACAAGCTTTGAAGAATCTATACACATCTATAGCATTATTAAAGTGAATCAATTATATATATTTACAAGTTTGAACCTTTCTATAGATTATTATTTAATTGAGATTATAACTTAACCATGTTTTACTATCATATCATTTTATTTATATTGCTTTAACTTGTAATAATTTAAAAGGGCCAGCTTAATATATATATTATTATTTATATATATTTACTTCAATCGAAAGGCTTCTCCTATTTTTTATAATTTTTTTTATCGTATTTATATTGATATCAAAGTTCTCTTTTGGGAAATCTTTATATCACGAGAGTAGCTGACCTACCGGTCACCGCCGACGTAGCCCAGCCGCCTACTCCCTCGGCCCAGGTCCTTTGAACCGCTTCCGGACGTCCTCTGCGTAGGATGTGGGTCCTCGGGCCGTCAGGGTCGTTGGTCTTAGCTGTCGTCTTCTTCGGTGTCGGCAGGGCAGACGGTGAGGTCCTCCGGATGTGGTAGGCTGGGTCGTCTTCTTGATGTTGTAGGGCTCCAACAGGCGCTTACTACGACTCTGCTGAAATTTGCCCCTACTCGATCCAGGGCTTCCCAACCGTCACTCTCCTGAAGACTTCTCTCCACACACTCCTCTCTAGCTTCCAAACCCCTTCTCCCCGTCAGCTACCCCGGCCACGCCTCTCTACCAATCCCAATCTTTGGTCTTGGTGATCGAAGCCTCATTGGTACTACCCCTTCCGCTTGGATCTTCAATTCACGTGAAAGGGCGTGGTGCTGACCATGAGTAAACCCGTGGTTAACTCCAGGTTATTCCCGTGGGAGAGAGTGATTTTTACAATTCTTTGTTATTAAATTTCGCCTGCGGCTGTGCCGCCGTAATTCTGTACGCCTGGAATGTTACCCGAGACGTCAAGACTTATGGCGACGGACTTGCTTTCTTCGCACACCTTTTGCTTGTATATATTTCACTTTAAGTAATTTATAAATATTCTAATTTATAGTATTAATAAATATTTCCTGTTTTTGAAAACTTAGAAAACTTATAAGTTAATAACAGTTTCTCATCTGTCTCACACAAAATAAAATACATAAAATGTATTTACGAGTTCAACACTCCGCCTCCGAGCTAGGCGGGCGGGAACCAGTAGTGCTTACTGCCACTGATCAGTCAGTGCTGCTGTCAATTACATTCCGTGCGTACACTACTGTACCTGGTTCCCACTATTAGCTCAGAGGCTCAGTGTTGTACATTCACTTTTTGTATTTTTTTATGTATTTTTCAAGACGGATAAGTAAATTTTAATAACTGTTAGTTTGATTTATTTTGTTATTAAATTTAATTCTTAGGTAATCCCTGGGTAGAGTTTCTTCATCTCCAGAAAGTTTTGTGGTATTTTTCAATACAGACATGTCGAGAAAGTCCAAAAAATATTAGATAAATAATATATGTAAAATGTATACATCTCATTCAAATAAATTCAGGTTCTGGTGTATTTCAGCCTCATCACAAGGAATTAGGGGTTGAAAATACCTCTTGTACTCCTCAACGTTTATGCTATAAACGTGTTCATTTTATTTATTGTATATTAAAGATGAACGAACATCCACAATTCAATGGGAACAATGAGCCTCATTACTAGTTTACCTGGTTATATGAAAAGATATATTCATGATCATGGGAATAAAAAAGAGACACAAACTACAGTGGCAGTATCTGAACATAACTCCATAGATGATCGTAATATTAGTTTGCATGGGTGAAACAGTCCAAGTAATGTTTAGTAAAGAATTTAAAATTTTGTAAAACCTCCTAATTCACTACTTTGGAACATTCTTATGAATTTGGTTATTGGGATGAATATTGGATACTGGTACAGCTATATTCTCAGTTTTATTATAAATGAAAAAAATATTATTTTATTAGGTGTTTTGAAGTTATATTAGTAGGCTATATACACAATTAAGTAATTTTGTTTTCGTACAGACCTGTATATGTTTCTGCAGTTCTTGTGCGTACTCTAGCCTTCCATTATGAGCGTGACAGTTGGACACGAACCACGCGACTTTGTCGGTCTTCCCTGCAGCAAAGTCCCGCAGAGGTCCCGGGAACTGTGTCACCTGAGGGTCCCAGTAGACCCACTTCTCGTACGGCGCCACGATGTCACTGTCACGACGATACGTCGCCGTCCAGTTGATTAGATTGCTGTCTGATACGCGTGTTGTGTGGTATGGGCTCTCCAGGTAATATAGGATCCACACCTGATGTGTATTGAACATCAAGAGTTTATCGAAGCAAATACACCAGCTGGAATGTTGGTACCTACTTTTTTGACATGCACATGTAGTTCTTGGGAGGTGTTAGAAATTTCAACGACTAAAATTTGAAACAGTGACAACATTTGGTTTGTGACGTCATAGTTTGGTTACAATAACAGCTGTTAGGTGAACTGAAATCATCCATGATCTAACCTATTTCCCACAGGGAAGCAAATAGAATTTATGTAGAAACCTTAAGGCGCATTTTGTAAATTATGGAGCACTTTTAAAATGTTCTGCGTTAGAAACAATATCAAATAATAAAATTACCATATTGAAATAGGATATGCTAACACGAAATAGAAAAGGCAAAGGGAGTTACAAATTAACCCATTTTAGCCTCTAAACATTGTATCAGAGTTTGGGAGTAGTTTTGAAACACCATTTCAATGTATTTAAACAAAACACTTCCCCATAATATAAATATTATAGTTTGGGAGCCTATGGAGAGGGATCCTTAGAGTCTAAGGAGATTATAAAAAAGATTTTTTTTCAATTTTTGACCCTCTAAGATTTGGTATGCTTGAAAAGTTGAGCTGTTTTCTGAAATTAGCCGAACAATAACACTATAGTACTTGAGTATGAGAATTGATCCTAGCTAAAGAATCATAATTAATCTCTGAAAATAACAAACCAGATCTAATTAAGTTTTTTATCTGAATATGGTACAGAAAAGAGGGCAAATACCATCTTTGATAGTGAAATGTGTGGTATGATGAAAATTAGTTATGAATTCCAATCAAAATCAAGGGCGGGCTGAGGTCCCTAGGTTTATCATTAATGTTTCATGTGGCCTTTTTGCACACACTCATCTGGATGTGTGCTGATTCCGATCTCACCTGTTTTGGAGGTCTATGGATGCCTGGATGATTGAGGTGATCCTGGAACAATATAGCGTCTGCATCCACTACATCATTTTCATTTGCAGACAAAGAACATGAACTGACTGGACACTTGGCAAAAGCATCTTGTCCTTCGTGCAACCCTCCCCACTTCCATAAGCCATTGAACATCAGGACCTGAAAAAAGGGCGACCAGATTTTGGTACCAAAATAACTGCATTCACAAATAACATTACCATAGTGGCAAGTTGTTTAGTTATCCTCTTACATCTAGTTTGTCTTTCTAAAAGGTAGGACTTTGTTACTTATCCTAATTTTTTTCAGGCCAAATTTATAGACAAAATTTACAGGCCGTGGGTATTAGCCCTAAGTTTAAATACAAAACCGAGTATGTCCATAGCCTGCTCGAAGCAGAGATGAATAAAAAAATCAAAGATCATTAAAATCTGTCCAGCCGTTCTCGAGTTATAAATGTTGTAACTAACACGACTTTGTTGTATATATTTAAACATACAGACCTTCTTGAGCTTGCCCGGCGGTGGGGGCTCAGGGGGCATGAACATGAGTTGGTTCTCGATGCGGTCGTTGCCTCGGTCCTCGGCGGGCCACAGTCGAGCCAGGCGACGCCCCGAGGGTGCCCGGGGGGCAGGGTCTGGTTGCCTGTGGCCCTGCTTCATGTACCAGGGCAGTGGCGTCGCGACGCTCGACCTCGCAGTCGTCGTTCCCTGCTCCGTCTCCGTCGTTGTCTGGTGGAAATTAAAGGTATTCTGATACTGTTGGAAGTTTAGCCATTTCTACCCTTATACTTACTAATACAATTTATTGGTCAATCATATTTCACTAATCTTCAATGTACAGAGATGATGTATGTAGATCTTCAATGTAGAGGTTTCGAAAATGAGTGAAAACAAAACACAATAACGACTAATAATAAATGTTCATTATGCTTAAATTTTGAAGATTTCAACTTCAATATGTTTTCTTGATAGAAAGTTAATAGTTTCCATTTTCTATTTTGGCTTAATTTTGCTCAGTTAACCGCACCAATAACAAAAAATATTGAAAAATGTGTTTACTTCACTATAGTACGTGTAAATGTTGACGAAGATGACGAGGAGGGCCGATGCACACGTCAGGCTGAGGAAAAGTCGCCTTCCGTTGAACCTTGGTAGCATCTCACGGTCTCACCTCACCATCCTGGCCTGCAATATTCACATGGTGTCCAGTAATGAAGGATTTGGTGCCAAGATAGAGGTGTTAATTTCAGCGGGCAATGCCAATATGGGAGTAGCGCAAGGATCTGCACTTACTTGGTCACTTTTAATTTTTTTGTGACTGCGACAATCGTTATCCAATAATGCATTGAATAACATTGAGGCGATCTTTTTTGCCCACACCTTTAAAATGTCAGTGCCCACAACCCTGTTAACTGATCATCTGAATTCCCATAGTCACTGGTTGGTACAAAGATAGTATGAAGTGAGTATCAAGAGCTTGAGTTCAATTTGTAATCGAAAGAGACATACCATTTATCACATTGGCGATCACTCTTGTCAGCATTTTAAAATTCAATTCACCCTAAATTAAATATTATTAAAGGCTAAAGAGTGAACAAACAAATCAGAACTACCCACCGGATTCAAATAACCTCGAGAATGTGTTAATACCCCTGTCGCAGCAGACCTGCGTACTCAGCGAATTTCCAAATCAATAATTTAATATATGACAAGTTTTATAAAAATCTGTCCATAAACATAGAGTTATTTGCCTGTTCTCCATAAAATTAACATGGGAAAGAGTGTGCAGGTTAGCTGCTGTGAGGAACACTGAAAGTAGTAATTTCTACCATAAATAATTTTTATCTTAACATTTATACCAACTTTCATCAACATTTGTCTACAAATAAAGGAGTTTGCCTATTCCCTATATGATTAATATGGGAAAAGAGTATGCAGGTTTGCTGCCATGATAAACACATAAACAATGATTTTTAAGCATAAATGGATAGATCTCAATCACATGAAGCTAAATGTCAAGTTTTATCCAAAAATATTGATTAATATGGGAAATATTAATTTCTCTCTATCCTCCATAAGATTAACATTGGGGCCCCCACAATACAATGTACTGTGTTTAGATTTTTTAATATCTCGGTAACCGTTGGAGATAGAGAAAAACTTTAAGGAACTGAATTATGTAGTTTTTTGAGCTGATTCCAATGGTGAAATATAAAATTAGAAATTTTTAAAAATTACATGTGAAAAACGCAAAAAACCCATTTTGGGGTACAAAACCCCCCCAAACTACCCGTTCCCATTGACCGATATGTCTGGTTTACGAACTCGTCCGAGCATTTGTAGGAATACACGTCTCTACCAAATTTGGTCTTGAATGGACCATTTTTACAAGAGTTATCGTGTTCACAGACACATATATATATACATATATATACATATACAGGGTTTCCGAAAAAGAATGAAGGGATTTCGAACGGCCGTTGCTTGGGGACTATTCAAGATAACTAAACGATTTAAACGCCAAATAGAAGAGAAAAGAACTAAGTTTTTTTCATACCTTAATATGTTTCGATGTGAGCTCCATTTGTTGCTCTGCATACATCGAAGCGATATTCGATTTCTCGCCAAGTGTTGTGAAGCATCTCTGGTGTCACAGTTGCGATCGCATCCGAAATTCGCGAACGAAGATGTTGCAAATCACGAATTTTCTCAGCATAGACAATGTTCTTTACGTATCCCCACAAAAAAAAAATCCAAAGGGGTCAAATCAGGACTCCTGGGAGGCCAGGGAATAGGCGCACCCCTGCCTATCCAACCATTTGGAAACCTGTTGTTAAGTGTGTCGCGCACTTCCCGACGGTAATGAGGTCAACGCTCCCTCTAATGCTACGCGGGAAACAAAACTTAGTTCTTTTCTCTCCAATTTGACGTTTAAATCGTTTAGTTATCTTGAATAGTCCCCAAAACCCTTATATGATGGATTTTGTCATACAAAAACTATAGACAGAGTAAAGCAATATTTTTTAATATTTGACACACACCATGTAAGCACAAATAAACTATTTTACTATATTTATAACTTGAATAACATATTATTATTTAAAAGATGCCCACATACATTTTATATCATATATATATATTTTACAAAGATATATATATATAATATATATATATATATATATAAATTTTAAAGACTATTGTTTTTGGTCTCTAGGCACCTAAAGAAGAAAAAATAACATGGTCCCGGGCTTAAGTCTTACCATGAGACCTACGGTTATAGCTTCTTCCCTATGGGAAATTCGCTAAAACGAACCTCGTGTGTGCAAAACGAATTTCACAACAAAAATCCATTGCTCTGGGTATTTGTAATACTATTTGTAATTTAATTTACTCTATTAAATTTGCATTTCAACCCTTTCAGATTGAAATTAACATCTAGTTTTGTTAAGTACTTACATTTATTTGTGCATTACCAAAATACATTTTCTAAATATTAACTTTAAATCACATTTTCATGAACGGCTACTAATTATGGAAAAATTATTTTAGCTAAATTTACGTATTTTCTCTAGTATAACTGGAATATTCAGTAAAGTTGGGGTTTCCGTTTAAGAACACTCACTTCCAATTGGAATAGAACACTTACGGTATATTAGTTTAGGAGTTGAAATGGACGCCACTGGCGTACTCCTAGAACGTACAAGTTATTCGATTGGATTTTAGTTCTAACATCTCATTCATTTTAATAGACGGATGGTTTAGGACACCAGGTATTTTCACATACATAATGTAAATTTCAAAGTTTGCCCATCATTCGAAAAAATGTTTCTGTGATTTTTGTAATTGAAACTTAATTTATCTTGGCAACATATTATGTTAAAATATCGCTTAATAAACGGTATCAGTGGACTGACACGTAGGTATTTTCTTCCATAAGTCAGTTTAAAAACGACAATCTTTAATAAAACTATCATATTCTCTAAAGTTCAACTAAATATCATTTAACAATTTATTGTTCAAACAATCATCCAATTCTTGATAATAACAACAAGAGAAACAAACTTGAATTAATTGATATTAATTTGATGGGGGTACTACACCCTCCAATCCCCCTTACCGCTGCATACTAAGTTTCATGGAAAACGACTGTGAAATAAGGAATGAATTGACATTTTAATATTTTCCATAAGAATTACATTTGGCGCTCTCAGACAAAGTACTTAGTTTACCACGGACATTTAATTTAACTTTTCTCTGGAACCGTTAGTAGTAGACTAATGATTCAAAATACTAATTTGTTTAGTTTTTTAGCTGGTATTAATAGTCTTGGTTAAGTTATACTTTACGCTTATTATTTTCACGGAAAACTTAAAAAATATTTTTTTTTATTTTTATAAATCAAAATTTTTATTTTTTATTTTTTAAACCCTTATGTTTTGAGAAATACGGGTGCTGTCATTTTGTTTATCCTGTTTATTTGTTGCAAAGAAACGCTATTTATGGGTTAAGGAGGCGAAATATGAAAAAATTCCAAAGAACCAAAGTTGTAGAGTTAAAAATTTTGACGAAGCAAAGTGCGCTCCGTTTTCCGATAGGACATTTACTTAAAGTTTTATAGCCAAAAAATGAAATTTTGTTTTTGAAAAAATTTAAGATTTTTTGGGGTGGTAAAAATAAAAAATTTCAAAATCCAATGACACGATTATTCAGAGTAACCTCTCAGGAGTGTACATAAAAAATTCAAGTCTCTAGCTCATCAAGAAGTCGTATTTTTGAGCGAAAAAGTGAACCTTGAATTTCATGAAATAAACCCAATGCCTTTTATATGGGAAAATGTTAACATTTTTTTCTTGGTTCGTAATGAAAAATTGTAAGATTTGGACGTTTTCATGTCGGTTGTGGACCAAGAGTTCATGGACACCTGTATAATGTGTATTTATGTATATATTACAGTCCATAACATTGTTTCAGCAAAACAAAATCACTGAAACTATAAATATGGTAGCTTACGTACCGGCATTCCCCATGTTCTCCCTATAGCTGAACTATTTAAACATAAAGAAAATTACTGTAGAGTTGATGAGAGGAGAATGATTTATCTCTACAGCAGGCACTATTTATGTTGAATCAAACATAAAAATATTCAAAACTAATGAGGTTATAGTTTTTTTGTGATGATTTTTTGTATATTATTTATAGTTTGTCAAATACAATGTAACTTTTTTACACATATAACTTAACTCACTGAACACTCATTGTTGATCACCTCTAGGCGGTCTTTAATGTGTAAATGACTCAGCAGCAAAGATTGTCACAGGTATTTGTATCGTGTTTTATTGGTTGAAACTAACACTTTTTTATAAACACACTCTTTCTTTATTTGCCTACGATAAGTTCAGTAAACACACATATAAATATTTAAAAATCAGAATTAACTTGTAAACAAAATAGCATGACAATAACAAAATCAAAATACTAACAATAAATATCACAGCTGATTGTTGGTAAGAAAGTTGTGATGAAACATATGAGAACTATAAAGTCCTGCAATAATAATATGTTTGATGAACTCTGATAATTAAAATTGGCTTTATAACATAATATTGATGGGAAAAATCCTATTTGGTCATCACATATTTCAAGGGGAAGGAGATGTATTATTACTGACAAAACCAAAATTACTTTCTCATTATTTTCACCCCGAAGCTTTAAAGAGTGTTTCCCCTTAAGTTAATTTGGAGGAAGAAAAGGAATTGTCGATTTTAAATCGATATTTAGTTATATTCGACTTTATAATGGCGTTTTTATATCATACAGTATTAAATAGCTCAATCATTTTAATTTTAGTGACAAGTTTCTGTGAATGATATACAAACTTTACTGATCATAACAGCGGAAATCAATTTGATTTGAAATTATCTGTTCAAAACACTCTGTCAAATGATTAAAGCTATAAAAGATAAATTTACAAACTTGAACTTAGAGATGTCTGTGGAGTGGGAGGAATACAGAGTGTTCAGAAATGTATGTGGGGTGGGAGGAATACAGAGTGTTCAGAGATATCTGTGTGGTGGGAGGAATACACTGTTCAGAGATGTCTGTGGGGTGGGAGGAATACAGGAGAGTGTTCAGAAATATCTGTGGAGTGAGAGGAATACAGAGGGTACAGAGATGTCTTTGGGATGGGAGGAATACAGAGTGTTCAGAGATGTCTGTGGGATGGGAGGAATACACTGTTCAGAGATGTCTGTGGGGTGGGAGGAATACAGAGTGTTCAGAGATGTCTGTGGGATGGGAGGAATACACAGTGTTCAGAGACGTCTGTGGGGTAGGAGGAATACACTGTTCAGAAATGTCTGTGGGGTGGGAGGAATACAGCAGAGTGTTCAGAAATATCTTTTGAGTGAGAGGAATACAGAGGGTACAGAGATGTCTTTGGGATGGGAGGTATACAGAGTGTTCAGAGATGTCCTCGTTCCAGTGAACACTCTATGACCACAATAACTTCTAGTGTGTCCTTGTCCCAGTGAACACTCTATGACCACAATAACTTCTAGTGTGTCCTTGTCCCAGTGAACACTCTATGACCACAATAACTTTTACTGCGTCCTCGTCCCAGTGAACACTCTATGACCACAATAACTTTTACTGTGTCCTCGTCCCAGTGAACACTCTATGACCACAATAACTTCTACTGATTAGGATAGTATAATTCATACCTGCTTCAGGTATCTGATAACACCAAAACGAAATAAATTCGTCCCGGATCAATATATTTTCATAATACCTTCTATAATGATAGTTTTTTATTATTATTTTATTATTTATAAAATAATAACATTTTATGTGGTAACAATAGAATATTAGGTTAGGGGAACAATTTTTATAGAGTTAACATTTATGAAAAAACAGTCTTTAATAGTGCTTAATATACAACAGACATGAAATGAACAACCACTCAGACATGCCTACCTGACATATCACAGAAAATTACTTAGTAATTTGGAAATCTGTAATAATTTTATCCTAGAATGCATATTTACATCTATGTATAGTATTATGTACATGTGAATACTTAGACCTAATTTAATCTAGGACTAAATTGAAGCTTATTATTTAGTTATTTATAAAAAGGTCGATTTATAGTCTTGTTTCAAGATTCTAAATGCATTTCACATGCAGAATCTTTAAACTAGAAGATGGTAAAAGGCAAAAATAATTTTGCCAGAGAAGCAATTTGTACCGATAAAATTACTAACAAAAAAGTAATATTTGATTGACTAGTTTTGTTTCTTAAAATACATATTTATAAAAAATGTTGACTTTCCTTGCTTTTATTCAATTATCCTACAATGACCTTTAACTATGGTACGGTACATCCTATTCTAGCAAAGGTAACTTTAAAATTTTGCACTAAGTACGCACTAACGCCTAAATAAAGACAAAATTATTCATCACTTAATTTTATACAATTCCCAGTTGTGCAAATATTATTTGTTATCATAATTATTTTTTTGTGAAGTTGGGTAATTACTTTAAAATAAATATTTTAAGTTCCTTAAAATATGTTATTTAGTTACTATTACAAATTAATGCTATAAATATTTATAATAACAAAAAGCTCTCAGCATACCTTATGCCCTGCTATTGCATTATTGCATTAAAATGTCACAACCTTACAAATACATCACAACGGAGCAGGGGTACTTGCAAAATTATAAAAAGAAAAAATGCAATTAAAAGATATTCTTATGTTGTATAAAAGGGTATTTGTAAATACTTGATGTGCAAGGGTTTACTTTTAGGTAAAAGTTTGCTTAGTGTAACTGCTGGAAGAAATCATTTACTTGTACTGAACTATTCAATAATAAAGCACGGCATTGCACGGAATATCTTATATATATCTTAAATGAACGAAAAACAAATATTACTTTTACTGCTTAAGTATTAACTTACTTTAATGAGCAAATGTTTTTTTAATATTTTTATTGAAAAATTATTGATATCCATTGCTTTTAACACAACATAATGATATATTTGTGCATGCTGTACAGACTGACACAACAAGGATCTTCTTCTTTACCTTCATATATTTTTGGGATCTGAAGGTATAATGACACAAAACAAAACCCTCAGAAAAATAAATTCCAAAAAATTTATATTCATTATTTATTTAAATTTAGAGTTTTGCCTGTACATTACTTGGTATTTTGATATTGTTGGTTATTTTTACGTTTTACACCCCAGAAAAGCCGGAATGGGTTATCTCAATTTCTGTCTGTCTGTCTTTCTATAAAACTAAACGATTTTTTTGTAAAGCTTCACGTGAAAACAAGAGTTCCACTATGATTAAACTTATTCTCGTTATTCTACCTTTTGGACAGGACCGTCGCGTGGGCAGGGTGACCGGTGTGCCCGTGGCCAGGGGGCGCCGCGAAAGCTGCGGCTTGGGGAGAGCCACGGGAAAAGTAATAATTGATTTTTTAATAATGTAGACCTAGATGTAGGCTTACAAAACATAGTTTAGAAGGCTATGAGTCATTGCGCTTTATGCATCTATCGAATAAATAAATGATTGACGCTTATCACTTTATATATTAGCAGAGTTCTTGCCAAATTAAATAATTGTACAAAATTGAATAGCCTCTATTCACATTAGTCCTTGTAGTTTTCTATCTCTAATTTGCTCGACCAGCTGACCTAGAGACTCTGGAGGTGATAACGACGCATCCCGCCACGCAGCGTTATATAACGAGCCAACATACATTGATGTTTGGGGGTGCCTGACAACGTCTCGCCCCAGAAAACCATGCAATGGCCCTGCTTTTAGAGAAGGTTTGTGTTTTCTTTAAACCGACCCATGACATATTAAAATAAAGTAATGAGCTTTTAAGAACTCAGTTTTCAGCGATAGGAGCTACATTTTTTCTAATTTTTACTGAACATGTGACCTATTGAAATGATGTAACAGAAATAACCAGCTCTCAAATTAAAATCAACGTTTGTTTACATTTATCATACATCACAAAATTATTGTTCTTTTGATAACAACATTCTAATTCAATCTAATTAATACATTTTAAAGTAATGCCAAATAATTGTGTTAAAGTAATAAAATTGCCATTTTTTATTTATAAATTCAGGTAAATATTATGTCATAATAATTTGTATCTTACTTGTGAACACTGAGTCATGCAAAGATCGGCTTACTGCTAGGTAATTTGAACATAAAATTAAACTTAATACAGATGTATTCAGAACTTAAAAATATCCTTAAAAATATTATTCTCAAATAATTTATGTCTTTCCTATTCAAAAAAACCTGTGCATATACCATTACAGGTTAATTTTACTCTGCTTATAAAAAAATCACTCTGAAATGATTTCTTACTTTTGACGAATGATAGAGCTTTTATTAAGTTCTCAATATGAGTGTGTACTGTGCTACAATAATTAAATAATTGTACTGTAACAATAATTAATAATTAATTGGTAACTTTTATCACTAAATATAAACTTATCATTTAATAAGCTATAGTAAATGCCCTAAGAAGTTACAGTATTTTACATACAAATACGGTACCTCGATGTCTTTAATTCACCGCACAGGCCTTGGACCCTCGGTGATGGGCAGTGGAGGTTTAATAAAAGAAATAAAAACTATTACAAATAATTAAATACGGAAATATAACTAAATTTGTGCAGCTCAAAAGAAATTAATTATAAATAAATATAAATAAAATTATGTAAACTATGAAAATGTACCTGATAAAAGTGTGGTCAGTATATAGTTTTTTTTTATTTTTTATAAACTACCGACAGGACAACCTATATAAAATCTTGATTTTAGAAATTATATTGCTCAAAAATATTTTTATGCTAAGTATTATTTTGTGCATTCTCTTTTTCTATTTTTAAGGAAAAGCACCTGAATGAAAATAAATTGAAATATATTAACACAGTATCAAAATATATAAATCGTAAAAATTAACAATCTTAATATCTAAGATTTAAAACGTGAACAAAAAACTGTAAAACAAAATAGCCTGTTTTCTTTATAGTGGTAATAATACTCTTATTTCCTCAATTAAATATTCTGTCTCTACACTATACTTTTGTTTAACAAAATAATAGATTGTATTATAAGCTAAACAAACGCTTAAATTATTCCTGGGAGGCTGCAACTGTTGATAAATCATCATCAGTTTAGTCAATCATAACATATTACATTACTAAATCTGTCTCCAATAAAATTGTATAGGGCTTTTTGTATTTCTAAACAAAGAATTTTTTTTTAAACTTAAAGTTTAGTTACTAATCTGTGATTTCATCACTACCACATTTATTTCTCTATTCTCATGGTTTAATGCACAAGAATGAATGGTTCAATCACATGATGAATAAAATATGAGTGTTAACACTAGTTTAATGTACTAGAAGGACTGAGCCAGTCCTTCTCATCATGTGATTGAGCCAATCACATGATGACTGTAAGTATTCATACAAGTTAACATTGCATTTACTAAAAAAAGTAAAAATTTAAATTTTTATAGTGCTTATCAAAAGAATACTTTGAACTTTAGCGGATGACATTAAATCAATCAGTGTGTATTAAGGGGGAATGGGTTTTTCATTCCAACAATTTTTAAGGAGATTTAAAAAAAATTTCAGGGTAGTTAAGTTAGAAATCCTACATCACAATCGACCATTTGATCAAAACCGTATACTTTAGCCATCTATCAATGTTTTTTTCTCTTCATTGTCTTATTTTATATTCATACGTATAATACTTATATGTACACTTTTTTTAAATGATTCTTTTATTTGTGTTTTCAATAAAATTCACATGTTGTAAATGTATTTCTCTGATGATGGAGTAAAAATAAACAGCTGCAAAATATTTAGAAAAAAAATTAGGCCTTATGCCAACAATCTTTGAACAAAGACCTAAATGTGTGTTATCTTATTTTATTAGTATTCATTAGCTATGGTGAATACCATTATAAGTAAAATTAATAATTAATTGTTTTGTTTATTCAAGTATCATGACAACTGTGATACCCTTTTTACACAGCCTTATACAATTTTATACAACATTAGTTAACAATCAAATTGTCTCTGAATGGACTAGTGCACGTTACACGTCAGGAACTTTGTAGCCAAATTGCTATCGGCGAGATCAACTTTTTTGGTGAATGAGAATGTACGAGCGAATCAAAACAGATGATGCAGTGGTCCCAATGGTAGTACTGTAATTTTTATTGATCAATTGATCTTCCTTGACCATGTAGAAGAAGAAAAAGAAAATAATATTAAAACCAATTTTATTAGGGTACTATTGCTATTTTTGCTCGTTTCGATTGAAAAAAATTATATACAGTAGATTTTAGGATATTTTGTTGGCTTAAATACTGATATAAATGGTAGTAAAATTTAATACTCAATAGAGTACTCATCATGGTTTTTATTTTCATGAAAACTTGACAGTGGATTAGCCCTCCAATTCCTCCATACTAAAAACCTTAGTAGTTACAAGGATTTTTGTTCGACAGGCATAATATTAATGATTCGTATCTTGAAATATTAGTAACTCCCTTGCATCATCTGTTCCGGTGTTTGTTGCAATACAATTCTCGAGAATGAGACATAAACGCTTTTTAGGGAAAGCAGTCAAAACCCTTAAAACATTTAGGGAATCGAACCCGTGACCTCTTGGACTGTTGTCCAAGAGGTTTACTGCTCGGTGAACGGTCGCCGAGCCCGCCGCCGTCAGTCGTCCATGTTCCTCCAGGAGCCTGTGGTGCAGGTGCCAGCCCCACGCCACCACTCGTTGACGTCCCGGTAGCTCTTGATGGGGAAGTCGTCATGCAGCATGGCACATAGACGGCAGAAGAAGTGTGTGTTTATGAACTCCCCCGTCCCCTTCCACTGGAAGTACGAGTTGTAGAGGTCATCGTCCTTATCCAACTTGTGCAAGAACTCTGCCAAATGTTTTGGTGATGCAAAGTCGTCCACGTGGATGTAGCTGTTCTTGGGCGCGACTTTGGCGTAGTCTTCGGGTCTTGCACCCATCACTATAGGCAGGATGTTCCGTCTGTGACAGAAAAATACAACTTAATCATTTGTATTCGAAATAAAAATACCTTATTACACAACAATTATTTTCAGATTCACAGTATACGCAATTGATCTCAGGCTATAACTACTTCGCTACTAGCTGTATGACTAAGGGAATCCGCCACCTTAAAGTTCTATTTAAATTTTTTACATAGGACATTTTATACATGTTTATCATGTTCAGTGCCTTTATTTAGGAGGGTTTTGGTGGTTAAAAAATAGATGTCCTCTTAATGTATTTTTAAGTGTAACTTTTGAACTTTTTGGGCAATTTTTTATACTATTTAAGGGTTAGAAAAATTTGTTTTTCATTCTACCACCAATTTTAATGATTTTTGCATTATTATGTTCCTTACAATGTAAAGAAAACTTTTGGGTATAGATAACTAGGTGGCTTGGCTGGGAAAAAAGTTATGAGGTAATATATTACATACTAATTTGAAAAAATCCTAAAATCGATGAAAAATTTGTTGTTTTTTAAACTAGAGTAATATTAATGTCCAAATATCTTGGTAATATAATAGAGGAGGACTGGTAAAAATTTCAAAATCCTATGTCTGATAGTTTGGATTTTATTCAAACTTATGTTACAATAAACATGTAAAATCCTAGCTTGCGGAAAACTGAGTTCAAAGTTAGGGTTTTCAATATTACAACTCCCCTGCACCATTTATTTACTTATACATGAAAAAAATTATTTAAAAATTTTTACATGTAAAAAGAAAATTACGGAGGATAAAAAAATTACATTTGTGGAAAATGTGAAAAATGAAAATTTCACCATTTTAAACTTTAAACTCTTTTAAACTTCCGCTTCAGTTGGTTACCGGACTCAATGGAAAATTATTTCGTTTCGTAACTGGTAGCTCGGTAAATTATTGTTGGATATTTAATCTTGAGCTACTATCTGGCGCCACTGTCGAGTGCGGCCCAATACAGCCGTAGGTACAGTATCAAATTCTTTTTATAAAAATTTACATATAAATATAAATGTATAGTTACAGATTTTTTTAAATATAGATTTTGACAACATTCCTAAATGAACTAAAAGTATCCTAATTGATTTTACAAATTTTTTTTATCATTATAAAAAATACTTTATAAAATCATCAAATTAAAATGCTTGGATATTAAAAAATAGCTTTTTCATTTTATTTTACACGTCTCATATTTTGTAGAATACACTTTGTTAAAAATTAGAGAAAAATTCCAATTTCATCCGGAAACATGTAAAAAAATAGGGCCTAATCGTATAATGTCTAAACATATCCTACGGAACAAATAAAGAATACTGATTTATGTTCTTACCCGAGGCCGTTGACAAAGAACTTCTCTGTAATGTAGTCTTTGCAATTTGAATTTTCAAACGCTAGATAAAATTTATACTTTCTATCAAGCAGCTCGAAACATTTGTCAGCCAATGAACGCGGGCACTTGTGCTTCCCACAGGCTCCGTAGATGTCCACCTAGAAAACGACAACGGATATCATGATAGCGTGGTTAAATGCCCCTGTAGCAGCAAACCTGCGTGCTCAGTGAATTCCTATTGATTTAGGAATTACTTTTAATTTTATAAACTAAACTTCATTGGAGGTCACTTGACGAAATATTTTCTATATGAATGGTATGGAAAATAAGTAGGCCTATGTTTACTACCTACCTAAGATAAGACCAACTAGATAAAGACCAATTAACTAGAAGATGTATAGAGTGAGCCAATTTATCAGAAAATATATCTCTATAAAGCTAATTACCAAGAAAGTATGTAGTATGTCTGTAAAATTGAATGTATGTATGTCCTTTATGCGTTGCCAAACTATTCATCCGATCGCAATGAAAATTTAGGAAGTTGCTCTACATGTGTCCGGGAAGGTTTTAGTGAAAAAAATTTCGAAAACCCTATAAGTTTCCATTTTATAGCGTTTTAAATTTCTTTCAGTCAAAAGTATTAAAAGAATGTTAACCTTATGGAGAGTAAGTTTGTTTACAAAAAGTCTACAATGAAAACATTTTATTTATTAGCTACAGCTGATTGATTTACTTTCCATTTGCATTACTATCCAATGCCATCTGAATCATTCATTAATGTTTAACTATGAAGTAAATGTGTACTGTAAAAAATGAACAGCTTTATTCACCACGTTAATAGTTTACGGTTTTGGGGGATTATGTATTTATATTTTTTTCCTGTCTGATTAAAGTCACGTGTTTATATGATAATTACAATGTTTATATTATTACGTTTATTATAGTAATCAGCTGTTGTATATCTTTCCTATAAAACCCGTATTACAGTAAGGTTTCGTTTGGGTTTGGATTGGATTTGGATTGGATTTGAAAATTGTGAATTAATCCACTCAGATTTATTTGTTTTATGGAAATTTTATTAATATATGTCTTATCGTTTCAGTATTGTTATTGACTATTCCGGGACCCAGAATATATAACCTTTCACAACGAAGCCGTAATGCTATTCGACTTCAGGACATGGCCAATCTTAAAGTTAACATGTATTTACTGACAGGCGTTACGAAGTTCACCGGGTCAGCTAGTTTAAAATAATTAGCGATGCATAGATTTTTATCGTTTCTTTTGCAAGCACACGTTTGAAAAAGGTATAAAGAAACATCAACCCCTTGCTAAAAGTTATGAATGGCATCTTGTAAAGATATTAAACAATTCTGGAAATCGGTAAATTCTGGGAAATGAAATGCCATGAAAGGCATTTCATTCATTCCCGAAAGGTAAAGAAAAATTCCTTGAAGTAATAAGATAGCTGCTGTGATGTAGATTGGTTGGGGAAGTGACAAGTTCGCCTGAGGGTCGCGCTCTCCACCATTAGTCTTCGCACTTCACACTTCACACACAACACAGCGCCTGGTACTATCTTACAGTTATACGCTTTACGCAAATCACTTATCACTACTTTTCAGGCGTCAACCTAAATAATTATTATAACGTCCTGCTGCAGTATTGTGATTTTTAAACAATCTTTCCTTATTATTCTAAGATTGATCATAAAACTAATAATTAAGGAGTACGTAATTAAAATTATTACTAAATCGACAGTTATTTCACATTTCAGTATAACATTATTACCAACCTTTAATATGTACCCATAATTTAGTATTACTAACCAACACAAAAATAATGAGATTCATCCCCATCCGTTAATCAGTTTGGATATTTATATTTATCATCAAAAGCGCGTTACTTTAGGTTTACGCCCTTATGGAACGGGGATGTTTATAACAAATTTTATTTGTGCTAAATATGCTCTTAGTTTATTAATTTAGTTCAAAAAGCAATATCATAAACATATTTTCTTGTGATTACATTTATTGCCGGAAGTTACATGGACTGCGATCTACTCGACTGACCCCGGCACACGTCGAGATGAGGCGCTGGTAACTTTTACATATTGTTATATTCAACGTACATTAGTAAAAAAATGTGCGATGCATTAATTTTTCGTTTTATTTGAAAAAGTTGTATAAAGAAAAACCCCCTAAATGTAAATTTAAAAATAAAAAATAATAAAAAATTATGAAATTTGGTAAATTCTGTGATAAACATGAGGAATTTTTCATTCAAGGTAAAAATGAAAATAGTGGTTTGTCGGAAGTGACACTAGTACCATTTATCACACACAAAAATTTTATTTTTACAGTTATACGCTTTACGCAAATCACTGTCACTATATTTCAGGCGTCCTAATTATATTTTATATAAAAGGTATGCTTTGTGATGATAAACAATATCTTATTTATTAGAAGATTGATCATAAACTAATAATTAAGGAAATAATTAATTTAAAAATATATTACATTTCAGTAAACATTTAATTTTTTTTACCCCATAAGATTAACATTACTCAAAAATACAAATGTGAGATTATATCCCAACCGTTAGATAGGGAAAAATACTTTAGGAACTTTAGTTAGTTTTAACAATGATTGTATATAAATTAGAAATTTTTAGAAAAATTTAAAACGCAAAAAACATTTTGGGTTCAAATAAACTAAATCATATTCTGGTTTACATGCCAATTGTAGGAATACACGTCTACCAAATGGTCCCCGGCCACGAGATACGGGTAACTATATATATTACATATATTATATATACATTATTTTATTATAAAAATGTGCGTTTTTTTTCACAAATTAATTTTTTATTTATTACATAAAGTTTTAAATTAAAAGAGTCACTGACCTTTGTAGTTCAGAAAAGGCAGAAATAAATAGAGATTCTACTTATAAAACTTGGCGAACGCGTTTTGTTTTATGGTTTAGTTGTCGACAAGAATTTAAAATGCTAATAAAAGGTACTATTCTTTAAGCACAAATTAGGCCTAAGGAGTATTTGGATTTTATAGTTTTGCGACCACTGTACTACCCTAAATACCCATTTGAGCTGAAATAGCGCCACTATGTTTAGTTGTATACAAGTATTGACAGAAATTGTAATAAGATCAATTTTGCTGGTATGAAAAATTAAAAATAACTAATAATATAATAGTTCCAAGCAATGTGCAGACAAAATTGTTGTTTTATTTATTTCTTCCCTTACCGAAAGGGATCACCACAATGTCCAAGAACGCAATTATACCTTAGGGAATTGGAGAGTTCGTTTTGAGATACTTAGAGCTGTAGAATATCAGGAAGAAAGAAATGACCAAATGACAGCAAACCCTAAAGACAACTGGAGACTGACGTCAGAGAGACTACAGATTTGAACGCGATAAGACACAGACATCGCATAACAAAACCTTGAGCAGAGGCAGTGATGGTGGTGGTACCTGTATGTACTTCTGCAGCTGCTGAGCGTACTGCAGCCGTCCGTTGCGAGCACCGCAGTTGGACACGAACCACGCAACCTTGTCCGTCTTGTTGGCGGCGAAGTCCCGCAGAGGTCCCGGGAACTGCGTCACGTGAGGGTCCCAGTAGACCCACTTCTCGTACGGCGCCACGATGTCACTGTCACGACGATACGTGGCCGTCCAGTTGACCAGGTCGTTGTACTTGACGTGCGCCGTGTGGTACGGGCACTCCAGGAAGTACAGGATCCACACCTGCAAGTAAAAATAAACTAATTATTCTCTTGAAATAATTAGAAAAATGTTTATAAATAGCGTTCGATGTAAATTAGAAGTTCACATGGCAGCACGAAGAGTGTTGCCAGAACTTCAAGGGCGGCCATGACAATTTTGCACCTGTATTACACACAAGATTTTTTCTACAATAAAAAGTCATTTTGGTTATGTTTGATTTTCCCTTTGGAAATGTAAAAATAACTTTTAGGTTTCCTTCTTTCAACAGGAAACCTAAAAACAAGTAATCTGAGTTTCATTGCGCAAAACCGGAATTTAGGGTTGTAGGAACACTACCGTCTATCAGCTGACTGAGCGCGTAGCGCATGCTATTGTTTAGTTTCATATATATTTGGAGCGTTCTGCGCATGTGATAGGCCGATTACTTATACATATCGATTAGTAGTTATGATTAGCAGTACATATCGCCCTAGGGTGGATATGTACTGCTAATACATTCTGCCAACAGTGCAAAATGTGCCTGTTATCGCGCGGTTGTAGGAAAATGAAATAACCAGATACGATCAGCTCCATCAAGACAATCCCAACTAGAGAATCACCTGAACAGTCAATATGTTAGACAATAGTTAGCAGGTATAAGAAGTGTCACACATGTATTAAAACTTGTGGACAATACGTGTAATTGAAATTGAAATTGATTGTAATTGAAATTCGTATGCAAGATCTGTCAATTGACGACTTATTGTTAATGTGAAATATTATTTATAAAAATACTGTTTTGTAAAATTTTATGAGCAATGTTGCAAACTACATTTAAATGAATTGTCAAGTTTTAGTTTTTGTGTAGTATTGATTGAGTAAGACGAAAACTATATTTCGTCAATCGGACTAAAAGTGTCGTTTCATCAACGCTTATTTCCGACCTCGGCTACGCCTCGATCGTTAAACTTAACCTAACACTTTAGGTCCCGGTGACGAAATATACGTTTCCCTATGAATTTCATTGATTCACTTGGCAAAGAGTGGTAAAAAAATACAAACTTACAATGCTACTTATACATAATATTTGTAGAACATATTCATTATGAGAGTTTATCTTTAATTTCATTCTTGTTTTGGAAAGATGAGAGTTTATCTTTCCATTGTCAAGATGATCAAATTGGTTTGATTTGATTTCAGGGGTTTAAGCAACGCTTACCTGTTTTGGTGGTCTTTGTATTCCAGGATGGACTAGGTGGTCTTTGAACAAGATGGCGTCTGCGTCCTCCGCATCGACGCGGTTCGTGGAGAGTGTGCAGGAGCGGATCGGGCACTCGGCGAACGCCTCCTGGCCAGGCTTCAACCCCCAGGACGACAGACCGTTGAACATCAGGACCTTGAATGAACGCCATTCATGAAAACATTTATTATTTATCTAGGAAACAGCGATGATATTTTACTCATTATTTTCACATTTTCGTAGCTTTTTCTAGGTCATCACATTTTGGATTCTAGGATGGATAATACACAATGTATTAAGAAAACAAATCCTTGTACAGTATCTTTTACTTTGAAGCTCAAATATTAATCTTATCGAGAATAAGGATTAATTAATATGTCACTTATTAACCTATATTTTTGGATTCAACTTTATATTTAGCTTCATGGGGTTGAGATCCACCCTTCTATGGTTAAAAATCATAGTTTATTATGGGTTTAGTGTGGCAGCTAACCTTCATATTCTTTCCAATGTTAATCATTAAGAAGAATAGGCAAAACCCTTTATTCATGGACAGATGTTGATAAATCTTGGTATAATATGATCGAAGTATAAATTGTTTATAGTAAAAATGTCTACTTTCAGCGTTCCTCACAGCAGAAACCCTGCATACTCTTTCCCATGTTAATCCCCCATGTAATGGAGAGTTGGCAAATTATTATTTACATACAAATATTGTTAACTTATATTATTATTGCCATATTACTGATTTGTGAATTCGCTGAGTTCGCAGGTCTGCTGTGACGAGGTTATTTTAATTTACTGTCACAACAGTAAAGATTTGTGTAAACCCTGCATAAATAACAAGCGATAATGGGGTACATTCCTGCTGGTTTACTCCATCAAAAAAATTAAACGAACTTCCTGGATGGGGTTTTAATTACAGCTCTCATCAATGCATAATGACTCTGAGCTGAGCGATCGATGCAGTGGTTACTTAATCGACGACACAGTTGCACTCGGCGAAATAAAGTTGAAACTTTATCTCCAATAATCATGAAAATGTTAAACTCCCTCCTGGGGAATACCGTGTGAAAAGAGAGATTTCATTTTAATTTTTATGGGAATTTACTACAAAAACATTCTTGACTCCAGTGACGTCATCACTTTTGTTTGCCTGAACTTTAATTTAAAGGACACAGATAGGTCTACCTTGCCCTTTCTAACAATGGGACCTTATTTTAAACTATTATAAAATGTCACTGCACATTATACAAAAATTAAAGTTTCAATGAAAATCGTTAAGTAATTCTAAGGAAAAATAGGATGGAACTTTCTTCTCATTTTAAACATCTTGAGATTTTACCATTAAGATCGCTATTCATTTACAAAGCTTAAAAAGTTTTTTATATTAGGAGTGGTAATGTAGAAACTAATATGAACACGTATTCTATTAGCCTATGAAATGTATTTTTAATTGTTTACTTTTTTTAATTGATTTTAATATGTCCTTTTAAGGAATCCTTTAAACAGTCTTACAACTACTTTGCTCCTAAACTATATAATATTTTAGGACTAAACAAATAGCAAAGAGTTCTTATCCTTATGTTCATACTGTAAATATATTAGACATTGTATTGAAGAAATGGAGGGTGTTGATGGTTTACTAACTTAAAAAAGTATTGATTTTCACTTCTATTTATTTACTTACTAATCAATTGAATGTTAAAGGATTTCATTTTAATTACCCAAATAACCTAAGGCATTTAGTAAACAAAATTCTTACACCATTGATTAACTTGTTAATTGTTCAAATTGTTATTTTTCACTCGTCCAGCCTCTATAAAATTCCTCAAAATAGGATTTTTCATTTTTTAGGACTGTTCAAAGAGAACAAATTTATCATAATATGTTTTAAGTGAATTATATCTATTTAGTAAGTTATAGCCTAGTAAGTAAGTTATATTAACTATTAAATTCCATATTTATTATTTAATTGTGTTTCTATTACTTATAGTTGTGATAAACTATATAAGTGATATTATAATAGATTCATGTTATTATGTAGGAAGCAAGAAATGTATTTTATAGACCTATTATTTTGTAAACTGTTGTATCCTCGGAAATAAACTCTATTCTTATTCTTTTTTATAATAGCAATAAGTTATTATGCACATGTGTGCCATTTTTCTTACTTTCACATACAACCGAATTAGTGGTCATTTCAGTGTACCAAACAAAATATTTCGTTCGGTACGAATAGCTGATATACCTGTTACCTAAACGTTAGAAGGTTTAGGCACGTATTTTGTTAATACGTTAGACAATAATTAATTATTTTTTTGTTCAAAGGCAACCAAATCATTGTTCAAAATCATGTGTTTTGTTTATTGACAGAAAAATATACGTAATCGAAAACTCTGCTAATCCGAGCCCAATGGTCATAATGAGTGATGGTATAAGTAGAGGAGTGAATTTCTTCCGTCACCTATACTGACACAACAATATGAAAGTTAAGAGCTCTCCATGTAAAAAATGAGTTTTCATATCGCATTGTTAATGTTATACTTACTCATTCATCACTAATTATTCAACTTCCCAAATAGTACGAATATAAACATAAGTCTTCTTTAAAAGACTTTTTTTCTAACCTATACATTTTGGAACTAATTTTCTTTATAAATCCGGCCCGAAGGACCATAAATTAAACTTTATTTTCGGACATGATTTATAGCCTAAATACGCACCTTCTTGAGTTTGCCCGGCGGCGGGGGTTCAGGGGGCATGAACATGAGTTGGTTCTCGATGCGGTCGTTGCCTCGGTCCTCGGCAGGCCACAGTCGAGCCAGGCGACGCCCCGAGGGTGCCCGGGGGGCGGGCTCCGGCTGCCTGTGGCCCTGCTTCATATACCAGGGCAGCGGCGTCGCGACGCTCGGCGTCGCAGTCGTCGTTCCCTGCTCCGTCTCCGTCGTCGTCTGATGGCATAGACGAGATTACTGGAGTGGTTTATAGGAACTGTATTAATTATACATTTTTCAAAAAATAATTTATAATCGAATTTACAACTAACCCGTGAATGCCTACTTAGTTCATCATCATCTTGCAAAACAGTATTTGCATAAAAACGTTATTTTGCATAGCTTGTGCTATTATATTCAACATCGCTTATTAATCAGACATAGTTTTATAATAAATAATGTACATTAACTGATATAAAAACTAATTAAATATTTAATGTAATTCTCGTTAAGTAGGACTACATATTGATATGCATCACCCGATGACGCCTGAACCGATGAAATACTTTTGCAGCTGTGTTACTTATAGTAGTCTCTATCACTTTTTATCGGAACTTTTAGAAGTACTGTATTGGTAATTTTTAATTTGGGTTCTTCTAGTATAGCGATTAAAACCACTTTAGAAGCGCCAAAAATGATTTAGAGCGGCCCAAATTACTTACTGATTATGATGGGACTTCGTTTTCCAATCCCGTCACGCGAATATTTTACTCCATAACATAATGAACAGTTTGAGCAGGATAATAAGATCGTAAAGAAATTATTAAAGCTGGTCAATTCCTCGCTGTGATATTGTGTGATGAGTTGAAGTAGCTATTTATTATTTTTATTATTTCTCGTTATTATTTTAGAAATTTATAATTAAGGGTGGAGTAACTCTATCCCACCTAGAAAAATTTAACTACTGTCAATATAAATGTTGAAAGAAAGAATATTCCATGATATGATCATGTTCGTATTAACTATTGTTAAAAATATGTAAACTGTAGGAAACAAACACGACGCTAGAGCTGACCTTAGTCCAGGCCTCCAGAGGACCGAGAATGATGGACTCGAATATCCTGGTCCTCTTGGGCTTGGCGGGATCGTCCCCCTGGTGGGAGAGGATGTTGACGACGGCGACAACGAGGGCCGAGACACACGCCAGGCTGAGGAAACATCGCCTTGCGTTGAACCTTGGTAGCATCTCACGGTCTCACCTCACCATCCTGGCCTGCAACCTGAATATGGGCTACTGTAGTGTAATGAAGGATTAGGAGCTCAGAGGTGCCACACGCCAGGCTGAGGAAACATCGCCTTGCGTTGAACCTTGGTAGCATCTCACGGTCTCACCTCACCATCCTGGCCTGCAACCTGAATATGGGCTACTGTAGTGTGATGGAGGATTACGAGCTCAGAGGTGCCACATGTCAGGCTGAGAAAACATCGCCTTGCGTTGAACCTTGGTAGCATCTCACGGTCTCACCTCACCATCCTGGCCTGCAACCTGAATATGGACTACTGTAGTGTGATGGAGGATTAGGAGCTCAGAGGTGCCACACGCCAGGCTGAGGAAACATCGCCTTGCGTTGAACCTTGGTAGCATCTCACGGTCTCACCTCACCATCCTGGCCTGCAACCTGAATATGGGCTACTGTAGTGTAATGAAGGATTAGGAGCTCAGAGGTGCCACACGCCAGGCTGAGGAAACATCGCCTTGCGTTGAACCTTGGTAGCATCTCACGGTCTCACCTCACCATCCTGGCATGCAACCTGAATATGGGCTACTGTAGTGTGATGGAGGATTAGAAGCTCAGAAGTGCCACATTTAACACCACACAATGGCATTTAATTAGTTGTAGGAACATTTTAGCTTTTGTTAATTATTACTCCCTAATCAACCAGACCAACCTTTTACTCTCCGGTGTGACCTATTTCTTTATTCCCTAGGATATTTTCTTTAATTTACACAACACACATACTCTTTTACCCTTAGTTTATATTATTCATTTGCTATATTTTCATCTAAAAATTACGATTTATGATTCAAAAATGTTCTGAGGGCATAAGGTTGAGGATAATATTTTCATTAACATTTAATAAGACGATTTTGTTTCCGAAAAAATATATGGATTTTAATGAAAGGAATAATAACACTATTGATTATTTCGATGACAAAGGGTAGTAAAATATTAAAGAAAGTTAAGGAGTACATGAGCGACTGGCTCGTCAAGAAGTCATGTTACAAGCCGACGTCACGAAGGCTGTGGCGGGCGGCCACCTGCAATGCGACTCGGCTCCGATATCATATCCTACTTTACAATACTTGTTCAACAGATGTCCTATCAACTGATTAAAATACTCTTTTTAACTCCAAGAACACATTTAATTTTGCATCTTGTATGTTATTGACATGGATATGTTTTAGCTCTGTGGGTATTGACAATCCGTCAGACCAGAATTTGACACGGTGACGTCATATGGATATCAGGACAGCTGTTTTTAGAGGAATTAGAAACATTCTCCTTAGAAATATCCATGACCTAACCTATTTCCCACGGAGAAATAAATACAGTAATGTTTGGTTTAGTACCAGAAATCAGTGTCATTCGTTTGGTTAGGAATAAGATGTTGCCAATTTATTCAGTTTCGTGGATGAATAAATTCCCTTACAGACGATAATTTCGAACTGAAGGCTCCAACCGCCTACTCACGGTCAGTTTTGCCTGGAATCAATCTACTTAACCAATTAATTTAACAAAATTTTATCAGTCCAGATTTGTTGGCCTGAGAGCAGTCCGATTATGACAAACAGACGATCAATTTTAACTGTCAGTTCTAACTGATCGTATGTAGGGAGCTTTATCAATGGGAAGTTTGCAAGTCATATGACATTTTTGACTAAAATGACTAAAATGAAAATGGTTGACTAAAATACGCGTTGGTGCTACAGCGAAAGTTGCAGACGCCAGGACATTAAAGAATCGTGTTTAGGTAGATTTTTTTTATCGAAGCACGGGTTTATAGAGAGAATAAAAATAGCACTTCATTTATACTGCTATACAAAATTTTTCTTTTGAATTGATTCGTTTTATTTTAGCCTCCGTGGTCAAATGAATACATAGGCATATCTTTTATGTCGGCAGCATAAAATCAGTTCAACCTAGAAACACAACAGGAATGGTGACGTATTGCAACGTAAATTTTATACCTATTGAAACTAAGTTATGCCCTCAAAAATATCTCTTTACTATTCGTTTCTCCTCATACTCCATAAAATAAAACATATCGCCGATGACGCAAGCATTGTTTGTTTACTTTCTCCACTGCGGGTGTATTTCCAAGATATAAAAGAGGAAGCGGAACCCAGTTTATGACCTTATGTTGAGGATATTGATCTTGAACCAGGATCGCTGCGCGGCATCGCTGCAACAATAGTACCAGCCATATCACAAGACCAGACTGGGACGTCGCCTTCCATTGTAGACGACATTTGAGCTCATTTTAATTTTTTTGACATGGATTTTAGCTCTAGGGGGTGTTCAAATAACAGGGACGTTATTTGGTTAGTGTTATATGGTTAGTGGCGTCTTAGTTTGGTTATAATGGTTATAAAAACAGCTACTGTTGAGATGAACTGAAAATATTCCCTTTAAACATGTCCACGATCTAACTTATTCATTCACAAGGAAATAAATACAAACATTTTGAACGAGTTAACCACGAATTCAAAGACCGGATGGCCCATTGACAACGAACTCACTTCGTAATCCGAGGGTCGCCGATTCAGAGTACCTATCACGGTAGTCACATGCTCACCTCGTTGCCCGAGAGTCGCCGGTTCGAGCCAACATGCTGGCGTCATTTGTAATTGGGTAAAACCTATAAAATAATAATAAAAGGGTTTAGAACATCCTATATGAAAATGAATAACTTTTTAGCGTGTCTGTAAACACAGTAACTCTCATACAAAAGTTCCGAACGAGACCAAATATGGCAATTTACTAAAAATTTAAATTTTTATTTCCACCATTGCAAATAGATCAACAAACAATTTAGTATGTCAAATCTTCGCTTCGCTCTACATCAACCTACTTTACTATTACTATTACATGTGAAATAGTGGCCTACCCAGGTAGGTATTTTAAGCCATGTATGAGTGTACGACGATCGTGGCGCGATCTTGTAGTTGTGTTACTGACTAAGACTGACACGTTCCTTAGACAGGGCTGTTAATTAATTAATAGCCCAACAGCCAATGGCAACTAAAGGACCTACAGTTTAACGTGGGATCCGAACCACTTTCACCTCTGAATTACGAACTGGTCTAATTATGGGGATGGTCTTTTCGGATCAACGTGGTATTCAATAGTGCGGACGTAAATCCACACCAAAGAGTATCCCAACCACCGACCGTCGTTCATAACTATCCACAATTCGAGACTGAGAGATAGAAACTAGTAAACTAACGCAGTAGCCTACGTTGTCTTTCGGAGCTCCAGCGTAAATTTTATGGAGTAGGCTTTGAAAAGGCTTACCACGATCACAAAATCGTTGTCAAAACAATACAAACCATGTTGAAAATAATGTAGTACACCACTCCTCCTCAGCAGCTTATAGTTACTTGACATTTAAATCAAGGAGCACAAGAAGAAGTAAAAATTATCTTGATGCTTCTAGAACGTGCCACAGAAAAAATCACTATTCACTGAGCTATGTAATAACACACTCGGATACATATTGTTACGCGGTGAAATTTCCCGTGAGTCTCAGAGAAAAAGTAAATTATTACTATAAAAAACTATTATCATAAACATTTGTAACTCTTAAATTTTGCAATACGCCACAAAAATAACTATTTAGATATTGATAGATATACGCTGGAAAATAATACATTCGCGTATATTGTGGAGCCACTGTTTTGTATGACGAATTGTGTCTGTTAAATTGTAGTGTTTTACGAAAATTATATTACCGCAATAACTCTTAAAAATTTTAATGTAATGCAAGGACAGAAAAAATACTATTAGATTTCTTATCTCTGCGAATACAAAACGTTTTTAGTTTTCAAATAACGTGTAAAGAAAACTGATGCAGGAATTGTACTGCTATTGTAAACGGTGCTGATATGAATGTGACCGAAATTATTATGGCTTTAACCATTTAATCCTCTAGAAATGAATGATTACTTTTAGAAATCTAGTAGGCAGAATAAATAATTTGATGTACTGCATGAACTTCAGAAATGCATTTTTATTTAACAATTTTTAAACCATCCATAAACTGAAGAAACTGTAGAAAAATGAATCAACGTAACAAATTAATCATAAAAATAGTAATTTTTATTGTAACTCTTTCGAAAACTTTTTCAATAACCATATGCTATTTTAAAGAGAATACATTAAAAATCTTAAGAATTTATATACTCAATAAAACTGGGCGAATGTTCAGAAAATAATCCTCAAAAACCAATTCGGTTCGTATTTGGAACACATTTTAGAAGGTAAATAACTATTCCAAAATTACAAACAAACGAGGCAATAAAGTTTACTGTTGGTGAAAACCAGAGAATGTGAGTTTTCTTTATACTAAGTTCTCTGGGATAATAGATAATACACTAGGGCGGTTGCGTGTCCTGTAATCCAGCTACTTGGAGTTCACGAATTGTGGATAGTTGTGAGCGATTAAGAGTCTGCATCAGTGTTAGCCATCTTGAATTTTAGTCCCGTAAGAGCAATGTTAAATTCTGGCGGAACATACCTTCACTTTGGCGTCTGTAGTGGCGTTAATTATCAAAGTATCAATGTAAAACTTTGGAAGTACATTGATGAGATGTGGCTCAAGGGCATGACCTTTTGATATGTTCAAAAATTTAACTTGATATATGAACAAAAATCCAGGAATATTTTACAAAATAAATCATTATTATTGTTTTATTAAGAGCGAAAATAAGAAGTTCTGTAAGGTGGTGCCCTGGAGGACTGTAATACCTTTAATTTGACACCTCTTCCGTTAATATATGACAATAGGTCGGGTGCACTGTTTAACATATTTACGGTGGACTAAACGATGGCTACCACTGACAGATCTTATAAGTCTACCCATTGAATATTACGTATCAACAATTTTTAATAAAATTTGACTGGAGTTAGAATGCCACAGAAAAAATCACTATTCACTGAGCTATGTAATAACACACTCGGATACATATTGTTACGCGGTGAAATTTCCCGTGAGTCTCAGAGAAAAAGTAAATTATTACTATAAAAAACTATTATCATAAACATTTGTAACTCTTAAATTTTGCAATACGCCACAAAAATAACTATTTAGATATTGATAGATATACGCTGGAAAATAATACATTCGCGTATATTGTGGAGCCACTGTTTTGTATAACGAATTGTCGGTGGAGTTAAACGGCTTGGCGCGGTGGAGCCACTGTTTTGTATAACGAATTGTCGGTGGAGTTAAACGGCTTGGCGCGGTGGAGCCACTGTTTTGTATAACGAATTGTCGGTGGAGTTAAACGGCTTGGCGCGGTGGAGCCACTGTTTTCATTGAAGCAATCAAGAGAGTTCCGTGCAGGGGCGACACCTCACCTCGGACTAATTTGCAACTCCTCATCAGCGGCAGACTATTAGGTTTAACCATATAATCCCATATTTCAATATTGGTTTAGACATGGATATGTCTTAGCTCTGGGGGGTGGGGGTGTTGGTGATATGTAAGATTGAAAATATGTAACAGGTTTCCACAGAAACTACCAGAGCTATTGTATTGAATTTGTAATATAAAAGATTAAGAACAGCTTTTTAGATAAACTGAAAGCATTCTCTTTAGACATATACATGATCAAACCTATTTCCCACAGGGAAGTAAATACAAACATCTTTTCATCAGCATTTCTGCCAGATGATATCCGTAAAAAATAATCTGTCGAAAATGGTTTGGACCCGGACTATTCCAGCCACGTTCGCGAGAAACAATGTTTCAAAGAATCAAGTCTAAGGGTAAATTAATTATATTAACAACGCCTAATAAACAGTTTTTTATGTAAAAAGAAATTTTACTCACGCTGATACTAGTACAACATTTAAAAATATATTTTGTTGTAATTGAATTAGAAGTTATTATTATTCTATTTTATTTGTCGGAATTGCGACCCGGCAGAACAAATGAAATTTTCTATTCACAATAAAAACCCATTTAATGTATGTTACTACCATAGTTAATTAACACGTTATAAGTCTTTGTTACCTCGGCAACTCTCGTTGTCCCTATCTTAACAATGTATTTACGTAATCAAGATGAATTTTGCCATGGAGTAAACCATTATCCTGCAATTAGATAAGTGTCACTTTTTTATTTTAGTTTAAACTTCCCTTGAAGTTTAACTGTAATTCTTTTACAAAATAAATAGTACGACAACTATATAATAATTCAACATAACTATTAACAATAACAATATTTTTGAACGGTCAAGAGAATGTAAATTACTAAATTTAATCAGAGAATCAGGAATATACGTCACGTTTTGTGTTGTGTAAGGCAGTGATTAATAATGTAAATCGGGCGTCTGTGCACGGCATACCTCGCGTGATGGCAGGCGGCAGGGCGATGTTGGCAGTGGAGGCAGGCGCACACTGGCGTTATTGTTAATATTGCGATGCCGGAAACTGGGTTTGGAGTTCCGGCCAGCGATCTGGGATGACAAAACCTACTCAATCAGCTGAAACACAGCGGCGTGGCTAATTGTGCTCGACAATGACTCTTGTCTCAGCTCGTGACAAAGTTCATTTATTCAAAAAGTCTTTTATGTCTCTTTCGTTTATTATGTATCTCATAATTTCGAGACTTTAGTCATATATCTATAGTCATAAAATAATTTATTATTGTATTTTTTGTATAGAATATAAAATAATATTTTTCTATAATTTTTTCATTTTTATATTAACATTTTATATTATTTTTTCTAAAAAATAATTTATATCATAAATATTTATACTTACCTTTTTTTCTAAAAAACACAATTTAAAAATAATAATTTTTATTTCCTAACAAATATTTTTCAAAAAAAAGAGCGATTTATTTTTAAAAATCAACTGAAACAACTAAAAATAGCTCCAGTATCTTAACAAAGTAATAGTCCTGATTTATGATAAATATCAGAGAACGAAATCGAATAACATATAATATACCCCAGTAAAACTGAATTTATCTATAACATATTACAACAATAATTTTTATGTCCTTAACAAATATTTTTAACGCTATAACAAATTATTTTTATGTTCTTTTATGTTGTTTCAAATGAAATTTCAAGTGAACACTCCAGGTGTTTCCTTCCTCTATAGTTCAAGGTTCAAATTTTATCTGTGTAAAATGACATTCTAGTACTTGTTACATTCTTATTTATTGACTAGAAAACATATTTTGAAAATAAGTGGAACGAAACGAATTGAACGGATGGTGTTTTGAGCATCTATACACCACGAGATAAAAAATAATAATGGTCCCGGCCATGACAATTCCACCTGCGGTAGCTTCTTACGTTAAGGGAAATTTCTAATGCAAAATTACTTAATTTTAACAGTTGTAAATAAGCCTAATAAGGTGGAATTCCATATTATATTTTCAAAAATAATTTTGTTACAAACCTTAATTAGTCTAAAACTGATTTAAAAATCTAAAATGCTTTTAGCTTCTTCAAAAAAATCTGTTTATTGTATAGTAATTCCATAAAATTATAAACATTTACGTTCCTTGGATTAAATTTTAAACCCCCAGAGTCACTATCAAACCAAAAGCGTGCATCATTGAGGATTTAAAGTACTAATATAAGAAATATTAGACCTATTACAATTATTTCACAAAGTAATAGTTAATACTTTCACAGCAACTAGTGCAAAATTTACTATTCCTTGGTAAATTTTATGAAATGGTGACCTATCTAGGTAGGTATTTTAAGCCAAGTATGAATGAGAAATGAGTGTCTTGTATATCTTGTATTCCATACCGTGAATAACATATAGCCAGTCGCCTAAAGATTTTTTAGCAATTTGACTACTTTATACACAGAGGAATACGAACGGACCTAATTTCCTACCTTGTGAGAGCAGTGTGCGCTTCACGGACTGTACCGTACTGAACACCAGCCCGCGGTCACAACTTATTGATAATGCATGGTTATCCACATCCTCTGAACCTATATCTTATCTGGATCCAGGTCCTTTAAAACTCTCTCCTGAGAAAAATACTGTACCGTGGGAAGAAAAGAGTAACAGTATTTTTGTAATTATTGCTGAAGGTTAACACGTTACTTTCCGTTGCGATGTATACGTGTAACAGGTGGGAAGGTTGAGAAATGTATGTAATATTGCCCAATGAATATTCTATTAACGGCATATTATGGATTAATTTACTCTCATTTATCCTATGGTACAATAATTTGGGGCTTATATACTGAAAAAAGAGTTTAAAAAATTATTTGTTTTACATAAAAGTAATAAGAATTATATGTAAATTAAATTTTAGAGAATAGTGCAAAGAAGCTTACAAAGGTTTGCACCCTCCCGTGTACTTAAATTTTGAAAACGATAATGCTAAAGTGAATCAATTCACAAAAAATTGATTAATCAAGAGGAATACACAGACTTAATAATTTATAAATCTTCCATCACAGACAGGGATAAAGCTAATTGATAAACTACCTAAAAATTAATAAAGTATAAGAATTTCCTAATATTTAAAAACAATTTAAAAAATATTTAATCATCAATGCGTTTTACAGAATTTATAGATTTATGGATAAACATTTATTCAATTTGGTATGAAACAGATTAAACTACTTTAACGTGTTTGAAATCGTCTTATTTGTTTCATAGCAATAGTAAGTTTAAACCAAATTGTTGTTCTTATAACATTGCTAATGACAAATATTTGTTTTATGGCAATATATTTATATATTTAATGTATATATTAAATATATTTATATATTTAATATTTTTGCCAAATTTTCTTGTCACCACTGATTACAGTTATTTTTGTTTGCTCAACAACACGTTGCCGCCTTGTTGAGCAAGATATGCGAAAATAATGATTGTGAGTTCAAAACAGTCAATACAAGAGTTGCGGTAAAATGTTTTGTAAATAGTGTGTTGCCCTCTAAACTGAAAATAATCAACCAATTACAAACTTTATGATTCTGTTGGAAGTTGAAAAATATATTTTACTAAGGTAATTGTAATTAACATTCTATTAATTTTTTAAATAGGCTACAGCACAAATACTAGAGGTTGTGGTAAAAACTCGTATACTGCATATCTTACCAAGAAATAATGCACCTTGGCATCAGTAACAGTCAGTCAATAGTAATATCATAAAGCGGTTCAACACGTATTCAAATATGTATACTGTGGACTACCGTATTTAGAACCAAATTACACAATAGTTAAGAAAATCTAATGCTGGTGAGAATTTATGAAAAATGTCATGAAAGGTAGAATTCCTAACAATTGTTATTGTTTTACTGCAAAATTAATTACCGCAATAACTCTTAAATATATTTTAATGTAGCATGCCAAGGACAATGGGTTTTAAAATATACTATTAGATTTCTTATCTCTGCGCATGAGTACAAAACGTTTTAGTTTTCAATAACGTGTAAAAGAACTGATGGCACGGAATTGTACTGCTATTGTAAACGGTGCTGATATGAATGTGACCGAAATTATTATGACTTTAACCATTTAATCCTCTAGAAATGAAAGATTACTTTGAGAAATCTAGTAGGCAGAATAAATAATCTAATGTACTGCATGAACTTCAGAAATGCATTTTTATTTAACAATTTTTAAACCATCCATAAACTGAAGAAACTGTAGAAAAATGAATCAACGTAACAAACAAAAATACTGAACCGACCGGTTTGAAATGTTGTAAAACATAAATACATAAATAAATACCGTAAACATGTTCACTGGGGTGCATCAAGTCTCTTGGGCGGCGCAAGCTAAACTTCTTGATTGCTCATACAATAGCATACTAATGAAAAATGCCTTGTTTGTATTTAGTGTGGCTGTTGAATGAAAACAATTATGCTTCTGACATTGAGGCTCACTCACTCATGACGAGGTGAAATGTATGAGCTGTGAATCAGATTGTCGACGCATCACTGGGAGTGCACGAGAGCCTAACACAGTGACAGTGGCACAGGAGCGAACACAAGGATGTGGACACATGTCCCTAGGAGATGTAGGAGAAACTATATATGAATCCCCTTTTGCAATTTAGGAAACCCCTCACATAAGCCCATTCTTTAAAATTTAGGAGAAACAACACAGGAATCCCTCTAATATAAATATAAGGCAAACCACACAAGAACACCCTCCCTAAAATACTGATCATTGAGTTTATTAAAACATTGAAAAAATACTCTAAATGGTATAAAGAAATGGAAAAAATATTTATCAAAGTAGGTGTTTTCGTGTTCACGGAGAAGATGACCACAGCGTTACATACAGACAGACAGACAAACAGATAAGTTTAGATAGCTCGTATTACGGCCTTTCTCCGGAATAAAAGAGAAAAATTAAAAAAATCATAACTCTAAATAAGGAACGGACAGCAAATTCATTTTATTTTTAAATACTGGGTACTAAAATAAATTTGAAAACAGTATCTACATATGCTTTAGTGATCAGTATCCTTTGTACCTTAGGTGTCTCCTTGTCTCCTTGTGTTCGCTCCTTGTCTCAAACGGGTGATAAACTTTGAACTTGATCCCAACCTTTCTAAACTCTTTCAGAGATTAGCGCATGAGCCCTCCTTGATCTCCGAGAATGAATTGCAGTTTCAGTTAGACCAAAGTTATATTTTACATTTCTAACATCCTTTCTTAGCTCTACAAATAGGCCATAGTGCTTAGCCTCTACTTTTAAAACCCCACCTCATCAAATCGTACTTCTAACAAGGTTCTAAGTCACTATTTAATCTTGGTTTTCTATTTGATCGCCCGGCTTTATGGCAACGACATGGAGTGTTGGGGCGTGCCTGCCTTCCGCTCATTTGTCCCTAATTGAGGCTCGCGCTGCCATCCTTTCATTTGTGTTTTCGGCTGTAACTAGTTCAAGGGACCAACCTGTTATATTACATTACCTTAGTTTTTTCATTCATACTCATATTACTTCATACAGCTAAACATTCTCTCTGTTATGAAGATTAAATATGACTATGTAAATTCAAATGTAATAAAATATTAAAGTTAATTGTGTGAAATACAAGACGTAACTTTTTAGAAGAAAAATGTTTCAATTTTAATTCTTGACAGTAAAACTCTAATTAGATGTAACCTCCTATACATAAAAATATCAAAATATGTATAATAATTGTATACAATGGAAAAGCTTACTTTTTAAATTCACTAAGCAACTGATAGGTAATTTCAGTGTAGTTTCATGTCAAAGGAATTTAAATAGGCTAATCTGTCATATAACTTTACCTTTTGTGAGGGACAGTTTCAAAAAACCCTTTGAAATAATAAAATGAACCTTGATTACCTATGCTAATGTAGACAGCTTAACATCAACTGGAAGTCGCCCACCTGCTAAGTCTATTGTCAACGTTACGTTTAGAATGTTTGTCAAGCGTGAAATTCGAACTTGCAGGTTATCTTATCTGGGTACTTAGTTAGGGACTCCACAATGTACAGACGTGACGGCCCCCCTGCACGGTCATGACTATGCCACTGCTTCAGCGGTTATTTTTTATACCTTTGTAAATCAATTAATTCTAGGGGTCTACATACACTACTTTGACATGGATATGTCTTGGCTCTGTGGGGTTGGCAGTTTGCGAGACCAAATTTTGAAGCAGTGACGTCATATGGTTTGTGACGTCATTTGGCTATAAGGACTATTGTTTAGGGGAACTGAAAACACTACCTTTGACATATTCATAATCTAACTTATTTCCCAGAGTGAAGTATATACAAACATTTTTTATCTTGTATCGCTTGCTTAATAAACTTCATCTCATTTAAACTTAACTTACCTTTACAAGAGACAACCTTGACCAATAAGTAGTTCATGACCATTTGACTATAATATTCACCGATCTCCTCATTCTATGATCTTATTCCCTCGTCTGATTCCCTCGTCTGATTCTATCATCTGATTCTCTTCATCAAGTGATTCCACTTGCACATACCAGAAGCAACCATACATCCGCATACGGACGGTCACCGGAAGTATCAAACATGTTATTATCACCAGGTATACCTGTACCTGAGGAGGTACTGGGTGGTTACTCTGTAATTTTCATTGGTAAGCAAATTTAACCCAACACGCGAATAGTATTTCAGAGTTGAATTAGTCAAATATTTCCAACAGTAAGTAGGAGGGGTGTAATTCTTGGAGAAGTTGGAAAAGAATTAATGAAAATAATCGTGAATGAATGAAAGTAATAATAAGGATGAATCAATGAAACAAAAAATTAGAAGAAGACGAATCAATGCAAGAGAAAAACAATGGAGGTGAATGAATACGATTTGAGGTAGAGGAAAACAAAAAATTATAATTTTTCGAATAAAGTGGTGAATGAACCGTGAAGAAAAATAT
Organism: Nephotettix cincticeps; assembly: GCA_023375725.1. Taxonomy (NCBI): domain Eukaryota; kingdom Metazoa; phylum Arthropoda; class Insecta; order Hemiptera; family Cicadellidae; genus Nephotettix; species Nephotettix cincticeps. The sequence continues at coordinate 37,327,943 of CM041788.1, forward strand.
GTTTCAAAGAATATGGATAATTTAAAATGGAAATGGAATCCATAAAACAAAAACAAAATACAATGGGCTGATTCAGTGAAAGCAAATAAGATTATATGAATCAGTGAAAGAGAACGAAAAATAAAAAAAACAAATAAAAATAAAATCCATGAACCAGTAGAAGTGTAAACAGGGAAATGGGAGACGAAACAACTTTGAAACATTAAAGGAGGAAATAAACGAAGATTAATCAAATGAGTGTAAATTGGAAAATGGAAGAGAATAAATGAGAGGAAGGGTCTCATATCCACGTGGCGAAGTCGCGTGATGGTGTAAAATGAATTGGACGGTTCAGCTCGTCGGTCGATGCTGCTAGAACTACAGTAGAGGGTGTGTTGCTATTGGAATAAACCTCTAAACCAATGGAGTAACCAATGTTACTTCGCTGGAAATGCGAATACACTAAATACATGATCAAAAGGAAACACTTCCTAAATACACCATACCTGTATGACTATTACATTCTCCCTATTATACCCTATTATATGGAGAAAGTATTGTTTTCGTCAAAACTTTCGCATTTGAGTTTGGAGTGGATATATATGTTTTGGGGTCCCCTGAATCCAAAATACCCCCGTCGCAGCAGACCTGCGTACTCAGCGAATCTCCAAACCAATAATATAATAATAATAATAATAATATATGACAAGTTTTAAAAAAATATGTCCATAAACATGAGAATTATTAGTCTATTCTCCATAAGATTGACATGGGAAAGAGTGTGCAGGTTTGCTGCTGTGAGGAACACTGAAAGTAGGTGTTTCTACCATAAATAATTTTTATTTTTAACATTTATACCAACTTTTATCAACATCTGTCCATAAATAAAGGAGTTTGTCTTTTCCCTATATGATTAACATGGGAAAGGAGTATGCAGGTTTGCTGCCATGATAAACACATAAACTATGATTTTAAACATAAACCAGTGGGTATCAACAACATGAAGGTAAATACCAATTTTAATCTAAAAATATTGATTGATATGGGAAATATTCATTTTTTTCTTATCCTCCATAAGATTAACATTGGAACCCCAAAATACAACGTACTGTGTTTAGATTTTTTAATATCTCGGTAACCGTTGGAGATAGAGAAAAACTTTAAGAAACTTAATTGTGTAGTTTTTTAAGCTGATTCTAATGGTAAAAGATAAAATTTGAAATTTTTAAAAATTACATGAGAAAAATGCAAAAAACCCATTTTTGGGGTACAAAACCCCCCCAAACTACCCCTTCCGATTGACCGATATATCTGGATTACGGTTTCGATCGGACCACTTTTACGAGAGTTATCGTGTTCACAGACACACATATTTTAACGACTATTGTTTTTGGTCTCTGGGCACCTAAAGAAGAAAAAATAACATGGTCCCGGGCTTAAGTCTCGCCATGATTCCTACGGTAATAGCTTCTTCCCTATGGGATATTCGCTAAAAGTGGATTAAGACGTGATATATGTCTGTCCATGTGTGCGTGTGTGCCTCTTTTATGAATTTTAAACTGAGAGACATTGGATTGTTTGACATCTATAATAAGTTTTTTATAATCAATTTTATCAACGGTACATGTGTTTGGGATTCAAATAAACCTTTTGGGATGGTTCAAGAATAGGTAATGTGAAGCTGATTATTTAGAAACAGTTTTTATCGAGTAAATAAAAAATTTTAATTGTATTCAAATATATTGCCCTTTCCAAAGTTAGTGTTTCTGGCACAAAACATCAGAGATTGTTTGAATTCAACGTTGCCCTTACAGGATTTTTTTGCATAGTTTTATTTTGAAGATGACCGGTGTAATGATGACAGCTACAGTTTGAACGGTTTTTGATACCACCATTACAGATCAGCAATGACCATTGGTCAAGCCGGTTGTTTACGACCAATTTTCATATGTCCAACCCCTTGATTGATTGTATTGTATTGACAACCCCTGCATTATTACATCGCGTAATCCGTTGAGAGGTTCAGCTAAGTTTTTTATTTTCCTGTTGTGAGTTCTAAATATTTACATTAGGACAATTTAACCTTTGTGGCAATAAAATTGCCACAATCAAATTCTTATGATGTTTAAAATCATAGTACCTGGTGACCGAGCTTTGCTCGGATTGAATAAGACATGTTTTTACAAGTTAATTAGCAAAATTAAAACAAATTTACTGCCCAATGAAAACATTTATGTGGTGGGGATGGAACTCGCGGCCTATAGTTCTTGAGGCCGACACGCTACAACTCGGCTACGACGTTAGTCAGTTGAGCGATGCCGTTTAACATCTTTCAGCCAAAGCCGATCATTTACTATTTAATAATCCATACCGTTATTATTAGTCTGTGATCAACTGATTTTTTTATAAACGGAATGAGGATTGAAAAGCAAAAGAGAAATTTAATTTACATCAATTAATTGGTTTGTTACAGTGGCTTCAAGCAATACAACGAATACGTTTTCTATCAAAACACGGAAGATTTTGGAAATACTTTTTTCTGCTTTTATTTCGCACAGCTATGTTATCCTTAAGTTTTTACAAATTGTTTAGTAACCTGATAATTTTGCATTTATTTATTCATAAAATAAATATTAATGCATAACCTCTATATTGTTCCCCGCAGTCTTCAATCAAGAACTGTCAAACGGTTATAAACAGCTGTTTTGGTTTGTATTGTTTACATTTTATTCTCCATAAGCGTAATGTTAAATTTTTAGATTTTAAACTTAATATTACAAGAAAACACGAATTTTCCTGGACATTAGACCTATCTAGAACTTATTTTCTACTCGGAAATTAGTTATTTCCAAAATTTAAAGAAATTCCTCGGCGCCGTTTTCGAGATCCGTGTGCAAATATATATATATACAAACCTTGCTCGTATTATAGTATTGGATTTTTCTTTGTGAAGAAACTGTAACTCATTAATCCTGTAACGTTCAACTAAAACTGTTATTCTTAAAAAAATACCACGTGATTTCTTTTTGTTAATGTTCTTAAAAATGAATTAGTTAAAAAACTTTTATGTCAGTTGAAATATTTCATTTATCAATTTACGAATAAATGATCTTTTAAAAGAATTCTTATCGCATTCAAAGATATAAATGTAACACGTCCTGACGTGTTATCTGATGTCCCGAATTCAATTTTCCTTGATGATTTGTAGATTAATTCACAGTTTTATTATTTAAAAAAAACTATTAATAGTTAAACCCTATATACTACAGTCGTAAAACTATGATACAGTATTGACAACCAATTTGAATACATTAAGGTATTATCGTTAAAATTACTCTAAAAACTCAAAAGTATTACAAATTAATAAATAACCTGATTATACATACCTAGTTTCCAAGTCAAAAAACATAAAAGTACAAAGTTTATAAACGATTATAAGATACAGTAGTAAACATAAATAAATATTAAGTAAAAAAGCTACTTATTACCAGTAGTAGGTTATTTACTGGTATAACTCACGGTGGTTTATTGCTAGTGACACTTATAACACCTATTTGCTTGCAAAGCACAACTACACATTAACATTTCCGTTTGAGTATTTCCGATCACAATAACAACTATGAAACAAACTATCTTCAGTAATAAGAGGTAAGAGTCACTTAGTCGCACCTCGCCGTGACACTGATTGAGTCACTGACACCTGTTATCGACAGACTGATATGACTGTGACGACCTTCTCCCACCTTGACCCTGTCTTATCACTGCTGACTGGCTACACTGATCCTTTTCTCACTCCACACCTGTTATCACGAGAGACCCAGAGACTGATATGACTGTGACGACCTTCTCCCACCTTGACCCTGTCTTATCACTGCTGACTGGCTACACCAGGAGGTTCAGAAGGTCCTTTTCTCACTCCACACCTGTTATCACCAGAGACCCAGAGACTGATATGACTGTGACGACCTTCTCCCACCTTGACCCTGTCTTATCACTGCTGACTGGCTACACCAGGAGGTTCAGAAGGTCCTTTTCTCACTCCACACCTGTTATCACGAGAGACCCAGAGACTGATATGACTGTGACGACCTTATCTCGCCTTGACCCTGTCTTATCACTGCTGACTGGCTACACCAGGATGTTCAGAAGGTCCTTTTCTCACTCCACACCTGTTATCACGAGAGACCCAGAGACTGATATGACTGTGACGACCTTATCTCGCCTTGACCCTGTCTTATCACTGCTGACTGACTACACCAGGAGGTTCAGAAGGTCCTTTTCTCACTCCACACCTGTTATCACGAGAGACCCAGAGACTGATATGACTGTGACGACCTTATCTCGCCTTGACCCTGTCTTATCACTGCTGACTGGCTACACCAGGATGTTCAGAAGGTCCTTTTCTCACTCCACGCCCGTTATCAATAGACTGATAAGACTGTTACAACCTGCTCCCACCTTAACCGTGTCCTATCAGTGTAAGCAATTCCTCGGAAGTCTTATTCTTATTCCATATTCGTTCAACCAGCTGCTTTTGGACCAACACATTCTGAGTTTTTATGTTTCACTTACACCGGATATTTATTTAACATCTTAAACGTACTTGTTTAGATACTTATTTTATGAATTCGTTCAATATTTCATTTTAATATCACATTGTGCTTACATTTTTTTAATATTTTCACTATCCAAAAGACTATTTGACGAGAATTAGAAGCCTTAGCAAGAGTTTCAAATTACAGTTTGTAGAAGCTTTAAAAATGCTAGAAAATAACTATATTTGTTATATCACAAACTATCAATAAATTCAATGGCAATCTGGCTGGACAAGTTTCGAATAAATCTGCAGCCATGAGATTAAAACTAAAAGTTCTTTACAAAGTTTACAAACGCTATTTGGTTCAATATTACAAAATATAAATTAAGGTTGACGTTCATTATCCTCAACTTTCCTTCTAACATTCCATTTGAACCGTATTTTTCTGGTGTTTAATGTTTTCATTGTGTGTTGTCTATGAAGTAACTGTAATTATTATTAACGTTATTCTGTTATTATATGTTATTCAATATTCAAACCCATTATGTTATTCTTCTATTCTTGTTTTATTAGGCTGGTTTTTACAGTGAGGAAGAAGGCCATGATGTTGAATTGTTCATTACTTTTTTACCTGTAACATCAACCTCTTAAAATTCTTATTATGCTAATTTCCTCTTCGTTATGTTAAAAATTGAATACCTAGTGTTTAATTTGCGTTAGTTAAGCTTTAGCAAATTATAAAATTTGCGTTAAATTTGCGTTAGGTAACCAACTAACACATAAAAATAATATTAGTTCTCCTATTGATTCTTGCAATAGGTACTCGTTCACGAAATCACAAATAATTTTCAATACACGATTTTTCTTTGTAAAATAATAATTCCCCACTAACACTAAACATTAGTAGTTGATGACTGCTAAAAGGTTAGTTGACAGTATAAAACCACGACTAAAAGGTTTGCCGGGAACAACAACTAACGGGATTTATTTTGTTTTCTCTCCATGACAGATATTCGACAGTTTGTGTATTTGCAAGCTTAGAGATTATCGTAAATTTCCATAACACCACGCAATACAACAACATAAGCTTTGATAAATGCGTTGGAAAGACAATGGTGGGCTAATAAATCAAACTAAAATACAAGCAAAAGTTAGTTTATTTAAATATACTCTACTAAGCCACAAAAACTAGTTTCCATTCACGGGATTTGACGTCAAATTAATTAACTATGTAGGGTTTAAAGTTCTGAAACTAATCTGATAACCTATCTTAAATTCCACTCCCCAATTGGTATAAATGAATATGCAATGTTGTAGCTGTGTGGTAGCCGTGAGAAATAATAATTAGAACACGAGATTTGGATGAATAATCTTGATAAGAAAACAACTTTATCACTATTTCAAATGCGAGATACTTCTAGGGAACTGTGGTTCCTTTTCAATCAGAACTGTGAATGCGTTCCTATAAAAAATGCCTTTAAATAAGGTTACACAACTGATGATTACATTAACGATTTTTTAGACTTCCTTCTTGGGATGCACAGCACTCCGACATGTAAAAATTAAAATGACCAAAGAGTCACTCTCTACTGTGAGTACTTGTGTAATCCTAGAATATCACAGTTTTTGTTTGCTCGTAAGTGTACGTTTACTTTTGCAGACTTTTCAGTAGTGACGTGCTTACTCCGTAATCTGAGGGTACCGGGTTCGATTCCGGACCCGGTATTTGTAATTGGACTTTTAATTGATTACCTATCTACCAAACGTTTGGAATTATATAATAACAAGTCAGGTTTTGGGCCGTCCCCAATTAAAACGTTAAAAAATATTGTTGGTTTATAAATACACACAAGAAAAGGTTTATCTGTAATATCTCCGAATTATCCTTCAGTGATATGTTAAATGCATCAAGAAACAGTTTATTAACCAATATTTTTTTAAATCTTATGTTACCAAATAGGCTTTAAGTATCGTAAAGTGGGATTCCCGGTAACAGGGTAGTTTCCGTCCTTACTGTCCAAGTGAATTGAATGTAATAAATATTTAAAAGGGAATTTTCAATGTATAATACCGGTAATACTTTGAGAAAATCGTTAAAGATTGTGTTAAGATTTGAATGAATATCAAGCCAAAAGTTCAGGTAAATGTCACGGCACGAAGGCTACAATACAAGTAATGTCAAAGTTGAAATACAACTTCGCAGGTTACTGAAACATATTTTCCCTGTATTAAATTTCTTTAGATCTGTAGATACTTTATGAATACAAAATGTAAATTTAACGTTTAGAAATTTTACATTGAATAATATAGAGTTTGGTTCTATATTGATAATATTGCGCATTTTGGTGATTCGACAAACAAACCTCATGAAGAATATAATGTTCAAATAAGCAGATTACAGACTTATAGTTCTAAACGTTAAATTATTTTCTATCTTATCGGTGATATATCCAGCGTAAGTGAATTATAAAGCTCCACTGTTTTGTATCCTTGAAATCACAATGATTAACTCCACATAATTGATCTGATGTAGTAATGAGATGAAAACATCAATATATCATAATGGTGTACGGTATTTTAGGGTAGAACCTAGCTTGTTTATGGGACAATAAATAAATTTGTTGCATAGATTATGGTAAGGTTGAATTGCAGAAATTCAAATATTGAATTTTCGAGGCTATACTATGTGTGATAAATCAAACGGTAATTTCGGTGTATTATTTTTAACATTAAAAAGGTTTTCATGAAGCTGGAAAAAGGAGATAAATATTACTAATTAGAGAGGTTTTCGAACTATCGAGGTTGTACCCAAGGTACCTAGAATATACAGAGAGGTATGGGTAGCGAGCAAACTTCCCGCCGAATGGTTATTTCTGGCCAGTGACATAATTGTTTATTTAGATCAATAACTGAAATTTGGTTAAATTCTAAAATACGGTTAAATCATATTTTTTATAATTAACGTCTTTAGCCATCGTAAAATGCCTAGTTGTTATATTGTGTAATCGCAGGCACACAAAACATTGTATGTAAAATTATCACAATTATTATAAACGTACCTGGATAAAACAAGACAACTTTAAGGGAATAAATATAATACTAATATTACAAATAGTTTAATAATTAATTAATATTTAATTATGTCGGCGACAGAACATGATGTTGTTAGTTGCTTTCTTGAAAAAAAAACAAAACAACAAAAATTATAGTTTTTTTACTGAACAGTCAACGATAACATATTTTTACTAACCTGCATAAACGCTAAACAAAAACATATCCTCCACGGTCGGGGATTGATCTCACAACTTTTAACGCATGAGTTTGCGGCTTAGAAAATGAGCTAAGTTGTACTGAGACGTGGTTTAGAATGTTTTACCAGGTGTTATTGTTGGAGCTATCATAATAATAATTCGTACGACTATTGATAAACTGAGGTCAACCGATTATGTTAGATACGGAATGAGGATTGATAAGTAAAAGGAAAATTCAATTTACATCAATTGGTTTGTTAAAGTGGCTTCAATGAATACAATGAATACGTTTTCTATCAAAACATGATATATTTTGGAAATAATTTTCTCTGCTTTTATTTTGAACACTTATTTTACCCTTTAGTTTTTACAAATTGTTTACTAATTTGATAATTTTTCATTTATTACATACATACACAAAATAAATATGTATGCAAAACCTCTACTCACACCTCACAAAGAACATGTTGTTAGCCATCTTCACCCAACAACTGTCAAACGGTTATAAACAGATGTTTTGATTTTAATTGTTTACATTTAATTCTCCGTAAGCTTAATGTTAATTTTTAGATTTTAAACTTAATTACAAGAAAACTGGGATTTTCATGGCCATTAGACCTATCTAGAACTTATTTTCTACTCGGAATTAGTTATTTCTAAAATTAAAAGTAATTCGTTAGAGCCGTTTTCGAGATCCTTGTGCAAATATACAAACCTTGCTCTTGTTATAGTATTGGATAAAATAAAAGGATTTCAGTTGTTGTATCGTTCAAAAATAAAACCAAGTGTAAAAAGTCTTCACCAATTAGGTTAGGATCATTCATCACATCTTTGACTTTTGAAAAATTTTAACATTTCTGGCAGCTGGAGTGTAAACATATACATTTCTTACCAGTGACGTCACCGGTTTTGTTTACGTGACCCTTCCTCTGTTTATTTCTAGTTACCTTGGTTGTACCTATATCGTATAGGTTTTAACTATTCCTCACACAAATATAAATAAAATACAGGTAGCATGGATGGTTACGAAATAACACAATAACAGGGATTGCGTTTTTCTCAGGCTACAACTGTCAGTTTGGGCTTTAATGGGCAATTTGGGTAAGTAGTAACATTACTAAAATTGAATTATCTTTGTTATTGGTGCTATAACCCTATTAATTTTCTTGAAAGAAGTAAAATTTCGCAACTTTTTTGTCTGTAAGTTAATTTTTGTAAATTCCATTGCTTTTGAGTTATTGAGCTTTGAAAAATTGAAATGGTCGCTATTTTGAAATGGTACAAAGTAGAATACTAAGCAAAATTGTAGGCCCTATTAGTACTCGTACACTTACCAAATTTGAAGTTGGTACATTTATTATTTCCAAAGTTATAGTAAGTTATGTAAAAAACACATACACACGGACAGACGGAAAAAACAGCGAGATAGGACATTTCTTCACAGGACATTATTTGTTTGTTTTGACCTCAGGAACAATATCCCAAAGTTTGTCGGTGCATTTCAGCTACACCCTGTATAATATAAATTACATACTGTGTATTATTATTTTGACAACATGACATAATGCTGTTATTGGGACCTGGGAGATTGTTGTTGTTGTTGTTGTGTTATGTATAATATGTTAACAAGGTTCTAAATTTATTTTGGCAACACTATGAATAGTATGGGAATAAGTAATTTTAAAAGTCCTTTCAAGTCTGACTTATTGATGTTAAGTCAATCTTAATTTTTACGACGGTTCGTAGATTCTACAGATATTTAAAATTATTCCTAAATTGTTATGAAAGAAATTAAAATTGTTTACACTGCTTCTGTACATCTTCAGCAAAAATTTGCAACAGTTAACATCAAATATGAACACTGATAACATCAACAGACCATCATATCATAATGTTAAAATACTCATCTGTAGTTTAAAAAAAGTTTTAATTTATTTAAATTGCAAGTTTAACTGAAACTTTGAATTACAAATGTTAATACAAGATGTGTAATTTTCAAATCCCTATTGCATATCCTTTACTGCGAATGTCAGAAATAATGATTTAGTTCAAAAACAGCATTCTTCGATACATCTGCAACACTCATTTCCCCTATCGTAGTGCCTAGGTGTATTTATTCGTAATAAAATAAAATACACAATATTATGTAAATCATTGACAATTTCTTAAGGTTAAGGGTAACCTTGGTATGATATACAAACTAATTACTAAACCACAATTAACATGTGATAGAAACCTTTAATGGTTATTGTTAGCAATGACAAGCCATGCAGGTAACATAATCACACTAACCTAACGTTACACCAATGTTCACACTTGTACACACACACACCATAGTAACACTAATCAACGAGCTACCAAGCAAGGACCGGGACCATGTCGTAGCCGGAGGGGTGCAGGGTGCAGGGGTGTGTTTGGGTGAATGGTACCGCGGCACTATCCTCACCCGCACCCACAACCACCCCACCAGACCACCACCCTGCGCAGACGCTGGATCATCGATCTCACCCCGGTAGCCACCATGTTATTTATTTTGTACTTCACACCTTTAGACCGAGTGTTTGGTCATTTTGAGTAAACACGTCACACAATGGGATTCGACCTGTTATTTGAACACACAGACTGACAGTTCGAGAATCATTTGGAGGTTATCAAACTGAGAATCAACGAAGGGTGGGATGGACGAGTGGTGCCGTGGTGATGGTGACCGCTTCCTTATCGGAAGGTCGCCGGTTCGATCCTGAACAATATCTTGATACAATTTGCGATGTTCAATACTGGACACATTTTCCTTTGAACATTAGTTATTAATGATACTGACGAATGAATATTCTCAATAGAATTTGAATTAATCAAAATGAATCTTATCAGTAAAATTTGTTTTTATCAAAAAAATACAAAATAAATAACATCTCTATCAGCTGATCATTTTTAGTAAGACCAGTAAATGTCATTATATTGATTACTCTTTTCACCCCACCCACAATTACCAGAAGACCGTATAAAAAAAACAAATGATGTCAGTAAACTGAATGTAAACAATCCGTCCTACAACATATGATTCGGAATACATTAACTGTCAATTACTCTATTTACCAACCAACAATGACCAATTATTAGCGAATTTCCTATGGAAAAATTACCTATTTGCATGACCCGCATGGTGACAGTTAAGCCCGGGACCTTGATAGAAGTTCATAACTCCCTGAACACGTTTTGGTGGGTCGTTGGGCAACGCGATCGGACTACATTATCTACACTTTTGGGAGGGTTTTCTACCCCAATTTGAAGTTTTAAAAATTTATGTGTAATTTTTTAGTTCAAATTTTTCTTTTTACCATTGGATTTGTCTAAAAAAACACACAATTTAGTATTTTGAATCATGACTGAAGGTCAATTGGCTACTAAGATACTCAAAATGGTAAACATACTACATTGTCTAATGTTAATCTTATGGAGGATAGCTAAAAATCACTAACTCACTTATTTACTTAAATATTCTTCCAAAATTTAGTATGCAAGTCATGTTAGAAGTTTTATCAATACAACCAAAAAAACCCAAATTTAATGTTCCTTATGGCAGAAAACCTACGTATTTATTAGTGTCCATGTAATTCTTACGGAAAATAGGTAAATTAGTAACTTTCTTAGTTATTGACATCATTTGATAAAACTTTGTATGTATTTTACTTAGTTAACAGTCTTAGTCAGTTAACAATAAATATTTTTTGTAGTTTATGAATTTTCTCGTTCAATTTCACTGATGCAAAAACAACCAGTTTGAATCTTGTGACTCCGATCATTAAGATACATTAAGATCATTAAGAGTTGTTTTTTACTCTTAAAACTAGTTTTAATAAAATCGAAATTCACGGATAAACAATCAATCTAACAGGAAACCGCAAACACAAACATGACGGTGTAGCTGTCGTGACAAACTGTTGGTTCATGGGATCCGTGCGTGGCCTTCCCATAAGCACCCATGCATCATCCCGCACATAACACGAATACAGTGCGCGAGCACGCACAAACAAAATAGTACATGTACAAGAAACATGAAATCTGATTCTTTTAGAATAATTTAATTATTTTAGAAAATCCTCTATTATTTTAGAAAATTAAACTACTGTGATAAAATAGTCGTCATGCCAAGAGGAACTGAGAAATGAAGTGCTGCTTGATCCAGAGAAATGTTAAGTATAACTTGTAAGTTTACGAACCAAAGTAGTGAAAAGAAGTGCAAATATGTTATAAGATCAACGATGGCTGACAATCGTTTCTGAGGGGAGGTTTAGGAGCGGGGGTTTGTATCACGATAATAGGGGGTTTGTATGCTATAATATCAACTTTTGTGGTCAATATTGGAATCATCGAAACAAATTAAAAATTAAATTTTCTCTGAAATATTTATTTCAATTTCCACTGTATATATTGTTTTATGGAAACACAAGTATACGTTATAAAAGTAAATATTTCAATCTCCTTTGAAATAGAAGAATTTGTGTACAGCTTCGTCTAGCTAATAATGTTCTATAATGTAATGCACGTTGTAATATAATTTCCTATAATTTTTTCATTACTAAGAGGGGTCCGTCTTTTGTACAAGAAATATGGAACAGTGTCATGTAGCGTGATACTTGTTATTACGGAAAAATTGCAACACAAGTTCAAAAATAAATAATTCAGATCAATTATTTAGTAATAGTTTTTTAAATTAAATAATAAAGGTACTTTAATATTATGACAAAATATTTTTACCTGAAATCACTATTAAATAAATTAAAAGAATTTCTTAATGACATTCCACTTATGCTTCTTGGGTGGACTGATTTATACTTTTTCGTCTTACTCCTTCAAAAGCAGGTATTTTAGATTCATGTGTTGAAGAGCAAAAAGCTTTCTTTTTCTTCTAAGACTAAACTTATTATCATGATGATTTTTTGAGTCATAGGATGCAAAAGATCATTATTGATGATACTTTTGATTCGAGGTCATCATTCGATTGTAAATAATCGATAAAGTAATTACAACGACCAATATCGATTTGTTGTGTATTCCGGACCTTCAGGATATCTATAACTGGTAATCGACTATTAAATTGATTACTTACAACAAAAGTAACGGAACAGCTGATTACTCTAAGCGACTAAAATGGTTGACAACTATTGATACTCTAAATCAGGTAATTTATATTGACATGGATATGTCTTAGCTCTGGGGAGGGGGGTTTTGGTGATTTGTAAGATGGAAAATATGTAACAGGTTTCCATAGAAACTACCAGAGCTATTTTATTGAATTTTTAATATTAAAGAATAAGAAGAACTATTTATATGAACTGAAAACATTCCCTTTAGACATATCCATGATCTAACCCATTTTCCAAAGAGAAGTAAATATAAACATTTTTGACATGGATATGTCTTAGCTCTGGGGGGAGGGGGGGTGATGGTGATTTTTAAGATGGGAAATATGTAACAGGTTTCCATAGAAACTACCAGAGATTTTGTATTGAATTTTCAATATAAAAGAATAAGAACAGCTGTTTAGATGAACTGTAAACATTCCCTTTAGACATATCCATTATCTAACCTATTTCCCATAGGGAAGTAAATACAAACATTTTTACGAGTTTGTTTCATTTTATTTGCAGTATGACGAAAAATATAGTTCATCACACGGCCCAAAATTGGCTTTTTGATATATACTCGCACATTTAACAGCCTCGGCTGTTAAACTTGTGCTCGTGTCACAAACGCCCGTTTTTGGTCCTAGTGATGAAATATACTATTTTGCCGAAAAAAACATGAATAACACATTAAAATACCTATAAAAATTACTTTAACTTCAATCTTCAAGAAATAGAATTTTAATCAAAATAGTTTGAGCTATTTATGATAAACTAGCCAAAGTACCCGTTCTTCGCACGGGTAAAAAAGGCTGAGAGGTGTAGGCTCTACTGATACATTTAAGTTATCGATAACTAGCCAAAGTACCCGTTCTTCGCACGGGTAAAAAAGGCTGAGAGGTGTAGGCTCTACTGACACATTTAAGTTATTGATAATTAATTCTTTATTGTTTACAAAATGACAAAACACGTATCTAAGTATATATCTAAACATGACAAAGTAACATATGTCAAATATTGGGAGAGAATAAGCATTAACGTAATAGAGGCAGGCATCGGGAGAAAATTAAAAATCTACCATTCCACTATTTCGAACTAATAATTCACTAATTTCGATCCAGCAGTTTATGTGTAAAAATTAACTTTATTTCTTTTTCTTACCGAACTGTCAAAATGTAAAGTAAACTGATGTTGACATTAAAAACTGTAAACATTGAATCCCAGGGTATTTACAGCAACCATGTCTTCTGCTTGTCGAACTGTCAAATTTTAGTGTTCACAGCTGTTGACATTCAAGTAATTTTATGTTTTCATTTTCTAAAAATGTAAACATTGAAACTTAGGACGTTCACAGGGCGTAGCCCGAGAGGATTTTAAGGAAATGAGTATGCCTATGTGTTGCATGAGTTTAAGATCTGTCTTTGTGTAAAATTTCAAACTGTTTGGTTCAATATTTTTTGCGTTCACTTTCCACAACAAACCCACAAACCCACAAACACACAAACCCACAAACATACAGAAACCACCTCTTCTTTATAATATTATAGATTTAGATAATTTATTTTTATGTGTTATTTATTTTTTAGGTTAACTGCCCATAAAATAAATAAAATCGTCCGAAGATATAGCCAGAGTGAACCCTTACAAGAATTTCATAAAAATTTGAAAATCCTTGTAGTCTCGGGGATCAACTCTTAGGTAGACAGAAGTCCGAAAACCAATTTTTGGGGTCAGAGAACCCTAAAATGGGTACAACCACTATAAACTGATATTTTTGCAAGAACAATATTTCCTACTTAATATTTAGGTGAGAGAAAGTAAACAACGGTAATTAAGTTTCATTCGCTGTTTCTATATCACCACAATGATTAACATGTCAATGGTCCTCAAGAACAATCGATGGTAAGAGAGGTACTTAGTGGCCTGGGGTTAGCCTGATTGAGGAAGGATGGGGAGGGGAGGGGGGAGCGCCTCCTAATCACTCATCAGTAGACACTCGTTATCACCTTTGTGTTCTTGCACCGGCCCTCAAGGTTACTGATAACGTTCACTGATATCTCGGCTGAGATAACATATGTCACATCGTTCAACTACCACATTATTCACATTGGATACGAAAGATTTCTAACCAGAAATTATCAACAGTATTTTAAGAGTATCACAATTCTGTGGAATATTTATATTTCATGTCAAACATTATTTTATCTGGGCGGTGATCATTAGGGGTCTAAGGATATGAAAAAGGTTAAAAAGAATTTTGTTTGTAAGACTTTGAAGAGTTTCAAAATAAAATATAAGTGCATTTACTAAAGTAATATTAAATGTTTGCTATTATTGTCAGAACATAACCTAGATTCAGTACAATTTTTCGGATTTCTAGACAGAACGGCCAATCCGAATGGGATGTTTATCCAAAATGGTAGTTTTGGGAGTAATAGGTCTATGTATGTAATATAGACTTATAATATAATAACCTATAATGTAATATTACTCTCCTCTTACAGTATATGCAGAAAGTACTCCTTTCAAATTTGAGTTAAGAGTGGATATGTCCGTTTTGAAACTTTCTGAATCCAAAAAAGGGGTAAACTCAACTTATTATATAGTTTGCCTGAAAAGATTTTATCACATCGACTTCTAATCACTCTGTATAATCTACTCCTTTTGTAGTGCTTACAGCCTCGAAGGTGAAATGGTTTCTCCTATAATTTGAAATATTGTGTCAAAATAGACAGAACGGCCAATCCGAATGGGATGTTTATCCAAAATGGTAGTTTTGGGAGTAATAGGTCTATGTATGTAATATAGACTTATAATATAATAACCTATAATGTAATATTACTCTCCTCTTACAGTATATGCAGAAAGTACTCCTTTCAAATTTGAGTTAAGAGTGGATTTGTCCGTTTTGAAACTTTCTGAATCCAAAAAAGGGGTAAACTCAACTTATTATATAGTTTGCCTGAAAAGATTTTATCACATCAACTTCTAATCACTCTGTTTAGGCTACTCCTTTTGTAGTGCTTAGAGCCTCGAAGGTGAAATGGTTTCTCCTATAATTTGAAATATTGTGTCAAAACATTGTACACAGCTTGATTTAGATAAGTTACAATAATACATGCTTAAAACCAAATTTTCTTATTTTCTATGGTAGAAAACTAAGAGTATAGTCAAAAAATCCTCACTCATAAAACGTTGATAGCAATTTGATGAGTTTCTATTACTGCATTATAAATAATTTCTAAACCAATTTAAATAGACTGAATATGTTATTTACTGATAAGTTTTTTCATGCAAACAATAACAGTATTAGCTTACTTAAATACAATAATTAACTGTGGAATATCAAACTAAGAAGTTAAATATAGGGAAATTATAAGCGAATCAGTTTGAGAGGAACTAAGATCGATGACGTCAGTTGAAAAACACGTGGGAATCGCGTGCTGTTGGCGGGTAACAGGGTAGTCTAGTAGCTTCTCTGGCGTTGATGGCTGCTTGTGTGCACGTCCTCCACGGGACAGGTTCAACGATATCGCCACTAACCCGGGAGACTGCTTTAGAATCGCAGAATCTTCACAGAAGGGGCAAAGTACATACATGCTTAAATCCTAATTTTCTCATTTTCCATAGCAGAAAACTAAGAACATTGTCAAAAATATTCGTATTCATAACAAATTGGTAATACATTTTGGTAGAAATTTGATGAAAATTGCAATTCATCTGACAGTTAATAAGTCTATCCAAGGAACAGATTAGATTAGACTATTGAAATAGCGACCAACCCAGGTAGGTATTTTAAGCCAAGTATGAATGAGGATTGAGTGTAAGATTATTGTGGCGCGATCTTGTAATCTTGTTACTGACTAAGGCTGACATGTTCCTTAGACAGGACTGTTAATTAATAACCCAACAGTTTATGGAAACTAAGGGACCTACAGTTTAACTTAGAATCCGAACCACGGCCTCTGAATTACGAATCATGAGGATGGTCATAGCGGATTAACGTAGTATTCAATAATGCGGACGTTATTTCACACAAGAGAACACTACATCCACCGCCGTCTCTCACAACTATCCACAATTCGTGACCTCCAAGTAGCTAGATTACAGGACGTCACAAATTAAGTTTCCCACACACAGCGTAACAGAACAAATCCACCCCGATCATTAATTAATTATAATCTATCAAACAATTTCCATACGCGATAGAAAATGTCTATATCGCACAATCCATCGAAATACTTAAGTACCATTACAGTATTATCGTACATTTAAAACACTAACGCCATTTGAGGTTAACCGGTTCCCTGAGAAAAAATCTTAACACATTTTGTTATAATTTGGTACTGGACCCATTTGAATTTTTCATTGGGCTATTTTTAGGAAGGTCATCGCGCCACAATCATCTTACACTCAATCCTCATTCATACTTGGCTTAAAATACCTACCTTGTAGTATGGTCACCATTTCAATAATCTAATCTAATCTATCCAATAATTTATTTGTTGTGTGCAGTTTTTTCATTGAATGCGTCCAGTGATAGTTCGGGCATAGGCCTAACAATGAACATTACAACACCTAGAACCTATAATGAACATTTCCTGGAAACGCAGGTATGCTGTTTCGGGGTAATTTAATAGAAAAGGAAAATAAGTTACAAATAAAATTTGAACTACTGGTGTAATATCATCGCTAAGTTAACGCCAACGATCCCTCCTTTTATGAAGCAACGTTCAAAGTAGTAATAATTGTGGTTGACGTTGAGAAGCCAGTCGAGTCCTGAGTGCTGTTTCTTTAGAGCGAGAGGTTTGTTTTGCAATGTTTCAACAAATGCTATTTTTATGTTTCAAATAATGGTGTGGATAAAAATTTGTTTCAACACAAGGTAGTTACGATTTTTTTTTAAGTAACACATAAACAGTTTCTGAGGATTTGTCTTTAATACTATTGGATCAGATATTGTTTTTATGATTGCGTGAAATATTATTTAAAGCATGTCGAAGGATCCAAAATTAATATACATATATAAAATTATTTTTTTAAATATTTTTGTTATTTGTAATTTTGGATTTAATTTAAGACCTTAATTATTTAAATTGGTCATGTTAAACAAAATCTATAAATATTTTTTTATATAAGTGCACAAGGTTTTTTCAAAGTAACTTAATTACAAACTAATGTTTTAACTTTAAAAATAATCTCCCAAAATATAATTTTTTCTTACAAATGTACCTTTTCCTTTTCTAAAAAAAACCTTAAGAAATATATTTTGGTTGCTGTATTATAGGGCCTATAATATATCACATACAATAAAAAATGTATTTATAAAAAACCTGTAAAAATTCAACATTTTAAAAGTTATGAGTAAAAATACAAGTTATTATAGTTGATTTCATCCAAAATGTAAAATGACTTAAACGTACAAAATTTAAACAATTCATAGAGATATTTTTGAGATGGATATGCCTTAGCTCTGAGGGTGATTTTTGGTGAGCTATTGTATTGAATTGTTAATGTAAAAGAACAAGAACGTCTGTTTAGATGAACTGAATACATTCCCTTTGGACAAATCCATGATCTAACCTATTTCCCACAGGGAAGTAAATACAAATATTTTTTCATAAGAAAATGGTACAATTTAATGGAGACACAGGAGATTAATTTAATTTAATTTAACATTGGCAAGATACACCCGACACCCCTTTTAAGCTTATAAATATATAAGTTACATCATGATTTCTTCATAAAATTTGAAATATAGAATCAGTAATCAGAATATAAGTTTTCGATGCTTTTTGAAAAACATTGATGCCTCAGGAATAAAATACGTTACTGTATTTACTAAACCACTTTTGAAAACCAGCATTGATGTAATTTATCAACGCCTCTGTAAATGTTTCACTGTTTTTATAAATTAAAAATGATCCTTCTTGACTTATAAAATAAGTTAAACCTATTCTATATGCGTAATAATTTTCCCAAATTAAAAATAAACAATCTTTAAAAAAACAGCTGTAAGTATTAAAAAATAATTTTTTTTGTCACTTCATTTTAGAATTACCATTTAAACAAAAAATTTTTTAAATTTAAACAAATTTTCTGCATATTATTTATTAAAACCCATTTCATTTAATATATCAGGGGGAAATATCGTTAAATACAAACAATAAAAAAAAAACAACTTGATTTTCATTTATTTTAAACAGCTCGTGATCGTATAAAATATATCGAATAAAATTTTTAAAGACCAAACGTTTTTCTTCTTACTTGAACAAACTAGTTTATATTCTATAACAATTTTTATGTCTCAAATTTGAGCTAAAGCGGAAGGGGTTTCTAAGATTCCAAAGGTTGTAAAACGATATTTATCGATATATCGTATCGTTTCTGCCACACAACTGAGAGTGGACCTAAACGGCTGCTCTGTGGAACGCCGCCTCTGAGCCTAGAACCAACCCTTGTCACAGGTCAGTTTAATGTTTATTGTTGTGTATAATTACCATATTCGTGATTCATGGTCTACTTGTGCTGAAATTCGTAAGTGTCATGCGCTGAAAAAGAAAACTCTTAAATATCTCTTTTCATCTATTTAAATGTACGCTTATAATATATAGGTCAAAATTTGTAAGCGAACTGTAATCAAGGAAATAGCAATTTAATGGCTAATATCTCGTTATTTGATACTTCTAATAAGCTATTTTACATAAATTAAAGTGTTTAGTCTAAAATTCTCTTTGAGAAAGAAACCTTTTAAATTAATTTTCTCCTTTTAAAGTTTCATTCATTTCAAAGTATGTCTCATTTATAATTTTGTAGTTTATTGATATCGATTTAACCTACATTTTTCATGTATTAAAATATTTGTTCAAAATAAACTACTTCGTAATTGATTACAGATACCTTTCAACTGCTTTGTGGCTTATTAGACTTAAAACTTATTAGTATAATTAGGCTACAGACAGCTCTCATAGCTAAATTAACCCATTATTAGTATTATTATTTTAATATATATAGGCTCTTGTCAATATTTGGACTCATACTGCGAATAGGAACCATATATAGATCTAAATTTGAAAATTTAAAAAATTAATCAATAATAAGGTCAATGTTAATAACATATAGGCTGTAGCCTATATTTATCTTACGACTCTTTAGGTCAAGTTTTTTTTATGAAAGATGAATAATTATTCAAAATGAAATTTGAAAAAGTAAACCCATATACAAATTTTGCTAACCGTAGCTTTCCCAAACACTATTATATATCAGATTTATCCACAATTGATTTTATATTCAGTTTTGAAGTAAATAACGTTATGTTTAAAATGTTAAATTCTTGGTAATTTCCAGAGACATTTGTTAACATTCTGATTCAGATGCCTACGGTACAGTGATTGGGGACTGGAGCAATGACGTGTCCTGGATTACAGGACACATAACTAGAGATACTTGACTATAGTTAGGCCTATAAGTGATGGTCGGTGGATGTGATACTCCCTAATGTGGATTAACGTCCGCACTATTGCATACGACCTTTGTCTATCCATTTTAAATTGGATAGTCAAAGATACTACGTTCACCCGCAAAGATCATCCTCATAATTATACCAGTTCGTCATTCAGAGGCAAAAGTGGTTCGGTTCCCACGTTAAACTGTAGGTCTCCTTAGATACCATTGGCTGTTGGGGATATTAATTAGCAGTCCTGTGTACGGAACATGTCAGCTTTAGTCAGTAACAAGACTACAAGTTTGCGCGACAATCATCCTACACTCATTTCTCATTCATACTTGGCTTAAACTACCTACCTGGGTAGGTTACCATGTCAAAAGGTAGTAGTAGTATTGTAATACGGGTACCTAATCTGATTACTACCGGTACCATTATTATTACGATCTAACTGTTGAAAGATATTTAATCAATCAACTACAATACTTAATTACAAATGAAAACCTAAAAATAGAATAATATTAATCTTAAAATGCTAAATTAATTGTATGTTTAACATTTTATTTATGACTTTTTGTATGATACTGATATTTTTGAATGATGAAAGAAACTTAATTTGATTAAATAAATATTTATTTTGTTGACCCCTTAAATCCTTTAAAGTTAAATAAAATATATACCAAAGTAGATTGTACAGTACGTAAGAGTATTCTTATTCATTAACTAAAAATATTCTTCACAAACTCACAAGCACGTTAAGTTTCTTTAAGGCCTTCTTTCTAAAAGGCAGTTCTGCCTTGAAAAGAAAACTTCCTATTCATGTTTCTTTAATAACTGAAGTTTAAATTAAAAATGTTCCAATTAAAATGAAACAAAACCTTGGGGTAACAAATTAGGCGAGCTGTATTGCTCATTTTCCTTACCTTGCTCTATAAGTTTTCTTGCCCGCGGCTCGAGGACATGAAAAGTTTCAACACGACACACTGGTGTGTCTGTTTCTACTTTAAAATAAACTCAATTTGTGACTGCTAGCGATTTATAAACAAGCAGAATGTACACCCCTTGGGCTTTCATGATTTAGTTCTTAAAGCGCCTACACCTGAATATTTTAAGACTTACATTGCACATTAAGCTAATTTTAACTGTAAAATACCTCCGTCACAGCAGACCTGCACACCTCCAGCGATCAGCGAATTTACAAATCAATAATATAATAATAACATTATATGTCAAGTTTATCAATATATGTCGATAAAAATATGAGAGTTAGTTATTTGCCTCTTCTCCATAAGATTAACATGGGGAAGGAGTATGCAAGTTTGCCGCTCTGAGGAACACTGAAAGTATGCATTTCTAGCATAAACAAATTTTATTTTGACAATTAATACCAAGTTTCATCAACGTCTGTCCATAAATAAAGGAGTTTGCCTATTCTCCATATGATTAACATTGGAAGGAGTATGCAGGTTAACTGCTGCAAAGAACGCATAAACTATGAACTATAAGCATAAATGAATACATCTCAACCACGTGAAACGAAATATCAAGTGTCATCCAAAAATATTGATTGATAACTGAAATGTTAATTTTTCCTTATCCTCCATAGGATTAACATTGGAGCCCCTAACGTACTGTGTTAAGATTTTTATCTCGGTAATCGTTGGAGATAGAGCAAAACTTAAAGAACTAAATTGTGTAGTTTTTAAGATGATTCCTATGGTGAAAGATAAAAGTTAAACCTTTTTTAAATTACATAATATGAAAAACGCAATAAACAATTTTTGAGTAACCCCCCCCCCCCAAACTACCCGTTCCGATTGACCGATATGTCTGGATTACGAAGTCGTCCGAGCAAATGTAGGAACACACGTCTCTACCAAATTCAGTTTTGATCGGACCAGTTTTACGAGAGTTATCGTGTTCACAGACACACACACACGTGTCTGCAACCCCTGCGACTGGACCAGCCACGACAAATGAAGCATCTCTTCATTATCCAAAGTTCGTCACGAGTTCCATCCTGGACTGGATCCAACTGCCTTTGATCTTTGGCATTTTAATTAATTCTGGATAGTGAAATACGCGTCTACGTCAGGAACAAATAAAGCTACATAATATTATCACATTCATCCTACTCATCCTTCACAGGCTATAATCCCTGTAAGATTGGGTCCTTTTTTTCAATAATTGATCACCTGCTTTGACATAACCTCTTTCACCAATCAAATTTACATGGGTATGTCTTAGCTCTGGGGGGTATTGGCAAATTATAAGACGAAAATTTGAAACAGGGTTTCTTACAAACTACTAGAGCTATTGTATTGAATGTTTAAAATATAAGAATAAGAACAGCTTGCTGTTTAGAAGAACTGAAAACATTCCCAATTTGTGGTCACGTTGTTGGGTTAAATTAAACATCCTCCACTTCACAGGGGCAGAGTGAACTACTGTACACTAAAATAAACAAGTCCTAACGACGAAATTTCACGTCCAAACAAGTTTTGAACATGTAATGATGAATTGTAAAGCAGCAACAGAATTGCGGTTTTGAATTGATGTTTTGTGAGGTAGTAAATTGAGCGTGAAGTTGAAAGGCGCCTCTTTATCGGCTAGCTTTGAGTGATAGCGTGGTGATGGCTCGTGTGAATCGATCTCTCGTCCGAGTGATATGAAAAGTGACTTGCCCTCTCTCCCCCCTCTCCCCTCAATCATCCCTTCATCGTCCGGGCCCTCCCCAACCCTATTAACAGTCTGTCGCATTTCCTTGATTTGAGAGCTTTTCAAGGACTTTCGATGACATCAACAAAGAAATGATTGAACTCTGTCCATCACCACTCGTAATGTCCTCAATCATATACTAGACTTTGGAACGTATTTGTTTTCATACATAATTGTTGCTTCTCAGATTTTAATTTTTAGTTTAAATTAGAAGTAGAGTTAAATTTGTTATACCATAATATGTTATAATTTTTTTTCACTCAGTGATATTTCGTCCGTTCGTCCATGCAGATAAACATTACCAAACTTTTATTTACATAATGATACTAAAAATAACGTAACGAGAGAATAATAAAATACAAATTTATTTAAAATTAAATGGTCATCTTTTCAACAACGTTAATTTGTTATCATCCAGAATATTGTCACAAAACATATTACTAATACACGATAACTTTAAAATATGCTACATCATATTTATATTGATGGTAGGCATACAGTACACAATACACATGTTTTTCATAAATATTTCTCCTTTCCTCGTCAACTTGTACTTTATTTTTATTTCATTAAAAGATCAGTTTTGGTTTCGAATACCTGAAAATAGTTCATTTAATAGTTTAATAGAGTTCATTAACACAATTAATACAGTATTTATAAAAATAACATTTTGGCGTTGCTGGGGTGAAAAATGTTAATACGAGAATATATTTTTTTAAACGTTCAATCTTAAGTTTTATCCAGTTTTCCAAAGATAATAAACATTCTCTTAGTAGGAATTCTTGGTGATGTCGGAGTGGACCGATGAGTCTGCATCACTCGTTTAGGGGACATACTTTCCCTTGAAAGTTATTAATTTTTCATAATAGCACAAAATACTTTTAAATAAACCATTAGAATTAAAATGTGGATATATTTCAAATTCTGATTTCTCTCTGCACCACTCCTGTTCTCTGTGGTATGAACTTCACAAAAGCCCATGTGTGATGTGCAATTGTGCAGGCATGGGCCACATCAGGTTTTTGTGCATCTTCTCCACGCTGCTAGCGCTCCTGGTGGACGGCCGCAACCCTGACTACTTCCACATCGGCGGAGTCCTCAGCAACAACGAGAGCAAGCTACAGTTTGAGGATAAGATCTCGGTAGGTAGCACCATGGATGTAAAACGCAATGGGAGATTTGCGACCTATAATATTCGTAGTTCAGACGAATGCCGTCAAACACCGCTAGTAGTAAGCCTACTTTCGTATGGAATACACGGTGGAATAGATACCTATGATGGGGAGCGCGCTGGTCTAGGGGTAGAGCGCGGGGCTTTGGTGCCCAAGGGCCCGGGTTCAAATCCCGCCAATCACCAATGGCTTTCGCTATGTGATAACGCCGCAACCCACACAGGGGTGCACAAAAAGCCGCTACGGCTGAAGTGCCTTGGGAGTAATCCGCCCCCTCCAATAATAATTAAAAAAAAAATAGATACCTATGGTGATGGTAGACCTACATTCGCTAACGCTGGGAAGCTGGGAAATATAAGCTGCATATTCCCTTATATGAGTGGAGGGGGTGGACTTGATGGGTAGATTAACCAAAAACTGCATAACCACTACACATCAAAAGTCAGTCAATATCTGACGGCCTCTGATAAAACGGAATTAGTAGGTCACATCATACGTTTCTATTGGGTTGAAATCAAGGAGTTAACCTTATATGTATCTATTACAGATCCTGGAAATAAAATTTATATTACAGTATTAAAATTGAATCTTGTGTTTATTACATGAAATTTTGTGTTAATTGAAAAGAAGTGTTTAAAAAATAGACACTTGTAAGTGTTTTGTGTAATAGTACCGGAATGAGACCGAGCCTTGCTAAGATTATACTATAGTTATTAACTTATTAACTAAGTTATTAACTTAATTAAAATACAGTTATTATGTACTCAATGTAAACTTGGTTTATGTGGTTTAAATAAAAACGTTTTATACCTCTTAATAAATTGATGTTTTACTTAAACCATGTCAATAGGGTTGTCAGTTGTTTTTCGTAATTCTTTGCCCGTGACAGTATTATGGCCCAACAATCCCTGGTATGTGACATTATTTTTGCAAGTTTTAGAACACCTGAACTTTTAGTTATAGGTGTTTTATGATTTTTGTGATTATTATCATTATGGTACCCAGAGCGCCCCGGTGTTGAGTTTTCATTTGATTTAGCTTCAGCTTCCATATCGTAGAGGGTATGGATTTATTTGTGTTGCGACCATCACGTCTAGGCTCTTGGTCTATATAAACTCTAAACCTGTTGAGAATTCTAATAATGTTTTATAACTTTAGGACGACAAAAAAATGAATCCAGGAAGATATCTATATACATCAAATTATTTAATAATTGCAAAGGACTGCCGACAACTAGTACGGAGGCCTGGGGCAAGCGAAGCGATTTTACGGTAAACATTGGACAAGTGCAAATTCGGCTTTATTAGAATCCAGTTCATAAACTATTCTTCAGATCATTTTCTGTAAAACTCAACGAAACTAAACACAAACATTCCTTAAAACGTTTCTTTCAAATTAACAAAAAAATCATTGTTTATGTAGTTTACTATGAAAAGTAAAAACAACCTCACAAACAGCTGTTTTGATTGACTGCAGCTACAGATAAAGTTCTTAACAATAACACAGACATTTTTGTAGGCTTGTAGGACGGAATCTGAATTTTTCCCAGCTTTGAGGCCTGCTCCAATCGAAAACATGGAAAAAATAATTTTAAAATTGATCTTATACTATAGATGTTTTCAAACTAAGTCTAAATACTGGGATGTAGTTTTGATCAAATCATTGGTTTCATTAACAATTCTACTTTGTAACTTATAATAACAATAATTGACAATAATATCTTTGGCATTTCAGAAATTGAACTTCGAAGTTCAGGTAGTTCCAAAGGGAACCACTTTCTATGCGACTGCTATACTGATGGACGCCAACCCCATCAGAACTGCCCTCAATGTCTGCAAATACCTCATCGCCAATAGGGTAAAGTACATAATTTTCACAAACTCAATGTCAGACTCAAAACTAAAAACTCAAAACTGTAAAACTCAATGTAAGAGCTCTTAGATTGAAGTATAAGATTGAGGTGAGTTTAATTTCAGGACTTGCCCACTTCCTGTAGAAATGTGAGTCTTATAGTCAGTTGAAAACATCCATCTTCATCTAAGATGATATAATTAGATGTAATAGTATTTTAGATTAACTTCAAAAATATAAATATATTCCGTAATTCTTTTGCAAAAAATTGTTTCAAATCCCTAACTTCAGTCACAATTTAAATTTGAAAAAATATTTTTAAGTTCAAAATAAAACTATAGTCTCCCGGCTAAGGCATTTTATATTAATCTTTTATAACACACCACTTCTCCTCTTTCTTGCACATATTTAATATAATATAATAAAGAATAAATAAACAAAGTATGGACGCTGACTCGGTCATTACAACTTGGTTAATATTGGAACCCCTATATAACGAATTTTGACCGTATTTAACCTCGGCATAACGAACCTCAGTATAGCGAAAGTCCTGGTATAACAAATTTTTCTTTCGGTCCCTTGAGATTCGTTATACCGGGGTTCTACTGTGCCCTGTAATCCTACTATTTGTAGGTCACGAATTGTGGATAGTTATAAGCAATGGCCTGTGGGTGTGTTATTCCCTGATGTTAATTAACATCTACACTATTGAATACTACCTTCATCCTCAAAGACCATCCTCATAATTAGACAATAAGCGAAATTTGTGCTTTGGACCCCATGTTAAACTGTAAGACCCTAATGAGGCATTGGCTGTTTGGCTGTTAATTAATTAATTAACGTTTTAAGGAACATGCTCTTTGGTAAGTAGTATGACTACAAGATTGCACCATAATCATCTTACACTAATTTTTCATTCATAACTTGGCTGGGTAGGTCACCGTTTCAGGAAGGTAAGATAAAGGTGATTTAATGTAATTTTAAATATACATAAGAAGAAGAGATGTTATAAAAGAAAAATATAAAATTCCTCAGCAAGCTGACAAGTTAATTTCTAAAGGGAACTTAAATAATTTGTTTTTGTTGTTTAAATTTTGTCATAGGTATCCATATTCCATATATCTATTGTTAAATAATGTAATTTTTTTGTAGTAATGTAATATAGCTTAATAAGCCACATATATTAGAAGGAATCCATTTTTTATATGCTGTTACATAAACTGTTCATACTGTGCTCCACTAAGTCTGAATCAATAACCTTGATTGAAATTTGAAGTTTGGTTGAAGCTGAACCAAATTGAATTCTGAGATATAGACTGATAACAACTCACAATTATAGCTTGTACAAATCTGATTATCTCACTAATCAGCTGATTTTTTATGTGACAGGTTTACGCAGTTGTCGTGTCTCACCCCCTCACTGGAGATCTCTCCCCCGCAGCTGTCTCCTACACCAGCGGCTTCTACCACATCCCCGTCATCGGTATATCCTCTAGGGACTCCGCCTTCTCAGACAAGGTGGAATAATATTTAGTATTTTTTACTTAGAAGTACCTACTCCTCATAGTATAGCCTCCCTTTGGTTAACATTCGAGTAAGGTATAATTATATGCAATTAATTCAAACTTTTTTCACCTACAGTATAACTTAATTCTATTTAAATTCTATGGCTCATGAGGTGATTCCTGACTTTAAACTTAATACCACACAATACTAAAGTTTTAGTTTAGAGAAATCGAACTGTCATAAATGAGCAGGTTTTCAAGACTTTTCTGTCTTTAAACATTATCTAGTGAGATACACCTTTATACAAGTGTACAGTTTGAAAGATGAGTTAATAAAACTCAATATGTTTTAAAGATGTCCACGATAGTAATTTCAGATCTTATTATTATTAATTAATTAGTTGGCCCGATTCAACTAATGTGAAACTCTATTAATTAAATTCAAATCTCTGTTGTATTTCATTGTTGAAAATTATTGGAACATCCCTCTTTTTAATAAGTCAAAAGGTATAATTCGCAACAATCAGTAAAATGACCTAGAGTATACTATAAATGATTTCAATTCAGTTAACTTACAACTGCTAACAATCTGCTTCCTCTGTGTATTTCTGATTAGAACATCCATGTGTCATTCCTTCGCACGGTGGCACCATACTCCCACCAGGCTGATGTGTGGATGGAGCTACTCAAGCACTTCAACTACCTCAAGGTCATCTTCATCCACAGTTCAGACACGGACGGACGAGCCCTCCTCGGACGCTTCCAGACCACCAGCCAGAGCATGGAGGATGATGTGGAAGTCAAAGTCCAGGTATGAGCTTGTTGAAGTCACAGAGTAGGTATGTATATCTTTAGGTGAATGAGTAGGCTTTTTGAAATCAAGGTGCTGGTATATGCTTCTTGAGGTAAAGTATAAGGTGCTTGTTATAGACAAGGAACATTAAAACAGTAAGTAACTGTAGTGATTGCATTAATGTATAAGTTATTTAAAATATTGTTTCTCAATTATTGCATATAAAAAAATCATGAATTCTCTCTCACTCTGTGTTTGTGAGAATGGTTTGTTTTTTATTAAATAAAAATAAATGAATATTGAACCTTTATAGATTATTTACCAAAATGCTAAGGTAATCCACAGCCTGCTTCAACTTACATAAACCATTAGCCTATCAAAATGGCTACACATGTCAGACCACCCTCTATCTATAATTTGTGGTCAGGTTGAGATCGCCTTTCTGCAGCTTCAGCCTATCTCTAGCTTATGTATGCTTATACTTTACCTACTGTAATATATCTAAGGAACTCTGTTAAATTTTGTTTAGAATCCAATAAGTTTTAAATTAAAAAAATAAATACTCATCTGTAGTTAATTCCTATTTCAAAAAATCAAAGGAAATAATCTCATTTAATTTTCTCAGTAATACTGATATCATCCAATCCTCTTTACCAGTTGGAGTCCGTGATAGAGTTTGAGCCAGGTCTCGAGAGTTTCACAGAGCAGCTGTTGGAGATGAACAATGCCCAAGCCAGAGTCTACCTGCTGTATGCCAGGTACCCTCCATCAAATATTCCTACAGTCGACACCCTCTAGTCCGGACTTGGATGGTTCGAACGCTGGATGGTCCGGACTACTCCTTGTTGGAAATAATTCATCAGCCATCATGAGTCATCAGAGGTCACGTTTCTCATTGCATAAATCGACAGGATTGAACGCTTTGTTTGTTTAGCGGGAAATGGAAATGAGTCAAAGGGAATTTTGACTCATACGGATGGGAGGGGGGCTGCACTGGCCCTCCCAGCCAGTCTGAGGAGTATAGGGGATAGTATAGATGTAAGTTTGTAATGTGATTTTGCATTCAAGAAAATATTTTAAGCGAAAAAGCAGAAGAAAATAACAGATTTCTTTTAATATGTACAGTATTGTAAAGCCAAGATCTTTATTCTTCTTAGGTTGTAGTAAATAGGTTTGAGATAGTATTAATATAAAGTTAGAGTTCCGTTTCTTTTCATACTGTAAAATATATTTTTAAAGGTTCAATTTGCGGTGCTTTATAATTTCATGTTCATTTCTATTTATGATGACATATTTAATTTATCAATGTCACAAAAAATTATGATCCAGTGGGTTGGAAACAAAAACTTTGAATGTTTGAAAAAGCACACTTTAAAATGGTCTAAAAATGTGATTTATAAGGATACTGTACGCTATTACAGGTTGTAATTTATATATATATAACCGCCGCATAGTCCGGAATTCGTTTAATCCGGACGGGAACCGGTCCCGAGGTGCCCGGATTAGAGGGAGTCAACTGTATTTACACTTAGTTCCTTAATAGACATTTTTGGTTTTAAAATCATTAATCTAGGGTTTTTGATTAAGACCATAAACAATATACGAGAATCTTCGTTAAATAATCTTCGAGATTAGTAAAGGTTTCACAGTAAGATATCTTAAATACAAAAATTATTTAAGGTTTCTTTTTCAATGTATTCCCCAAGGCAGTAAATAAGGCAGTCTCATTATTAGTGAGTTTTTCATGTTTTATGGGTAGCTGTTCTCAGAAATGTCTCAGATGTTTTCAGAAAGTAGGTTAAATAAATTTGCTCCTTAGAAGGATGGTATCCTGGTTACAGTGTTAAGGTATAGTTCCTTATGTTGTTTTAATAAATTACTTTTTGATGACTAATTTGATCTGTTTAAAACCAAGTTGTAGGTAACTTATCTGATGTAAGAGTGCCACTATCTAAGGAGTTCAAGCTTGAAAAAGGCTTTTCGATAGATTTTCCGATGATGACTGTCAGATGAAGTAAGGAAAAGTTGATGAAATGTGATTTAATAGTGGTAAAAACATATCTAACTGTTCTCAAACACAAACTCTTAAATCTCTTTTTAGTAGAATATTAAAACAAACTTTTTCGTTCACAATTCAGTAAGGCGGATGCTCATGTGATATTCCGAGACGCGAGCCTGTTGAAGATGACGGACGCAGGTTACGTGTGGGTGGTGACGGAGCAAGCCCTGGATGCTACCAATGTGCCGGAGGGTGTGCTGGGGCTGCGGCTTGTGCACGCACAGAACGAGAAGGCGCATATCCAGGACAGCATGTGAGAATACACCTCTGTTCAGTAGCACATTTGTGGGAACCAATCAAGAAGATGAGAGATTTTCCTCCTAGGATTTCTTTTATAAATTCAATTTTTAACCTAGTTATTACTGTATTCCTAAATATCTGTTAATTTTGTTTATTATTGTGAGACCCCAAGGTAAAACAACAATACAAAAGGCAGAAATGTAATTTTCTAATTTGTATCATGAAGTAGAAAAAGATTTAAAGATTTGTGTAAATAATATTAATAAACCCAAAAAAATAAACAAAGTCTGGAAAATATTAACAAAACAACTTTTCACCATTCTTATGAGCAAGGGTTTTTTATGCTGATGTTTATTATTAAAACATAATGAATTTTAAGTAATCACAAAAATATAGTCTCATGCAACCCAGCTCAACTTGCTCTATATTTTTGTTGGGTACCCATGGAGAATAAATGAGTAGGTACCGTAGACATGACTTAAATTTTTGAGTACTTGTAGATCATGTGTTGAGCAAAAACTTATGGTGGAAACTTATTTAAATAAGTTTCTGTTATAATGCTATAATATTTCTGTTATAAATTGTTTACACAAAATGTGTAAAAATTTAATCTTTAAGGCTACAAATCATTATTTTTCTATGATACAAATTTTGTGTGTAGATAGTTTTTACACGTAATGTATAAGATGTGCCTGGTTTTTTCTCTGTAATGATTACTTCTGTTGAAACATGAAAAAAAAACATTGTTTTGAAAAAATTTATTTATGAATATCCGTTTTGATCCCCTGAACCAAAAAAGTTTTTTCTATTTTTTCTGTGATACAATTTACAGTGAACACTGTAAATAAATTTTGTGAATTTTTCACCATATCTAGCAGTTTTTTTTCATTTTTTTGAATTTTAATTTTAAGTATCACATAAAAATTAAAAAACGTGAAAAATCCAATTTCTCAAAAACAGCTCAACTTTTGATTTAAAATAATAGTATAGTGACAGAGCACAAAATAATTTGACAAGGAGTTGTATGACTTCAAAATTATGGCTTTTAAATGTAAAAAAAATCTTTTAAATTTTCACAAAAACAATAAAATAAATTATAATTATGGTACCATTGAAACCAGCTTAAAAAACTAAACAAATTATATTTTTAATATTTTGTTTACATAATGTTAAAAAAATTTAACAAAATTATTCTAAATTATTTTTTTAGATACAAATTTGTGATAGTTTTTAAAAAAGTATGTGTGCCTGGTTTTCTCTGTAATCTCGGATTAAAATTAATGTTTATAAACATATTTAATATCCATACACCAAGCTACTTATTTTGAAACAATTTAAATTTTTTTACAGTTATGTCCTGGCTTCTGCTCTAAGAGACATGAACCAGACGGAAAATATCACAGAAGCCCCAAAAGACTGTGACAATTCTGGGTCAATTTGGGAAACTGGAAAAGTCCTGTTTGAGTAAGTTTTTTGATACGTTCATAATTTAATTGTTTAGACATTTACCATTTTCAGCAATATTAATTTTGATCTAGCAGTTTATCTGTAAAAATGAATTTTCTTTCTTCGAAAATGAAAACATTGAAACCTAGGACATTCATGGGGCGTAGCCTGAGTGTAGTTTAAGGAAATGAATATGACTATGAGTTTGAGATCTACCTTCATGTAAAATTTCAAACCGGTTGGTTCAGTATTTTTGTGTTTACTTGCCACAACCAACAAACCCACAAACATACAGAAAACACCTCTTTATAACATAAAGGATTATATCAACTAATCACCTAAAGTATAGTTATGAGATGCACTCTTATAATAGGCCTACATACTATAATAAATTACTTGCAATTGCCTGATGCATCATTAAGTAAAACAAAGAAAAACCATGTGTACTAGCTACCAAATTTTTCATTAAGTTATAACTTTGAATAATTAGAGGCAAGAGAAAATCTTCTTACTTGAAAAAAAGCATTTTATTCAACAGATTAATACTTTTATGGAAAAATGTTAAAAACCATGTCATATTATAAGGATAAGCAAGCTACAATATCACTTAGTTTCAACATTGTTTGTTTAACTTTAATGTTTATTGTAACCTGTTTTAAAACGTCGTAAGCTGTGACCTATGTTTTTTTAACTTGATAAATACAATATATTCAAAAGAATACATTCAAAATTTAGATGGGAATTCTATAAAATAATAGTGTACTTTGAGGCTGCTTAGCTTAAGCTGAGCCTGCCATTGACAAAAACAGAATTAAAAAATAGAAATCTTATCTCAACATAGATAACGTTTGGCACTGACTTTTTGATGTCCAATCTGTCAAATAAAATTTAAACCGGGTTAGAAATTATTTTTTAAATTTATCCTGCCAATATTTTAAATATCCCTCGAAAGAGGGTACAAGTATTAGTTTCTATAAATTTTTACTTATATTTTTATTTAATTTTTATACATGCTGTCATATATTTCAGGTATATAAAGAAACAGGTCCTATTCCATGGGGCAACTGGAAAGGTAGCTTTTGATGATAATGGTGACAGAATCAATGCAGAATACGATATCGTCAATGTCCAAGGACCTGGCAAGCAAGTCGTAGTGGGCCAGTATCTATACAGCAATGTTAGTATTATTATGATTTTTTTTGTTTGTTTACTTGATTTTTGTTTGTAATGAGTTATATCATGTAACGAATTCTTAGAATAACATTAATTTCAAATAAGAATAACTTCAGTTAGTATTATTATTTTATGTATATTTACTATGCATGTAATGATTTTGACCATTTTATGTATTAAGCAAAAACATATAACTCAACTGAGTTCTGAACAACTATTATCATATGAGACATTTCTCATTTTAGCGAATTTCCCATAGGGAAGAAGCTATTACCGTAGGTCTCATGGTGAGACTTAAGCCCGGGACCATGTTATTTTACTTCTTTAGGTGCCCAGAGTCCAAAAACAATAGTCGTTAAAATTTTTATATATATATATATATATATATATATATATATATACATATATATATATATATATATATACATATATGTATATATATGTATATATATATATGTGTGTCTGTGAACACGATAACTCTCGTAAAAATGGTCCGATTGAGACCAAATTTGGTAGAGACGTGTATTCCTACAAGTGCTCGGACAAGTTCGTAAACCAGACATATCGGTCAATGGGAACGGGTAGTTTGGGGGGGTTTTGTACCCCAAAATGGGGTTTTTTGCGTTTTTCAAGTGTAATTTTTAAAAATTTCTAATTTTATATTTCACCATTAGAATTAGCTTAAAAAACTACACAAATAAGTTCCTTAAAGTTTTTCTCTATCTCCAACGGTTACCGAGATATTAAAAAATCTAAACACAGTACGTTGTATTGTGGGGCTCCAATGTTAATCTTATGGAGGATAGAGAAAAACTAATATTTCCCATATTAATGAATATTTTAGGATAAAAATCGATATTAAGCTTCATCTGGTTGAGATCTATCCATTTATGCTTAAAAATCATATTTTATGTGTTTATCATGGCAGCAAACCTGCATATTCTTTTCCCATAATAATCATATAGGGAATAGGCAAACTCCTTTATTTATGGACAGATGTTGATAAAAGTTGGTATAAATGTTAAGATAAAAATTATTTATGGTAGAAATGCCTAATTTCAGTGTTCCTCACAGCAGCAAACCTGCACACTCTTTCCCATGTTAATCTTATGGAGAATAGGCAAATAATTCTCATGTTTATGGACAGATTTTTATAAAACTTGTCATATATTATTATTATTTTATTATTGATTTGAAAATTCGCTGAGTACGCAGGTCTGCTGCGACGGGGGTATTTATAGGGTATTAGGACATTTTCTTGTCATCTAATGAGACAGTTCACTTTTATAAGGTTCTCATTTTGCAGTTTAACTACAATTAATTTTAAACTCAATACAAACCATGGTTATTGTTGTTTAATCCCACCATTTCAATATAGAAATTACATTTATATTTTGAATACATTAAAAAAACATCCAAATCCATAGTATTTGATACCTTTATTCATTGGACTATTGATTAATGGTCCTGGAAAATGCATCAGCTGATCTATGTCAGTAACAAAAGTACAAATGTCATGAAATAGCCTACAGTAAGGTTTCATCTGAGCCCTGACATTTGGCTGCGCAGTAGACTAAGACGCAAATATGGTGGTGGGGAGGACGGCTGATGTGTTTTTTTACCTACTGACTGACAAAGAAATAAAATAAATCTAAATATAAACATATGGAACCCCACCACGGTTACTTTACCTCCCATTTTGCATTTTGCCCATTTCAGGGCTCAGATGACGAACTGTACACTCATCACATTTGCCCTTCATTCATAAACACCTTAAAATTTCCACCAAAGTGTCTTATACAGGGTTATTCATGATGAAACAGAAAGAATTTAAGGATGTGTTCTACTAGTGAAAATTATGAAATAAGTTGATATAAACATGGGCTCGGAAATACTTCGTTAGCATGTTATGGATAGTGATAGATTTCGCCCGCATCTCAGTGCCCCCGTTAAAAGAGGCAACACTGTTTTTGGGCATTAATTAAAGTGTCAAATGTAGTGTATTTTATGTAAAATGATCTCAAAATTTAGTAAAACTTTTTCCAATTTCACTAGTATAACACGTCCTTCAATTCTTTCCGCTTCTTCATGGATCAATCTGTATATGAATTTAATACTGGTATATTTAAATCTACTGAAATCATATTGTATTTACACGGACAATTTACCATTCTTGTAAATAGTCAAAGTGAAAACATTTTCATGAGCATCTCTTTAGATTTAATTGTCATGTTGTAAACAAATTTCTTGGTCATGAAGCTATTTTTTAGACAAATTAAACTAATAAAACTATAGATGTGTAACACAAAATACTAAAAGACAACACAAATTACATACATCAAATAAATAACTACTAATATAAATAAATACTACACCATCAGTGTTTTCAAACAATGTCCATATAAGATTAATTAACATGAGAATTTTATATTTTTTATGGTGATAAAAGTGAGAGCGTCTAAACATCGAGTTTCAGATTCGAGGTTTGGGTGTCAGCATTTTGAACATCTCAAATACCTGTTGCTAAATCTTGGAATATAAAATTCTGTAGTATAAAATATGAAAGATATGAATATAAAAGATTGAATATAAAAGATCTATGAATATAAAATTTTATTCATCTGTAATAATTAGCTGTTTAAACTAAAATAATTGTAAAAATACAGGAATCACAATTCCTTAACTATGCCATACAACCTTAATCAAGTCATACTTCATGAATGGATCATTATCTTACACCAATTTCAGGAGATGAACCGAATGCGCCTGAAGATCAACGAATCTCGCATCGTGTGGCCGGGACGACCAAAGAGCAAGCCAGAAGGTTTAGAGATCCCAAAACACATCAAGGTCCTGACCATTGAAGAAAAGCCATTTGTATACACTAGAGAACTGGAGGACTATGAAAGTGAAACTTGTAATCCAGATGAAATACCCTGTCCTCACTTCAACTCTTCCAGAGAAGGTAAATGTTATTTTAATTCTATGTCTAGTAGAAAGGTTAATACATTCCTGATTATTATTTATGTTCTGTAGCTATATTAGTTTGTAGCTGTTTTGTAGTCTGAGAGTGCATGTTGAAAGGTTGAATCAATTATTCATTTTAAAGTAACACATTAAATAGTTAAATGGTTGTTCACTGAAATAGCATCTAGTTTTAAAAATCTTTCATTAGGTGTATTGAAATGCATTAGGTGCATATGAGGACTTACTATCAATTTGAAAAAGATGTTCACCATATATTTGTAGACTCTCCTAACAATTCTTCATTTTGGATATCTGTTATGTTAGCATGGGAACAATATTTGATATAGAAATTAGAAAACTATACTGTGTGACTCAAAAGTCTAAACCTTATAAGATTAATGATTTGATTACAATAAATTAAATTGTTTAACTAATTAATTGATTACAAAAAAAATTATGTAATTGTATTAAACGTTTAACTTGTGATAGGATCTATATTATGGAGACCTCTGATTTGCACCAGTTTTCTGCTTTCATTAAAACTTTGAAAATGACTTATAACAAAGCTAGCAGTTGTTCTTTATAGTTTAGACATACCCCCAAACTACTCCTTTTACGGAGGAGGGCTAAAATTTGAATTAAAATAAAAAATGCCTTTTTTCTACAGTATAAACAATCACTAACTCTTATCTCTATCAATTACAAAATAACATTTCTTTTGATATTTTCCATCATGAAGCATACATTTCCAAAGGGGTGTAAAAGCCAAAATGGTCAAAATTGAGTTTTTTTGTGAAATCGGGTTGTAAGAGCCAAGAAATATCAGTTTTTAAAGTATTATAGTGTTGCTAGCACTCCTTCTGGGCCAAATGTGAACTTTTGTTGTTATCTAAGTCAAAAGGGTGTATGTCCCTTGGTGCAACAGTTGTTGCACTAAGTAATATAAATAAGTAAATATAATATATTAAATAGTATTAAATGAGATGGAGGTTGTAAAACCTAGGAAAAGGAAGAGAAATGAAACAATAAAAATACCACCTCTACAGACTTCCGACAATGGTAAAGATACAGATCTCTAAGCAAGAGTTGCATAATAGCACTTGGAGCCTTAATTACTTGCACCTAGATAAAAGGTTTATTCTTTTCACTTTTTGACATGGATATGTCTTAGCTCTGGGGGGGGGGTATTGATGATTTTTAAGATGGAAAATATGTAACAGGTTTCCGTAGGAACTACCAGAGTTAAAGAAGGTAAAGAAATAAATGTTTTTATGAAAAAATGGTTTTCTTAATCTCTTGAAAAATTTTACTTTTTGGCATTTAAAACCTTTTGGAAAAGCACCCTTCATCTATCTTTTTTCTTAACTATAGAAAATTGATATTATAGTCAGATAATCTTAGGGACAAGCATATTTAACGAGAATTTTTTTACTTCTGAGCTAATCCATAACCATTTATTTTTCTCAGATATGAGAATGTTCTGCTGCAAAGGCTACTGCATGGACTTATTGCGGGAGCTGTCAAAGACCATCGGATTCACCTACAATCTCTCCCTCTCTCCAGATGGCCAATTTGGAAGTTACATTATAAAAAATAACTCGGGTAACCAAATTAATAAATACAAATAATAAATTGCATTAACATATCAATATGATTTGGCTGTGACAGGTATTTTTTTGGTACATTATTTGTCTTAAGAACTGTTACTGACCAATACGAGAAGGTCATACATTTTTTGCAGTCTCAGATGTGAAATTGAAGGTATAAATTAATTAAATATTTGAGTAGCCTCTGAATTACCATGAATAACTTAATATAGTGGTTTAAATACCTGATTGGCAATCCAAACGCAAAGTGCTGTGGCTATAGTTTCCATATCTTAGGATGTCATCATCATGCTACAAGGATGCATCTTTCTCACTTCTCTTGAAGTTCGTCGAAGTTTACACATTCACACACACACACACACACTACACATATTACTAGAGACAAAAAACATTATGGCCGGTTTTTAATAAACAGTCTGTAGTCTGGACTCAACCTTTGCTGGGTTGCTGGGTTTGTATCGCCATACGCACCCTAATCAGTGTTTTTTTAAAAATTGTCGAATCAGGTATTTAAACCACTATAATTATAATTAATGTCTTACATGTTTTGGAGCAATTTATCATTAGGGATTAATATGCACACAAATATTAAAAAATATTTAAAATTATGTACACATTATGTCCTAAAATAGCTTTCTTGTTGTTTTATTACATTTTTAAGAGGCCATAATTGGGTAAAATGAAATGAAGTCACAATTTTTAGTGAGTCTTTTGGTTATCCAAGGTGAACAGCTTCATTTTTGTATCTTTGGTTCTTCCTTGCCTCTTTGGGGCATTCTTGAAAATCTGAATTTATATAAACTCAGTTGGAGTGGTTGGTTCTATTTCAAGATGGACAGACGGCTGCTTTGTGATTGCTAGGTAATACGATACTCTGGAATGAAACCAGGTTCTAAAAGCTGGAAGGGCTTGGAATCATGGGCGGAGTTATATTAACACCAATTAAAAATGTTTTAGTTTTTATTAACCAGTCTTAACTTAACAGTTCCATCATACTTTTTTCATGTGACACAGGTGTTTAACAGTGGTTATATATTGTTTTAAGTTAATGTTTTTTTCTCTATTTTTAGGCTATATTGTGACAAAAACTAGGAAATTAACTCCATGCCTCCCAATGTATAACCTCTAACTCCGCCCATACTTGGTGCTGTTGCCTCCTATTCCTGGCTGACTTAAACTGTCCTCTCCTGCCTTTCCAATCCTCATTCGTCCTTTCTTTTCAGTGGTTGTAAAAATCAATTATATGATCACAGTCCATGGCCACTGGAGCCTCCTAATCCATGAAAATAAATTATATTAATATTTAATGAATTATCTGAATTTAATCTTGACTCAAAGTATCACTACTCGCCCAACCCTAATTTAATGCTACACACTATTTTTTAGGAGGGAAGAAAGAATGGACAGGCCTCATCGGGGAGCTGGTCAATGAGCGAGCAGACATGATAGTGGCTCCGTTGACAATCAATCCGGAGCGTGCAGAGTTCATTGAGTTTAGCAAACCCTTCAAATACCAGGGCATCACTATCCTTGAGAAAAAGGTCAACTATCTATAATCTTTTTAAATAAAGTAAAAAAAAATATTTACTGGCTTCTTAAGGTTTTAAATATTTAGAGTTTATAGGTTTGTTTATTTTTTCAATTAATTGATAATTAATGATAAAATGAAATTGCAAAATTGTTTGGGTTTATTATTTTAAATATTTTAATACTACCCCGGAAAATGTTCCAAGTATGTTTTTATAATTTTTTTCAGTCACAAATATTAGTTATATTATGTGTATATGTTAGTGTTAGTACCCATTTAATATGAATCATGACACGCTCAGTGTGTATAGTAAGTTTTACTAATTTTCAGTTGCTGTAATTGGATGTTTTCTTTAAATAGACATTTTTGTAATAAATATTATAATGAAAGTTTAAGTACTATAGTGTAAAATCACTTAAAACTATTGA
Organism: Nephotettix cincticeps; assembly: GCA_023375725.1. Classification (NCBI taxonomy): domain Eukaryota; kingdom Metazoa; phylum Arthropoda; class Insecta; order Hemiptera; family Cicadellidae; genus Nephotettix; species Nephotettix cincticeps. The sequence goes on from CM041788.1 coordinate 37,367,767, forward strand.
AAATGGATGGGGCTTTAGTAGTGTGTAATGCAATATCTGAGATGTTTAAAGATTTTTAATAGTATTGAAGATTTTTAGCGATATATTTTCAATATTTTGTTCACTTCTAAACTGTAAGAAGATTAATTGATCACATTTTATACTCCAAATTGTTAAACTAACTGTAAATATGTAATTTAAAATCTTTTTCAGCCGTCGCGATCATCAACGTTGGTATCATTTTTGCAACCATTCAGCAATACACTCTGGATTCTGGTGATGGTCTCGGTGCATGTTGTCGCATTGGTACTCTACCTCCTCGACCGTTTCTCACCCTTCGGCCGCTACAGGCTTGCAAACACAGATAGTACAGAAGAAGATGCTCTGAATCTCTCTAGTGCTATTTGGTTTGCCTGGGGTGTTCTGTTGAACAGCGGCATCGGAGAGGGTAATTGACTTTTCTTCCTTTATGAAAATTAGTTTTCATCATTGTTAAGTAAACTATACGGGGGAAAATGTATTTTTAAAATTATTTACGTCCTTTTGAAAAATGGCTTAGATTATCAATAGGTCTATAGGGATTTTTTCATTTCTTCTAAACAGCTGTCCTTAAACCATGTGACACATCACTTCTGTTACAATTTTCCCATAACATAAATAATTGCTAACATAACACCCCCCTTCCTCCAGAGTGTGGACATGTCTGTCAATAATAATACGATTGATATTATGAATAGAGGCATATTATATTTGCCCAATAATCATTTCTCATAATCCAAAATATCTTGCAAAATCTAAAATTAATAACTGGCTAGAAATTTCTATAAAGAGGGAGTGAAGATATTTAGGTACAGACATACCATGGATAACTGGAACTTGTTAAATTTGTTGGTGAAGCTGAGATTATCACAATAATCCATTGGTTCTTAATTATTGGGTCAGATTAGGTGAGGAGCCAGCCCAAAAACTCAAATTGGGTCAAATACTGAACGATATTGGGCCATTTACTTGTCACCCTTGATTTTTATTTGGTTCATTTAGAGGTACATTTTTTATAAGGTCTGATTGATTCCTGTTCTTAATTCCATAACACATTATTAGATTCAGGTTGTTTTTAGGAATCATAGATAAAATTTTAAATCTTCACTTTAATAATAGAATAAATTTGTGAGTGGTGATGCAATTAATTTGTTGTATTTTTTACAGTGGATTATTAGACACCATTTATCAATAAGTAATTTACCGGCTAATTTATCTTAAACCACTTATTGGGTCAGCAAATACTCCTAAGATACCGCTTTGGCAAATGAATAATGATATAGCTGTGGAAGATATTGTAGTTCCGGTAGCAGCAAAGTAATACATGTGTTCAATTAGCAATTAAATAAAACTGTCATCTCCTACCTTCCACACCCCCACAGCCTTTCCTTTTTTCTCATAGCTATACAATATTTCAGTCTAGTCAGCTTTGCTATGGCCTTTTACCCCTTCTCCTCGATGTCTCAGGGGTCCCTCGCAGTTTCTCGGCCCGAGTGTTGGGCATGGTCTGGGCCGGGTTCGCCATGATCATCGTAGCCTCCTACACTGCCAACTTGGCTGCCTTCCTGGTGTTGGAACGGCCCAAGACTAAGCTGACGGGAATCAATGATGCTCGGGTATGTAAATTTGAAAATTTAGAATAAGATATTTTTACAATATTTATGATATGATATTTACAATACTTTTTCAGCAAGTAATTTTTCAACTTGATATGATTCCAGCTGCGGAACACCATGGAAAACCTGACATGTGCAACGGTGAAAGGATCAGCCGTGGACATGTACTTCCGACGTCAAGTAGAACTGAGTAACATGTACCGCACCATGGAGGCCAACAACTACAACACTGCAGAGGAGGCCATCCGCGACGTCAAGACCGGGTGGGAATGAAACAAATAATGACATGTGCAGCTAGCATGTGTACCTCTTATGTTTCTAAGGTTCAAATCTCAATCACTCGGCCAATCAAAGTGGATCTGGCAATTCAATTAACTAATATTCGCCATAAAATACCCACTCAGTGGTTGGTTTTGTCTCATAAATATGAACCAGCCATTTTTATGGTGTCCCATTAAAAACTGACAACACACATAAAAAAATCTGGAATATAACTGATATTGACAAATCACAATTCATGGAAACCTAAATAATCGGTAAAAATTTGATGCGGCACTGGTACAATCCACCGGCCGCGGCGCTCAGGGCAGCTTGCGCCAATGGCCCCCCTTCGATCGACCCTGTAGACAACTCTTTGAAACTGCCTTAGTGGCAGTATAAAAATCACATGTATATAATTTTACAATATTTGTTATCATGGTGATGTGGTGCTCAAATTTTATTTATTCATCATAAATAAGACATTTTGACATGGATATGTCTTAGCACTGGGGTGGGGGGTGTTAGCAATTTGAACTACCAAAATTTGAGACATAAGAACAGTTGTTTCGATGAACTGAAAATATTCCCTTTAGACATATCCATGATCCTACAGGGAAGTAAATACAAACATTTTTATATCAAGAACCTTATCTGCCCATCACTACACAGGCCTAGGGTCTTTGCGGGGAATTAAAGCAGTGAAGTATTGTCGCAGAGACACACATGCTTCACCTGATTACATTTGCTAGCCTGAGGTGACCGCTCATGATCTGACAGAGGTCTCCCACCATTGGTGTTTATTCAGGAACATTTAACTCAGTGGGGCAGAGCGTAGCTCCTGACTTATCATCTTGGTCCTCAGCTTTATTCAAAATATGTTTATATATTTTGTTTTGTAATGACAAAATTAAAAAAATATTTGTTCACATTGATTTCAGAAAGCTGATGGCATTTATCTGGGACAGTTCTCGATTGGATTTTGAAGCGGCCCAGGACTGTGAGCTTGTTACAGCTGGAGAGTTGTTCGGTCGCTCCGGCTACGGAATCGGTTTACAGAAGGGATCACCCTGGGCCGATGTTGTCACTCTCGAGATTCTCAACTTTCATGAAAGTATGGCTCAATCTAGGAGAAAGAATAGGATAATTTTTTAGAGATATATCAGTTTATTTGAGAAAGTTTAGATTTTATTCCAACAGCTGATTTTTAATCAAAATTAATGGTAGAACAATTAATTAATGTGTGCCTCTTATGATAAAATAATTATCAGATTCTTTCTTTTGAAAATAAAAAAAAACATCACACTGTATTGCTATGATCTGAATGGTACAGTTACACTGTTGGTAATGAGTATTTGTGTAAACCAGTGGTGACTAACAGAGAATAATAGGAGTTGTTTGTGACTATACTTCTATCAGATTAATTAATCTAACTACTCCATCCAGATCTAAATCTAAAATCTCTTTTATGCTAATAAAAGTCCCCCCACTTAATGTATATTGCCACTATAGATGTTTTTACAATAATCTTTTGATCATGGGAAGAAAACAAATAAATGTGTGGCTGTCCTAAAACCAACATGTTAAATTTTTAACTTCTATCAATAGATTCTTTTCACTATCTTGTTTACTATCTATAATAGTGTTCTCTTGTGTGGATTAACGTCCGCACTATTGAATACTATGTTAATCCGCAAATACCATCCTCATAATTAGACCAGTTCGTAATTCAGAGGCCGTGGTTCGGATTCCACGTTAAACTGTAGGTCCCTTAGTTGCCATCGGCTGTTGGGCTATTAATTAACAGTCCTGTCTAAGGAACATGTCAGCCTTAGTCAGTAACAAGACTACAAGATCGCGCCACAATCATTTCTCATTCATACTTGGCTTAAAATACCTACCTGGGTAGGTCGCCATTTCAAAATGGTAATCTAATCTAATCTATCCAAGTAGGTATTTTAAGCCAAGTTAACAAAACATTATGCTTGGATACGATTTCAAAACTAAACCCATTCTACAGTTTCAGCTCCTGTGACTAAACAAAATCTGTTGCTCTTTGATCTGCTCTTGAGGTACCCGGTATTTACTCATTGGCATTGGTAACCAGTTGTTGTTGCAACAGGTGTTGGCTACTGATGTGACTATCTGAAATTTAGTATAGTGCTTAGTTAATTTTCGTCTCTAACATTGTCGTTCATTAACACTTAAGGTTTTTTAGCCCTTTAAAACTCCTTAATAATCATAGCCTCTTCCTATTTTTAAGTTCTCTGCCTATTCCTTAATGAAATCTAATAAACATTTAAACACAACACTAAAAATCTGGTGCAATAGAGTACTCGGCTTCTAAGGCTTCAACCAAGACAGAGCTGCATAAAACTTCCTCACAGTTCTCACCCAAGTCAACCTCAATATTGAAGCTGCATGTACTTAGGCAGGAAAACACACTACCACACACCATACATATTACCATATCACATCTACAACCCAAGACGTGTTTCGAACTTTTGCCTTCCTGAGCCTCATCTCTAAACAACTCAGAAGACCCAGAGCTACATGGGAGAAAAACCGTGGAACACACTTCCAGAACAGATTTAGAAAACTGAAGAGAAAGATTTCAGATACCTAGAAGAAGGCTTCTTGAATAACCTTTTTACTAATGGTTGAATATTTTTCATGGACCAAACAAACCATAATTTGAACTCAAAAAAATCTGCTAAGCCTATGCCTAATGCAAAAACTGTATGATTTACTTAATTTTCATATTATTAAAGAAAATTGCCTATTTATACAGGTGGATTTATGGAGAGTCTGGACAACAAATGGATCCTGCAGGGTAACCTGCAACAATGTGAACAGTACGAAAAAACCCCCAACACTCTTGGACTGAAGAATATGGCAGGGGTGTTCATACTAGTGGCAGCAGGGATAGTAGGGGGCATCGGACTCATAATCATCGAGATGGTCTATAAGAAACACCAGATACGCAAACAGAAACGGATGGAGTTGGCGAGACATGCTGCGGACAAGTGGCGTGGAGCGATCGAGGTTTGTATGAGTTGAACCGAAAGTACGATTAACTAACATTTAGTTGGACTTTTCCAACGTGTCATACTTGTCAACGTGTTTAAAATCTACACCTTTCGAGAGTTGGTTAAACTACTCCCGTTTTCAAGTGCCTAACAATATTTACATCTATATAAAAGGGTTATTTTTTATAGAAGAGGAACTGGTCAAAAAAACACAAAACAATATAACTGAGAGAATTAAATAGTAAATAAAACACTCTACTTAGCCTATTTTGTACATTCGGAAAGTTGCAACCTAGTGACACTAACACTCCGCCTTTGAGCTAGCATACATGGAACAAGTAGGACCGTACGACACAAAGGGCGGACCACTACTGGCCCTGCACACCCGTTCGACGTGATCTATAACAGTAATTTTATAGAAAGGAATAACCATTAGCTGTGAAATTAAAATGAATATTGGTTTGTTTAAATCTATTTCAAATATATACTGTAGCCTACTTATATTAAATGTTATTTTGCGTATAACAAATTCTAGTAAGGAGAAATTTTATTGTTCAATCTAATTTATTTAATTGTAAATGAATGTTATATTGAATTTATCTAGGAATTCTTTGTATTTATTTGAGATTTCAGGTTTGCTTTTTAACACTGAATATACAACCCGTACAAATTATGGGCTTAGTACCTTGTAGTAATCAAGGATACAATAATGTGTTTTTTTTATTTATGTTTAACTTCTTGAAAGATCACTTTTCATCGTAACGTTTCATAGTTAACATTATTTAATGTTGGATTATCTTCAAATAAGTATAAATGCAAAAAAACCTAATGAAATTTCTTAGGATGTTGTATCACCTAGATCTAGAATGATGTGTGTTATCTATGTGAGGATTTACTTGACTGTACCTTTTCCGACCATAGGGATCCCTTCTTTCCAGTGGCTGTACAATATTCTGCAGAAAGACATGACTAGTCGGCTTTTCAGGACCTTGTAAACCGCCAGAAACTAACATCATTTGGAAATTTGATATTTTAATTCCTTGCAGAAGCGTAAAACACTTCGAGCGAGTATTGCTGCCCAGAGAAGGCTGAAAGCCAATGGACTGAATGAGCCGAGTCTGTCAGTAGAGGCTCTTCCGCGCAGTGTGCTGGATCTGCCCAGTCCAGTCCGTGCATGGCCAGGCTCCGGCGACATGAGGCAACGCACTGCCCCTGATGCTCCTCACATCATCGTCTGAACAAGCAATACTTCATACCGATACAGTATTACTAGTTGTTACGCTGCAGTTCATTTTATTAAATATTTATTGCTGTTTTGTGCTAAGGTCTTCATTAAAAACCTATTTCTTGTACTGGGATTGATAATATTTAAATAGCAGGTAGGTATATAAAAAACCTGAAAACATCTATTAGAATATTAGAATGTTTAACATTTTCATGTTTGAATGTTTAACAAAAACTTAAAATTAGGCTGCTTAAGAAAATGTTAAATGATGTTCACCTTAGTAGAAACTTTACTAGAGAATTTACATTACATTATTTTTTAGTTTACATAAATTGTATGCTTAAGCGCCACTTCATATTGGCCAATATAAAATAACAACCAAATCTTAGAAGCATGAATTAATCAAAGGGGGCTGGCTAACAACCCTTACAACCAAAGGAACCCTAGTATTCAAGTGACCACTTTTATCATAGAACTCTAATTTATATTAATATTTAAGAATCCTTTTAAAAATTATAGACTTATAACAGAGTTTTCACTAGCTTTTACATTAAAATCAGAACAGAAGCCTGTTTTACACGGGTCAAGTTGCTACTGACCCTTCTACTTGCCTAATGTAGACAGACGGGCAAGTTGGCAAAATCAGTCAGTTGCAAGTCGAGCCCAGTGGTTTAGTTGGAAGATTTAGTTACTGAGCAGTAGCTACACCCTACACCACAATTTGCTCTAGCATATCAGTCTGCTGGCTGCCAGATTCAAGGTGCAGCTATATTTACACTATGTAGTAGAGCTACTACTTATAGAAAAACTTTTTATGGTCTGCTACACATGCATTTTTGTTTAAGGTGCATTTACACTATAAACTGTTTATTTGAAATTCATGATAGCAATGGATATTTAATTATTTATTTTACATTTAACTGGATTTTTCCTATCACTCTTGTGTTTTAAACTACACAATTCTGGAGGTGGAGAAACTCCTCCCGTTTTCAAGTGGTTACCAAATAACTTACATTAAAAAATTCAATGTTCAAGTTACAGATATTAATTATATCATGTAGTCAATAATACTATACTCACCCATCATGCACAACACAAAACACTATGTTTATAAAGCAACAAAAAGCCCCACTAGCTTGGAGGTGGAGTGCTGTGTTATTTGTTGCTGTGAATTGTGTTGTTTTAATTGTTTGAATATAATTGTTTAATATAATATACTAGCCAAAGTACCTGTTCTTCGCACGGGCTAAAAAAGCTGAAAGGTGTAGACTCTACTGATACATTTAAGATATTGTTAATTAATTCTTCATTGTTTACAAAATGACAAAACAGGAGTGTCTACAACATTTCAAAGTAACATATGTCAAATATTGGGAGAGGATGAGGATTAATGTAATAGAGACAGTCGTCGGAAAAAAACTTAAAATCTACCATTCCGCTATTTCAAATAATTCACTAATTTCGATCCAGCAGTTTATCTGAAAAATCAACTTTATTTCTTCTTCTTCCCGAACTGTCAAAATATAGTGCAAACGGATGTTGTCATTAGAAAATGTAAACATTGAAACCTAGGACGGTCACGGCAGCTCTTTCTTCTTCTTCTCCTTCTTCTCGAACTGTCAAATTTTAGTATTCACAGCTGTTGACATTCAAGTAATTTTATGTTTTCATTCTCTAAAAATGTAAACATTGAAACTTAGGACGTTCACAGGGCGTAGCCCAAGAGGATTTTAAGGAAATGAGTATGCCTATGTGTTGCATGAGTTTAAGATCTACCTTTGTGTAAAATTTCAAACCGGTCGGTTCAGTATTTTTCACATTTACTTGCCACAACAAACCCACAAACAAACATACAGAAACCACCTCTTCTTTATAATATTATAGATTAGTAGCCCTATTTGATGAACTCAACAGTGATATATATATATTGTTATTAAGTTCACAAACATTTGAAACACAGTACCCTTTATTTAAATTTTATTTAATAATAGACCTCCTTATACATATATACACACATCTTATTTAAGGCAAGGAGGGCTACTACTATAAATAATTGTTACTAAGTTTAAAAACATTTAAAAATGCAGTACCCATTTTCTTTTTTAAATTTATTAAACTGACATCTTGTGTACCATAAGGACATTTCCATAAGTTCACTTAACCTAATATATTTAAATTATTAATAAATATAATATACATTAATCAACATTTATTTACATTTATTAATAATTTTAATATATTAGGTTAAGTGAACTTATGAAAATATCCTTAAGGTACAAAACGTGTCAGTTTAATAAATTTAAAAAAGAAAAAAGGCACTGCGTTTTTAAATGTTTTTAAGCTTATTAACAATATATATGTATGTATATATATATATATATATATATATAATTTAAATGACTATCGTTTTTGGCCTCTGGAAACATAACAAAAACATAACATGGTCCCAGGCTTAAGCCTTGCCATTAGACCTATGGTTGCTTCTTCAAACCCCAGTACAAGACAAACTGTTATTAGTAATAGGCTGTAAATAACATCCAAATCATAAAAAGCCATCATATCAAGACAGCCATAGAAAATCTGTTGAAAACAATGGTCCTAAAAAAAACTTAGAAACCTTTATTACCAATACTCGATGTTTATAGTGAATTCTCTTGCATTCACAAGAATCCAGAAACAAAAATTTATGGTATTGTTTATACTAGTTTAAGTATTGGTGGCAGTACCTAACCAGCTTTGCTGGGGCCTCCTATTTTTTTTTTACAATGTTGACTTTACACATAGATGAGCCATTTCTCGGTGGCTGTGTTGGTGGTAGAGGCTAATGCATCTATATATGCTTCCAACAAGTAGTCATACAGTCTGTAAATGGTTTAACACTGGTTTTAGAATTATATCCAGTTTTTTGAAGAATAGTTATCATATTTTCAAGGAAATGTGAGACAATTTATGACCTAGGGCTAATTAATTAGCAAGAAAAGATTAAATAAAACTCTGATTGAGAAATATATAAAAATTTTCAGGATATGCGGAAACCATCATCTTATGACCTCAGATAACATATCAGCCAATGCATTTTGATCTTACACTTTTTATTTTTCTGCAATTGTCCTACTAGACTGTTATTAACAGTGATAAGTCACATGTTGTCAAAAAATTATGTTTTAAAATTATTTCACCCTCAACTACCGAAAATAGCAGCCAACTATCATAATTAACTTATCAAGAAATATGAAAATAAAAAACTAAGGTATAACTGAAAAACAAAATGCTTTTAACATTTTAATTGTCATATACAAAAAAACTATCTATGGGAATCGCAAATGAAACAATAAAGTTCAACCACACTATTCACAAAAATGCATTCATTCAGTCAGCTAGCTTACAAATAGTCAACAACGAAAATCTACACATTATGATAATGTTCATTCTAATTTTGCTAAGATATCTGATTCCCTGAATAAGTGGTACTCCTTGGTCTCTTCGAGTTCCACTTTGGTGCCACCATACTCTGGCAGGAGGACTTTGTCACCCACTTGAATTGTTGGCGGAATAATCTCTCCCTTCTGTAACAGATTTTTAAGACTGGACTTATTGATGATTTAAAAATGAGGGCACACTAACATGTGAGGGGGCACTTGAATAGCATTGCCGTAGCCAGAACTTTTGTTGTACAGCTTCTGCTGCTCACTAAAGTACAGGTAGTTTACGTCAAAAATGATCCGAGACATTGATAGACTTCTTAGAAGTAACAAAATTTTAACTAAATAGCTTATGATTTATAACTAGAATTTATACTGTATTATATTAATTTTACTTTACTTTTCACAAATATTTGTAAAAAAGAACAATTTTTTGCAATACTAAGAATTTTTGCTTACTTATTTTGGCCACTTAATTATGTTCATATAGGCCACTCCTTTTAACCTTCATCCGCTCGCGTAGGCGGCGGATTGCCCCCTTTTTAAGTTTTAGTGTGTATTATGCCAGTCTAGGTCATCAGAAGCTTCAGCCCCGGATGTATTCCTCATCCACTACCACTAAGACAAGGGGGTGGTATTTTATTCTTTTTATCATTGCTACTCCAGTCTCAGAGGTGGCCATTAGTTCACTGTGTCCTGAATTGCAGCTAAACCTTATGTTTTGAAGAAGCAAAAATTTTAATTTTTATACTTTTAAATTGTTTTCTTAAAAATTTTCGAATTTGAGTTGAGAGTGGATATATCCGTTTTGGGGTCACTTGGATCAAAACAGAGGGTTTCGACATGATGTCTGTCCGTCCGTCCATAGGATGTGTACAGAGTCACAGCCTACCCCGTTGGTCCGATTTAGATGAAATTTGGTATGTATTCACCGTATCTACAGGTATTTTTTCATTTTTTTTATTTTATAGGGTCGTTCACTCCTAAAAACCTTAAAAACATGAAAAATCCAAATTCCTCAAAAATGGCTCAAACGATTTTGATTAAAATTTAATAGTTTACAATGCATAGAGTACTAAATAATATGACACCACCCGCATGTCAGTAAAAATCATGCTTCAAAGGTTATGGGGTTTGATGTCAACAAAATCAATTTTATAAATTTCCAGTGAAAACAATAAAAGTAAAGTATAATTTGTCTATCACCATTGAAACCAGCTTAAAAAAATAAACAAATTAGTATCCTAATTTAAGTTATTTGTCTACGAATAACAGTTACAGAGAAAAGTTTAATTTACTGTGCATTATAAACGTAGTACGTTGTCAGAGAGCGCCCAATGATATACTTATGGAGAATATTAAAAAAATCAATTCATTCCCTATTTTCCAACCGTTTTCCATGAAACTTGGTATGAAGCATAAGGTCAAATCACCCAAAAAATGCACTCAAAAAACCTTTGTATTACGGGGGGGGGGTTTCCGCACATAAAATTCTAACAATTAGTTTAATTTAGTTTCTCTTGTTGTTATTTTCAGAAATTGGATAATTATTTTTGAAACAGTCAATTATTAAATGATATTTAGATTAACTTTAAAGAAAATGATAGTTTTATTACAGACTAGCTGTCCCGGCGAACTTCGTAACGCCTCACTGTAAACACATGTTAACTTTAAGATTGGCCATGTTCTGAAGTCGAATAGCAATGGTTCTCATTGTGAAAGGTTATATATTCTGGGTCGCGGCATAGTGAATAACAATACTGGAACGATAAAACATATTAATAACATTCCCATAAAACAAATAAATCTGAGTGGATTAATTCACAATTTTCAAATCCAATCCAAACCCAAACGAAACCTAACTGTAATACGGCTTTTATAGGAAAGTATACAACAGCTGATTATTATAATAAACGTAATAATATAAACATTGTAATTATCATATAAACACGTGACTTTAATCAGACAGAAAATAAAAATATAAATACATAATCCCCCAAAACCGTAAACTATTAACGTGGTGAATAAAGCTGTTCATTTTTTACAGTACACATTTACTTCATAGTTTAACATTAATGAATGATTCAGATGGCATTGGATAGTAAAGCATACGGTATTGCTAATGGAAAGTAAACCAATCAGCTGTAGCTAAGAAATCAAATGTTTTCATTGTAGACAATTTGTAAACAAACTTACTCTCCATAAGGTTAACATTAGAAATTTAAAACGCCATAAAATGGAAACTTATGGGGTTTTCGAAAATATTTTTTCACTAAAACCTTCCCGGACACATGTAGAGCAACTTCCTAAAATTTCATGGCGATCGGATGAGTAGTTTGGCAACGCATAAAGGACATACATACAGACAGACATATATACATTCAATTTTATATATAGAGATTGTCATTTTTAAATTTACTTTAGGGAGAAAGTATGTTTCAGTCTACTGATACTGTTTATTTTTTTAGTGTTGACAAATCATCCTCTAATAAACTTTACAGATTAATGAAAATTGTGAGTTGGTGGCTCAATATAGTAATGGCCTCATAACTGGCACTAATCATCCAATCGGTCAGTTTTGATCAGCACTTTCCACCTAGAAATGTGACATTTCACCCTTACCTTTTCTTGATTAGGGTTGGATACTACTGACACATACGTCATAGACGACTTACTATAGGCCTAGGCTTTAGAAACTTTGCACAAATACCACTGTATATATTTGTTATTATAGAATAGAGGGCATAACTTACAGTGTTCCTAGCACCAGGTCCTACTGCAACAACGGTCCCGTGAAGAACTTTGCCTTGGGCTTTCTCTGGAAGGACAATCCCTCCCTTTGTTTTGGTTATTGCTTCTGCCCTCAGAATCAGCACTCGGTCAAACAGAGGAATCAGCTTCTTTGCTACTCCAGCCAGAGACTGGAACAAAACATTTGATTAGAATGATCGTGATTGGAGGATTTGGTTTCACCCTTTGCGGAGTACAGACCCATTCGAGGAGTAGTGATGTATTGGTACGTCATTTCGTATCATGGCCCAAAGGAGTAACAACGTACCATTATGTTCTGATATATAACAAGAATCACATGTTTCTAGACGTTCTAAATGGTGGAAATGAGTATATAATTTATGGTTAGTGATCAGAGGTGTATGGGAGTTGAAACGTCATCACAGCTGATGTAAAGTAAAGTAATGGGGCGTGTTTGACTTGTCGCCTATCGCCAGACGTCAACACTATTAACAACACTTAAAAACGCATTGTTGTATCATCCAACAGGTAGTCACAGCCTTGAACGTTGCTCGGTCTCGGCACATGCGCAGGAGGAGGGTTCGAAAGCTGGGGTAGCAGACAGGCAGTCTGAGTGAGGGATTCAACTTGGATAGTTCTTATTCTAGTTAGACGATAATGGGGTGTAAGTGTTAGGAACCTTTGGGGAAGGGATTATCCTCAGGGTAATTGGGTCGTAAATTGGCTACAGCTATCTTAATTCTAAATTAATTATTGGCAGTATTCGTTCAACATAAAAATAATTTAATGACGGTTATTCAACAGTTGCGGGATTAACGACATTTTATTTTAACCACCTGCGGTGTGCTACAACAAGCATACCGTCGTTCCGCTAATGGACTACTTCCAAACACACCCAGCCGTCGGTAAAATTGAGTTATAATAATGATATAGCTAATTAATTTAATCCAATAATTAATTTAGAATTAAGATAGTTGTAGATAGTTAAGATGTTGCTGGTTTTATAGCCATAGCATTATGTATATTCAAAGAGTTATCAACATAGAGTAATACACGTTTAACCCTAGAACTAGCAAAGTCGTAATTCACGACGCATTTACATATTCAATAAGAAGTGGCAGGTGGAGGCATCTGCGTCAGTTTAGTGAACTTGTTAGACACTTGAGCCTACGTGACCGTGTTGCCCTCTGGGGACAAGCAACAGAACCTGCTCTCGTAGTGCACTAGACTTCCACCGGGCATGTCTATAACCAAGTAAGCGCTTTCTACTCCTATGCACTGAGTGACTGAACCGGCTAACGCGCTACGCTGACAAGCGTAACATTCTAGCCATTTGGAAGTGCTAGGGTCCGAATCCTGACCATGAGCAATCCCAATTTGGGTTGCAAATGTGTGGTAAAGCGGACCCCACCTTAAATAAACTATGGCCGGCTTGGGTGGAAGTTAACGGTATTAGTAGGCTTAATTGGGATTGTAGTGGACACCTACATGTTTTATGCGTTTATTTGATATTTCAGAAATTGGTAAATGCTGTTAAGAGAAAGCTTGCCATTCTAGGGTTACTAATTGTCATGAGGTAATTGCCAATAGTATAACAAATAATATGGTTGGTAATGTGTAAGCAGGGGCCCACTTAAATAAGATGGAGGGGCTATTTTTATGTTTGTTAATAGTAGTTAATGATTGTATTTTATTTTTATTTATTGTTAAAAATTAATAACTTTTTTTTATACTTGTTCTTCTTGAGTTAATAATTGTCATGAGGTAGATTCATACTTAATAATAATATGGAGATGAGATGTTCGTATGAAGAGCCAGATTAAAAGATATAAACATTGATTGTTGCTATTATTAGTCTAAGAAAAACAGACAGCAAAATACCTAAGATTGTGCCACAATCATCTTACATTTTCTCATTCATACTTAGCTTAAAACACCTATCAGGGTAGATCGCCATTTCATAAGGTAATCTAAACTAATTAGATTAGATTCTAACAAAAGTCTAGTTCTAGCAAAAGTTTCTTTCTTAGATGTACTAGACTGAATCTTTTTGGATGAACTAGTAGTTTAATTAATGTGTGTAAGATCTCTGACCATATTAACCCTTAACATCCTGGATGCGGTCTCACAGACCGCTTGAGTAATTCATTTATTTGAATTTAAGGGTTTCAAAAGACGATGACCCCAGCCATGCCAGGTAGTTGTTCCTCCCCACCACCGAAACCGATCCTTATTGTCACTTGTCTGGTTATATTTATAGATATTTTCAGATTTTTTTGTCGTCAGCGGTCTGTGTGACCGGACCCAGGTCGGTACGCGATAGATTCACGACCCGGCCCATGGTCTTGTGTGTGCGGTTTGAACTCTGATTTCGAAGAGATGTTTAAAAACTGGTACGAGGATGCTTTAAAAAGCTTATTGGATTCACTTGGATGGTGAAACCAAAATTTTTCAGAACGAGCCTGACGTATCATCTTTTGAGCCCGGCTAACGCGCTACGCTGACAAGCGTAACATTCTAGCCATTTGGAAGTGCTAGGGTCCGAATCCTGACCATGAGCAATCCCAATTTGGGTTGCAAATGTGTGGTAAAGCAGAGGGGGGCCCACCTTAAATAAACGATGGCCGGCTTGGGTGGAAGTTAACGGTATTAGTAGGCTTAATTGGGATTGTAGTGGACACCTGAGGGGGCATGTTTTATGCTTTTTTGTTTAAACTTTGATATTTCAAGAAGATATTGGTAATTATTTTTATGTTACTGTTAAGAGTAAATAGCTTGCCACTTCTAGGGTTAACTAATTGTCATGAGGTAATTGCTCAAATTCAAAGTATAACTTAATAATAATATGGTTGAGATGAGATGGTTCGTAATTCAGAGCCAGAAGTTCGGACTCCACATTAAACTATTAGATATGTCATTGACTGTTGGGCTATTAATTAATAGTTCTGTCTAAGAAACATGACAGCCTAAGTCAGTCACAAAACTACAAGATTGTGCCACAATCATCTTACACTCATTTCTCATTCATACTTGGCTTAAAACACCTATCAGGGTAGATCGCCATTTCATAAGGTAATCTAAACTAATTAGATTAGATTCTAACAAAAGTCTAGTTCTAGCAAAAGTTTCTTTCTTAGATGTACTAGACTGAATCTTTTTGGATGAACTAGTAGTTTAATTAATGTGTGTAAGATCTCTGACCATATTAACCCTTAACATCCTGGATGCGGTCTCACAGACCGCTTGAGTAATTCATTTATTTGAATTTAAGGGTTTCAAAAGACGATGACCCCATCCATGCCAGGTAGTTGTTCCTCCCCACCACCGAAACCGATCCTTATTGTCACTTGTCTGGTTATATTTATAGATATTTTCAGATTTTTTTGTCGTCAGCGGTCTGTGAGACCGGACCCAGGTCGGTACGCGATAGATTCACGACCCGGCCCATGGTCTTGTGTGTGCGGTTTGGACTCTGATTTCGAAGAGATGTTTAAAAACTGGTACGAGGATGCTTTAAAAAGCTTATTGGATTCACTTGGATGGTGAAACCAAAATTTTTCAGAACGAGCCTGACGTATCATCTTTTGAGCATGCATCCGTTGAGTACTGGGAGTAGAGGAACCTAAATCGAAACTGTTGGTGATACAAGTGTACAAAAAAATATTGCAATAAATGTAGATCTCTATATAATAAGCTGAAATTAGCTGTAAAGCGACCGTCTCAATTTTAATGATAGTACGTTTTTTATAGGTATCAATATTTTTTTTATATTCATCATATCCTATGGATGGAAAAGTACCAATAACTAAACATTTTGTCATATTTATCATTACATTTTTATAGTTTTTGAAAATGTTTACAATTTGCATCAGATTTCACCATGTCAAAGTTTTTTAAATGTTATAGATTAGATAATTGAAATGGCAACCATACTACAATGTAGGTATTTTAAGCCAAGTATGAATGGGGATTGAGTGTAGTATGATTGTGGTGCGATCTTGTAATCTTGTTACTGACTAAGGCTGACATGTTCCTTAGACAGGACTGTTAATTAATAGTCCAACAGCCGATGGCAACTAATGGACAGCCTCTGAATTACGAGGTCTAATTATGAGGATAGGCTTTGCGGATTAACGTAGTATTCAATAGTGTAGATGTTAATCCACACAATAGAACATCACATACACCAACCATCTCTCACAACTATCCACAATTCGTGACCTCCAAGTAGCTAATTACAGGACGTCGCCACCGTCCCAGTCATTATACATCTATTATAAGTATTCAATAAACATAATATAATATTATTCACATAGTATACATTTCAAATAACTTATTAGATTGATTAAATGATATCCAACAGTAAAAAGTAATTTTAATGTTTTTTCAAAAAGGTGGTCTGTGTGACCGCACCCAGGACTGAGTGTAACAAAAAGTTCACCCAGGACATTAAGGGTTAAAGCATGTAGGCCTATGTGTACAGAACCACAAGATAAATGTGGATATGATAATTTTAACTGGACATCCACCACATTCAGGGTAAGTAATGGCTAAAAAACTGCTACTGGCTTACTATACTAGAAATTTTGTTCTTTGAATGTATTTATTTTAATGACATTTACCGATGTTATGAAAAATTGTTATACTATGGCAATAAAGATATTTCATTTGATTAGAAATAATAACGGATGCGTTCACCGTAGTGTTACCTAGATGTTAGGGGGTTTATTTATTTGAAATTAAATTAAGTTACAATAGCCTATACTGTGGTAACATCATATTAGGCTATCACGCCTACAAATGATTTATAGATTATGACAAATGCAGAAGCCTAATAGGCTATCTTTTCACCCCTTTTCAAAGTTTTTAACTGATTCATCACATTTGATTTCTGATTACATAGGCCGAAAATATTTTTCAGGCAATTTTTGTGTACAGAAAAAATAGATCTGTAAGATAAATTAAATCTGTAGCCCTAACTATAACTATAGATTTAATCAACACTAAGACCCTAACCCTTATTACAAAATCAGAAAAAACCCCAAAGAGGATGGATGTTTCTTATATTATCTAATTTAATATTTTCTTGTAGGTTAAATGTAAAGGAAATGTAAATAGTTTATAAGCAAAGGGTTAGTTTTTTCATATCAAATAGAATTAGTATCCAATAAAATAATACTGCATAAGGCCTACTAGTAGGCCCTGTGTAAATCAGAGGACACCTTTTTTGAACAAATAATGTCAGGTTATTCTTTGAACACTTCTATGAATGATAAACTTATGTCATTAACATATAACGTTATTTGATTTTTCTCGATCGCAGGGGCACATGCTAGTCTAGTTTGTCTATGAACCTAAGGATTGTCCTAGGGTGTTACAGTAAAATAAACTTGAGTTTCATTATCACTCACCATGGTTCAACAGTTAGAGAAAATGCCGGTAATTACTCTCAAAAACTGACTAGGAAAACGAGGCCACGTAATTCCAAATCTCTCTTGAAATTAAACTTTTAGTATCAAATAGATTTCACTAGAACAAATATGACGAGCGCTTCAAGAAGGGCGACGGGTGGGGGCGGGACTGTTGGTGGGAGAAGAGGGGAAGTTCACCGCAGCTGGGGAACATCATCTTTCATCTATACATTTCGCTGATGCAAGAACTAACAATTTTTCAAAATGTTCACATTTAGGACAATAAAAATAAATAATCCTGTCAAAATAATAAAACTTTTTTTATTGTAATGTTCTTTTTAATGCGTAATAAATAATTAAATATATAATGTATGATATGTTAATATTTGTTTTGACCTTGAAGGTGATAAAGCAGATAAAAGAAAATCTTTTGAAATTTTCGTCAGACAAACTTAAATTAAAGTTGAGTAAAAAAATAGACTGAAATAAAATTATTTTCAAGTCACAATAAGAGAATATTCTGTGATTAATAACAGTTCCCAATTCTTAGATTATTATCTTACATAATTTACCGGCACTTTCCGGATATGAGGCCCTGAAACAAGCATTCAACGTGGAAAGAACATTATTTTCTGAAAGTAAGTAAAAAGAAATGTTTAAAAATCAAAATATATAATAAAAATACAAATAATATTTTTCACCTTAATTTATTTGTTGGATGAATAATTTTTATATGATTTTGAGACATATAATATTAATCCATGTGTCATGGCGTCTCTTTTCTGGCCATGTGTTTGACTTCTCCACTATAGTTGACTTCCGTAGTATTTCCCCTCCTTTTCGTGGCTGAAGTTCGTGTGAGGCTGTAACCTAAAGTTGGATTGTTGAAATTTTCTTCCTATCACTTCGAATTTGCCTGGTACTTTGTTGCAAGTCATACGCATTAAGGTATTTTCCCCTTATAATTACTTTTTTATATAAGTTAATTGTACTTTACACCCTAAAATCCTTGTCTATGTGTGTATTTCTGTTACACACTTGTTTTAGTATTTGCTCATTCTTGCGTTCTTACCGGTACGAAGAACCTCATTCTTACGAGGACCTTTTGAAAATCGACATTACTATTAGATTTGGATTATGTTAACCTACCATGGTACCCTTGCTCAATGATGCTCAAAATGTCTTTACCCTATGTAGGATAAGTTAGGCTGCTAGGTGTAGATTTATGGTGTACAATTGCAAACCCGACAGACCTAGTTACCGGTAACTTGGCCTTTTTCCTAGACCAAGGGTGCTTACCATTTTCTGAAGATAAAATTATCTCGCCCATAATTACAGAGCATAAAACTAACAATCATCCTACATTCATTCCTCATTCATAATTCTTAGCTTAAAATACCTACCTGTGAAAATTTCTAAGTATATATAGTTGTATGTGTAGTGCTAAATTTTTATTTTTCAGTTAAAGTAGTTTAATGATTTTTTTATGTTTATATGTAGTAAGTATATCACAAAAATTTCATTTTTCATATTTTTCTGAAAAATAAAATAATGACGCACATGTGCGTCATCAGCACATAGCATCAAACAAGATCCAAAATGTGGTTGAGGCACATGTGCGTTTACTTCATATTTGGCTAAATGTTGATAAATAAAACATCATACTTGTCGAAAATGAAAATGAAGGTTTTATTAACTATATCTAAGAACAAATATGACAATAAAACGGAAGTATGAAAGTCCATAAACGGCAAAATTTAAAAGTGTAAAAAAGTCCTAGGAGTCATCATCTGTTGTACTTATTTTTTGTGGTACTCCTTGAAACACTGTCCAAGACATAGTGCGGGTTTCTCAGGACATCCAACACATTGATACACAGAGTCCTTTCGAGTGCCTTTGCTGTAGCAAACGACGCATCGTCTCCTCAACGTTTTGTTGTTGCGGCCAACAGGATTCTTTTCCAACAGATGATCCGTCAATGCAGGTGTTGGGTTTTCATTGTTATGATTTCCTGTAAAGGATAACAGATGTTTTATCACAACAATCCGGAAATCAAACAGTGGTAGCTTCTTTCCAATGGTATTCTTATTGTATAAGAAGAAAGCATTTAGTACACTCATTTGGTAGATGTGGACAAACAATTTCTTATACCATCGCAGTGTCTTCCGTTCACAGGGGTAGTAACTGAGAAGTTGATCTTGGCGGTCAACCCCTTTCATATATTCATTGTATTTTATGATAGGGTACGGCTTCTCTTTTTCAACCCCTCGTTTGTTGGTTGCCATGCCCATCTCATTATCGTACTGCGTTGATAAATACAAAACTGTTCTTTTATCACGCCATTTTCCACACATCACGCCTTCGTGATACTTGGCCACAGTTTCTCCTTTCTTTATCTTTGCTTGTGCAACACTTTTGGGGTTTTGCTTGCGGTCAGCTCGAAGGGTGCCAGTGGTGTAGGTCTTTTGATCCAATAGCTGAATTGCCAACTCGACACTGTTATAAAAATTGTCCATATAAATGGAATGCGCTCTTCCCAACTTTTCCCTCATAAGGTACATCACAACCTTACTGGCATGTCCTTCGCCAGCTAACACATCTAGGGCTCCAGCATACACTGCAAACTTTAGGATAAAGCCATTTGGTTCTGTTAACACATAAAGCTTGATGCCATACTTATGGCGTTTGCCTTTTATGTACTGCCTGAATGACAGTCGGCCCCTCCAAAGCACCATTGCCTCATCCAAAGATAGTTCCTTACCAGCATTGTAAATGTTTAACATTTTGTTATTAAAATAATCTATGATAGGCCTTATTTTCTGCAGGCGATCAGTATTTGTACTATCGGCTTTAGCAAAATGCAAACATCTCAAAATTATCAAAAAACCAATCTCGGGACATGTATTTTCCGAAACATGTTTTGAATAGTTCATCTTTTCTCCAGTAATCCTGGATTTTCGGCAATTTGACATTTCCCATGTGCATAAGAAGTCCAAGAAAGACTTTAAGTTCGTTAATTGTAAGATACTTCCATGAAGCGATTCGTGATTTCTCAGAATGTGCTTCAGACAGAAAAAACGATTCAGCATAATTGTTAGTTTCTCGTACAATGGATTCAAGGAAAACGTCATCAATTAATAATTTGAAATAATCTTCTGGATTGTTGTTACCAGGAATCGGTACTCGCAAACCTACTGGGCTGGTAAATAGAAATGTTTTCATGAATTAGCATCATCATCCATGCTAGGTCGTAATCTTCAAGATCGAACTCATTGGGAAGCTCATCAATCAGTGACTCACCTATGCTTGATTCATCTCCTTCATCACTAGGATTATAGTCCTCATCACTAGTATACCCCCTCACTACTGTCACAATGATCAATCAAATCCATTTCACTCACTGTAAGGTTTGAATCATCACGAGAACAACAAGGCGCAGGGTCATCAGGGTCCGGAACGTCACTCATGTTTGCAAGCACGTGGCACACTGACAGAATGGGTGGAACGGGAAACTAAAGATGTCAAACGAACGATAGAATCATGTAGATTCTAGAACAACTGTAGTCAAAACACTAACTCATACGACAAAAGTGGAAATGGCGGATAGTTAATTGGCGGGAAACGCGCTTGCGTTGCACCACACGTAATTCGAGCGCGCGCGACCAAGCGCGTCATCCGCAGCGAACGTGAAAATATTGGAGGTCACCATTTCAGTTGTAAAGTATAATTGATTTATTATTTTTGACATGTTGGTCAGAAAATTACCTTTTAGTGGAGCGTTCATCGAGAAATAAACCAGCCCTAGGTACAGGGGATCTGCTAAAATTGCCAGCCCTTTTCCCAAAAAATGGTTTTGTAAAAAATTTTTAAAAATGTATTAACCCTCCAGCTGGCATTAGCCGTATTTACGGCGTAATAAGCACCTTCTAAAATGGCAACGCCGTATATACGGCGCATTTGCATTCGGTTGGAAAAGTCGATTTCTCTCCACGATTCCTTCATTTAATCGTGTTTTATTGCATACCAATCGATAGAAAATCATTTAACCTACCATTCGGTGTGGGTTTCGAATAAATCCTATGGATATTATTGATTTTACAAACTTTTACTTCAAATGTTCGTCTGTTTCGCTTGCGTTGTCGACAGCTGAAGCGTCGTCATATTAATGTTTGTAAGCATTGTTGCTTCACTTAAAATGGTGTTTTAGGTTAACAGTTTGTTGTTTTTTGGAATAATACAAAATATTGTAACTAGTTCAGATGTTATTTCTAACTTTTTAGTGTTGTTTTAAATTTAAAAACTGTGGATGGATTTTGTTATTTTAAAATTTTTTGTAATATGTCTTGTCGAAGATTAGTATGTACAGTGTTTTTATCAAAAGTAGTTTTATTTATTTTTAAAAAGTAATTTAGGAGATAGTTGAGAAAGTATTGGTGGTGGACTAACTTTTGCATGAAGTGTATTAAAAATGCATGCTATCTTATGGAGTTGTATCAAAAATATGGGGGTTAATATTTATCATTTTCTATGTTACTTGAACCATGAATACTTATTTAAATTTTCTTTGATCTTTGTCTAATGTTATCAATAAATGTAGAAAAACCTTTGATTTTAGTAAAATTAGTTTACATACACAAAAAATATTTTTTTATAAAAACTTACAAAACCCTAATAAAGAAACTCTTAATCCCAATAAAAACCCATCTTTTGTATATCTTAGAGATTATTTCATTATTTTTATGTCCCCCATGTGGAAATGTTAGTAATTTATCTATTTCTTTTTCTTTAGAGAATTTATAGAAAAGTATTACCATCTCATGGCAAGAGTTATCGAGACCATGTTATTTTTTCTTCTTTGTAAGACCAAAAAAATGTGTAAAATTTATATATAAATAAAATTATTGTTTATATATTATATATATTTTATTGTGAAAATATTGTAAAAAGTATAGAGAGAAAATTTGGTGGACGTGTACTAAAATGTGACGAGTTGAAAAGAACATTGGTCAATGGGAGTGTATCAAAAAAATGTATGTGGGTTTTGTAAAAATTTTTTTTTTTACTTGAACCATAGTAATTTTTAAAAATTTCTGATTTTTGTCTAATGTTATCAATAACTAGGCCAAATTAACCTTAAAGTTTTTTTATCTTAAAATAGGTATAAAAAAAATATAAAAAATATTTTTTTTACCCATTTAATCTTATATATTAAAAAATTATATTTTTATTATTATCTATTTTTTTTGTAAATTGATATTTATTCTTTTATAATTTTCTAAAATCTTTTATTTTTATATAGCATATATTTTTTTATTAATATATGTGATTTTAAACTCCTTTTTTCCAACAATGATAAAAATTGATAATAATGTTAAAAAAAAATTGATGGAAAAATATAATGTCAAAATACCCAGTACGCATGGAGTAAAATCTTTTTTGTTAAAAATTTCTTTAAATTTTTTTTTTGTTTACAAAATTTTGTTTTTTGGCTAGTGTTATAGTGCAGACTTTTAGCTTCAAAAATCAGCTTTTAGAATTTGTTTATGTCAAATATTTTTTTTTAATAAATATTTATAAAATGCCTTGTCAGAGTGATCGTGCCACGCACCAGGCGCCAGCGCTGCATGACTGTGTTTACTTTTTCAATTAAATCATGTTTTCCTGAAAGTAACTTTTTTTTTGTTTTTTGCACTTTTCTCAGGAATTATAAAAGATAGAAGCTTAATTTTTTTTTTATTTTAAAGGTAAGTTAATAGTTTTACCTATATTTTAACATGGGGGTTTAGCAAAATAAAAGCTAAAACTATTTTTAAAATATTAATAATATTATTTCCTAAACATATTTTTTTTAATTATATATAATAATTTTTTTTCTTGAGTACCGGTATGTAAAAACTTTTGTGTCAAAAGAAAGAAAAACATGTAGTCTTTAAAATAAAAAAAAATTAGATCTCTATCTTTTATAGGTCTTGAGAAAAGTGTACTTTTGTTAGCATTATGTAACATAGGCATCCGTGACCCCCTTAAGATCAAAAATAAGTAGGCCTTTTTTAATGAACACATTTTATAAAACGTTCGAATTAATAAAATATTTTTTCATTAACACTTGCTTCTTAGCTGCATTATAATCTTAAGGAGCAATAAACATTTAGTAGAAATCATGTATAAAATATACTCTTTTTCTTTTTTAACCCTCGAAAGGTTTTACCGTCGATTAATTGACGCCACGCCCGGTCGTCGAAGGTTCACTGTCGATTAATCAACGGTAGGTAAGCTTTTACAAAAAGCAATGGTGTGAATACATTTTCGGTTAAAAGTACATTGAATATATTATCGTTGTTTTCTACAGATCATACGCTTTCCGCCAAGGTATGTTTCGTTCTGCTTACTCTATGTGTCAGAGTTCTTTGTTAGTTAAAACATCGCTCTTCAGTTGTGTGGTTATGTCGCTTTGTTTACAATGGTTGTGTTTGTCGCGTTTGTATGGTGTTCTGATGTAATTTTACAATTTTAAAATTGATAGCTGTGACTTAAGTGTATAAAACTATATATTTTTATTTTCCTTATTAAGTTTGGAAAAACTTGGCTATCTTCAATTTTTGACTGGTATTTATTTGCTGTGTTTTGTGGGGGAGCAAACTTTGAGCAATCTTTTGAAAATTTTTTTATCAATTTCAATTGGATACACCCATCAAAACCAAAGTAAAATTCAAACATATTACTTTTATCTTATAGATAATTTATTTTTGATTAAAATGGTGTATAATATGTTATAGTTACTATATTTTTACTATTTTATGTGAATTTCTTAGTAAAAGCCTCCGAAAGTGCCAAAAAGAGGTGAACTTCAAGGGGTAAAATAGTGAACCGTTGGAGGGTTAACCAAGAAAAAATTAACAAATAAGCAAAACTGAATAGCTTAAATTGGGTATTTGACAGTTTTAAGCTTTACATAGCAACTATGTCCATTGTTAACTATAGATTATTATTAGGCCTCGTCTTTACAATAGGCACTATGTTATAGGGTGTTAGATATGACTATAAATTAATAATAAACATAAACACTCTTGCTGTCAGTCATTTCACTTGTGAATGCCACCTTATTTTTGGTCACATTTCAGAAAGCACAATCACGATCTCAGAGAGCATTCCGCCATAGAGTAAAGCCCATTTCTATCTGAAGCGTTTGGTGTAATTTAGGCCAGTTACAATAACTGCTATATACTACAAATACCGGTAGTGATTTTCTGAGAGTCTCGGAGCGAGACGTCGGCATTTCTCGCACGGGGATAACCGTCTCGATCTGAGACGCTCGGCACTCAAAGGGTTAAAGCCCAAATTTTAATTGACAGCCTAAATATTAGTTTAAATATTACTAGAGATTCTGAAGTGTTGGGCCTGTAACCTTTCACACTTTTCTTACCATCTGTAGGAAATTTGTATTTAGGCCTACTTCCCTGTAGGAAATAGGTTAGGTCATTGATATGCCTAATGGAAATGTTTTCAGCTGTTCTTCTAAAACCGTTGCCCATCAAAACGTTAAAAATGCCACTGGCGTAGAAATATACAAAATAAAATAAAAAAAATTCAGTACAATAGCTCCGGTAGTTTCTATGGAAATGCGATCTAAACACTCCCGCTGCACTTTTTGCGCTTGACTAATCTGCCAACACAGACAACACCCGCCCTCAGAGCTTAGTTATATCTATGTCAAAATCTTTAAGGCTCATGTTCTTTAACATGTTGCGTGTTGACCACTTGGACCCAAGGAGCGCAGTTCCGGCGTGAGAATCAGACCATTCGAATGCGAGTGGGGGAGGTTAAAATCAAGATAGTGAAAATGGTGATATAGATTGTGCTGTCACCTGTTGGGATCTCAGAAAACTATGGTCAGTTTTGTTATAACACAGTATCTATTTCTGTATGGGTCACCTTGAATTTTCCTATTGAAAAAGATTCCAATGGTTCACTATATTACTCTTGGTGGTTCAGGCTGTTTCCCGCAATTCCAATCTTATTTTAAAATATCTAAGGAAAATATACATGTTGGAATAATCCCACAATCTGGATCACTTTCACTGCTTGGTGATTTGTGTTATCTACCACACATCTTGGGCCTCCAGAATTGAATGAATAAATGAATGAATGATAGTAATTGGTAATAATAATTTAATACACTAATGCATAACCTATAATATAGATTACCGTTAAGTTATCAACAATATCCTGGAACACAGAAATTCGATTATAACGTAAACAAACCAGCGTCACGATCAGATGTTTGCTCATCATGAAGTAATATTTTTGTCCAGTCACAATCCAGTTGTATAGTACGTTCACTGAAAGAAAGAGTGAAATCTGCTGTTCCTAAAGACACCAAATATACTATGTTTGGCAAAAGATTTTAGCGCGAAAATATCAATGAAAGTAAATGATGACGCATCGGCAATGAACCACCGCAAAAGCGCTAATGCTGGCGATGCGTCGAGGAACGGGGTTTCAGGCACCGCAGCAAATGTGTCAACGCGTTCGCTGCTTGTCAAAATATAAAGCATTTAAAACGGCCAATGCTGAAATTATTTTGTTTTAATTTTCACCCAAATAAATATTATATTTTATAATATATTAGCCTATGTTATAGATTATAGTTTGTATGAGACACAAGGTTTTTTACTTATAATAATCTACTCTATAATATACTTTACTTTTATGACTCCAAATTATTCTCATGCTCTTTCTATATGCCTCTAAAAAGCTCTTTGTGACATTATTTATAAAGTTACCTATTTTATTGTATTGGGTCATAGAGATCAATTCTTTCTTTCTCATTATATAACCTATGTTCTCTGGGACACATGACAACAAAGTATCATTTATTTGTTATGAAAGAATTCTTGGTTTCAAAAGTAACGTTGAATTATTATGTTAACTTACCTATTTGTATGTACTCATTCCCCTCAATTTTTGCCATAACTCATTAAAATTTTAAAAACCAGAGTGAATATGCTGTAAGCCTGTGTACTTGCACAGTGTATCCAAATTAGTCATTTGAGGTCAGTCAGAATTTAGAACAAAATTTATGTTTTAATATGTATTTTTAGATGTTTCGTTTGCCAACGGTGCTAAGAACTGTTGCATCTCGCCAACTATGCCCCTCCATCACAAGATGTTATGCCAAAGATGTAAGGTTTGGAGCAGAAGTTAGAGGGCTTATGCTACAAGGAGTTGATATTCTTGCGGATGCTGTGGCAGTTACCATGGGCCCTAAGGTAAATTTGGAAGGTTTGATATAAGGTAGGCCTATCGCCCCAAGATTTGGACACCATAAAAACTTCCAAACACGCTTAAGTCTGGCATGAATTTAAAGCTGTTAGATGGTCAAACTAAATCTATAGGCTACTAATGTATTCAGTGGTCTTTGATATTGTGGCTAAACATGTTTCCTCTGATTCGAAACTAGTGTAATCAAGTTTTTACTCTTCGAAATTTTAATTACAATTTATCTAACACAAATTATTGTTTATGTTTAGTTACATAATTATACGGATGAGCTAAGTCTAAACACAAGTAAGTTGTAAACTAGCTACAGTCATATATAGTCACGATGTTCTTGTATCTGGAATCTTCCGATATATAATCATTTTAAGGTCCCCAGATTTACCTTCTGTTTTTATAAAATTCTAGCCTATATTAAAAACACGTTCTGTATTGTTATGTGTACATAGTGATCATTTGTCTTTTTTACTACATATGTTGAATATATATCACTGTTTGTTTAGCTTTGAAGTGTTGGGTTGGATGGCAGGGTGTTCAGCGTCCTAAAAAAACGGGGAATTGTAAAGGAATTCTATTTCGTTAGGAATTATAAGGGAAACAGTAACCTTGAATAAATACAGTTTTGTATGGGAATTCGGCAAACTGCTATTTTTTTAATTATTTAACAATATTGCCAAAAGTCTGAATTATTAAACTACAAAACATCTTTTAAATGAATTATCAATTAGATATTGCAGTTAAAGGGTTAGGTTGGGGGATTTGTTATTGTACTAGCTCCCTAATCGAGATTCGACGGAGTGTTTGTGATGAGGCAAACAGGACGATAGTGAACTGGACTGACTGAATGGCAGTGCAGACTCGAGATTACTCAGGAATTTTCAGGCTCTTCCACGGAAGCTCATCTCTCCGAGCAATGCAACGAAGAATAAGTTACTTATGGATTTCACCCAAAATTGAAACCGCCATGAACCTACATTTAACTGTGACGAACGAACCTAGCCCCTTGACTTTCGAAATCCGATTTCACCTCTCGCCGTTAAAGTGGAATCCGTTATTAGACCTGCCCAAATTTGACCAGTTACAACCTCAAAATCTCTTGTTAAAAACTATGGAAAGAAGAAGAATAGCTGACAGAGTTTGTTTAATGTTGAGTCAGAAGTCGTCTGCCATACGCTCATGTAAATTATTCATGTGTGGTTTTACTATTAAAATAATTCATTATTGTATCACCAACTCGTGATAGTGACGTAAATTTTTTAATGTGATTTTTTAGGCTTTTAAAATTATTTTAACAACGTTCTATTTTGTTACCGATTATTATGTTATTTCAGGGATAAAGGGAACATTAAATTAACACTAGAACACAAAGGCTCCCTTAGCCAAGCGTTGTTACAAAGGCATAGTCTCACAGACTCCTTTTTTTGAAAATAAATAAAAAATACTTTTAATGACGGGGATATTTTTAAAATTATATAAACACTTAAAATGAACATTGAATTAATGTTTTAAAGAGTTTAATGTCCAAATCTTAATTGTTCTGGCACTCGCAGCAGATAGGCGTTCAAGCACATGGCATTTGCGCAGCGTCCACAAAAATGTTTTTTCATGTGCTGTAGTCTTGGAGGTCAGAGGACACACACCTTCCTTCCTTGTTGGACTTGTTGTGGAGCTTCATTTGGCACGCTTACATAATATATATGCAATAGATTGCCGGATGAGAGTTCGTCACAACATTGTGGCCTGTAGCCAGGGCTTCAGGAGCTCTCTGTGCATTTCTCTGAGAAATTGTTACCGACTTTGTGGCTTACAATTAATTGGTTTAGACACAATTTTCTACATATAATACATATGTATTATTTTAATTGATGTTTATTATGTTATAAAACATACATAGGGGCCACCTCCCTGTTTTACAACTGCAGGAAGTGTTACTGCACATTTGGTCCAATGCAAATAAATATTTACACTATATACAACGTATATTTACATTATAATGTTTAACTAACACCATAACACGCGAATAAAGCGGAGGCATACTATACTCTGCAATAAGACACCACGATCCGTACACGTTGCGAGTCTGCTGCGAACTGTACGTTGTGACAAAGGCGTGGTCGTCCTGACAACGCAAACTTAAAAAACTCGTTAAACAAAGTACGCAAGCGAACACCAACCAGACCCTTTCAATAGCAGGCCAAGACCGACAGCTACACAAAGTTTTGTGAATTTTAGTGGAGTGGAAGGGGGTAAGGGGTAAAAATGACATCTTGCGCGTCGTCTCTCAGACTATGTGTTCTATGGTTAATTTTAATCAATACAATAGCCATTGCAAAACAGGGATTACTTTGTCGACAGCTGTTATTATCACTACCCCGATGATGATAACATAGCTTTCAGCTGTCTGCTGTGTAAACCAAATAGTGAATTTATGTCTTAACGTCTTGAGTTTATTTTTATCTTAAATTGTTTATTTAAATGGGGTTCTGTAATTATTGAACAGCGTAGTGTTTTTTATCTCAACTCATCACTAGAAAAGTGCCACTGATGTAAACAAACTAATAAGTTAAGTGTCGGCTGCTTTTACGCCGCATTAACCATAATATGTGCTTTCATATCCTGTGTCAGTTTTTTCTTCCAGTTTCGATCTGCAATGGTTAGCGGTTTTATCTATTTAAGTAATGTGCAAACCATGAATAATGAGCTCATTTTCCCCTTTGCAACATGTTAAAAGTGCAGGAAAAAGTGAGTGAAATTTGTGAAAAATACAGGAAATGTACAGGAAAACCCATTTGCTGGACACTCTGGATGGCTTCTTGAAAAAATATTTTAACACGTTAAGTGCTAGTGGTTACCAGGTGGGGCTGGCCCCTGGAGCGTGAAGTAACCCTAGTGACTACAGGAGGATTGTTTGGAAATGAGGTCAGTGTTTGTCCAGCAGCCGAGCTGAGTAGGCCACATTGTGTGTGTTTTTGCTCATTGGGAAGTACATGTTTTTCTGTATTTTCATTTTGTTAGTTTTGTTCTGAAGTTTATTTTTTTCTATACAGTACCTTATAGTTTTATGATTGTTGTGAATATTCCACCCAGACCAAGTAGGTTAAAAAAATACTAGTGTAATTGATTCTGAAGATGAACAATATAATGTGGTTTATGAATCAGACTCCGAGTACCCATGTTACCCGTACTTCCTAAGCATTTTGAAAAGTTATGTCTGCATTGATTCTTCATGAACAGAATGTTGTTTCGATGTCAAACTTGGATAACCTTGCATCAAAATCTGACATTCTTTGTGCTGCAAATAGTGGTGTACAGAAAAAGAGGAACCAAAAAGTTACTCGGTTTGCAAGTATTGTTCAGGTAAAGGTCACTGGATCCGCCAGTGTGATAAGTGGAAAGCTGATGGCAATCCTTCAAATCCAGTGCGTGCTAGCAATCCCCGAGCTATAAATTCTAATGGTAATAGAAAGAACAATTCACAACCTAACTCGAGTGATTCTCATGTTTCCCTGATTTCTATAAGCGGTGACGTGAATATAACGACAACGAATTATTAGTGGTGGATCGACAACAGTGCTACTCGGCACATTTGGGAAAGCACATTGTTTATCATTTGTATCAAGGGTACGACCATCAGCTCCTGGTGAGATATTGTCTGATAATGTCTGCGGTCCCTTTGACCCACCTTTTAGTGGTCGTCGCTACTTGATAGTCATTAAAGATCGTTATACAAGATATAGACACTGTTTTGTCACACACCAAAAGTCAGATGTTAAGGAGGCATTATGTAAAGTGCTGGCCAAAGCTTGTACACTTGGCCACAATGTAAGGGAATTTATGAGTGACAATGTTGGTAGAATTCTCATTAAATATGGAGTAAACCAACGGTTAACGGCTCCATACACGCCTGAGCAAAATGGTGCTGTGGAGCATGAACACAAAACTATTGTCGAAATGGCCCAAACATTTAAGTGTGCAAATCCCCATGTTAAATTTCCTGCAGAAATTTTGGCACAACTTGTTACTACTGCTGGCTTCGTTCTAAACCATGTGGGTAAGTCGCCAGTTGCCAATAAATCGCCTCATGAACTATGGTTTGGCCAGAAACCAAGAATCAACAATGTACTAGTTGTCAGCTCCAAATGTTACGTCTATGTACCTGTCCAGAAGAGGAGGAAAATGGACAATTTGGAGTTCTCAATTGTTCAAGAAACTGATTCGATTGGTTGCGGTTCCAGTTTTTAAAATAGACAATGAATCTGCAAGGAAACTATGTGAAAATCCAGAGTTTCATTTCTGAACAAAACATATCCAAAGAAATTTTTTTCATTAGAGACGAATAAGAATAGTGATGTTGGCTGTTCAGCACGTAGGATCGGCTCAGCAACTGGCCGATATATTAACCAAACCAATGCCTAGACCTAGACTTCAGGTCCTACGTGAAAGTCTTAGTCTCCTGAAATAGACTTATGAAAATAAGGGAAAGTCTTGAATTTACCTGTATGTTATTTTCAAAAAGTCGTATCAGATGACAGATTTAATATAAGATCAGCTCATTCAGCTGTCATTGTTTTTGTTATGTTAGTTGTCCTGGAGTTGTAATGTTGTGAAATACATTTTGTTCAACAGTTTCTTTTGTTTTATTTAAAGTACCTAGATTTCTAATATTAGAAAATTCTAGAAAACTGAAGGTGCATAAGTAAGATTCATAGATTTTATGGCTGCGGTGTAGACACAAAGTATTTGATGTAGGCTACTTTGATATAGGAATATATAGGCTACTAATATATTAAAAGCTTAACCATATCACTGATAAGGAGCTGTCAAGTGGGTATACCTTGTCATGTGGATTATTTTTTCGTGTCTCCTCATTTGGTTTTAAAGGAGTTGCAACAGACTATTAATTTTAACAATCTTGCCAATGATTAAAATGGCATTTGTGAGTAAGAAAGCTACAAATGTAATCAAATAAAAAAACCAATAGGCCTTCTACAAATTATCTCATGTTACCATAATGTAGTGTAGTAGTGAAAGTAAGGTTTTTGACTTCCTATTAAGTTTAAAACAACAACCTTATTAATTCAATTTTAAACTTTAGCTCATACCTCTTCAGTGGTGGATTGAGCATTAAACTGTCAAAGGTTTAGATATAATTAATATAATATGTAGTTTCTCAAATATTTAAGCATGTAATGTAATTCCTTATAGAAACTTGTTGAATGTCATTGACACATTTTTCTTGCAGGGCCGTAACGTAATATTAGAACAATCATGGGGAAGTCCAAAAATAACAAAGGACGGAGTGACAGTTGCAAAAGGAGTAGAGCTAAAAGACAAGTTCCAAAACATTGGTGCAAAACTTGTGCAAGACGTAGCAAATAATACAAATGAAGAAGCAGGCGATGGTACAACCACTGCTACAGTTCTAGCACGGGCAATAGCAAAAGAAGGTTTTGATAAAATAAGTAAAGGAGCAAATCCCATTGAGATAAGGAAAGGTTAGTGGCTCTTTTTTTGTTGTACGAGCATTTTTTTAAAGGTATTTCAACTGTGTTTTAATATAAATAAAAAATAGTTTTATATCTCAGAATATCAACCAGCATTGTATTGTCTTGTTTGATCATTTTAGGAGTTATGATGGCTGTCGATGCAGTGGTAGCTAAACTGAAGGAGCTGTCAAAGCCAGTAACAACACCAGAAGAAATTGCTCAAGTCGCCACAATCTCTGCCAATGGAGATAAGGATGTCGGTCAGCTGATTTCTGATGCTATGAAGAAGGTTGGGAGGGACGGTGTCATCACTGTTAAAGACGGAAAGACTTTGAGTGATGAGCTTGAAGTTATTGAAGGAATGAAGTTCGACAGAGGTTACATATCTCCATATTTTATCAACACTTCCAAAGGTGTGTTTAGCAAGTAAATTTTGATCAAATTTTATTTGTACTGGTAGGGAAACTTAAGTGGTAACATGACCACAAATTTGATGAAATGACACAAAATATTTTTAATTTGTTTAAAGGGCAACAAATAAATTTTGAAAATTTACTAGTTTATCCTTAATTGACTTTTGGAATAATCATTTTGGTGATTAGGTCGTTTATGAGAAGGAGGTTAGTCTTAGTATTAAGGTTTGGTGTCTGTGTTACTCATTTTAAGAGTATGCGATATCGCTGTCAGCTATGGTCTCACTATGTCAATATTATGTTCTTAACACTCGTGAAATTTATACAATGTACAAGTCTCGTTTTGTGATATTTACAAGGATATAAAAATTAGTGAGAAATATTTACTTGAATGTACAATTATTATGCTTGGTGCATGTCATGATTTGTGCACCTTTATTATTTAAACAAATTTCAAATATTTTAACTTAGTAATTTTATATAAAACAGCTGTCAAATTAAAGCATATGAATGTAGTAAATATTTTTGGTTACATAGGGGCCAAAGTAGAATTCAAGGATTGCCTACTGCTTCTGAGTGAGAAGAAAATCTCCAGTGTGCAAACCATCATCCCGGCCTTAGAGCTAGCCAATGCGCAACGCAAACCTCTAGTCATTGTCGCTGAGGATGTGGATGGTGAAGCTCTCAGTACACTTGTTGTTAACCGGTGAGTCTCATTTGTCAATGTGATAACAAGTTATTTAATTGATGTGATTACTATGTAATTATCATGTAATTACACTTGCTGAGGGTATAACAAATCATATATAATATACATACACTAACATCTGTAAAATATATATTCTTCTTTCTTTATTCACTTAATATGGTTACGTTCGATAATTTTTGTTTGAGAGTTGGATCAATGCACCATAAAACCAAATACCCCGTCGCAGCAGATCTGTGTACTCAGCGAATTTCCAAATAAATATAATAGTATAGGTAATAATAATAATATATGACAAGTTTTATAAAAATCTGTCCATAAACATGAGAATTATTTGCCTATTCTCCATAAGATTAACATGGGAAAGAGTGTGCAGGTTAGCTGCTGTGAGGAACACTGAAAGTAATCATTTCTACCATAAATAATTTTTATCTTAACATTTATACCTACTTTCATCAACATCTGTCCATAAATAAAGGAGATTGCCTATTCCCGATATGATTAATATGGGAAAAGAGTATGCAGGTTAGCTGCCATGATAAACACATGAACTATAATTTTTAAGCATAAATGGATAGAGCTCAACCACATGAAGCTAAAAAACAAGTTTTATCCTAAAATATTGATTAATATGGGAAATATTAATTTTTCCCTATCCTGAATAAGATTAACATTGGAGCCCCACAATACAACGTACTGTGTTAAGATTTTTTAATATTTCGGTAACCGTTGGAGATAGAGAAAAACTTTAAGGAACTTAATTGTGTAGTTTTTTAAGCTAATTCCAATTGTGAAATATAAAATTAGAAATTTTTAAAAATTACATGTGAAAAACAAAAAAATCCCATTTTGGGGTACAAAACCCCCCTCAAACTACCCTTTTCCATTGACCGATATGTCTGGTTTACAAACTTATCCGAGCATTTGTAGGAATACACGTCTACCAAATTTTGTCTCAATCGGACCATTTTTACGAGAGTTATCGTGTTCACAGACACGTAGATGTATTGTTTTTGGACTCTGGGCACCTAAAGACGAAAAAATAACATGGTCCCAGGCTTAAGTCTTACCAAGAGACCTACGGTAATAGCTTCTTCCCTATGGGAAATTCGCTAAAAACGTGAAAACTATCTAGAGATTCTTGTTTCCTCATTGAATTCATTCATTTGACCGTATGTGATAATTCATCATAAATTACCATATCAGATCTTGAGGGTATGTGTATTTTACATGTAATTTTCTCAATCTTTCAAATTGAAAACCCCATACACCAGAATTTTATGTAAAAAGTTTCTTCTAACCTCTGCATAGCCTTATTTCACAACTCCACTTATTTTTGTGTTCAACTTGTATTTAAGTTATCTAGATTTGCTGCTCATCCTCTTAATTTATTTCTAGCTTGAAAATCGGACTACAAGTAGCTGCAGTGAAAGCCCCAGGTTTTGGTGACAACCGCAAAGCAACTTTACAAGACATGGCCATTTCTACTGGTGGCATTGTGTTTGGAGATGAGGCTGCTAATGTGAAGTTAGAAGATGTTCAGGCTTCTGACCTTGGAGAGGTAGCTGAGGTTCTCATCACAAAAGACGACACTCTGCTGTTGAAGGTATGACTGTTGGATTTAAGTATTGATAATAATCATTATCAAGTAAGAAACATATGTTTGAAAGACACATATATTGATGTGACTTTCCAACAGCAACAGGAAAGAACAGTGACCAGTAATACAAGACTGTTTATGAAGTGGACTGCAAGAGCTACGTTAATTTTACTATATTAACCTTATGATCATTTAACAGGGCAAAGGAAAGAAAGAAGATGTTGATAGGCGAGCAGACCAAATAAGAGACCAGATCAACGAGACAACGTCAGAGTATGAGAAGGAGAAACTCCAGGAGAGGTTAGCGAGACTGGCGTCAGGTGTGGCAGTCCTCAAGATCGGAGGTTCTAGTGAGGTAGAAGTGAACGAGAAGAAAGACCGAGTGAATGATGCTCTAAATGCAACAAGGGCCGCGGTTGAGGAGGGAATTGTACCGGGTGGAGGCACTGCTCTTCTACGATGTCTCCCAGTCCTTGAATCCATCAAAACCACCAACCCCGACCAACAGACTGGTGTGTATTACTGCTACTGCGTTCAATATTTAACCCTCTCCTGATCACATTTGTGCATGAGACCAATTAAATTGGTGAGCGGCCAGAATGCATGCCTGCGCAAGGTAGTGTCTATAGGTCATGCACAGTGATGTTTTATTAAATTATTGTAAGTAATAACAGTAACACTTATAGTCATTGTGTCAGTGATCGATCTCAGAACGTATTCCGTCTAAATATAAAAATTATTCAAAAATGTCCTGTTATCACTTTTATATGTCAACATAGGTCCCAATAAATATGCTAGACATCAGGACATGCCATGTTTGACTGGGAGAGGATTAAGTAGATGGTAACAGTAGTTTTGGAGCAGATGTTTTCAAATCCACTTAACTTGACCATTTCACCAACCAAGTCCCAAGTTGTCCCAACCAAGTTGATGAAACTTTGCATAATCTAACATAAACAACACCACAAAATTAAAACATTTGTCTATAGTTTATGAATGATGACACTTAAAAGTTTTCTTTCTTCGATTTCCAAATTTGTCCATTACTAAAGAAAACGTGCATTAAAAAAAATATCATTCACTTATTTTTATACCCAATCTTGGATAAATTTTTGAGGTATGTTCTTAAAACTGCTGTTAAAACAACAAATAAAGAGTTTTAATTATTTTCTTTATTTTAAAATATATGATAATGAGTATAAAGTTAATGTTCCGTTAAAATTAATTATTTAAAAAAAAGTCGGTAATAGAGTAGTTGAGTTGAAATTACTCCAGTCGTTGATGATTCAGCTTACTTCAATTCTGTCTCCTTTTTAATCAATTTTCTGTGTTTGTAATAATTAATTTTTTTGTTTCAGGCATTGACATTGTTAAAAAAGCACTAAGAATGCCTTGCATGACAATAGCACAAAACGCTGGAGTAGATGCTTCAGTGGTAGTGAACAAAGTATTAGAAGCCTCAGGAGACATGGGCTACGACGCTCTCAACAATGAATATGTTCACATGATCGAGAAGGGTATCATTGATCCTACAAAGGTTAATTTGAGTAATATTCAAATATTCTAGTGATAGTTTGTATAATTTATTTGTAATCACAAAACATTTTCAAAGAATTTGGCCTTGAAGCATAATACACTAACAAATTGGAACTTAGAATCTTGTATAAGGTAAAGGTGCATCTTATGTTTGTAAGAAATTATGTGAGTTCACTGTCGATAGTATAAAATTCAAATGTTACTGTTGTGTCATATAATATTCATGAGGGAGCGCGCTGGTCGAGGGGTAGAGCGTGGGGCTTTGGTGCCCAAGGTCCCAGGTTCAAATTCCGCCAATCACCAACGGCTTTTCGCTATGTGATAATACCGCAACCCACACAGGGGTGCGCAAAAAGCCGGTATGGCTGAAGTGCCTTGGGAGTAATCCACCCCTTCCAATAAAATAATGTATATATAATAATTCATTATCACATTATAATATTTCTGAGCATTATTGTGAAGGCTTGGCACTTTTTGCCAAACGAGTTTGATGTTATGAGGAAAAATAACATTGATATCTATACATTTACAGTGGAACGTGGATAATTCGAAAACTTCTTTATTTCGAAGTTTTGACTTGGTCCCTAGAATTTTATTATATAAAAACAATGTTAAAATATCCTGGTTAATTCGAATAAATATTTGGATAATTCGAATTTTTGCAGCGTAAATCTATAAAGAGAACAAGTCATTGTGTGTGATTTTCCCGGAAACGACGTTCGGGCTTCCTGTCCGTAGACTATTTTTAGGTAGATCAACTCGTGCACCACTGCCAACCCCTCAACAGTCCACTACTGCTCATAAATCACAACATTGACATCTCTAGTCTGTCACTACACGGCGCCGGCGCAGTTCAATAGCATGTGTATCATTGATGGTGGTTTGTTCCGATATTCGTCGTCTTTGTTTCGTGTTGGCATTTGTGACTTTGTCTGCGTTCATGTTAACACGTCGTGTGTATGAACTGGTTTGCTTTATCAAAGCGAACCTACAAATCTCTGACGTTGCAAGGATAGATAGCAATCAAGGAGGTAGAGAAGGGATTTAAGAAAAAGTTTGAAATAGCTAAAATTTCGGGACACATTATCCACATTTAACAAAAATTAGGACTTTAAATCTATAATATCTTCGTTAACCTAACTTTTTTAATATAAAATGTTAAAACATGATGTTTTACTGTTTATTTCAACCACTTGCAAAAACATTTCTAATTCAAATTTTTGGATAATTCGAATTTTTTTCTGGTCCCTTGAGGTTCGAATTATCCAAGTTCTACTGTATTGAGTAAAAAATATGTTTACTGAATAACTGTATATGGAGGGGGAATTACCCTTTTTATTTGAAGGCATAAAGTTCTTTCATTTTTAGTTCATATATAAGAGACTTAGATTAATTAATGCATAAAAATATTTTTAAATCTTTGTTCCGAATAAAATTAAAACATACAATGTTTCTGATACATCAATATGCAATAATTATTATCTAAGTGGCCACATTACTTATCGTTATCTAACTATTATTTTAAATCAAATGTATCATAGACTTATCAAGCCACTGTGAACCAGTTTGTACTGTTTCACAAAAAATTTATTTCAGAAAAATTAGATCTTTATTAATTAATTGGCAAATGGTTACCAGTTTAAAATTTTGTGTGCTTTCTATTCAACAGATGATTTGTCATCTTTAAAATTTAATGATACATTAGACATTTAATGTCTACTGTATCTCCAAATCATTAAATTGCTTCATTTAACAATAACTTCTATTTTTATGGATATCAAAAGCCTATAAAGCTGAAAGAAGGGGTTATACATTTCGGTCAAATTTATTAAAATTTGTAGATGCTAAAAAAAATAATGCAAGTAATATGCAAATTTCTTGATTTATTGCAAGTAGTAACTTGTTATAACCACACCAACATATTGTGTCAGTGACTTGTCAAAATATTTATTAACCCGAATATGCTTTTATATGATTTTTAAGCTCAAAATTTAAATTTTTCTATGT
This sequence comes from Nephotettix cincticeps, assembly GCA_023375725.1. Lineage (NCBI taxonomy): Eukaryota > Metazoa > Arthropoda > Insecta > Hemiptera > Cicadellidae > Nephotettix > Nephotettix cincticeps. Next base: position 37,406,521 of record CM041788.1, read on the forward strand.
TTCTTATAACATAATTAACTATGTGTTAATTAATTCATTTATGTTTGGTTAATTTTCATGTTAAATTGAATATATTCTTTTCTTATCATTCTCTTGGTGGTAAAACAAATTTCAAATTTTCTTATACAATAATTGACTTACAGGTTGTGAGAACAGCTCTGACAGATGCCGCTGGAGTCGCATCGTTATTAACAACAGCAGAAGCTGTTGTGACAGAGATCCCCAAGGAAGAGCCAGCAGGAGTCCCGGGCATGGGAGGAATGGGCGGTATGGGAGGCATGGGGGGAATGGGAGGCATGATGTAAACCCAAGAGTATAGATCAAAGTCGAGCACAGCAAATTTGCTTTGGACCAAGTGACTTAAAAGTGTTCTTTGTTTACTGTGTTTAAATTTATTTTTAGTTGAAATTAAAATTTCATAACTCTAAACATCAAATTTTGAATTTAAAGCATTGAATTATTTTTGTAATGTTTATTTTCAGCTTTATAGTTGTGTGATCTGTAAATTAATTTTAAAACTAATCCTGGTGTAAACAATATCACAAGAATCACTAGTACAACAAAGCAGTGCATTGTGTTCAAAGGAACTAAGATTAGTAGATGAAAGTCTGATAATAATAGGCAGTTGTTACCTAAGTTTCTATTCCTTGTGTTTGTAATTATTTGACCGATGCATTTGTATGTTATGTTTGAGGTGAGAATGATAGTGTTTATGTAGTATGTAATAGTTATAATTTTTTGTATATGAATTATTGTTAAATAAAATCGATATGTTCATTATTGTTTAGATTTAACCCTACTTTTCTAAGCACGTGCAATCCTAATATGCAGTTGTACAGGTTTTGGTTGCAGTTAATTTGTTAGTTAGTAGGTACACAATTTTAACAAAAGTAACGAACCAGGTGTCTAAACTATATGTTTAGAATACAAATCTTAAACTATTATTCTACATAGGATTTTACCTCCTGTGCTGTGATTAGCCATTGACACCATATTGAGGAATGATTAAAGATCACTCTTAAGCCAACGTAGAACTGTAGAGAGGATTATTGAAAAAATCCCTTCTTCTGTTCTGGATCGCCCGTCATAGTTTTATGTTTGACAGTACAATACCGAATTATTGTAGTGCCCCTTTCCATATAGTACACCAAGAGAACATCTTTTCTGTCCCAAAACACAGTGGTTATCAATAATGGCGGCACTGAAATTTGCGGCGGAATTTTAATGGTCGCGCACCAAACATCTGCCATGGCATTCTGACTGAGCCAGCCTACGTGATGCCACTGCCACACTCCAAACTATAATTAAAACGGTGGATCCAAAACAAAAGGTGCAGCATGTTGACTTCTGCCATTGTTTTCATGGATGGCAATACTGGGGGCGGGGGTATCCAAAATTAACCGGAATTACGCTGCCGAAGGTGTGGCCTGTGTAGTATGTCTGCCGCTATGTGTGTGTAGCGCAGCTCATTCGGAGTTTAGTACCGCTATTGCTGTCGCTGTGAGTGGACGTGTTCGTCTGCAGTGAGTTTTTTAAGAACACTTGTTTCACCGTTTATTCGTTTTGGCGGACGTAACAGCGTGCAGCTCTGAAGTTTTCTTTCTTGTTAAGGAAAAGTGCTGCAGATACCATTGTTATGCTGAAAACTGCTTACAAAGATGAAGTTTTGGGTAAAACTCAAGTATACAAGTGGTTTTCATGTTTTAAAAATGGCGACATGTCAATTGTTGACAAACCCGTTGAAGGACGTCCGTCGACTGCCAAAACTGACAAAAAGTTATTTTTGCTGACGGGACGATGACGTTTTCCATTGGCTGGACTGTTGCCTGGTTCCAGGGTCAACCATAACACCACGATTTGTCACCAGTAATGATCTTAGAAAAACTCGACATTCCTTTTGGTGGTCAGTCAAAACTCGACAGCACAAACTTGGAAGCCACTCTTGTCATTTTCAAATCTTTACTCAATATTCGCTGGACAGACCTCCAACTAATTCCAGATGTCTCTGATACCTCGTAAATGGTCCGTCGTTAGTCTTCATGCTTGAGCTCACGAATCTTCTCAACAGTTTCGGCAGTCGACGGACGTCCTTCACGGGGTTTGTCAACAATTGACATGTTGCCATTTTAAAAACATGAAAAGGACTCGTATACTTGAATTTTACCTAAAACTTCATCTTTTTAAGCAGTTTTCAGCATAACAATGGTATGCACGCTTTTACGTCCGCCAAAACGAACAACAATGAAATAGTGAAACAGTGTTTACAAAAAAACTCACGGCAATAGCGGCACTTAACTCCGGATTAGCTTCGCTACACACTCGTAGCGGCAGACATACGTACTACACAGGCCATGCCTTTGGCAGCGTAATTTGGTTACTTTTGGGTTCCCTCTCGTACACAACCTCACACTGCAGCATAGACTCATGAGCTTATGGACCAATTTGGTTTGGATTTTTACGATCATACTCACTTTAGTCCTGCTTTGGCTCCAAGTAGTATATGAAAAAACCGACTTTGGTAAGAGCGCTTCAGGTATGATAAAGAATTAAAATACCCCCGTTGCAGCAGACCTGCATACTCAGCGAATTTCCAAAATAATAATATATGACAAGCTTTATAAAAATCTGTCCATAAACATGAGAATTATTTGCCTATTCTCCATTAGATTATCATGGAAAAGAGTGTGCAGGTTAGCTGCTGTGAGGAACACTGAAAGTAGTCATTTCTACCATAAATAATTTTTATCTTAACATTTATACCAACTTTCATCAACATCTGTCCATAAAGGAGTTTGCATATTCCCTATATGATTAATATGGGAAAAGAGTATGCAGGTTTGCTGCCATGATAAACACATAAACTATGATTTTTAAGCATAAATGGATAGATAACCACATGAAGCTAAATATCAAGTTTTATCCAAAAATATTGATTTTTCCCTATCCTCCTAACATTAGAGCCCCATAATACAATGTACTGTGTTAAGATTTTTTAATACTTCGGTAACCGTCGGAGATAGAGAAAAACTTTAAGGAACTTAATTGTGAAGTATTTTAAGCTGATTCCAATTGTGAAATATAAAATTAGAAATTTTTAAAAATTACATGTGAAAAACGCAAAAACCCCCCCAAACTACCTGTTCCCATTGACCGATATGTCTGGTTTACGAACTCGTTCGAGCATTTGTAGGAATACACGTCTCTACCAAATTTGGTCTCGATCGGACCATTTTTACGAGAGTTATTGTGTTCACAGACATATATATATATATAAATTTTAACGACTATTTTTTTTTGTCTCTAGGCACCTATAGAAGAAAAAATAACACGGTCCCGGGCTTAAGTCTTACCATGAGACCTACGGTAATAGCTTCTTTCTTATGGGAAATTCGCTAAAAGGTGTCAATGGCTGAACAAATGCATAGGTGGCGAATCCTACGCACTGGGAATTGAAAACCTGGTTCCTAGATATGATGATGCCACAATGTGGAAAAACAGCATAACCTGCCCATTTATGTAAATAACGCGATTGGCCGTGCATATAGCGTGTTTCCTTTCAATTTAATTCTTTTTATGAGCTAAGATATATTATTACTATTGCACATTTACAGTTATATATTTGATAATCTGAAAGTGTTAAAATAAAACAAAAATTATTTTTTTTAAGTTATCTGGAGTGATAAATAAGTCAGAACACGTATTTAATATCATCTATATCTATAAAAGAAGATGTTTGTATATGCATATATATAAATTTGTATGTTTGAAGTTTAATCACACGGATACCGTTGGACGATTTGCCATGAAAAGTTGTACACTTACATAAAATTTCATGGAGATGTTTTATGGATCATCAATTTTGTTGTAGCTCAATTGGGTTTCTCCCTAGAAGACCAAAGGGGATCCCATACTATGAACTTATTTAAGCGAGTTGAGAAGCAGGGTTGTATGCGAAAAGAGACCGTATTGCGCATGGTCTAACCAATCCACAGCGGCTCATTCCTCTGAAGTCGGAACAATAGATAGATGCAAGTTGCATTATACTTTCAATTGATAAAATTGTTTTTAAAAAACGTCTTTATGCAGCAATATCAAATAACTGAGCTCCAAGAGAACCTGCTTATCGTTATTAATCAAAACCTACTATTGAAATCCACCAAGCTTGGTTTCATGCTCATCTAACTGGTGAGTTTCAGGAGTTAATTTTGTTTACATTTACTTTGTACAAGGGCATTATTTTTGGTTTTTACGAAAATTATTTAATTAATTACATAATACTTAATTTCTTAATCTCATAATATCTGTAAGGATGAATAGAAATCAACGGAAATTTGTATAGTATTTCCGTATCCTGTTCTCATCATGTGGTACTCAATAGTGCCAATTGTCTCTCAACAAAAATTATCCAGTGTGCGAACTCTTACCCCACAATCATTAGTGTACGTATGTATGTTCTTATGCGTTGCCAAACTCCCCATCCCATCCCCATGAAATTTTAAGAAGTTGCTCTATATGTGTCCGGGAAGGTTTTAGTAAAAACATTTTCGAAAACTATAAGTTTCCATTTTATGGTGTTTTAAATTACTAATGTTAATCTTATGGAGAGTAAGTTTGTTTGTAAGAGGAAAAATTCATTTTGATCATATGAGTACATCAATGATGTGAATATTTTATAAACAGCTGATTATGCGTTGCTTTATTTTCACCAGTCGACAGCTACCATCATTGTGCATCTTTTTCAGCGAATTTTTGTGCTTTTAGCGAATTTCCCATAGGGAAGTAGCTATTACCGTAGGTCTCATGGCAAGAGTTAAGCCCGGGACCATGTTATTTTTTCTTCTTTAGGTGCCCAGAGACCGAAAACAATAGTGGTTAAAATTTTTTATATATGTCTATATATAGTACACGATAACTCTCGTAAAAATGGTCTGATCGAGACCAAATTTGGTAGAGACGTGTATTCCTACAAATGCTCGGACGAGTTCGTAAACCAGACATATTGGTCTAACAATTTTGGGGGGTTTTGTACAATGGGGTCGTTTTTCACATTTAAAATTTTTAAAAATCTAATTTTTTTATCACCATAGAATCAGCTATAAAAAACTACACAATTAAGTTCCTTAATGTTTTTCTCTATCTCCACCTGGTTACCGAGATATTAAAAATCTAAAACAGTATGTATTGTGCTCCATGTTACCATGGAGGTGAAAATTAAATCTGTAATGAATATTTTTTTTAGATGCCAACTAACAAGCCAATGGTGGTTAAGATCTATCCTTTTATACAAAACATTTAATCAAATCTAGCATGTAATTTAGCACAAACCTATTTTTCCCATAAAACAAGGGAATTAAATCCTTTCATGTGGACATTTGATGAAAAGTTGTTATTTTAGGATATTATTTATGGAGAAATGCCTAATTTCAGTGATTAAGCAGCACCTCACTTTTGCCATTTTAATCTTATGGAGAATAAAATAATTCGTTTATACAGTTTTTTTAAACTTTCATATAGTATTTATCGTACGCAGCTGTGAGGTATTTTGTTTTAAAAAATGTTTAGATTTCTGGTTAGTTTGTTTGTTCTAATGTTATTAGTTGTTTTAGCGAATTTCCCATAGGGAAGTAGCTATTACCGTAGGTCTCATGGCAAGAGTTAAGCCCGGGACCATGTTATTTTTTCTTCTATAGGTGCCCAGAGACCGAAAACAATAGTGGTTAAAATTTATATATATATATATGTGTCTGTGAACACGATAACTCTCGTAAAAATGGTCTGATCGAGACCAAATTTGGTAGAGACGTGTATTCCTACAAATGCTCGGACGAGTTCGTAAACCAGACATAAAAACTAACAATCCCGAGTAAAAATGTCCTCTCGCAACTTGACTGACGCGATCGGTCCCGTTTATAGGAGATCTAACAGACCTTACACACTTTCACTTTCCCCCTCCCACCTGATGACCACTGGATGTGAATCATCCCTTAATGATGCGAAAAATGTGTGGGCACATTGTCCTTGAGGCATTTACTGAGTCCTGAGGTGATAAACGAAGGATTAAAAAAATGTCTGTAGTGCATATGGTTTTTTTAGATGCCATCTAACAAGGAGACCAATGGCTGGTTAAAGCGTGCTCGTTCATAGATTTTTATAATCAAAGTTGTTTAAATCTAGCATGTAATTTTGTATAACAAAACAAGGGTACACTAAAATTGTTCATTGCTCACCTTCTGCTGAGATGTTAATGATATTCTTATTTTAGAGACATTGACCCAACGACATGGATATTTTAACCCGCGGATGGTTGATGGGTGAGCGCCGCACTCACTTTTCATTTTAAGTTTCTACAAAACGTGGGAGTTTTTAATATATCGGCCTGAAACTCGGAATAGCTATTGTTTGGGGTGTCAGTAGTAGGGGGATACGGTGGTGGAGGTTAAGTGACCTTATGTCAGTCTCGCACCTTTGTTTCGTGACGAGTGCAGTAAGCACAACTAAATACCCCTGTGGCAACAGACCTGCGTACTCAGCGAATTTACAAATCAATAATATATGACAAGTTTTATCAATATAGAAGAAGCCAAACTATGCAGGGAGGAAAATATATAACTCTGCCGCAGCACCTGAAAACCCTCAGAGGACAGAAGCTGAAAAGAAGACTTCAAGAGTGGCTGACAGAACGGCCAATGTATATAATGAAGGAGTACTTCGAACAAGCGAGTAAACCTTTGTAAAGCAAGAAAAGAATATATACTTGTATTTTTAATTAGACGCCTTTACAATTCTTGATGAATCTGTAAATAAAGTAAAAAAAAATTGATTGATTGAATATCTGTCGATAAGTACGAGTTATTTGCTTATTCTCCATACGATTAACATGGGATGGGGTGTGTGTAGATTTGCTGCTTTGAGGAACACTGAAAATAGGTGTTTCTAGCTAAAACAATTTTTATTTTGACCACTTATACCGAGTTTCATCAGCATCTGCCCATAAATAAAGGAGTTTGCAGGTTAGCTGACATGATAAACATATTCATGATTTTATATCTATATTTTATATAATAAAATATTTTTAATATTTTACTCATCAAAAATATAGATTGATGAGTTAAATATTAATTTTTCCTTATCCTACATAAGATTAACGTTGGCGATTATTAATTAATTAGTATTATTGTACTGTATCATTATTGTGCGCGAATTGCACTTCTGGTGCAACATCAGTTTTGACACCACCCTCTTTTAGTTCAGAAATAAAACGACAGGAACAAAACTTTAAAGAAATAAATTGTGTAGTTTTTTAAGCTAATTCTAATGGTGAAAGATGAAATCTAAACTTTTTAAAATTACATATGAAAATTTTTGAGTATAAAACCCCCCTAAACTACCCATTCCGATTCACCGATAAATCTGGATTACGAACTCGTCTGAGCAAATTTAGGACTACACGTCTCACCAAATTTGGACAATTTATGTATACAGTTTTTAATGACTATTGTTTTTGTCCTCTGGGCACCTAAATCCGAAAAATAACATGGTCCCAGGCTTAAGTCTTGCCATGAGACCTACGGTAATAGCTTCTTCATTATGGGAAATTTTCTAGAGTCCTTTCATTTAGTAATAAATTATTTATTTTGTATATTTTTTCCGTGATTTGAATAATTAATTGAAAAAAGTTAAATTAATTCATAAAAAAGTTTGTAGTTCAAGTTTTTCTTTTTTTTACTGTGAAATTAGTTTTTTTTAGTTTTGTATATAATTGGAAAAAAGTTAAACAAAAGTGGTATGATATAATTTGTTTGAAATTCATAAAATATAACTGTTAACAAGGCGCTCACCCCTTGACCATCCAAATGTGACCTCGACCAACCGCGGGTTAAGATGAGGTGAGAGAGATGAACGTAATGGATTTTATGACATTTATAGCTATCCTACTGACAGGGATTAAAGGGAACTGGGTTCAGTACGAAACCACCTCATAATAGAATTAAGATTTCCTCAGCATTGAACAAACGACCTTCAGATTATGAAGCAGGTACTATAACCACCCAACCAGTCAAAAAAGAAATAGCTATTCATGTGCGATGTTGACTTGGTCACTTACATTGAAATGCTCTGTAGTAGTTTTTGACGATGTTAGTTAGTTGACAAACACAACAAAAATGAAAATTCAGTGAGGAGCAGATTGAGGATTTTGTTATAAAAAGAATGATTTTTTTAATTCTTTAGATTTGGTGTAGGGCCTGGGTAAAAATAACCCATTAACATGTTACATGTGGAAGTAAATCTACGTACTCATTTTCTTAATTCAATAACAATATAACTTCCTTGTGATGTGTCTTAAACTATGATTAAGCTTGGTGTGTTACTATTAATTCCTTAAGAGTCATCTTCACCTTGGGGTTAGTAGCGATTTGGAGGGTTGGGCCAAGCGTCGGGTCACTATTGTGCTTTTCTGAAAACATTTAGTCAGGTTGGCAGTCAGATTTCACTTGCAGGCATCCCAAAAACGCTATGATACAAAAAAATTTTGTTAACGCCTAGTATGGCAGTAGCCTCCCGTAAGCCGGCCGGCTTTTAAGACGAAACATGTTAGTTTTGTCTCCTGTTTCAGACACCGTTTTTCATCAGATTTTCTTGAAACTTGGTAACAATGTAGTTGCATGGTTATATTAGAACCCTCATATGCCAAAAAATTGAAAACATTGATGTTGATAAGTAATTCTATTTTTGTTACTTCTAAGATTTATTTGTACTTAACACAATTTATTTTCTCAGGTATGAGGACCCTAGAACCAACATTTATCTTTAAGACAACAAAGGTTTTAATATTACATCTTTCTTCCGAAGCGAGGGAATACCCGAGGCATGTTTTTTGTGTTTCTGCAGGGTTGAGGAGGACTTAAATCAGTGGAAATTTGATGAGTTATATTAAGTATTTAAAAAATGCTATATTTTTATACATAAATCTGGCCTAAAATTAGCACATTATCTATTTAGTTTAATAGTTGCTTGACAACTGATGTATCATCAATTACCGGTCCGGTACTTAAAACAATAATTAAAATTTAAATGGTAGAAATTATAATGGTTATTTTGATGTCAATTTGCATTAAACTATTACTTTTTAAAGATGAAAATTCAATCCTAAAATGTGTTTTAATGCTTATTGAATTCATGACTGTGTTTAGCATTGTACTTACAATAATTGTATCATTTTAATTATTAAAAATTAATCTCAAACTTATTCAGTACAATCTCTTTGAAAATTTATTTTCTGACCTCAAAACATGATAGCCTTATATGAATGATTAGATAGTAATATTCAAAGGCCAGTTATGAGTTAACTATCCCAAAACTTAATGAACCATATTTTATATGCCAAAGTTTTCTTTAAAAAAAACTAAGAGGTAACAAACCTAATAATGGAAATATTCTATTACAATATTCCATATGGACAAGTGATCTGATCAAAATATGTGTACACTTTTTCTACTTTATTTAACCACAGAGAAGAAATAAGAGGTAGCTTTCTTATGACAGAGACAAAATATTCGATGAACAATCCTTACTGCAGAAAAATACAGAAAAAGTTCTTAAGATTCATCAATCATTATTTTTCTGTGGTAGAACAATTTTAAGTTAGATATATTTGATTGTACCATTTCACCCCGGCAACCCCTTCCTTCAACATTGCTCGACAAAACAAAAGGTTGAACATAAATCAGTTTCATTCTCTATGAATTAAATCTAAGGCCAATACATAGACCATGTCTAAAACCTGTGTCACATTCAAAATTTCTTATGAAAATAGATACGTTCTCACTAGTAAAATATATATAATAATCATGATTGTACTTACAGTTGTAATGGTAACTTCTGGCTTTGATCCGCCACCACTGAATTCCATAGGACCTGGCATCGGCATTTTGGATTGCTCTTCTCTTACACAAGATTTGATTTAAATTCAATTGAACAAACGCCAAGTGAAATTATTTTATCTTAATAATTTCATTTTCTGTGTTATCTTCATATTTATATCTTGAATATTTAGATTTATGGGACATTTTAAACATTCATTATGAACTGAAAGTTTATAAATGGAATTTTTAATGCAATAGATTATAACATTGTTCAATTTAGAAAGTCACATGATTTGAAATTAAAGTAAAGGAAGTACTTAATTCCGTTTATTATGATCTGTATTCTAAATTCTTAAAGTATATCTAAAATATGACATTTTTTGCCAGGTATCCAAGACTATAAAACCTAGTGCATATTTGAAAATAAATTAACACAGAAAACAAACTCTTGCACATATTTTCAGTTTTAAGGAATTTAATGGGTAGGATATTTAATGGCTCACTTAAGTTAGCTGTGTATTATTTTTATTACACAGTAGTTTGAATTTTTCTACCAAACACACTCAAGGCTTATTACATTTTCTCTTAATTTTTTTAATAACGATTGTATGTAAAAACTACAAAGTTGTGTCATGACATAAAATCAGCGGAATAAAATAAAAGTGCTTATCAAAAAAGGGAATTCAATAACTGAATCCCTCAAAAGAAAATGAAAGTGTAGACATGAGAGTGTGTTACCGCTAAGGTACCTCGTGTCTTTAATTTCCTGCACAAGCCATATACCCACGGTGATGGGTACAGTAGTTTAAATTAAAATAAACGGTACCAGTGGACTGACACACACTTTCTCCCTTAAGTAAATTTAAAAAAGACAATCTGTAATAAAACTCTCATGTTCTACAAAGTTATTCTAAATATCATTTAATAATTGTATGGGGGGAAACCCCCCCTCCGTAACACCATGCTTTTTTGAGCTGGTTTTGTTCGGTGATTTGACCTTACGCTTCATACCAAGTTTCATGGAAAACGGTTGGAAAGTAAGGAAGAAATTGATTTTTTATATCCTCCATAAGAATAACATTGGGCGCTTTCAGACAACGTACTGCGTTTATCGTGGACAGTAAATTTAACTTTTCTCTGGAACCGTTAGTCGTAGACAAATAATTCAAAATACTAATTTGTTTAGTTCTTTAAGCTGGTTTTAATGGTACCAGTCAAGTTATACTTTACTTTTATTGTTTTCGCTGAAAATTTAAAAATTTGATTTTTTTGACATTTAAAAGCCCATAACTTTTGAACCGTCATTTTTACAGATATGCGGGTGGTGTCAAATTATTTAGTACTCTGTACACTATAATCTGTCAAATTTTAATCAAAATCGTTAGAGCCATTTTTGAGAAAATTGGATTTTTCACGTTTTTTAAGGGTTTTTAGGGGTGAACTACCCTTAAAAATCAAAAAACGCCTGGAGATACGGTGACTATATATATACATGCCAAATTTCATCTAAATCGGACCAACAGGGTAGGCTGTGGCACTGTACACATCCAGACACACACACAGACAGACACACACACGGACGGACAGACATCACGTCAAAACCCACTTTTTTGGATTCAGGGGACCCCAAAACGGATATATCCACCCTCAACTCAAATTCGAAAATTTTGACGAAAACAATACTTTCTCCATATACTAATGTATAAGGGGAGAAAGTAAAAGGAACATTTCTAATTATTTTAATTGAAAATAGAAATTAAATATTATTTTTTAAGTAAAAATAACGACAAAATCTAATAGTTGAAACTAAGCTACAGATTTTCCTTTTCTGGTTTGGTTAACTATTGAGATAATAGCGATAATCTCAATCACACATAGTGATGTTTAATAATTACTTTTAATTAATTTAAAACTGTTTATAGATTTCTGCTATAATGAATATATGCAGCATGAAATAACATTTCAAATGAGGCAAATTTAACTTACTGAGTTAGTGTTGTATATCAAGAGGACACTTATCACTTGCAATACAAATTTCAAGATGAATTGATTGTAAATATAATTTCAGTTCATAAAAAGGTTAATACTTTTTGAAATAATATGATGCATTATAAGTCATTCATTAGTTTAAACATTTATTTTAGCGAATTTCCCATAGGGAAGTAGCTATTACCGTAGGTCTCATGGCAAGACTTAAGCCCGGGACCATGTTATATTTTCTTCTTTAGGTGCCTAGAGACCAAAAACAATAGTCGTTAAAATTTATATATATATATATATATATATTTCACTATTTAGTTCATCAAGTAGGGCTACTAATATAATTATCTTTAAATAAGTCAACCGAGTACCCTTAGTAAACATTTTAATTATTTCTTCGACAGAAATAATTAAAATGTTTACTAAGGGTACTCGGTTGACTTATTTAAAGATAATATATATATATATATGTGTGTGTGTGTGTGTCTGTGAACACGATAACTCTCGTAAAAATGGTTCGATCGAGATCAAATTTGGTATAGACATGTATTCCTACAAATGCTCGGACGAGTTCGTAAACCAGACATATCGGTCAATGGGAACAGGTAGTTTGGGGGGGTTTTGTACCCCAAAATGGGGTTTTTTGCGTTTTTCACATGTAACTTTTAAAAATTTCTAATTTTATATTTCACCATTGGAATCAGCTTAAAAAACTACATAATTAAGTTCCTTAAAGTTTTTCTCTATCTTCAACGGTTACCGAGATATAAAAAAAACTAAACACAGTACGTTGTATTTTTGAGGCTCCAATGTTAATCTTATGGAGGATTAAAAAAAATTAATTTTTCACTTATTATCTAATATTTTTGGATGAAACTTTATATTTAGCTTCATGTGGTTGAGATCCATACATTTGTGCTAAAAAATCATAGTTTATGTGTTTATCATGGCAGCAAACCTGCATACTCTTTTCCCATGTTAATCATATGGAGATTAGGCAAACTCCTTTATTTATGGACAGATCTTGATAAAAGTTGGTATAAATGTTAAAAATAAAATTTTTGATGGTATAAATGGCTACTTTCAGTGTTCCTCACAGCAGCAAACCTACTCACTCTTTCCCATTTTAATATTATGGAGACTAGGCAAATAATTCTCATGTTTTTCGACAGTTTTTGACCAAACTTGTCATATATTATTATTATTATATTATTGATTTGAAAATTCGCTGAGTACGCAGGTCTGCTGCGACGGGGGTATTTTTAAATAATGTAGCATCCACATTTAATGTTACAGTAACTCATACATCAAAGATCTTCTCATATTTGATCACAATTTGGTTCATGGGTAACATACCTAACAAGAGTACTAGTTTAGTTTTTCCTACTTCTGTTGATACAAGGATTTCAAATGTATATTTTAACACCTACTACAAGAATGCTTAGTAGCAAGTTTGACTGACCCCTATTAGTTATAAGAAAGTGTAATTTCACCTTCCAATGCAGAGATAAGTTGGAACTTTACTTTTAACTTTTCTATAGGGCTAATTTAAGATTAAATTAGTTAGGTCTAGTTTGTACCATGTCCATAAATGAATCAACAAAATGGGAAATAAAAAACACAATTAATTTATTTTAACTAGGCCTATATTTAAATTTGATTCCACTAACTTCATCAATAAATGGAATGACATTGGGTAAAATAATTTACATTTCATACAAACATATAAATACAACATAACTGTTCAGGAATGGCTAATATATTACCCATAAAATACTGTAAATACAGGAATGTTAAATTGAGACATAATAATAATTTGTTTTCAAGATTAAATGCATTGTGAACATAAAAGACACAACATTATCATGAGTTTACAGTGAAAACAATAAAATGTTGTTAACCAAAAATGAAGAGGCAAATAGATCTTTCACTTATTGCTACATGGAATTTTTAAAGCCAACTTTTCTCGATAAAAAAAGGCCTTACACCTGCTTTCCTTGGGCTTCTAGTTTCTTCTTCAAAGATGCAGGCATCTCTGGTGGAGGTGGTCGAGGGATGCCAAGGGTGACCTTCACAAAATCATAGATGAACCACTGAAGTGCAGTTAGGGTACCAATCATCACAATTCTTGGAGCTAATCCTTTCCACATGGCAGCAAAACCAAGCTTCTTTGCCACTTGTAACGCAGATGCACCTTTCTCTTGATTTAATTTAGAAACAACTGTATCAGCAGGATGAGAAACGATGGCACAAAATACACCAGCAATGTAACCAGCAGCGAAGGTTACGATCAGTTGTTCACCTTTAGTGCATTCAGATCGGGGTTTTGGAACAACATGTTTGTAGAGCAGTTCAACAGTACGCTCAAAGCATGCAAACTTCATCATTGTGTAGGGAATTTGCCTCATCCAGAGTGGAACTAAGCTCTTGTAAAAGGCGTTGGCTCCTTCCTCTTTGTACATTTTTGGTACTGCTTCACGAAGTGTATTAGCAAATCCAGGGGTTGTTTGAATTTTTACTTTTACAGCTTCCATTGGACTTAATGCAATGTCCGCAAAGAACTCTGCTGATGCTGATGCAGCCAAGTACAATCCAGTTCTGTACAAGAAAGCTTTCTCCTCTCCCAACATATCAGAATATAATATTTTGAAGTACTCATAGAAACCAAACTTGCACAAACCTTGCATAGAATATCCTATAAATGTAGGTGCCCAACCTTTAGCAAGTGCTTTTCCTCCTTCTTCAGCTACCGTAACCTTGAAGCCATTCACTACTGACTTGTATTTGCCAGGGTCCACTTGTAGCCTACATTTAACAAGATCTAAAGGTACAACCATCGTATGAGTAATACCACAAGACAAAATACCTCCTAATCCACAGAGAGCGAAGTATTTCGATGACCCAAATTCACAGCTATCCCCATCGCTCACAGCAGCCGCAGCTATGGTTCTTCCTGGCACAAGTGATTTTTCATAGCTCTTCGACTCACACTGAACGTGAGTAAACGGCGATCTAAAAGGGCTATTTTTAGCCATATCTAGCACAGATGACCACATATTGCTATATAATTATTAATTTAAAAACTTAACCAAACGTGATACGATGTCACAGTTGGAGCATCGATTAGAGAAAAGAAAGAAGAAGAAATTGGTCGGTCGCAAGATCATGTGGTTGACGATTGCATATTAAAAATCAGTGATGCCAACGAATTAAAGTCAATCACCCTACGGATTTACTATCCGTTACTCTTTGATTCCACTTCTTTAATAATATAGATACAGTATTATGAAAACAAATACATAATGTAAATAAAATCACATTTTCCAAGATAATTAACTCATACATTGTGGGAGAATTAATATAGTATGTCATTTTGCCCATTACATTTTAGGAGAACACAGTCTTCAAAATGCCTGGGTGTTTACGTTTACGTTGTGACAAATGTGTGTTTTTAACAATAATTCTTATGGGTACATCCAGAGTGAGCTGGATTGTAAATGTCGACAATTTTAAGATTTTTTCATTGTAGGCGTCGTCTTCCCCAAAAGGACTAGGTGGCGAAGGGATACGGTTGTTTTTACATGGATATGTCTTAGCTCTGGGGGGGGTGTTGGCGATTTTTAAGATGAAAAACATGTAACAGGTTTCCATAGAAACTACTAGAACTATTATATTGAATTTTAAAAATAAAAGAATAAGAACAGCTGTTTAGATAAACTGAAAGCATTCCCTTTTGACATATCTATGATCTATTCTATTTCCCACAGGGAAGTACTGTAAATACAAACATTTTTATTTCGTACTAGCTGACCCGGCGAACTTCGTAACGCCTCACAGTAAACACATGTTAACTTTAAGATTGGCCATGTTCTGAAGTCGAATAGCAATACGGTTTCATTGTGAAATGTTATATATTCTGGGTCGCTGCATAGTGAATAACAATACTGAAACGATAAAAAATATTAATATCATTCCCATAAAACAAATAAATCTGAGTGGATTAATTCACAACTTTCAAATCCAATCCAAACCCAAACGAAACCTAACTGTAATACGGCTTTTATAGGAAAGATATACAACAGCTAATTATTATAATAAACGTAATAATATAAACATTGTAATTATCATATAAACACGTGACTTTAATCAGACAGAAAATAAAAATATAAATACATAATCCCCAAAACCGTTAACTATTAACGTGGTGAATAAAGCTGTTCATTTTTTACAGTACACATTAACTTCATAGTTTAACATTAATGAATGATTCAGATGGCATTGGATAGTAAAGCATACGGTATTGCTAATGGAAAGTAAACCAATCAGCTGTAGCTAAGAAATCAAATGTTTTCATTGTAGACAATTTGTAAACAAACTTACTCTCCATAAGATTAACATTAAAAATTTAAAACGCCATAAAATGGAAACTTATGGGGTTTTCGAAAATATGTTTTCACTAAAACCTTCCCGGACACATGTAGAGCAGCTTCCTAAAATTTCATGGCGATCGGATGAGTAGTTTGGCAACGCATAAAGGACATACATACATACAGACATACATTCAATTTTATATATAGAGATTTAATCCGGATCCTTGCATATTGTGGAGCGGCAGCAATCAGATCCACAATCTCTACAGCTGGTGAATATTTATTTCCTAGATTGATTTTTTTAGAAGAACGGGTCCGGGAGATATAAGCCAAGTTGGGAGATATTTGACATAGAAAGACTTCCTCATGTCATAGAACATTCAATCACGTGCAGTCATGTTTGTAGCAAACTGGGAATAGCGTATAGGGAATAGACAAACTTCTTTATTTATGGACAGATGTTGATGAAAGTTGGTATAAATGTTAAAAATAAAAATTATTTATGACAGAAATACCTACTTTAAGTGTTCCTCACAGCAGCAAACCTGCACACTCATTCCCATGTTAATCTTATGGTGAATAGGCAAATAATTCTCATGTTTATGGACAGATTTTTATAAAACTTGTCATATATTATTATTCTTATATGATTTGGAAATTCACTGAGTACGCATGTCTGCTGCGACGGGGATATTTATGGATTGGACGCACAACAGAAAACTTTAGATTATCCGGGAAAATTCCATCCTGAAATGATCTTTTTATGAAGTTCACTAAAGGGAACTGTATCAAATTTGCACAACCTTTCAGAACTCGTGATGTTACACCATCCCATCGTTGAGACGTCCAGACGTCGTCGTCCAGACGTTGAGTTTTTAAATTTTGATATTGCATTTTGACCTCTGCTGTATTTGTTAGGAGAAAGACAGACATGGGATGATCTTTTGATCATCCGGCGGCAGCGTGCTCCTATGTAGGCTCGCCGGCGGAGCCGCGGTATAGACGGGGAGGGGACTCTTTGATGTGAGGCGTCACCGCCGGCTCGTACCCTCGTGTGTAAGGTTCCAAGTCCTGGACCAAAATTATAGGAATTTGGGTGAAGAGTTTTTAAGTTTTTTTTAATCTACGGGTTTAATTGAAAACAAATAAGCTATATTTCAATGGGTATTATCGTATAAATAAATCACAAAACATAGAGGAGTTTTCTTTGAAAAAATATGCTGATCCAAACTTAACCAGTGGTATATATATGTTTGACAACAGCAGACAACATAATAAAAATATAATCGGAATATAACAGGTTTAAGTGATATCTTACCTTCATTTGATTTGGCCGATCTAGTAGTAATTACCTGGTATTGGCTGGTATTGGCTTTCATGGAAAAAATAATAAATAAATTATTCATACTAAATTTGGTTGAATTCGGTACATTAGAAGTATCCCGTCTACATGATTTTGTACCGGTCAACGTTTTTCGGTACAACATACCACTTCCGGTAATTATTTTTGAACGAGAATTTTACATTGTGTGTATGTTTATAAAAGAATTGTGGACACAAAATTTGGTTGGATACGGTACATTAAAAGTACCCGGTCAACATAATTTTGTACCGGTAATAAACATGTCTTGGTACAAAATAACCCTTTCTGTAAATATTTTGGAATGAGTTTTTATAGTGTGTGTGTGTGTGTGTATGTTTATAAATAGAATGTTCATCTTAAATTTTCGTTTCTTTAGAAGCACCCGGTCAATATGATTTTGTACCGGTCAACTACGTATTTTGGTAAAAAAATACCCTTTGCCGTACTTATTTTCGAATGAAAGATTTACAATATGTGCGTGTTTATAAAACAAATGGGCACGAAAATTTGGTTGAATTCGGTACATTACACATTTTACACTTAATATTACATTTTAACAGTATTTGTTTAATCACAAAATAAATGTACATGCCAAACTTGGTTTAATTCGGTACATTAGAAATACCAAGGTCAACAGGTTTCTTTCTGGTCAACATTTTAGGTGATCCCATGGTTTACTTTACTATTAATAACTGGGGAATATAATAGATGATAGAGAACTTCTATTTATACCTAATCAATGGAAATATCCTTCAACTATTCCGGAAATTTCAATTTAACTTTCCGGGTAATTCTGTGTGTGACTCCGGGGAATTTTTCCGGGTGATTCTTTCTAGTCTTACTCGCAAGTCGCAACATTACATTGATCATTCCTTCAAATCGAGCCCATCGTTTCTGGAGAGAGTACGTCTCTGGCTTATTTTCTTGAAGAAATGTAACGCTCGGTTTCATAACCTAACCTTTGATTAGGTTCTTATTTATTGTCTTTTCCAAACGTGTGTACACTGAGGAGTTAATTTATTAACTCACAAGGTGCATAATGTAAAGGAATGACAAACATTAAAGTTGCATATTTTACTTGTCAAAAGCACTCTTGTAATGGGATCTTACCCATTACAATTACGCTTCTGGCAGTAATAAAAGTGCATACATTTATTCTAGTTAGTTCTAAAAATCTTAAGTGTACAAGTTTTCATAGTTACTTATTATAACCTATTATTTAGAACTAAGCTGTTTTACCAAGAATCAACACTAAGAATATTAATTTAGTTAATATGAACAACCTAGTTCTTGATTTGTTTTCATAAATATTATGGCCTATATCCCTTAAAACTGAATCGGTTAAGTATAACTGAAGGTCATTAGATCATGAGATTTTGGATATGTTTAATTATTTTTAAATAAATAGGCTATTCCATGAAAATATAACAGGTTAAAGTGATATCTTACCTTTCTTTGGCTTGGCAGATGTAAAAGTACACTATTTACCTGGTAAAAATTGTCTTTCTTGAATAAGAATAAATAAAATTTTAATACTAAATTTGCTTGAATTCGGTACATTAGAAGTACCCTGTCAACGTTTTCAATATATGTGTTTATAAAAGAATTGTGCACACCAAATTTGGTTGAATTTGCTACATTTCAAGTACCAACACCAACCTATATCACTATATAGGTAGGTTGGAAAGAGTGTCATTGCCATCATTTCTTTTCTATATAGAAATAACCTTTTGTTTGTATAAATGTAAATATCGTTAGGCACTTGAAAACGGTAGTAGTTAAACCAACTCTCGAAACGTGTAGATTTTAAACACGAGACGCATTGGAAAAGTCCTTTAAAAGCCCATAACTTTTAAACCCCAAAGTTTTGAGAAATGCAGGTGGTGTCATTTTGTTTATCTCATAAAGAACTATAATTAATGTAATTTTTACCAAAATCGTTACAGCTGTTTTTGAGAGATTTTCATTATGTGTTTTTTTTGTTTTTAAGGAATAAAATACCCTTAAAAATCACAAACGTGATACTGTGATAACTGTTGGAGGTACTGTGAATCATTACCATGGAAAATCAGACCAATAGTCTTGTCTTCAAGCTTCTGCGCATCCCCATATATACACACACACACATATATACAGACAACCATCACTGTAACACCAATTTTTTCGATTCAGGGAGCACTAAAATGGATATATCCACTAGAAACTCAAATTTGAAAATTCTTACGAAAACAATACTTTCCTTATACTATCATATAGTGAGAGAAAGTAACAAGTAGAATACTAGGAAAAGTTTAATATTTTTGATCAAGTGACTAAGATGGAATATGAACTACAGTCACTGTTAGTTCAACTGTTGCTAGCTAGACCATGCCCCTAATCTTAAAGAGATCTTCATTTTTAATGATAGGTATTTTTCTGGGGAAATTTTCAATGAGGAAAAGCAAGGTTAGAAATCAATGTTGGAACATAAAAAACAATCATTTATTTTTTCAAACAAGTGACGTCAAAATACAACTCTTTGGATAAATTAAATACTATATATATGTACACACACACAATAGGTACTTTTTACAAATGACTCGGACTACATTTGCCATCAAAGCCTTCATTAGGATTTATTTGACCAGCTCATTAGTTTGTTGCCAAAAAATTCAGAATATTGACAACTTCTTGGCTTTATTCTTGAATTAACAAAGTGTTGGATAGCTCCATGTTAAATGACTCAATGAGACATAAATATGCAAACTGTCATCTGCATTTAGGAAACTGAAACTAATAATTTGAAACCTACAACAATGTTACTCTTTCCCAGCAAGTCTGTTTAAAGGATTATTTACATAAAATTTTTCAAAATCATCATAAAATATGATTTCATTAAAATAACTAAGCTTGTTGCAAACTAAGTTATTTATTTTCAAAATAAGAATTTTGAACATTAAAATTTAAATATTTGAGTGGCTATTTTTAAGACGATTGGTTTACCTGAACTAAAATAATTACATCCTATCTGTTACTTTAAACATATACATTTTCCAGTATAAAATATAGAATGTTATGTATATTTGTACGCTCCGTAGCTGTGCTACTTGATTTCTTCTACGTAGGTGGCCGGGAATATTCCTACAACTCCATTGAGCTCACCAAGCCACCAACCATCAGCTTGTTTATCATGTATGTTGATCACATCACCTGCAGATAAAATGTTGTGATTAAAACATGTTTTTGCTCAATTTGTTTACAAATAATAATCTTATGGTGGAATCTTATCATGATAATAAATATACCTTTAACCCTTTGCGCTCGGATATGTTTTTATAACTTGTCCTGCGCACTAAGATGTCCAGCTGCACTGGCCGTCACCATTTTCTTGCCGAAGTTGAATTAATTTTCACATGAGCTGTCCTCACCACTCGGATGGCCAGTAGTACTGGACGAGATTAAATCTGAGTTGCGCTCGGAAGGCCAGCAGTACTGGCCACTAAATACAATCATCTGTTTCTTTTTTGAATGTGATAGGTTTGGGATGTGCTGCAATCCTTCGGGAAACTATTGAACTAGCGAATGAGATGAATTCCCGCTTCTAAAACCAGGTGTGTGTTGCTAATTAAGGTTATACTTAGAACGTAGTTCTACTATTCTACTGTTACGTTTACTGAAAAATTGAGATATTTAATGCTAATAACAGCTGTTTTTTTTGTAAATAACTTTACATTTTATTTATAATTTATTATTTATTTTAGTAGTAACCACAGTAGATAATAAACGTAAACGTAACAACAAATGATAATTTAAATTTGGATGACTTGAGGCAATTATTAGAGGAGCATGACAAAAATGTTTCATCATATTATTTTATTGTGAAATAGATAATGTTGTATTGACGTGATTCTTTATTTTTGCTCATTGTTTGTATAATGTTGTATTGACATGATTCTTTATTTTCGCTTGTTGTTTGCTTTTTATTGTCTTTACAAACATTGTTGTAAACAAACCACGTTTGATACAAAAATAATTCCGAGCTGGTGGGAAAGGTTGTCTGTTGATCATGGCTGCTGAGCTGACAAAGGATTGTAACGCGGCCAGTACTGTTGGCCACCCGAGCGGGTAGGACAACATCATGGAAAGTAATTCTGAGCTGTCAAGGCATTGGCACAGCCAGTGCTACTGTCCAACCGAGCGTAAAGGGTTAACCCATTCAGGTCCGAATTTTTTTTCTGATGTTTCGAGAAAACAGCTGGTTCTGTTCAACAACTGACGTAACCCATTAGGCAGTAACATCAATCAAGAACTTTGTAAACTACATTCCGTGCTGCCGCCTATGATCTAATCTCGGAACTATCTCACAGAGTTCAATATTTTGCCGCTGGAATGAGTTTTATGGCCAAGTAAGTGCTTTCATCTATGCACGGTAGCTGAACTGGTTAGAGTCTTACACTAACAAGTGAAAGCCATTTGGAAGTGCTAGAGTTCGAAACCTGGCCATGAGCAATCCTAATTTGGCTTCCTATTGTGTAGTATAGAGGGGAAGGGCCCACATAAAAAAATAAACGGTGACCGGCTTGGGTGGAAGTTTACAGCATTTGTATGCTAAATAGGGATTGCAGTGGATACCGTTTTGATTTTATGGTTAGTGGTTATAGAGGGGGGGCACGGCTGTTAAAATTTTTAAAAGAATTAAAATTTAAAAGAAAACCCTAGCCATAAAGTTAATTTTTACTCATCAATTAAAATATTAAAAAGTTGCGAAAATAAATACAAAGCTCAGGCTTGGGAGGAATTTTTTATATATAAATATTTTAAAGAAGACAAGGACGTTATGTTAAATAAAAAGGATGAGTTCTCCGAAAAAATAACATTCCAGCTATTAAATACTGTAATGCAAGAAACTAACAGCTGATTCATATTATGATTCATCATGTAAATAGTTCTTTGTTTGTTTTTTCATTATATGTAAATATGTGTCGTGATTTTTTGAAGATTTTTTAAATGAACACCAAGAAAAAAAAATATTATACGGCTGATGATGATCTGTTAAGAGATCGAAACCGGTTCCTGTAAGGAATTAATAAATTGACACCTGAAAGGCAGATACCATTCAATTGGTAAGTAATTATTATATAATCTTTTATTTTGTCAAAGTTTGCAATGAGCAATTAATTGGGATTGAAATTAAAAATTTCAGATGGTAAACCATTCACCTTATGTCTTGTTTCATCTAACCCTAAGGAAATACAGACATTTCTCATTTTTTGCTTTGTGTGGTACGCACAGGAACTTAAAATTACGAACCGTACAAAATATGTACGTAAGACCATCTTAGTCAAAACGTAAAAACCCTATAAACCTTGCGACTGAAAACCTAGAACGTTGGAATTATATCTGAAGGCTACATAAACAAAGACAACTCTGATGGAACAAATTATTCATGCTAATGCTCACTGACCTGGATTCAGATTGAGTTCGTCGTAGAGGTTGGCTGCGTAGTGATACAGTGCCTTACAGCGGCCTGCACATTGTGTCTGTTCGTTCAACACACTGTAGTGACTGATCACACTGCTCTGGTAGTCCCGCTCACTGCCCTGACTCGAGAACTCATCTGCCAGAATTTCAAAAAAAATTATGTATTGTTGGTAAATATATATTAAAAGCATGAAATATTTTAAGGTAAAATAAATAAAGAGAAATAGTTGTGCACATAACCTTGTACTGACTTTATGATATATCCACACCAGTTGAGTGGAAGTGGCCACACCGTCCTTATAATGGCTTTGGGCCATTACTTGCCATTACTTGGACCATTATTCTATGTTTTCATAACCTTTTACACAGCTGGATATGTTGTATTATAGTTAATACAATACAGTGCCCCCTCACAGTGCTCGTTTTTGCATGGCGGGTTGCATCTTTGTCATCGTCAGAGTTCTTAAGTCGGCTGTCGACCGGTTGAAAAACAAAGATAGAGATATCGACTCGTGCATCGGCAAGAACTTTGCAAATATATGTTTGATTGGCGTCAAACATGTATTTTTCTGATAAATGTATAAAGTACAGTGTAATATTTCAAGTCCAGTTACTTATAGCCATTAAAATATGTTTTGTAAGCCTTAAATATAGGACCAAATTTATTTAAACCATTTTGTATTATTACTTTTGCCTACTGATAGAGTCTTAGTCTGATAGATCTTACCAAAGTCACTGTCAGGTTGGACGGAGTTGCCATCAGCTGTTCCCCTGTCAGTCCAATCCAGGTTGTCAGGTGACAGCTCAACAGACTCCTTTCTCACCCAAACCGGCACCTGGACACACAGAGACATACTCTTTGTTAGGCCCTGGGTTATCAAGCTTCTTTTGTGGAAAACTAGTATTACCACATAAAAATAATTACGTTTGAAGAGCTAAAATCAAATGATCTTTTAACTGTAAAATTACAAAAGTAAACGATTTAATAACACAATCACCTAACACACAGCAACAGGAGAAAAAACCTAATAAGGTCTACTAAATCACAGAAATAAGATTTTTGCTAAGTGAGAATGTCACAACCCACTAAGTGTGTCTTGAAGTAATGTATAAAACTATTCCAGATAATTGCCTAAACTAAGTCCTGAGGTGAGAAGATGGGACAGTAAAAAACTAAAGAATAGAAAATAGTGGAGTTTACAGAATTTAATAATTACCGTAATTTTAGGATTTTACTATTTTAAGGCTGAACCGAAAAAAAGAATGGTTAAACTATTACAAAAATCTATGCTAATAATTATTCTCTTATATAGTGCAAATTAACTAAAATTAATTATGTCAGTATTTTTCATAAAATAAATAAATACTAAGCAAATACTGGGATTATATTTCATTTATAGGGAGAATTCAAAGCATGACAAACTTCTGAAATGGAGATCATCCCAGCTATATACTGTTATCCAAGTATGAATGAGAAATGAGTGTAAGATGATTGTGGTGCAATTTTGTTGTCTTGTTACTTGACTAAGAAAGGCATGTTCCTCAGACAGTGCTGTTAATTAATAGCCCAACTGCAGATGGAATTTAAGGGACCTACAGTTTAACATGAGATCCAAACCACAATTTTGTCATACATTTATCTACTTCTCAATGATTCACATACATAACATGTTGTTTTGCTTGGGGGTTAGACAGAGTTGATTTCGTCATCGGTTTGAGCAGATAGCAGGGGGCCAGTACTACAACACAGCTGATCTAAAGTTTGTAGTGTCAGTATTTTCTCACTAGTGGGAAAAAACATTACAATCTTTCAGCTAAGAAAGCCATAGCGGAAATTTTTATTTTCCTTCCTAAGGAGTGTGTAATGAGTGACCAACCTTGAGGATGCTCTGCTGTAGCCCCTGACGGTCCCTGGTGATGTGGATGTGAGGAGCTAACGGGTGACTCTCCTTTGGCCGACCCTCCATCTCCGCCAGTGCGGTCTGGACCTTGTACCTCGCCGCCTCCAGGTACGCAAGCATTGACCTCATCTGGAATAGTGTGCGTAGTAAACATTTTGTGGTGGTAACTTTAATCTATATTATTTTGGAACTAATGTCCAAATCACAAACAAGAATCAAAACCTAAATTTCAGAGTTGGAATATAGGAATTCTGAAATCAGTATGGCACTATCAGGAATAAGTCACATCTCAAATTTTCATACTCAATTAGACTTGAATAATTTTACTCTAGTTTTACTAGTTTACTAGTTTTTATGTATTTTGTATCGGATAAAGATCTATAAAGGTAATTGTTTATTATTCTTCTGTTAGAAAAATTTATCTTTCATAAATATGGCACACTGCTTTTAGACAGAATTAAAACAGATGTAATACTTTAATTAGTTCATTAACCACCTCAACTTACATGGTGCAGTTTCTCAGAGACGTTTTGCTGACTGTCATCGGTTCCAAAGGTTGGTGTCTGTTTGAGAGCTCGAGCGAGGTTCTCCACTCCCTGCTTTCCTCTCCTTTCCCTCTCGAGGTCTTGTCTAATCAAGTGTAACAGCTTCACCAAAGCCTATGGCAAACAGAACAATATAATACAGGATTAAATCATAATATAGGAATATTCAAATGTTTTTGTCATTACCGTACATGGTTTACAGATCAAACGGCTCATAATAAGGGAGCCATAATGGGGATTTTAGTATGGAAACATATTAACACGTTCGCAACGTGGGGTGGGAAAATCCACCCCGTGGTACAGTACTGAGCCCAATGCACAGACAAAACTCTTAATTTTATTTATATAGATATGAGTGAAGAGGGAGCAAGATGAATGTTTTATGACATGTAGCTTTGTTACTGATCAGCTGATTCATTTGCTATCATCCTCTTGAATCCCAGGTTCAGCAAAACCAGCCATTTCCCCCAGCCTAAGTTCATTTTGCTAATTTGAAGACTGCTTCAAAACAATTGTATAAAATCTAAAAATGAAGAAAACATATTGATATGGGCATGTATTTTGTTCAGAAAAACGGGAGAATCTGAAGGTAACTAAAAAAATAAATTTGAAAAATCTATCTAGTGGGCTAGTGAATGGACGCGCACTAGCCGATGGGATTCAACAGGTTAATTGATAGCCCAAGGCAACTAGTTTCGTCAGAAGGTGGCAACAACTTGCTCAGTAGGTCGAAAACCCTGCTGGATTGTGATACAGGATTGAAAAAATCATAACAAAAAACAAAAAAAAACTGCAATTTATTAACAAAAATCATTTATGGCTCATAATTGCAAGCCTTTATCTATTAGAGGGTAATGAAATCTGGCATTATATTAAACTCAGTACTATACACGTCCACTAGATAGAGTTGAGTTTTCCGTCCAACTTTCTACGGTAGGTTGTTCAGTCTATGGCCCTCGACTACAATAGCTTCTACAGAATTTTTATTCTTGGCCATGGTTAAAGTTCTAACAAGAGTCACCATGCTACAGGATTCAAACTAGTCATGTAGTTATAGTTTTCTTGTTTGTAAACACAATATATTGGGGGTTAGTAAAATGTTGTTCGTTGTAAACCATTTTATGTACTATATTTAAAGGTTTATGATTGACATAAAATTGGCTAGAGAAGTTAAGGCATATCCTCATATAAAAGTTACCTGTCTGCGTCTCTCCTTATTCATGGCAAGAGTGATGTGCTCAGCATAGAAGTCTGGTAACAGCTGTTCGGGTGCAGGCTGACCGTTCTCTCGCAGGGCTACCACAGTCTCCAGGTCTGCCACTACACTGACTTGTGACACTGGCTCCACTAGTCGTGATGCACTCTAGGGACAGATAAGATTAAACTTTAGAATAACAATGAGAAAATTATACCTAAGAGTTTATCATAAATATATCAAAGTAACACTTTAATACTAGGATAAAACCTAAATCTTATATATATATTTAATACACTAGGCCTATTTTTGTGATAATTGTTTTGGAGCGGTGGTGCTACCAAACACCATGTCCAAGGTGTCGTTATTAAGGTCTTAGCATGTAGTTTTGCCATCAATTAAAAAAATTTTGAAAATTCACCGTGGACATGGAAAATAATGGGGTCAAAGTCGCGATTTTCTCCTTAACTTAATATAGAAGTAAACACCGACGATCGAGAAATCAGCTGTTTATTTAAGGAAGTGGTTAAATAAACAAATTAAATCTGACAGTTAAACATGGTTCTTTCTTTTTTCGTTTAATGAAGGCATCATCATACAGCTGGCAATAAAACACCAGTTTTTATTTACACAAAACCAAAACATAACCAAAATGAAAATCTGTTGGGAAAATCTAAACTTGGTTTCTAAGTATAGTTATTATAATGTAGTTATATATTGTGCAGTTGATGAGTAAATAGAAACACTCGGAGACAAACATTGCGTGAGTTAATGTTTACAGCTCGACACAACGGAAGTAACAGTTTTTCAAAGAACACACATTGGTGACCTATGAAAAAAAAGCTAAACGTTCAACATAATGGAGACTGGAAGGCGATACCCTATTACCGTTCAGTCTCCAACACACACAGTTCCCGATTACTGTGGCATTTTCTATGATCATTAACAAATCTCAGGGCCAATATTTGGGTAAGGTTGGAGTAGTTCTCCCAGAATCGGTGTTTGGTCACGGCCAACTATATGTCGCAGCAAGTAGAGCCCGATCATTTGATGGACTCAAAGTCTATATAAAAGATGGAAAACAACAAGGCCGACTTTGTCGAGACAACTGTATTTATACTCGGAATATTGTTTATAGGGAATTTTTATAAGGTTTATTAGTAAAATAATTTTTATCATAATTAAATTGACTTGATTTTTAAAAAATAGCAACACTTAAGATTGAGTGCCTACACGCATTGGTGGACAGATTGTCTCCTTGACAGCGCACGATTTCGTGCGCCAGGTACGCTAGTAATTCATTAATAAATAAAAACAAATTTTACTGTTGTCAAGCTAAGATTACAAGGAATAGACAAGATTAAATAGGGTAAAAATAGACGAGGTATAGATGAAGAATTAATAGGTATAGGTAAGAATTAAAATCCCAAGAACATGGGTTCATATTACTAATTTGAAAAATACACAGTTCCCTACTCTTTGTTGGACACCGTGTATTACTAACATTGAGTTGTAAAGGGAGGAAGGTGAAATCTACCTGAGTGAGCTTGGGCCCGACTTCCTTGTAGTGGTGGAGGTAAGTGTCTGTCAGCTCCTTGAGCTGTTGTAACCTTTCTTCCTCCAGCGTCTGGAAGCACTGACTGCCTCTTAGTACAGCACTCTCCCATTCCAACCTAACATATAACCATTCTCATAGAATCATTCTCTAGTGAGTTACTTATACAATGCAAGTATTTTGCATAAAAAATATAGGTTGCTGGAGTATTTTTCTTTACCATATTTTAAAAATACCCCCATAGCAATAGACCTGCGTACTCAGCGAATTTCCAAATCATTAATATAATAATAATAATATATGACAAGTTTTACCAATATCTTTTGATAAATATGAGTTATTTTTTGCCTATTGTCTATAAAATTGACATGGTAGGTTTTCTGCTGTGAGGAACACTGAAAGTAGGCTTTTCAAAGATAAACAGATTTTAATGTGTGTTTTACTGACTGTGCAATGTATTTGTTGTGTTTTAGTAGAGGTGAATATACACCAGAGTCCCGGTAATCCGAACTAATTGGGACCAAACCCAATTAAAATTACCAAGTTGCTCGGATTATTCGGAAGTGCAGTGTAAATTTTATTAAAAGTACTAATACAGTCCATTATTTTAGACCCAAACGATGTATTTAGAGCTATTAACTTACGTCTTATCACAGTTCACATATAGGTTTGTCCACTACATATTTTGACTTAACGGCATCAGGTGTTCCTGCAGAGACTTTGTATCCGTTATAGACCCGTCATTAGAAATATAAAACACGACACATACATTGACACTTAAAAACTAAACAAACAATGATAAAACAGTGCTGTTTGTAGGCTTACTTTTTACGCGATCGCTGTCATTGCTGGAGATTAGAGGAACCTCTAATGTTCGAAAAGTAGTTTGCCGAAAAGCGATGATATATAGTCAGACCGTGAGAATTGAATCTATAGTGATGTACTGTGAGTGTAGCTAGACATCGCCCTACACTATCTCAAGCAACAGTGTACTATTACACCCAAATGCTTGCTGTTTATGTCATAAGACGATAAATGAATTCTTAGTTACCAAAAAGTAAGTTATTGTATATTATCAACATACGTGTACTCGGTAATGTAAAATTAGTGAAGCCGTGCTGAAAGTACATTAGAATTTGAGTTGAATATTATAGTAGAACTTACAAAAATTGCCTCAAAGAACCATAAACAGTTTATTTCGGATGGTCTGACACGGTGTTTCTAGAATAATATTTAATACTGTATTGTACAGTACGATATGGGCACCATAACAATAAAAGTTTTTTTAACGATTCTTTCTTTATTTTGTGACCAATACTGTTTCCAATAAATTTTGTTAATTTGTTTACAGATTTATTCATGTTTTTTACCATAAAATAATTTTTCCTGAAAATGAATCTTAGTGCACAAAAATGTGTGATTTTAACATTCCATAGACTCTTCATAACTCACACTAGAAAAATAAGTTGTATGTTTTTACTTTTTTACATATGGAAATAAGTTGCTACTCTAATATTTTGTTTATCTCAGATTTTACATAAACAATTTTCTGCTCATGCACCAATAAAGATTTACTTTCAAATTTTCAAAAAGTAAATAAATAAATTTCTCATGCTCTTCCTTTATCTCAAAAATTACTTTTAAATATATTTATTTTTCACTATTTTCCAAATAATTCAAGTACAAGCAGTGTCATTGTCTGTGCGCGCGGCTCTGATGCTACTAGCTGAACGTCTAGCACCTTTATAGAACTATAAAGGTTGGGCTCGCTCACTCCATTATGCTCATGTATATGATTTTCAGCTGAAATAAACAATGTTATCTGACTGAAAACTTAAATACTTACATTCCTTAAAAGTTTTAAAGTTAAAAGTTATAAAAGCCACGAGCACAGACTAATCGACACCATCTATAAGTAGCTATGCAGTTGAATAGGTTTGCCTTATTAGTTGAATTTATATGAATTTTCAAAAATTCCCAAAAGTGGCTTTGAAAAAGAAATCACTATCTGGTTTAAAGGTTACAGAAATTAAACTGTATGTATGATACAGATTTTAATTAAAAAGACAAAGGTGTAAAAAAATGTTTTGAAAGGCATAAAACTATACTATTAACATATTTAGCTATTATACCTTGCTCTCTCAGCTCGTATGCAGTAGGTGTAATATTCCACGTCTGCTTTTTTAACTGAATCCTCCGCCTTTCTCCTTTTTGATTCCAGCTGTAACAATATAGAATGCCAAAGTTGATACCATTTATATTTATCAAGTACTAGCAATACCCGACGCACCTCACACTGCACCTTTTATGCCATCTGGGTTGGAGCCCTTTGGTATATTCATTTCAAATCATTCTAGTAGCCTAGATCAACTATAGTAACATTTCACAACAACAGTAAATTTTTTTACATAGTGTTGTTTACATTTGAACAAATGACAGTTTAAAGAAACTTTCATATTATTTAATCACAGCTGTTAATTTTGTAAACAAAATTTATAAAACCTAACACTGTACCCTTATACTCTCTGGTTCGGAGTCATTCGGACAGAATTGCATCAAACTTCACAGAAGCCATCCTCAAATCACGCTTGATAATGCTTAAAAGTATCATTACAATCTTTCGTGCGGTTCCGGAGTCTATAGAGATGAAATACATACAAACGTACATAAAATGTATATATACTTCTTCTTTTTCATAGTAAAATGAACAAAATTATCAGATATGACTTTAATTATGAAAGAATATACCTTAGATTAGTAGGAATAAATCAATCTTCTAACACTTTCACTTTGCTTCTATATTTGTCTTCATTTCACCAAGTACAGATGAAGTGATTTAGACGTAACACAGTCTAAATGTGATTTTTTCCTATATAAGTTAGGAAGACTAAGAAATGAAATATAAACTAAGATTTTTAACCCTCCAAGTGTCCATAGTAATTTTTCCAGGGTCGAAGTGATTTAGGTGGTTGTTAAGAGCTTTAAAAAAATCATAATTAATTCTATAAATAGAATAAGTACATGTTATAATGTAAATTTTTTTAAGAATTAAATGAGGAATTCACTAGTATTCATAGCATTATTTGCATATAGATATTTCTATGTAAACCTGTTAATTAACCCTAGAACTGGCAAAGTCGTAATTCACGATGCATTTACAAATTCAATAAGAAGTGGCAGGTGGAGGCATCTGTCGTCAGTTTAGTGAACTTGTTAAGACACTAGCGCCTACGTAACCATGTTGCCCTCTGGGGGCAAGCTACCGAACCTGCTCACGAAGTGCACTAGACTGCCACTGGGCATGTCTTATAATTAAGTAAGCGCTTTCTACTCCTATGCACTGGTGGCCTAACCGGCTAAAGCGCTGCGCTGATGAGTGTAACGTCAGCCATTCGGAAGTGCTAGGGATCGAACCCCGACCATGAGTAATCCCAATTTGGCTTGAAAATGTGTGGTACAGCGGAGTGGGGGCCCACCTTAAATAAAAGGTGGCCTGCTTGGGTAATTAACGGCATTTGTAGGCTTAACTGGGATTGCAGTGGACACCTGTTTTGCTTTTGTGGTGAGTGGTTATAAGGGGGAGGCATGTTTTATGCTTTTTTTGTTTATACTTTAATATTTCATGAAGATATTAGTAATTATTTTATGTTACAATTAAAAGTAAAAAGCTTGCTGCTTCTAGGGTTTAAAAAAAATAGTAAAATTTTTTTATATTTATATTTTAGGCTACAATTCATATAATCACATGAAATATATAAAAAATCAGGTTTTTCGATTTATAATAATCCTAAAAGCAAGTACATCAGTGAAAATATCGCCGATGACTGAATGTTTACATATGTAATTTGTATTTTTCTTTTATCTATGGGAGGACTCCATCCTAGAGTCCTTATGGGCCGGCAGCCACTGATAATAACTTCTTAACTATGAGAAAATCGCTAATATTGCAGGGATGCGATTCAGGTACCAAGGAAGAAGACAACGACCTGTGGAAGATTTTCATTTAGGCCACACCTGTTTTTCCACCTGTTCACAAGTGACAAATGCAGCTGTGGCTGTCCTTGACAACTTACACACAGTGGGTTACACCACAACCCACCGTTGTTGATGATATCTTATGCATTTAGAAAGAGGACAAGAGATGAAAGTTTAAGCAAAATGTTTTTACTATACCACAAGCAATATTTTACTCATTAATTTGATAGTAATATATTTATTTAGCATTTATAATTTAGCTGTTTAAAATTTTAACAATAAGAAATAATTGAACAGTTTTTACTAATCATTCTCAACAATTCAGCAATATTATCTAGGACATCAAAAACGATGCCTGACTGAGTTTAAAAAGGTTGAATAACACTGTAAGAATGTAGACAAATAGTTTATATAATGGTACATATTTGTTACTATAAAAAACAGTAGATTACTTTACATTCCATTCCAGAAAAAAATTGTTTCCTGCAGATGGAGAAAATCCTCAAGTTTAAGATATTAGTAAAAAAAACAGTCAATAGTAAATTAAAAAGACCTTGAGGTCTTTAAACAATGCCATTGACTAATTTAACAACAATTATTCTAAAAGTAGCACCTGCAAATTTTGAAAGGAAATATTTCAGGAAGCATCCTTTATCTTTTTAAAAGGAAGTAGGTATGTTAATTCGCTAAGTGATGATGCGGCAACTCACTAGGAAAAATAAAAAAGGAAGGTATGTTAATTAAAGATGAAACAATACTACTACTATAATAAGACAAGGGGGAAAATGTACTACATATAGTAATTATGATAGTTATAACTTGGACACAAATAATGTTTGAGATGAAAATATTAAAAGGAACATCAAAATGTTTGATTTTTATTCGAGAATCAAAATAACGTGTTGTTGCCAAAGGCTAAAGCACCAGGCTACCAAAGCTTAATTTCCACTCATGTCTTACTATTCACTTTTATAGTATAGAATGACATAGTAAGGAGATAAAGTAGTGATCTCAGTTTACTCAATGAACAATAAGCTGTATACATGTTAACATTTACAAACCTTGGCGTTCTCTTTGTCTGAAACCAGCTTGGTGTGAAGGTGCAGGGTGGAGGCTGTGGGACTCTGTACACCAGCGATCCTCACATCCAACATGGCGTCTTGCATCTTCTCATTCTCCCGAGCGCTGGCAAAACTCTGCTTCTTGGCCTTGCATTCTGCCGAGCGCCACTCAGCTAGACTCTTGCCTGTGTGAAAGTAAGGTAATATTAGTGTCAGCTGGTGAATGATTTTTTTTCAAAGTAGATAGTAGACCAACTACTAATCTGAAAGTACACCAAGAGTATAGAGAACACCAAGAGTTATATTCAACAGTATTATATACCAACCTGGTATGGTACTGGGTGTACCAGGGTAAATTACTCGTATTATCATTATCAACATACTATACAACATACTCTGGTCCCACTCTTTCAAAAATATTTGAGACCATAATGAAGGATTCTGTAAGTGCTTTTTTTGAGTTGCATGAGCTTTTTACTTCATTTCAATTTGGTTTTAGACCAGGGAGGCCCACGATTGATGCAGTTAAGATGGTGGTGACTCAGGTACTCAATGGTTTTGAGAAAGGTTTATCCACAGGCACTATATCTGTGACTTGTTGAAACCGTTCGACTGTGTCGATCAGGTAATCCTATTGAAAAAACTTAAATTCCATGGTGTGATTGGTAAACACATGTGATGATTTATGTAGCTACTGAAAAAGACCAGCATTCCATTTGTCAGGATTAATAAATTAATAGGCTAATGATCAAAGGCCGCAGGACTCAGTCCAGGATTGAATCGATGACTTTTAGATTATGAAGTGGGCTCTATAACCACTTACCTACCCAGCCAGTATACAAAGAAGAAGAATAGAGTGTTAAAGGAGATTGAAAGGATAAATAAAATATTAAATACTATTTAGAAAATAATAAAGTGTGAAGAATTATTAAGCAAAGTGTTTAATACAACGAACTAATTTCTCAGGTACCAGCTTTTTAGATTAGATTAGATTAGATTATTGAAATGGCAACCTACCCAGGTAGGTATTTTAAGCCAAGTATGAATGAGAAATGAGTGTAGGATGATTGTGGCACGATCTTATAGTCTTGTTACTGACTAAGGCTGACATGTTCCTTAGACAGGACTGTTAATCAATAGCCCAACAGCTGATGGCAACTAATGGACCTACAGTTTAACGTGGAATCCGAACCATGGCCTCTGAATTACGAATTGGTCTAAGTGAGGATGGTCTTTGCGGATTAACGTAGTATTCAATAGTGCGGACCTTAATCTACACAAGAGAACACTACACCCACTGACCATCGCTTACAACTATCCATAATTCGTGACCTCCAAGTAGCTGGATCACAGGACGTCGCCACCATCCCAGCTTTTTACTATCGTCATAGCAACAGTTATTAAAATGTTATGGAAATCTGTAATAAAAACAGCTGCTGCTGTTATAAGAACGCATAACAAACACTGTCAAAAGGTCACTGAGCTCCATATACAGTAAAGGCTGGAAGGTTGTAAATAAAGCTCTGTCCTGAGCTCAATAATCTAAAACTGCAGCAGATCTTGCGCCACTTACAACTGGCACTATTAAAGTCAGGATATTAAATTTTAATAATGTTAACATGTAACATTAAACAAAAGTTAAGTTGAACTCCAGTATACCATGAATGCACTTGTATTCATATTCATGTTTATTTTATATGTTCATATTCAATGAGCATGAAACACATATGAATATACAACCACCAAAAACGGTACTAACGACTGACTGATACAAATCTTGGTCTAGTACTAGTCATTGTGGTTCAGTAATTATAGTATCCACTTCATAATCTGATGGTTGGCAGTTCGATCCTGAGAAACATTTTGCGATGGTTCAACAATGGGTCCAGCTACCTTGTTCATTAAGCTATTAATTATTGACACTGATATGAATAAACTGCATCTTTATGATCTTTCTAAGTAAAAAAGCTAAACTTTTCATAACTACTATTATACACTTGATCTTCATTCACTCAGTTATCTTAAAATACCAACCAGGTTGTATGGTGCTGTATTTCAAAGAATTGTCTGATCAACAAGATAGAGTACTGTTCTTTGAATTAACATCAATGATAGAAAATGTGATTCGTCTCAGGTTTTAATTATTTAGTGTCAGTTAAAAATATTTAACAGAAGTAAAATTTTCTGGAAGACTACTTGAACAAGGTTAGTTTACTAACCTGTTTTATCGACTGCAGTTTCAACAGCTTTTCGAGTTCGATGTTGGTTTTCCAGAAGTTGTTTGAGGGGTTTGACCACTTCTTCTGATAACGCAGTTGCAAATACCCTGTAAAAAGTGAGGAGTAGGTATTAGTATAAAATGGACAAAGTCAGACAAACATGTTTAAATAAGGCAGAAATTACAAACTTAATGTACGGTAAATAGTTATTTATTCCAAATAAACCCATGAACATTGTTCGCTTTAATTCAACCAGAACCACTTATGTACATATCCTCTACATCTACACAGGTTTTGTATGTTGGGTGTTTTCAGTAGTGTTTTATTCACTGGAGAACTAAACGTAGATGTGTGGATGCCCACAGAGCCACAGCCAAAAACTGAGAAAAAACTCAAAGAATTGAAAATACATTTAAGAAATATGGAGTTTCAATAGCTTTCAGGACACAGATACAATTTACAATACAAAGCCCCCAAACTACCAGTTCCGATTGACTGATATGTCTGGATTACGAACTCGTCCGAGAAAATGTAGGAATAAATCCATGCGTTGGTTCCTTAATGTGGTTCCTTTATGGGCTAAATACTTAGGCCTAATCTATTATATTACACGTCTATCGATCGATCGGTCCATTTTTACGAGAGTTATCGTGTTTACAGACACACACGCGCGCGCGCACACACACACACACACACACACACACACACACACACACACACACACACCCACACACAGCCTCCACCCTCGCCGCAGATAGGCTTTCATTGTGTTCTCGCTGTCAAGGTTGTCAGATGTTGCAAATTCTGTTGTATCTATTCAACGCACAAAATTGCGTTTGTACTAAATCACCATGCGTTTCCTGATGGTATTCATTCAGTTGGAAATAAGTGCTCGCACCAAATAAAAATTGTTGGGATTATCTTATTTTAAAGTGAGATAGAGTTTTAAGTGTAAATAATTTTCGTACAATTATTATAAAAGTTCTTAGCAGCGTTTACATGTTCACTATGCTGAACCAAGTCTGAGAACAGCTAAAAATGGTTTGGTAATTGAAAAATTCGAAGTGGGATTCTAGGCAACGGTTTGTAAGCAGGAGATGTTGAACTTGTCATTAACACAAATTAAAATTGTTATAGACTTCAACACAAACATACAAAATCAATCCCAAAAATTACAGCCTTTAAACACTAAAATTGTAAGAACTGTTTCAGTAATTTTTAAACGTTTTCGGAATTCAATCACAAATTTTCGAAATATCCACGAATTGTTATCTTAAAATTCTCAGTTACTGCTCAGCTGATTTTTATTGGAACTTTGAATGAGGTTCAAATAAATTATAAAACATTGTACTGTATTTACTTCCCATTGGGGAATGCTTTAAAAGATCATGGAAAGGGCTAAAGGGAATATTTTCAGTTTTTCTAAAAAGCTGTCCTGATAACCAACCATATGACGTCACCGTTTAAAATTTTGGTCTGAGGAATTGTCAATATACCCCAGGTCTAAGACATATCCATGTAAAAATTATCAACAGTCAAATGTCTGTTATTAATTTTATCTAAGGCAGGAATATTCCGATGTTTACGAGAACGAAGAACTCCTCGTTTACAAAAAGGAAGAACGTTCTTCCCCCTAATACATATTATAAGGAGAAAATATAGTTTTTGTCAATAATTTTACAGTTCTAATACATGGAAACACTTGAAGCTAAATCCAAATAAGAACGAATTTTTTGTAAACAATATGTTCATAATTTGTCACAATTAATTAGCTAATCTACAAAACTGATTAAACAGAAATGTCTTAAAAATATTCAAAATTACAAAATAATTTCATCACTAGGACCGAAAACGGGCGTTTTTGATCCGAGCACAAGTTTAACAGCCGAGGCCGTTAAATGTGCTGAGGCCGTTAAGTATATTTTATTAAAAAGCCAATTTTGGGCCGTGTGATGAACTATAATTTTCGTCATAATGTAAATAAACTGAAACAAACATAAAACATAAGTTATTACCGGTACCTGATAGAGTAGCAATAGAGTTGTCGAACATTTTTGTCGCTTTAGACTAATCAGCTGTTTGTTATGTAGGTTACTTAGGTTGTAGCAGTTCTTTATTGATTTCTGATTGGTTGTTTGTTAGGTTATGTCAATTTTAGTTATTATTATCGATATTTCAATCTCAACCGATTCGATTTAATAGTTGATTACCAGTTTTACAATCGATATCCGGAACGTCCGAAATATACGAAAAATAATAGTGATAATGTTGTAGATGTTTTATCGATTATTTTCAATCGAACACTGACCTCGAATCCAAAATATTATCAAAAATAATACTTTTGACAGCCTAGGACTCAAAAATCATCATAATTATAGGTTTAGTCCCAGGAAGAAAAAGAACGACTTTTGCTCTTTAACACATTTATCTTAAACACCTGTTTTGGAAGCAGTATGACGAAAAATATGTTAACAAAATGGTAACTGTCGATTGTTAGCTGTTGGATAACAGCTGTGCATGCCACCCACAACCAATGTTGGGTTCCCGTTTCCACAACCAACTACATAGTGGCTGGACCTGATCACCTGTGCTCTTGTCCTTCTTGCACAAGACGGGGACAGCTGATGCAACACCCGCGTCGTCCGGGACCTTGGGCACGACTCGTTTTATTGAGATCAGTTTTTGTGCGCGAATTCCGTGGCTTCAAAGGAGGTAATCACGAACATACCTTCGCAGTGAAATTGTTTTTCTTTCAGAAGTATGTTATATTTAACTAGTAAATTATTTAATACCTAGATTCAAGTATTGTTTTACTGCACTGAAAGATTTAGTAATCTTAAACGACGGGTTCGACACACTTACCAGAAATCTGGATTTATTTTTATAGCTCAAAAAATATGTAAACATATGGAGTTGTAATAGCACCGCATCAGTCATTACCCGTGTGGTTGATACAATAAAACCGAATTGTGATCCAGAAACAAAGTTGAGGAAAGTTGAAGACCGTTCAACTTTGTATAACGTGGGGAAATAATCAGCTGCAAACTGTGGGCGACCGAATGAAAAAAACATCTTCATCACCATCAGCGCTCGACACCGCGTGGGCAAAGAAACATTCTACATCAGAATAATATAACAAGAAACCGACTAGTCTGGGAGTGTGTATGAATTTAAATTGATTGAATTAGCATGAAGAAACGTTAGGAAGATATCGTAAGATTTATACAAAGAATGAATTAAACAGCTACCCACAGTTGAAGCCTAGGTTTGTATTCTTATGACTGATGTTCGGTATTATTTAAATCGATTGAAAAATACATAAAAGTAGTCTACACTTACAACCTCCCAGTGTATATGAAGAAACCATTACCAACCTTATCCAACACCGATTAAAATCATAATTTGTACGAGTTTAAAATAATGCCTGTTTGAGTTAGTGACGAAAATACGCCAAGAAGCGTCCAAAGGGCTGTTTAAAAGGCAAACAACACGAATGGATCGAATACTCAACTAGATACCAAAGATCAATGACTTTACGCAATACATCTCTTAGTCACGTTGTAAAACCCAAATAATATAAGCTCGGTTAAGTGAACCGTGAGATCGATATGTCTCAAGAAACATTCAGGACACGATCATGATAGTAGATTGCGGGAAATCAGCTGTCCAATTTCGCTCAGCTATTATGATCACGGCTATCAGCTGGTAAAAACACCAACACCTGATAGAGCTGGCCAATCATCGTCAATTAACGGAATGAAAACACGTAGTTAATTATTCAATTACACTCCGTAGCCTCGAGATATTGTCGTGTATAGATACACAAGATAAAGCATTCATTAATTATCAGTAAGCAGGGAATTATTTATTTAATAATAGCTTCAAATCGACCAATCAAGTAATGAAAGTAACTTTTCAATTATCTATCTTATAAGACACTGACAAAGGAGCGGGAACGAGAGAATTAAAACGATTATCTTTGACTGTTTAATGGAGGAATATTTTGTATCATAAAAGTTAATTATATCATAATTGAGTGAAAGTAACCAGAGAAACTGGTTTTTACAATTACTTCTTTTACTATGCCATAACCCTTTGAAAGAAACTAAGACAAAAAAGCTAAATTGTCCAAGAACAACTTTAACTTGTTAAAATACTTAGAAGGTTGTGAAGATGGCATTGGGTGGTTAAATATTAAATTACATTGTAAAGCAAAGTTGGGTAAAGTTGGCATTGTGATAAATGTCACTGGTAACTGGTCGTGACATCGATATGTCTCAAGAAACATGCAGGACATGGTGGACACGATCATGATAGTAGATTGCGCGAAATCAGCTGTTCAATTTCAAATATTAGCTGTTATGATCGCAGCTATCAGCTGGTAAAAAACTGTAAAATGGAGTTTAAGCCATAAATCGCATATGTTTTGGTCAATTGAATGTACAAATAAATGAAGAACTTCCTTCCATCGCTTTCGCAAAAAAGGTCTATACAGTTGACTTCATTCCGTAGCTAATGAAAATCTATGGTTTTTGTACCTGACGTGAGTTCCTGAACATGACGATCATTAGACGAACACCATGTCAGAATCTACATTCTTCCATCCTACCATTTACCTTTTTCTCGTATATTTGCTAATTCATTCTGATCTCATAAAATTAATTCCACATTACATAAAGCCTTGAGCTCATCTTTGTGACCCCTCTGAATCACTACAATGCTGACATTTAACGCTCGCAGATGCTTTACATGTTGCCTTTGCTGTTTAATTTTTACGTCGAATGGTTTGTTGGTGTTACGAAACTTTAACTAATAATGTTATTAATTTATTTTTAAGAAAAGAATTTAACTATTGTGAGAAAGAGCAAACCATTTTATTCGTTTTCTTTTCCTCCTCTAATACTGTCGATAGTCATAACACCTTAGGATTCACTAGTCTAACACAAAAGATAGGTCCATAATATATTTCAAAGAAACAGTCTTGGACAGTAAAGTGTTTTCTCCAGCTTTCTCCTCTCTAAGGAATTGAATATATTATTTGAACCTTGAGAAAAATTGAATCAAGTAAATACTCTTATATTCTCATAATTTTCTGTAAGTGAGAAAGATATGTTGATAGGTAGGCTCTGAGGGTAAGCTAGGTTGGGCGTGTGACTCATCTAATCAACAATTTAAGTCTGGCAGTCAAGAGAGTTCATCGGGCCAGGAAAATCTTACTCTGGCTATCGAACATCTAGTTTATGTTCACATGGCGTTGTAAGCCATAGGCATATGGGAGTTTTAATTTTCCGCAGACCCTTTTTGCAAACTCTATTCCTTTGGCATTTATACATCAATAATGAGGAAATTTCTCACAAAAAGCATTTTTGTTACCTGTGCACTTCACTCTGCGTATCCATCTCTACGGCGGCCTTTTGCCACGCTGTGTTAGCAGTGCTCGATGACTCCTTGGTCAGCTTCAACAGCTTGGCTGACAACTTGGACAACGTCTTGGAGTACTGCATCTCAGCCTCGGACCTGCGATCAGAAATACTTTTTACAAAACACTCTATAGCAATATATCAACTATAAAATAACGATGATGGACATCGATGAAAAACGAAAAATCGAAACTAGGACGATCTGTAGACCAAATAAAGAAACCTTATTAATTTACGAACCATTGCAACCATGAATAGAAAACGGATGGAGGAAACATGAAGAAGAAGAAATCAAATCTAGTTTAATTTGAGCAAAGAAATATTACACAATCATTCAGGATTCACAAATTCTTCCATGAGTAATGGTTATTTCTCTGGGTGTCACTATAAAAACGCCTGATGCAATACATGTGGGTAAATAAAGCGTGAAAGATAAGTATGGATGTACATGCACAAGTATTTCTCGTAACACATATAATATCAAATTCGGAATTCTCACAGTTTATAGTTGAACCCAAGATGATAAGACTATTTTACTTTATAAAAACTCAACCCACCTAACAGACGGAGTACCCATACGAATGAGAAAACAGTTCAGTCTTGGGTAAAACGTTTTGTCATCGTACTTCACATTTCAACCCAACTCACGTTTCTCTCGGAGACCAGCTCTAGAATTCCCGTTGATAGACGTTTCTCTCAAATTTCCCGAGGTTTTCTAAATACTCAATCAAACATTCATTTATCTGGAAGCTATTGCAGACATCTCATATCTCCCGACAAGAATCGTGCATCGAATACCACTGAGTAAGCAACGCTATGATGCGGCCCCGACAGTTAGACGCGTCCGTCTTCCTTAGCCAGGGGGAAAGTCGCGACTTCCGGGTGGCGGTCGGAGACGATTTCCGGGCGCGCTCCTGGAATATAGAGGAGTCCGGGATTGACGGCAGAGATAGCGGGAAAGTATAATGTACGATCGATACGTGCGTGCAGCCTTCCTTTGCGTAATAGTGATTGTTGGGATTGCTACATACTGGAGAAACCAGGCTTCACTTTAAAGTTGAACAAAAACTAAAATTCTCCATCATTATTTTAATTATTCACTTAACTCAGACCGTAAATTATTCACAATATCTCCACAGTTAAACTTGCAAATAATTGGTTTGTTAGTTAAAGGAATAAACTACACTTAATTCAATGACTCGCAGGATCCAGTTGAGTGTATGCATCCGTGCCCCTCTGTAGGCTTGGAAAAGACCAAGGAATTCATAACTACATCACATCTCGCTCAAGGAGTAAACCAAAAATGAACGGGACAGGAAAGAACAAGAGCCAATAAAATATACTTTGAATTTTAAGTATTTGACCATGAGAAAAGTATAAATAATCGACGTTACGATCCATTTCAGTCTATCATTGTCTGTCTCCTTGCATCAAAATACTAAATTCTCACCAAACGTGCTGAAACTTTAATCGCCAAGGTCTTCCCCGACCTTAAACTGTCTCATAAAATTGACTCCCGATCTAGTGCTGCTTGATCATGTATGGTATTTAGCATAGTCTTTCCAGCGTTTCCAGTTTACGTTATATAAAACTAAACCATGAATTAGCTTTTAAAAACCTCCTCAAGGATTTATTTCACTGTTGCTATCAGTAGGATCGAGACACACCTGCTCATACAATCACCTCTCACTCTCAGATCAGCGATCGCCCTATCCCACCATAGGCAATCACGCAGTGTTATCATCGCTTCTGCGGTTTCCTGCCCGTCATTCAAACAAGATAAAGGTAATTACAGCCTGCAGCGTGTTGCGTAACATCTTGTTCACTGACCATCTCAAGGGTCACTTCCTCTACTTCATCGGTCTGTCGTAGTGCATCGTAGACTCCACAACTCTCCTTTGTCGTGACCATCGGGCTATCGACTATCATGACAATGAACGGTCACTGTACTTAACTGTTTCCTCGTTAGGTTACGTAACAATGAAAAGCATTTCATTTGCATTTGAGAAAGAAAGCGCCATTACGACCACGTCACACTTTCATGCCCTCATTGTGCTCTTATTGGGCGACGGATTTGATGGATCGCCGGTGTCTTTTATAGGCCACTATGTTTGCTATGACGCTGTCAAAGGGGCTTGCTTCCTCCAACTCACTCGTGTGCATATGTCAAGTGTAATCGTAAAGTTTATGGCGTAAGCTCATTCCATGTAAGAAAGATATTGCATAACCGTTGCGAATGTTTCAAGCTAGAACATTTTATGAGTAGTATAGTATTTTGAAATTTAGTGAGAGTACGCATATAAAAACAGTAATTATTGAACAATATAACATAACGGACAATACATTCTAGAAATTTTCGGGGTTCATTTTTAAAAGACGATTTGGTTTATCAAATTGTTAAGTTAAAATGTACGCTTTTTCCTTTAAATTAAGATTTCAGTTGATTTTGAACTGTACTTTAACGCCGCGGTGAGATAACAGAAGGTAATGGAGGAAGAGGTAGAGCGGAACGATGACAAGTGGTCACAGAGGAACGAGAACCTGGTCCTTGTAAGGTCAATAGGCTAACCTATCCGGTCACACCCTTTCCTTTCCTTCTACACACCCTCGCCTGTCTCCTTCCGGTGAACGGTGTTAAATTACTAGTCTTCTTAAGACTGCTAGTATAATATTTGTTGAAATATCACTACTACTTAAATTATTTTAAAATCCTCCCACCACAAACACAAATAAAGTTAAGCCGCGTTTACACCGGAGTTAAAAACATAAGTTAATAATTTTGTTAATAACATAACAGAACGCCCAAAAATTTCCGTTAACAAATGTTAATAATTTTGTTAAATAAAATCCATGTTATTAACACGATCTATGTTATCCAACAAGAGTCGGTAAAGATCAAAGGAAATGTGTTATATTATCAACAAATGTTATTACAAAAGTTCGGTCTTTTAGCGCGAACTTTTGAATAACATGTCCCTCTCTTCCCCGCAACCCCCGCGCCGGTCATCCTGCTACAGAGCGCGCGTCAGTCGCCCCTCAGTCTCAGTACCATTTACCATCTCAGTGACATTTAACATGTCACTTCCACTGTACAAAGCCCTTGCTCTGAGTGATGGTTTCACCCAGTAACTCCTAGGTCTCCTTTGAGAAGCCAAAACAACGCACGCAGCTGCAGCGAGAACCACGTCATCCTCTTTATTCATCTACAACTGCTTTCTGTGCATGAAATTCAAGATGGCGGATTTTTTACAATTTTTACTAACGAAGTACAAAATAATGTGTTAATATTATCACTTTTGTAATAACAGAATTAATTGTTATAACTTTATGTTTTTAACTCCGGTGTAAACGCGGCTTAATGTTTCAATATGTTTTAATTCTTGAGTTGGTAATATAGGTCTACCGTTGCAAAATTAAGGCAACAGCTAACTATGACTCAATCAGCATCATATCGTAAAAAATTCCACTAGCTTATAAAACGGAAATCACGAAGATCCTCGGGAGACGATGAAAGCACATATATACAGAATAGCCTACACTTCACAGGTCGAGCTTCAGTCCACTGAACTTAATCAAAAATTAACAAACGGTACCGAGACCACTTCATTACAGTATAGCTGCCCAGCCTCCCCAGCCACAGCGGAAGCCGTCGGATGAGATTGCAGTCGGATTATCGCGGTTGGAGAGGAATGATTCTCA
Organism: Nephotettix cincticeps; assembly: GCA_023375725.1. Taxonomy (NCBI): domain Eukaryota; kingdom Metazoa; phylum Arthropoda; class Insecta; order Hemiptera; family Cicadellidae; genus Nephotettix; species Nephotettix cincticeps. Next base: position 37,451,127 of record CM041788.1, read on the forward strand.
GGTCATTAAATAGCGTTATCTCCTGGAGAATTACCGACGCCACTGTCTGAGCCTCTCATCTGGGGCTGCCGGTGAGTGATGCGTGAAGAAACCCTGTGGACTATGCGGTTTCGTTTCCCGTTCGAGAGACATTTTAACAATTTGAAAGTCCTAGACCGTCCTCTGACTGTTTTTTGCTAGTTAACAGGTCGGAAATTGGGTCTGCCACAAAGAAGCTCCTACAGTACTGGAACTGGACTGATGTGTTTCCGTTCTACCCAGTCTGGTCTGTCCCGGAGGTTTTATTGGCTGATCATAAACACCCTGTCTAACCCGATTTTGTGTAGATGTGCTATACTTACTTACAAACTGAGTAATAACCAGCAGTCCTTATTTGATGTGTTCTGTATTGTGCCGTGTGGGATGTACATGAGTCGTTGATCTGGAGCCAGAATCGTCTGAGATGTTCTGTGGTCTGAGCCCGCAACTGGATGAGTTGGGAAGCTTATTACTTCCCCATAATTAGGCGGACTGTCCATGGCATGCCTTTAACACCCTTATGCATCCGTTCTTTACGATATGGCTTTTCAATATTCCACATGAAATAAAAGTCCTTTTTATGTAAGTTTTGATGCAGAACTTGCTTGACCGACTTTGCTACATATCCAAATGTACATTCCTTGATGTCGTGAGTATATTTGAAACCTTTGCCCGTCTGTTACTATTTCTTTTCAATTTCTTATAATTATTGTTTCCTTTTATCTGTATTGCATGTTTGTTTCGTTAATCGCAATTCATTTGACAATACGCCAGATTAACTAACTACACTTCTTTAACTACTATAATGTCATAAACGATATTCCTGAACACACTAGAGTTCATTTATCTGTCCAATGGCGAGGCATGCCAGTTCCATTGAAACCAATAAACTACATTACAAGAACAAGAGATTACTGAATAACTTTTCAGTTTCCTTTCTTGAAAATCGATGAAAATACACGTTCGTTGAAGTGTCTAGTTCTCTCCATCCAGTGATTAAACTTCTCTGGATGCAGACGACGAACAGACTGTCATGCCCCTGTCATGTCACGGCGACGCGACCATCCGGAGCGACGACGAGATGCAGAAGGCTGTGGCCGGAAACGGCTACTGGAGCGGAACAAGAAGAAGCTAAGACACGAAAATTACAGTTGCGACGAGAACAGCTTGTTGACACGAATTTCCATTCTATGTACACGAACAGTATTCTAAGTATTCGTGGTTCTCATGTTAATGTGATTCACTGATGCATTTCAAATATTTGGAAAGTACCAAATACCTTTGGTGCTCCGGAAATCCGATTTGGATTACTGATTCGGGATTCATGATGTCAAGAGATTTTGTTGTATCAGTTGATTTACAATGTGTTAGGATTTTCGTGGTAACAAAAATACTCAGTTAAATCAAAATGTATGCCAATAGTTATTTTGTAAGGACATTAATACATTGATTTAGTTACAAGAAATTAGCAATTTGTTCTCCTGGCTTGTACGTCTATAAACTATTTAGAAACCTAATTTATCCAAGTAACTTATTTCACAACGCTCCATGCTACTAATTTTTTACATAGTGTTTTCCTATGGTTCAGAACGATCGGAAAATAAGCAATCACGAATAAATTTGAGCAATATTTTAATTTGTTGATGGATAAATGGTGATAGATGTTTCAATGTGTTTTTATAAATACTAGGGAACACAGAAAAATACGCGCTTTTTCAATACCACAATAACTTTGGAATACTTCAACTCATTAAACACTATCTACAAGTTCTGTCCGAATGAGCGTAAAATATGCTGAGCCATTACGGGAGAGGACTGTTGCACTTTAAACCTCGAACAATCTTCTTGTTGCCTTCTGTTGAAAAGACTTTCCCCTCTTAAAACATTATAACAATTTATAAACATTTTGAAACAATTTTTCTTCTTAAAAAATTAAATAATATAAAAATGTCGATTCATAAGATTTCATTGATCTATAAGCAAAAATTTGCTTAATTCAAAATCTAATATTATTTTATCAGGTATACGCAATTATTTTAATAAGAAGAACAGTTTAACACACAAATATTGTTAATAATATGATCATGAAAAGACATAATAAGCTATTTTACATAATACTGAACAAAAACCCCAAACAATAAACGTATTTGATTGTGACATCTGTCACAGAAGCAGAATTGAATAGGCACAAGCAGTCATTTGAGAGACGTCAGATTTTATGGGACGAATGTATCGGTTTAATTACTGGAAATAGGTTGGATGTATCTCGACCATTTTCTTCACTGCATGTCTATCATAATTGCGCCATATACCGTCCAATAATATTGTTTAACTCTATTTGTCTTTTCTATCCGGTTATTCTTTGTTTTTACAAGTCATTGCCCTCGAAGTCGCCAATTCTCACGTCATTTGTATTAGTCGTGATCTGTAGCTTCAGCACTTAAAGGGTCAACCTACGAGGGGTATTTTTTAAGTAAGGCCCCTTCTAATGTCGAAACTATTAGTTTTCACGCATACCGCAATGAAAGAGTACGTCGAGTACCGGCAAGGTTAGAAAATTACTGCTCAATGTTAGATTTTTGCTATTCTGCACGGTTCTGTGGCGTGATTTAAAAGTGTGTGATTTGTTTTTATGGAACTCTGTTTTGTGGGAGTTTCAGGATCTAACGGGAGCACAGTTTCCATAACTTTAGGTTCTGAAACAATTTTGTAAATCATTAATCTCGATACATCAGGAAATTCGTTTGAGTGACCTGATATTGTGATCTCAGGAGTTATTGTGGTTTGATCTCGGATCTCAACCGAAATGGCATTGGTTCAGAAGTCGCAGATAACACAGTGGCCATGATGGTCACTGTGTGTCATACTTTGATTCTGTACTAAAACGCCGTACATTCAAAACATTGCAATGAATTTCTGTAGCAGACATGGGTTTGATATAATGTATGAATATAGTACTAAAGATAAAGATTTTCAAAGCAAATTAACGGGAAGAATAGGTTTTTCAAGCTGAAAATGTTCTCATGTAAATCTTCCTGAATCATATAAATGCTAAAATCCACAAAACCCTACTTCAAAAACATATATATTCTATCTAAAGAAAATTTACCTGACCTTACCAGACTACGAATATTTGAATATAGACAATAGTATTTCTTCTGCGTTAAGAGAGTGTTACACCATACCTTTATTGAATACTGTATTGATTAAGTACTGAATATAAGTTTTACTATATTCAAAAAAATATTTACCTAGAAAATTACTGTAGTATTGTATATTGAAAAAATTTTCATAATTTAAAATGAAAAGAAACAGACGAATGACAAACAATGTTCATTCAGATGTTTCTCTACCTATCATCTTTTATTTTTAGTCATCAGAATACTGAAATGACGAAGATTTAAAGCAGAAATCATAATATTTGTATATATAATAAGTGCTTTTATAGAATGTCATTCACGAGTAAATTGAAAGAACAGACGCAGTCCTTCTGAATCTTAAATGAAATAAGTAAAGGTTCAAAGATACGAGGCAAAATAAACATAACTAAATTCTCAGTGATAACAGGTTAGATGCAAATTGAAATAAACCTCAAGTATGATGATGAAAATCCGACGTCGATCCACTTCTGAATGATGGGGTTTCTCCGTTGATCATTCATGGCAAGGATCGACTTTCCACCGGCGGAATTTGGAAGATTGTATTGGTAGAAGATGGCTTAGCCAAATGAGTTTTGGATTTCACCACTGTTACTTTCTCTGAAATTGAATTAGACTCGAGAAGTCAACAACAATTCAGCTTTATACGACACCAGTTCCCGCAGAATTCATTTTAAATTATTTTAACTGAGTAATTTTCTGCGGTAAGATGAATTTCACTGTTTTGTCAATAAGTTTAAAAAATTCCGGGTTTCTTGTAATATTAAGTTTAAAATCTAAAAAATTAACATTACGCTTATGGAGAATCAAAATGTAAAAAATACAAATCAAAACATCTGTTTATAACCGTTTGACAGATGTTGAGTGAATATGGATGTGAAAAATCCCTCACCTCACAAGACTATTATGCCAATCGATGTGTGTGTAGCTAGTAGTAAAAGCTTGTCTCATACAACTCTTTAGAAGCACAATTGCATTTTGTTTCACTCCCCATAATACAATGTTAAATCAATCAATTGTTGTTACGTTGTTCTTGTACTTTGTGTGACTAAGAACTAAAAATTCAAGATGGTGTTTAAGGTTTGTGTTGACGCTATCCAGAGTTTCGTCGTCTAAATACTAACATTATCAAAATCACTCGTGTAAAGCAATTATAAACACGATTTTTCCTCATAATTATATCTTGTAACTAATAACTCCTAGTAATTAGCTGGGATCGGCGTGTTTGACATCTGCGACAGGAGGCGCAACGACAACGCGAGAGGAGTGCCAATGTGGGTAGCAGCTGTAGTCCAGCTTGTCCAGCTCGCGTCAATGTGGTGGTTGCATCCAATTACTGGACGGAACGAGTTTTTCCGCAGCTCGGTGTAGTGGCGAGGAAGTGGAGTGAATAATAATCGGCGTTTCCTCCGATAGCTGCCAAGGTCGCGGGTAATTGCCGTGTCCGTTTGACAGATGTTGAGTGAATATGGATGTTAAAAAGTCCCTCACCTCACAAGACTATTATGCCAATCGATGTGTGTGTAGCTAGTAGTAAAAGCTTGCCTCATACAACTCTTTAGAAGCACAATTGCATTTTGTTTCACTCCCCATAATACAATGTTAAATCAATCAATTGTTGTTACGTTGTTCTTGTACTTTGTGTGACTAAGAACTAAAAATTCAAGATGGTGTTTAAGGTTTGTGTTGACGCTATCCAGAGTTTCGTCGTCTAAATACTAACATTATCAAAATCACTCGTGTAAAGCAATTATAAACACAATTTTTCCTCATAAGTATATCTTGTAACTAATAACTCCTAGTAATTAGCTGGGATCGGCGTGTTTGACATCTGCGAAGGGAGGCGCAACGACAACGCGAGAGGAGTGCCAATGTGGGTAGCAGCTGTAGTCCAGCTTGTCCAGCTCGCGTCAATGTGGTGTTTGCATCCAATTACTGGACGGAACGAGTTTTTCCGCAGCTCGGTGTAGTGGCGAGGAAGTGGAGTGAATAATAATCGGCGTTTCCTCCGATAGCTGCCAAGGTCGCGGGTAATTGCCGTGTGGCGGCCGCAGGTAGACCAGGCAGTAAGCACTTGCCGATCACTTCTCATCGGTGTCTAGACGGCCGGCAATCTCCCATGCGTTGCACGATCAAGAGAAACCCTGTTTTAGAAAAATATCTAGAAATAATAAATAATCGTAACTCGACGTATTTTTGGACTGTTTTTTAAATTAGGCAATTGAAGCATTTTGATGTGCAAGTTAATTGGAACAACAAATTTTTGATTAACTTAGACTAGTTTTCAACATTATTTATCAACTTCGTAACAACACTTATCTCAAACACGGGAGAACTGGCTGCAGGGATGCCAATGAGCGGTACGCTCCTATCACCACTGCCACTGCCACTATGATGGCTCTGCTGCAGGCCCGGAGTGATTAGGGACGCATGCGCGTGCCAGTGTTGTCGAGCAGGTGTCTTGTATGCTACTGTAGTTATTCACGATTCTTTTGTTAATACATTAACGGTATTTTATTAAGACTAAAACTAAGAATATTTATGTTAATGCAATTAACAATTTAGCCTTAGCAATTTTAATAAAGGTTTTAACGAAAGTAACTTTAACCAGAATAGGGGGCAAAAATATTGGGTCTACGTGCCAAATGCCATAATGCTCCGGTCCCTATTTCAAGAGATAGTAAAAAACTTGTATAACTTGTGGCTAAGAGTCTGCATCAGTGGTAGCCATCTTAGGTTTTAGTCCCATAAGAGCAATGTTAAATTCTGGCGCCTATATCTCCTTGACCTATTGTCATAAATTAACGGAGGAGGTGTCAAATTAAAGGTATTACAGTCCTCCAGGGCACCACCTTACAGAACTTATTATTTTCGCTCTTAATAAAAAAAAAAAAGATTTATTTTGTAAATTATTCCTGGATTTTTGTTTTTATATCAAGTTAAATTTTTGAACATATTAAAAGGTCATGCCCTTGAGCCACATATCATCAATGTATTTCCAAAGTTTTACATTGATACTTTGATAATTAACGCCACTACAGACGCCAAAGTGAAGGTATGTTCCGCCAGAATTTAACATTGCTCTTACGGGACTAAAATTCAAGATGGCTACCACTGATGCAGACTCTCAAACCATATTTTACCGAAATTCTAGCTATAGTACCCGTTCTTCGCACGGGTAAAAATGCTGAGAGCTGTACTGATACATTTAAATTATTGTCAACAAAATGATCGATCGTCGGTGTTTACTTCTATATTAAGTTTATGGGGAAAATCGTGACTTTGACCCCATTATTTTCTATGACCACGGCGAATTTTCAAATTGTTTAAATTGATGGCAAAACTACATGCTAAGACCTTTATAACGACACCTTGGACATGGTGATTGGTAGCACCACCGCTCCAAAACAATTATCACAAAAATAGGCCTAGTGTATTAAATATATAAGATGATGTATATGATCAAAATGCATACAATAACATACACAAACTTTACAGGTCAGTGGGGCTTAGCCATAAGGTTAAATACTAAACTGAATATGCTTATAGCCTACACGGGGCAGAGAGGAATCCAAAATAAAATCAAATATCATTCAAATCGGTCCGGCCTTGCTGTATATATTTAGATTGTAATAATATTATTCTGTTTATTATTCGTGAGACACAGACGAAAGTTAATGTGAATATGATTGAAGGATACTGTGATTATTGTAAAGGGTTTGATGATTTGACTGGGTTTTTTGTGTGTCATAAACCAGCTGATTTATTTGCCTGGATCATAAATTATTGTTAGCCCAATGAAAAGAGGTAAATGGATTTCGCATAGAATCATAAAAGAATTGTTTCAGGATTTAGCCTCAAAGGGTACTAAAATTACTGAACCACCTAGCCTGATCATTAAAACATTGATAGACCTAGTCCATTATTTATCAAACTAAAATAAATCATTCTAACGACAATGTATATCATAACGCTGCTTCCGTCTGTATTTTGTATGAAAAACTACCGTAAACAAAGAGTACTACCTATTAAAAATAGGCAAATGTAGTCATCTGTTGAAAACAGAAATTCTGAATAATTCAATGGTAGCTCGGAGCTAACGTGCTCATCTCATAATCTGTGGGTCGCCGGTTCGATTCCAGACCCAGTCGCTAATTTTGTAATTGGACAATTAATTATCAATCTAACAACAGGTCTTCGTTAGAGGATATACCAAGTTTTGGACAGTTTCCAGCCATAACTTTAAAAATGCCACCGGTGTTAATAAACACAAAACAAATCAAAAAGATTTTCAGCTCAGGAGGAACACCGCGACGCGCATCGGCAGGGCGGCGCGGCGGGGAAAGTCGTGTTATCGCGATTTCTCGGGGATCGCGGCCGACAGCTGACCTCGAGCGGGACACAGGGTCAAGGCCACTCTCTAGGCTCTGCCGCCCTGATATATGGACGTAAACAGAGCTGAGGCATGTCAACTTCAACCTTTCGCTACACCCAGACCGCTTCTCTTCGACCGGTTTATAAAATAGACTAAGTGTAGTTTTGTTTATGAAAAAGGAGACACAAAGGACAAAATTTTATTGAATATGCATTAACTGTCTCTCATGATAAAATGTCTTAGTTAGGTCAAGATTTTTAAAGAGTAAACTTTTCTAACAGGACACTCCCAGCACGTTTTCAGTTTAGTGTAACATCAATCGAAATTGAAAATCGTCCCTTCAACAAAAGAAATTTTACCTTTTGAGCAACAGATTGAAGTGGTATAAAATTTAGCTAAACAACTCCCCCAAAATATTAGAGCAACTCAAACCTTAACTAAGGTAAACAATTTCAAAATGTTTGTTTGAATTCAACATTGTTATTTGACGATTGATTAAAGAAATCACAGATACTGCAATTCTTATAAAACTTTATGTACGCGATATCATCGTGCTGAGTTCCTCTTTCATGTATTTACTGTAACGTACGAAGTGGGGTAATGTTTTTAAAATATAAGCATGTTTAGATTTTAAAACATTAGACATATGTCTAACCTATTTGAAGTAAATATGTTTGCTTAGAGTTATGTTAGTCTTATTTCTTGTAGTAAAATTCAATTAAAATATGATAAAAATTTTGTTATCGTTTCAGTATTGTTATTATTAGAGACCGAATATCTAATACAACGAAGTTGATGCTATTAATGACTCCAGAACATGGAATTAAGTAACAATTCTAATATTAAAATAGCTAAATATTATTTATTTTCTCCACCTTCTTCATTTCTACAGGCTAGCAACGATGTATTTTCAGAGAGAAAACATGGAGAAGAAAAACGCTCGCACGATTGTTATATCGCGGGATTGCATGTACCCTCTTAAAAGGCTCTATAGGGTAATCCATTTCTAATCAAGTAAACCCTAAAGGACGTTTGGTTACAGGATGACTCCTCCTGGACGAGTCCGGTCCTGGGTCGTCCAGGAGTAAGCGGCCTGTCACTTCTGGCATTAATTAATGTGTATACTTTATCAGCCTGATTATCCTGGGAGAATATAGTGCGGAATACAAGTGCCACTTCAAGCTTGACAGTGAAGCCCGGTCTTGTCGGCACCGAGTCCACACTAATGGCACCCTAGGCCCTGGACACATCACTTTCTATAGAGAAACCTACAACCTGTAACCTGCTGTACCCCACTGGCCACTGGGGGCATCACCACTTCACCGGCGAAAAGTGAAAACCCGCCTGACATCACAAACGCTACGACATCTCTCTTTTACTTATAGTATAAACGTCACTATCTGAGCCGGATTTTATTTCGTAAAAGGTCACGAAATTTCTAATTTTATTTTTTCAACAGTTATTATCTAAATATAAACTCAACAGACTTTCACATTCGCACCCATTTTAATAGATATAATATTTTCTTTAAGGGAAGAATTGAAGAACTTATTTCCCCAAACCTATAAAATTGTAGAATGATCAATCACGCATAACAGACCAAAATTTTTAAACCATTAAAATAAATTTTTCAGAACGTTTTTATCTTGAAAATATCTTGGAAAACTAACTTATAATTTTGTAATTTTTACAAATTAATTTATACGGACCAATTTATTATTTATAATCAAGCCTAATAATAAATTAATCTATGTAATAAACCATCTACAGGTTATTGACTGGTTGAAGTTTGATAAATAACCCATTAATTTTCGATAGGGTTTCCGTTATTATTTCCTTTTGCCCATATCAATTAATTATTCCTACCAAATTCTGGTCAATTTTTAATATTTTGACGAAATTCACGCTAAAATTCCTTTTCTACCTTACGAAAAACCACATAGATTAATACTTGTTTATCTCTATATATAAAAATGAATGTATGTATGTATGTGTGTATGTATATATGTATGTCCTTTATGCGTTGCCAAACTACTAGTCCGATCGCCATGAAATTTAAGGAGCTGCTCTATAAGTGTCGGGATGGTTTTGGTGAGAAAACTTTTTCGAAAACTCCATGAGTTTCCATTTATGGCGTTTTAAATTTCAAATGTTAACCTTAAGGGGAGTAGGTTTGTCTACAAATTTTCTACAATCAAAACATTTGATTTCTTAAGCTACATCTGTTAGTTTACTTTTTATTAGCAATATATTTTACAATCCAATGCCATCTGAATCATTTATTAATGTAAAACTAAGAAGTAAATATGTGCTGCACAAAATGAACAGCATTATTCGCCACGTTAGTTTTAATTATATGTAATATTTTTATTTTAAGGAGCATTGTGTATATATTTCCCAAATAAAAATAAGTATTAATTTTTATAGAATAAGACATGTATTTTACTAGTTAGTTAGCAAATTAAAACAAATTTATGCTCAATGAAAAAATTTATGTGGTTTAAATAAAACCGTTTTAATTATTAATTGATATGGCATAAATACTGAACATTTATTCGGTGGGGATCGATCACGCGATTGCATACGTGAGATCTAAGCGCTTAAGCTTCGTCAGCCGATTATGTCGTCGTTTTAAGAGTTAACCTCATTAATTGTTTTAGCTAATCTTATACTGAATTTAAATGTCCATACTTTGTTATTATTATCCTGTATCAACTGATTTTGTTAGAAACGGAATATTGAAAAGCAAAAGATAAATTTAATTTACACATTATTTTTTTTACTGTAGCTTCAAGCAATACAACGAATACGTTTTCTATATAAAACACGGAAGATTTTGGATATACTCTTTCCTGCTTTTATTTCGCACAGTTATGTTACCCTAAAGTTTTTACAAATTGTTTAGTAACCTGATAATTTTACATTTATTACATACATAAAATAAATATTTATGAAAAAACTCTATTCACAATTGTTCTTTGCGTCTTCAATCAAGAACTGTCAAACGTTTATAAACAGCTGTTTGGTTTGCATTGTTTACATTTGATTTCTAAGCTAATGTTAAATTTTTAGATTTTAAACTTAATATTATTACAATCCTGGACATTAGCATCTAGAACTTATTTTCTACTAGGAAATTAGTTATTTCCAAAATTTAAAGAAATTAGCCACGTTAGTTGTTTACGGCTTTTATATATTATTATATTTTTTATTTCTATCTATTCTGATATATATGTATATATAATTTGAAAATATAATTATTACAATGTTTATACATATTATGTTTATTATAATAATCAGCTGTTGTGTATCTAAATATAACAAGTCGTGTTGGTTCACCACTTATAAGTCGAGAATAGCTGGACAGATTTTAATGATCATTGATTTTTTTGGATTATTTTTTGGATGTTAGACTACGCGAGTAGTATCATAAAAAATACTGCGATTCAGAAAATTTAAACTTTCCTATAAAAGCCGTATTACAGTTAGGGTTTCGGTTTAGGTTGGACTAGAAAACTGTGAATCAATCCACTCAGATTTATTTCCTTTGTGGGAATGTTATTAATGTATCTTAATGTTTTAGTATTGCTATTAACTATGTCGCGACCCAGAATATATCATTTTTCACAACGAAGCCTTAATGCTCTTCGACTTCAGTACATGGCCAATCTTAAATTTACCATGTTTTTACTGTTTGGCGTTACGAAGTTCGCCGGGTCAGCTAGTTACTGATATAAAATTGGACCGTTTTAGATTATCTCAAGAGAATAATTAAGTAAACTTTTCTAGAGTTAAACTTTATTTCTTTATCTTATATTATCTTACGAGGCAGTAGTTATTTGTTCACCTTAGCTGCTGTTATGATATAAAGAACTGCTATTTGAGTAAAACTCACTAAAAAAATGTCTTGAGGGGTCAATGATACCTTTCTCATAGAATCCGTTATACTGCATCCATCAAGCGTCCATATTTCGCGGTCATTGCCACAAGCCGTTGAAACCGCCAAAACCGCTTAACTCCCGCCAAAACCACTGGAGGCCCTTCGGCGGCCATTCACTCTGTTCTGCGGTCAGTGAAATGATATTCTTTAAAAATCAACTGGGAAATTCACAGGTGAAATCCTATCATATTTACAAAGAGAATATGCTCTTTTATTTTTAATATAAAAACGATTGGCTTCCATAGCGTAATAGGGAATTTAACTGATGCTAAATTAGTGCCAACTGGTGAAATTTTAATATATAAAAAATATATAAATATGAAATATAAAAAATTAGTAATGGATGTAAATCCTGTGAATTATTTAAAATAAACTGAAAAATTCATCTTAAAATTTTAACACGAACTAGTTAATATACGGTAAGGAGAAAAACAAATAACCAAGGCAGTCAACACGGGGTTTCAAAAATAAGACTATGACTTCGCCATTGTAAATATTTTGCACAACTACTTACTCTCTGTAGCAACAAGCTGAAACGATTTCTCCCAAAAACTTTGATCTCATAATCCCAGGGGAGATCCACCGATCGGGTCACGAATACACAGAAAATTGCACCATTCCCAATAACCAATTTTGAGACCAATTCAGGGTAATTTACTACCGTTGTGAACCCCAAGGGACAGCGGGTCTTCGAAGGTTCGTTTGAAAAGTTCACCCCACTTCCCGGGGATTGGGCAACAGTGATTAGCAGTTGGCATCTGCGTTGCGACATGAAGCCTAAAACGGGATTCGTGACCGATCGGGAAACAAGAATGGGTCATGTGAGAAAGTGACCACTTGTGTGGTGTGCAGCTGTGAGGGTGGGTCAGAGTGTAGCCCTAGGCCTAGGCCTGCCGGCCGTCTGACACTTAGTTGCTACTAGACAATCAATGAAATAAATATCTTTGAATGAATTAAATGTTATTCTTTAAAATGTAACTTATACTTTTTCTGCTGTAAAGTTCCTATAAACACTTGACAAAAACATCACCTTGCTATTGATACTTATACCTACAACGATATTTTATCGACCGATTTTATCTACAATTCAATACTCTTATTTGACATGGGCTCTACAAGACTCTCAAACACAAAAATAAGATCCGCTTGGATTTTATTTATAAATTTTTTTATTTATAAAAATGTATTCTTATTTATAATTAAGGTACCTAGATAATTTACAAAATGCATTAGCTCCATTAAAACGGACTAAAGCAAATTTGAAGGTCGATTACTTTAACAGAAAATATTAATAATGATTGTTATAATGTGATAAAAAAACTTTGATTTTACTGTAGCTTTAAAGGATTGAAGACATAGGCCTACTGTAGTTTTACAAACCAGTGTATGGAATTTGAAACTAAATGTAAATTAATATGAGAATTCAAAGTCGGTATAGTATGTATTTTGTATGGATAGTTCAAGGGTGTAAATAAATTTGCATAATCCATTATGTCCGATTTTCACTTTCATAGAAAAGATAAATGAACTATCTAATAATTTCTCAAAACTATCTTTTACTGTAACTTTAAAAATTGAAAATGTATTTTTAAATAACGGTGTATGGAATTTGAAACAAAATCTAAATCAAATCAGAGATTTAAAATTCAGTAGTTTATAGCTCCAAATCAAAGTGAATAATTTATTTATATCCTTAGAGACTTTAACGATAGGTACTAAAGGTGGCTCTTAATTAGTGTAAAATCTTTAAACATCGCACGCTCATTAATAATTTAAGCCAGGTTATTTTTTTAATTACAATATTAACGGCTCATTAAACAATCCGCGAGACATGAACACTCAACACCGACGTTAATGGTCTAGTAGCACTTAATCACTAGTTCACAGCTGATTTACCACCCGTAACACCGGACAGCTGATGATCAGCTGATGTATGTAGACCACGTGACCGCGAGGAAAGTGCGGCCCAGATGCGCGCTAAACGTCGCGGTGAAAGCATCGTCTGCTCGTGCCGGACACCGCCCCTCGGACTTCGGCCCTCTGCCGATACTACTCGAGGAGCCCCGGGGGTCCGCGGCCAGCCATTGTGCGAAGAAGTGATACGGGCCAAATTAAAAAATTGCAACTTTGGGTGGTCTTCTGTATCTCAAGCCTAGTCTGGTCCTGTAACCAGGGATGCCGTTGTGTTCATTGGCTTGATTACGTATGTAACTACGAGAACGACTATGAATGTGAAATAATGTAAACTGTATATAATCTAAAGGGAGTTCTTAATAACTAAGCAACCACTACTTACAACACAAATACATTTCGATTCGATTTAAAATACTGGTAACGGAACCTAGCGGCTTAGTTTTTACTAAATACGTAAATATTAACTCACAAACCTTTTAGTTAGGTTTTATAGAAGGTCATTAAATAAACGGTATTACAAAATAAATTTCAAAAACGATTGAGGGAAGCCAGCGAAGATTCAATAAATGATTAATACGTTTACCAAAATTCTAAAATATGGTCTGAGTGACTTAATGCAAGTAATATCGATAAAACAATAAACTTCATAACTCCTACAGAATAAATGGGCGATAATAATTAAAAATACGATACCGTATCAATTAAATGCAAAATACTACCTTTATTACCAGTTCCTGGTGTATGGAATTTTATCACAAACTGTGTAAATTGTTTGAGACCAATTAGATGTATCAAGGCCATTATATTAGAGAAATCTAAAGCTTTTCTACTGATTACTATTTAACCGACATATCTGTGTTTCCTTGAGGGAATTCATTTCCTCTTTACCTAAGACCACGTCATTGGTTCAACCAAAATTATGTTAGTGCTGTGCGGCATCCTTTGCATATCGATTCTTAGTAGCTTTATGATTATGACCTTAGACTACGGGTTTTAAGTGATTGGTCTCCTTTATATCGTATTACCGAGATGACTAAGGTAGTTTGAGGGTTAGGAGATTCTTCTTATGTTTCGCCTTCCGAACTCAGACTGCCCCCTTTAAAAAATATTTCCAATCCCTAAAAATCCCTTGATTTATTTTGGTTATATAGATAGCTGGTGTGTAACGTCTGTAGTACCTCCGCCATCTTGGATTTTACTGCTGTAAGCGCAATGATAAAGCATTTTTCAATTAAGTTTGAAATCAGAATATGTGTATCATAAAGATTTTTATCAGCTATTTATGCAAAAAAATGTTATAAACTTTTTGCAATGTATCAATAATTGTTGTTGGAAGAGCTTATGTTTAGCGATTATTTATCTTTTATCCTCTGAGAAAAAGAAAAAAATTGCAGTTCTGATTAGATAGTTCACCAGGCATTAAATACCCTTCCAAATCAAATGTACAAGTTTTTCTGAAACAAAAGAACGTCACAGTGATTGTTTGAGTTTTACATTGTTATTATGGCAAGTGAGTAAAAATACGCAGGTACTTGCGATTCTACAATGGTACTCTAGGGTGAGGGACTTACCTCTCTTGCAAGACGGTGCTGAGATCCTTGCAGAAGTCTCCGCCCTGTTTGATGTAACGCCGCAACTCCTCGAATCCATTCTGACCCTGGAACACACAGTATACATGAGAACACAGCAACACACATTAGGTCACACATAAGTTTTAATCAATGTTCATTCCCCTTACAACAGTTCCACAATATTGTATTCGGACTCCTCATTAAATTCTACTTTGCTTTAAAATCAATAGTATCACAAATATTATAAAAAAGGTAGGAAAAATACATGGTGTGTCATATGTAAAGTGCCAAACTGGTTTGCCATAAAAACAAAAATGGGTTTATGGGTCAAAATAGAAAGAAAATCAAGAACATTTTTTCTAAAAACGTTCCGTTTACCAGATATCCGCCCATCGGTGTTATGTAAGAAGAGCGAGATCAACAAAAATGGACAAATTTGACATTTTTCCTTTTTTTGCATCACTTCTTCAAGGAAAGCATTATGTAAAAGGGACGAAAGTGAACATCCAATTATTGTAAACTAGTTATTACTATTGGCTAATTTTTATTTAAAATGGCCGTCATTTTTAAATATATTATCAAACTAAGCTGGTTATTTTAATTCCCTAAGTTTTGACCAAAGTAAGAACCATACCAAGTATGAACCCAATCGGTCAAACTTTACAGAGTTTGGCACTTTACATTTGGTGCCCTGTATAAATGACAAGAACTGATAATATTTTCTGTTTCATGAACGACACGGATCCTTCCAATCGTCGAGATGGTTTAGGCCTACCTGCAGGACGGACTTGGTGAACCGTCTAATGGTGCGGCGGTTCTTGGTCCGTTCCAACAACTGATGGGACGCCGAGGACGACCTTCGCTCCACCTCCATCACTGATACCCCTATCACTATCACTTTGACGATCACTATCACTAAACAGCCCAGCGCATCACAGGGTACTTGACTTTAACCAGTAAAGATAAGCTCTGCTGCTGGTGTTTCACGAAGTAAGAAATTAAACGTTCATTTACTGTAAATTATACTCGATAATCAACAAAAATGATCATTGGTTGCTTATTTTAGTTCTGGAAACATGTACACAAAAGTTAGTATGTATGAATATTATTGAACATTTAAATTATACGTTGTTCAGAAAATTTCTCATGGAATAATTTTAATTAAGAATACAAAATTTACAGTAACAAGTAAACAGGTACTTTAAATATCTCTGTAATAAATTAAAGTGAATAAATTTTCATTTATATGTTATGTATAAAGAAAAATTCAAGTAATGGTTTTTAAAAAACATACGGCGTTTACGAAGAAAAATATTTTTGGATTACTTATTAAGATATTTTTGTTAAAAAGGTTAAATTACATTATTAAAATTGTAACTATACGTTACGTACAGTTTTTCAATAAATCTATGGCTACTGACACTTTAGTAAAAAATAAATTAGTTATGGCAACAATATAAACCTAAATCCGAAAAAATAAATGTTGGTTTTAACAAAAAAGTTCGAAAAAATTTATATAAATTCGTTAACGGAACACAAGTGGATCATTGGGAAACAAAAAAATACGCAAGGGCAATACGATACTAGATCGTATTAAGATACAATCTCATAAACCAAAATAACTAAACAATAGCCATAGTGGATTATTTTGACGTTGCTGTGACTTGTGTTTTCTTGGTAATGCCTCCAAGAAACACAACCTCTATTTTACTCTCAACATTCACCTCGTGTCTCTCTCGCACTCATGACATTCACCATATCTATCTCACTCGCACTTACTGATAATGAACATCGAATGACGCGACGTAACGCCAAACACCGTGAAGACGCTTCACTTTCACTAGAAATCAAGACACGCATCCAGGTTTAATGGGGGAAACGGCGGCTTTCGTTGTGAAAAGCACAAGCGCCGGCTTCAACGTGGGACTTGGCTGATATTGTTATCAATTCCCAGTGTTTCCCTTTTGTTTCAACAGACGTATCTCATCAATTGTTGCTTAAAGCTTTGATTGGTAAGTAATGTTCCCTTGTGAAACGACCGTAGTGTCCTGATAAATTTAGGGAAAGAGCTCTATAATATTTCATTTAAGCGATATCTTCCAGTCTTTACAATTATTGAAAACTATTACCATTAATGTTATTGATATTTAAACTTTCTGCAGAACTCCAATTTCCAACGTTACAATACAGAGCTCGGATTTATTTTATTATTAACTTCATCGCCTAATTTTATGTTTTTTAACTGGCCAATCATGGAACATTTGTTAACGTTTTTTGGAAATAAAAAAATCACAAAAATTGTGAATCAAGAGGACTGCGACAAGGACTTGAAACATTAGAACAGTCCATGGCATAGCCTACTAGTTTAACAAATTGATCCGAGAGTTATACGAAACATTGGTTAATTTGGCAATTGCCACACCTGCTGCCGGATCGTGAAGCAGTTGCGACACCTGATGAATGCGTGGACACGAGTTAAACTGGAGCAGGGCCGCCACCACCAGTCAATTGAATATCAGATCAGCTGGCGAGATCACACCTGATCCATGCGGCCAAACAAGAACGCAGCTAGTAAGTCGTCCGGACTAGTGAATGTGACTATTAAACTTTAAAGCGACCTCTACAAAGAAGCTTTAGAACAGGAAACGGCAAGATGTTTTGCTGTAGTGCTAGTGAGTTGTAATTGGAGTAGAAATGCATAGGGAAAGGGAAATTGAAATGAAAGTGAATGCTGAAGGAAAGGTCTGGGACATCATTGTCAATAAATCAAAATATGAGGTCTCTATGAACTCTTTCTGAATCTTCCTAAGTTCTATAATGGTTTTATTGACTGGATAGATAATTATTTTCTGAAAATAAAACCTAAACCTTACTATTTAGCCAAAATCTCAACTACGAAGGGATTTTATATCCAATCTGCTCTTTAATGATTTTTCACTCCAAAAAAATAATCGATATGGTCTATCTCAATCTAAACTCTAATTAAAGCAAAACCTCGTACAATCTAGTCATTAACTTAGTTATTAAGGACCTTAAATAGCTCAATTAACTGACGGTTTTATCAGTAAATCCATGTCTTGCACTGCTGATTTGTAGAATCAGTCGACATAAACCAATTAGCTGAAGAGAATTTGATCGGGTTTGCTCATTCTTTTACAAGGTAGGCTACTCCACTGTTTTAGAATTTCCCCAGATCCACTGAATCCAAAGTCACCTTACTGAAACGGAAGTCGTTGATTAACTGATGATCTACGGTGGGTAGAATGAAGGGAGTCTGGGTACAGAAGGAGGGCAAGAGCTGCGGTTCGCGCGGTTCGAGCTTGGTCATATCGCATTAGAGTTCCCGAGTTGACACCGTGACGGCCGGGAGAAAGCCGAGGTGATGGAGGGAAGTGCCAGCAGTTCACGCAGGTCGCCGGTGACTTACTCTAACGACCGCATCGGCCAGTAAAGTTTGGGGTTTATCTCGTGATCTGATCTGTTCAACAGGATGTAGACGTCGGTTCAACGGTCACCCCGTCCGTCAAGTACAGTTGTAGGAAAAGAAAGCATTCTGATATGCGAGTGGGGAGTTTCAAGAGTTATGGGTGGGGGCGGGGGTCCTTGTAAAAATAGCTTTGTTCCAACAAGGCGTTGCGTAAGAAGTGTAATAACTTGCCACATAAGAAAAGCTGTGCTACAGCAGCCAAGGGAATTAAATTTGAAAAATGGTAAAAAATTCTAAAATGTATATTTAGGGGCAGATTATTTGTCCCTTTTAATAGGTTTAGAATATAAGCTTAACAACTGGAACTGTAGGATTTGTTTGGATATCCTAAAAATCTTTATAGAATCTATAAAAGTACAAACAAAATAAATATACTTTATTTTATATTATAAATCATTTGAAAATGTAGAGTAGTATACTGAACGAATGAGTGTCTGCATTTGCTAATTTTAGTTTTAATACAAAACGTTTTAAGCAATGAAGTAATAATAATTGTATCCATGAAAACAAAACGTAAAAAATTCCAAGGGAACAATACAAATTTTGAAATCATATGACTTTAGGCAGTTGAGTTAGAATCATTTGTTTAGATAAGTAATTATTATTTATAAACTATCTGGGATTCAACCCTGTAGGGAATTTTGAAAACCAACTGGTGTACCAATTCTGAATTTCTTAAAATAAGTTGGTTTCTTTTTTTGGTTTTGATGTGTTGAAATTTTGTGGAGGGGTTTAAGCTCATAACAGCCCTAAAAATTTTGGTTGTGGTGATCTGTGACTGAAAATTGGCTTTCGTAAATCTGTATGAATCAAATTAAAACAATTGCTTGTCATTCTAACTCGTAAGTAGTTAGACGTTTGGCCTATATATTATTTTTGACAATTTTTGCACGATTGGTAAACTACATTATGGGTTTCACAAGTTGATCCACCAACTATCGGGTAAACTTTATTTGCCACTCTACTTTTAAATTCAGTAGATTCACACATAGTTTTGGAAATAACACATCGAGGTTTGTGACACGGTTTACAACTATTCCTGGGACTACAAAGTTCATTAGGCCTAGAATTTTGAATTTTGAGTCTCACTAACATATTTTTTAAATTTTGTGGCCTTTTAAAAATAACTCAAAGTAATCTGGAAAATAAATTTTCTGTTGATGGAGAGGATTTTAAAATATTGATGCTACTTTCATGATGCTGTTAACTTTGTGTAGTCCTGGGTAGTAGTTTGTGATAAATTTAAGGCAACCTTTTTGCCTTGATTCACATTTTTTTTGTTTCTTCAATTAGTTTGATTGTAACTTTTGTGAGTAGCCTCGTTCAATGAAAGCATTATTCAACTTTGATATACATTTTTCAAAATCAGAGTTATTCCCACTACAAGAGAATTTAGCGTGTATCGATAAACTTTTGGGGGTTGATTTTTTCAGGATGAAAACTCTGGTAATGCAAATATTTCATTTTATTAGTGTGTTTTTAATGTGAATTTTACTTTTTAGCTTACCATTTTCGATGAATACATCAACATCTAAGAATGTGACAATTTTCTTGAAAAATTTCCAAGTCAATTTCAAACAACAGAATTGATTTAAATTTTGTAAAAAATTTTCTAAAAAGCTAATACTGTGTTGCCAAATAATGCGATTATGAATTATTATTGTATATTATCTTATACTGTTACATACTTTATTACATACAATTTTATTAATTTTTATTCGATATGTCAAATGAACTCAACAAAAATCAATCATAACGTCCACAACAAAATTAGGCATATCTTAAAATACATGTTAGAAACTCAATAATAGGATACGATGTTTTGCAATTAATTTAGATAAAAGTATTTACTGTACAGGTGACGATATGTGAATAGATGCAGAAACTTTTGGAAACTTTACAAAGGATTATACTCTTCCCTAAACGAAAATGGCATGAGCATAAGGCAACTATAAAGACAGATGTCTGACAACCACAGAGGTAGTGTTTAGCAAGTAGTTAGGTCCGAGAGGTTGGCCCAACTGTTGGATAGTTGGATGATTGGTCCAAGTACAGCGGGCGACCAACTGCTGCGTTGATAGCCAACAGTTACTGAAGAACGTAGGCTCGGAGACGGCTGAATGCAGATAATGGTCTGATCACGGGACAACCCGCACCATGTACCGTATATAGCGGCATCCGGGTGTTTTGGTTACACCGTTTGGTTGATAGAGTTGTCCTACTGAGCGGCTCAATTCCGTTGTAAATCACGTTACTTCAACAATCTACCCAATCCAAGGATGAAGATACAAATCGTTGTAATAGTGTTTGTGATTTTTTTTAATTTTGAGGAAAAAACAATCTAAAAGATAAAACCGAAAATGTTAAATTTCTGGTAAACTAAGTGAGCTGGTGGTAGATGATACCACCACTATTGGAGATTTTCATCCCAGTTTAACCGATCCTCAAAAAAAGTAGATCGCAATTTCCTTTACGAATGAAGAAACTGCCACAAATGACATAGATAAAAAGGCAGGAGATTATCAAGACGGTTGCTATTAGAAGCCATAGGAGCTGTAAGCCGACGGCTCTGAGTGACGAGACAATCTAAACAAAGAGAAAGCTATGTAACTGAATTTAATGAAGCCAGAATGAATTTGTGGGGGCAGATGAGTCCTTTTGTCTTTTCAAGTGTGGGAGCTCACGCCTCTTTTCCACCGGGCGAACCTTAAACTAAACCCCAACGCAATCAAAATGTTATTTTCTTCGTTAGGAATATTTTCAACGTGAAACATATGGATTAAAGCTAAGCAAGTTAAACCTTCCATGTTGTTTATTTCTGTCCCACTTCCTCGTCCCAGGCACGTTACTTTTACACATTACTTCAGGCAAAACCCTTCCTGATTATTTTTGGTTTTACTATAGGAGTTTTCCAAATAATGCATTTGGTCAGTGTGTTGATCAATCTATTATTAGACAAATCAGACTAAGTTATTCCAAAAGCAAATATTTGTTAGGACATTTTTGTTGGAAAAGTGTAGCTTCAAAATAAACAAATTAATAAATGAACAAAAATGATATCCTGACCCAACAATGTATCCTGACCGGCACATTGAACTAGGTGTTACGTCAGCGCTCCTTGTTCCCTGTGGTGTCCCCCAAGACTCCACTGCGCGACCTTGTAAGGCTACTACCGCGGCGAACTGGTTGTGCCATCGGAACCGGTCCTTGTAATCGAGCGAACCACATTCAAATGAGTCATTATCGCAGTAGTAGTCGTAGAGATAGTGATCCCTTGATTTGACAACGTGTAATAACAATTTTATTGTTATTCCAGCGAGTTTAACACGTTATGAATACTTGTTGTATAACAAACATGTTTGAGCATTGTATTACTGTACCAGGTGAGTAATTATTCACTGCAACTAATAGGGTATCTGAGGTATCCCTGTTCTTTTGTGACATCTCGCAATGTGTTTCGAGGGTATGCAGTAACTCTAAAACAATAAAATTCAATGTTTAATGTTGAGTTTTAAGATTCTATTACAAATATCCGAAGACTATTTACGTTAGTTGATAGTATGTGTGACACGCAAGCTTACTTTACTACCATGTAGTGCAAAGTTCTTCCGGAGTTTTAACGTAGTACGATATTTTTGGATTAATAGATAAAATTGTCTTAAATTTTTGTAAAGGTAAACGACATAAGGGTTAAAGTAATAAATTACAAGAACGGAAGACTCCAACACCTGATCAAACCACACCAGCACACAATATTCTCGTTCCATTCCCCTCGGCAATCACCTTCCCTGACGTCCAACCGGGTCTGGAGCCTCATGCAAACAGGATCGTGCTGAGGAGAGCATACCCCGGAGCCATCCTGTGGTGTAACCGGGATAATTGGGAATGTGTGAAGCAATCGCCTGGAGTCTTCAGTTGGGAAAACATAAACATCGTTCTTTTACCACTGAGAATCTTTATTTTCATGTACAGTATTTGAAAAATAACGTTTTTTAATATAACTTCAAAAAGTATCCTTCAAGGTACTAGCCAAGTGTTATCCTTCAGTATGTACTTTTAAAGTTTCTGTTCTAATTTACAAATCTCTATTTTTGAAAGTCTGTAGTTCGATTGTAATATCCATGATAAATTGCGAGGATTGGTTGATACTACGTTCATTGGTAATTTTAGTTAACTTGCGGCACAGGCATACAGACGCAGCACAGGTATGAAGTAGTCACTGACATTAGTGCTAATGTATGCATTGTATTCTACTGTATCCTCATAAATAATCTGATACATGTCTGAGCCTACGTCTTAAAGGTCTAATGTGCAGAATCTCAGGGAAATGCGGAGTATAATTTCTATTTTCAAACAAAAAATGTCATACAATTTTTTACTGTGATACAAGGCAAGTCGTTATAATTTGACTTGAAATGGGGCAAATCGTTCATCATTTAGGTGTTTTAACTCAATATATCCGTTCATTCTTAGACAGTTTCTATAAAACATAAATATAAAACTATCGTTCCATTATCGTCAAAAATTAGTGACCCCAGGTATCTTTTAACCACCGAATTGAATTCTCAAAATTAAATTCGGAGTTATATAAATGTACGTAAATGTGTGTATATATGTATCCAAAAAATTAATCCAAAAAAGTGATTTTTAACGTGATGTATGTCTGTGTGTATGTATGTTAATGTGTGTATGATTTTCATAATTGGATGATTATTTTTAAAACAATAAATAAAATTATATATATACACTTTTAAGAATATTATTATGGATTTGCAGTTTTTAAATTTACTTAAGGGAGAAGGTATGTGTCAGTCCACGGATACCGCTTATTTCGTTTATTTTTCTTTGAATTCCACTTTTATTTTGAGAAACAAATTATGTTATTTTAGTTATATAATTTTAATTGTTCACTGGTATCTATTTAGATTATGATTGTTTTTTATATAGTAAGCTACGTGAAAGGACAAACTTTAATTTTAATTGAACTGATCATTCACAATATATGTGTGACGTTACTGTATGTGCTTGTTATGTATTTATTTAAAAAGTGAAAATAAATCATTCTTCTTCATAGTTTAAGTTAAGTTATCGGGAAAACACATGCACTTTTAATATGCGTACGAGAGTGAGATGAACATGGCGATTTTATAGTTTGGTGTGATTACGATACTCTGGTACTGACATAGAAAAGGTTATTCATAAAGTATAGTCCAAATTCACCTAACTGAAGTAAATCGCTCAAACCTAACATGAGCATTCTCTAAAGAATTTGCCTCTAGGCTCGAACTGGAGAAATTCGGAATATAATATGGGCAAATTATTACTACTCATTCACCCATTCTTTAACAGTTTCGATGTTGTCATATAACTCAATAAATCCAGAAGATAATAGGTCTCTATGGGTGAAGCTGACCATCGGACCACACAAGTCGCTTACGTAACCGGGTGATATACAACAGGAACTGTCCGGCCCAGAATATATCCCTGGGGGTTGTCGTGAGAAGAAAGGTACTTTCTAGCGATTGCCATCCTCCAATTGTTTAGTTTTCTGGTTGGTTTGGTCTCTCTCTTTAACCATTTGCCTTCCCCTCGAATATTTTATATGTTTAGTGTCCATTTATCGATTTTGTATTTTCGATAGAAGGTAAACGTACACCATTAGCCTAACACGTGAAGGCCATTTCTTATGAACGAACCTCCTTTATCACAGGACCGATTATAAACATCAAGGTTGGTGTTAAGGTTTGGTTATTTTTATCCTGAAATATATTCGGGCTTTTAAAGTACGTTTTGCCCTATGCGATTTAACATTAGTAAAGAGCTGTTTACTGGGAACAAGTAAACACAAACAAAATAAATACACACACACAGAAAATAAACAAAAACACACTCTACTGTTACTGTTTCTAATGTAGATATTTATCGTATGGTATTGTGGCATTTGAACACACATTATATTTAGAGTTGGTTAGTGCAATTGTTCACATATAAAAGAATATTATTGCCATTTAATATTTTTCAACTCACATAATAAAAATGCCAATTTCCGTTGAAATTAAAAAGACCTTTTATTCCTTAGATATTTTCTTATTGTGAAGGATAATTTGATAACGAATGTCGACGAATATTACGAAAGATTAAAGTAGACATTATCTACCTTAATCTATTACCTTGGTTACGCTTAGAGGTGCTTAGGGCTAGTTTTAAGATCACATGTTAGAGTATAACTAAGACCATAAACAGTAGTACTAGGCCTGTTAAAACGTCAATTAAACGCAAAATGTGGACAAAATAAAAATGAAATATTATGTTTGCTTTGCATTTTATGTTTAGTGTTAGTACAAATCTGGATCCAGCCTCTACCTTTTATTGGGATATTAATTACCTATCTCACAAAAGGTCAATGTCGTTTAGTAAACAAGAACAGGGTTTAGGCCGCTCCCTATAAAACCTTTAAAATTGCAACTGACTTGGCATAAAGCCCACAAAAAGTACCAGAATCGTTTGGTCCGTGGCCAGTGTTACGCAAGTGCAGTACAGCAGTAAGTCTACCAACTAGTAGACGTAACCATGACTGGTGAGACTGCATGCAGAGTTAGGTCAGCCCACAGCTCACAGCTCACAGCCACACACGGCCTGTTACATGAGCGAGTGTAGGGGTAATCACACCTTGCCGCTGGATTTATGTAGGAGGAAAGAGGAAGGATGATGCAGTGTTGGCAATCATTTAGATTTCTCATTTACATTTCAGTTGAAACGTGTTTTCAGTGAACTTTACGCTCGCGGAGTATCACACTATCCTTCTGAGTAAAAACTAGGACAGTAAAAGGTTCAGTATTATTTCTTGGTCACTTTTATTAATTTTTGGACGTTTGGAAATCACATTATCCTGAATATTTGAATCTGAATATGGATTCCTACTCCATACCACAACATCAATTCCTTTTGGAGCGCATAGATCCGCGTGGGGTAACTAGTATTTTGCGAGGATATGGTCAATATTTCCACAAACTCAAAAACTCAAAACATCGAAGAACATCCGTGAACGTTAAGAAAGTTACTCTATGGCAATTATCGTCGCACAATGAACGTAAATTTCTTACTTGCAGTGAACATTAAAACGGAAACTAATGTCTGTACCGCACGCAGAGACGGTTTACAATGTAGCGTTTCTCGTAAACTTCCTCAGCGGCGACGACCCCGACTGGTGATGATGGCGTGTGCGTGGCGATGGTCATAGCATCGACGACGAGGAGGTCACGTGACGGTCAAGGTCCTGGGAACTGTGTCCTGTCTCGTTGTGCTCAGGACTTTCCCAGGACCGTGGACATACAATAAGGGAATTGCCGAGGAACTCACGTAACTATGCTAAATTCCAAGAGTTAGGACTGTATGAAACAATGAATTTAAATTAGAACGTTTAGAAAACTCATTCTGAAGTTAGCAAACCTGACTTACATCAAGCAGTAGTGAAGTAGTCTGTAGTACCTCTAGTCCCGTAATAGCGATGTTAAAAACTTTAACTTACTCCCTTCAAACAAGACGAGGTTTAGTTTGGAATCAGAATAAATTGATGTGATTAAAAGGTTGATAACCTTATTCCAGAGCAGATTTTTAGCAATACATATTTATATATCCACTGAGTCAATGTACGTAAAATATAGAAAAAACAACAAAACCCAACATCACAGATTAATTATTGAATTTAACATCGTTCAAAGGAAGTGAGTGAAAGAAGGTGCAGGTACTGCTGGCTATTGATATATGTAACATTATATTTTTATTGGGTTATTCATTTGATTAATTAATTCAAGAAATTAATGCAATGACTATTTATTTTACCTCATGGAATTTATGTTAAACAGTTTGATTTTTCCCGAGAAGATCGTTAATCTAAACCCATTCTGTAAGTACCTCAGAAGGTGACTCGAACTTTGAGGATGGATAACTGAAACATTCATATTCAAACATTTTTCTTTTAAACTCATGAAATTAATTAATTTTATTTTATTTAAACTACCCAAAACTACTTTGATGAGTTTATGGATGACCTGATAGCAGTTCCAATACAGGTTGAACATTCAAGTTAATCAGAGTCTGTATTATATTTTACGACAGTTCTAACAACCTAGCTACTGAGCTAATCTCTAGCGTCCTATAACCGAGGATAGAACATAAACAATTAGCCTTGAGTTGGGAGAAGACATTAACAGAACCATATAAAAAGCTCACAAATGCCATCCGTAACGCATATTCCTGAGCTCTGAGCTGGTTGTGTCACCGACACTAAGCACCTATCACGTGCGGCCGCGGTCCTTGTAAACATACAACCTGCAATTAGCCTTTACTAAATGTGAGGTTAACAAGAAGTGGAGACATTGCTCAGTCTACGTCATTAAAAAGGTAAGAGATAGCTGTATTACGTAACGTGGACGAAGTATATTTCCTGATGACGTCGTTTCAAGAAAATTGGGGACAAGAGTAGATGTAACATTTTGATGAGTATCACAAACGATTTGTTTACTAATGCTATTGGACTAATTGCTAAACCATCAATCATGGATAGAAAAGCTTTCTCAGATTTTCATTGAAGATTATGTTGTGCATGTTTATAATCCCAACCTAAATATTGAATGAGCATGAAATGAATTTTCACTGTTATCATAATTTTATCCTAAATGTGTTTTACACCGTGACCTAAATAAAAATTACACGTAATTATTCAATAAATACTGTAATGATTAAACTCTGAATGGTAACAAATGGTTACACAAAATCCTTGAACTTAAAATTAATCAGATAAACTTTATTTCGAAGAACAATAATTCTCAATCCAAAAAGGAAATCTCCGTCGTAAACTAGATGCTAGTGATTGTTTTCCTTTCATTCATTAAGCGGCACTCCTGGATGACGAATGTCACCGATGGAATGGTGACGGTCGTACGAAGGTCGGCCGTTTACTACGACTACAATTGCATAAGATCATGCAATATGGCACTGACGAGAACGTCAAAAACGATTAGAGTAAGTAAACACAATCTTATGTCAGTGGATGAAACAATTTAGAGTTAACAATAGTCTCACGGTCTACATATGACCCGTGTATAAAAACCCATTTTTTAGTAAATCTGTATTCAAAGCGGCGACGTACTCTCCCACTAGTGTTTTGGATATTCCCCCAATGTCACGGGATGACCGGAGCGGATCTCACGTATCGCCGATTTTCCAGACAAAGCCCCAAACAAAGCCTCGGCGTAGCCGCGGTCGCCGGAGCGCGTAATGTGAGGATCACGTGACGACGGGGTAAAAACATCATCGCGCCTACGCTGCACCTTTGTGGACTCCCGTGTCGTTTTGTTTTCACCACAGAATTTAAATATAATATTTATTGAGTTAATTTCCCAAAAAGATACATATGATGAGAAATTTATAACCGTTCCAATTTGTTTATGGTTTTAGGATTTTTTAAACTTATTTCAATAATTCTCTTCTATTAACGTTTGCTCTTGTTATGGGTAAAAACTTACATTATGAGTTAACATTTAAACGAAATTTAAAAATAAATTTCATGTTTATTCCTTTTTACTTACTTTTTACTTTTTTTTATAAATTATTGCCAATGAAACTTTTAACAGTATAATTTTTCAACTTGGTTTGGTATAAGTTCACTGCGTTTTTGACATGGATATGTTTTAGCTCTGGGGGGTTGGCATTTTGTAAAATGAAAATGAGTTATTTAATTGAATTTTAATATATAAGAATAACAGCTACTTAAAAGAACTGAAAACATTCCCATTAGACATACATATCCATGATCTAACCTATGTTTACCATATGAAATTTCCATAAATATATGTACTAAATTAAATTACTTTAAAGAACTAAAATAAATTAATATAAATAAATAAAAATGAAATTTTTGACTAGCCAAATAAATGATTAAATATCAATATTAATAATATTAAAGTATAATTTATATACTTAAATATAGATAGAAAGTTTATAAAAGTATTGTTATAAATTAACGTAATGGTAAAAAATAAAACTAAAACGCGATACTATGTAATGTATACAAACGCGTTCATCGACTTTTAATCATACGTACAGATTTGATTTGTTTTCAGTTTGTCGTTTTTCCTTACCTAGTTAAATCCATTAACAAATTGCAATATTAAATGCACGGCACCAACCACACCCTCATTTAGTTATTATTCATTATAAATGCTTACGTGATTAACCAACGTGCGTCTGTGGGCGACAGTCAATGAGACTTGTCGTTTGAAAGGTCATTAAACGAGTAATGGAGAATCAAGTCGTTAGAAAGACGTCATTTTCATCGTTACTTGTCACATCGTTTTTCATCCTCCGCATGTTCCATGACGTAATCTTCATTGTTGAACAACATTCCAGTATCGTTTATGTGACGGGTAGTATTTGTTCTGATAGTCCAATAATCTCGATATCTCGGTATCTCGATGAGTTTTGAACACAAAAGATCATGTATCGGAAGTTGTTGGCGTTGCTGACTTAGTTTTTAACCGTGATGACAAACACTCATCCAAAACTGCTACTTCAATGAAAGCTGTGGAGCTTTGTACAATAACTACGAAGGAAAATAATATAAGGGAATCAGTTTTTAGACAAAGTATTTTTAAAACCTTGGGTTATATGCAAAAAAGGAAAAGTTATTCACCCGAGACAAAAACCGTACTACTGTAGTAATAAAAAAAATCGCTCATAAAATAAGTATTAAAGTCAACAATTTACTCAGTGAAACATGGACATGAGTGTTAAAAGCACTTAATGTACGAGAAAGGAAAATAGCATAAGAGCGGCCTGTTGATATTGTTTCTAAGTGGAACACACAGTAAAACACAACAATGGAATTATTGGTGGTTTTATTCTGGCGATTTGTTTCAGCTTCGCCAACAACTGTACGGTAAAGGTAAGCATTCGTGCGGCTTTAGAAATAAACTACTACACAATAACGTAAAACCTTTTACTGTAGAATTTTAAAACCTTCATATTTTGATTACGTAAAACCCCACACGTAGTATATGGGGTTAAACGATCCAAAATACTACGTAAAAATATGTATTTGGACTTAAAAAAGCTCAAAATTAAGATAAATATTTAATGTAAGGAAGTCTTGATCATCATAGATTGTAATATTAGATTAATTTTCATGTTGAGGATGTAGACTCTTAATAGTTTTCACGAATTAAAAGGTTATTTTAAGGTGTAGTGACAGTTAGTTCTATCCGATTGCAATTTAAATGTTTCATTCGATTAATAGTTAGTTACATGTGTACGTAATGCTCTAAAAATGTGCCCCACAAATTTGCTTAGTATCACAAGTTTATAGTACGTCAAAGAGTGATACAATACATCATTAGTGTCGTGAAGGGAACTAGGAATTAAGGGGTTGAGTCACAATTCCTCAAAAGTTTATAATCTATAATTTTAGGTTATAAACTGTTCCGTATCTATTTTAAAATGATAACATAAATTTTAATGTAATAACATTGTAGTTAAATTATTTAAAATTGTTATTATGAAAACATAGTGAAATTAATTTATGCTAAATTAAACTTGGTAAAGGGAATAAATGGGTTATACAACCCCTGGACTTATTATCTCGAAATTTTAGGCCTTTTATTCAGAAAACAATGTATATAGCAATGCTCAAATGACACACTATGTTTGTCTTATAAAAAATATAACGTTATAAAAGTGGTTAAAAATTGACATTACGTCCTAGACGCAATTGCTCCAGTCACTCTTTAAGAATGAACCGCATTGTGACGTCCGGCGCGACTTACTTCAGTCGTCGCTTGGGAATTCCACCTTTACAGTACTAAACCCCCAATAAGGGGAGGTACTGTAGACTCTTTAAGTGTGACATGACAATCCTCTCCACGTCCAAGCCACTAAGGCTCACTGTATAAATAATGAGGTGGGATGAATTTAAATATAAAATTGTATTGAAATATTTCAACACAACGATTGTACAATACAAATTGTTCACATATCAAAACCATGCGTGGGGGTACTTGTCCCTTTGTTTAGGTCATTTTATGAGAAACACCGACGAAATTTATGCCGTAGTTCTTTTGTTTAACAGAGACCGGTGGGTCGCTGAGAGCAGGGTGTATGTCGTAGAGGTCGCACACTAGAGAGACAATGTTACAGAAGGCGTGTGGTGGGCTAGGTCAGTGACTTTCAACATATGTTGACACTATTTTATTGTTCTCTGAAGACAAACAGTCGGCTCATTTTGAATGATTTACGCCCAAACGGTATCACCGCCGTGTAGTGTGAAACATACGTTTTGTGCAAAAAGTATTATGAATACCATTCACGAAATTTAAAACCATATTCTCATATTAATGTATCTTTAAACAGGGACCCTATATTTCAGGGCATTTTGACTTGGGTAAGAATAAAGAATGAGAGTGATGATTTGGACAATAGTATGACACATAAAGTTGACTTTCTCTAGTTTTTACGATTTTAAATTTTCCGTGACTACAAATTTATCTCGATATGTACATAGGTTTGTACTGACAGCAACGTACTTGATTCTGTCACATGTGTTGTTTTAGATGTAACCTGGTGAAAACTGGTCACTTATTGGCTTTCCAAATTCGCTTCTGACCCATTTTCTTTATCGAGTACACTTTAAAAGTAAGCTACAGCAAATGATTACTTTTGACATGGTTTTTTCAAATCATTTTTTTTATTCAGTAACGTTGTTATAAGACAAGGGTTCGAAGACTATATTATACCGAAATAATTGTATTATAAATGATCGGTAAAGAAGTATGTAGAGCTGGTATGTTACATTTTGATATTAAAGACGAATCGTTCAAAAAATACTTGGTTTTAAGTTTACCAAATTGTGGTTATTTGTTTTAACTTGTAGGACTAACTCCAATTTTTTATGGAAACAAACAGCGATCACTCACTCTGTTAATCAACAACAAACCTTAAACTCGAAGGATAAGAAACAAATCATAGCAATCACAGTGATGCAAGCCCAAGAAGAAAATTCCCTAAATTCAATTTGTGCATTTATATTATATATAAATATACATATAAAGATTTTGAAGTAAATATTTTTTCAAGAACTCTTTTGTATATTTTTTTCAAATAATAAGCAAAGAGGTGCGTATAAGTAAGGTGCAATTATAACATTATAAAAATCGCGAATCGCAACATTTTACTTTTAAATTTATTTTAGTATCTAATATTGTCAGATTGCCCCAAATTACATAGGGTATTATTATACAGTATAAAGTGCTTTATAAAAATTATACACCCCATGGATAGTGGCGGACCCCTTTATTCCGTAACAGTGCACGAACATTGCCCCGTGTGGATTGGGAAAATAAACAAACCGCTGTAATTCCGCATGTCCTTCGGTCGACCTACAACCCACAGCGTCCACTGATTGCAACAGTGTCATTCACCGGTGTTGAACAAAGAGTTTACCTAGCAATGGCATTGCCACAACGGTTCACGAGTTAAAAATAAAATACAAGAAATTCAATTAATTACTTAAACTTAAATTATAAAAAAATCAGTCAATTTTAAGTGGTCTAAGCCATTAATAATTTAATTAACTTAGTGTGTTTGGTCAATACTTTTAAACTATTTAAGTATTCAAACTAACTTTGAAAAAACACGCCACAATCTTTATGAATTATAGAAAATAATAAATTATTAATATATATAATAATTATAGATATTAATTATAATTATTAAATTATAATTAATATATTTTAAATTCCACTTGTGGCAAATTCTTTTTATGTGTATATAAAAATAGTTTTACATACAGTACGTTATACACTAAACTAATATCCTGTAAGGTAAAAGAACCATGGTTAATAAATTTGGGGCCTTACATAAAAATAATAAAACGATTTCTTTGATTAGCTGAAACAAAAAATGTGAAATGATATTTCAACACTGACCTGCTACAAACGAGCGATATACTTGATTGTACAGCACATCGAAGCTCAAATTAATAAAAAGCGTAGACCTACTACTGTACTACTAACTGAGTGTTGATTTATCCATTAACCCACATGCGAATGAATGTGGTCTATAAAATCGTGCAGGTAGTAGGAAAAAATTTCGTTTTGAATTATAATATTTTGAATGGCCTAAATAATAATAGTCAATAATTAAGTATAAATTTTATGAAATAAAACAAGCTTATCAAACGGAATCGGTTATTCAATATTAGGCGAAGACAAAAATACATGCTATAAATCTAATCTTGTAACATTTAAGTTGGTGTAATCTATTAACATTAAAAACAGCAGTTACTGTAATGACCTAAATATGTTTCCTAATCCATGAGAAACGTCTGAACAAAAAATTAAAATTATTTTCAAACCCTCTAAGATGCAAAGTTGTGTAATAGAACAACACGCTGGATCGCCAAAAACTGTAAAACACTCCGCTACTCCCGGCGCGCACTCCTTCTTGACAGACACTGACAGGGACACTTCCAACACCACAACCAACAGCTGACTGAACGAAGCGGAACCATCTAACAGCTGTGAGTGCGTGCTCGGCGGAAGTGACGACACAATACAGTTGATAGACCTGTTGCGATTGTTGTTAAATGCAGTAGTACCAACATACCTTGGGACGGAATGTTAAACTTGGGTCCGAACTATTATTTACTGAAGCTGCTACGACGGCTGGTTAGGGTTAGAGTAATGTAACGTGCTCATCTCGTCGCCGGTATCATTTCGGACCCGTATTGCCGGCTATTTATTTTAGGTTTTGAAACGTTCCTTATCAAAATGTTTAAACCGCCCCTGGCGTACACAAAATACAAATTAAAAATTAAACATTAATAAATAGCAAAATCCAGCAAATATCGTCACGCTAAAAATACTTCCCTTGTAATTATAACATTTTAAAGTAAATAGGTTTCCAGTTTTAAGTGAATCCTTTCACCATTCTCAGATAACCTCAATACAACCGAAACAAACGTTCTTTATGACATTTTATACAACTATACTGAATCAATTTACACTAAAATTGATCTCCAGCAGAATAATATTCTCCTTCTATGCTAAAGCCTTACCCTCAGTAACACCTAATTTTTTAAATCCAGCCCATGATGGTGAATCCGAGATTGCGGACATAAATTTCTACCAACAAATATTGATAAAAACTGCCGTAGTTGTATCAGAGTTGATTCAAATTCCAAATCCTTTTTTTTGTAAGTGACAAACAAAAATACCATAAACTGTTTATTTAATTATTTAACTGTGAATATCGCTATACGAGTTAAATGTAATTAGTTCAAGGTTAAAGTAAAATTAGAACATATTTTCTATGTTAAAATAAAATACGAATGATAAAATAACGTCTCATTATCTTACGAACAAGCAATGGTAAATAATCAATTTTATTTCATTATAAATTTTAAGTTTTTCATCCAAAATAACCTTAACAATACTGCAAATTATATATTTTTCATATAATTTAGGGAATACACCAAACTTTAAGGGCGGACAAACTGTCGTTGCGAAACAGTGGAGTTTATTTCATTTATTTTAAGCTGTGAAGGCATTTCTCATATTTTGATACGGAACTGTTTGAAACCCTAATGACAATTTAATTAAAATTACGTTGCAAAACTTTAAAACGACAAACAGAAAATATTCCTCATTGGTTATATGAATAAAGCATTGGTTATATGAGTTCAGCTCAATTTTATGAGCTCATTAATGCCCTCGCATAAGATATTATCTTATGCGAGGCGTAAGATGTATCTTACGCCTCGCAGATTTCTAATATGTTTCTAAAATAATAAAAAATTAAAGTTAATAATGTGAGAATATTCTAAATTTTAATTTGACATTTATATGTGTTTCAGATGACGTATTCTCCACTCCCACAATGACTAATGACGGGCAATGACTGTCCCGGAACAGGAAATGGCTGTCTTCATCACTTGAGTAAATAGCTTGAACCCTATCTTCAACATTGGTTTAAATCACATACAAATTAAACATTATTGTTGGTTAGTTGTCTTTGGTCTCAGTAATACTTGTCCTGATTATACTTGACAAAGTTAAAGTTAGTGCACCATAGCAGTTGGATATTAACTTTCAAAATTTATTTGTGTATTTAAAAATTAGATTCATTGTATTATTCCGTAATGCTACAAAAGTCAACCATGGCTTGTCAGTAGTGATTTCATTGTCTTTACAGTGCAACCAAAACTGTAATGAGAAAAATTATTTGTAGTCCTACAATATAGTGAAAAAATTAACAATCTTCCATAATATTTTGATTCTTTTTAAGAAGTTACTTGACATTATAAGTGTTTCAGTGCGGAAGCGCTGACTTGAATTACACCATTTGTTCATTTCGTTTCGTAATCTGTTACTGCATAACTAGTTCCAGGACGATATCAATTGTCAGCTGCTAACTACACATTATCCTTATCCGCTGCTCGGTTGCAAACGAAACCACTGCAATTATAATATCCACTTTTCGAAACATTCGCTGTTGAGTCCATTGATGTTTTGAATTAGTTTTACAGTTCGCCATTTACTTGTCCCAGTACGGGGTTTGTGAAAACTAAAACCAAATAGTTCTAGGATTAAGCAGAACCTAAAATTAGTTTCACTCAATAACCAAAAACCTTGAAGGTAGGTAAGATGTGTACAACAGCTTTTGTAAATGTAAAACTATTCAAATTGAAGAAACGGAGCACACGGGATAGTTCCTAATAATTCCATTGAGGACTTCTAAATTAATTTCCACAAAATTTATTTTTATATACTTTATTCACTGGAATTCATAATTTCTAGCCACACGTCTATGTTCTAATATAGACTAACTGAAAATAACGTTACTAATATTTCGACGGTCCCAACATTAAATAATACTCTTCATTTTTTACAATTTTTTAACTATCCATGGTAAACCTCACATTACTTAAGTAGTTACATAATCATACATCTTCTTTTAACAACTTTATTGAATTTCACATAAAAATATATTTGCTTAAGGCAGATTAAGAGTATGAAATGGTAACAACAATGTACATTATTTTTAAAATATACAAAAAATATACCAACCAATAAGACCGTAAACTCCACTCAAAAAGAGCAATGGTGACGGTTGTAAGTTTAACAGCCTACAATTTTCTCTGGCATTTTATTATTCCTCGGTCAAATGGCGTTTCCGTTTAAGTGGCGGGCGGTTACTCTAACTGGTTTACGATTCTTTAATGCTGAGTCTGCATTTCTTATCAATGGGAAACAAAGCGATGTGTTAAAAAAAATAAAAAATAGCTTTCGCAAAAAAATAAAATTTATTAAAGTAATAAATACTAGGATATTAATAGTATACAAATAAAATGGAGAAACACTCTTAACACTGTTGACGAGTCAAAAGAGTGGCCAATAAGGGGAGCGAGCCAGATCCAGGTAATGTACCCGTTGTGGTGACCCGGTGACCGGGGGAACGGTAATCGCGCGTGACGCTATCTGGCGGGATCAATGCCAACTGCACCTGCGTCCGCGTCTGCGCTGTCTCTACGCACCTGCATCTGCGCCTGCGCTGTAACTACGCATGCGCGTCATTGCATGTCATGTAATCCACAAGCCAATAGTTAAATCAAATATCACTTAACACTAATAATAACAATTTGTCCATTTCAATTTAGATATTTCTCGCAAGCACATGATAATTCAAATATAATGCAGTCTATTCTACCTCTCTAGCTCTATTGGTCATTTTAGAGGTATCTTCTCTTAATTTATATCAATATAAATAATAATAAGTCTCTATATTCCATAGAAGACAATTTATAAAATAGAATAGCAAACTTGAATATACATAGTACCATAATGGTTTTGACGTGGATATGCTTTAGTTCTGGACCTAAACAGCTGTTTAGGTTAACTGAAAACATTCCCTTTAGACATATCCATGATCTAACCTACGACATAATCTCGTATTTCCCTCAGGGAAGTAAATACTTATGTTTAGTTACTTAAGTGTTTCATTATTTTAAATTTATTTTTACATTAAATTATATTTGTTTTTTTGATATTTATTTATTGGATCTGCACCAAACGACTACCGACTACGTGACTCAGAAACCTACCCCATAACTACTTCGGTCTTTACAAACTATTAACATTTTTTACTGGACTTTAGCATGAAAGGGCAGGAGTATTGAGATAAAATTCTATAGGCCTTGACAAAAATACTAATGCCCATATAGGGATAATTTTCTTTCGCTCGTTACATTTATGTGAAATTGACTCTTATAACTTCCTTTTCTTTAAACAAACGAACAATTTCTACAATGGTTTATCGCTGCAAACAATGGTTTACAATGCTAATTCGGATCTGATTATACAGAACACCAGATACTGATTATAGAATAATTTATCAAAAACTTTACTGCAGCTTCATTTTTAGACATTTTATTTTCCGTATATTCAACAATGGAGATTCATTTTGACACTAGGGGTAGAAGAATATAAAATGCATGACAGGAGAGAATGGAGAAGAATGAACCCTTCGTCTGTGATTTTAAAACAATGATTTTAAAACATAAATGGTGACTCACTGAGTTTTCCGGCTATTGAAATAATAGGCAACTAGTGTAGTTTTATACTTATGTTAGAAAAAGGTTTTTTGAAGACACTGTACAACTAATACTAAGAAATAAAAAAAACTTAATTAAACAACACAGAATCAATTGAATCAACACTCTTCGTCGGGGTCTTTGATTTTTAAAACTCGAATGGTGACTCACGGAGTTTTTCCGGGTATTGAGATAATAGACAAACAATGTATTTTTATACATATATTGTTAAGAGGTTGTATAAAACCCCTGTATAACCAATATGAAGCAATAAAAAACTGAATTAAATATATGGAATTAAGAATACACGGAACTTAACTACATAACCGCAGTAGCGCGATCGGAGACACACGGATGGAAGGGCTAGGAAATGTTCAACTGCTGTAGTTGAAAAATCTAAATCAAAACACGCCTTCCCAAAATTGATGATTAAAGTTTTATATTAACAGACATTTTCTACAAACACCCATAATGCATTATCGAGTGACTTTGTCTTTTTCCATTTATATCTTATTAACTGGCCTAATAGCAGAGTAAGTATAATAATTTACCATTCACTGCACCAAGCGTTGCACGGCCATTTAATTACAGCCCCTACATATAATTAAGTCAGCTGTGACATACAGTGTGGGAAACCGGAAGGAAGTTGCGACGTCTCATGACCACTATCCAGGAACATGTTACTGTGCTCAATGGTGTTAAAGTATTGGTTTACTTGTCAATAGTCCGTGACGCATGCGATGTGTTGGTCGCGCTTGAGGAACAGAGAGAGGTAAAAGTGAATGTCGAAGTATAACCAACCGTGGGCACTGGGCAGCCATTAATCAGCTCTTAGACGTGTTGACGAGTCAGCCTAATGAGGACATTTAGAACAGTAGTCCTGCAGAAGCAGGACTTCTGCCATCTTTAATTTTTATTCCTGTTAAAAACTCTGTAATATGCACATCTTCAAAAACGAATTTTAAAATTAAAAAGACATTACGGATTAGTTTGAAATCATAATATGTTAATCAAAATGAACAAGTTATGTTAATAAATGTTCTTGGAACGTGTCACAATAATACTTTTGCGGAGCTGATTTTTTTAGCAATGGTTTATCATGTAGGACCTATCTATCCTCTGAGTAAACAAAAAATGAATTCTAATCATATAGATCACTAGATATTATAATTACCTTTAAAACAATACCCAGTACACGCGTTGTTTGGTAAAAAACACCAAAAAGGCAATTGTTTGAATTTATCATTGTTTTAAATTAGTAGTAAGGAAATCAGTAAATAAGGCGCAGACTCTTCAGTCGCTATTCAAGTTCTAGTGTAATTCTAATAAGCCCTATTTATTCAGAATAACGATATCTTCGTATCAATAAATTTTAAATGAGGATCAAACTTACAAATATTATTTAGGAAGTTCACTGTTAAATAAGTTAAAAGCGAAATTTCCATGCAAAATGAGTCTTAATCTAATCTTAATCTTTTTTGTTGACTAAGTAGTCAACAAACCTCGGGCGAACTGTAACGTTTACTGTGACATTAAAAACTTAAGTAAAACTTTTAATTAAATTCTACAACACATTTTTCCTCGATTACTTTTGACAATTTTAAGTTTTCAGTTTGGTCTTCTAAGAACGCTTGATTTTTTGAATAAAATTACCTTAAAATGGTTGGCCTGGAATAAATGCGCAGACGTCCCAAAATTGAGATGCAATTTTACAATTTTACTTGGTGAAATTGTTAATTTGAATTTGTTCACAGGTTAACGAAGGATAGTAGTTTTATTATCGTTAGATTTATTAGATTCAATTTCTCTAATTATCGTAGCAGGTATAGTGGTATAGCTCACCCAGGAGAAGACGACGACAGGTGGTTCGGTCGCGGTAGCCATCCTTGCAGAGGGTCGTGGGTTCGAGCCGTCACCGCCGCCGTCACTAAACTGACTCTATCCCAATATTGCGCTCCCGTCAACTTAATTGGGCCACCAATTGACTTCTGACGTGAGAAAAACTGACGGAGGCGTCAATTTAGACTCGTCACGCCGAGGCCACTTGCGCCGATTTTGTTACTGGATAGACCGATCGCAAGGTGAATGGGGTTTTCGATTTATTATCCGTTTGCAAAATTTGTGCAGTTACGTAACTTTGCGTAGGCCTACACGTTAATAGATAAGTTAGTTACGTTGTATGATACGATATAGATATAATGTATCTGTAATAGATGTCATATTCACATGTTTAATCGTTTGCAAAATTAAATGTGTGAAATAAATCTGTTTTGAATTGATTTGAACTGATTTTATTCCCACGTATTTACAACTCCTTTTTATGAACTCCTTAGAGCAAAGACAGGCCGATTTCACTCACTACAATTTAAAAGAGTGATATTGAGTAATATAGTATTCTGATGCTAGTTAG
Source organism: Nephotettix cincticeps (assembly GCA_023375725.1). Lineage (NCBI taxonomy): Eukaryota > Metazoa > Arthropoda > Insecta > Hemiptera > Cicadellidae > Nephotettix > Nephotettix cincticeps. The sequence goes on from CM041788.1 coordinate 37,490,643, forward strand.
AAAGACACGCTAACTAGTTAGTTCGTAAGCTGTTAGTTAGTTCGTAGTTGTAAGGTTGTATTTGGTTAGAAGTTAGTTAGTTGATCCATATAAAACCAAAAATAAAAAAATCTAAAGTCAAATTAAACTTTTTAAATGATTGAATGTCTTGAAATGTTATATATTTTTAATTAACTCAAATTTTGAATATTTTATTTTGAGATACAAAAAAATTGACATTTACAAATTGACATAGCCCGAGGGGATTGTAAGGAAATGAATATGAATATGTCTATGAGTTGCACCTTTGTGTAAAATTTCAAACCTGTCGGTTCAGTACTTTTCGCGTTTACTTCACACAAGAAAACACCTCTTCTTTATTAAATATTGGAGAACTTTTCAGATATTTTTCAATTATGACCTTCAAAATTATTATTTTTATCTAGGTCTTAGTTTATCTTCCATTATAAATTAAAATTTAAACTAATTTTCACTCATAAAGCTTCCCTTGTAAACTTGATTACCATTTACGGAACCCCTCATCTAAAAATAAATGCTTGACAACCACGTCCAAAACTGAAGCGGAGGGTCCCGCAGAGATCTTCCCGGGCAAAACACTTCCTAAATTAGTGTTAATTAGCTGAAGAGAGACGAATGTGCAGATGAGGTCTGAAGCCAGGGTCTGTATCTATGTATATGGAGTTTATAAATAGACTGGGATCTGTAGGAAGTTTTAAAACAAACATTACAAAATGTATAAGAGATTGGAAATACTTACAAAGGTACATTTTGGACCATTCTTGTAGGTATTTTAAGCCAAGTATGAAACAGAAATATGTTAAACTCCCTGCTCCTAGCTCTTGATTTTAGCGCAATCTTGTGGTCTTGTTACTGAAATATTTCTTAACAGGACTGTTACAAAAATTCAAAAGCCCGACTGACAACTTAAAAGCTAGTACCAAAAATATAGAATATTACATCAATAGGCTTGATAGTACCGTAAGAATATCATACTATCAAACTTATAATTAAAAACCGGTACTAAGAAGTCGAATGATTTAGTTTAAATGTCAAAGTGAAATGTTCAATTGGATATTACATTAATTAATACCTGTACGATAAATATAAGTCTATATGACGTTTAGGATGAAATTTGGTGATTCCATAGTTTTTCATGTAATTTTTAAAATAATCTGTAATGTTTTACCACACCAAAATACTTCGATGTGTTTGATTAAATATTTTTTTCATAAATCTTTAAATTTAGTTCTTTAATAATAGTTCGCTGGTTGAACGTATCGGTTTCATAAATGACTATCTAATTGTATACGGTAAACGAATCGAAAATAATTATTTCAAATCATTGACGAGGATGTTCAATTATAATCTATATTGCAAAAGTACAAAGCTCTTTCATGTGGCAATACGGTTGTGATGCGCGGCGGGACACCTGTTATGTTTAATCACAGACAAAATAAACACATTACACCTCTAGTCTGCGGTAACATTTCGTTTTGCAGCGCCATTTAAAGTATTCTCGTGATGTGAAACTGTTAAATAACAGTTACTGATAAGGAGAAGGAAGCTCGTAACTGTGCTATTACGATTATAGTTTTTGAGTAGAATTTCAACTATTCAACTAAATAATTCTGTTGCTAACTTTGTCGCTAAAATTAATTTCGAATATATATGAGGTAGCTTAATGAAGCAGAGCTCTTCAACGGCACAAAACCCTAATTAAATATTTTGAAATATTAGTTCCTAACATTCGGTAGCGATATAAAGTTATATGTTATTACCTTTCTGAGGTGACAACCTGCACACGTAGGTATTTCAAGCCAAATATGATTGGGAAAATATTGCAATATGATTGTGGCGCGATCTTGTATTTTTTTATCGACTAAGGGTGACATGTTGCTTAGCAGGACTGTTAATTAATAGTCCAACAGCCGGTGCGGTGTCAAGATCCCTTAGACACGGTACGGACTACAGTTTAATGTACGACCCGAACTACAATTTTGCCTCAGAATTATGAGCTCGAACTGGTCTAGTTATGAGGACGGCCTTTGTTAATGAACGTAGGATTCAATAGTGCGGTCGTTAATCCACACCATGGAATGTCGCATTCATCGGTACTCAAATTTTAGTTGGAAATTTGAATTCACTCATTCAAAAGAGACTTTTGGTGAGTGATGCAAGTTGAGAATTCCGCCTGATCTTCAATACTTTTGGAATGCCCATGAAAAAATATTTGTAAGAATTTTTTACATTGCAATACAGATATAATCCTATAGTAACTTAAATTGAATAGTTGCTTTTAAAGAAGAAAGTATCTCTGATTAACAGTTAAAGCCTTGCTTCAAGCCATGGACATTCCTCTCATCCCATACAGTCTAGGACGATAGGTTACTTTCTACATTAAGAGTTAATTTAACGATCAGTATGTGAAGAGAGCAAGACACGACAATGCGGTGACATATCGACGATCAGCTGATGTCTGTACTGTCCCGACCAGCTGTTGTTTGCTAACCCGATAAGTATTCTGAGTCTGACACCATCGCTCAGTTAACATTCCTCACGGCTTCGTGCCTTGTGTCGTTTAGTTTCTTTCGGTTTTCACATTTAAATCAACTTCGTTTTGCAATTTGTTTCGTATATGTTTACTTGAAAAGCAAATAGTATTTACAAATATTTTAGGAGTGGAGGTTTGAGCATTTTTTGGACAATGAATTTTAATCATTAAAGTATAAGTCAACAATTAGAAAAAAAGGACGAACCAAAATGTTAATACATATTGGAAAGTATTTTCCACGCGATACTAAATCTAATGTAGTTCTTTTAAACTATTATACAGGTAAAATAATGTTTATTATTAATATTTTTGTACTCATTACAGATGATTTCTATAATAGCCATAACTTAACCATATTTAACTAACGCCGATATTGGAGAGCAGTAAAATTCACCGCACACTTTGTATAATTCTTTGACGCTCATGCCTTAGGAAAAATATTGTTTCAGTACAACCTTTTAGCTATAATATTTAACATTCAATGCAAATTTTAAACGATTTCACTTTTAAGATGAGTACCTACCATCTTTAGGTAGTTAGGATGGGCGTGGTTTAGGTTATTAACTACCTAACTGAAAGAAACGACTTTATAAAGATGTTTGCACATTCAAAAGGTATTTTAATAAATTTAAAAGTTGATAAAGTTACCAATATACCGGGTGCTCTGCCCAATGTTTTCCCATGGCTAACTTTTTTATTTGACATCTGACAGTACCATAAACTTCTTATAGGGGACCCGATTTATTTTTTATGCTGCTTCTAGTTAAGTAATTTAATATTATAATTTCCCGTAATTTTGCAGAAGAGCGGAATTTTTGTTTTTTCTTATGGAACAACCTGTATTTTATTATAATTTTACATATAAAACACGATTAAAAACGTTTTATTCTTAGTATTCTGTTCCTAAATCCTATTAATCAGGCTATTAAGCATTTTTAAAATTTAATTTCCATGTACATATTTTCAGGAATCATATGGTCGAAAGTAGCTTTTTTATTTTATGTTTGACAGTTAACGTCTTATTGGGACTCCATTTATAGCCACTATAGTGTTCAAATCGTGCTTTATATATAAAGTCATAATGAAATGCATATGTTGCAAAGTAAAAGCAATATAAAAATAAATGGTCCCCCTTAAGGCATAAAATAAAAAAGTTAGCTGTTGGACACCCGGTATACTATATATGTAAAAAACAAATACTGTTCGCCCCTAAGTTATGTGGATATTCTAGAACAATTACAGCGTTGTAGGTCAAAGAGCTTTCACAGTTTGAGAGTTTGTTTGTTTGCAGGTGAGAAGATCGACAAAACAAGGAGGAAATGTTTGGTCAGGTGCTGGGCTAGACCAACACGCCTCTTGTTGTCTACTAGGCTACTTTAGGCCCATTTAACCTCATGGCGGTCTCACTGAAAATTTTGAAACGCCGTTCTCACTTTACATGAACTATCATCTGGCAACTTTTCAAAAATTGCTCTATCGTACCACATCACTACTATGATATTGTAATTTTAAATCTATACTTGATCTATAAACTGGAACAACATACGTGACCTTGTGGTCTTTTCGGGATTTATCTTCTTTTGTTTACAGTCAGTTCTCTATACAACAATATGTAAAAATGGTAAAATACAAAAGACGTTGACTATTGTTCATTAGATTAACAGCAAAATTTGTTGGGTAGTCTACTAATTTTCTTGGGTGGTCATCTCTGACAGTTTGGTTTGAATTTGCTAAGTAAACCATGACAATGACAGCGATATTCTTCTGACAGTTTTTTTCTTAAAAGAGTTCTAAAAATCTTATATTTGAGATACTTCGTGTATCCCAAAGTTGTATCTCGTACCTCAAAATAATTTTCATCACGATTTTACACTAAACTTTTAATTCGTGATAGTTTTTAACTTTACCCATCAGTCAATTAAGTTTTCTAGCTTTTAACTCCATTTGCTAACCCAATGTGCGTAGAAACGAAAGTGGAATTTTGGACTCCACTTCAGTGTTACTTTCTAAGGGTGAAAGCAATATGTTTTGACTTGTATTCATTAACCTTGGTTTACATTTTTAATTAAATGTGGATATCGTCCAAATTCCTTTGGGTTCCAAGTAACCTTCATTAATATTATTGAGAAGATAGAGTATGTACAACCAAGCGGAGGTCAGGTAAACAGAGGTCGGTAACAGTCCTTAAATAGCCATTACTGAGTCAAACATTATAGTAACCTATTGAGCAAGCGTGTCAAATCTCGACCCTACTTGAAGGCCCCCATACATTTCAAAATCTTTTCGAAAGGTCGGTAAACGTTTGTTTATCGACCGAAACGAGATTACAATCCCGAAGAAAGTCAATTACGCCTTGGAACAATTTACATCTAATCATCCTTCAAGGCGAAATCACCTCTTCGCTCAAGGCCGTGTACAATAAATCGATCACATCCGTTTTATATTAATTTAGGTTAGGCTGGCTATTTAGGTTGTTAGACCTGTCTCGGCCCGCCAACCTTGCCGCCAGCTGACGATAATGATCAGCTGATTGAACTTTCCCTCAAATTGAAGGTCACGTGATGGGCTGTCTCCGAGTGTATGAAAATTCACAAAAGCCAAGATGTCACCCCTGTTTCGGTGTTGCTATCGTAGTAAGGAATTGTTGTTTATGCGTTTTTAGGAGAAATCGTGATTTGTGTTTCAAGTGAAAAGTTGTTTTGTTAATTATACCGACAAATTACGTACAATAAAAATACAGCACTTTAATATCGATTATCGCAGTTTGTTTTGTGCTAGAACCCCAGAGATAATAGGCAACTTTAAAATTCGGAAGTTTCTAAGAACCTACTAAAAAACCTATAAGAGGAAAAGGCAATGTTACTTGATATATCCGTACATGACTTGCTTAACTTTTAAGTCGACATAGTCTACATTGTAGTCCTACATAAATCTAAAAAAATGCACAACCTTTTTGAATTTATATTGAAACGCTGTTTTCAAACGGTAAACACATATTATTTGACATGTCGCATGATCTGCTTCTCATAACGAATTTTGAAGTTGATTCCAACATGCTAGACCTCAAGTAACGTCCAATATTTTAAATTTCCTCCAAAGTTACAGGTTGTTCTTATATAATAAATAATCCCAATGAAATTATTTATTCCTGGCAGTGAATCAGATGGTCTATATCAGTAACAAAGTACCAGTCATCAAGTAAATTACTCTCTCTAAACTCATATTCTATTTAAAATAACCCACAGGGTGGGTCGGTGACTAATCTATGAATATTAACATAAATATTTTAACCTTAAAGAAAATGAACGGGTTGAAAATGATTTAACTACATTGTAACAAATTTCAGTTAGATTTGACATGTGGCATTCTAAGAATAAGAATAACGATTGAAGAGAACGTCAACAGTTCCGGTCATTAGGTAGGTGTATCACAGGAAGAAGGGCGAGTACGCTGGACGGATTATGGATTAGCAACACTCTCGCTGGAATCATCTCTGGGCGCAGAATACTCAAATATCGAGCGAGAGAGAGAGAGCGAGGTACAACAGCTGTGCCGTTGGAACGTAATGGACCACTAGGCGCTTTCTTCTGGATAAGTATACATACAGACCGTCATCCGTGGCAAACATGGAGTGTTTGTTGTCGGGGAGGAAGGCAGTGAAGAATTACGCGACCCATGAAAAGCTGACGGGATACTACCATGGGATATTGTTCAGTAGCCGGAAGAGAGAAAAGGAAAGTGATAAGAGATATATGAACAATCTACCTAAAATACACAGAACATCTTGATGTAGAGCTTGAGTGACCTGCGAGAATTGACCACCATTGTCTTTAAAATAAAACACCCTTCCTGTTGGATGGACTGGAGGGAGGATTTAGGAAAAAACAAGTTGCCTTGGTTCATAACTAAAGATCAGAGTTACATTCATAACCTTTGTGTCAAATTGCTTTAAAACCAGCAACAACATCTTACAATGTCTACCTTTAAGACATTTCTAAATTAGATTGTTCTCAATTATCGTTATATAGCCTTTTTATGTTGTTAAAATTTGTAAAGGCGTTGACTTTACTTTCCGTTTTGGTGTGGCCTACAGTTGTACCTGATTTTGTTACATCCATTTCAGCGAGTTTTTCATTTGAATACCTTAAACCTTTTTTGCATGAAAATATTTTTATTTTTGTCACTGTCCTTAATAGTTTAATTATGTTAAATTCCTTTTATTGTTAGCATGAATAGTTAACAGGGTTAATGAATACACGTTTTCTGTTTTTCTTAGTCGTATGATAAAATGTATTTGGAATGTAACGAAAGCTGTAATAATAATAAAGAAATACTAAGTTTTGGTATTGTATTACTTATATTCGTACCGTCGCCTAATAATATTCGTCGCCTTATACGTTTTAAATGGTTGCGGCAAAAATGTGGTTTTTGAATCGGTTAGTGCTTTTAGGTTCAGCTGGAAATCAAGACCGAAAAAGACAAGGAGAAACTAAGTTGATGAACTTGAAGCTGTTATACCGGTTAGGTTGTTTTATATGAACTCAAATAGACCCCTGAACCAACGGTCAACATTCAGAGCAAGATCATCCATGACCCAGAAGGCATATATGAGACGCTTTCTTCTTGTAAACACAGTTGTGGTTTTTTCTTTCTCTAATACGAACTTCATGTCTTCCGTTGCATTTCACGTCGGGGAAATCCTGTCTTCTTATAAAAATCGCCCTTTAAGTTTAGAGAAGATTGGTTTCCCAATTATTGTAATATCTTTGCAATCACTTTTAGAACGATACTTCTGATACATTAAATGTTTTCCCTGCCCTTCCATTGCTCTTATAAAATAGCCTGAAAGAATGAATGGGCTCGTGTCTTAGTAATGAGTCTTTAGAATCTTAAGTTGATAGTGATTTCGAAAAATATTTCATAACTTGTCCTCTGTGTCATGAACCACAAAAACAAATAAATTACACTTTGTCAAGTCATAAATAAAATAAGTATTTAACATGAATCTTACGATTCCAAAACTGCAAATCATTTAAATTACGAGTGTAATTTTTTTAAGAATCTGCGGGTTTTAATCCTGAAATTTTACAACGTGAAATATGTCTGGAAACCTTTGGGCTCATGAGGCACTTCAACCTAGTTAATGTCCCCGTTTCGCCCGTTCTTAACCTAAAAATAAAGATAACCAAACACAGGTAAACACAAAACAATAGAGTTACGTAAAGGTTACCGTTGACATTTCAACTACCGTCTTATTCCGTGCAATTTGCACAACCACAACTCCGACTTATGTTATAGGACTGTCGCCGAATCGGTGATAATTTGAGGTCACCGACCCGTTAACAGCCGTAAGCAGTAACCCGCTTCCTCAAACCGAGATTGCATCTTTATCACAACATTATGGTGATTGTGACGTCCGTACACACCGTTGTCAACCACTTTCTCTCTTTCTCTTTGCAAAACCTTTATGTCTAAGTAAATGTTTATAGTAAACTTTATAAAATTATTAATTTCTTACTTTTGCATAATGATGGAAACTAGCCTAGGATCAATACTGTGCCCTACTGTATTAATAAAAGTAAACATGCAAATATATACGCTACAGGATAGTGTTTGTATTTTCCATGTCTAAGATCAGGAGCATGCATTCAGACCACTTATGCAAATATATAAATTACCTTTCCACGAAAAAAACTGTGACGGTAACGATAATAATAATGCTGAACAATAGAAAATGTGTTTAAAAATGTAGTTAACAATTTAAATACTGTATAATTAGTTTTAAGAGTGGGGTTATACTATATATTCAATTAGTCAACAGATCCTTTATTATATTCGCTAAAAAACTATTAAAACTTTAAAAATGTATATCAAGGGAGAGGGGGGATTGGCCATGAGTTATGTTGTAATGAGTTCCCACGAAGGGGGTGAAATAAATTCACCTGACTTATCCCGAGAAACCCAACCACAGCCTTCTTGCTACCGGGTTCGCTTCACTACGGCAGCTGTGCTACACCAGGGTTCTTAAAAATTTAGTAATTTAGATGAGCTTTTCAAAAATTTTGAAACTAAAATACTTTGTTAACGGTAAAGTTTAAAATGGCCGCCATTTTGGATTTTAAGCTTGGATCATGCTAGTTACTATTTTAATAATAGTAGTCTACTAGCGTAAAACACATAATAAATTTGAAGATAATCCGTTAAAGAATGTTTGAAATAAAAAATGTTTTGTGAAAAATACAAAATGGCCGATATTTGAGAAAATTAGCGTTTTACACCATACCTAAATTGGAAACTTTTTCTTCCTTTTAATGTACCCAATCACTCACAGAAGTCCTGAAACGTTTTTCATGGACACCCAGTATATTTAGGCCTACGTTCCATTATTAAAAGAAGAGAAATTGTTTGTAAATTTAATAATAAAAGACAAATACCCCCGTCGCAGCAGACCTGCGTACTCAGCGAATTTCCAAATCAATAATATAATGTAATAATAATATATGACAAGTTTGGTCAAAATCTGTCGATAAACATGAGAATTATTTGCCTATTCACCATAAGATTAAAATGGGAAAGAGTGAGTAGGTTTGCTGCTGTGAGGAACACTGAAAGTAGCCATTTATACCATCAAAAATTTTATTTTTAACATTTATACCAACTTTCATCAACATCTGTCCATAAATAAAGGAGTTTGCCTATTCCCTATATGATTAACATGGGAAAAGAGTATGCAGGTTTGCTGCCATGATAAACACATAAACTATGATTTTTTAGCACAAATGTATGGATCTCAACCACATGAAGCTAAATATCAAGTTTTATCCAAAAATATTGGTTAATATGGGAAATATTAATTTTTCCCTATCCTCCATAAGATTAACATTGGAGCCTCACAATACAACGTACTGTGTTTAGATTTTTTATATCTCGGTAACCGTTGGAGATAGAGAAAAACTTTAAGGAACTTAATTGTGTAGTTTTTTAAGCTGATTCCAATGGTGAAATATAAAATTAGAAATTTTTAAAATTACATGTGAAAAAAGCAAAAAAACCCATTTTGGGGTACAAAACCCCCCCAAACTACCCGTTCCCATTGACCGATATGTCTGGTTTACGAACTCGTCCGAGCATTTGTAGGAATACACGTCTCTACCAAATTTGGTCTCGATCGGACCATTTTTACGAGAGTTATCGTGTTCACAGACACACACACACACACACACACACACACACACACACACATATATATATATATATATATATATATATATATATATATATATAAATTTTAACGACTATTGTTTTTGGACTCTAGGCACCTAAAGACGAAAAAATAACATGGTCCCGGGCTTAAGTCTTGCCATGAGACCTACGGTAATAGCTTCTTCCCTATGGGAAATTCGCTAAAAGAGATAAACAATTATTTAATAACAACAATTATTACAATAATCCGGAGAATATGTATGAAAAATATAGCTTTTTATGTTATTTCCTGTCAAAGGTTCACCGATGCACAGCGAGGAAGCGCGTATGATGACGTGTGCCGACCCAAGGGGAACACGATATGTAAACGGTGGCGGAAGGAAGCTCGTAACAACAATCAACAATATCCATTGTTTCGCATTTTTGAAAAGCGGCACAATTTACCGTATACACCACAGTTGCCAGACTAGTGGCTTGTAACTTGTATCCAGCGACTGTCTCAAATCTATTGTAGTCGAAATCTCAGGGCCGTTATTATCGGTATTAGGGCGTTATTATCGGTTTAAAATACCGAAGAACGGTATAATTACATAATCATATATAATTCTAAGAGAGTCGATAAGTTTTCTCTTTACCCACCCACGCTAATCGATGCGCCTCAAAAAGGAATGCTTATTAGAGACATAAATTCCTTTTAAATTCAACCAAAAACTCGAAAATTTTACCAAAAATTTTAACGAATTTCCCATAGGGAAGATTCTATTACCGTAGGTCTCAAGGTAAGACTTAAGCCAGGGACCATGTTATTTTTCGTCTTTAGGTTCCCAGAAATATAATAATAATAGTCGTTAAAAATAACTCTCGTAAAAATGGTCCGATCGAGACCAAATTTGGTAGAAACGTGTATTATTGCTACATTTTCTCGGACGAGTTCGTAATCCAGACATCGGTCAATCGGAACAGGTAGGTTGGGGGTTTTGTACTCAAAAATTTTTTGAGTTTTTCATATGTAATTTTAAAAAATTTTAAATTTTACCTTTCACCATTAGAATCAGCTTAAAAACTACACAATGTATACGTTTATGCTAAAAAATCATAGTTTACGTTTTCACAGCAGTAAACCTGCATACTCTTTCCCATGTTAATCTTATGGAGAATAGGCAAACTCCTCTATTTATGATAAAACTTGGTATATGGTTAAAATAAAAATATTTTATGGTAAAAATGCTTACTTTCAGTGTTCCTCAAAGCAGCAAACCTGCATACTCTTTCACATGTTAATGTTACGGAGAATAGGCAAAATACTCTAATTTTTTATCAACAGGTATTGATTGATCAATTTGCTATATACTTTTATTATTATTGCCATATTATTGAGAAGGAAATTCGCTGAGTAAGCAGGTGTGCTGCTACGGGGTTTTTATTAATTGGCTTATATAAAAGATACTAGTTCAATAATATAAGCTGCTATAATCTGTGATGAATCAAATTTCTCCACCATAAACATATTATGCCATCGATCGACCACAAACAATACTGTACCACAAGACAAATGTGTTCAAATGAAACATGAGCTTATTATGCTAATTATCTTTCCTTCTGATCTGAACTCTCCTGCTCACCTGTTTTATAAACAGCTTTATTTTCCTATGAAAGAGTTTCCCGTTTCGTATCTATGGATACCCATGCATATCAATAGGTATCTATGGGGTTTATTTTGGGAGAAAACGTCCTTTAGTTAATGCCTTTCAGTTAAAAAACTGTTATACATAACTTCATGTAAAATCCATTATCTTGACCCCTCAATTATTATAGAGTCCAGGCATAACCAGCGTTTACATAAAGTATATTCTGTAATATATATTAACACGACTTCTATATTTTTAAAGCAGTAACTAGTAATTCCTGTCGAAATAAAATACTATACGGAAATTCTTATATTTCAAATTTTAGTCGTTCAAATTGCTAACCCCCCCCCAGAGCTAAGACATGTCAAAAATAAACCTTTAATGCACATGTTCACACAAAAACAGCTCTTTGACTCTTCAATCAGAATTGTTCAACTAAAAAGCCCTTTGCTAGTTCTTCCCCATGGTAGGCGATACATAACAACATTTAATAAAATAAGAATTGACAATAACTTCACAAAAGAACATCTATTTAAAATTAATCGATCTTCCAGCACACATACATTTTCATATAATTTACAAGAAGATCGTAGAAAAGAGCTGTACAACAAACTTTTAAATTTCAAGATTCCACTACCAATAAAGTACCATGTATCTTTTGAATCTTAATAAATTCAAAATTTTAGAAATTCTTTTTAATTTTATCCACCTTGAAATATTGGACTTTTAATTACTCTTTAACACAACCATATAAAATTGTCATGTAAACTATTGTAAAAAATAGTTTTTGTAGATAGGCTTATTATAGTATAACAGCCCTTGCCTAAAATAAAAAAACTCTTCGATCGTTACATCTTGTCAATAATGGATAATGGATGTCATTTATATATAAAATGTTCTTCTATATAAATGTTGAATCTTTTTTCATCGATTGGGGACCTGTTTAGGGAGGAATCGCTTTACAACTTCAGTGAACGAAATTTAGATACAAGAATAACTTTTACCGTTCAAGTTAACTTTTACGATCAATAGTGGGTCTATTTAAACGGTACTAGACTGTAAGACATTGTTTTGCCCAACTGTGCTTAACTTTGTAAAATTTATTATGTTTTCAATTTCAAATTTTGAATCACCATTTTTAACATTGAATTATTTAGTGTACTTTAGTCAGTTGGTTTGTGAAATTTTATTCACAAAATATAATATGATCGAAATTGTGGGGCCAGGTCTGCAACGTGTGAAAGTGGTATTAGTGTCAAGCTAATTAATTATATACAGTACATGAATCAGACAACAGTTGTGCGCCAAATTGGATCCCATCCAATGGTACAAAAAGGCAAAATCTCTTACTATTGTAAGTTTTAGTTGATATTTTCACTTTTATGAACTTGAAAAACTATTTTTATCTGCTCATAAAGTGAAAATGAGTTACTTTATGATTTTGGTCTACATTGAACACATTGAATTTAGCCAAAATAATTTGCTTTGGAATGATTTCTCAGTGGGCCCTCCGTTTATTTAAAATGTTGATTATGATTCCAAGGAACCTAAAAATCATCACAAAAATAAAAATAATAATAGAAGAAATTGATTCTTCTCTATGAAAATATGAGGGCACTATTTTAAATACATGATTTGAATAAACAAATCATCGGAATTTCTGAAACCCCAAACCTTTGTTCGAAATTTCGCTTGTTTGAAAAGAACATATTTTTAAGGACAAATATCTTCCCAAACAATCTCATTCAAGTTGGTACACTTATACACTAAAGCCATCAGTTCAGGATTCAATTTGACGGTTTGACATAGTTTACCTCGGGGAAGAACTTGCTCCGTCGGAAGGCCGCGACGCTGGACGACCTGGACAAGACCGGTGTGGGCGATCTCTTGCGTCTCCTTAGGTACCTGGCAGGGAGGGTGGAACACGAAGACATTACGTCATCGACACTACGCACCCTATCTTCCCCACACTCCGCCCTGACACTTGCCCCCTTCAACCCCACATAGATGTCTTCTTCACTGAAGCTCCTTCCGTTCTCGTGGACATCGGAAACAACAGAAGCCTCTCGCACGGAATCCCTTTTTAGAACCACTTCATTCAGGCGAATCCTCTCCTCTATCCACCACCCGCGCACTTTCCTCCAAGCCTTCCCCAGTTTGTTCTTCATCCTTCCGATAGACGGAGTCCTCCTCACCGTTTTCTTGCAGCGAAGTAGCGTCACCCTCCTCAAGGAAGGTTTTAACTCAGCTCGATGTTGGCAGTAAGCGAGATCTTCCTTTTGCTCTGGATCTTGCCTCTGGGCTTCCAGATGATCCGCTGGTTCCGGAGTCGTCACAGGAGTCGTGAGTTCGGCGTAGTCCGCGTTGTACTCGGAGTTGAGACTCACCTCGTCCCAGTCGGGCATAGGAACGACTGGAAGTGCTTCGCGAAAGTCCTTGGAATCTAATGTCGATGACTGAGTTGTTGGAATGGAAGGTACTGCTTCAACAAAGTTGTTTGAAGATTCATTGGAATCTAAAGTAGACGATTTGTTGGATTTTACAATCGTGGCGTAAACTGGGAAACACTCGACTCCAGAAGCTCTAGGAGAGGAATATGAAGGCTCTACCTTTTCTTTCAATACTTCGTATTCATTTTCCTTCACTAAAGTTTCAACGGCTAGTTTTAGCTCTTTGACATTACTATAGTCCACTGGTTTCATCGTCATCACAACGGTAGAGACATGACGAACATCACTCTCTTCTACCTCAGGCTCCGTTACTTTTTTCACTCTTCCATCCTCCAAACTTATTGGTCTGTCCGAGCTATCAGATCTATCTACAGATTTACTTTCACGGTTAGTGTCAACAGGTTGTGAGTTAGTGTCTATTTCTTGGTCCACCACACTTTTTAAGGAAGGGTCCACAACGATATACTCCGATTCACGGTCTTGTTCACTAAAAAAGGTAAAACTAATATCCGGGAGCATAGTCTTCTTCACTTCAACCTCTTCGTGTTTTTCAGGCGTTTCACGTTCAGAAGATTTTCTACTTTTGAATGAAAAACTCGATGATCTACTTCTGCTCCTGCTTCGTTCAAGCCTCTTTGACGGGCTCCTCTCCAATCTTCTGGATGGACTTATAGATTTCTCTTTCCCCTCGGATTCCTCCCGTTTCACACACGCCTCCGGCGAGCTCCTCGGACTGTCGCTGCCCTCAGTGACCTTGGAGTCTGAGGCCTCCGTCTCGGCGACGTCGAAGGGGTTGGACAGCCTCCAGAGCGAGAACCCCGCAAAGCTGCGCGGCACTCCCCACCAGCGTCGCTCCCTCGACATGCTCCCGCCACTACTACTGAACACTGAACTGATCGGCGATCACTGCACCACTCTGGTCTCTATTTTTAACCACCTCACACTGTTCGCTCTCTCGCAGAGTTCGTTCGCTATTTCTGTCTCGCAGTCGCTGGCTATGTTTGCTTCAAACAAGTGTACGCGGATCTAAACACCGCTCTAACTCTGATTCATCCCTCTTTTATCGTATATTTACTGGTAAATATTGGATTATTAATTTAAATCAAATCAGATTCTAAACCCATTAGAAGTTTGATTCTTCGTGGACATTGTATGAAGATAACACGATGAAGAAAATGGGTTAATAGAGTTTAAAACCATCATTAATGAAAAACAATAACTATTATAACCAATCTCATCACAAGGTTTTTACACCTTTTCCTTACTCTTTACTATATTCACTTTCTAGACGCGATGACATTTTTGATCCCCTAAATTTGAAACGCGCATATCATGATTTTCGTCAACCGACATAACATCAGCTGATCTACTATGAAAGCCCCCTATCACAGCAGGTGATGGTGATTCTGATAAACGTAAGCGGAACGCCTCTTGGAGACAGATGGTTGCGTCAACAATTAATTAGATATCGCTCCAAGATCAAGGTCAAGTTCGACTAATCCTATCTGCAGATGCAGACTATTCTCCTTACAATTGAAAATTTATCAATGTCCTTAATATGTCCGTCGTCAATTTTGAATTGCTTTAAAATTCTCTACATTACTGTATTACTCTTGTTTATAAAGGTAAACCTTCAGATGCAGCCAAGAGGCACGCAATTTATCCAAAACATGGACTATATGAATGATAATTGTTTCGGTTGAAGCCTTTTTCTGTTGACAAAACATAAATAAAGAAAAATTCTACAATATTTTAACTACCAGTTTATTTTGAACTGTTCTCTGGAGTGCATAGTTTCAAAAGGTATTTAAAAAAATAATATTTTGCAGAGTAGGCTCTCCTCAATCTGCTCAACATAAAAACTGCGTACTTTTAAAAAGTCTACTAAAAGATATTGGTCTATAATTTATTATAAACTTCGATCACTTTGACTACAAAGATCTTTCTAACAGTGAAATAAATATATTTCTGATTATAGTAACCTCAAAAATGACACACAACAGAAGTTTGCCATAAATAATCACATTTCACTTCCTCCACCGTTCGATACTCCCACCACCCGCCAAATATCGCCAATCGCCCCCACTACACACACGACCACGCACACGCACGCACTCTAGCGGCCGCTAACCGACTACAGTAACTACCGTCTACACCAGCTGTAAGACGAGACATATGACACGGACACGCTACACGACCGCAGTGACCTTTAATTGACCTCGAGGTCAGGTGACCTCTTAAGTGACGGCAATTTCGACATTTCAAATTAACACCGCGGTCACTACCCCCTAACGTACTGACCACAGTGACACGTTGTGACCTCTTTCGCGACTTTTCTCGCTATGAATCATTAAAAGAGAATCTCAGAATTGCAAAATTATTATGAGCTTTTATCTCTTTCCAATAGCAATTTGGACTTCGCTCCATAAAACAATAATACTTTTGTGGCATCAATAGTAGTCGATGCCTTAAATTAAAGTTGAAGTGGTTGTCTAGCAAAATGATTTGTTTTATTTTGTTATTTTAAAACAAGGTAACTAATTATTAAATATCAGTTAGCCTAGTTATAACTAAGGGGTAAAATATTTACTAGAAATAAAACATCGAATGTTCAATTGTTTTAGATATTCACTGGGGCCTGCACCTTAATCCCTTCAACAATCTTCTTATCACAGACCTCCTTCACCCTCTTCATTGTTGAGCAGCTGGTTAGTGGATAAACTTCAAGGGTGTTCATTATAAACGTGACTATCTAGGGTATAGTAATGGGGAATTTAACAATGTTCTCATAGGGCTAAAATCCAAAAGAGCAGCATGTGAAAATGAAACATATATATGATTGAAGGCGGTGAATCTGTTTACACACAGGGCGTGACCCAGTGGCACATGGGCGTGCTAGCGGTGACGTCACGGATACGGCTGGGTGTTGGGACAGATCCGTTGTTTTTGTGTGCTCAGTGAGCGTGTTGAGGAGGCACCGCTGTGTCCCTCCGCTCCAGCTGTCGCTCTCGAACACAACAACACCACCAATCAGGCCAATATTGACTTTGAAACATTAAATTCTGTTTTTGAATGGAACAAAGTTTAAGTAAGTAAATGGATTCTACGAGGCGAATCCTAATTTTGCAAATGAACGCAATATTTCCAGTCCCCTTGATAATTAGAGAGCATATCGGTGAAGCTAAGACTATTTCCATGGAGTATTTTAAATTAATCATATTTGGGAATAAGCCACCTCGTTATGTCAAAATGCAAAATTTTTAACTGAGTACAACGGTGATAACAATTTAATTAAAAAAATTAACCATACAAAAATTCTCTAACATCTATGATAAATATTAATATTGATACAATAGGAATATTTTTCAATGGATAATTCGAAAGCATAATAAAACAAAATTACATAAAACGATTGTTCATGGGACAAAAATGTGGATGCCATTTGAACCATTATGTTAGACAAAGACAGCCAACGGGGGAACGTGCAGGCTTGTGGAAGGGACAGGTGAAAGGTCTGTTCTGATCTGCATAATAGGCTCCATAACCATTACCCATTAAATACTTAGGCCGGATACGTCCTGGCCTCTCTGTCCACAACTCACGTCACGTCGTGTTACTTTTTCAGTTTAAAATATGTGTGTGTTATTTTTACAAAGAGGCGTCATTGAAAAATTAATAATAACATTTTGTTTTTTGTTGCAGCTTCCTTGACTTATATTTTCACGCCCACATGGACTGCTTGAGACGGACTGAGTATGTAGAGACTAAAACTGAGACTTTCTGAACAACTCAGAATCATCTGAACAGGATGGATGCATTAATTAGTTGGATTTGAGTTGGTTATTAATAGAATAAAAATAGTAAATGTTGCACTCGTAACTAATGTTTACCCGCGTTTCCTGAACAGCCAGATAGAACTATCTGTTGACGGATAAGTATGATCCGACACACTACTAGGTGAAAGTATGATGGAAACAGTAACAGCATTGAATAGTTTTTATTTAGAAACTAGTCTGCCTTCATATAGACTGGGACAGTGGCGTGTCCTGTAATCTAGCTACTTCGAGGTGGATAGTTATGAGCGATGGCCTGTGGTCTAAATATGTGAGATTTATTGAAGGTATTAAAGGCATCTGTTAATTAAACAAATAAATAAATCTTCCAATTTTAGAGATTTTATACCAAAGTGGAGTAAATGCACACAAGGTTTTAGGAGGCGAAATGTTATACCTGTAAATTTTTATGAGTTGGTCTAATGTTCTTGCCATAATATTTTTTCTTTGACTCTAAGACAGTTTTAAAATAAAAAATGTTTGTAATTACTTCCCTGTGGGAAATAGGTTTGATCATGGATATGTCTAAATGGAATGTTTCCAGTTCATCTGAATAACTGTTCTTGTTCTTTTATATATTAAATATTAAATGTAATAGCTCTGGTAGTTTCTATGGAAACCCGTTACATATTTTTCATCTTAAACATCACCAACACCCCCACCAGAGATAAGACATATCCATATCAAAATATTGGGACGTAGGTCTATTCAATCTCATTTGCTTGCTTAGTCGCTATGTCCGCCATCTTATTTCCTTAACTCCAATTTGGCCGGGTACCCAAAAAAATACCTCCTTAACAACTTTTCTTAGAGTTCACCATACAGTATTTATATTTCATCTGAGAGATCACAGGAGATGTCAAGAATTATACTTTTATTTTTGAAAGACACACTTTTAGGATCCGATATTATTAGGATTTTTTTTATTTTTACACTCAATATAATATATGGCATGAGGAGACGCAATAGCTTACGCTGGGAAAATTGTGAATTTTGAATGTTTCCTTTTTAAATCCACAACAACCCCAAAGGTGAATTCTATGCTATGATCTCTTGATGCGTCTCTGTAGGCCTAAATCTGGCGATGAATACATACATAAAACCATTTATTTTGTCTCTAGGCACATCAAAACGAAAAAGTAATATGGTCCCGGACTTAGGTCTTGCCGTGAGACTTACGGAAATAGCTTCTTCTCTATGGGAAATTCGCCAAAATTGTACAAAAACTTAATGAACTTAATTAGCCTGTTGTGTTGTGTTAGACAGCTAACGGAAAATAGGAATTTAATTAGGTCATAAAAGTTTTCTGAAAAAACGAAAATAGCTGTTATATCTGTGAAGATTTAAAATACAAGTACAATAATTAGTGGAGTTACTTTTCGGTGTAGAAAGAGAAATTCTCATTCTCACCGCAACTAAACACCAGTACAAGATGATTGCTGAAACACTAGTTTTCTCTCCTTCTTGAAGTCATCATGGAGCAGCTCAAGGATAACATCTTAACTGTAAGAAGACGATTTCAGAAATACGTTTAGCTTATTAACCATAACAGTTAGAGTGCGTGACAGGACCACTTACAGAACTTAACTTAAGGTCATTATCACTAAGGACAAAAACTGACTAATTGTTATGTTTACTGATAACAACAATGTATTCTCCTATTACTATACTTTCAGTTAGGCCGTCCTTTGTACGGGCTGTATGACTCAGGTTTAAGAAGCACCTTATTATTATGTCAAAAGATTAATGTAAAATCGTATACAAATAAATGGAAAAGAGGAAACTCAGCTCAATTATTCTGTATAACTTTGTAATTAAGATATTATTTTGTCATCAATAAATTATTTTCATCTAACATAAGTAAAATTTGTCACGTTAGGATAAGAATATAACATAGTATAATTTCGAAATAGGTTTAAAATTAGCTATCAATTTAAACCAAACTAATATTGATATTTAGAGTTAACTTAGCACGACAGCTCATAATTCATTTCTGTTAAATCACCGTGTTATCTTAACATGTTATTCAACTTTGCTAATGTCGCCCACAACTAATCCCTTTGTGAAAGCTACATTTCCACGATGTCATTCGATATATTCATCCATATTACTTCAATTCAATGAAATCAGAGGAGAACAGCAGCAAATCAACCGTAGAACTTGATGTGTTTCGTACTATTCAGAGAATAGTGAACACAATAACTCTCGTAAAAATCGTCCAATCGAGACCAAATGTGGTAGAGATGTGTGTGTATTCATATATTTACTCGGACGAGTTCGTAATTCAGATATAATGGTAAATCGGAACCAGTTTGGGGGTGTGGGTTTGTACAGTACCCCATGAAGAGACGCAATAGCTTACGCTGGGAAAATTGTGAATTTTGAACGTTTCCTTTTTAAATCCACAACAACCCCAAAGGTGAATTCTATGCTATGATCTCTTGATGCGTCTCTGTTGGCCTAAATCTGGCGATGAATACATACGACCATTTTTTTGTCTCTAGGCACATCAAAACGAAAAAGTAACATGGTCCCGGACTTAGGTCTTGCCGTGAGACTTACGGAAATAGCTTCTTCTCTATGGGAAATTCGCCAAAATTGTATAAAAACTTAATGAACATAAGTAGCCTGTTGTGTTGTGTCTAACGGAAGATAGGAATTTAATTAGGTCATAAAAGTTTTCTGAAAAAACGAAAATAGCTGTTATATCTGTGAAGATTTAAAATACAAGTACAATAATTAGTGGTGTTACTTTTCGGTGTAGAAAGTGAAATTCTCATTCTCACCGCAACTAAACACCAGTACAAGATGATTGCTGAAACACTAGTTTTCTCTCCTTCTTGAAGTCATCATGGAGCAGCTCAAGGATAACATCTTAACTGTAAGAAGACGATTTCAGAAATACGTTTAGCTTATTAACCATAACAGTTAGAGTGCGTGACAGGACCACTTACAGAACTTAACTTAAGGTCATTATCACTAAGGACAAAAACTGACTAATTGTTATGTTTACTGATAACAACAATGTATTCTCCTATTACTATACTTTCAGTTAGGCCGTTCTTTGTACGGGCTGTATGACTCAGGTTTAAGAAGCACCTTATTATTATGTCAAAAGATTAATGTAAAATCGTATACAAATAAATGGAAAAGAGGAAACTAAGCTTAATTATTCTGTACTTAACTTTGTTTAAAATAAGATTATTGATTTTAAGTTATTGTTAATTAATTTTCATTGTTTAAAATAACAAAACATAGTGTCTATTTTAAAAGTAACAATAATTTCAAATATTAGGTTAAAATAATAATGAAAATTAAATGTAATAGAGAATTATTAGTATTATTAAATGTTTAGGAAAAAAAATTTATTCAACTTTTTATTCAGCAACTAATCCCTTTTAAATTAAAATAACTATTCATTAATAAATCAACCAAATACTTTTTTCTTCTTCTTCCCGAATTGTCAAAATATAGTGCAAACGATGTTGTCATTAGAAAATGTAAACATTGAAACCAGACGGTCACGGCAGCTCTTTCTTCTTCTTCTTCTAATGTCAAATTTTAGTGTTCACAGCTGTTGACATTCAAGTAATTTATGTTTCATTCTTTGAAAATGTAAACATGAAATTTAGGACGTTCATGGGGCGTAGCCCGAGGATTTTAAGAAATAAAATTTACTAATATGCCTATGTGTTGCATGAGTTTAAGATCTACCTTTCTGTAAAATTTCAAACCGGTCGGTTCAGTATTTTTCGTATTTACTTGCCACAACAAACCCACAAACAAACATACAGAAACCACCT
The DNA here is from genome assembly GCA_023375725.1 of Nephotettix cincticeps. Lineage (NCBI taxonomy): Eukaryota > Metazoa > Arthropoda > Insecta > Hemiptera > Cicadellidae > Nephotettix > Nephotettix cincticeps. The sequence goes on from CM041788.1 coordinate 37,512,111, forward strand.
CTTCTTTATGATATTATTATAGAAAACTTTGTAACTAAGATATTATTTTGTCATCAATACATTATTTTCATCTAACATCAGTAAAATTTGTCACTTTAGGATAAGAATACAACATAGTATAATTTCGAAATAGGTTTAAAATTAGCTATCAATTTAAACCAAAATAATATTGATATTTAGAGTTAACTTAGCACGACAGCTCATAATTCATTTCTGTTAAATCACCGTGTTATCTTAACATGTTATTTCGACTTTGTTAATGTCGCCCACAACTAATCCCTTTGTAAAAGCTACATTTCCACGATGTCATTCGATATATTCATCCATATTACTTCAATTCAATGAAATCAGAGGAGGACAGCAGCAAATCAACCGTAGAACTTGATGTGTTTCGTACTATTCAGAGAATAGTGAACACAATAACTCTCGTAAAAATCGTCCAATCGAGACCAAATGTGGTAGAGATGTGTATTCATATATTTACTCGGACGAGTTCGTAATTCAGATATAATGGTAAATCGGAACCAGTTTGGGGGTGTGGGTTTGTACAGTACCCCAATAATGGTATTTTTGCGTTTATCATGTGTAATTTTAAAAATTTTCACTTTTATCTTTTACCATTAGATTCGGCTAAAAAAACAATTTAGTACTTTTAAGTTTCTTTTATCTCCAATGGTTACCGAGATATTATAGGATTAAGTAAAAACTCACGTCTTCCAAAACTACTTAATATATTTACACTTATATTACAATTATATACAACGGTAAATATATACAAAAGTTGTTAAATTGGCGATCGATTTCGTCCAGTTACACCGAACATCATCAGGCCCAAATGGAGACTGAAAGAAACAATTTGCTTAAATACTACTGGCTACCGAATTCTTAGGCGTATATAGTTTATTTTGAGCTAAAAATTTCTATACATTTCTCAGAATCAAAATATTAAAACTCATGCAGGTTAAATGTTACATTACAAAGTAAAATTGTACAAATTCTTAGAGGATGGTAGTATTTTTAAAATAAAATCATTTTCTGTTATCCTAGATATGTCAGTACTACATTGAAATTAAATAAATATTTTAGTAAAAAACAATTTAATAAAGTTAATGTTTTTGTTATTTTAAAAAATATTTTATAGATTTTTTAAAGTAAAAAAACAAATTAAATGATACTTTGAAAATATTTGCCTCTGACCAATAAATATATGTGCTTTGGTTTCTGTATTAAATTTCTTGTAGTATTATAACAATATGTTATATAATATGAATATTATAACATGATTATATAACGTTTTTTGTAAAAAATATCTAGATAACGAAATTTTTGACAAATATTAAGTAAATTTTTGTTTATTTTAGGTACTATCATGAGTTTGTACTTTAATACAGTAAAACCAACACGTATAATGCTAATCAAGAAGTTATTCACCGAGATATTATAAAGTCTAAACACAGTACATTATATTTTGGGGCTCCTCTTCAGGAGGATAAGGAAAAATTATATATTTGACTTATTAACCTATATTTTTGGATGAACTCGGTTTTTAGCTTCACGTGGTTAAGATTCATAGCCTACATTTGCTTCATGCTTCAGATTCATGCTTAAAACTCATAGTTTATGTGTTTATTATGACAGCTAACCTGCAGACTCCTTCCCCATATATGGAGAATAGGCAAACCTCTTTCTTTATTCATGGACAGATGTTGATACAAATTGGTATAAATAGTCAAAATAAAAAATGTTTATGTTCAAAATACCTAACTGTCTTCTTTATCGACAGATTGATAAAACTTGTCATATATTATTATTGTCATATTATTGATTTGTAAATTCTCTTGGATCGCCATTATGCTGCGGCGGGGTTATTGTTTGTTCTTTAGGAAATTGGATTAATTTTTTACAAAACTATTTATATTTATTTGCACCCAATACAATTATTATAATTTTTTGTTATGATTTAGAAAACCTAAATCCCTTTATGCTTAAATACTTTAAGCACGATTTTTTACACTTTTTTGTAAACTCTCACAGTATAAATATGTAAGACAGTAATAATTTTATTCAAATCTTAAGTACTGGTTTTAAACGTAAAAAAACATCAACATACTTGTCTATTATATGGTTCTATTCTAAACCACAGGGAACTTCCATAGTAGAAGTACTGATGTTACAAACTATAATTATTATGTGTACTGTATTGAAATGTACTCTATATAATGTACCTCTTTTGTGTTTGAAAAACTCACCTCCTGAGATATCTGAAACAAAATAAATCCTCTCAGAAAAAATGCATTATTCAAAGTTTATTACATATGAATACTATTGAATACTACGTTAATCCGCAAAGCCTATCCTCAAAATTAGACCAGTTCGTAATTCGCAGTTTTGGACTCCACGTTTAACTGTAGGTCCCTTATATGGCATTGGCTGATGTGCTATTAATTAAGTCCTGTCTAAGGAACATGTCCGTCTTAGTTAGTAACAAGACTACAAGATCGCGCCACAATTATCTTACACTCATTTCTCATTCATACTTGGCTTAGAATTCCTTGGTAGGTCGCCATTTTGAATGATAATCTAATCTATGTTACAATATAAAAGTTCATAAAAAATGCATTATGTCCATTCTTAAGAAGTTATTATTCAATAGCTATTTATGTGAAGTGTTTGATCAAATAATACAATTGTAAGTATAATTTTTATACAACATTCATTCAACAATACTATTAAATTAAGTATTATTTAGTATTATAAACGAATGTCCTACATGTCGTCCATTTTAAGCAAAAGCAACACCAAATCAAAATCGGGACAATAAATTCCAATTCCACAGATTTCTCCTTTGTCGAGTGAACGACGCAGAATCGACATTCTTCGCCTATAAATAACGCCGGTTATTTGCTTTCGCTACGGAAAGTGGATCAACTGGAAATGTCGAGAGACAGAAGCCAGTATTTGTTGATCGGTAGGGTCTAATACAGTACTACGTATGGCGAGGATTGTGCAATGCGTTTAGAATGAGGTGGAAAGAGAGCGAGGCTTAGTTGATGGAACCGACAATTTGACATCAGTCTCAACCGTGATGTCCTCCGTCAGCGGCAAACAAATGTAAAACCTGTAATTAAGACCCCTACAAGGTTGTTTACGTCATGTAAATGACCATTGAGTGTGGGAAAACATCCTAGTAGAACTGTAACTTGGTTAATGGTGATGATTAACATGATTGGCTTGGGATTTTATTTTTATGTTAACGCTGTACTATATTTCAACATTTCAACAAAATACCTTATCTTTTATTTCCAACCCATTTGTAATAAATTTACTTTAGCATGTATCGACACTTTATAACTATCGTTATCATGGAATAACGGATAACGACAATTTTAGTCTAATAAAAAAATTTATTAAAGTATTGACCTTTTTCTTTTTTGAGGGGGTTTAAATGCTTAACGCACGCCACCAGCTACCGAGAGTGTGGGACTCACACCGACTAAAAACTCCCCCTCTTCTCCAACGGAATAGCCTGAGACTGTTTTTCACATTATCAAGGCTAATCTCGTAGTATCTGGCCCGTCAGGGACTACTTCTACAACTAAACTTCAAAACCGATCCAAATCAGACTTCTTGGCCTTTAATATATACTCAGCGAAGCTGGCGATTCGGTTCCAGTTCTCTTCAGAACGGAGCATTGTTTCTACGAAGGATTCTCGCAATGCTTCGGTGCGCTGAACGCGTAAAAGCTTGTTACGGTAACACTTCTTGCTGAGGGCGTGAGCCCAAACCTCAGCTCCGTACAGGAGTGCGGAAATGACGGAAGACATATATTATTAAAAATGATTAAAATTAAATTGTCTTTAATGATAGTAAGAATATTTTTATCTCTGGGGTGGGTTAACGATTTGAATACTAAGTCCATTCGCAAATACCATCCTCATAATTAGACCAATTCGTAATTCAGAGGCAGTGGTTCGGACTCCATGTGTAACTGTAGGTTCCTTATATATAACATTAACTGATGGTCTATTAATTAATAGTCCTGTCTAAGGAACATGTCAACCTTAGTCAGTAACAAGACTATCTTTGTGACAAGATCGTGTCACAATAATATTACACTTATTTCTCATTCATACTTGGCTTAAAATACCTGGACCTGTTGCCATTTCAGTAACTTTCTATATACTAACAAACTAATAAACCATTATCTTTGGTTTTTAAAAAGGTAATAGAATGAGATCTAACACTTGAGTTGTTATGGACATTAACTTGGACATGTTTCTGTTGAATGGCGAGATAATAATCACTAATAGATTGGACGAGTTTAGGTAGTATGTAATGCCAAAATAAATGTAATTTATAATTGTTCATACCAGTTAGAGTATGAGGGAAATATATACCAAATTTTGGATATTTTAATTACGAGTAGAATGATGTAAAATTGTGGGGAAAGGAAATTGTCCCAAATTATTGCGAGAGATGTTAATGAGTAAATCATCTTATTTTCGATAAATAATAATAATAATTTTATGATCACGATGAATGTTATGTACTGTCACGTGGTATAATGTCAGTTCTCATTGTACTATAACTGAGGGGCAATGCGTTGTCCAATGGGTCAAACCAAAGACCAACGAACCAATGATAAAAGATCCGACTGTCATTGGTCAAACGCTCCTGGATGTCACATGAACTTGGACACCTCAGGATATCCACAGTACCTAGCGTTCTCATTCACTGCACAGGCCCTAGTCCTGTGACAATGGGTAGTTGAGATTTGAGAAAAACAACCCAAAGATTAAATAATTTTTAACTTTTCCCTCATTTGGTTTCCCATTCATAGAATTTGGTTTTCATCAATACCAAGTTAATAAATAATAATAATTTTCTTGGTTATCTATTTGCCTTTTTGATCAGTTCGCAGGTATACCAACTTAGGACAGCTATTTTTTACTATTATAGGTAAAAACGTATTCCCCACTGCTTTCTAACCTTTCCGCTAATGACAGAAATGTCAGCTGTCAAGTAGCCATGTGACTGGCACAATCAGCTGATCTGGGTCAGTCGTCTCCGTATGTGACCAGAGGCATCCCGTTCCTGCCGGTGCGCTACTGTCCTGGATGCGGAATAGGCCTTCCTCACATTGTGCCAGTACGAGAAACTAACAACTAGCCGGCCCGGGATTGATGACAGCTGGATAAACTAGACAGGGACAGAAAGCTGGGTCAATGAGACCCCTGTATAGTCTGTATACTTTAACTTGACCGATGGATCCCCTGCTACCTGCGAGTCCCTCGCTCAGCTGTGTCTGTAATAAGTCTCCTATTGGTGATACCACTACACTAGTAAACCTTTTAACCGACTCGGAAATTTATTTTTATAACATCTCCAGAAAGTTGAAATGAAAATAAGAAAAATGAAATCAAACAAGATAGTGGTCTCTAAAATAGTTAACTACAAATTATACATATACACTATACAGTATACAAATATTTCAGTATAAACAGTATATAACGAACACTATCATGTTTGATATCATTTTCCGAGTCGTTTTAAAGGTTTATTAATGTTGTAGTATCACCAACATGTGACTCAAGACACAGCTGCGCGAGGGAGGAGGGCATTTATAGCAGACCCCGCCGCCCCGCAGGTAGCCGAGGACCGATCATTCCTAGCACGTTTCCTCAACTCTTCCTATCATTTGGTTTACAACTTAAATATTTTCTCTGTAATTCTATCCTTGCTTAACAAAACACAATCTCTTGGGGGATCAACAATAAATAAAAATAAAGCTCAAAAACCAAATGTTCTCGACTAATATAAACACGTTACAATCTCTTGGGGGATCAACAATAAATAAAAATAAAGCTCAAAAACCAAATGTTCTCGACTAATATAAACACGTTATGTTTGTAACACTTTTTACCACTTCTAGTAATAAAATCTATATGAAATTTGCTACATATGCGTAAAGAATAATTTGTTTGTTTAAGTTAAAAAAAGACCAGACATATTGCTCTATCAGCAAGGGGGCAGTAAGATTTAGAGAGGGGGTTGTACCCCATAATGAGGGTTGGGGGATTAATAATAGTTAATGAAAATGAAATTTGTACCAGAACCATTATAATGAGCTCAAATATCCCGTCGCAGCAGATCTGCGTACTCAGCGAATTTCTAATCAATAATAATAATAATATATGACAAGTTTTATAAAAATCTGTCCATAAACATGAGAATTATTTGCCTATTCTCCATAAGATTAACATGGGAAAGAGTGTGTAGGTTTGCTGCTATGAGGAACACTGAAAATAGGCATTTCTATGATTTTTAAGCATAAACGGGTGAGTATCAACAACATGAAGGTAAATAACAATTCAAAAATATTGATTGATATGGGAAATATTAATTTTTCCTTACCCTCCATAAGATTAACATTGGAGCCCCAAAATACAACGTACTGTGTTTAGATTTTTTAATATCTCGGTAACCGTTGGAGATAGAGAAAAACTTTAAGAAACTTAATTAAGAAATTTTAAACTTAATTTAGACTCCGACTCGGAGTCTATCGCCAACCGGCACAGTAATGAATAATAGGCCTTGTAACTTAAATATGTGTAATCGTCTTGTCTGAACTTTATGTTTTTGTGTTTTTTTAAATAGTTCGACGAAATTTTGACATTATCCTGACCGAATGATGAAGTTGTTGACTTCGAAATGCGCATAGTCGCACAATACAACAAGAACTGTTTGGACGTATAAGGTTAGTAGCCTAACCTAGTTAATGCTCAACAACAGTTCAGGAGGCAATAATGAATAATCTATTTAAGTGTTTTACTACAGCTTTAAAACCAACTCAAAGCCTTCAACGGATTTCCGATCAAAAACGTTTATTAATAAAATCAACAGCTTTCGTCCAACTCATTTCGCCAATGACGTATGGTGGAAGCAACACTGTGAATATGATTTACAGTTACAAATTACATGCACAGTAGGCCCCTACCGTAAATTGATTAGCTAGAAAATTACTCTAGATCATATACATCAAATAAATACATTGAAATTTATAAAATTACCATTTCCAACCCGCAGTAAGGCAGGCAACACAGTATTAACATTGATCTGCTTCCGCACCCGCCATTACGAACCGGTTCGCGCCGATAACCACGTTACACAGTTCCGTGAAACGGCTCCAAATTGGAACCTTCTAAATGTCGAACCTGTAACGTAATGTCTTATTACTAATATTAGCCCATCTTAGCAAACGGGGATGACATAATCGTAACTAAGCGCTGCCTAAGAAGGATCTCATTACTGTGCTAGGAATTAATGATAGGTCCGTTGAGAAAGTAAAACTAAAAACATTAATTACTTCTCCATACGTCCCATCTTCGTGCTCAAATAATTCCAAGTGTTCTTACGCAACCGGCAATTACTGGTTATTAGCCTTCATTCTCCTGGCGTAATCTGGGCCAGGTGCGGGTGCAGGCGCGTAGTAAGAAGATTAGATTTTTCTGTCTCTTAATTTGATTCTGTCTAGCTCACCCTTTTAGCACACCCTGTATTAATTTGCATACTTTCAATGGTATTGGAATGGTTAACCTTTTCTATAGGGAACGTTACAAACTAACAATGGTAAGGGTCGGTTAATTTTTAGACCCCAGCTGTAAAACAATGTTTAGTTGAAACCTGTTTAGAACGCACTTTTAATATTCTACTTACTATTCTTTCTCAACCTTTTTAAATAAATGGGTTTAACTGACGAAAATTGGTTATTTATTTTATCTTGAAGAGCTAATTAGGTTTTTTATTAAAGCAGGACATGCCCAAAAAACACATAAGTAAAATTTTATATTTTCCAACAAATTCTGTGTACTGCAAATTTCGATAATAATGCTTTCTAAATCAGTATTTATTGAAACCTACTCAACATTAACTCTCTCCATGTTATTTGGTAGCGTCGATGCGAATTTGGACGTGGAGTGAACCACCGCCTTAAACACTTTACAAAACGCATATACGAGTATAATGCATATACAGTACTCGTAAATTCGTTTTGTAACAAATCATACACAGTTGAATTTGCACTTGCAAAACTATGATCAAGTGCTAGGACACTTATGTTGATTGAGATGCTAGTTGTAACTGAACATTTGTTGCAACACCGGACCGTGGGTCGTGGGCCGAGGGACGAGGGACCTGGGCCGGTGCCGCAGTGTGGGCTCCCGTGGAGGTACGAGGATGGTCGTGGGATGTTGCATAACTTACAACTCCTGCTGAATCTCAAGTGACGACCTCCCTTTTAAGGAGCTTGGCAGATACCTCCTCACGTATACTCTTGGTTTGCTACGAACATAGTTCTCAAGGAGATTCATGAACCTTCCAACAGGGGATTTCACAATAAACTGCGTGAAGGTTGAAACATAGTGAGGAAGTTTCATCAATAACACTCAATGTTTACAGGAATACAACAAATATTTTGACCCACTATAATAACGCTGGAAGGCGTTCTCAAATAGAAATTCAGTCGTACAGACGAAACACAATGACATAATGAAAACAGCCGACTTCAGACGAAATTTTTTGTTTATGTTAACGTTACGAACTTCCAAAATCGATTGTTGAAAAAGTAAAAGCCGTTTGGACGCCAATAGTTAGGCAATAATACTGTATAGTTACATTTTGTTACTTTCTCCTCCTATACGACAGTATAAGGATCGAGAATCATGACACCTTCTAAATTGCTGAAATCAACATTTAAGAAAATTTACCTCTCGTTAACTTTGACTTCATTAACTGACTACTTTCTTCATGCGTTTTGTATTCGTATAAAGAAATTGATTTTTATCATACAAAAACTTAGATAATGTTAACAGTTTATGTTGACTACAAATTGCCAGATCAGTTGATGGAGATTAATTTCAACTTGAATTGCTGATGAACCTCCAGAGATTGATAGACTATTCGACCTTGACATGCGTTAGAACATCAAAAGCTCATCACGACTGTGATTTGAGTTAACCTTTGATAATCCACAATGGGTCCGATGATTCTATCAATGTCCTGGTCGATTAGACAATCTGTTTGAACTAGCATCGTACAACTATACTGTTAAGTCATCCAGTATCGTCGTGGCAATCACTGGCAACATCGTGTATGGACGAGCTAAGCGAGAACATCTATGTATCTATGAACAGCGATGTCGTTAGCGAAGTAAAGCTCTCACTGTCCATTGGGTGTATGTACTGTATGTATATCTGTATATAATATGGCATACTATCAATAATGGAAGAACGGCTGCAAGAATCAGTTTGAACTTTGCGATGTAGGCTACGTTCTTCGACATAATAGTTAACATGACACACATTAGTATCTACACACATCTACACATCTATGTCATGAGTTTGAATCGCAGGCGAATCTGTTTTTTTCAAAAGGGGTTAAGGGGAAGGAGGTTATTTTGGTCGTTTTGGGGGGATTAACGTCAATTGATCAAAAATACGATTTTTATCATTTTGGAATTAGCTAAATAAGCAATTCATTAACTTAAATCTTCGTTTTGTCAATTAGTTACTGAGATATAGAAATCAAATGGGGAAGAGGTAAAAAATTATATTTTGATTATTATGTGCAGTATGATTACAGTATGATAAAACTTGATATACAGCTTCATATAAGTTACTTAAGTTCTAATAATGTGGGCTGAAATATCAATCAAATTAACCTCGTGACAGATTAAAATTAGATTAGATTAGATTATTGAAATGGCGACCATACCACAAGGTAGGTATTTTAAACCAAGTATGAATGAGAATTGAATGTAAGATAATTGTGGCGCGATCTTGTAGTCTTGTTACTGACTAAGGCTGACATGTTCCTTAGACAGGATTGTTAATTAATATCCCAACAGCCGATGGCAACTAAAGGACCAACAGTTTAACGTGGAATCCGAACCATGGACTCAGAATTACAAATTGGTCTAATTATGTGGATAGTCTTTGCGGATTAACATAGTATCCAATATTGCGGACGTTAATCCAAGAACACTACACCCACTGACCATCGCTCACAACTATCCACAATTCGTGACCAAGTGGCTGGACTACAGGATGTCGCCACCATCCCAGTCAAACCTACTTACTCATTTTCCATGTTATTCTTATGGAGGCAAATGGTTAAGGTTTCATTTTTTAAGGTTGGAGGCATTTCTTAATGTTTGAAATATTGTAAGAAAAACATGGTTCTCCATCTAGCCATCTAGTTAAGGCCTACCGGTTTATGAATACTGGTTCTAAATTTTCTTATTCATCAACCCTACTTCCAAATGACGAGACAAGAACCAAAGGGTAGGAAGGCCCACACTGGATATCTCAGTAAAAGGATATCTCAGTAATCTGACAGTTTTTTTATATAGCCGATTTGGACCTCTAAACTTGCATAAACCAATCAGGAACTGTATCGGATTAAACTAAGATAGAGCTGGAGCTAAGTCAAATAATCTACCTGATTAACTACGTCAAGGAAGGTCAGCTTGTAGCTTCACGCTCTCTTCAAATATATCGTGTTCGGTTAAAATCGGGACTCAATCGCCATTAGCTAAATTAGACAACCAACCAATTACTTATCCAACAACAGACCGACGTCAGGTAGTTACAAGGTTATCAAGATTTGGGAGATTCTCTTTTAAATCGTTAAAAAGCGTGACGCTGAAAACACACACAATTCAAATCTCTTCAGTATGGACCTGAAAATGTAGCTGCATTTCTTATTTTCGTTAAATTGAAACGTCACTGAACAAATTATCTAATTTTATCCGTGGGTTGGATGCAAAAATGAACCAAGTAAGCAATCGTGAGTATGAGTGATTTTTCTCAGCATTGTTCTAATATAGCTTACATACATACAACTTCCAGTATTTATATTCATAGATAAGACACCGACCCAGTCTGGGAGGTATTTAAGGCGCATATGGGTGGAAGTTGAGTGTAATAGATTTGATGACATAAAGCTTTTTTACTGGCAATTTAGATTAAAATCAAATGATTACTGATTCATTTGCCATGCTCATTAACTAATAGTCAAATGACAAAGATGCTGATTTATAAGCTAAATGTGTACCGTCTTCGCTTCACATTCAAAATCTTTTTATAGATAACTTTACAAATTCTAAAAATTAGTCATATTTTCTAATAATCAATTTGTTATTTCTAAAAATAATAATATATGACCTATGAGATTAAATTGAGATAATCTAGATCTCTGAGACTGTAAATAATCTGTTTTCCTACATGAAACCTACTAAAAGCATTCACAGCCACTCCCCCATTTGGACATTGTCCAACTCATCAGATTTAGCATACAGGGGGCTTCAGGCTTCATATGAATGGAAGGACCAGCTGTTACTGCAAATTAAGATCAAAGAATCAGTTCACCATAATTGTAATTTAGTCCCATAACAACAATGCAATTTGTATTGCCGTGGATATGTCTTAGCTCTGGGGGGTGTTGGCGATTTGTAACATGGAAAATATGTAACAGTTTTCCATAGAAACCACAAGAGATATTGTATTAAATTTTTAATACAAAAGAATAAAAACAGCTGTTTGGATGAGGTGAAAACACTACCTTTAGAAATATCCATGATCTAACCTATTTCCCACAGGGAAGTAAATATTTTCCATTACTACTTACTCAGTAATGATAAACAGATAGTTGAGACATTGAATAAATATAAGTTTATTTCGTTTTATTAAAAAAACACAAAGTAATTACAACAAGTAATATCAATAACAAGTGTTTATGCTATTATACGATAAAAATATATGACATTAATTTTTTTATAACTCTAGAAGACCACCGAACTTTCTAACAAAGTTCCTATCGGGCTGAAATTAAATATGCCACCATTGATCACTCTTAAGGTACTAAGGCAAAATATGTAAAGGGAGAAGGGTTACAACAATTCGAAGTTAGGCTACATACGTGCTCGTACAATATTCCTATGTTTAAAGCTCTAATAAAGAGTAACTAGTATAAAACGATCTATGATAATAAGAAGTATTTATTTTAAATATAATAAATATTTCCCAACGTGCAAAGTTATTTTAACTTGTAAATACGATTCAATTCTTACGAGTCTGCAGTTTATCCTTCAATTAGGATTTCAGACATAGATTTAAACAACTTCTAGCGTTACCCGTCGTACGTTGCTGCGATGTACAAAACAGATTAATTAGGTTTAGATTTGCTGGCTAATATGAATAATTTTAATTATTTTATTATTATTATCTTTCTTAAATGGTGGCCTATCCAGGTATTATAAGCCAAATTATGTATAGTAAATTAGTGTATTCATATGGACTTGAAACATTGACATACATTAAAAGTTGAGACGGACTAAATCATCTTACACCAAGATAATTTGATCATTTTACAACATGGTAAATAAAAAATTCACACTAACGCGCGCACACACACAAAACCAAATAATTGATAATAATATGAACAATCCAATATATGAAAGGATAATATAAAAAATATACAACAGCTGATTATTATAATAAACGTTTTTATCTGACCAACATATAAAAAATGAATTTAAATTATAATACATATTTCCCAAAAACTGTAAAATATTAACTTGGTGAATAAAACTTCTCATTTTGTGCGGTACATATTTACATTAATGAACGATTCAGACGGCATTGGATAGTAAAGCGTATTGCTAATTGTTTACATTTGAACAAATGACAGTTTAAAGAAACTTTCAAACTATTTAATAACAGCTGTTAATTTTGTATACCTAAATTTATAAAACTTGACACTGCACACTTTTATGCCATCAGGGATGGAGCCCTTTGGACGGATTTGCACCAATTGTATCTAAACCATTCCCAAACCCTCTTGAATACACAAAAAATTTCATCAGAATCGGTCCAGCCGTTTAGAAGGAGTTTAATTACAAACACACGTACAGAAGATTTTTATATACTGTATCAACATATATTTCGTATAGTATTTTTAGATTATCTGGTTGGCAAGAAGATTTCACTCTCTGATCAAGTACTCGATTCGCATTTATATTCCTTTATTTCAATCACATTCGTTTGCAAAGCTTTCAGTAAGATATATCTTCGTGTTTCAAAATGGCAAACACATATTTATTCCACACTAATCTTCCATAAAACTCAATACAGAGTTTGTTGCAATTAAATTACGCAGACTTCTTACCACGACAATATGCATAAGCTTTCCCGCGGTGTCGAGAGGAACGATCCCTGAAGGTCGACGCCGACGTTTCGCGGCCTTCCTGCGGCCTTCGTCAGGTCCAGATGAAATGTCACTCTACTTGTGTATGATACCTCACCCTCTCGCCCGACGCGACGGCCACTTTCAATCCAAATCTGGCTGGCTAAAATTCACAAGTTGAAACCTTAACCTTATTTTTGTCAACGTTCCCAGGTTAGAGGTGAGTTTAGAAAAAATATTTTTTATATAAATCTCAATCAACATAACATTTCAAGTTATATTACCAACGGTTCACAAACGAGTTTCAGCATGCTCTTTATTCAATTCCATTTATAAAATGAACGCACCAAGATATATTTTATCACGGACAATAGAAACTATATTTTAAATAGTTTCTTTTGTGAGTGGTTCTATTACGAAACTCTGGTACAAAGAGTTTTACTGCTGAAATAAGTAAAGCAAATGTGATAAAACAGACATTAAATATTATCAGTATATTAGTATGAAAAGTTATTTGACATATATTCAATGAACAAAACTAACGTGAAGGTTGAACACAACTTGAGTTGTGAGTCTACATTAAATTGTTATAACAATAACACCTTTAGAAACATAATGATACAGAAACTATAAAGTCAGTCTTAAAACCTTATACATATTGCCTTATCTCAGGGCTTTTTACATAGAAAACATTTGTCCTAAAACGAGTTAACAATTTACATAATATATAGGCCTACAAGTAAATATTTCTGTATGAGCTTTACAAACTTCATTAGTGAAAGTTGACCGATTCGTGGGGAAGAAAGACGAAGGGACTTGTGTCTGTGGAACTCATAAAGGAAAAAACTGACAACTAAACATTTACTTGTGAAAGCTAACCCAAGCTCCAGTTTTGAGTGGTTATGAAACTAATTGTCCACTGTGAAAGTTGTTAAGTATACGTAACGTCGACACATATTGTTAAGAATTTTCTAACGAAGTAGAAAATACAATTCCTGAAGATTTTGTTATTGTTCGTGGTAACTCTAAGAATAGCACAAAATCATAAGGTAGAATGAGGCTATATAACGATTCTGCAATGTAACAGACAAGTGTATTCATCTATATGAACACACATTGTGGTTAGGGCACACATTTGGGAGATCGGATGATAAAGTTGAGAAGAAGGAAATTGGAATCCTCAAGGTACTAGAGTTAGAGGTTTCCACATGGAAACTTGGAAATAAAAAAGGACAACAAAAAGGGAAGTAAACAAGACTTAGGAATAAATGAAAGCATTTGATAGAGGTAGACAATATGAAGCTCTTCTACCTGCCGTATGTTCCCACAGAAGATGAAGGAAACAAGTCAAAGTCAAGTTTGGGATCTCGGATGTAAAAAATTAGCAGAATGAAAAAATACTTTCCAGATTGTTATATAATTTTAATTTTTAAATATAAGTCGATTATAATACAGACTAATCTCTTAGCAAGAGAAATAGGTTCGAACGGCTCAAAAATTTTATTAGAATGAATAAATTACGCTGTACGATTAGATATTTTCGTCTATACTAAAATCGAAATTATTTCTCTCGTCTGTGATACTCAGGAACAAAAAAGAGTTCTAGATCGTCTGTGGAATAAAGGACGTTATTGATGTCATGGAAAATAGATAATATAACACTACGATATCAAGTCTTCAGCACTTCATCGAGTCATAGCCCTCAAAAATTATTTCATAAAAATTATACCTTTCGTTAATCGAACATCTAGAAGCAAAAACAAATTAAACACTTTCGCACATCAAAATTTATTCGTAAAAATATTACAAAATCCAAAGAAAGTCTTTATTTGTTCCGAAACTTAAGGGCTGTTTATTCTCTGTTCATTGGACCGGGAGTATCGGGTGACCGAGGGTTCCAAGGACGGAAGGAAGTCCAAGTGATCGGACAGGGCTCGAGGCAGACTTCATCTCGAACATGGACAGCTGTGTGCGGGGCTTCATGTCGCATCTGTGTCCTGCCTGCCTAGGGAGGCAGAAGACTGACCTTACACCAGGGTGGAGGTGACGAGCGAACGTCACATTTACGCAAAACGTCTCTCATTTGCGGAATTTGATACGAATGTCTTAACGACTGTTGAAAAATATGCCACATTTTATCAGGAGACCCAACATTTGGAGGAGTTCTTTTATTTTGACATTATAAACGATAAAATGGATGCTTTGGTGTCCTACAAAAGTCCCACATGTCAAATAACCTTGGGGACATACTTGTATCTCAATTATTAACCAGAGTACTTTTTGGAGTAGTACCGGGGTATCACAGTCACCAAAATCCAAAAGTTTTGGTTTTTTAAATAGTGACCACCACCAAACCGCAAATCATTTTAAAGATGATTGGAAAAATAAAATAAGTCCAAAGAATATACCTTTTTATGAATAAAAGTTATGGTAGTTTGAAGATTAAATTTAAAACCTTCATTTAAAAAATGGTTTTTAGTACCACACTACTAACTACATTTAATGATTCGTCTCCATATTTAGAATTGAAGGATATAATATGTTGATGTATTCATTTAATCTTCTTGTATTCTTGAAAATATTTGAAACTTAGGACGGCTTAACACTAAAAAAGATGGAAAAAATACTTCCAGCAACCGCTATTTAGGGGTTATACTACTGTACTGCTAAAAATAGTTTGATAATGCCTCAGAAAACTTTCTAAATGCTATTTGAACATTTTCAACAGTAAAAAATAAGATTGAGCGACTCTTATTGGGAAATGTAAAGTTTTTAATAGGTCAATTTCACACCACACAATAGAACATACTTGCATTAAACTTTTAAAATCCAAGGTAGCCAAATAAATTCGCCGATTAAAAATAATAACCACAACATAGTTAAGTTTCGGAATTAATATTTTCCTGTTTTTAAAGGCTCGGAAAACCTATTTAACAAAAGAAAATGTATTTATCTCAAAGAGTCAATGGTCTTAATATTTTATTTTACAACAAAGCACCTCTCACTATTTCCATAGGTGAAAAAATTATCAAACAACACCAGATTTTTTTTTAAATTAGGGGCTTCTCCCCTTTCAGATGCCTCTTGGAGAAGCCGGAGTTTGATTTGTCAAGGATATCCTCTTCAACATATTGCGGCACAAGAAACTATTTGATATTTATTAATCTCCGTAACGGTTCGCAAATACCAAACAAGGTTAAACTGTGGTGAAAGTGTAAATTGGCGTAATTGCAAGATCCCGTCTCCCGGACATGGTGCGGGGGCGTGAGGAGGGGGGAACTTCCCGTGGCAGATCCGCGCTGAGGAGGAAGTGCCAATTGTGACACAACCGTTAGCTTGGTGGCCCGACCGCGCATGGTTCCATGAAGAACAGTATACAAACAGAGCCTAGAAAATGTGCCTAAAAGTATGTTATTGTTCCCGACGTATTTCTTTCAGTAATGTATGAGTATACAATAATCAATGAAGGATTATATTTCTGGATGGATTCATGGATGTTGGATAGTGAAGGATTAGGAGGTCCCAACAAATCCCATATAGACACGTCTTCTTGTAGAATAGACCCATCGTAGAGCCATTGGAAAGAAGGAATCATAAGGATGGAAAAGGAAGGACAAAGACAGTGTATGTAATTCTTAGTAAAGTAAAAAGATTCCCCAAACCAATCCCGTTACGCACAGGAAACTGAAACGAACTGTTGGTGTAACTGTTATTATGGCTTATAATGGCTCGGGCCATAGAAACCCCTAGGGAGATTCATACTCCAGGTCCCCCGTCCAATGGACAGGGACAAGGCCTATCCCATTCCCAGGGAGCTCTCAACGTTTCATTTGAGGGTACACACCTTGGGGAGGTTACACTTCTCTGCTCAGTAAACGCCGAAAGCACGCCAGATAATTATCCTTCCTCCAGGAGGCTACCCTCCCAGATGAACGATCAGTTGAGAGGCGCATCACTCCCCCAGCATCCTGGTCAAGCTAGGGGTTCACGCTTGGACGGGAGTCAAGCCCCAAAAAGAGACAAGATGGAACCAAGGTGATTGGAACCCAGCCACATTTTTAGATATACGACAGCCGACTAGGGCTAATCAATGGAAACATGTTGCAGATGTCTTAACACGATTTCTGATTTCGCAATTTTCTTCTGCTTCGTGAAATAATATTGTACGTCAAGTAATACAAAATATTTTGAGATATATAACACGGGAAGGACATTCGCTAAACTGTTTAAACAAAACACCCCAAAAATAACGTTATACTGTACTATACTTATCTATACTTATTCCAACATTCAATTCAAAATGAAATTTATTTCACCGAAACAATGTACAATAAGTATTCCCTTATAGAAAAAATATAATAACTATTTCGAGGAAAGTGATTTTTAAAATCCTCAAAATAAGGGCGTGTTACTTTTTTGATATCTATGGTATCAAAGCAATAAAAATTACATTTTACTTATGACATTTTGAATATTTTTAAAAAATCGTTAAAACCATTCTATCTTAAAAAATTTCAATGATTATATAATTCATTATTAGGAGAAAATATGTTATATTAATTTGTTAAGTCAGTCTATAAGAATAGGTTACACAAAATAGGTTTCATTTGTTGGATGAACCTAGAATAAACTATTGTGACAGTGTGGCTGCTTTAATGGAACTCATATCATGGTAGTTTACTCACTGGAATGAAAGAAAGGCGGATGACCTTTATGTGATCATGCGCTGCCTGAAGATTGGAGGTTTGAATGTGCGGATTGTTCTAGAGGTCGGCCTCCCTTCTAGCTCATATGACAGGTAGCAATGAGTGTAAAATAAAACCTCCAACGGAATTGTAATGAGTTCTAGGAGAAGGTTAACTGTAGAAGGCGTGTAATAACAAGATCAGGGTTTAGAAGGTTTAGATCGCTCCCTTTCTAAAACATCTGCGTTTTCTGAGCTAAGGTATACCAATAAAGCAGTTCGTGCATTGTGCTTGCCTTTACAACCTTTAGTACAATCCTGCATTTTGGATGTCCTACAGATGAGTGAAACAATATAGTTTTTACTGTTTATGATTTTGGGCAACATACTTACAGGTAAATATCATTGAAGTACGTACTACAAAAATTTATACCGCCATTTAAAAACCATAAGTGACTTCTTTTTGCTATATTTCGTGGTCTCTTCAGTTGAATTCGCGCATTTTGTGATCGCTACGTCAAATCAAAACGACATATTCTCGTAATTAGTGCATATATTTTGTAACTGACTTATGTATGATTTAGTTATAAATATTATTTTATTGCTTATTTTTAACTTATACATTATTTAAGTTATTTCATTACTTCTCATGTTATAGAAAATGTCTATCAAAAATATTGTATATATTATTCCATCTATCTGGAGGATCTACATGTGAAAGGTTAGAGTAAAATGTTGGATCAAATCGGTTTGACTTTAAAAAGTTCAAAATGGAAAAGGTAACAACATTTAGAATTATGTTTTACAAAAAACGAAGGAAAAGCACACATATTAATGAGTTTTAGAATATTTTACAAAACGTTTTAACCCACGCAGAGACCTAATGGTGCCTCAAAACTTATTTTTTAGTGAAGAGAAAATACCTCTTAGACGAACAAATATTGTCTTAGGCGACATCAGACTCGAGTAACTCGCTTCAACCTCGTTCATTCTTACGTTTGTCCATAATCGGTGGCGCACCCAGGATTTTTGTCTAGAAGAGGTTGCCTCCCATTTAAGCATAGTCTTAAGGCATTGAGCACAAATTTGTAACCGAAGAATATTACTCATTATTAATATTTAAAAATTCCTATCAACAACAAACATAAAAAAATAAGTTTGCTTGAATTCCATTCGTATAATCCTAAAATGTCTTTCACAACTATTCAACCTTTTCTAAAAGTCTAAATCCAATTCAATGGTGCTTATCAGTGGCACATTTTTCAGTCATACCATTATGCGATATTTAACCAAGCTATGGCATTTAAATGTTTTAAAACTCAGGTGATTAACTACAAGTGATTAAAGTGAAATATTTTGTCCACGAAAGAAACTGTTGTCACCAGAGGCGTAGGTAACCGGGTGCGACAATTGTTTAAGGGACAAAAAGGGCTTTTATCCCATGACAATGGGATTTTACAATAATTACGGAATTACTTTTTCTCCCTTGGGACTAAAAACTACATACTTTTCCTCCCTTGTGACTAAAAAACCCCTAAAAAATTGTTCAAAATGGTAAATGTTTTTTTATTGGTGTAGATCTAAGGTGGCAACCAGTGTCGACACTGTTCCTGCACTGAGAAGTATTTTTTGAATCACTTGCTCATATCCTTGGACAATGCCAGCCAGCACAGCAGTCTTTTGAGAAATTCTAGACACACAATGAAATTAGAACAACAATAGCGGATCAATTGAGAAGCAAAGGAAAATACCAGGTCTCCGAAGAAATTTCTGCTTTGGAAGATAATGGGCCTCAATCATAAGAAGAAGGCCCATTTGATTCTTCGATAGATCTAAGAACACGGCTAGAGTGTTATGGTGATTTTCGAGGCCCTCGACGATCGTTTCTACAAGACCAACCACAGCATCAACAGTTGACTTTCCTTTTCGGAAACCAAACTGGTCAGGTGAGAGAAGATTGTACTTGTTAAGAAATGTTGACATTCTCTCCAGGAATGTATTTTCAAAAACCTTTCTGAACGCTGAGAGAATTGAAATGGGTCTGCAGCTATCAGCTGATAGTGGATTATTTTTCTTGTAGATCGGATTGATCAAAGATTTTTTAAGCTATCAGGAAATGATCCTGTTTGAAAAGACAAATTAACAATTATTACCGTCAGGGGTTTGAGAATTTCTGGAAAGCATTCTTGTATCAGCCACATATAAACTCCATTTTTAGGTCAACAGTCCTTTTAGGAGCCAGATTTCGAATAACACGGGCGACTTCCTCCTCCAACACCGGGGCTAACCCCTGTAGAACGTCTGCCATCTAGCAGATGACTGAGCACTTAGCGCATGCTATTGGTTGGTTTCATATAGATTTAGAGCGTTCCGTGCATGTGATTGGCTGGTTACTTATCCGCCCTAGGGTGGATATGAGAGCATATCCATCCCAGTGCGGGATATGTACTGCTTATACGTTCTGCCAAAAGTGTGAAATGTGCTTGCTATCGCGCGGTTGTAGGAAAACAATTAAGTAGTGATAATATATACTCTAATAATAACAGGTCCAATCAAAAGATTGTTTACAATCAATAACGTTTTCTACGGTGGGTGTTTCCATTAAGAAGTCTGCTGATTGGGTCGTCGCATATAATTTTGAAAAATAAATTGACGAGAGTCGAGTATTAAATGACCACGATAATCTACCCAACCTCCACACAGATCAGAGCCTACGTAAAACGCCTAACTCCAAAACTCAAGGTCAATCCTGGGCGACAGGTTGTGCCAAAGAAACCTCTACGTGTCTCTTTTGTGGCTCAACGCATTAACTCTAATGTTGTGTAATGTAGTTTTGGCTCCAGCACCAGGAACACTTTTTACAAAGACTACTTTTACAATAATTCGCACCTGTCCAGGCGGATATATTGGTAAATCGCAAGAACAACTCTAAACTGGATTTTAATCGCACGAGGAAAGTTGACCAGCATTCTAGGACAAAGTGTCCAAGTCATTATGATATGATAAGAACAAAAAGTTGTCGCAGGTTAATGTCGTATTATAACTTACTTATTTGAACAGTGAAATTGAATCAAATTATACTTATTTGAACCATAAATGTTGACGTTTTGTGTTGAAGTATACCTAATTCTTCTATACCCATCCCTCATAAAATAATCAATTGAGACAAAAATATATAATTTGTCTAATATATCCAGTATATATGGCAAAGCCACCAGTACAGCGGTTATATAAGTCTTAAAAACTGTCTTTAACTATTTTCGTAATTTCTCATTTATCCCTAATTTGGCCTCACCAACTAAATCCAACTAAATTATTTTAAATTTGGAAAATGCCACAAATGGCCCCATTATTTTCAAATGTAAATATGGGTCACGTGTCAATTTTATGTTACATTTTTCTTTTGTTCAACGAACCTTTTTAACATGGATATGTCTTAGTTCTAGGGGGTTTTACCAATTTGTAAGATGAAAATTTGAAATATAACAACAGCTGTTTAGATGAACTGAAAACGTTCCCTTTTCACATATCCAACTATTTCCCACAAAGAGGAAACACAAACACGTTTTGTGTTAACCTCATCTTTCTTTCTGTCTCTTACTCATTCTAAATGGCTCTTAGTGTGACAGTTTAAAAATTAACTTATAAATTTAAAAAAAGGTTCTTTACGATTAGTAGAAAAGAAGTTCGTTTAGTTTGTTATGCAAAAACAATTACACCTTTGAACTTTGTCTAAATGTTTGAGACACCTGAGCTGTGGAGATACAGATGAGGGTATTACTAATCGCAGGGCCAAACCGCTAATCTGCGTGTTGAACTACGTCGTGCGACGCGCCGGCGGCCGAAATGGGGCCAACGCCGGCGCCCCACAAACCCAAAAACAATGCCAAAACACACTCCAATAATATTCCAACTTTAACTAGCTACTTGAGTTATTCATTTTGATTAAAACTAACATGACATCAAATGGCAATTAATTATACTCAACGTAAACTGAACTTTACCTATAGTTTAAAGTTCAGTTTTAAAAGTTTTAAGCTTGAGAATCTTTATTTTTAATTATTGTATGTCCCATACAATAATTTTGCAGATTTAAAGTTTGTTTGGTTATAAACTGTAAAACCACAAATTCGTTTGTGAAAAATAAGCCTTTTAGGGAATCTGATTGAAAATGAAGGATTTTTAGTTGGAGAGTTTTTAAAAAACGTAGATAAGTTCGGAAAATAGTGGCTCATTGGGTTTATAACAACTAAGTGAAATATTCATTGTTTTATCAGGTGTCTTATGCTAAAGGAATTAAAATAACTGCCTTTACTCATACACAATATATTAGTGACTTTAACGATGCGCACTAATATTCACATAACTTGGATATGTTTTATCCAATGTGATTTTTGTCATCACTACGATGATGGCACCATGAGTACACTTAAAATTACAAAAGTCAATAACACATAACTTAAGAATATCTTATTGTTTAGTACAATAATGAGTTGTAAGTGTTCGATTTGCATTTACAATACATGTTGGTTAATTTATATATTTTATATATTCTATTCTAAATTCATTTACTATGTTTGTTTTTAATTTATGCAAAACAAAAATACTTTTATTATGAGTGCAATAGATTTATTATGCTGATGGTTTTATCGGTTCATATGATTTCAATAAATAACTTGTATAAAGACTGGATTACTTTAAATGCCTGAAAAGTTAGAAGTTTACAATTAATGTACACTCGGCTCCTCCAATAAATTTCGCATTGGATAGTTTTAAATAAATTCACAAGCAGGTGGTAAATTGACGTAACAGCAACTCATAAATATTACATTTGTGTTAAAATCCAAAGAACACAATACTAAAACTAATTAATACGACTAGACACAATTATTAGTGATTTTGCACTTTATACATTATTGTAACATTAAAACCAAACGATTTTGTGTATTTTACATCCACGGAACAAATATACATTTGCAAGCTAAAAGTTTCCTAACGTCTGCTAGAACATAGATGGGGTTTGTTAACAATTTATTTATACCACATGAAATGAGGCTAAATTAGCGGTTCAGCCTTATTATAAGTAACTTTTTCTCCTATACAACTAAAGTTTACATTAACGTAAAATCTTACCGAAAACGTATCCTTAAACAGCGACGTCATCCTGGATAATTACTCACAAAACATATTGGAAACACAACACACGACAACCGGCGAGTGACTGTCGGACGGAGACGGACGCGTTGGCGGCGAACACCTGATCAACTAACACCTGTTTGGAGGTCACACAAATGTCAGCTGATAAACCGTGACATAACCTCACTTTTCGCTATACTATAGTTTCCGAGGGAGCTGTCACAACTGCGCGTTAGTTGGGTTGGGGAAGTAGCACGATTTGAATGCGACTGGACGCGGCGGTTTGAAAGTGGGCTGCGCGTCTCACCCTATGGGAGGAGGGGGGGGTGGACCGGTTATCTCGCTATCAAAAAGCCATAACCTGTCTCTTCTCCCGATACCCGACTGTCTGTGGTTTTGCCGACTGATTTAATTGATGAGTCAAGTGACAGATGACTTCATAATGGGCAATTTAAACCATCTTTACCAATCAGAAACGAATGACAGGTATTGAAGAAAACCATTGAAGAAAACTTAAAAAGGTGATAAAACAGCAGTATACATAATTAAAGAGATATTATTCTCCCTATGTATAGAGGGATAGTATATAATATAATTATACCCTATATGTAGGGATTTTATCCTGTAATATCCTACTGCTTGGACTGGGTAATCTCATCCACATCATCCATCTACCGATAACATTATGATTACGAGCGGTTTCTTTAATACCAAAAGGGAATAAGTAGGATAGTCTCATTCTTTCTCCCACTAAAAGTAAACTTTACAAATGACATACATTTCCTAAAACTATTGACTGTATTTTTAAATATTTACTAAAATAATATTTAATATCTTTTGTTCAAAAATATTTCTAAAACTTCCTTTACATACACCTTTACCATACAAGTTAGCCTATAAGTTGGAATATTTTGGGAGATACCAAACTCACCCACACCAACGGGGAAGGGGGGTGAGTTTTACAAACTTTTACATGAATATTAGACTATGCAATATTAAACTGCATACTAATTGATTTTTTATATAGTTGCTTTTTTAAATGTCTTCATAGGAGTAACATTGAGTTGTGTTTTACAGCTGACAGTAAATTTAACTTTCCTTTAGAACCTTTAGTCATAGACTAATAATTAATTAAAAATACTAATTTATTTAGTTTTTGAGCTGGTTTTAATCATGATTTCAAATTATTTTATTCAATTTTTGTTTTCCGGAAAAGATTAATTGATATTTTTTACATTTAAAAGGCAATAATATTTTAACCGTTTTTACATACATGAAGATTGTGTCATATTATTTGGGATTTTAAGCACAATTAACCATGAAATTTGAACCGAAAATTTCATAGTCTTTTTTGAGTAATATGCATTTTTCATGTTTTTAAGTGGTTTAAAGATGAACTACCCCAAAAATATAGCAAACATAAAAAACATTTAGAGATGGTGGATAGTTGGGAGAACATAAAAGAGAATTGTAAAGTATTAATTACGCTTAATGCAATAATTCTATAAAATTACCAGTTTATTTATAACTTTCAAATTTTAAGGGAAAATATTTATTTAGCAGAATTTTTATGTTTTGTAAAAATGTTTATGCTTTATTTGCAAGCTTTAAATTTATTTTATTATGATCACTTAGTTAGATTTAATTATTGTTTTTCACATAAATACAGTATATATGAAATTGGTGATTTATAACATTATAATGCATCAGTTAACAATGTTTGAATATCCCCTTTAACTTTCTTAACTATTTTATCAATTAATTGAAAGAAAAAAATAATCTTGCATGAAATAGTTTTATTAAATCATTATGGATGTAATTTATATTGCATGTAAATAAATGTTAGAGACAAAATTTTGGAATTTTTTACCAGATGAAATTAAAGAGTAAGAAATAGTTAATTAAAAAAATAATTAAAATACTTCCTTCTTGATTACTCAATAAAGACATTTTTGGCAAAACTAAAGAATACTACACGTTCTAACTTATGATTTTATAAATATGTTTTTCCGTTTGTGGAACACTACTTTTTCACATTAAATATATTGTACAAATAAAGAGAATTTAAATGTGCATGAAACGAAAATTTAATACAAAAATGAACTTTGTTTTCTTGGCCCTATTGTGTTACAATATATTTTACTGATTTTTTCCTACACATTAGTTATGACAGGCTAGCTGTATGCCATCCTTTGCAAGGGTTTTGTGACTCAATGTTCAGAGGCAAGATACTTGACTTATTATTAGGACAAAATATTAACCTAAGATCATAAGCAAATAAATAAAAATCAAAACTAAAATCATTATTTAGTTAATCACATTTAATTCCATCATTAGTCACATTCACTAGATAATATTAACACTAATGTAGTTTTGGAATAAGTTTAAAAGTATTGATCAAAGTAAACAAATTAATATTGATTTTAATTTGACAGCTATCTGCTAAATCAATTTCATATATCACAAGTTCAGTAGAGCTATGGAAAATATGTCTGAAATCGCTTTAAATTAGGTTTTTCAGAGCTCATTACTTTATTTTAGTAGAGCGTTGGTCAGTTTAAAGTAAACAATAACTTTTCCAAAATGTTAAAATAATGAAAAGTTTCATAATATTGTGTCCTCTCATTTTAATGGAAAATACACAATTATTGCCTTCTTTAATGTTACTAAATAACAGACAAAAATTGAGATAGGCCTCATTAAATATTTATTATTGTATGAAATGTATTAATAATAAACGGTACCAGTGGACTGACACATACTTTCTCCCTTAAGTAAATTTAAAAAAGACAATCTGTAATAAAACTATCATGTTCTACAAAGTTATTCTAAATATCATTTAATAATTTATTGTTCAAATTGTATGGGGGGAACCCCCCCCCTCGGTAATACCAAGCTTTTTTGAGCTGGTTTTGTTCAGTGATTTAACCTTACACTTCATACCAAGTTTTATGGAAAACGGTTGGAAAGTAAGGAAGAAATTGATTTTTTTTATATTCTCCATAAGAATAACATTGGGCGCTTTCAGACAACGTACTGTGTTTATCGTGAACAGTAAAATTAACTTTTCTCTGGAACCGTTAGTCGTAAACAAATAATTCAAAATACTAATTTGTTTAGTTTTTTAAGCTGGTTTCAATGGTACCAGTCAAGTTATACTTTACCTTTATTGTTTTCGCTGAAAATTTAAAAATTTGATTTTTTTGACATTTAAAAGCCCATAACTTTTTAACCGTCATTTTTACAGATATGCGGGTGGTGTCAAATTATTTAGTACTCTGTGCACTATAAACTATCAAATTTTAATTGAAATCGTTAGAGCCGTTTTTGAGAAATTTGGATTTTTCACGTTTTTAAGTGTTTTTAGGGGTGAACTACTCTTAAAAATCAAAAATTCAAAAAAATGAAAAAACGCCTGGAGATACGGTGACTATATATATACATACCAAATTTCATCTAAATCGGACCAACGGGGTAGGCTGTGGCACTGTACACATCCAGACACACACACACACAGACGTACAGACATCACGTCAAAACCCACTTTTTTGGATTCAGGGGACCCCAAAACGGATTTATCCACTCTCAACTCAAATTTTGACGAAAACAATACTTTCTCCATATACTATGTATAAGGGGAGAAAGTAATAAAAAATATAATTTCAAGTAAAGGACAGAAAAAAAACTAATTCTACTCATCTATATGAGTAGAATTAAAGAATTACATTTTGCAAAAATACATAATGTAGATGCACATACAACGAATGTCCTACCTATATCTGATTAACTTCTAACAACAGTAAATCTGATTAGTGTCGTCACAGTACCCCTTTCAATACTGGTTCGGGACTCGGATGCTGTGATTAACTTCAGAACCAAATCTCAAACTGACAAGTGCATGGATAATAATTATTGCTTAAGGACATTTCACTTAGTTTTCTTATTATACGGGAACAATGGATGAGAATATCAATAAACAAAAGACAAGGCAAAGGCAACACACTTCACTGAGCTCTGTGATCAGAAAGGAAAAAATATATGATTATAGGACTGAACCCATACATAAAATTAAAAGGAGTACAATGAGTTTATGTTACAGATAGATTTTAATTTTCGTTAAGAGTATTTATTTATGGAAATTTGAAGTTAATATTGTCTTAAGTATTTTTAATATATTAGAAATTATGTCTAAAAAATTATTGTTTAATTGTATCAATATCTCCATTTAAAAAGCTATTTACCAGAATATATCTAACAAAATAACCGATAAAACTATTCTATTTTCAGAATGTTAAAACATTATATTGAAATCCTGTATGTCTATCATAAACTAGAAATTAAAATCAAAATCTCATCATTCTACAGATCACAGGTACATTTTGGCAATATTTCCTCATGAGAAACTTATTCCTCAATTAACATCATAATCATCATCATCATCATCATAATTATTGAAATTTAGTATCTTAAAAGACCCTCAACAAATCATTCTATAGCTTAAGGAAAAATTTTATCATTTAACTTCATAAGAAATGATATAAAATGGTTATTTGTGTGCCAAGGGATTAAAGTGAAAATTTTGCCCAAGAAGGAAACAGTCGTCACCCGATGTGTGGCCGAGAGCAGTAATTTCCTGAGGGGGAAAAAGTATTTTAATCCCTTATTGCATACAATAAATTTCAGTTAATAATATATAAGTGGCTTTGTTGAATTAAGAATTGCAAAAACTCTGAGCAAAAATTCAACCTCCCTGGCCGGGGATCGATTTCATTACTTTCCGCACTAGCACCATTGAACTACAGCATCTGCACTTCTTCAATGTTTTTGTTTGCCATCATATTCACTCAACAACTGTCAATTGGTCATAAAAATATGTTTAGAGTTGTAATGTTTACATTTGTATCTCCATAAGCTCAATATTAATTTTTACATTTTAAACTTAACCCTTACTGGGCAGCTGACATTTCTTGCAGCACAGTAGGGTCGCATGGTGCAGTAAACGAGTTCATTCGCGATCTATCACTGTGCCACATTTACTGTGCTATAGTTCGCGAAACAACCGATAGTGTGAATGGTTATGTTGCTTTAGCCTCTATGCACTCAAACATGTTTGTGTTTACTTCCCTGTGGGAAATAGGTTAGATCATGGATATGTCTAAAGACAATAATCTCAGTTCATCTGAACAGCTGTTCTTATTCTTTTACATTAAAAATTCAATACAATAGTTTCGGTAGTTTCTATGGAAACCTGTTACATAAATTCCACCTTAAAAATCACCAACACCACCCCAGAGCTAAAACATATCCATGTCAAAAACCAATATGGTAGCTTTGTTGAAATATTTAGTGACTGAAATTAGTTGCTTGGCGACTTTGACTTTGGCCCATATTCGTGTGCTCCCGTACTACTTTTAACGAGAAAACTTGCGAGTCACTACAGCCAGCTTTTTTCACTTTCACTAACCTTATTTATTGACATTTTTTTCGATATGTGTTTATTTTCATTGTGTTTTAGCATTAAATAGTGTGTATTGCATGAATGTGTTTATTGAATAGGATTTATTAACTAATTATTATTATCTGAAATGGCTCATCCAGACGAAAAAAAACTTTTGAAACCTAAAACTAGTATTAAAATCTTCAATAATTAAAAATGAAGCAAATTTCTGTTTTATACTTTATTCAAGCTACCTAAATTCAAAAAGAACATTGGGAAAATAATTTTTTTTATACTAAATGAGCTGGCACTGGTATTTTCAGTAGCGCTTTAAGGGTTAATATACAAGAAACATGGGATTTTACAGGTTTTTCTTGCTACTTCACTAATATTGGGTTGTGTTAATCCCACGTCCACTGCACTATCCATTTTTATAGGTAAATGTAAATTTAGGTAACAAACAAAATGGCTGACGCTCAGGAAGCACATTGGACGCAGTAGACAGTGGTACCACCACAACAAACTGTATGTTGCTCAATTTTCACTAAATCTATTGGTGTACAAAATTTTTCCGGATCCTTTCTATGTTATCCTTATGGGATTACTTTTTTCCGTAACAACGAAAAGTGCCTACTTTTCCTCCTCCCTAAGTACTGAAAGTGTCAAGAGTCCCGTGAGATAAAAAGTAGTACTTTAATACTTCACAGAGTAAAGTACGACTTTGCATAGTAGGTCGAGGAAAATACTGTTTTCCCTTGAAAAACACATAAATACGTGAACAACTTAGTCTAGAATGAGAGTAGAAGGTGGGTATCACAATAAAAGCATAAATTTTAATAATTTATGTATGAATATTTTATTTTCCAACAGGCAGGCACGCGTGTACACTGGCCACCATCTTGTAAAGACTGGTGGTTTCAAACACTCGTTCTTTTTATACTATATATAAAACAAAACAAATAGTCAACAAATATATCTTTATTTTTTACTTCTATACAAAATATTTGTTACAAACAAATATGTGACAAATTCAGGAAGAGTCTGGTAGAAGTTTTATGCCACTTATTGTAAGTCGGGTTTGGGAAGTCCGTCCAACTTCTTTCCTGTAATGCCATGCATCTGTGACAGAAAAATGAATATTATTTGTACAGCTTGCAAATTCTTACATCTCTTTTATTAACTGCACAATTAACTATAAATAAACTGTAATCAGCCCTAAGTATTAGTTTTAGTGTTAAGGGTTAGCCTGTTAGTTTTCACTTGCACATTAGTTAGTTACAGATGGTAATTATTAAATCACTAGAAAATTAATATGCCTGTATAAATTAATTTAAAAATAATTGTATAGGTGTCCAATTACTGAATAAATATTCTTAATTGATTGATGAACCACTATTTACAAGTAATACGGATCATTTTTCATCTTGACACAAATTTTATAATGTCGTATTTCTACACAGGGGCTCATTCTACATTATGTAATGAGCGAAAAATGTTTGCAGAAGAATATGTTTTAAACGTAAACAAATTTTTACTATAGGTTTTTTTAAGATCACATAAATAAGTCTCAAACTCGATAAGTTATGGCTTGTGTTCAAAACAGGTGCTCATCAAAGTATTAACCAAACACACACTACTTTTATTTAGAGATTGAAACAAAATTGCTCAGAAATATAATTAACACTTCTAATCTATTATTTTTTCTAACAGTAAACTACATGAATTGAATTTAACCCGCTGGCCTAGACATACAGAACGGTTCCATATAGTGACCAGTTGTCCATCAGTAGACATTCGGAGCTTCTGTGTGTCTCGGCAAACAACATTCTCTACTAAGGTCTACTTGACTGTAAAGCTGCTAAAGTAGACTGTATACGCTAATAAATGACTTGGTATAGTGGACCAATGTTTTCAATGTTCACTGACAAGTGCAAAATTGTTTAACTTATTTTTTTAAACACTTGTAAATCACTAATAATACAAAACATATTATTTTAAAAGAGATTTCATTCAAATTAAAATGTTGACTTGAGAACCAAAATTGTGAGTAAGGTATTAACAAGTAAAGATTAATGGACATTTTCCTAATACTCTTCAAAATAACTAAATTTGATTGTTAAAGTAGGGTTGAGCCAAGTGCCTTTATAAGGCTAAGCCAACGGATTGATATGAGTCACAGAGGAATGCCATTTTTAAATAAAAAAAAAAATTTCATCCTCTTATTGCCGATTGAACTGCTTGAATTTTTATCATTAATAATTTAATCGCTAATAGTTTGGATGAACTTCTATAAAGTTAAATGAGTTAAGGTTATCATTTTTAGCTTAGTTAAGCTAAGCGTAATTATCAAAAGATGATGAAACAACAGAGATTGTGAGGTTAGTGGGCTGAAGGCCCACTGCGGCTGTTATAAACCTACGTCCTCTTCACCAAGGATAGGTTTTGAGGTTAGGTTTTGGTTACTGAGTGAGGTTTTGGCTACTGTGGTATATCAGTGAATGGATGGTTTCGGTTTAGGAACACATTAAGCTATGGTGGGAGGTTGGCTATGATGACTAGGACATCGGTGAAATAAGGATCGAAGAATTGTAGGATGTCGTTCGGGCTCGGTCGAGGTACTTTGAGTTGAGGTGGTAGGAAGTCACGGGTTGGAGCGTCGTATACCGAGGTATTGCGGGCCCAGGGGGGAGATGAGAAGCCAGGCGTAGTGTTTGGTGGCTTAGGCTGGAAAGGAGTGTCTCAAGTAGTAGAGGATGTAGGTGATGACTGACATTATGGATGAGTATAGGGTTTTTAGGGTGGAAGTGGAGCAGGGGCGGGTGCGGTTATTTAGAATCCAAGACGTAGACAATGGCACGCTTTTTGCGTCTAGATGTAGGAGAAGTAAGGAGTCGAGTAGAGGTAGTACATGTCTGGGTAAGTGGGAGGCGGACATTATGAGGAAGATCGGATTGGATTTGAATTTACGGAAACACGAAATGAAAAACAGAGTTGGGTTTTGGATTTTTTTACGCCACCTGCAGTAGGATAGGTAGTCGGAAATTTTCTATCATTGTGACATTGTGGTGTCGGTGAATCCAGAAATGTCATCAAAACTGAGCCAGCCAATTGGGTGGACCACGTGGGATAGCGGGGAGGTCACGGACATAAAGGAATCAGGAGATGAAACAACAGAGAATTAAGGGGACCATAAGATAGTCACCTTCTAAAACCATACGAAAGTAAGGCCCCTTTCACACGATCCGGCGTGCGCCGTACGGCGTACGCCTGATGCGGCGTTGGGCTATGGGAGTATATCAGTCTTTTCACACGACGTCCGGCGCGCGCCGTACGGCGTAGACGCCGTCCGGCGCTGAGATTCCCACCGGACTCCCCTACGCCGCACATGCGGCGGCCACGCCGGACGACTTGGTGAAGGGCTATTGGTTCTTATTGGTGTATTCACACGGTCTGGCGAGCGCCGCATGTTCCGTCAGTCAGATCTGCCACTGGAGAGTGAAGAACGCAAGTTTGTAAGTGTTTTGTTTGTTTTATGTGAATGAAAATGAGTGAAACACAAGACACAGAGTTAGCTGAATTCAACAATGACATTGACGTGGAAAATATAATTATGCATGTCGAAGAAAGACCACTGCTGTGGGACAAGTCCCTGGAAGAATACAAAGATAGAAACAAGAACAGAGAAGCTTGGAGAGAAATCTGTCAGGCGCAATGAGTTAAATAAAACTGAGAAGGATCCAGATATTTGTCGATCTTGAGCCAGTGGATGAATCCAAAACCTCCTGTTCCTTCTTCTTTTTCGCCGTCTCCACAGCAAGTACATCGCTAACACTTTCTTCTCTCGTGAAGTTAACATTTCGATAGCTGATCCACAACTGGACAGACAAAATACAGGAGCGCCGTGCGGCACGCGCCGGACCGTGTGTAAACACATCCCATTTACGCCGGATCGTGTGAAAGGGGCCTAAGAGTTGACATCTTCAAGATGTATGTAAAATACAATGCATCAAGTAACACTAGGTCATGGCAACTAGGCATGTTTTTTATTTACTCAACATCAATATATTATGAATGTTCTAAATTTGCATAATGGTAGCCTAACCAACGTGAAGGGTCTCCTTTGCCAAGAAGTGAGTTCACCACAAACGTCACCTGAGAAATTATTATCCTAAAATAAGAGAAAGGGTCAAGATTTCTTGTTTGCCAGTTGAGCTGGAACGAAGGGGATAAAACTTCTTGGAATAGAAGATCCTAAGATAGAATGCACTTCTACTAAAGTTGAATGGTCGGTTCTAGTTCTACCGGTGCAGAAGAGAAGGGGACAGGTCAACGAGGAAATGCTGTTACAAATATGTGGACGCAAGATTTGCCCTAACCATTCTCCACTAGTGTATAATGAAAACCATTAAAAAGCAAGGGCACAGCTGTATAATAATACATTTATGTACGTGCAACAATGATTTTTAATTTTTCAAAAAGTGTACTTTTTCTTGAAAACATTTTTTGTAGAGCCTAATATATGAAAATCAGGGATTTTTGTACTCAGTTGTAAATTTAACAAGTAGGAAAAAATTTAAAATTTAAATTTAAAAGTAGGAACTTGGTTTTATAGATCAATTATTTTCACACAGAAAATCACCTACAGAAGTCTATATAAATAAAATTAAAGTTTTGTCTGTACATTGCTCAGAATTATTAATTTTTTCTTTTCTGTGTTAGAGAAGCCGAAACCGGTCCTATCTAAATTTTTGTCTGTTTGTCTGTGACGCTCCAGGAGGCATTTTACGCCGTCTTCTCCGAAAAAACGGGAAAACTGATTACAATGAAACTCATTTCATGTATTCTCTACATTCCAAAGAAGGTTTGTAAATGCTTTAAATCGCCCACCGCCCCTTGAAAAGTAAAAGCGAGCATTTAAAAACCCACTTTTACGTGATATTACTCGCATTTTGATTCAGTTTTCAATGAATAACCTACTGGTAATAATCAGCTGTCTTTGTAGTTTAAAGATTTAATGGAAATAAAAACAAACAGCTGTTGAATCAATATTAGTTATTTTATATTGGTCATTGATTTTAAACCCATTTCGAAATCATACTATATTAAAAAGGTATTTTAACGTTTAACTAATAATAATAATAATGGTATGAATAAATGTTCTAATTTATTTAATTGTAAATTAATGCTAAATAATAAGGCTGGGTATTAATTTATTTTCTTTGTATTGATTTCTTTGGGATTTCAGGTTTACATTTTGGTATGATGATCTTCCTTCTTTAAACTGAATCCTACAACCCGTACAATGGACGGGTTTACTGCTAGTTTATAATAAAAGTAGGTTTTGAAAAAATGCAAATAATAACAATTATAAAATATAATATGTATGGGCTACAATAGTAGCCCACTCGCCCTAATTTTTTATAGATTAGATTAGATTATTGAAATGGCGACCATACCACAAGGTAGGTATTTTAAGCCAAGTATGAATGAGGATTGAGTGTAAGATGATTGTGGCGCGATCTTATAGTCTTGTTACTGACTAAGGCAGACATGTTCCTTAGACAGGACCGTTAATTAATAGCCCAACAGCAGATGGCAATTAATGGACCTACAGTTTAACGTGGAATCCGAACCAAGGCCTCTAAATTACGAATTGGTCTAATCATGAGGATGGTCTTTACGGATTAACATAGTATTCAACGTTAATCCACACAAGAGAACACTACA
Source organism: Nephotettix cincticeps (assembly GCA_023375725.1). Classification (NCBI taxonomy): domain Eukaryota; kingdom Metazoa; phylum Arthropoda; class Insecta; order Hemiptera; family Cicadellidae; genus Nephotettix; species Nephotettix cincticeps. The sequence continues at coordinate 37,546,337 of CM041788.1, forward strand.
CCCACCAACCATCGGTCACAACTATCCACAATTCGTGACCTCCAAGTAGCTGGATTACAGGATGACGCCACAATCACAGTCGATACTTGATGGCGCGCCTACTGCAAGGGTTAACCCCTTGAGGTATAGTTATATTGAACATGGTTAGGCCCTTAGCGATTGAAATTCCCGGTTTTGCAGTATTTTAAAAAAACTTGCATAAAATCTCTTGTATATAAAATAGTTAATGTTTTAATTTGCTGGTAATATGAAGAAATGATATTTTATTTTATTCTCAACACTATTTTTACTATATTTAAAAATGTTTAAAATTTATTTTCAAAGTAGGGGTAGTATTTTTATTGTAAAAATCTATTAAATCACCTGAGTTATACATTTTCTTAATCTCTATATTTTTAGTGCCACAAACTCATGAATTAGCAAACTACTGTTGAGACTATCTGCTGGTAAAAAAGAAACATTGCGAAATGACAACTCAACAGTTTGGCTTAGCAAACAAAACAATATTTATTAAAGGACATAGCATCACCAACTGTTGGGAAAATTTGGAATTATGTGGAGAATACAGTGTATTTACCGGCCAAAAGTCTGTCTTATGACTCGGCATTCACTCTGCGGTCAGTGCTACGAGTTAGGCTCGTGTACCTCTACCCCGATGGGTTATAAAGCCATCTCCCTACTTTCTTATACATTACCTATTCAACAGCTTAAGAGCTAACTATTTTTATTTTTCGCTGAATTTATTAGTGCACAAAAATAAAATTATTTGTCACAATAAATTAATATTAACCGTGTCATTACTTTACAATGTACAATTAACCATTTGAACGCCATAAGCGGATTAACTTGCTCACATACTCAACGCCATAAGCTAGTATACTCGAGTATTCCCATAATGGCATTTAGAGACAGATTTAGTTATCCAAATCAACGATAGATGGCAGGGCAATCTACTTTTGTCGCTTGCCATCTCGTTTCATGACGTAGTTACAACATCCAGTCAGTATTAATTTGTTGCAAACAGATTTTTGTGTTTAAAGAACTTTTAGAGTAATAAAAATTGGCTTTAAAAAATAATTTTTATTCATTTAACATAATTAGATTAATGAAATGGCAACCATACCACAAGATAGGTATTTTAAGCCACATATCAATGAGAAACGAGTGTAGGATGATTGTGGTGCGATCTTGTAGTCTTGTTACTGACTAATTTAGGGCTAAGGAGTCTTGTAATGAAAAATTTGGCGTTCAAAGGGTTAAAATAGTTTGAAGCTTCATGATTGCTGACTCACTTCTCACTAAATGTTCTCGCCATAATCACGATCACCCACGTTAATACGATCAGGGGCTGCAGTCACATTGAACCCAAGAATCCTGCTGTCCACTTTGGTCATGTTCTTTTTCTTCATCTTTTTATTTTTTCCCTGGAAAATTCAGGCATTTTTTCATTAAGGTTATTTTTAAGCATAAACTATACATCTGGAAGTTTTATTTTTGCTATGAGCAACTGAATACTACCTAATTATTAGCATAGAATGATTTATTGAAAATAAATAAACCATTGAAGAAAAATTCATACTATTTAAACTGGAATATTACAAAAAACAATAAAATCAAACAATCAAAAATATTATTATCTGTACAAATGTTAAGAACACATAAACTAAATCTGAGTATTAATTGTGAAAAGGTTCGATTTATAGCTGTGCAGAGTCACATAATACAATTTAAAAAAATGTGTCATCTTTTATTTAAAAAAAATATACTTATTGCATATTTTTATGACACTGGGTTAAACTCAATGTACTTCTGATTGGAACTTGTTAAAAGTAATACATAAACAAAACACAAGAACCATAACAAATTTAATAAAATTTGTTAGTATTTTTGTATGGCACCTGATTTTATTCAATATCAGAAAATAAACTTCAGTCACATTTGAAACAAATAAATTAGGACCTTCTTCACGATTAATAATCCAAGCTATGTATTTCATTCCTTATTCCAGTGAAATACTAATTTTGAATTTATAAATTTCCGCAATAGGGTTTTAAGAGAGAAAATGAAAATAGAAGAGGACTAATTTCCTACCTGATTTTTTTTATGAATATGAAATCTTAATCTTGAAAATAAAAAAACAAAATTAAATTCCTTGACCTCATTGGCTTTCTTTGCCATACCTTAACTTCTTGGAAGTTGTTGGAGGGCTGCGCCGGAGGTGGCAGGGGCTCCTGGCGCAGGTCAGCTTGAGGATTGTTGCTCAGCAGCCGCTGGCGCCGCATCATGAACTCCGCCGCAAAGTTTGCTGCTCTACGGGGCTCATCTAGGTAGATGAGGCTGTACTCTTGTATGTCCACTTGTGACTCCACTGTCCATAAGAAGTCTACGAACGTCGGTACTACAAAAATGGCAACTTCATTAGATTACTAGACGATGATCAGGAGGCCCCAGCAAAGTGAAACAAAATTTTAACTCTTTATATGGCAAATTTACATCGCAATACTCTCCTTAGCACCAACTTATGCAAAATATATTAATCTTTTTGAAAGCCAATTTTTTATTTCTCTAAAAGTTATCTCTATATATAATAAACGGTACCAGTGGACTGACACATACTTTCTCCCTTAAGTAAATTTAAAAAAGACAATCTGTAATAAAACTATCATGTTCTACAAAGTTATTCTAAATATCATTTAATAATTTATTGTTCAAATTGTATGGGGGGAAACCCCCCCCTAATACATAGCTTTTTTGAGCTGGTTTTGTTCGGTGATTTAACCTTACACTTCATACCAAGTTTCATGGAAAACGGTTGGAAAGTAAGGAAGAAATTGATTTTTTTATATTCTCCATAAGAATAACATTGACGCTTTCAGACAACGTACTGCGTTTATCGTGGACAGTAAATTTAACTTTTCTCTGGAACCGTTAGTCGTAGACAAATAATTCAAAATACTAATTTGTTTGGTTTTTTAAGCTGGTTTCAATGGTACCAGTCAAGATATACTTTACTTTTATTGTTTTCGCTGAAAATTTAAAAATTTGATTTTTTTCACATTTAAAAGCCCATAACTTTTGAACCGTCATTTTTACAGATATGCGGGTGGTGTTAAATTATTTAGTAGTATGTGCACTATAAACTATCAAATTTTAATCAAAATCGTTAGAGCCGTTTTTGAGAAAATTGGATTTTTCACGTTTTTTAAGGGTTTTTAAGGGTGAACTGCCCTTAAAAATCAAAAATTCAAAAAAATGAAAAAAACGCCTGGAGATACGGTGACTATATATATACATGCCAAATTTCATCTAAATCGGACCAACGGGGTAGGCTGTGGCACTGTACACATCCAGACACAGACGGACAGACATCACGTCAAAACCCACTTTTTTGGATTCAGGGGACCCCAAAACGGATATATCCACCCTCAACTCAAATTCGAAAATTTGGACGAAAACAATACTTTCTCCATATACTATGTAAAAGGGGAGAAAGTAAAAATGAATGTATGTGTATGTCTGTATGTTATTTATGCGTTGCCAAACTACTCATGCGATCACCATGAAATTTTAGGAAGTTGCTCTATTTGTGTCCAGGAAGGTTTTACTGAACAATTTCCTTGAAAATTCCAAAGTTTCCATTTTATGGAATTTAAAATTTCTAACGTTAACATTATGGGGAATAACTTAGTTTACAAATTTTCTACAATCAGAGAATTTAATTTACAGCTGTTTGTTTACTTTCCATTAACAATGTGATTTTCTATTCAATGCCTTCTGTATCAATCATTAATTAAAAAATATAAAGAAAATATATACTGAGCAAAATGAACAGTTTTACTTGCCAATTGTTACTTTACGGTTTTTGTGGGTTTATGTACAGTCAAACCTTGATATAACGAATCTCAAGGGACCGGACTGAATATTCGTTATATCAAGGTTTTCGTTACATCGAGTTTCGTTATATTGAGGTTAGGTTTGATGGAATTTCGCTATATCGAGGTTCACCGACATCGTAATGCAGGCCAACATCTAGCAATGCTTAACTCATTAAAACGCTCTGTAATTGCTTGGATACTCTGTTGTTAAGTAAATGGAGGATAAAATAAATAGTCTCATTCTACTTGATACAAAATATCTCTACACTGTTTAAACCATTTCAGAACACATTCTTCAACATCCTTCAGCTCACATGACTTCAACTTTTTTACATCCCATAAAACACTTCCTTCTTCAAATTTGTCTTTCTGTTAAAATCGTCGCTAAAGTACTGGGCGGTACACCAAATTCTGCGATTTCAATTTTTTTTCTTGTTGGATTCTCTTCAACAAACTTAATAATTTTGCGTTTGGTATCAACGGTTAACGAGCTACGCTTCTTTTGGTTTTTTCGTCCATGTTTATTGCACTGCACTGCACAGACTACACACCACAGACAGACGCAATGAACTGAATGAAATTCATGACAGTCAAGACCGTGGACACATCCGTGTTCGGGCGTTCATGTTTAGACACGATTGTAAGTTTGTTTCCGTTCGTTATATCAAGGGAGGATAGAGATCATTCGTTATAGAGGTAAAATTCGCTATATAGAGGTTTTTATTAAGAAAAATTCGTTATATAGAGGTTAATTTATTTTTTCTGGCATCTTCAAAAATTCGTTAAATCGAGGTTTACAATACGGTTCAATTGTTATATAGAGGTGAAATTAGCATTGAGTCTTATGGGAAGTTGTAGGGGATTTAAAAAAATTCGTTTATCAATAATTGTTATATCAAGGTTGTTATATCAAGGTTTGACTGTATTTATATTTTTATTTTATGTCTGGTTATAAGTCACGCGTTTATATGTTGGTCAATTAAAAAATAATTTTAATGTTCCTACATATTAAGTGTATTATAATAATCAGCTGTTGTCTATCTTTCCTATAAAGCTCAGTATTACAGTTAGGTTTAGTTTGGGTTTAGGTTGGATTAGAAAATTGTGAATCAATCCACTCGGATTTATTTGTTTTGTGGGAATGTTATTAATACAGTAAAACCTCGTTAATCCGGACCCCATTAATACGGACTTCGCTTAATCCGGACAGCCTTTGGATCGCAGTTTTAATGCGCAGAACGCTGATTAGTAGCATGCGATCGTCACTGTACGACTGCGCCCGGCGATGTGAGATGTGAGTGTGCCGAGTGCAGACGGTCACAGCGCCAGGCGTAAGTGCCGTTACCATGGTTACTGTCAGCCAATAGTAGCTCAGTCACACGATTGTGTTTCTCCTGCTGGTGTCAGGCCGTCAGTTGCTCCACAGAGGTCAATTGCACTGCACGTTTTAGTTGCGTTGTTTAATTGTGAAATTAACACAAAAGAAAGGCAAATAAAGTTCAACTCCTTCTTCAAACCAGTTCAGTCACTTGAGGACAAACCTCAACCCTCATGTTCAAAGTAATTTTGTCTATTTTCGTTGTCTCATTTTTTTGTATGGATGTAAATACCAAGTGTATATTTTTGTTCAAATGTAACTACTGTATGTACTGTTTGTACAATATGTATTTTTATATTCAGAATATACATACTATTTAAGTTTATCTGCAAAAGGTGTTTCATTATATACAAGGGGTACCCAAAAATCACTGTCTTTCTTCGTTTAGGATTATTTGTTTTAATCCGGGCGACTTGGAGCCCCAATTAGTCCGGATTAACGAGGTTTTACTGTATGTCTTATCGTTTCAGTATTGTTATTCACTATACCGTGACCTAAAATATCTACAAAACGAAGTTGTAATGCTATTTGACTTCAGAACATGGCCAATCTTAAAGCTAACATGTATTTACTGTTAGGCGTCGCCAGGCAGCTAGTTTAGTATAAACACCAAAAATAAAGACTAGATTATCAACAACCACCCGACACAATGGCTTATGTGGCTTGCTTAGCTCTATGAACATGTTTTTTTGATGTAATGTCTCTCCATCTACGAAAGAGCAGAAGATCGGCCGCCGTTGCTTTTTCTTGCTTCTCTATAAATTCGATCAGCTGTTCCAAGGCCTGAAAAGCTTCACTGTGAGTCATGGTTGTTTTTTACCTTCTTCTTCCTCGTCGTCAGGAGCTGGGTCTGTGTTTACTAAGTCTATTATATAAGTGTCAGTGAACTTCTTAATTTCGTCTCCATTCATCCACTCACTCACTGCGTCACTGTTCATGTCGTCACAACCAGAAACGTTTCTAACAAGAAGGACGATTTCTTCATTTTTTTTGTTATTGCAGATGTCTGATCCTACTTCTTCTTGGTCTACTTTGTCTTCCAAAAGCTTTTTTCCACGATTTAATTAAAGTTATTGGCTTGAGTTACCAAGCGCTAGATACCCACAAGGCTACATCTAGCATGTCAATGTCTTTAAGTCATTCCGAAACACTCTTTCCCACATCCATGCCCGCAATAATGATTGTCAGTAAATTATGTCGATACAAACGTTTCAGTGTTTCAAGGACCCTCTGATCCATGGGCTGACACAAAGAGGTAACATTCGGTGGCAAACAAACACTTTATTTCTCCACTTCTCAGCTCATCTGCAGATGGGTGTGAAGGGGCGTTGTCGAGCAATAATATAGCGTTCTTTGGCAACTTATTTTTTTCTGAATACTTTTCCACTTTTCCCATATCGATTTTTCCACTTTTCCAAGCATCTCTCACTAGCTTTAAAATTGAGCTCACTTCCAATTTCTTCATGAAATTGAAGAGCCTTTTCTTGCAAAATCAGTTCAGACACAGGCAGTTCTTTTGATCTACATTGCGTAAAGCACAAAAATAATGCTTCGTTCACTTAGTCATTCAGGGCTGTTTTCATCATTTTGCAATTTTTCATTCCGGAACTTGATGCCTGATTAAAACACCATTTCTCTATTTTTTCCAGTCACTCACTGTACTAGTCTCCACTCCCATCTCACTTACTATCTTGTTTGCACTTTCACCCGCTTGCAAACTTTTCAATGCGTGAAGTTTTTCCTCCATCGTAATGACAACCTTTTTCTATTTTCCGGCCATAATAACTTATTCCTACCCGAAACTAAAACGAACCGTTACAAGAAAGACTAGGTCACTGAAGCCAAACAAAGGCGACACTAACCACGGAATTATATTCAAAAAATATTAAGTTGGAAGAAACTCAAAATAAAGATAATAATACTTAATCAGGAAACAGATGCTATATAGACATCCGAGATACTTACTATCAATATTGTTAGTGTCCTGAAAGACCTTGGCGCACCACTTGTTCAACTCTTCTGTTTTGGCAGTTTGGGGGATTTGCTTCTCAAACAGCTTCATCACAGTCGCTTCCTCCTTCTTGGCCTTGGTCTTGGCCTGAGGCTTGGCCTGGGCCTGGGCCTGAGGCTTGGCTGCCGGTTTGTTACGCTCCTCATCAAAGAACCGAGCCCCTCCACCACTCATCGCTGAAACACAAACCAGAAAGCATTAATGATGCATTACGATGAAATTGATTAGTGAAATTTTTTGAATGTGTAACAGGTGTTAAGAATTAGAAGATTAATGACTAAATTAACTAAAAATCCCCCAACTGTTTTATCACAGCTTGTTCAGTGTTATTAAAATGACATTAGTCATACAGGCAACAGGTGAACGAACACTCATGATCTAACAGGAGTCATTTGACACTAGATTCAAACCAGGTATTTTTGACGAATTGGGTCAGAATGCTACTCCTGAGATACCACAAAAAAAATGAAAAGTAATGCACAAAAATGAATTAAAAAATATAATCATTGAAAGCTCAAAACAACTGTGAAGTGCATGACAAAGATGTTAAATTGTAAAATTTATCATGAGGGAAGGATAAATCCAACATTATAACTCATATTCATAGAGGTATGGGTCTTATTATGTCATTACCAACTATACCAATTTTATTTTTTCAAATCCAACTTGGTACTGTAATTATTAAAAGCTGAATTCTCATTTTAACATAGCCTGATTTCTCAATAAATGTTTCAACGAAATATAATTTTAGGATTAGTAAAAATTGTACTTTTTGATTAATGAATGTTGATTTTTTTGTGTATAACACAATTTATAGATCATATTCCTGAAAAAATAAATATGGAAGAAAGATGGGAAAATTTTAAAAGTTGATGGAATATTTAGTCAGTCTGGGTATTTTTTCTTGAATGATTTTTTCCATTCCTTTACATCCATGATCCTTACATGAATTAGTTTTGTAAATATATGAAATTATTTGAAGTTGTAACATTTATCCTTCAGTTTTATTTTTGCATTGACACTATGGAAATGTGTACATGGATGACGAATAAAAAACAGACAAGTCAAGTGTTTTTAAAATCTGTTTTTGAGTGTTACACTATGAATGGGAAGTTAAGGTAAAACTGACTCAAACAAGATTTTTAATCTACATAAATAAAATTGAAACAACATAAGACAACATTTTTTCTAATCATTTTTACAGAACATGTGATCCATATAAGTGGTTTCACAGAAATAAATACAAACAGCTTTCATACTAAGGTTATTTGTTTGTTTACATACTATATTAAATGATATATGTTATGTGTGTAATAAACAAATTTTAATAGCAATACATATTTTATAATTGATTAACTGGCTGGGTGGTGTAGTGGTTATAATACCCACCTTCAAAACTGAAGGTCGCCGGATCGAATCCCGCAAAGGTCAAATCTGGACCCAGTCGCCATTTGTCATTGGGCACGTTAGGTAGTAAAAAGACCGGGGTTTGGACCGTTCCCCATCAAAACGTTAAAAAATGCCACAGGCGTAGAAATACACAAAATAAAAAAAAAATAAAAAAAATAATTAATTGTAAGTTAATGCTAAGTAATTAAGCTGAGAATTTGTTATTTGTATTTATTTGTTTAAGATTTCAGATTTATATCTTGTCATAACAATGGATTTGGATTTAACAGAAAGAAATAACCAACAGCTATCAAATTAAAATCAATATTAGTTTGTTTACATTCATCACTGATTTTACACTTTTTTCAACATTATACTATATTAAAATTTTACCTTGACACGTAAAGAATTTAATCAAGCTGAGAATTCATTTTTTCTTTGCTTCTTTTTGATGTCCAGGCCACTTTTTTTCACTTTTTCAGAAATCTTCGATGACCCTTATTTAATGTTTTCCACAGTTGTTAATTGTTTAAGATTTCAGATTGATATTTTGTTTTGATAATGAGAACCTATATTTTTTCCTTAACACTGAATCCTATGACCCGCACAAAGGACAGGTTTACTGATAGTGTTACTCACAGTTGACAGGCATGGGACCCCAGACGGAAGGAGCGGAATTGTTGTTCCAGGTGAGGCTCTGCGTAGCCGACTGCCAGATGGACCCAGTGGCTGGCACTGGCACGTCCTTGCTAGCAGCCATCCTCTCCGCCTTCTCCTTCTCTGCTTGCTGCAACACGCATCATCACTGCACATTACACAGATAGAATAATTTTCAACCTAAATCAACTACAACTACAGGAGGACATTGGGCGATTCTGTGTCCAGGCCACTTCATTTCACTTTTTCAGAAATCTTCAAGGTCCCTAATTTTATGTATTCCACAGTTTTATGTTTTTTTTTATTTTGACAAAAGAGAGCAATTCTACAATTCGTTCCTCAATTTGGAGCATCAACCGCAAAAGGTTTACCAGGAGTAAATCAACAACTTTATAATTATGTTCATTTTTGTTAGTTCTTTAAATTGCAGAGAATAAATGATGAATTGACTTTTTTTCTAAAAGAATTTTTTTTTCTGAAGCAATCCACGATGTTGCAGTCACAACTAGTTTCAGGCTATTTCATTAGACAATCATCAGATACAAATTTAAAAATATTAAGATATAAATTTTGCTTCATACAAACATGGTCAAATTCATGAAATACAAAATAATATACACAAACAAAGCTGACTTCACCATTGATGAGCTTGAAATAGAGATTACGTTAGGTAGACTAGCTGACAGGCAGCACCACAAATCAGCCAATAGCAGAAAACAGCACAGTATTACCAACTAGAGGAAGCAATTAAAACCCATTTAATTTCACACAAAATTAAATGGGCACGCGGGAACGCACTGCGCGGAATGTACCCCATGGGAAATTTAAAACATTAAATCCTCGTACATGTTTTTACATTATTGTTACACCCACTAGACATCCAGATAACCGGTCATCCGGATAACCAATGTCCGAATAATCGATGCTCTACTGTACATGTTAGGAAAAACCTATTGAACCTGCCAATTTTGGGTTCCTCACAAGATTATTTAACCAGGCATAGAAACAATTGCTTATCCAGCTCATAATCTAAAAATTATTGAAAAAATCTGTCATACCCTGGAGTTAAGTATTATAATTGCCTGCCACCTAAAATAGTTACTACTTCTAACGAATTAAATTTAAAAAAAGATTTAAACATTTATTTATTGCAAATGCCTCTTTATTCCTTCTAAGAGTATTTTTCAGGTCATATCGTAGAATAACAATTTATGCTGACAGCTGGCACTATTCTTGAACACGCCTGTACTGTTGTACCACAGAAATGGGAGACTGGATAACGCTGTGCCGTGTACACCCTTTAGTTGTTAAATGTCAAAGGGTTGAAATGCCTAAATATCTATTAAATTAATTCAATATACCAGATATTTTGTGAAGTTTTTCACCTTAGCCAGACTCTCCTGCTCCTCGGCCTGAATCTCCGCAAGGCTCTTGACTCTGGTCGGCACCGGGTTGGGGGTCTCGGCCCACTTGAGATTCAGCCCAGAGGCGCTCTTGGAGTTCTTGAGCTGCATCTTATCTTGCTGGTGCTGATGCTTCTCCTGGAACATCCTCAGCATTTCCTGCTGCTCCCGCAACTGTTGTAACTGCTGCAACGTTCACAAAGTAGGTAATGGTGATACTAGTTGGGAGTAAATCTCAATTAGGTAGAAATTGTTGAAATATAACTATTGTACTGACAACTGTTAACGGATCACTATGAGATCAGACCATGATCGGACGTCGGTTAATAAGGGTCTGTGATAATTTTTTATTCATTTCATTTTATTCAACCCATTGGCTCACAAGCCAGGGTATATTCGCTAGGGATGTGGGAATAATGATTTTGGGGTTCGAATCGAACCGAATATTTATTTACTATTACGAATATTGAATATTTTTGAATCGAATATTAGCGAAAGTGTTTATCTTCAAAACATGGGCGTGTAAACAGCCTAATTAAAAAATGTAGTAATTGCATGGCTTAAATTATGTAGGACATGTATTTATAATTTTCTACTCAATCCTCTCTATTAAAAATAGAAAAACTGTTTTAACCATTGTTACAACTAAACAAATCAATCTCCTTAAAAAATAATACACATTTAAAAATAAGTCAAATTTGACACACTACTTATACATAATATAAATAATTTTTACTATGCTCAAAATATAAATATAATAAACTAGCAGTAAGCTCGTCCTTTGTACGGGTTGTAGGAATCAGTTTAAAGAAGGAAGATCATCATACCAAAATGTAAACCTGAATCCTAAACAAATCAATACAAAGAAATAAATCAATACCCAGCTTTATTATTATTAGTTAAACGTTGAAATAACTTATTAATATAGTATAATTTTGGAATGGGTTTAAATCAATGACCAATATGATCTAACTAATATTGATTCAACAACTGTGTTTCTTTTTCTTTCTATTAAATTTTGAAATTACAAAGACAGCTGATTATTACCAGTAGGTCATTCATTTAAAATTGAAGCAAAATGTGACGCGACGAATATTGTGTAAAAATTGGGTTTTTAAATGCTCGTTACTTACTTTTCAAGGGTCAGCGGACAATTTTAAGCCTTTAATAACCTTCTCTGGAAAGTAGAGAATGTATGAAATAAGTTTCATTGTTATCAGTTCTCCCGTTTTTCAGAGAAGATGGCGTAAAATGCCTCCTGGAGAGTCACAGACAAAAATTGAGATAAGACCGGTTTCAGCTTCTCTAACGCACGAAAAGTAAAAATAACTAACTAATGAATAATTCTGAGCAATGTACAGACAAAACTCTAATTTTATTTCTATAGATTGATGAAGTAATAAAGATTGGAATATAAATACTGAAGTAAAAGAAATGATAAAAATTAAAATTTTGTATCATATCATAAATAAAATTAATTTAACAATAATTTATTCTATTTACTTTTATAACAGTTGCATAGCATACTTTTTTAAATTTATAAAGCTAAATTATGAATAGTTTAAGAATGATTATGAGTAGTTTCTTATCAAGTTCACATTTTATAAAATTAATTTAAGATACAACATTAGAAAATTACAATTTTAACCCTTTAATAAGTGTGCTAAAAGTACATTTTAGTTTTTTTTCAGGGAAAGGCGGAAGAAATGCTTTATGCACACAGGTGGCCAGCCTGTAGTGCGGGACTCCCCTAAGAAGCGGGTTACCCACTAAAAATAACCTCCTCTACTCTTTAGGATTCTAACCTGGAACTATTACGAGAACATTTTATTAAGGACATCATAAGACTAAATAAATAACTTTTTTTAACCAGATAGGTGAAGATAGGCAGAGAAGTGAAAATATTTGACTGAAAAATGAATTGGAAAAACCTGATTCAAATAAACCAAACCCCCAACCTATCCAAATCTCAAGGTCATAGTTTTTGTAACACTGTCCCAGCTACCTGGCTGCCTATGAATGTTGCTGTTGCCATGGAAAACATCAGAAGATACCTATCACGGAGGTGTTTCAAAAGCTATGAGTGGGAATAAGTTTAAAGATATTCTAAGGTATTTTCATGTGTGTGTTCACTAAAGTTCACTAAAATTCGTCCTCTGTGGAATATGCTAGCTTCATGCTTTCCTTTGTGATGTTAACCTTAGCATTGACGAGTCGATGAGGCCGTATTACGCAAGGCATAGTGCTAAACAGCACATACATGCCTATATGCTTCAGCTATAAAATATGGTGTGTGTGCACTCGTCTGGGTTATGTTATTCAAGAAAAATGAATATATTTTGCCGTATTTCATACTATTTTACACCAACCTAATGGATTTTATAATAGAGAAATAAAAAAAACTATTTAATAAACAAGATTGCAAACACAGTTAACACTTAGCCCGCAAAAAAATTGAGTGTGCTGTATTTGCTCGCTACTAACACATACAATCGTCATGCTGTAAGTAATATGATGAATTTTTTATCATAATCACAAAATTGGCAGCCGCAGCAGAAGTTTGTATATTCTTGGAAAAGGTAGGTTAATCAAACAAGCGGTTGATAAGAGCATCCACTATCTAACACGTGAAAATCTATATATTTATATTTAGTTATGAATGCAATATCATATGATAGATAAAATCAGAGGAATTTCAATCCATTAATCTGATATGTGATATCCTTGATGACTTTATAATTTATCAGTCTGAGAACAAAGATTGAATACAGTAATAAAATAGATTTTCAAGTTATTGACAAGACTACTAAGGTACATTAGAGCATTTCCATGCAGGAAGTAATTTAAGGTAAATTAAGTATTCAAGAATATCCATCCAGGAATGAGTTTCATCGAGTTAAAGCGGGTTGGTAATAAAGTCTGTTCTAAGGGACCATGCAGACAAAAGGAAGTATATCAGGTTCTTTCCACATCTCTTCCTTATACTTTTCAATTTTGCGATCTATAAAACCAACTTCTCATCTCGTACCTGTTTGCGTTCAGTCTTCTGAATGTCCGCCAGGCTAGGGCCAGTTGGCTCAGGTGGCGTCCAAGGTGCAGGTGTCGTGGCCGCCTTGACAGCCCTCGCCTGCGCTTGCTGCTGTTCTTGCATACACTTCAAAGCTTCATTCTGCCGCTTGGCCATCTCCTCTTGCCTAAAAACATACTAGTACATGAAATCCTGCTCGAGATGGGGAGCAACGGCATCAAAAATTTGATTTTTTTGTTTTTTACATCATTAAATAGCTGGGAATTTCTTCTTTACAACAATATGAAACACTTATAAATTTTCAGATTCTTTCATTGAAAAGTAAAATAAAATAAACAATGATGCACGGTCGTAAGATAACTTAGCCAGGCCCACGTCTCAGAGCTCTCCTATTCTACATAAGCGATTTCCGAAAATTATGATTTTTTAAACTTTAGGTACTCTTTTCTCAGGGACTATTAAACCTACAATGATGAAATTGTGTATATATATTTTAATCTACACTATGTAAAAACAGACCGGAGGGATTTTTCTTAGGTTCAATACTTTTAAAAATATATATCTTTATAATTAAAAATGAATACAATTTTGTTATACACATAAATAAAAGCACATATTTATTGTTCATGCAAAGGTCCTCTAAAACACTCTGGTCTTAATGTGTATTAAAGTCTTAAAAACAACTGTGCAAAGTTTGATTTTGTATCTTTATTAGTTAATGAGAAAAATGTACCTAAGTTAACATGGCCAACCATAGGGGCCGTTGCTCCCCTAAGTAAATATATTTCAGATTCTAAATTTTATCAATGTGGTATGAATGCAGTTAGTATGAAGAAGGCCTGAACAAGTTAAAAAAATTCAGTGAAGACCTTCAAGTTAGCAATGAGGGAACAAAACAACTAGAAACCATGTGAAATTATTAGATTTGGATTATTAGAATTATAAGTTATTAGATTTGGTTACAACAAAGTTGTAAATTCTACAGAGAACATTGTTCAACAAAGCATAATTTCAGAAAAAATTATTTAATTAAAACAATAAATCGAAACAACTTAAATATCTTATGATTACTTTATGACTTTTGTACAGGGAGAATTTTAATTTCACAACAAATATATTTCTCTAGATCATTCTAAAACTTACTTTTTCTTTTCTTCTTCTTGTCTTTTCTTCTCTTCCTCAGCCTTCTTTTTTTCTTCTTCTAGTTTTCGTTTTTCTTCTTCTTTCCTTCTCTTTTCTTCTTCCTTTCTCTTCTTTTCTTCTTCTTTTCTCAGTCTATCTTGTTCTGCTTTTTTAGCCGCAGCAGCCTAAACAAAAACACTTTATGAAAAACTGGAATGAATGACCTAATATCATTTTCATTGAATGTAGAATAATTTGTACAGTATTTATCACTCAAGAAAAGGTAATTTTACTTTTCTCAGTATTCAAATAAAACAAGAAAATTACTTTACTAATTACAACCAACTACTAACTAATTTCTCTAGAAATTTCAGAGCGTGTTCCAGAAATTACATAGGTATTACGTCATTTATTTGTTTATGATACATATTTAAAATGCAACTTATCCTCGAACAAATTCATTTTCTTCATTCAATAAACTATATTATTTTATTTTGAGATCCATTTAAAATTCCAGGATAATCAGTATTTTAAAACATAATGTTATTAATAAATTAGGATAAAAACTGAGATGAGTCTCATAAGTGGAAGAATATTCATTCAATATCGATACAGAACATCTTTGATCAAATAAAACTGTTGAAGCAGATGACAAAATTACACAATTCATATCCTATTATAATGGAAGAACGTCATTGATCAGTCTGAGGATGCGGTATGATTATTCAACTACATATTTAAGTAGTAAATTCAAATAATCTTTATTTGTTATTACCGGTACATTAAATTGTGTCCAAAATCTAATACAAAATAAAACAACCTAGTTAAAACTATAAGCTAACAGAAATTACAGAGTCCATTAAAAGATAACAAAAGCAAATCATAAACCAAAATAAAAATACACTGTAGAGAGATTAATATCTTTTACCTATTATTTTTTGTGACCAAAACTCTCACAAGAGTATAGCTTTTCATTAACTTTTTTAATCCATCAAAATTTGTTTCTTTAAAAATATTATTAGGTATTTTGATCAACATTTTTTGACCCACGACACTGGTCTTCAAAAAAAAAAAAATTAGTTTGTGTTGTACATATCTTATTATTTCTGGTATTAAAGCAATGACTGTTGGGATTTTGGGTTGAACTATTCCTCTTTTTAATGTACAACACTGTCTCATAAATATACAAAGCATAAACTGTCAAAATTCCAAGTCAAGAAAAACATGACATTGCAGATACAGTGCAACTTGGTTATTGCGGCCTCGGCTTTAACGTCAACTTGGATATAACGTCATTTATTTTTAGGTCCCGCCAAACTATAGGAATTTACATAGGTAAAACCTCGGATATATCGTCAGTAAATTCTAAAACCTCGTATATAACGTCAAGAAAATCGGGCCGAGATGAAGGCAACATATAGCTAAATAGAGAAAGTTCGGTCGGTGGTGCAACGTGAGGGCTGCGGCTATTGTTTAGCTACATTCTATTTTTAGAAACGAAATTTTATTGCTATATTACCGCTAACCACCCCAACCCCCTCCCCCTACCATATATCCGCTGTCGCCATAATCAAGGTCAGTGTCAGTGACTCATGTCGCATCAAAGCACTGTGATGCCGTTCGTACATACATACAGTTTGTGCAGCTATCGTTAGTTCAGTGTACGTCTTTTACAGTTTGTTTTTCGTTATTTTAATTTACGAATACAGTATTGAAAAATAATGGCAAGTGTTAAGAGAAAGGTTTTGCCGAAGAAAAGGTGTGAGTTATAAGAGCGTGTGAGGAGGAACGTAAGATAGCAGATGTGTGTTCGGGCTTGTTTTTTAAAATCGAACCAACAGTTGAATTCACCTTGCCGAACTTCATTGCAATATTTTCAAATTCGATTTTTTATATAGTATAGTGGAACGTGGATAATTCGAACTACTGTAATTCGAAAACTTCTTTATTTAGAAGTTTTGACTTAGTCCCTAGAATTTTATATAAAAACAATGTTAAAATATCTTGGTTAATTCGAATAGTTTTTTTGGATAATTCAAATTTTTTACAGCGTAAATCTATAAATAGAACAAGTCATTGTATGCAATTTTCCAGGAAGACGTTCGGGCTTCCTGTCCGTAGACTATTTTTAGGTAGATCAACCCCCCACCCCCGCCAACCCTTCTCACAGCACGTACACCTGTTTTTGACTGGTCACATGATACCCCTCCCCCTCAACAGTCCACTACTGCTCAGTGCTCATAAATCACAAC
Source organism: Nephotettix cincticeps (assembly GCA_023375725.1). NCBI lineage: Eukaryota > Metazoa > Arthropoda > Insecta > Hemiptera > Cicadellidae > Nephotettix > Nephotettix cincticeps. The sequence continues at coordinate 37,563,452 of CM041788.1, forward strand.
ATTGACATCTCTAGTCTGAGTCTGTCACTACACGGCGCCGGCGTAGCTCAGTACCGTGTGTATCATTGATGGTGGTTTGCTCCGATATTCGTCATCTTTGTTTCGTGTTGGCATTTGTGACTTCGTCTGCATTCATGTTAACGCGTCGTGTGTATGAACTGGTTCGCTTCGTCAAAGCGAACCTACAAATCTCTGACGTTGCAAGAATAAATAGCGGCAATCAAGGAGGTAGAGAAGGGATTTAATAAAAAGTTTGAAATAGCTCAAGTTTCGGGATCCCTCCAAACACATTATTGACATTTAACAAAAATTAGGATTTTTAATCAATAATATCTTCATTAACATAGCTTTTTTTAATATACAATGTTAAAATATGATGTTTGACTGTTTATTTCAACCACTTGCAAAAACTTTTCTAATTCGAATTTTGGGATAATTCGAATTTTTTTCTGGTCCCTTGAGGTTCGAATTATCCAAGTTCTACTGTATAGAGTAGTTCAGTTAGTCATAAACATAAACTTTTATGTGTATTTCAAATTACCTTCATTAAATGTCTTAATTTCACGTAAAAAATGTGTTTCTCTATTTTTCCTCGGTTTTAAATTAAAATTATGTAACCTCTTTTATAGTGTCACTCTGATATAGCGTTATTAATTGTGTGGTCCCTTCAATGACGTTATAACCAAGTTCCACTGTATTTGTTTATTGATGCTGAAAATTATTCTCAGTGCTCGCTTCTGCTGAAGAATAATTCTATCCAAGTTTTTCTTTGTTATAGCCTCATAAATTTCTGTACATAAAGACATGTGTGACTTAAAGAGTAATAAATGATTTTGAATACTTGTATTACAAATTTTTGATATTTGATTTGATGTAAAGCATACAATCCGGAAGACTTTTTTAAACTACATAGTTAACATGATCATCCAAACACAAATGTATTAGATGATATTTAACCTATATTAAACCCAGTATTTACCTAGTATTAAACCCAGAAATTTGTGTTTTTAACATGTTGTAATTTAAATTATCTAAGTAAATGTTTGGTTCAAATGTAGTCCTGGTTTGTTTTGTACAAAAAGATATAAAATGTTATTTATTTAAGTTACATGTGAGATCTTTGCTACTTGACAATTCTTTTAACTGATAAAAGGCTTGGATAAGATTCAATCTCTTTTTGATTTTCATCCGATACTGTGATATTGGCATAGTCAGCAAATAGACACACAGAGCCTCTTGCCTCCACCAAATTAGGTAATCTGTTTATGTAACAGCTAAATAATAATGGACCTAACAATGACCCTTGTGGAACTCCACGTTCGATAGTTTGAAGATTAAAATTAAAATGTAGAAAACATCTATATTTATTATTAGGATAAGAAATTTCATGATGGATTTTTATACGCAGCTGTCGTTTGTTTAGGTATGATCTAAATCATTCAAAGTATTTTTCCATAGTATTTAATTTTTTATAAGTATTTAGAAGTTTATTATGTGAGACACTGTCAAAAGCTTTAGAATAGTCAAGGAAAATTCTGATAATTTTTTTCATTGCTGTTAATAGTGTTAATTATTGGTTCAATAAAATCCACCCCTGCTGTAATTGTAAACGATTAAATTCAACACTATATTACATTTTGCAATACAAAGCATAGTGTTATCTATAGTTGCACTGAGTATCAGATTGCGGTTTGATTTTATTCCGCATAAAATATGATTTCTACAAAAAACTTTGAATTGTTGGTCTAATATTCGGTAACAAAGCTCAAGAAACATAATAGGCCTAGCTCATTTTGCAAAGGTATTTGCAGCAAAAATAATTTACTACTTTAGTTTGATAGTCTACATAGACAACATTTGGCCTATGTTATCAATATGTGCTCACATGTCCAACAAATTTTCCACTCGTTTTTTTCATTGTACAGTTTCTCTTTATTGGATGATTTTACATGTTCTTAGTTTTTAAAGGGTGCATTTTTAGATAATTTTAAGATTAAATAACTAGATTAGAACAAGGTACCATAATTTCAAAGGTTTTATTATTGTAACACGGCAGGGGCGATACGCAGATAGCCGATGACGACTATCCAATGTTGTCTGTCACATCTTGGTTCTTTGTTTATGGGGATTCATTTTTATCCATGAATCCATGGTTTATATTAGCTTATAAAATCTGTTGATGCTATTTATTGGCAAATCATAAGGTTTTTTGTTCATTGCATTCGAGAATAACTCCATCTTAAAATTTGTTACTTTTAAATGCAGTAAAGTATAAATTTTAGTTTTGTTGTTCAGCCTATTAAGAAGTTATGACTTTTTTATATTCAATTTATTAACTTTCATAACATTTTTATTATGTTTTTCTAGTTTATTCTTAGATAAGTGTGATTCCACTGTGTTATTGCAAGTATCTGAATCCAAAAATTATCTGATTCGAACTAGAGCTTTTTATTCCTAATCTGATCCGAAGAAAAATTTCACTATCCAAACACCTCTACTTAATACTACATTTGATTAGATAAAATAGTATTCTTACCTCTTTTTTCTTTTTCTCCTCAGCCTCTTGTAGTCGTTTCCTCTCACGCTCTCGTCCTCGTTCCTCCTCTTCCTGTCGTTTGCGTTCTAGCTCTTCCTCTTCCTTCAATCTTCTCAGTCGTTCTCTCTCTTCCTCTTCCTGTTTTAATCTGAGAAGCTCCTCTTGTTTTCTGTAGGAAATAATGTAGACTTTCATTTTGTTTTAATACAAAATATGACAGTAATGAGATTCTTCTTCAGTTAATTTAATTTTGTGAAAAATTTAATAGTTATTAAATGATTTAGTTAACAAAATAATTGTTTAATTTGATATTTCCATGTTACACACCTGTAGTACCTAAACTAGTAGTCACTGAAAACTCTATTGAAATGGGAGTGCTAAATTAATTCAAAAAAGTTTTATAGTTAGGCCAGTAAATATTACGACTCTACAAGATCATTGGCGGGACAACATTTTTTTACCAGTAAATCTTATTTTTCACAGAAATAAGGATAAGTACAATGGTCAAGTGATGGAGAAATGATACACATAAAAGAAGTATTTTCAACTGCGTGAAAATTTAATGATGCATAAAGTAAGGATCAGGATGGGAAGGGAGCTACCTGGCTAATGTTATTTGTCAGGTTAGTCGAGAAACTAACCTGAGTTCTTCCTTCTTTTTCTCCTCTGCACGAAGCTGTTCCTCCTGAAAAAAAATAATATCAAATTTTACCTATTTCTTACTTAATTAGAGTTAACCAACCAAAGACAAATATTAACAACTCGTTAACCCTTAAAGCCCTAATTAAGAATTCTACTCTATGCTCATTTAGTGTAAAAAATCAAAATATTATTTTACCAATGTTTTTTAGATTTAGGTAGCTTAGATAAATTATAAAAAAGAGACTTACTAAATTTTTTATAATTTATGATTTTAGAAATATTTTTGAGGTCAGTATAGCTAATGACACATATTTCTAAAATAGAAATATTTGAGCTTCTACTGTACACAGTAGAAAAAGTAAAATCATATCTCAAATAAAGATATAATTATAATTAAAACAATCAAATATTTGTACAGTGAAAATAGATCAACGGAAATATATGAATCAACAATTTATCCCCTTACCAGTATGTCTGCTTCTGTCTTTATACCCTTGGCGATGGGCTCCCACAGGGACTGAGATGGTACAGAGGCAGGGGGATGACCAGGCGGCACTGACCATCCAGGAAAGGCGGGGGCAGTGGTGGGGCCTCCCCACACCGACTCCATCTGTACAACACTTTGGGTCACCACTAGCGGATTTAAAATCGAATAGCGGATGTTAAAGTCAATAAAAGTAAAATATACTACTGAGCTAATGCCCTGACAAGGATACATGACAAAAATTATTTGATAAAAGTAAATGTCAGCTAATAAAACTTTCAAGAGTTCTCATTTACTGCAAATTTGCAAGATGAGAATATAAGATGTTATAGAGTACATGTAATATGTTTTTTTACTAATGAGAATTGAAAATGTAGCAGCAGATGTACTGTACCTAAGTTTTCTTTATATCATTTTTAGAAGTAATAATAAGTTATTCTATTCGTAATTTTTTTCTTATGATCTATCTAAATATAAAAATTGATTTTAAACTATAGAAGGCAAAATACGGCATGAAAAATAATAAATGAATTACAAGGAAACTTAACATAACGAATATTAAGTAATACTCGTTAAGTGTGTCATGGCTGATTTCAAGATACACGGTCATCTGGAATGGAAGTAAGTCGTAGAAAAATCTTTCACAACTATAATTTTCTTTCAAGTCAAAAGGCAGCTTGGCCTGAATCCTGGAAACTATACATCTGAGTCAATGGTCACAAAACAGCAGACAAGGTGTACCAACATTATCTACACACAACATAAACAGTTATTGCTGTATTTTTACTAACCAGTGACCCCAACTTACCCTCAAATGGCTTAGATAGTTCTTTGCATCTATACATTAAAGACAACTAACCAACCCTTCCTGCTGCTGAATTCCAATTGCACCACCTGTTTATTTGGGTTATTATAAAAAGTCAAAATATCTGGTCATAGACTGTTTGTCTAAAGATATTTCACATTCCTTCAAGCTTTCGAAATTTCTTGTGTATAAATAATACTATCCTGTCTGTAAAATAAATTGAGTAGACTTGGAACTGGCAGCAGACAGAAGTGCTTGGAGGCATATGGTTGACAGGGCTAAAAACCAACTAGGTTTCTAATGGCTACAGAAGTAGATATGTAAGAGTAAGTGAAATAATATAAAATGACAATATACTGCTAAGAAAGCAACACAATAAGGAATACAAAATTCACATTATTGTGCCGCAACAAAGATTTTAATTTTCAAAGGGCATACGTGATGTGTGATAAGACTTATTGAGCACTGCAATAATCTTTCATAGCCACAGTTATACAGAACTAGAGTTTCTCAAGTTTTACTACAATATAATGGTCATCCTTTTTCAGGCATAAATAAATTCTCAAGCAAATCCAGTTTATGTACATGTGGTATATTACATGAAAAACAAGCTTCCTTCATTGGAGGAGAAAATGGTAGGTTATTTAGTATTCCAGATCTTGACTTTACTTCTATGATCAAAATTTAGGCGTAGTATTGATCGTCCAAATGATTTTTTGGGATTTTTTTGTATTCCAACAATGCTAAATAAACGGTACCAGTGGACTGACACATACTTTCTCCCTTAAGTAAATTTAAAAAAGACAATCTGTAATAAAACTATAATGTTCTACAAAGTTATTCTAAATATCATTTAATAATTATTTACTGTTCAAATTGTATGGGGGGAAACCCCCCCCCCCGGTAATACCAAGCTTTTTTGAGCTGGTTTTCTTCGGTGATTTGACCTTACACTTCATACCAAGTTTCATGGAAAATGGTTGGAAAGTAAGGAAGAAATTGATTTTTTTATATTCTCCATAAGAATAACATTGGGCGCTTTCAGACAACATACTGTGTTTATCATGGACAGTAAATTTAATTTTTCTCTGGAACCGTTAGTCGCAGAAAAATAATTCAAAATACTAATTTGTTTAGTTTTTTAAGCTGGTTTCACTGGTACCAGTCAAGTTATACTTTACTTTTCTTGTTATCGCTGAAAATTTAAAATGATTTTTTTGACATTTAAAAGCCCATAACTTTTGAACCGAAATTTTTACAGATATGCGGTTGGTGTCAAATTATTTAGTAGACTGTGCACTATAAACTATCAAATTTTAATCAAAACCGTTAGAGCCGTTTTTGAGAAAATTGGATTTTTCACGTTTTTTAAGGGTTTTTAGGGGGAACTACCCTTAAAAATTAAAAATTCAAAAAAAATGAAAAAAAAACGCCTGGAGATACGGTGACTATATATGTACAAGCCAAATTTCATCTAAATCGTACCAACGGGGTAGGCTGTGGCACTGTACACATCCAGACACACACACACACACACAGACACACGGACGGACAGACATCACGTCAAAACCCACTTTTTTGGATTTAGGGGACCCCAAAACGGATATATCCACCCTCAACTCAAATTCGAAAATTTTGACGAAAACAATACTTTCTCCATACACTATGTATAAGGGGAGAAAGTAAAAAATTGACTAAAATTCCAAGTTTATTTTGGATAATCAGAATTTTCAGCATGGTAAATTAAGATTTTACAATTAATCCCCTACTTAAAATTTAAAACTTATTTATAACAAAAAAATATGTTTTTCAAAAAGTCAGTGAAAGTGTGCGCCAGAGTCAGCGTACAGACTGATGACTCACGCGTAGGCAACAAACTGAGAAAAATCTGGAGATGAAATCGCTGGATTACCTACAGAAGAAGAAGAAATATTGGTAGCGAATGAAGCCGACGCTTTGACTCACGTACAATAACGTTGAACATTAAGTTAATTGTTAAACGTTGCAGAGTTAATTTAACTGGTTCACAATTTAAAATGTTGGTTTTAAGATTAAAGATTTTAGAATCTTTCATATTATGGAGAGATCTAATTTGTGGAAACAGAAAAAAAATCTTCCCCTCTAATAAAAATAATAGATTGATTTTTGTGATTACAGTTGAATGCAGTTCATACTCTGTTTTTTTTATGGTTCTTGTTCACTCTGTCTGTCGAAAAAGTATTCAATTTTTCCTTCTCTTTGGTTTATAGATTTCCATTTCAAAATTTTGCTAAGAACTTTGTTTTAGGATTGTGTCGATTCCAAACATCGATTCTCAGAGTTGGAATCGAAATCGTCTAAAGTCGATTCCAGGCGTTTTTTTTCACTCCATGTTTTCCTCACCATGATGTTGTATTAAGAAACAACATTCATTGTCATTGTTTTGATGAACCTTGGATCAGGAAACCAATCGTCGCCCTGTTGACTCAAAATTATTGTGCACTTTCAGTTTATTGTCGTAGTTGCGTAAATAAAAACCAATAGTTTTTTGTTCAGATATTGCTGAATAGTATTCAGCAATATCATAACTAAAATATCATAATAAAATTGAAAAAAAATATCAATTAATAAATATCACAAATAAATTAAATATCAATTTTAGTTATGATAAGTTATTACCAGAAGAAGAGAATAAATACCAGTGATCAGTGCATCCCACACTTCGACTCACGTCGGCTACAAAGCCTTGGGCCTGATAACGTTAAGTAGCCTATGATATGTTACAGTACTTTGTTTTGTTGTTCATTTTAAGGAATTATTATTATAGAAATAGGTAATTTTCTATTCTCTTGATTGCTTGATGTTTATATATTAAATAAACTAAAATTCGCAAAACGTTTCATTTTAATATTTCATTTATCCTATCAAACCAGTTAAATAATTATATTAAAGTCATTTGACACATTTCTACATCAAGATATATAAAAATATGGTATTTGGAGATGAATTCATATTCAAACTTCAAATATAGTGTCAATTTAACAAAAGAGTTTTCATTTAAAATGCATATTTATTGTTGTCAGCCCAGTTTATATGAGCTTCTTTAAATTGAATTTTTGGATGGTTCAAAAGTTTTTAGCTAGTCCCTTGAGGTTCGAATTATCTAAGATTCACAGTATAAATAAAAACCTCAATATTTTATTTATTTATGTGCTATAATTATTAGGTTTAAAATTAAACACAAACCATTGTTAAGTCACATCACAACATGAATCACAATGGGCAATTTTGAAAAAAAATCTCCATATCATTGACAGCATGTCAAAATAGTAGCACCAAAATATTAGTAGGAAATAAAAATCAAACTATTTTGCTAAACGTGCTCTGAACGCAAAATTAATGATTGGTAGACAGTCAAAAACTTTTAAGTGTTATAAAATTGCAACATCACAGGTGAATTTTTTGGGTGAATTAAACAGGTAAGAGAGGTATTAGGCAAGACAATCTAATGTGAGGAATCAAAATGCATAAAAAAACTAGATCATTACTTTCATTTAAATATAAATTTGATCTAGAAATATTTTAAAAATAGCTTTAAAATGGGACGATAAAAAAAATAAAACTACCATAGAAGAAAGATAAATAAGTAAAACTATGAACTAAAAGAGGAGAAAACATTTCAAATTCATCACAGACTAACCACTCCTAGTTTAAACATTATTAATGAGTCAAATATTGTAAACAAGACATGAATTATAGGCTTCAATTTATCTTATGTGTCATATAAGTTAGCCATGTTGTGTTGTTGTACATTGGTTTTAAAATTAATTAAAATTCTTAAAGAACAGCAGGCTTACTTTACCTGTGTTTCACTGTGATACAAAATTTTGCTAAAAAAGGTTCAATGCTCCTGAATAAGTCAATTTTAGTTTTTAATTTTGTTGAAAACCTTTTTAATTTGCACCACTTTGAATTGGTATATAAGTAAGGTAATCCTGCTGACCTTCCTAAATGTGTTACTAAATCAGGAAATGTGTATTTGTTCAAGAAAATAACTTAAAACTGCAGTTACTACAAACAAACAAAAGATTATGTTACTTAACATATTTATTAGTATACAGATAAACTACAATAAATAAAAAAAACAAAATACAAGAATCAACGATAAAACAAGATTATTATTGTTGTTAACAATTTTTGCAAGAATTTTGGCCTTTATCGCAAAGTTGCCTCTAATGTTTCGAGAGGCCCACTTATGTTCCACGCATGTGAAGATATCACATTACACTTATACCACAATTATTAACAAGATGACTAACAAAGTCTTACACTTGAAAATTGAGTAATTATTTTTACAGGTGATAAGTTTTGAAAACTCGTCTAGGACGACTAACCACAACAGACTGAGGCTGAAGCGGTGGCTGAGGCTGCGGCTGGGGCTGAGCTTGCACTGTACTAGCTTGCCGCTGACGAAACGAGTTGAGGAACTGGTCAAAGCTGCGTTGGTCCTCGGGGGTATTCTGGGGCGTGGCAGGGGCTGGAGGTCGGGTGGCACCCTGCAAGCCTATCTGAGACATGATCTGCTGCAGCGGGTCGAGTGGAGGCTCTGCAGCGGGAGGCAGCCCCACCTGTACAGGCACGCTCCCACCTCCAAGTCTCTGAAACAATGTAGCGGGGCGATATTCACATGTAGGGATTTGAACTTTACGCAGTACCTTGCTGTAGTGCAAGGTACTTGCGGCAAGGGTTACAAACAATGAATACGTAACATGATGAACGCACACTCTGTGTGTTGGGGATGTTTCCAAGCGGAGTGCTACAAGCATTTAGTGCATGCGCGAGCAGTCACTATTTGACATTTTAATACTGACCCATTAAAGTCTAGGTGTTTGAGGTTAGATATACAGTTTGTTTTGGAATTATTTTGACAGTCAAAGTGCATACTGAATCTGTAGTCATGAGTTGTTGTAAAAAAAAAGATTGTTTTAATGTTTGTTATATCCTCCTGCCTAAAACTAATTATAATAACCTTGTTACTTTTAATAAAATTAAAAAAAAACTTAACACATTAAACGCTTGCAATATTTCATGGCTACATTGTTGTACTGAGGTTAAAAGCAGTCTGCAGCACTAATATTGCAGACACTATTCAAGATTGTTGTCTATTCGACATGGAATAATGGTATACTTTCAGATCAACCGGATTGTCAGCTATCTGGATCAGGACCCCACCACATTAATCCAGATAAACTGGACTATACTGTATTTTGTTATATTATAGTTATTGTATTATAGTAGTTACAGTGTTATAGTATAGTTATATTATTTTGAACATTATGCACAGTCAAGGTCAATAGTAGATGTTGATGAGAGTAACCTGCTGTTGTTGCTGCAGCTGCTGCTGTTGTTGCTGCTGCTGCTGGGCTGCCAGCATCTGCAGCACAGCAATGACATTACTGTTGGTTGGAGGGTTGGCCGCATGTTGTTGCAGGTGAGGCAATATCAGTCCACCCTGTAGTGTCTCCATGCCGGCAAGGCCAACATGATGATTCACCACCTGCAATAGGAACACAGTGGTTATTGTAGATTAAAGGGATTTGGATCCCAATCCGTAGTGTACATGTCAAATGAGGCTTCTTGTACTAGCCACCGAAAGTAAAGGGAGCACTCCCATTATCTCAAGTATGATAAATATGATTGTTATTGGAAGAAAAGAGTGGGTTAAGTGGAAGAGGACGGCCACGATCAGCTGACTACACATCGAATCAATAGATAGGACCTGACAGGCCCTTGACCTCTTACAAATAGGACTTGAACCCTTATCTACTTGGGCTTAGTAATCACGCACCAACCCCCTTGTAGGGGAACAAATTATGCAAGTATGCCTCACTTTTTTAGTGAACTTTGCTTTGTTGATAAAATATACATAGATAAAATTAATTTTAACAAATCTTTGGAACTTGAAAGTTTTCAAGCTAAAAATTATCAAACTAAATTTGGTGAATAGTCTAATATATTTTTAGCTTTAATTTCAAGGTTTTATTATCTTCAGTTTTATGATTTTTGTCTAACAGGAAATTTTGTCATGTTGTATTATTCAAATCGGAATTCTTTGAATCACATCGTTGTATCAATTTGAAAATTTTTTGCTCCATCGTACACCCCTATTCAGATCAGGTGAAGGTTTGAAAAAGCTTGGCTCAAAAATTCCAGGCTCGCAGAACCCTAAAAAAAGTTATGAACTATACTGTAACAAATTTCCTGCAACTACTATACACTAAAAAAATTTGGTGAAACAGTAAATAATTTTTTTTTAACTGGAAGTGAATAAACAGAAAAATTCTTAAACATTAAGTAATAAAGGACTAAATTAAAAATTGAAACTGTGTTCTCTCACCTGTCGTTGCTCCAGAGCACTTAGACTATTGAACTGCTCCGACTGACTTAGTCTCGCGAAGATGGCTTGTTGTCTGGACAAAAACATATGTATCAGACAAAATAATTTTACACCAAATAACATTACACCAGCACGGTAGCTCAGGGGTAACGCTCTGGCCCAGTAAGTCAAAGGTTGCTGGATCGATACCAGCCACCGACAACTCCTGTCAGAGCCGATGTGACTAATGCCGCTACGGTACCTCACTGTCTTTAATTAACCGCACAGGCTAATGGTTATGGGCAGTTGAGGTTGAAAAAACAATTTTAGACAGGAGGGCAATCAAAATAAAGTTCTTCTTCCTATTACATTAACCTGCAATGAAAACTGATGGAGCTTTAAAGTAGGGGTCTGCGGTACAGGAAATTATGAGGTTGGTACGGTACGGTACAAATTGTTGTACCTCGGTTCTCAGTACAAATTCGTTACGGTACGGTACACGAGAATAATGCCGCTAGTAACATTGACTGATCTCATCCTTTTATTCATAAGTATTTTCCAGAACTTAATTAGTGAAAACATAAGAAAGGAGTTTAAAAAAAGATATACAATGTCAAAAGAAATATTTTACTGTACTAATTTTCAAACTGTAATATGATTTTTAAACCCATTCTTTAAAAAACAAATCACATTAAACATATTAATAATTTTTTAAACATTATAATTTATGTTGTAACTAATTAATTAGAGGAAATAATCTTCTCAAGTTTATATGAAACTAAGGATGAACAAACAAAATAAAAAACTATAATGTATTTTATTGCAGAACAAAAAATACAGAAAACTGAGTCAATACCCCCTAGCCAAGACCTATGTTTTATATTTTCCTGGTTTATTATTTTTAATTCAACCAATCACAATAATTATTCAAATTAAATCAAACACTTTCATAAAATGTCAAAGGGCTATTTAGACTAAATTAGTTCTTTTAGTATAAAGTAGTTAATAATATTACAGTGGAACCCCTTAAAATCTGAACATGTTCTTGGGAAATCAAAATACCCCCGTCGCAGCAGACCTGCGTACTCAGCGAATTTCCAAACCAATAATATAAAAATAATATATGACAAGTTTAAAAAAAATCTGTCCATATACATGAGAATTATTTGCCTATTCTCCATAAGATTAACATGGCAAAGAGTATGCAGGTTTGCTGCTGTGAGGAACACTGAAATTAGGCATTTCTACCATAAATAATTTTTATCTTAGCATTTATACCAACTTTCATCAACATCTGACTAAAATAAAGGAGTTTGCCTATTCCCTATATGATTATTATGGGAAAAGAGTATGCAGGTTTGCTGCCATGATAAACACATAAACTATGATTTTTAAGCATAAATGGACAGATCTCAACCACATGAAGCTAAATATCATGTTTTATCCAAAAATATTCATTAATATGGGAAATATTAATTTTTCCCTATCCTCCTTAAGATTAACATTGGAGCCCCACAATACAACGTACTGTGTTTAGATTTTTTAATATCTCGGTAACCGTTGGAGATAGAGAAAAACTTTAAGGAACTTAATTGTGTAGTTTTTTAAGCTGATACTAATGGTGAAATATAAAATTAGAAATTTTTAAAAACTACATGTGAAAAACGCAAAAAAACCCCATTTTGGGGTACAAAACCCCCCCTAACTACCCGTTCCCATTGACCGATATGTCTGGTTTACGAACTCGTCCGAGCACTTATAGGAATACACGTCTCTACCAAATTTGGTCTTGATTGGACCATTTTTACGAGAGTTATCATGTTCACAGACACATATATATATAAATTTTAACGACTATTGTTTTTGGACTCTGGGCACCTAAAGAAGCAAAAATAACATGGTGGCTTAAGTTATGAAGTAGGTTACCGGAAATTTGGTTTTCTTGTTTCATGTTCTAAATTTTCTTAAAATAATTAAATTACTAAAAGAATAAAAAACATATAATTATTTAAAAAAACACATAACATCGTAATTTAATCTCAAAAAGCTAGACAAAAAAGTAAAACGCAAAAAATAATATTTAAATAAAAATAATTCCCTACAATTTTTTCAATAACAAAGTCAGGTTTTTCGCTTAAATTTTGTTTATCTTTATAACCAAGAATTACAACTTGAAAAAAATCAAATTTATAACAGATTATTAAAATGAAGAAAATCTTCAACATAGTATTCCAAGCACGTTGGTTGTTAAAGATACGCACTTATCAGCATAAATTTAGAAAAAACTAGACACAGTACATGACTTATTTGTTGGGTAATGATATTTTGATAGGGTTGCTTATTGCAATCAGCCCCCCAGCTCCCTACTCTTCTTTTGAGCTTGGGACTTTCCTGCTGATCCATCCTCCTTCTTTTTCCCATGAATGGATCATCTTTCTTCATCTATCTGTCTCCTACCTTTTCTTCATTCCATCCTTCTTTTCTCCTTCCTCATCTCTGTTACAGGCCAACCCAAGGTGTTATGTGGACCGTGCTGAGGGTGGATGGAACCAGGCCTTTTATATGGTGTCTCAAACGGTACCTGCAGGATACCAGGCGCCTCCTGCAGTAATTAGCCTTGCTTGGGCATGCGGGGCTCTGTCCAGGTCGACTATAGCTTCCCTAGCTACAGTAGTGGCTACATGAAGTAGCAGACAAACTGGCTAGGGTAGGGGCAGCCACCCCCTTTGTTGGACCGGAGCCAGGTTGTGCACTGGAGGACTCCTTTTTCAAAAAGAAAGAGAAGGAAGCCAGAGGGAAAGCCTGGACCGCTCATCCGGGATGCCGACAGGCTAAGGAAATGCTTGGAGTGCATAATATAAGAAGGTCTGAGACCATGATCAGGCTTAAGAAAAACGATCTAAGGATACTGACGGATTTCTAACCGGACACTGTAGGCTCATAAGCATAGAGGCATCTGAGCAAGATGTCCAAGAGGGTGAATGCCGCTTCTGCCAATCTGGGGAGGAAACACCTAGACACCTATTGCTGAGTGTGACGCGATAGGTCAGAAGAGAGCCAGAAGCTTGGAACACACCAGGTGGCGGTAGGATTTTCCAAAGTTAGAACCCCTCGTTTACTAAACTTTATTAAGCATTAGGACTAGAGTTCTCTATCAAGAACTAGAGACATCTGGGGGCACAATAGATCTCATATTATTAAACAATCCTCTTATAGCTAATCCGTTAGTAATAAAATGGTTTTATTTTTAGCACAGGCTCAACCCGCCAAGGTCACTGCCCTTATGAACTTATTGAGTCACGCACAGCCTGTATAACCCGTCGGTTACCGCGCGAATACAGTGACGAAATAAGTGCATAGTATTTATTTCCCTGGAAGAACAGGCTTCAGTCCTAATTAGTTCGGATTTGAGGGGTTCCACTAATGAGGAAATACAGAACATATTGTTAAAAAAATAAAAGTTATTTATTTCCTTTATTCAGTTATATCCTTAACATTATGATTTTTTATTTTATTTGTTACAAGGCTGGAACCGTACCGTACCGATTTTTTCGGTGCACCGCTTTAAAGTTTGTAGCTCTCATTCAAACTTAAGGTTTTTTACTTAAGAATTTAAGACTTAAGAATTTCCCATTACTACTGAAATAATAATTTTATTGTGATTTTTTGGAGTTTGAAAATTTGCTACTTAGCATTAAGCAGTTTAAGTGTTTTTAAATAAGATACAGAAATGGATAATTTAAAGACACAGAGATATCCCCACATTAGCGCCCCATAAGATATTATTGATTTAATTACGGCGTTAAAACAGACAAATTTCGAACTAATCAGAATTATATTGTTGCCAATAATATTTCCCCAGACTGTAAATTTATTGCTAAATTTGTAGCTGACACTCTTTCTTTGAAATGTTGCTGCCACGATCCGGATGATGTGAGAACAATACCTAAATATTTATATTTGCTTACCATTTCAATAGCTTCGCCCTTAAACCAGAACTTATCATTTACTCCTAATTTTCCACCCTTTCTAAACACAATAACCTTCAATTTTTCGAGATTTACAGTGAAATTCCAATTCTCACAGTATCTCTCTAGTCTTTTAATCATACAATAGGCAGTTCACACGTGTAGCCCCGAAGTTTCACTCACCCTTCAGTATATTTGGCAAATGATTAACCCTAGAACTGGCAAAGTTGTAATTCTCGACACATTTACAAATTCAATAAGAAGTGGCAGGTGGAGGCATCTGTCGTCAGTTTCGTGAACTTGTTAGACACTAGCGCCTACGTGACCGTGTTGCCCTCTGGGGGCAAGCAACCGAACCTGTTCACGTGTACTAGACTGCCACCGGGCATGTCTTATAACCAAATAAGCACTTTCTAATCCTATGTACTGAGTGGCTGAACCGACTAACACGCTTGGCTGACGAGCGTAACGTTCTAGCCATTCGGAAGTGCTAGGGTTCGAATCCCGACCATGAGCAATCCCAATTTGGCTTGCAAATGTGTGGAATAGCGGAATGGAGGGGCCACCTTAAATAAACGGTGGTCGACTTGGGAAGTTGACGGCATTTGTAGACTTAATTGGGATTGCAGTGAAGACACATGTTTTGCTTTTGTGGTTAGTGGTTATAAGGGGGGGGGCATGTTTTATGTTTTTTTTGTTTGAACTTTATTATTTCAAGAAGATGTTAGTAATTATTTTAATGTTACAGTTAAGAGTAAAAAGCATGCCAATTATAGGTTTAATAAATAAGGAAAAATTTAAAGGCTGTTTGTAGAGCCTATATTAGTTTCAAAATCGTTAGTTACCCCATTTTGACACCACACACTTGCTGAGGTCCCAGTATAATGATTTTCTAGAACTTTTAAAAACTTAGTTGATCACTCCCAGACAAGAAAGTTTGTAAATGAGAGCATGTCTTTATATTGGGTCAAAAGCTGACTTAGAATCTACAAAGAAACAGTAAAGTTTACCGCCCTTCAAAGAAAGCTGCAAATTTATCATACATGTCCAAGCTATGGATGTTGTCAATTGTCGAATAACCTTTTCTGAAACCTGCCTGAAATTCTGTCAATATATTATGCTCATTTACCCAACAATACAACCTATTAACTTGAATTAATTTAAGGTGGTTGATACCTTTGCTGCAGAAGCTGTTGGTGCAGCTGGTACTGGAGCATCAAGGATTCGTCCATCGCGGGGGTGGGAGGGACGGCCTGGGGCAGAGTCTGTGGCACCAGAGCTGGCTGGTTTTTCTGGTAACAAATAATTATAAATAATATAAATAATTAATATACAAATTATGCAAAGTATTTGAGCATTTCAATTGTTAACCATAGGTTCTGCTTGATGTTAGTTAAGTGGTTTTTGTAAACAGGTTATGAAAACTACTTAATAACAGGTTTTCAAATTGAAAAATTAAGTATATGAAAATATTACTTCCATAATGTAGCCTACGAGCATTGTAGAAAACAGGGTAATATTTACCTTGATTGGAGGAAGAGTATTGTAGTCGACCTCAAACGGTTTATCTGCCTTCCAAAACCTCTTCATTTCACTTATCGGCAGAAATACATCATCTCCTGTTCTTCTAACTAACAAACTTGGTTTGAAATACCCCATATTGTACCATTCCGTCATTTCGATTGCTGAAAAATTTCCTAAAACATTTAGACACATTTAACATCACTGTAATCCTACACAAAAATAAAATATATTATGGCCATAGTGATCCCTACCCCGAGTATGAGTGACAGCCAAGTGGTTGAGAGTGCAATAATTTAATTTATGGCATATATCAATAATACTGACTAAGACCAGCTAATTGTTTTTCAGGTTAAATGATAGAATAATACTAGATAGTAAAATCGGTGATCTGGAGGCTACAATGGTAATGATAGAATAATATCCAAATATTGTTAATCAGGATCAAACTAGCCACAAAAATGGGGGTAAATGCTTGTGTTCTGAGTTTTTAATTTGTATTTGATAATGAGTATTTGCTATTTAAATTTTTTGCCTTGGCAATACTGATTGTTGTTAGGTGCCAGCTGATGTTTCCAATGGAAATTTTATATTATTGAAGCTAACCTCACATATTGACATTTTGTCATTTGAATATTGATAGTGTTTTTCACTGTAGCTCTAAAAGTTTATGTTACGTTGGAAATAAAACAAACTCATGGTAATTTCCATGACATTACTTTTCACGATTTTAGATAAGGATTAACAAAATATAGCAATGAACTTATATCTTAATTAAACAAAAAAATTGTGTGGTCAACGATTTTTGACAACAGGATTTTTTCCAAGGAGCAATGTCTGTATGCAATGGAAATACATAAATTAGAGTAAAATAAGTGCTTTGAAAATAGGTTCTTAGACATGGAAAATGTATTATTTTCAATGGAGAATACATCTCATAATTAAATCATTCAGTATCTCAATTTTGGTTTTAAACCAGATTGATTCCATTTTATCTATTCCATTGCAAGCAGATCATATTCAACGACTTATTTTCAAAAGCAGATAAGATTCAACATCTTAGTTTCAAAAGCAGACAGATATAAGTTAGCTGCAAAACCAGAAATTAAAAAAAAATTGGGGGAAATTATTTATTATCTTATGCTTATTTAGAGTTTGTGTTTACAACAAAGGTGTAAATAAAAAAATTGGAAAAAAACATTTGATGAGAAATGTGTTTAATTTTTTTCTATTTCCTGAAAAAAAATGTTTCAACTCTTATCTGATTTTGAAACTAGACTACTTATGTCCTTTAACAACCCGTAAAAATTACGGGCTGACTGTTTATTGTACATATTTTAAACAACCACCTAGGTGGTTGGTAAACCATACCACACCTTGAATCTCGCCCTGGGGGTCTTGGTAAACCCATCGAATGTCGGAGTTGGGGATAGGTGGGGACTGCGCGTTAGGGTGGTGGTGGGAGGGGGATGGGTTGGAGGGTGAAGGGATCGGCTCTCCGTCCTCCTCATCCATGAGTCTGGAGACAAAAACGTCCGCATCGTTCAGCAACCTCTGCTCTATCTCATCTTCGTGACTGGGTTTCTGAGGTGGTTTTGGTTCTGAAATCAAACTTATTTTAAGTAAAACTAGGTTAAACATGCAGTAAGGCATATCAAAAATACATTATTTGAAAAATTCAATTCTTTTGTTTAAAGAATTTTTTTTTAAATAATTATTTAAAAAATTCGAAATCATCAGGATGGACAGAAGAGGAGATAAAAATGACAACCCTTTGTTCGGAATATAAATTGTCAAGAGTATATATGTGATACTTAACAATCGTATAGAATTAAAATATAGAATTGACATGGATATGTCCTAGCTCTGAGGGTTTCCTCTGTATTCATTACCTTCAGCTGGCTTTGGAGGTACATAATTCGTGAAGGATGAACGTTGTTCAAGTGATGATGTTGCTTTGATAGGTTGTTCTCTCTGAGGTTTACTTTCAACAGCCGAAACAGAAGGATGACTATTTACACCTGAAAAATGGACAAATAAAATATTTCAAACTCATACTTTAAGCGCAACATTAAAAAATATACACTAAACTTAACTAGCCCAAATGAGAATGTCAATTAAAAACTGTAATATTAAACATTTTTTCTTAAAGAATATATTCTCTTTTAGATCTCAAATGATTTAAATATTTACCTCATTTCCAAAGAAGGGCATAACACTTCAAAACCTAAATAAGTTTTGAACCTGGGTTTTCCTAATTCACTAAAACTTAGAAGAAATATAGGAATAGTATGATCTTTTAGGTTTTTTGTAGCTATTATACAAAGGACCCACTTCTTCTGTTACCCTTTTCCTCCTCTAGTGCAATATCACCATCACGGTACCATACCTTGTGGACATATGTCCCACAGAAGACTATCAATCTTGGATTTTATGTCAAAAAACAAAAAAGTCAGCAGAAAAAACAAATTTAAACATAAGGACTACAATAAGTACCAGAAAAGGAAGCTGAGGTTGAGATCGGATGAGGCAGAGAGGGTGGTCGTCTCTCACCAGAGACTAGAGCACTGGCACTGTGTGACTGTCTGAGTGGGGCCACATTGGAGTTGTCCCTGTCACCAGCACCTGCACACAGCACATCAACATTATATATGAGAATAAATCGGAGGAGGTGATGGGGTGAGACAGAGAGGGTGAGCACTGATAATGGTAAAAACAAACTTAGATCTGTCCTGTGTTCAAGAAAAAGAGAAAAGTTCAAACAAGTCAGCAATGTGAAGAAAGAGATTAAAATAAAACCGTTACAAGTGTTCACTTTATATATTTTGATCATACTTCTCTTAAACATTCCTTAATAATATCATTAATATTATGAATCTCCTAATTTTTGAGAAAATACAACCCTGTACGACTTTAATTAATATTCAAGTAGAATATATTAAGAATATGATGTTACCAGATTCATGTGAGGAGGTCATTCCATTTGTGATGTTGGGTGGCTCTTTTTTGTTCTGGGGTGCCGGCCTGGGCTGGGACGTGTTGGACTTGCTAGGGTCCGCCCTGGCCGGTCCACCTTTTTGGTGGTTCGTTCCATTGTTACTCTGGAGGGAACAAATTAAGTTAATATTTGAGGATCAGTCACACAACATTACTTTTAATTCTTCACTATTTTGAAATACTAAAATGTTTCAATGTTATTGAATTAGTTAGATACTGTTATTATAGAAAGAGAGTAATTTTCCATGACCAAATGACAGAAACAAGAATTTGAAAACGTTAAATTTTTCCACATTTTTAAAATTTAATAAAAAAATTAAAAATCGATTATATGTTTTCAGAGATGTGATAAAAGCTTTTTTCATTAATTCCTGATGCCAAATTTTTTTTCATTTCAGATTTTTCACTTTGAAAGTAGTACTTACCTCTTCCTCATCCGAATAAACAGTTCCGCCATGAAATGCTCCAGAAGCATCAAAACTACCTCCACTTTCACTTGGATTTTCCATCGCCCTGTTGATTAAAATTAAAAACTGTCACCATTAATCAAAACGGACATTATAACGTAGCATATTTTTCCTATTTTGTTCTTACTTGATGGCTGAAGACTGTCTAAAGCAAATTACAAGTAATGTCCAGAATAAAATACAGTACATAAAATAATATGACAGCCCTTATTGTGAATAAAGAGAGGTTGTGCCAAGTATAGGTATTATTATACTCTCTACACCCAGCTGAGCCTGTATGAACATGAAGATATGAACATGTCTGAGTCTCAATGCCGATTGGCAATACCACCGATTTCAGGATATTGGTATCGGTATCAAGAGTCAATAGGCTAAAGTCAATACCGGTACCAGTCAGGGGACCAACAAATACATAACTTCTTGGATAATTTGTAATTTTTGATAACAAATCAAATTTAATTGAGTTAAAAATAAAAGCCCACTAAAACATCATAGCATTGTCTTTGTCTTTGCATACGAAACATCTATCACTGGTCACATACAAATTCCACTATTAAAAAAGGAAACCCATATTTTATTTCTCTTCTACAATTTAAATTTTTTCTACATTCAAACTTGATTTTAACAATATTATTTGGAAGCATATCAAAAGAAAACACAATCAAAGTTGAAAAAATTGTTTAAACAAATCACTGTAAGTTAATAGTTTTATTTTTATTATAAACTGACAGCTTTCTTTTCCTTCCTTGCACGTAAAAAAACTGGTTCTTATTTTCACTATAATATCTATTCTAAAAAATAAACCTTGAGTGGATCATATAACATTTCAAAGTGTAAATATTACAACGGAAGTCTATTACAGTAGAACCTCGATTATCCGGGGGTGGATCAACCGGGCGGCGGGTTAACCGGGGTCCAAAACTGGCAAAAAATTATTATTTTAAAAGAAGTTTTTCATTGTCAATTTTCTCATGAAAACTTTTTAAATCTCAAATACGTGATAATAATACTCAATACTAACGTAAAATTAGTTTTGTAACAAACTGAACATTATTATAATAATTTTACTGAAAATATTCTGGTTATTAACTAAAGTAGATAAACACGAACTTGAATGAAAAATAAAATATCGATCAATATTCTGACAAAATAAGCAAGCGCCAGACTATGAATATTCCTTCATTACATAGCTGTTCACAACACAACTCAGTATCTGATTGGCCTGTGGCCATGACGACACATGCACTAGATTGCGCAATAGATACTGCGCATGTGTGTGAGCGGGGAGAGAGAAGACAGACAAAGGAAGAGAGATAAGGAAGGAGACTGCCAGAAGTCGATGAGTCATCACCCCCCCCTGTTTGTTTGAACTCACTGACTTTGATTTAGTTGCCAGTTTTGTGAAACAGTTACTAGTTTTTATTTTCTTAAATTTTATTTTTTATTTGTTTTTATTGTATATTGTAATATTTTTAATTAAATTATATCTTTGTATAAGGTGTAGTTGTACATGTGCATTTGTATAAGATTTTTTCTAATAATATAATAATAATGTTTTTTGGGGTTTTATTGCGTTTTTTATTTTTCTCATTGATTATCATGATTAGATTTGATTTTCTACTGATATATTTTTTACAGTATGAATTTTAAAAAACTATTTTTGAGATTTATTTATATTTCATAGTTTTAACCATATTATTTTTTTTAATGATAGACATATGGCCAGGGTGTGTTATAATTGAGATAAAGTGTGCATGATTTTGAGGAATTTTACTATTAGTGTATTTAATTTTTGAATGTTATTTTTTTTATTAGAATATTTAATTTTCATTGTTATTTATTTCAATTTGAATTTTAGGTTGTTATATGTATTGTTTTATTTTTCTATCGGGAGTTGTTAAAGTGAACGATTTTAAAACAATTCATGTTTTTCTTTTTCAATGGAATACATTCGTTTTGTGATGATTATGTGAGTATTTTATTATTCGCATCACTGGTAGTTCTTTATCATTTTTTGCTGAATGAATATAGTGGTTAAATTATTTGAATCACAAAGCTGGTATACGTCCTTTTATGATTTTTTTTTGTCAGGCTTATTCGGCCTTGCAGACTTGTCATGTTTTGGAACAAAGTAGTGATGATTATTGTCAGTGCAGTTTTTTGATTATTCTGTCGATGAGTTACAGTTTTGAACTAGTTTTTCAATTCATTTCATTAAATCTATTGTTTCAATTTAACTGTTAGTTTGTCTGTATATTGTAATATTTTTAATTAAATTAAGTTCTTTATAATCTTTGTAAATAAGATAATGGTTTGTATGCGATAACAAAATGCCCACATTCAAAGTTATCAGTGACGAAGATCTGTTTAAAGCGTGCTGACAACTAATGATGTATTAATAATAAACTAGGGCGGTTTTTACGTGAATACTTTGAATTATTTTCTTCATTCGGATTATCCGTGCCCCCTCTCCCGCTGATTACCCCGGATAATCGAGGTTCTACTGTATATTAAATGTTTCATCAGAACGGCTGGGTGAGTGTTAAAAAATCTATGATTTTGAGATTTGGAAAGGAGTAAAGGGGTGTGAGTTCATTTATATCACACACTCCAATAAGACACCATTATTTTCCCTCTCATCCCCAGGGCCGGATTTAGGCATGGGCCACATGGGCCCGGGCCCAGGGCGGCAAATTTTGGGGGCGGCAAGTTTTGAAGGTCAAAAAAATTTAAAAAATTTCAATTTCTTTAAATCTGAGGGGAGAAAAAAACTGAGGTCGGTGCAAGATGATGGTGAACTTTAGGCAGAATGTGTCATAGATCGGCCAACGAGATTGCGAAGAAGAAAGAAGTATTTTGATGAAAGTGATTCTTCTGATTCTGAATAAGAAAACGAGACTGTGGAAGAAAACGTGGATGGCAAACTCAAAGATAACTATAACTAATAATTGACAAGCTTCTATCTGAGTTAAAAAAAAGAGTCGCTGTCTAAAGACATGAATTTGATATTTTTGCAAAGTAAAACATAAATAAAATGTTGTAACTATCAATACACAATTTTATCATTCATTCGTTTTTTAGTGTTTCATTTCCTGTTGTAACTATCCACTTAAAATAATATTTCTTGTATTGGTTTTGATTTAGCCTATGTTTAAAGGCCAAGTAGTTTTAAATTGAGTAAACAATATTCATTTCTGAATGATTGGTAGACAATAATGAATGAGACAAAAAACAATATGGAGGACGACTGAGGTTATTTACTCCCGTCGTTGGCAACAAGTAGCGAAACCTGTATTTTTTCTTTGATCCTTTTGTTGATTTTAATTACGATAATAATAACTGTACCGGTAGGCCTATTATGTTTAGTTTACCAGGTAAAACGATATCTTGAAGTTGAAAAGGAAATCATTGATTATCTCCAATTGTTACTAAGTACTAATTGACATTTATTTAAAGTTATTCCAGGATAATATTTAGTGAGATTATGTAAAGATTATGTATTTTATGATGTTGATGTTATTTACATTTTTAAAGATATTGATGTTCAACACTTTTATTATAGGCTTGAAAAATTTACACTTTTGGGAGGGGTGGGGCGGAGAAATGTTTTGGGCCCATAGGCGGCAAATTCTTAAATCCGGCCCTGCTCATCCCTATAAATCTTATCTTTTTCAGAGTTGCAACCACACTCTGACCGTAAGGAGTCGGAGCTTCTTATGTGTTATTGAAGAAACACCAGGAAGAAGGGATTCACAGAAAAATGAGGGGGAAGTAATGGAACAGAATGCTGGAGGCAGCAATGTCACTGATTGGTTCAGGTCCTGGCCATGCCAATCAGTTGAAATTAGTACTAAACACCTTGCACTGTATTGGCACTGTATCACTATCATTGCTTGATAAATTCCATGAACAGGTCTATAGTTCAAGCAACTGACGCCCCAATGTTGAAGGACCACTCACCACTCGGGAAGGTTGTTCTCCTCGTTTTCCCAGGGTTTCCGAGGTGGCGGGTGGGTGTTGTTGGTCTCCTCCCAAGGTCTCGACCCTCTCTCCCAGCCCTCTCCTTCTCTCCAACTATTGCTGTTGCCCCTCCCTGATACATCACAACCAAAGACAGGAAATAAGAAACAAGTAAAAATTATTGTGTTTTATTGTCAAGTATCAAAGGTTCGCCAGTAAAAAAATAGTCCCCTAATCTGTAAAATGAACTCGTATATTTTTTACCTCTTTTGATTAGTCTAGGTAAATAATAAGGAATTCTAAAAGCTATGAAGTATTGTTAAGATAGTAAAATGTAACACGTTATTATCATCATAAGCCAATTGAAAATAGTGATGATTAGTAAAAAGGTGAGGGGAGAATAGCCTAACCACTAGGCCAGAGTCCCTTAGGGGAGCACGCTGGTCTAGGGGTGGAGCGCTGGGCTTTGGTGCCCAAGGTCCCAGGTTCAAATCCCGCCAATCACCAATGGCTTTTCGCTACGTCGTAATGCCGCAACCCACACAGGGGTGTGCGAAAAACCGCTACGGCTGAAGTGCTTTGGGATTAATCCGCCCCTTCCAATAAAAAAAAAAGAAAAAGTCCCTTACAACCAAGCTGGCAATGGCACACTTTATACAGATTACACTTTTAATGACTCTGATGAGTAATCCGCCCCTAAATTATTCCTCCGAGAGGCCAATATTGACTGCTCAACAATGACGTCATTTTTGGTGTATCGGATGTATTTTGATCAATAGGAACTGCTTTTTCATTCTCTTTCTTCATATGGAAGTAATTTCACTATTTATGTATTTCAGCTCCGCTAAAATTATCATACATTTCTTTAGCAGTGAACGTTTTAATCAAATTCGTTAGAGCGGTTTTTGAGAAATCTGTATTTTTCACATTTTGTGTGACTTTTTAAGGAGTTAAGTTTGAGTTTTTACCCTTAAAATCAAAATTTAAAAAAATGGTCTGAAGATATATATCCAAAGTGACCCATGTACCGTATTTCATAGAAATCAGACGATAAGTGTGGTCTCGGGGTTTGTACACAGACAGACAGACATCAGTCCAAAAACCACTTTTTTACATTCATGGAGCCTCAAAGCGTATAGATCTATATAGATAGATATAGACGAAAACATTACTTTCTCCATAAACTATGTATAAGGTGAGAAATATTATATATATAGAATAAAAAATATAATAATGTAATTAGTTTTTACTAATAGTATTAAGTAAGAAAGAGTATATACAAACTATAAGATGCGTGGCAATGATAAGCTCACCCCACTTGTCGGAAGGACGTGACGCCCGCCATCCGTCGTCGTCCTCACCTCCACTCGCTCGGTGTCTACGCCAGTTAGTGTCAGATTGACTACGGGACCCAAACTCCTTCCGAGGACTATCCCCTGTGTCTCCACCATTCCTCTCTCCCCAGCCTCCACCACTCTTCAGCACAAAAATTGAAACTGTTAATTTTACTCTAACTTAATTGTTTATAATGATACCTGAGTAATTTAATGAAATCGACTAGGGAAAAATTACTCAAAAAGTAGAAATGTGTTTTACTATATTTAAAACATTTACAAAGAAGTCAAATTTAAGCCTTCATATTTTTCCCCAAATTATTGAGATATTGAGAATTATGAGATAAACACAAACTGTAAGGTTTTATGTCATAACCTTTTTTACTTTCTATTTGTGTTTAAGCTGAGAACTGATACCTGCACAGAATATCTTTTGATATAGGTATTAAAATGGAAATAATGGAATAGGGTGTAAAACAACAATTAAATGTTGAACTGAGGAAATTAAATTACCGTACACTTAAATATGCTTCATACCCTACCTGCGATCTGTCGTAGCTGTTCCTTCCCCGTATGTAGCCATTGGTGTTCTCGGAATCGTCGTAGCTCAGACCTCGACTATAATGATATGACCCACGCGCCCGGCCCCGCCCCCGATCAACGGAGCCGCCCCGTCCGCCCATACCCCCCCTCTGACCTCCTGGCCCCTGCCCCGCCACGCCGTGCATGGAAAGGCGTAGGGCTGCATCACTGTTGATTCCGCGATTCCACATACGCTGCAACATAATTTTTATACAATTATTATTGTAGGGAGATTAATTGTTACCCAATACAACATATATACAGAAAACTAAAATATGCATAAAGTTTTTGCAAAACGCATTTGTGTAACCCAAGTTTCCTGATACAGTAGAACCTCGATTAACCGTCACCCTCGGGACCGAGACCATGACGGTTAACCAAATAGACGGATAACAGAAATAATAATAGCGCCGATACAATTTAGCACCTAGACAGTGTTTGGCATGGCAACATCGCAATTCACTGCCTCTCATGTTATAATGGCGCCATTGTAAGTCCTAATTAATTTTCAAGATTGCTGCGCAGTACTTAATGTGAATTTATTTTAAATGAGAAAAAACAAAACTAGGCCACTTCAAGTGGTATAAATACTTCATTAAAATGTTTTAAGAAAACAATAAAATATAAATTAACTGTACATGTACGTAATTTACTCTCAAAACTTATGTTACCGGTATTTAGTTTTTAAAATAATCCGTCTTTTTTTTGTTTCTTTCCCTGTCGAGCTTTTTAGGCAGTCATGATTCTATTTTTTCTGAGAAGAAGCACCAGCGTTTAATAATTTATTGTTTATTGTCGAGTCTCAAAACTACCCGTTTCCGTTTCTCAGCCATAACAGAAGAGCATTACACACTACGTATAAACAGCACTGTCAACAATTTACAGTAAAACACTAGTAGGCATTGCACTCGAAATCGGCAATATCTTTATCAGTACACTGTAGCCACGCACCATACTGAACTGAAATGTAACAGTAGCAGTGGAATACAGAAGACAGTGTAAGGGATTAACCAGCTGGGTCACCCTTGCCGCCAATGATTCACGCACATTCACTACTCATCATAGAGCCTAAACAGATGACACCCGGCTCGGCGCTGACACATAATTTTTTTGCGCTAGCGGGGTGGCGGTTAATAGAGACTGATGGTTAAAAGAGTGACGGTTAATCGAGGTTCTACTGTACTTGTCAAACGAGCTCATAGTCCACATACTTAAGTATGAGAGTGTGATTTTAATTTTAGCGAATTTCCCATAGGGAAGAAGCTATTACCGTAGGTCTCATGGCGAGACTTAAGCCCGGGACCATGTTATTTTTTCTTCTTTAGGTGCCCAGAGACCAAAAACAATAGTCATTAAAATTTATATATATGTATATATTTATCTTTAAATAAGTCAACCGAATACCCTTAGAAAACATTTTAATCAATCTAAGGGTATTCGGTTGACTTATTTAAAGATAATTATATTAGTAGCCCTACTTGATGAACTAAATAGTGAAATATGTATATACATATATATGTGTGTGTCTGTGAACACGATAACTCTCGTAGAAATGGTCCGATCGAGACCAAATTTGGTAGTAACATGTATTCCTACAATTGCTCGGACGAGTTCGTAATCCAGACATATCGGTCAATTGGAAGGGGTAGTTTGGGGGGGTTTTGTATCCCAAAAATGGGTTTTTTGCATTTTTCCCATGTAATTTTTAAAAATTTCAAATTTTATCTTTCACCATTAGAATCGCCTTAAAAAACTACACAATTTAGTTCCTTAAAGTTTTTCTCTATCTCCAACGGTTACCGAGATATAAAAAAATCTAAACACAGTACGTTGTATTTTGAGGCTCATCAATGTTAATCTTATGGAGGATAAGGAAAAATTAATTTTTCACTTATTAACCAATATTTTTGGATAAAACTTTATATTTAGATTTACGTGGCTGGGACCCATACGTTTATGCCAAAAAATCACAGTTTATGTGTTTATCATGGCAGCAAACCTGTATACTCTTTTCCCATATTAATCATATAGGGAATAGGCCAACTCCTTTATTTATGGACAGATGTTGATGAAAGTTGGTATAAATGTTAAGATAAAAATTATTCATGGTAGAAATTACTTCTTTCAGTGTTCCTCACAGCAGTTAATCTGCACACTCTTTCCTATGTTAATCTTATAGAGAATAGGCAAACGATTCTCATGTTTATCGACAGATTTCGACCAAACTCGTCATATATTATTGATTTGGAAATTCGCTGAGTACGCAGGTCTGCTGCGACGGGGGTATTTTTTTAATATTTACAGTCTATAACATTAAATCAAATACAGTAGAACCCCTCATAACCGGCCTTGGTTTTCCTGATCCTCGGAATATCTGAATTTCCCATTGCTTACACATTTGTAATTAGGCTCTGGGTACCTTTACTTGAGCACTTTCAAGGTTTTCAGGGTTAACCACTCAGTTGAGCTACAGTACTAGTTTTAGTCAATTGATTATTTAAGTGCGGTTTTTTTTCTTTTTTAATAATTTTGTATTTTGAGCTGCAGTGTTGCATTATGTTCAGTTTAACAAACAGTAGCGTACAAAAAATTGAGTGTATCAAAACAAAAATGTGGTGACAGCCAAACTTAATGCATTAATAAAGGCCAATCGGTGGCAAAAAAATGTAATGAACTAAATGTGGGAAAAACATGGTTAATGACTGGTGTCGAAATAGTAAGACTGATAGATTTTAGAACACAGATAGAGAGTATAAGGTTTAATCCGATCGGCGATACGGTGCTTGAGAAAACCCTCCGACGAGATGATTGATAATGGTTTTATAAACAACGTACTTATTCCAAAATATAATCACAGAAGAAACTTAAACCCTGATTTTGACTTTATTTATCAACTGCATATTATTATTATAAATTATGTCTTTAAAATAGTTTGGTTTATTTGGACAAATCGTTACCCAGCCAATGGCTCAGCTCCAAGGTGACTAGATATGAGGGGTCCAATTATATTAAGAGCAAATATATATATTTACAAGTATATTTAAATTAACTAAAAACTCAGTGTACACTAGTAGGAAAATAAACTGAGATAAACAACGCAACTTACAGTCTCATCCTCGGTCATCTGGATAAGTGCGAGCGGCAGCTGCGTGTCCTTGACGTACAAGCCCTGCATCTGCTTCAGTGGATCCGGAGGGAGGATGGTGCGGTCAAACAGCGCCAGCATCTCCTCCCGACCATATCGGAATTCAGCCATCTTGATTGGCGCAGACAACGGAGCCACCACATTGTTGCCTATCCCCCCGCTTGAGTCTCCGCTCTTCATGTTGCGCAACCTTGTTGACAACAAAACTGTACACTAAAACATTCACCTTTGATATTTATTATATTGCTTATATGATAATACAACCCAAATCTATAATATAACCTCAAACCCTAAATATTTTGGGCATCACCAACAGCCACTCGCCATTTGTGTCAGTCCTGAAAAAGATCTGGTGCGGCGTTAAGCCTTTGCACCTTCTCTCTGGCAAGTTGTCTCCAACCACTGGGGTCTCCCAGATTGGGGCTGCTACCGTCATCTGCCTGATTAACTGATTACATAAAGGGGCGGAACTAGATTCCTTCAGCACATCAGCCCTGTGGCTTTTGGCACACTCCCTGTTGTTGAAAGTCTCATGGTCCTTTCAGCTTGGAAATAAACCTTTTTCAATTTTCAATTATAAGTGAAGAATCTCAAGCGAGCAAGTTGTTTCTTCATATATCCGTGTCCCATGATGAGACCTACAATGAGTCTGAGTTCTACCCTACATGACCAAAGAAGTTCCTTTGCGATCCTCGAGGAAGGAGAGCTGAGGGACAATTTGCTCACTCTCAGGAGGAGAAGCTCCACCCATCTTCTGCGTGCCCACGTGTTGGTTTCTCAATCCACATGCCTTGTGAAACATTTTCTCCTTCTGTTCTTAGAGTAGAGTCCAGCTCCCTACTTTAAAAATATCCAGCCCATCATAATCTTCTGTTTTAGGAAATTATGTGTGAAACCTGGTAGAAAGCTCTTATTTTCTGGTTGGTTCTTTTTCTCCATGTCACTCGATCACAGATTAGCTCAAAAATTGTTGGAAGAACTTTTTGAATACTTTATCTATCTTTCCTGATTTTTCTCTTAGCTCAGAGGCCTAATATCTAGATCCATGTAATAAAATAGATCATAGGCCCCATTAGATCCTTAGCTGCGGACCACTCAGATCCAAGGGGTACTGGTCCTGGAGCGTGGAGCGGATCGCTCGGATCCGAGTGGTGACATTTAGGTTAAAATCAAGATGGTGGATCTGGCGATGTAGATTCTGCTGCCACCTGTTGGGATCTAAGAGAACAACGACCAGCTTTGCTATAACGGAGTATCTATTTCTGTATGGGTCACTTGGAATTTTCCTATTGGTTGATTTTAAACTACACAGGCCGCTCAACACGAGGAATAGGGGTTTCGGGCGCCACAGCGAATGTGTTAAATTGGTATATTTTAGGCCAATTTTACTCATATGCAATTTCTAAAATGTACAATAACCCTATTTACCAAACAGAATTCTAATTTTAATTTTTATCTCTTCATTATTGGGCACAAAATTACAGCATTCAATTTATTTTTGGTCTGAAGCGTTGCAACCATGTTTCACCATATTTTAATATTCTTTCATTAATGAGGCTTAAAGAACTTCGAGAATTTCATATTCTTCGTCTGCTGCACTTCATAATCAATAATAACGTACCTTCTTATCTTTCCAATAATTTCACTTTCATTTCTGATATAAGTTCTCGCAACACTCGCAGGGGCTCTTGGCTTCTTTCAATTCCAATTCATTGAACAACCCTTTATACCAATTCTTTCACTGTCACTGCTTCTAGATACTGGAACCAAATTCCTGATATTCTTAAAAATGAGGGCAACCGTGCTCGGTTCGGGGCGGAGGTGAAGCGTCATATTTTAGGACGGGGTAGTGACGAGTGATGTGTGTCATTTTCGGGGCAGGAACTGGGGCGACAGCGATTGAGAGATTGGAGTGTGTTTGAAATAACCATTCAAGTTTAAAGATTTTCTAAAAATAATTAGGTTTCTACATACAACTAGGTTATTTATTGTTTACAGCATTAGGTTTTTTTCACTTACTTTAAGCCCAACTTTGTGTGCATGATTTAAAAGTGATTCTGCCAGGGTTTTTAAATCATTTTAATCTTCAGATATTAAATTTCAACCATCAGAAAAAAATAGAATATTGATATGGAAAACCCACTTTGAAAAATATATAGCCATTATATGGATCCCACAAGTAATTGTTCTACCTGTATACCTAGGCTTTAAAGAAATCACCCTCGACCTCATCCTGTGGATAGAGTAGATTCTTTAGAAAATAAATGATGAGAAACTAATATATAAGCTACATAAACCAGCAAAGTATGAAATTTATTAGCTTTGGAGGCACTTGTGAAGGTGTTGGAAGAATTATGTTTTCACCATTATTCCGTTTCATCGTGTTTTGTACAAAAAAAAACTGTATAAGATAGAAAAATGAGTTCAACAACTAACTAGAAAATTGATCTTGATGGTAGAAAATTGATCTAAAACGAACAAGGATTTCTTCATTTTAAATCCTACGTTTATCTGCTGTCCATTTACACAGTATTTCACTAAATTCACACTAACGATGGTTTTGAAAAGACTAAACAAATCTAATTTCACCTATAAATCAAGTCAAAACTAAAACTGCTTTCTTAAATTAAAGTTTGGAGTAAAATAGATGTGGCAATGAACACTGTGTTATGACATCGGGCTGACATGTGAACATACCCAAAAAAATAGTTCAGTGTTTACAAGGAAAGAACTTTTACGAACGATAAAAAAGGAATTTCACCATGTTGGAGGAAAAAGACCTTTCTTGAACGCAAAAAAATATTATAGTTTAAAATACCAAAACCACAAAAAATTCATTTGTCAATGGACAGCAGACATTAAGTTATATTTTTTAACGAAAAGATTACAGATTATCTATTTAAAATTGGGCAGTTAAGACTAACAACGAGTTAATCTAAACGATTTGTAAAAACAAGTGGTGAAATCCGATTTTGCCATTCAGGTCAGTTGTAGGTAAACTAGGTTTAAGGGCGGATCTAGTTTTTGGTGAATTTATGGGGAGAGTAATAGTAAAATAACCATCTATATTTATATGGGTTCGTTGATTTTTGCAGATTAAGTATCATGTCAATGTTAAACTTTAATTTAACTTTAACCAGCAACCTAACCAGACTCTTAACCAGGGAAAGGTGGCTCAGGGTAAACACGCTGACCCGCCATGTCATAGGTTACTGGTACCAGTGGCCAGCGACTTCTATCAGATTAAGATCCTACCTCTGACTATGTTACTCATGCATGACACTTCAGTATCAAGCTGCCTTTCACCAGAAAAGGGCCTAATCCTATGGTTATAGGTAGTTGAGGTTAAATTGTAATAAAATTTAAAAACAGATACAAAATTTATATTGCAAATATACAAATAATGTTTAATGTAAAAAGATCATAACTTACAGTGAAGAGCATAAAAAAGTAAAGTGTTTATTTTACATCATAAAAATTTGGTGGAATAACACATAAAAGTTAATCACAGACTCTAGAATATTAAAAAAATCATATGAAATATTTTTACGCAGCTTAAAACCTAAAGAAAGCCTAAACTTGTTATGTTTAGAATACCCATTGTTAAGAGGTGTATCAAATGTAAAGTAGGCTAATGTCTAGGCCAATTTATTCATTGATGAGCCTTAATCTATTTTTGATCAACCTTTCTTTACTGCATCTTGCCTGTTCTCTTATAGTGGTTCCA
The DNA here is from genome assembly GCA_023375725.1 of Nephotettix cincticeps. Lineage (NCBI taxonomy): Eukaryota > Metazoa > Arthropoda > Insecta > Hemiptera > Cicadellidae > Nephotettix > Nephotettix cincticeps. Next base: position 37,595,975 of record CM041788.1, read on the forward strand.
TACTTTACATAAATTAGCCCATCTTTAGTGCCTTAGGGTCTACCTGAACTTATAATTTATTTATTTTATGCTCATGACTGTCCTTTGAACTCCCTTATATGATTCCTAGCCAATATAAACACAACCTCACACAAACACACTTACATTACCCCATTAATAAATATAGTAAATCAACACAACCAAAAGTTGTAGATTAAACAAAATTAAAAACACTTATTTCCTTCCTAGATTGATATCCTTACTTGATGGACTGTTTCAAAAGATTTTTTTGAAAAAAGTTGATATTCTGTCATGTACATGATAGTAAAAAAATAGAAGATATGTTTTACAGATTTATATTTCTGAGTAACTGAACCAACCACACAGTAGCTATTTTAAGGTTAATATGAGTGAAGGGTTTAGTTGATGAGTGAGATGGATTTGATAGGATTTGTATGGATGTGTCACGTATAGCTTTGTAACTAACAAAGACCAGTTGATGGATTTGCCAGGATCACTAATTAATAAGCAATGAAACACATAGTAAAAACATCCCTTTAAGCTGCTCATTTTGGTTTCAATTTAAATATTGAAGCTAACATTTAGCCTATAAAAACTTCTTACAATGATAAAAATCACAAATTAAATGGTTTGATTTTTGGAGAAAAGATGGAAAATAAAAAAATTATTTCGATGAATTAGAACTATTTTATTTTATATTATTTTGTGTATTTCTACGCCAGAGGCATTTTTTAACATTTTGATGGGGAACGGCCCTCCGGTCTTGTTACTACCTAACGTCGACCTGTTGTTAAGAAGCATCATTAATTAATAGTCCAATGACAAATGGCGACTGAGTCCAGATTCGACCGTTGTGGGATTCGATCTGACGACCTTTAGTTTTGAAAGCGGTTATTATAACCACTACACCAGCCAGCCAGTTAACTATTAACAGATAAAGGATTGGTGCAAAAATAGATTTGTCCCATCCAGTTGGCTATACTGAGGAATAAATATACCTACCCTTGCTAAATGGGTAAAAAAATAACCAACTTGGATGATCACAAACTAATTAATCCTTGAGCGGGCACTATGACGGTGAAATGCGAGAGGGCACATGCGGATTGGTGGATTAGCATTGCGCGTGTGCCGCAACGCTAAATCACACGAATTCAACCCATCTTACTTGTTTTTATAACATAGTATTGCATTTAGATGTCAAATAAATTGATCCAATACAAAGTTTCATCGTTGATTTAATTAATTATTAAGTAAATTTGAGTAACAAACATAGTTAGTAATTTTCTATTATAAGAATGGTGTTACAGGAGAGGGTGTATGCGGAGTATTGTTCCGCAATAATAAAATTAAACATCGATGCATGTCAATTATATTAAATAATAGAATTATAAATTAAATAAAAACAAAATTATATTTTGGTTTACGCATACGTTCATATGTGTATTCAGTTTCAATGATTCAATGTTGTCAATCAAATCTTAACAAATCAAAGTTTGATAACTAATAAAGTAGTAATTGCAAAGTAGCACCAAGTTATAATCACTTGTAAGGGGTATCAATTAAATTTCATTGATGACCCTAATATCACCAAGACTGGGAAAAACTTAAGACTATCATAAGTTATTTTTGACTAAAGTTTATCATTATCGTTAACTGATGCAAGTGAAAATAAGAAATATGCTATTACTGTATTTGATCATTATCTTTTGTCAACGAAGCTTAGATTTCATTAGTAAAAATCAGATTAAGGAAAATACTGTTAGAGATTTTTCCTATTAAAATATATTAACTAGGCAGATTATCAAACTTCTGTGAAACTGCAGTTATTTTTGTTCTTTAAGAAATTAGCAGAATAATAAGTTTTAAACCTAACCTTAACACATAATAAACTTACATCATCGATCCATAATATTTCCTGAACATTCCTAATTTTAAATTATTTGATTAAAATTTAGTAATATATCAGGATTAATAAATTTTAAGAATTGAAAGGTCAATAATGCAGCTAGGTCAACACTGATAAATTGAAAATTAGTAAAACAATCCCAAAAATTGAGCAATTTAACACATTTTTTATTCCAATCCTTTTCACAAAAATTGCAAATTTTTATCTATAGATATTTAATTTGTTAGAATAATACATAGGCCCTACCTGTAGGAGATTTCAACTAATATCTGCTTTGGGATTACAAGATGATCTAAAGGTTTAAAAACCTAAAAAGATCATTGAACTAGGAGGACTAGTGCCTGTTCATTTTTTTTCTCTTCCAGACTCTTTGGTTTTGAGTAATGTTACAAGCCAGTTAGTAACTTACTATTCGTCTACATGCCTGTAAAATCACCTCTGTCTAGCATATGCGCCTAAAGGCTTTATGAGTACTTTACCAAATACTTAAAGGCAAGGTACCTAACCGTCTTTTACTTTATGGCTGGTTACACACAGGAATCACCGTCACAATGTCGCCGACATTCCCGATGTCACAGACATGCTGCTGGAGTTCATTTGAGAAAATGTCTTCACCTGAGGAAGATGCTGTGTTATTGTTCATGACTTTAAGAAGGGGGCGACAAAGAGTTGTTGAAAGAGAAAACTCTTCTACTTTGGCAATAAACTCTATAGTTGTCTGCTCATTATCATGAAGCGGCATTTTACACAGACCCACAACTCTGCAACCCACGGGTTGCGGAGATATTCGTGGTAGCACACGTGCTACCACGAATATCACCTTGAATATGATACGTTGTGTACAAACCACCACCCCTTGCGCCGATAAAAGTGACTAGAAATATGATCTGTGCATACGCGGTTACATGGGGCAAGAGGCATGCCTCTCCAAAACACCAATCGTTTGGTTCTCTTGCGACACAAGTCGCGGGCACCATGTCAGCGTCTCCTGTGTGTTAGCAATGATAAGATAACATGAGTGGTTTCGAGCGTCATGTCACCAGTACGAAAAACGACAGTGACATCGTCACAATGTCACTGTCAAACATTACCTCACACAGGACATACACACAGTATACAGGTACACAGGAATCACCGTCACGGTGATTCCTGTGTGTAACCAGCCATCACATAGGCCATTGTCCAGCACCATGGGTCTGTTATGGTGATTGACAGTGACGTTAAAAAAGTATTAGTGTTATCATTGAAACAAAAAAATTTACAACAGATGCCCGATTATCCTATGTAATTAGGACCAAAGTCACCTTGAATACGAGAAAACTCACAAGGTGTCTAGCAAGTCATCTTAAATAAGTTCCCTGACTTTATATTAGATGCAACATTTTCCCTGATTAAAATGTGTGTAACTATTTGCAATTTTTAAATACAGCCTAAATTCCTTATTTTTTTAGAAACAAACAGGAAAATATTGTACGGCTACGAGAACTATCGTTCAGCTGTGGTAAGTTATGTGCCGCAATTACTGCGCAGTAAGTAGTAAGTACGCACTGCGTTCGCTTTCTCTCCCCCTACCAATGTTGTCGTACCTGTATGCTGACACACCCCATTGTCAGTCGTTACCATGATGACGTCACGTTCGTTGGTCCAATATTAACCTTGTTTCAAGAATTATCATGCTTATAATTATAATTATATGTTATATACTTTGTGGAACATCTGTCCCGGCGTTTTTTTATGTTTTGTCCCAAATTTAAAAGTTCTGATTCATTTAAATCAATTTTACAAGACTGCAAACAAATACATAAAAGAACAAGTTGTCAAAACATTTGGGCCAAATTTGACCTTGAGTGGCAGCTGTGGTCTGTATGGCAGTACTCTGCAGTAGTAGTAAGATTTGAGATTAAGCTCTCAGCAAAATCGAGGTATGAACTTCATGGGGTGGTGCAAATGGCTCATCAACAATAACACGGTTATCTTTCAACTAACTTAGTTTGACTATGTGTCTTCTTTCTAAGTGGTTATTTAGCCCGTCAGTTAATTAAAGCTTCGTCAACTACGGTTTGAGTAGTTGACGTTTGCGACTACTGGTCGTATTCATATAATTATTGTAAATATGGCATAATCAATATTAATTTCTGTGGGCCAAAGACAACTTAGTACAACTATCAAAGGTGAGCATGCACACTGGGCAATCATGACAGTTCCACTTAACGGATGCAAAAATGAAAACAAACATTTTGGTCGTAACAACCTGTCACTAAGCAATTGAAACAATCTATATGAGGAGCCCCTCAATAATAAACATTTTGATTGTTTCAACATATCGCTAAGCAATCAAAATTATCAGTAAGCGTAACCTCTCAATAAAGAACATTTTGTAATCGCGATACACTGCCAAAAACTACCAATTTATTCAAATTAAGACATGCAGGCAAATGATTCCCCTATAAATAGCTGAAATAAACTTCTTAGCCAAACAACCAGTAGAGGCAAGTTTAGGCATACTCAACCTGTTTGCAGTGAAAAATTTAAAATATTGCCGGGGCTGCAAATAAAATCCACTTCTTGTCTTTTTTTTCATTTTATAACTGGAAGGGGTGGATCACTCCCAAGGCACTTCAGCCGTAGTGGCTTTTTGTGCACCCCAGTGTGGGTTGCGGCATTATCACATAGCGAATAACCATTAGTGATTGGCGGGATTTGAACCCGGGACCTTGGGCACCAAAGCCCTGCCGCGCTCTACCCCTAGACCGCACGCTCCCCTCTTCTTGTCTTAATTTTTGTAATTTTAAGTTTTATTTTTATTTTTCGGTTAAACTGGAGGCTCAGTTATCCGGACCTTAGATAAATTATCCATCCATATTAGGGCATCCACTTTAGTACTGAACATGATTTTTGTACTTGTGTATTCACCATTTGTAATTAGACTATTAGATATACGGGATCTCATTAAACATTAGGTAGTATCAATATCAGGGCTTGGACTCTTCCCTATCAAGGGCTAACCAGATACTCGAGGAACAACTGATATATTCCATGCAATATGAAGAGTAAAGGTATGGCATTCTGGTAGTAATTAATAAAACTAAGACAACCTTGCTCATAATCTTGCAGCTTAGAAATTGTTTCTCCCATCTTCACACGATAAAACTCTCTTGTCACACTGAGTTGTCTATGTACTTTATCATGAAATATTTAAAGATTTTTAAAAACAATTAGGGCCTATTTAGTGGTATTATATTACCAAATCAAGAGGTTTTTGTTGAAATATCTCTAAATTACAAGCATATAAAAGGTAACCGTCTTATCGTGATGCTCTGTATGTGTTAATTGAGTTTAAAATTGGGTTGGTAAATTTATTGAATACATGTGGCCAAGTTTTAACTTAATTATGACTTACCATTCTGGTCCAAACTTCATTGAGTCCACCATTTTATTAAGATTTATCTGGAATAAAAAAAATAATCATAATCTTAACTTAAAAATAACATTAGAAATATGGTTGCTTTGAAAAATATGTAGATTAATATTTTTATAAAATAATCTAGCAATCTAGCCTATATTTGTACCTGGTATTTGCTAAAAAGTTATGGATGCCAATTTCCCTAGCCACCTGCTCTTACTTTGTTATTGTGTATACACCAATGTAAATGAAATACGAAGGAACTAGTTATAATTACCCACCTCATAATACACATAAATATATCAAAATTTATATTTGTATGTATATGTATTTATATGTATATTTGTGTGAACATTTTTTTAAATAGGGCCTAACCATAAAACAACAATAAATAAATAAAAGAAACAATATTCTTAAAATATTCTAAATCGTTTTGCACCAGTTATTACTATTTTTTATTAAATGAATCTTAAATAATCACCTTCTAATAATCTAATTAAGAAGATCGGCTCCGTTGTTTTCCGATGTTTTTGTAAGATTTAAGGCTAAAATATGACACAATGAAACCATCCAGACTAGCTTGGGGATCAAGGCGGAGAGAAATAAGAAAATACACAGAAAAACAGGAAATTTTAAGAAATCTAAAGGGTAACTTGAAAGGAAACAGGGTAATTATTTTTAACAAGGTTTCTATTTCACGCCAATTTTATTGTTAACAGCTGACTCTAAAATAAATGAGACACATAAATAAGTGTGTCTAGAGACAGCACCAATAAGTTAATCATTAGGCTCTATCCTACTTGGCCAATTCTTACGTAATTATGGAAATTATTTAATGAGAAATATTACATTTTTGTTTTAAATTAATGTGTACTTGATCAATCCCATCGGAACCAAAACCGACCAATGCAGAAATATTGTATCCTTACTTGATATTGCTATGTCAGCAAAAGGGGGGTTTCCCCCCCCCATACAAAATGAACAATGTATTTAACTTTACCTCTTGTTTTTATTTTCAGAAATGGGATGATTATTTTTGGAACAATAAATTATTAAATGATAGGCCTATTTATAAACTTTGAAGACCACGATAGTTTTATTACAGATTGTTGTTTTTATATTTACTTAAGGGAGAAAGTATGTGTCAGTCCACTGATAACGTTTATTTTATTAGTTTTGATTAGATTAACTTCAATAATGTAAAGTTTATTGCTAATATAAGAGCTTAATTACATCTTCAATCCATCACTATCTTACAGTTCATCATTAATAATTCCTAAGAATCTCCTGTTTTAATCCGAATTTCCTAAATGTTATCCATCCATGTTTTACCCCGAATCCCCGACAAACTTTCTGTTTCTTCCGCCCAGAACCCCGATTTCTGCCGATACCCTAGTTAAATAATGGTTTTAGAGTATTGCATTTTCTTTTGCGGAGCTGTTTTCCGTAATTATGTTATTATAGAGAAAAATAAAGGCACTCAGTACATGCCAAAATACAATACATTTTTGACTAAATGGCCAAAAAGAAATAGCCAATTGCTTAGAAAGTGAAAAGTTTTATTCAATAAAAATTAGTGGTGACTAAATGGAAAACCTTTACCTATAATTTGAGGTAGTTAGATGACCTCTTTGGTAAGGTCTTGTGAAGACTTGGTTTGCCTTACTGAATGCATGATAAAGTTAATGAGAGCCATACACCACGTTAATCCAGTTCTATGATAAAAGAACTGGATTAACGTGGTGTATGATGTGGATTAGTTTTTTTGTTTAATGGGTGAGAACCCAATTAAACAAAAACTAATCCATGCAAAAGCATCATCGTAGACTAATATTTGATTTTGTTTACTGGTAGTTGCAAGATTGACCTCTTCGAAGGTGAAACTTTATGAAAACTTTTATACCAATACATCAGTTTGTTAGACCGAAAGGCTACTATTTTAATTTGTTTTAACAATTTAATACAGTGCAGCTATCAACAACACACTAGTTTCCTAAAGTACTCTCATATGTAACGTATTAAAATTCATTTTGTATACAAGTTTTGTAAACTGATAGACCGGATGTTTCAGTTAGAATTAATTTTGTTTTAAATAGGAACTGGTCTCACAGAAGAATTTCAGTTTGTCCATTAGAACTATCTTCAAATCAATTTTTTGTCATCAAAAATGTTACATCTAAGGTTTTAGGTTTTCTTCTTAACATTTTCCATCGAACATGAAAAAAGTAAAAATTACAAGAACGGTCAAATTTTACCTCGTCTTGTTTTACAAAAACAAACTTATGTTACAGTACAGGTGCTAAGAAGGATAAGGCATAAGGTTGCTTAATTTTGTTGATTCTTGATACACAAAATAAAAGAATCCTGCGGTATTTTTGACCCTACTGAATCTCAGTTCGTCTTCGACCGTACAAGGTTGAGATAAATCAGGATTATAGGTAAATATTCCGACTACAGTATCCTACTAATCTATATCAAATCGACCTTAGACTTACTTTTTACACTTTCTACTAACCTTTTAACAATGTTTCTGTCCGCGGAAGAACCCAATTTCGACGTTTCGTACGATTTTAGGCTGTATTTTGACCCTCTCAATCCATACCGTCTAGCTAGGGGATCGGCGTGAATCGGGGTTCTGGGCGGGAAAACAAATCACTCAAATACACTTATTTCACTCTCTAATAACATAATTAACAATAAAAACACCAAGAAACACAGTTTTCCCGACGTTTTCTAACGTTTTCTGGCCAAAATAAGGCACCCTTCAAACACCAGTCAACCTTGTTGTCTACAACAATCGACGTACTGAGCTGGGAGAAACGAGAAATATTTGGGAATCGGGGATATTTTAGGGAATTTGGGATAATTTTAGGGTAAACGGGAGATTCTCGTGATTTACAATTTTGAACTGGAAAAGCTTGTTTGATTGTAGATTTAAGGCGTAAGGTTAAGTTTATGTTGAAGATTTGTTATTTACTTTGAATTAATTTAACTTAATTTCATCAAACTGAATTAAAAATTAATTAGTTGGGAATGTACTCAAACAAAGAAAATGGCGGAACAAATCATTAACTGAGCTCAACTATATTTAGTATTAGTTCATTTCATTGTCAATCAGCTGATTACAAACCCGTTATTCCTTCAGCACAATGTAATTGAAATACACAAAGAGGTACGGCAAGTACAGAAACTATTTCTAACCAGTGACATATTTGTTTATCTACAATAATAATTGCAGGATGTTTATTTTATAATTGGCTTGATTTATAAAACATAACAATTCTTCTTTCTTGTAATTCATCGTGTTAGTGATCGTAAAATGACTAATCTTTTAGACGGACAAATGACTAGTTAATATTTTAGACGTTGAAAAAATTAACTTAATTGTGAAAGTATTATGAATTTACTATCAATACACTTCTGCCGTCGTATCGTTGGAAAAATATGATATACGACGTAAATGCGCTGTGAGTTAAGTAGGTTTTTTATTGAAGTATTTTCATGAAATATATGGCGATATCAATAAAAAACCTAACTTAACTCCGCAGAGCGCTGTATGTCGGCAATATCTCGGATATTACGATAAAACGCTACGTGTATTAGTAGTTTTTTATTGATAGTATAAAATATATTTAACGACATGAAAATATCAATAAAAAACCTAACTTAACTCCGCAGAGCGCTGTACGTCAGCAATATCTCGGATATTACGATAAAACGCTACGTGTATTAGTCGCCGACATACAGCGCTCTGCGGAGTTAAGTTAGGTTTTTTATTGATAGTATAAAATATATTTAACGACATAAAAATATCAATAAAAAACCTAACTTAACTCCGCAGAGCGTTGTATGTCGGCAATTTCACCTATATCATCATGTGATATATACGTATAACTACAATAAAATCATGTAAAAATATTATAATAATCAAAATAATAATGATAATTTAATAATAAGAAAATAATAATAGTAATCATTATATATATTATGAATATATATTTATATATATATTCATAATATAATAATATGAATCCCATTATTGCATCGGCATAGTGAAGTGACATTATGAGGATTGGTGCTCTGTGGAATAATGTTTCATTATTACTCCTCAGTCTTCACCTAGTCAGCTGTTACCAACGTTGTTAAAACCTCTGCTAAAATAAGCCTATTAAATCCCGGATTCTATTAAAATATTCCGTTTCTCTGTACCTAAAACCCATAATCGTAGACAAAATATCCCTGATTCTTCAATATTTCCCATTTCCCCGGCCCAGTAGCCAGATGCCTGCCGACCTCACTGTTGACTGGACGTTATAGAGTGTCGTATTTCGGTCCAAAAAACGTCGGGAAAACTGTGTTTCTTGGTGTTTTTATTGTTAATTATGTTATTAGAGAGTGAAATAAGTGTATTTGAGTGATTTGTTTTCCCGCCCAGAACCCCGATTCACGCCGATCCCCTAGCTAGACGGTATGGATTGAGAGGGTCAAAATACAGCCTAAAATCGTACGAAACGTCGAAATAGGGCTCTTCCGCGGACTGAAACATTGTTAAAAGGTTATTAGAAAGTGTAAAAAGTAAGTCTAAGATCGATTTCATATAGATTTGTAGGATACTGTAGTCGGAACATTTACCGGATTATACAGCACTAGGCCGAGATGATTACACCTGTTATAAACTAGACCTATTAATCAATGGGTACTCATCGGGTTGGCTAAACAGAGCAATCTCAGCTGACATATTAGATGATAAGATTTTATTCACAGGATCTTTCCTAATTTTTTCTTAATTCTCGAAACAACATTCATTTTTAATAAGAAAAGGCTTTGGAACTAGCCTAGGCCTATTTCATTATCTGGATAGGTACCTACTAAACTTGTTTTGGTGAAATTTGAAAATATTTGCAATATATCAATCGGTTATTGGGATGATAATGAAAAAGAGGCATTAATAAAAAAAACACTGGCCTAAGTGTTCTCTTAATATCCTTCTCCCTCTTGGCTAGGTCAGTTGACCTACTCATTGTTCCTGGAGCCCTATTCTGGACTGAAACTGATTATTAACAATGAGGTGGTCAATCTTACCAACGAATAGTATTACAATTGCTATTCTTTTAATTAGATAGCAGTGGACTTTGTTTGCGAGTTTCGTATAGGCCTATTACTTATGAATCGAACCTTGTAGTCTTGTTATTGTGTACGTAAACTGAACAGCCGAGGTGGCAATGATTACTTTGAGGTAAATATTGTAGATAAGAGTAACTCAAACAAGATATCTATTACTAAAAAATACGGGGTTAGCTCTTTAATAGGACTGGCCATATAACTTATGAATATTGATCATTTGAGATGATTTTAACTTACAGTTAATATTCTCCACTAAACTCAGAATCAACTCACAATATGGCCACAGTTGGCAGTAAGCCTGTTGGCAACGCATGCGCGGAAGGTCACGTGATCAACCAAAGAAGAATCTCCGTGAACGGTCTGCGCACTTGTTTACCCAATCAGCTGGCTGATTAAATCCTTGTAACTGGAAACTGATGGAATGTGGACAAAGAAATTTTCTATTAAAAAAATATGCACAATTTTCAGTTTACTTTTTCTAGCTAAGGTAATGCTCGATTTAGATTACATGTGTTCATATATTACGATACAGCATTATATTATATCGTTATTAGATTATCACAAAATAGAATTCCAATCTCACTTTTCCTTTAATTTTTTCCATACTTACATTCATTTATGTCGCTTAATAAAAAATACAATACGAAATTAATTTTACAAAGGGCGTCAGATTGTTTTGTCCTTTATCAAGCCAACATTATATTCCCTAAAATTTCCTCTTTTACTTTCTTACTCCTCAAAAGAAAAAAATTTTATTCCTTGTATTCATATGCTACTTTAATATTTTAACCTGTTATATAAATTTCATTGATTGTTTTCTCAAAGTTTTCTAAGACCTAATTATTATTTTTTATTATTATTATTTATAACTATTATAATTATTATTGTATAATATAATTATTTATTTATTATAAAATTATAATTTAATTTAATTAGTTCATCTTTATAATTATTTTATTATATAATCAATTAATTTTATTATATAATTACTAGCTGTAAGCCCGTCCTTTTTACGGTTTGTAGGATTTACTTTAAAGAAGTTAATCATACGAAAATGAAAAACCTGAAATCGTAAAGAAATCAGTACAATGAAAATAAATCAATACCCAGCTTTATCATTTAGCATTACTTTACAATAAAATAGATTAGAACGTTTATACCATTATTATAATTAGTTATACGTTAAAATAACTTTTTAATATAGTATGATTTCGAAATGGGTTTATAATCAATGACCAATATTTTACAAAGACCAATATAAATCAATGACCAACAGGTGTTCGTTTTTCTTTCTATTAAATCTTTGAACTACTAAGACAGCTGATTGTTACCAGTAGCCAGTAGATAAAACAAAGTCGTGTTAGTTACACGACACGCATTATAATTCGAGAACGGCTGGACCGATTTTGACGATCTTGGATTTTTTGGATTTGTCTCCGCTCCGGTCATGCTTTAGGCATATTCAGTTTCCATAAATTCAATTAGTTTTCATTTTATAGCGTTTTAAATTTCTAATGTTAACCTTATGGGGACTAAGTTTGTTTACAAATGTTCTACAATAAAAACATTTGATTTCTTAAAACAGCTGTTGGTTTACTCTCCATTAGCAATGGCAATATGCTTTACTATCCAATGCCTTATGAATCATTCATTAATGTAAAACTATAAAGTAAATATACGCTGTACAAAATGAACATCCTCTTTTGTAAATACAGAAGACATGATCATATGACATGTCTCTAGCTACCATACTCGTTTTTTATACAGCAAAAGAAAAAAAAACAAAGTTACAAAGAAAAATTGTGTTTATTCATGATTTTTTGTTAGGAACTTGGGAACTGCTGAGAAATAACATTTAACAATTCTATCTCAATATCTGTAAACAATAGAATCAGTCCTTAAATCTTGGTTCTTCTCTAGCAGCTAACGAGAACAATGGCAATGAAATTAGCCAAATCCCTCCTAGTCATTCATAAAATGTATCAAGTCAAGATGTTTTAGTAGGAATTATTTGTCTCAAGAATGTATTTAATATTCCGTATCAGCCATTTGACTGGTGTGGAATGACAAAAGAGGAGATTTCTTCTCAGCACTAAACTCAAGAATCACCAATCAGTTATTGCTATCAATAATGGTGCTCTTTCGATGATAGTTACTCGATGCGCCACAATTTGGTGCATGGTCTTAATATATTAAATACGCAAATAAAATTTAAATGCAAGAAATAGGATTGTATGTAGTAATGGCATTTAATTTTTCAGTTGGCAACATGTCAAATAAAAATTTGATCTAGTCCAAATCCTAAGTACTGGTAGCTGCTCAAAAGTAGTCCTGTGCTAACTTAAACTCTTGTACCTCTGGGTAGATTCCCAGAATTGGAAATATGTACAGAATGTACTTTGTTTGAATTTAGAGTTATACGTTCAAAACAAGATGATAACAACCTGAAGACAATTAACAGAGTGAATACAGAAATTCAGTAAGTAAAATTGCAAAGTTTGATCCAACAAAGTTGACCCAGTGTAACTTTTATTTGTTTACATAAAAAAAACAAAAATCCCATGGTTACTGTGAGACCAGGGTTTCGGTATAAGGGGAGTCCAACTACTAAAATTGTAATTTTTGGTCATTTTTTAGTTGTAAAATTTACAACTTTTTGAACATTTTGATACCAAACACAATAAGCGGATAAACAAAGAATTTTTTGACATATGTTTATAGGAAATTGTTTGTTTATTTTGATGAGTACTATCACGCCTCGAAGTTTGTCCCCGACTTTAATGAACACCCTGTAGATACATTACAGTATTCACCAATTAGGGCTACTTCAATTAATATTGTTATTAACGAAATAAGAAACATAGTACCTTTTTAAAAGTTTAATTGTAAGCAACATGTTTCCACTCTTAGGTCATTCGAAAAATGTCGCTTACAATTAAACTTTTAAAAGGGTACTATGTTTCTTATTTCATTAATAAGAATATATATACATATACAGTAGAGTCTCAGTCATCTGACCTTCCATTATCCGACCTGACCATCATGACGACAATAGCACGGCGACAGGTGACAGGTTAGCAACAGGTCGGCTGACTGTATACATTGTTTTCATACGCCATGTGACGTGCTAAATTCGTGCGAAACAAACTGTTGAAACACTGGCATCCAACTGAGCCGTTCCCTTCCCTACCAAGGAGTGGATTAGAGTAATCCACTCCGTGTCGTTTCATTCTGCTGCTTTATTAGTTATGTGTTTTTTTTATAGTCCATGGCAATGTTAATGAGAACAGAACTGTTGTAAAATATGTTTCACTCTAGCCCTACTAATTTTCCATTCGTGCACTTTATCAATTCTAATATTTTCATCTGACAAAAAACGTATTTCATGTACTTGAACAGTTTTAAATTTGTGAACAACCATTAGTTAACAACATCGTTTTTATCATTTTCAGTTTTATCCGACCTCGCGATGGCCGGTTTTGGTTGGATAACTGAGACTCTACTGTAAAAAATGTTTAACAACCATTTCTTTGTCTCTAGGCACCTCAAAACAAAAAAGTAATGTGGTCCCGGGCTTAGTTCTTACCATGAGGCCTATGGTATTAGATTCCTACCTATAGGAAATTTGTTAAAAAAGGAGCTGTAAAATGCAACATAGATTTACTGATCCGTGTGATAATAGAAAGTTTCAAAAAGTAACAGGAAGTAACAGGAGGAGCTATGCACGGAGAAATATATGAAATTAACAAAAACCCTATAAAATACCTTTATTTGTCAATTTACATTAAGAATAACAAAAACAGAATGTACAAGAGGAAACAGTGGACGACTGTATGGTACTAGATGAAGTAGTGTGGCTTGCGAACGGTGATTCCATATTCGGCGAGGGCTGGGGTGAGATCCTCCATGGTCAGGGTGTAGCGCCGATCCTTCCCCTTGGTCTTGGAGGCTTGGTTGGAGCTACGTACCTTGCAGTGTTGCAGGGCGTCGTTGGCGATGTCAGATATAAACTTCTGGGCCGCAAGCGAGATTAGGCGAATCCTAGAAAATTATTTCAAGTCAAGTCAAAATCAGATTTATTCCAAAAACAAATAAAATATATTACAAATTAAACTGTGCACATTTTTGTAATGTTAGATATTATAAACAAATTTAATAAAAATTCTTTTCGTAGACATAATAAGAAAATAATAAAAATAACTTAAAGGCAATATGGCTTCATAGTGGAGCAAAACAAAAGCGTTACAATGACAATACGGCATAGAGGTATCTTTGCTACCATTATTGAATAAAAACTGTCTCTTACATAATCGTTTTTGAGGTCTAAAAACGTTATTGGAAAGAGCTAACATGTTGCAGTAGTGTACCGTTTGTGATTAGCAAGCTTGTGTTTTCGGGTGTTTTTAACTTAACTTGTTTAGTTTATTCTATTCTATAGCCCATTATAACATTTTTAGCTTAAATAAAACACTGTATTATAAAAAGAACTGAAATAAAGACTTTTTTCTAAATTATTTTTTCCTACATATCATGTTAATGGACAATTTTAAGCATATAACAGCTTAACCAAAAAATTGGTTATCTGAAACGGATCTCCCCCTTCATTTCGCTTAGCTGGGGTTTTACTGTAATATTAAAATTTTTGCTTAGTAGTAGCCACCTCCAAATTTCTATCAACCTTGGTCCCAATTAGTGTGGGTGATTGAAGTTCTATTGTACTTGAAACATAAAATATAGCGAATAAGTTTGGACTAAGCGAGGAGTAGAACTATCGGAGTGGGTTAATCCAGCGGACTACATAATGATATATTTCTATGAAATTAATTCTAAAATGCCCTATCTACAGTTGGAACTATCTAATGTCTGTTTTTACTAAGTGCAATACAGTAAAAGCCCTTAGATTTACTGAGATTGGTTTGAAGGAGAAACAACTCCCCAATGAGTTTCAACAACTTGGATTTCCTCCAGATGCTGAGTATCTAAAAAAAAACTTACTAACGTCTTATAAGCTAATGTACTCAATGTCATAACATAGGATTAGCAAAGTTCAGTCTAGGTCTAATTCACTTTATGGTAACCTACAACTTTTACCCGTGGATGTAACTTACACTCGAGGGTCAGAGCCGTCAAATCCTGAAGAATTGAGATAAGATGCTGTCACTGCATCTGGAATCTGGAATCAAACAAATACACAGTTAATCACAAGTTTTGCAAAATACCCTAACATCCACAGCAATCAGTTGAGGGAGAACTGAGAAGGAGTATGCTGGTTTCCGAGCAGGACAAAGTTGTGTAGATTTCATTATCACTCTTGTGTATCTTGCTGGAGTAAAGTAGAGAATTCCAAGCAACTTTAACCTTGAGAAAATACAGTGCTGTGTCATGTCCTCAAACAATAAGTAATTATCCCCAAAATCATTAATATAATAAAGATAATATGCTAATTTTGAATGCCAAGTGTTGAACCAGGGGAAGCTGACATCAGCCATTCCAATGGGGGCTAGAGTGAGACAAGGATGTATTTTATCTCCTGCCTTGTTCCTTTTGGTGATGGGTTCGGTCATGAGGCAATAGAATACCCCAGTAGCAGCAGACCTGCGTACTCAGCGAATTTCCAAATCAATAATATGACAATAATAGTACAAGTATGTGACAAGATTGATCAGTCAATACCTGTTGATAAACTAGTATTTGCCTATTCTCTGTAACATTAACATGGGAAATAGGTCTACAGTGTTACAACAAAAATACTGCTATAAAAATTACGGTGTAACCAAAAATTAGTAATTAAAAAAGTACATCAGAAGTAAATGAGTGATTTTCAAAACAAAGGACAGGTATCTAAAGGAGTGTTCAAACGAACAAACCAAAAGTCAAAGCAATTGAACAGTTTGGGTGTGGGGGAATGGGTTAAAACTGTGGCATTGGAGCCACACCACCCTCAGATCTTGTACTATCAGATTGTTAATAAAGTCATTTTCGAGAATATCAGAGCTGATGACCGTTAATCCAAAATGTTGTTTGAATTAACCAAGAATCATCCAAATTCCACTTTTTTTTCCTTTTTTTTATTGGAAGGGGTGGATTACTCCCAATGCACTTCAGCCGTAGCGGCTTTTTGCGCACCCCTGTGTGGGTTGCGGCATTATCACACAGCGAAAAGCCATTGGTGATTGGCGGGATTTGAACCCGGGACCTAGGGTGCCAAAGCCCCGCGCTCTACCCCTAGACCAGCGCGCTCCCCTTCCACTTACTATTGTTTACATGTTTCGTAGGACTAAACATTATAATTTACTAATTCATAAGCGAGAATACAGCTAGATAACTGGACGTGCCAGAGTATTGAATGGACAGATTATAGACTGTACTGTACCACTAATTTATTAAATAATACAGGCTTCACTGAAGCATTTCCATTGCCACTGGACGCTTGAATGATACTTACGGTCGGCACGTAGTCCTCCAGCTGCTGCAGGAAGTCAGAGAGTGGCTGCGGAGTGGCTGCTCCCTCGCTGTCAGACGGAGATGGCATCGACACCATGTTGGGCTTCACATCTGCGTTGGGGTTCATGTTCATCTGCAACAGATCAAGGGGCAGAGAATGAGAATGAGGCGCCTCGGGAAAAACCTGAGCTGTATTTTAGAAATTATTGTATAAAAGTTTAAAATCTAAAATTACGGTAACATACTTGTATTTTTTTGTTACAAGTGTAAACTTTATTAGCTAGCCTATGTCTTCTCATAAAGATAAAAGTAATGTATTTCATAAAAAATTTTGTTTAAAAAAAATTTGTTTCCATTTCAGAGTGAAATTGTAAAACCTCCAGAGTAGCCTTAATTTAAATATACTTTTAGGAGTTACATTTAAATTTATTTATTTTATTGCAGGACTAGTTTAACAGATAGTAAAATATATCCAAGTCATCAACAGATTTTTAAACTTCACATAGATAACTTACTGATATTTCCAAATCAGAAAAAAATAGGCTTATAACAATGATTTTCTAATCTATTTTTTTGCTTGACTTCAGATTTAACTTCTATGTAGGTCTTAAAAAAACAGAAAGCCTTCATGTCTCAAAAATTGGTCCAGCCTCGCAAGCCATATATGGTTCTCACTAAGCAGTTAGTTGTTTTTTCATTTAGCTTTAAAGATTAAATACTATTGGTTTAGTTAGTTATAAGTTAGTTTAGTTAAACTATTTTTGACATACATATATATTAGCTATGGGGGGGGAATTTGCGATCCGATAGGCAAAAAATTGATACGGAATGACCTCATATGTTTATTAGGATAGCTACTTTGACTATCCATTTAATAATAATTAATAATGAATAGTCAAAGATAGCTGTTTAGAGACACTGAAAACATTCCCTTTAGACATATCCATGATCTAAGCTATTTCCCAAACAGAAGTAAATACATATTTTATTATAAAAACTAAAGTATCAATATCAATTAGAATGTGCCTTTCATCTTAAGCACCTTCCAAATCTCAGACGCAACTGCAGTACTTGCTACATGCGGCAAGTATCCCTAACGATGATTGCGTAATAAAATATTTGAAAGAACGAAACCCCCACAATCCCTATATTGCGGTTATTTTTACCAAGTGGATTTCTACTGACCAGAGTACTGCTGCTGATAATATCGAGGGAAAATTACATAAATAAAGAGGTTAGAACCAGCTAAATATTGTCTTACTAAATAAACTGAAATACTAAATAATAAAACTAAATTTTACCAAATAATTCTAGATTCAAGACTAGAAAAAGAAATTGATAAGAAATAAAATGGATTCGAAAAGGTTTGGAGTCCTTTAATGCTTCATACGTCCAGACTATGTAAATTTTTAATTTTTAATAAAACTAAAAACAACTTTTTAACAAGTTAAACTCCTGCGATTTGTTTGACGATATTCGTTGTATGGTAGTTTATGCTGTTTGCAGCACTATATTGATGACACCGTTTATGACCGTTGTCTATGTGGCGTGGACGTCCATCCTAATTTATTTCCAGATTAGCCTATCCGGATTCGGACTCCGCCACATTAATCTGGATAAACCGGACTTCACTGTAGTTGTATTTTAATTTAAAGTATATTTAAGTTTTTTCAGTATATTAATATTAATTTAAAATTTTTTTAAACCGGATTGCTTAACGATTTTAACATCACCTGGTGTTCTTACAAAACTTAATACCCCCGTCGCAGCAGACCTGCGTATTCAGCGAATTTTCAAATCAATAACAAGTACCTGGTGATCGAGCTGTGCTCGTATAGAATAAGACGTATTATCAAATTAATTAGAAAAATTAAAACACACTTATTACTCAATGAAAACATTTATATGGTTTAAATAAAACCGATTAAATACACCATAATTAATATAGCATTGAACAAAAAGTATTGGCCCTGACGGGGATAGACCGACCTCCGAGATACGAGGCCAACGCGCTACCACTGGACCATGGCGTTTGCCAAATGAGAGTCGCCGTTTAAGGTCTTTTAGCCAACCTCAATAATTGAGGTTACAATTATTGTTCAATTATCCATACAGTTATTATTAGCCTATGATCAACTGATTTTGTTAGTAACGGAATGAGGATTGAAAAGCAAAAGAGAAATTTTATTTAGACCAATTAATTGGTTTGTTACAGTGGCTTCAAGCAATACAATGAATACGTTTTCTATAAAAAAACGGAAGATTTTGGAAATACTTCTTTCTGCTTTTATTTCGCACAGTTATGTTACCCTTAAGTTTTACAAATTGTTAATAACCTAAAAATATTGCATTTATTACATACATAAAATAAATATTTATGAAAAACCTCTATTCATATATTGTTCCCCACAGTCTTCAATCAAGAACTGTCAAACGGTTATAAACAGATGTTTTAAACCAAAACATCTGTTTATAACCGTGTATAGATATATCTTACATATCAAATGTAAACAATACAAACCGTATTGTTTACATTTGATTCTCCATAAGCGTTAAGGTAAATTTTTAGATTTCAAACTTATTATTACAAGAAAACCAGGATTTTTCTGGACATTAGACGTATCTAGAACTTATTTTCTACTCGGAAATTAGTTATTTCCAAAATTTAAAGAAATTCCTTACAGCCGTTTCCAAGATCCCAAGATCCGTGTGCAAATATATATATAAACCTTGCTCGTATTATATAGTATTGGACACATAACAGGTTTTATCAATGTCTGTAATAAATAAGAGAGTTTGCCTCTACTCCACAAGATTAACATGGGAAAGAGTATGCAGGTTTGCTCCTGTGACGAACGTTTAAAGTAAAATTTTTAAAAGGCCAAAAACAATAGTCGTTAAAATTTATATATACACAGTGTTCATTAAAGTTGGGGACAAACTTCAAGGCATGATAGTATTCATCAAAATAAACAAAAAATGTCCTGTTAACATATGGCGAAAAATCCTTTGTTCGTTTGTCGAGGGGTGATAGTACTACTATCACCCCTCGAAGTTTGTCCCCACCTTTAATAATAACTTGATATTTAGCTTCA
Organism: Nephotettix cincticeps; assembly: GCA_023375725.1. NCBI lineage: Eukaryota > Metazoa > Arthropoda > Insecta > Hemiptera > Cicadellidae > Nephotettix > Nephotettix cincticeps. Next base: position 37,615,947 of record CM041788.1, read on the forward strand.
TGAAGTTGAGATGCATCCATTTATGCTTAAAAATCATAGTTTATATGTTTATCATGGCAGCTAACCTGCATACTCTTTTCCCATGTTAATCATTTAGAGAATAGGCAAACTCTTTTATTTATAGACAGATGTTTATAAAACTTGGTATAAATGGCCAAAATAAAAATTTTATACTAGAAATGTCTACTTTCAATTTTCCTCACAGCTGCAAAGCTGCATACTCTTTCCCATGTTCATTTTATAGAGAAAAGGCAAATAACTCTCATATTTATCGATAGATATTGATGAAACTTGTCATATATAATTATTATAATTATATTATTAAGTTGGAAATGCGCTGAGTATGCAGGTCTGCTGCGACGGGGATAATTTTCCTTATCCTCCATAAGATTAGCATTGGAGCCCCTAGATACAATGTACTGTATTTAGATTTGTTAATATCCCGGTAACCGTTGGAGATAGAGCAAAACTTGAAAGTTATGAAGTTATGTAGGTTTTTGAGCTGATTCTAATAGTAAAAGATAAATTTTTAATTTTTTTAAAAATTACATGTGAAAAACCAAAAAATCCAAATACATAATCTATTTCGTCAACTGAATATATTTTTACTTGTCTCTCGTATGAGATATATTCATCAATTATCACACAACTAAATGGCGTTTTTTCCCTGCGGAATATAAAACCGACCTGCACAACAAAAGTCTTGGTTATGGCCTTATTCACTCCCACTTTTCCTACGGAATAAAGTAATGGAATAGTTTTACAAGGAGACATCTTGAAAAGGTGTGAATCCAAAAAAGAGCAATCAGACTAATTGCTAATTTGAGTAAAAGAGTCGTGTAGACAACCTTTCATGGAGCTAGGAATCTTGACCCTGCCCTCCCTTTATATTTTGGAAACCGTGACTATTGCCAGTAACAATACTTGCCAGTGCAAGGCAATACTTATCACGGCTATGAGACACGCGAAAGAGACGATTTTCGTACTGTTCAACACCGCACATTTACATTTGTGAAACTTCCTTCTCAGGTAGGTGTCGGGCTCCTCAATTGCCTTCCTGAGCGACTGAAAAGTCTGGAGAGTTCCTGACTGACAAGCCATGTGTTCAACGCATTGGACGAGTTCACATCAAACCGTTGGAGCTGAGTTTTTTTGGATTGTTTGATAGCATTTTATTTTTGTCATTGATTCCTCAGGGGTAGAAATTGTTTTGTATTATTGTATTGTTTTTTTTGTGTTTATTTATTGTAAATATTTATAGTTAACGTTATATTTAACCATAGTTATATTTGGCGTTTGCTATACGATGTGTTAACGTTGTCAGCTGCAATAGACACATTAATTGCATAACATTACCAAAAGTATTTAATTGATATTTTATAATAACCTTATTAACTGTTCCAATTTAGAGAACTTGTCTCCATAAGACTTAAAAGACAAAGGATATACACAAAATAATCAAACTATACGCCAAAAGGATATTAATTTATTCACAAAAACAACTTCATCATTTGGCAATAACTATATCTGCCTATCAACTATATCTCAATTAAACTAACTAAACTGTAATACAGGAGTTTTTATAACAAATACTTAACTTTTTTAGTTTTTTAGGAATAATTTCCTATATGAAACAGCATTTTCTATATGCTATATTGTAAGTAGAGGAAAAAATAAAACTATTAGAATCTATAATAAACAATGTAGACTATCTGGTGGGTAGGGCTTACTGTGAATTCCTCTCATTTTCTTCACATCCCATCTGTTTATTTCCAAATATCATTCTAGTATCATTAATGAATTCCAAACTGGTTCTACCTGAAGTTAATTACACATTACATTAATGGTTTTCATCAGTGCAACCATACTAGATTTTAGTCCCATAGGAACAATGATGATTTTATGAAACATTCTTAACCACATGATAGCTGTAACAAGATGTTTGAGGTCTCAAATTAAGGTAATAGCAGTCATCTAGGGAAATAAAAAATATTTGATCAACCCATGGTTATACTGTACTTTAAAATAACAAGTAATTATAAAGTTTTATAGCAAAAGTATAACTTTTTTAATTCCTAGCTAACCATTATAACTTTAGTTTAACACCTTAATCATATTTTTTTACAAATACCACGTGGCCAGTTTTGCTGTAACAAAATTAACATGTTCTGATCGGAAATATTTTGTCACTGATACTCTAATGTCACTGTCACTGTCTCTGGGTCACTAATGTACTGTTTGTCTATTTTGTCACTGATATACTGTGTAATTTAGGAAGTCATACAAAAATTCATATCAAGGCTGTGTGTGGTCTCTGAGGGATAATGCAAATTTCAGTTTTTATTCTATAACTGCTTTAACTTTGTAAGACCACTTTACCTATTATTTTTATATTTTGCTCCTGTCAGTCAAGTAAAATGAAATAAAAATTACCATAAAATTTCTACCCTAAAAATAAATGGAGTGACTAGACGTAAAATATTTGTACAAAATATGTGGTTTACAGATGTTGTTCATTTAGGACAATTTTATTTAAGAAGTGTCTACTAAAAAAACTTAAATGTTAACTTAATACTGAAACTTCTAAGAGTTACACTGTTGAGCACAATGAAATCTTTTATCTTTGGTTATAGAATAGTACGAGAATCTTCCGTAAAGAACATTGCGCACAGCTCAGATCCCCTACCACTGCAATTGTGTGCGGGACTTAACCTTCCTTTCCCTTCACTTTGATGTGAGTCTTGTTGCTATGAGGCCATACTTGTTTTTGCAGCGTTTAAAAATGGCGGCGCTAATCGAAAATCCTACCAAATGTGAAGTACAAATCAAAGTGTAATCCGATTTTAGAAAGCTCAAAAAGTTAAATCAAATTTATAGACAAGTTAAAACTTGTTATGGTGAAAATGTGATGAATGAGTCATAAGTAAAAATAGGGTGCACCATGTTTAACCAATGAAAGACTAAAGTGCATTATGCAGATTGTAATGGGAAGCCAACATAGGTTAAGGATGAACTGGAACAAAAATGAAGGGACAAATTTCAGGAAAACCGATGTTTCACTTTGACAACTTTATATGACTTTTCCACAAATCTTACGTTCACTCCAGATCAGATAGTGACAGATCATCTTGGTTACAAAAAGAGGCGGTGACAACATGGCTTGAATTTTTCACGACTGAAGAGTACGTCAGAATAGAACTGGTCCCATGTTACGAAAAGTGTATTGACAACAATGGGGATAACTTAAAAAAGTAGAATAAGTTACAGTGGCATTGTAAGTAAAGATTTGTGTTGATATCTTCTGTTTTTTATTTAACCATGCTAAAATGTTCTTTACTATCTGGACGACCCTCATACGTAATGAATGTGGTTACTAACAGTGTCCATTATAGTAGTTTATATCCAACAGTTACTATAGTTTTTCCAACTATAGATGACCCCTTAACCACCGAGTCTTCACTTTATATAAAATAATAATCAAACAGTCACAAGACTAATTATACACTATAAATTGTGTAAAAATGCCAAACTAAACAAAGGAATATACAAAGACACTTTTCACAAGTTTAAAACCCATTTCAAAATACAATTTCATAAATTGGCTTGATATTATAAATAAACTAAAAATATAGACAGTGTAAGATTGACTTAATAAACTAAATTGTTAGTAACTTTACCACCACTAACAAAATAATGACTAAAATTGTTTATCACCAAAGCATAGAGCCCAAAGTCAAATTTTATGTAATTTTTATATTATAAGATCACAAATTCATCTTAATTTAGATATTAATTCCATAACCCTAAAAATATAATTTACATTTTTTAAATGCTATTAATTAAATTTTTTAAAGCTATATCAATATAATTACAATAATTAAAATTACTGTAAATTTGATGAAAATAAAGATAGCCTTGTACTGTAAAATCTTTGTAAAATAACCCGATCATTAAAATAAAAAATATATCACTAAAAAAATATTTGGTACATATTTTATATGAGGGGATACCCAAAAGTAACCGGAATGACGCTGCTATAGGCGTGGCCTGTGTGGTACATATGTCTGCACTATGTGGCTAAACCTTCTTCTTTGTAAGCATTTTTCAACATAATAATGGTATCTGCAGCACTCTTCCCTAACAAGTAACAAAACTTCAGAGTTGCGTGTTGTTTATTTTCATTCAGCAAAACAATTTCACTAAAAAACTCACTGCAGACAAATGCGTCCACCTATGGTGACGTCACTAGTGGCACTGACCTCCGGATGAGCTATGCTATACACACGTAGCGTCAGACATGCGTACAACTCAGGTATGTGTAGCCTTTGAATGTACATTGTTACTATACAAAATATAAGTTACTGACACAATTTTAAAACCTTAAAGCACAGACATGTGCCTTAAATAAAATGTTTTTACCAGATCATTTTAGGGTTTTAAGTCTTTTGTTCTGTGAATTTATGAAAAATACTTCCTCTTATTTCATCTCAGCATCATTATAAGCTTTTTATGGCACTTAAATCTAACTTATAATTTAAAATAGTCTACTTTAATCACTGATTAGAGCATCACTCATCTTTTGACGTCTTAATGTGCTTGTACTTTACAGTAGAACGTGTGCAGTATGAATTTGAAAAAAGTATTGGGCTATACTGTCATTATTAGGGCTAAAAAAATTCTAAATGTTTATTATGTGCGTTATCTTTACAAACAATTTAACATTTTTAACATTTCAGTATCAAGATAAAATCTTGGTTATAATGTATTGACATAAAATACTACGATAGGTAGCAGTTGACAACACATAAAAATGTTACTAATCAATCACCACTTGAGTAGCTATGGCAGGGACGGAGAATGAGTATTTGGGTGGTTTTCCGCTCGATGACTTCAGCAACTGCTGTTGTCGAGGTGACAGTTTAACCGAGCCGGGATGGTCGGTGTCCAGCCAGTGAAGGAGAATCTCAGTATCTGATGGACAACTTGAAACAAATGATGACTCGTTGTATGCCGAGTGTAGATATCTCCATAGATGAGTGAAGTTGCGAGGTATTTCATAGTCTACAAATGATCAATCAAAGGTTAGATTAGATTATTGAAATTGCAACCATACATCAAGGTAGGTATTTTAAGCCAAATATGAATGAGGATCGAATGTAAGGTGTATTAATGAGGACAGAATTAGCTATATTTTTAGATGAATTTCTAGGAGGTCTTAGGGAAGGAAATACTAAGGAAATACTCTTTATCCAACTGTGAAGAAAAAGCTAATAAAAGAACTTCATATCCTCATATGTTATTCAACAAGAATTGAAAATTACTAATGGACCCAAACTTATTGTTTGCTTTATATTAGACTAGCTGACCCGGCGAACTTCGTAACGCCTAACAGAAAATACATTGTTAACTTTAAGATTGGCCATTTTGTGAAGTCAAATAGCATTGCGCCTTCGTTGTGAAAGCTTTAAATATTCAACAGCTGATTATTATAATAAACCTAAATGTAAAAAACATTGTGATTATTTTATTTGGCAAAAATATAGTCACGTTACTTTTAATCATACAGAAAATAAAAAAAATATTTAAATACAGTACATAATTCCCAAAAACCGTAAACTATTAACCTGGCGAATAATGCTGTCATTTTGTACAGCACATATTTACTTCATAGTTTTACATTAATGAATGATTCATATGGCAGTACCTGGTGACCGAGCTTTGCTCGTTTAGAATAATACATGTATTATAAAAATTAATTAGAAAAATTAAAACACATTTATTAATCAATGAAAACATTTATGTGGTTTAAATAAACCCGATTTAATACACCATAATTAATATAGCACTGAACAAAAAGTATTGCCCCTGATGGGGTTAGAACACGCGACCTTCATATTACGAAGCCAGGCCAACACACTACCGCTGGACCACGGCGTTTGCCAAATGAGCAACGCCGGTTAAGGTCATTTAGCCAACCTCAATTGTTTTAGCTGATCATTTACTGTTTAACTATCCATACAGTTATTATTAGCCTGTGACCAACTGATTTTGATATAAACGGAATGAGGATTGAAAAGCAAAAGAGAAATTTAATTTACACATATTAATTGGTTTGTTACAGTGGCTTCAAGCAATACAACAAATAAGTTTTCTATCAAAACACGGAAGATTTTGGAAATACTCTTTCCTGCTTTTATTTCGCACAGTTATGTTACCCTTAAGTTTTTACAAATTGTTTAGTAACCTGATAATTTTACATTTATTACATACATAAAATAAATATTTATGAAAAACCTCTATTCACATATTGTTCTTTGCCGTCTTCAATCAAGAACTGTCAAACGGTTATAATCAGCTGTTTTGGTTTGTATTGTTTACATTTTATTCTCCATAAGCGTAGTGTTAAATTTTTAGATTTTAAACTTAATATTACAGTAAAACACAAATTTTCCTGGACATTAGACCTATCTAGAACTTATTTTCTACTCGGAAATTAGTTATTTCCAAAATTTAAAGAAATTCCTCGGTGCCGTTTTCGAGATCCATGTGCAAATATATATACAAACCTTGCTCGTATTATAGTATTGGATTGGATAGTAAAGCATATTGGAAAGGGAGAGTAAACCAACAGCTGTTTTACTAATGTAAAACATTTGATAAGAAATCAAATATTTTTATTTTAGAAAATTTGTAAACAAACTTACTCCCCATAAGGTTAACATTAGAAATTTAAAACGCTATAAAATGGAAACTAATTTCATTTATGGAAACTGAATATGCCTAAAGGATGGCCGGAGCAGAGACGAATCCAAAAACTCAAAGATCATTAAAATCGGTCCAGCCGTTCACAAGTTATAATGTGTGTAACTAACACGATTTTGTTTTATATATTTAGATTAAAGCGAATGTTTTTAACTGTGGACTTTCAAGGTTGTTTAAATAAAGACATTGTAAAACTTTTAAAGTTTAAAATCTCCAAAGTTTTAAAGAAAGCATCATATATCTTTTTGATCAAATTAGAGTCAAGACTATTAAATTTTTAAACATATGAGAAAACGACCTCCGTGTTTTAATTTTTAGAGAATTTCCCATAGGTAAGTAGCTATTACCGTAGGTCTCATGGCAAGAGTTAAGCCTGGGACCATGTTATTTTTTTTCTTTAGGTGGCCAGAGACCAAAAACAATAGTCGTTAAAATTTATATATATATATTTTTTTTGAGTTGGTAAATGATTATAACCATATGACATTTATAAATTTTATTTACAACAAGGTTATGTTCTTATTAATACACCACTTGATAATGGACTAAGTTCTGAAACATGTTGTGAATTTTTTAAATAAAATAATTTCTCACACACAAAAAAAGGGTACTAAGTTATGAATAATTATTTAATATACATATATATGTATATTTATTATTAAATTAAAAGAACTTGAGCTCCCTTTAAACATTTTATTTTCATGATACACGACATGTGTTTCGAATCTTAGTTCATTTTCACGGTGTACTTTTCATATAATCAAAAAAAAATATATATATATATATGTGTGTGTGTCTGTTAACACGATAACTCTTGTAAAAATGGTCCGATCAAGACAAAATTTGATAGAGACGTGTATTCCTACAAATGCTCGGACGAGTTCGTAAACCAGACATATCAGTCAATGGAAACGGGTAGTTTGGGGGGGTTTTGTACCCCAAAATGGGGTTTTTTGGGTTTTTCACATATAATTTTTAACTAATTTTATATTTCACCATTGGAATCAGCTTAAAAGACTACACAATTATGTTCCTTAAAGTTTTTCTCTATCTCCAACGGTTACCGAGATATTAAAAAATCTAAACACAGTACGTAGTATTGAGGGGCTCCAATGTTAATCTTATGGAGGATAGGGAAAAAATAAATATTTCCCATATTAATTAATATTTTTGGATAAAATTTGATATTTAGCTTCATGTGGTTGAGATCTATCCATTCATACTTAAAAATCATAGTTTATGTGTTTATCATGGCAGCAAACCTGCATACTCTTTTCCCATATTAATCATATAGGTAATAGGCAAACTCCTTTATTTATGGACAGATGTTGATGAAAGAATGTTAAGATAAAAACTATTTATGGTAGAAATGACTACTTTCAGTGTTCCTCACAGCAGCTAACCTGCACACTTTTTCCCATGTTAATCTCTCTATGGAGAATAGGCAAATAAGTCTCATGTTTATGGACAGATTTTTATAAAACTTGTCATATATTATTATTATTATATTATTGATTTGGAAATTTGCTGAGCACGCAGATCTGCTGTGACGGGGTATTTAAGTTTAAAGCAAACTAATAATGGGGCACTTGATAAAGATTGTCCAGATAGTGTTCAAACATAGCTGAATCCAAGCTAAATGGACATACCAAGTATGTAAAACACTCAAAGGTCATATTAAAATTTTATTGAAACTAAACAATTTCTTATAAAACTAAATTTGTTTGTACTAAACAATTTCTTATAAAACTAAATTTGTTTGTACTATTTCACAATTTAAAAAAAAAACTTAAATTGCCAACACCTTCCCCAGAGCTAAGACATATCCATGTCAAAAATTAATCATGGCTTCTGAACAATCCCTTTAATTGTTTTGATGACATTTCAAGACAGGAAATTTACATTTTTTTATATTAAATGATTTTGGCCTGCCTTGTATACGATACTTCTAACTTGGCTTTTGTTTCATGGAGCGAATAATTTAGTCTATTTAAAACAAAATATTTCCAGCGGTTTTCATACTGGTGTATTACAACAGTCACATTGACACATTTTGTATTATTGATGAACCACCCTCATTTTGGCGAATTTCCTATAGGGAAGAAGCTATTTCCATAGGTCTCATGGCAGGCCTTAAGCCCAGGACTATGTTATTTTTTTGTCTTTAGGTGCCTAGAAACGAAAAACAATAGTCATAAAAATTAATATATATATATATATATGTCTGTGAACACAATAACTCTTGTAAAAATAGTCCGATCAAGACCAAATTTGGTAGAGACGTGAATTCCTACACATTTGCTCGGACGAGTTCATAAACCAGACATGTCGGTCCATCGGAACAGGTAGTTTGGAGGGGTTTTGTTCTCAAAAATTGAATTTTTTGCGTTTTTCATATGTAATTTAAAACATTTTTTTATGTTATCTTTCACCATTATAATCAGCTTAAAAAACCACACAGTTTTTCTCTATCTCGGTTACCGAGATATTAAAAAATCTAAACACAGTATGTTGTATTTTGGGACTTAAATGTTAATCTTATAGACGATAAAGAAAAATTAACATTTCACTTGTAAATCAATATTTTTGGATTAAAATGGTATTTACCTTCATGTAGTTGTGATATTACGCTTCAAATGCTAATGCTTAAAAATCATAGTTTATGTGTTTATCTCCGGCCTTAAAACTATAAAACGGGTGTCTGAGATTAGACCGATTCACGGTCTGACACACGGCTGATATGGATTTGTGTGTCTACATGGATGTTAGGCTTATAAATAAATAGATATTAATTTGATCCTGTTTTCACCTTTGATGCCCTCAGCTGCTACTCGGACCTGATGGAGTTTGGGCAACACCTCACAATCAATGAGAGCCAGTTGCTCACCACACAGAAACAGCTGAGAAGCCTCAGGCCATTTCTCACTGACAGAGCCTAGGTGTGAGTCCACATGTTTCAACTCCGCCTCCAAGTGAGAACTGTCCTTGGTAACACCTCTCATCCAGTAACAGAATTTTGAAAAGAAGTTCCTAAAAAATTAACTTAAACTAAGTTAGGTAGGAATAATTTTATAACTCTTAAAATGAGAGGTATTATAGCCAACAAACACTAACAAATTAATTTCCCTAAAGCATAAAATAAATTGTTACAATGAAATTAATCGAACTGAATGTAATGGTCCTAGGCATTCAACGTAAGAGCTGAGAATAGTCAAACTCTTTTCCTCGTTGATAAGGAACATTAGATAATGATCGCAAAACATGAAATAGTCAAAGAAATGATGATTTTGGAGGTGTGTTTGAATGAACTGTAACTTATATGTGTCCCACCATTATGGAATATACCTTATCTTGGCTTTACAACAAAAAATACAGTGAGTGTATACAGAAAAGGCCGTTAGTTATTTGGGGCTAAAAATACCTACATCTGAGCAAAAACTTATTTCAACCAAATACGTAATTCAATGTTTTGGTTTTTATTACCGATAACGTTTATTTTTAAATGGATATGTCCATGTGTTTTATTTGTATGGATCGAGGGGGGGGAGGTGTTGATAATTTGTAAGATTAAAATTTGAAACAGGTTTCCATAGAAACTACTACAACTATTGTACAGTAACTCTCTATAATGAACCTCAGTGTAACGTATTACTTGGTATAACGTATTATTTTTCAATCCCCTTGAAAACGCCATATAACTCAATAGAAAATTTACCCCCATATAGCGAACAAAATACTTATGAAACCCTCTATATAAAGTATATTTTGTGTATTTGTTGGTAATTTTCTTACCCCTGTATAGCGTATTCCACCCCAGGCCCCTATATTACGTATTTTTTATTTTTATCTAGGCCATCGCTCGAGGAGAATTTCCCTGACTTCCGCCAGCCGCACATAATATTCATAGAAGGTGCACATCTATTGCACCTATTGTTAAGACCATGTTGCATATCGTAGCAGTGTTTCAATGTGTGATTGTGATTAACATTTTGGTGAGTCATGGCGAAGAAAAATAGTAGAAAGGCTCTTAGCGTGGAATTCAAACATTGAGTAATAAAAACTATAGGCCTAGAAGAAAATCGGCATATGGAGAAAGTGGACATTGCTAAGGACTTTAAATAACACCATCAACTCTTCAAACAATAGTTGAAAATATATAGAAATATGAGGACGAAGGTGGACTTTCTGGTCAGTGTAAAAAAACTAACCTGTCCAAATTACAGGACGTTGAAAATGCTTTCATGTTATGGATAAAACAATGCTGTGACAAAAATGTATCCATTTCGGGACCTGTATTTCAGGAAAAAGCTCAACAATTGGCCGAGAAATTGTATCATAATGGTTTTCGAGTAGGCAATGGCTGGTTAAGCCAATCTGTAGCAGTAAAAGATACAGTATAGCAAAAATAACATATGCCTAAAATCTACTTTAAATAGAGGTTGGACATGTTCAATATTCTTTATTTGGAGGTTATGAATAACCCCTATTTACGAGTTTCAGCAAAATTCAACCCTGATTTAACGACCCTCGTTTTTAAGAATACCCCTATATAACATATATATTTCTCAGTCCTTTGAAATTCGTTAAATTGAGATTCCACCGAATTTTTTTTTTCTTGTTTGCCATTTGGCAGGCTCAGCATTTCGCTAAGTAGCCTCGAAGTTTACAGTTTATAAAGTTTATCAGTGTATGTGTTACAAATATTAAATTTTTCTATTAATTGCCTTCAGATAGTTGTTCATCTCTTGATATATTTCAAGATTGCCTAAGCTGATTATTTCTTGTAAATTCAATGAAAAATTGTTACTGAGTTTCTTAGTCGTTTTAAATTATTCATCTCTTTCGTATGTATAGCTGAGACAATATAAAATTGTATGGTCCAATGTTTCATTTGTACCTAATGTACATTTAAGGCAAAGTGGAGTAAAATAACATTTTATTTTATAGAGACAAGAATTTATATTAGCATGTCCGAATCTCAATCGAACATGCTAATATAAATTCCACTGAATTGCATTTTTAATATATTACAATAAGAACAGCTGTTTATAAAAACTGAAAACATTCCGTATGGACATATCCATGATCAAACCTATTTCCCACAGGGTTTTTTTATATTTTGAGAGAGAACAATATAAAGCAAGTTCTTGTTATTGCCAAAATACAACAGAAAAGTAATAAATTAATAACCTAAATACAAATAAATGGTACTTAAACAATAGCAAATGAAGAAAATTGATGTGATTTGACTACCATAATCTACAAAAATAATAATTATTAAATTACAACAAATTGTTAATTAAGTTACAACAATAAAATTTTGAAATGATACATGGCAAGAGAAAGCAAAAAATTACTTAGGACAGGAGGAAGAGCAACTTAAGGTCTCAATTTTATAGTTCATATAGACTAATAGTAGTCTCTATAATCCGGCCGTTCAATATTACAGCATATCAGTAAACCAGCACTATGTGGCAGATGATGAGTAGGTTAATTCTCCAATAAAAAGTCTCCAATAAAGTTATATTTAAAGTAGGCCTAAGTGGTACTTGGGAATAATTCAAGGTTATTTGTTGTTTTGTTAAAAATTTTGTATGCTTTTTTTAGGAAAAATACCAGTCTAAAACTTCTTTTAATTGTCCTGATTGCAATTTATGAAGAATAAATATAGATTTTGTTTCTCTTGATCAATTATCCCATATTTGTACAGTTTATACCAAATTAGGAATAACTTCTTGATTAGCTTCATCCTATACCAAATTAGGATAAATCAATGCACAGTATACAGTACATTTAATAGGATGTTAATCTTACATTTTGATGTACATGTACAAAGTACTGTTTAAACACTACTTTTAAGGTCGTGATACTGGTAATCTATATTTTGTACATCGTTCGTTTTATTCTGTCGTATTATTTTATTTAATTGTTGGCAGCAATAAATTAATTGCATTTCATGTTATTCTTAAATTTATTCATTTTTAAATATTTTTTCTGATACCAATACAGGGGGGATTAACAAGATCCTACCATATATTGAAATACAAAATTATAAAACAGCAGATTCTTAGTAGGGCCCAAAACAAATTGCCGTTGGCTTTAAGTAGGAGAAGGCCTTTTAAACACGTTCGTGAGGATTGTAATTTTGCCGATATTTTAAGCTTCACCGGTTACCGGTTAGGTTATCTTTGCAAAAATCAGAATCATGTTTTTTGTAAGATGATCTGTCATGATGAGCTAAGCAACGTGTAAACATTTATTTTCAAAATAAACACTTAGGCCTACTTGTATGATTCATAAATATATAACAAACATAGACTATTTGGTGACCCTTCAAATTTGTATGGCCATGGGCCAGAACACAAGTTTCAAAGACAAGACAATCTAAAATATTTTCATTTGTCGTACACTATTTATCATCTGTTAACATATTGCCAAGAACACTACAATAGTCATAGCAACTCAATACAAGCGGGTCCTCTTCAGGCCCACAATACACTTTGCTAATGCTGAGCATGGGCTTCAAGAGGACCACGACATAATTAAAAAAAAATCAACATAGCTCAAATAAGGCCCACATTGTTATGAACGTGTTCACTTATGCAATAGTTCGCATCTTCTCTGTAAAATTTTTTGTTTGTTGCCTAACATGACTTCAAAACTGTAAAGAATTTTTTGATTTCCAACCTCAGCCAATTAGCAATGAGCCACAGAATTAGAACTCATTTTTTTAGGATTATAATCCAATACACTGATGCTGAACTATGGAATAGTCTGGTTTTGAATGAAAATTCAGCTGTAATTTTTTATGATTGAACTTACCTAGAAGCATTTTCAGCATCAATCTCTATTTCATTCTTCAGAACTCCTCCTTGGTATCTTGTATCAATTTCAACGATTATATCATCAGCAATGTCAATTGGATCTATGTCCTGTTTCGGTAGATTTAGATAGAAAGCTGGCACTCGTAAATGTAAACCGAGTTCACTAAAATCCTTTGGGGGTTTAGAAACATTAACGGGTATCTTCTCAAAGTGAGGCATTACTCCCGCAGTGGTCTTTATTTCAGCAAGCATCAATACACGCTGGCTTTGATAACAAGCCCCAAGACTTACATTATCATAACCTGCTTTAAAAAATATTTTAATTTGTGAGTTAAGATTAGAGCTTGTCATTACAATATGGTACTGTAACCAAGAAAATTAATGTTGGAGAAAAGGGGGAAATTAACATCAAATATTAAAGATCTCTATTAGTCACTAAAATGTTGTTATTTCCGTTTAGTAATACACCCTAGTACAAGAGTTCAATAAATTTTAACACCAAAGTCTTTCAAAATTATTTAATAGATCATTACGAACATGGTGAAAGGTTTTCTAACAGAACTAAAGGCGCACTGAAGGGAGAGGCTAGACTTCAACGTACGATCAACACATAACAATAAAGAACTAGGGATCCGTTCATACATTTAACAACTGAGAGGAGAAAATAACGAAATCAAACCGAGATCTTCAATTCTATTTATAATTATAAACAGGCAACCAAATCTTAGGCTAAAAATAGTTGGTAGATAATTAAGGTTAGAACGATTTTCACCTTTCATACAATTTCATGCGAGTGAGATAATTGATGTACAATTTTAAAGACACTCTAAAGAATGATAGCGTTTAAATATGCTCACTTACCTTAGTAATATTCTTTTTCCAAATTTATTAGACCGTGAAATGGCTGATGGCTGCTGTCACTTTTTGTAAACAAACGTTCTACTAGAACTAGAATGTGATGTGAGAGCAAGCAAACCGCATTCGGAAGTCAGAGAACTGCAATCGTATTTGTATCGTACCGTATCGCTACTAATCGTATTAAATCAGCTCAAATTTGTCCAGCCCCAGTCAGTCCAGTCTCCTACCATTCCTCTATGCTCGTTCTTGCGTCACTCGCATAGGAAACCTCAGTCCGGGTTTTACATTGTAATATAAATCAATAGATATAGGTAAATGTTATATTCAATACTGTATATGGTTATATATTTTTTGCTCGTATAATATTCTCTATTGAGAGTGTAACCAGATGTTCTTTGGTATTACCTTTGGATAGTAAAACCGTTCAGACCACTAAACCTCCAAATTGGGTTCCTTCATCTAGTGCATTTCCCATGTAATCTTTGTGCAATTGGCTGCTTGTCGTTAATAAATAAATTGATAAATCCAATTAGATGTAGCGATAAATCCACAACAAAAGTCATGTATAACTGGGTACTCAGTTATTTGATGTATAAAAGTAGCTAAAAAGGATTTTTCTGTTTATCTTTCATCAGAACTCCTCTGTCAATGTAAGTACAAGGTAATTTTATATTTTCTTAACTCCTCCAGACACAAATATGTCTCGGACTCAGACAGCCACCATCTCCCTTCTCATATTTCTCTCTCATCTTGTCCTCTTCAAGTTGGACATTCTCTTCTGGTGAATATGGAAACCACAGTCTCCCAACGAAAGGAACTTGTTCTATATCAGTCTTCAGAAGGTGATACTTTCCTACCTCGTGCACCTACTGTGACCGTTTATCGAGGCTTTATGTTATTGGTACTATGCTTATTGAACATTCCATTTTTACTTTCTCCCCTTATACATAGTATATGGAGAAAGTCTTGTTTTCGTCAAAATTTTCGAATTTGAGTTGAGGGTGGATATATCCGTTTTGGGGTCCCCTGAATCCAAAAAAGTGGGTTTTGACGTGATGTCTGTCCGTCCATGTGTCTGGATGTGTACAGTGCCACAGCCTACCCCGTTGGTCCGATTTAGATGAAATTTGGCATGTATATATATATAGTCACCGTATCTCCAGGCGTTTTTTTCATTTTTTTGAATTTTTTATTTTTAAGGGTAGTTCACCCCTAAAAACCCTTAAAAAACGTGAAAAAACCAATTTTCTCAAAAACTGCTCTAACGATTTTGATTAAAATTTGATAGCGTATAGTGCACAGAGTAATAAATAATTTGACACCACCCGCATGTCTGTAAAAATGACGGTTCAAAAGTTATGGGCTTTTAAATGTAAAAAAATCAAATTTTTAAATTTTCAGCAAAAACAATAAAAGTAAAGTATAACTTGACTGGTACCATTGAAACCAGCTTAAGAAACTAAACAAATTAGTATTTTGAATTATTTGTCTACGACTAACGGTTCCAGAGAAAAGTTAAATTTACTGTTCACGATAAACGCAGTACATTGTCTGAAAGCGCCCAATGTTATTCTTATGGAGAATATAAAAAAATCAATTTCTTCCTTACTTTCCAACCGTTTTTCATGAAACTTGGTATGAAGTGTAAGGTCAAATCACTGAACAAAACCAGCTCAACAAAGCTTGGTATTACCGGGGGGGGGGGTTTCCCCCATGCAATTTAAACAATAAATTATTAAATGATATTTAGAATAACTTTGTAGAACATGATAGTTTTATTACAGATTTTTTTAAAATTTACTTAAGGGAGAAAGTATGTGTCAGTCCACTGGTACCGTTTATTTACTTTCCCATCACCTTATACATTGTATATGGAGAAAGTATCGTTTTCGTCCAAATTTTCGAATTTGAGTTGAGAGTGGATATATCCGTTTTGGGGTCATGAATCCAACAAGTGGGTTTCGACGTAATGTCTGTCCGTCCGTGTGTCTGGCTGTGTGTGCGTGCGCCGGCGTGCGTGCGTGTGTGAGTGTCTGGATGTGTAGAGAGCCACACCACCTACCCCGCGTCGGTCCGATTTAGATGAAATTTGGCATGTATGTATATATTCACAGTATCTCCAGGCGTTTTTTTTATTTTAAGGGTGGTTCACCCTTAAAAACCATAAAACACGTGAAAAATCCAAATTTCTCAAAAATGGCTGTAAAGATTTTGATTAAAATTTGATAGTTCATTGTGCACAGAGTACCAAATAATATGACACCATCTGCATGTCTGTAAAAATTAAGGTTCAAAAGTTATGAGCTTTTATATGTCAACAAATCAATTTTTTAAATTTTCAGTGAAAACAATTAAGGTAAAGAATAGTTAGACTATCACTATGAAACCAGCTTTTTTTGTCTCAGGGTACCAGAATGAAACCATAGATGATAGAAGAACTTCTATTTATAAACAATGAAGAAACCTTTAGAACTTTTCTCTACTCAGTTTGATTAAATCCCAGTATTGGTTGGTTCTCTCTATGATGGGTTGGTGTCTGCTTCATGCTTGTCTGGTTACTGGGCACCCAGACATGGACCTGGTCCTGGCAGCTGGCCGAGCAAATTAGAGTTGTTACCTCTCCCTCCTTGGGTGACCCAGACTGTCCTCTCCTGCCTTACCGATCCTTCTTCCTTTTATGTTTTGGTGGAAATTTTTAATTACATCTCCTAGACTTTATGCAGAGAATAGGTCAAATTGGAGAGGCTTTGTTGGTGCGGGCTTGAAGTAAGTAAGGCCATAGATGAACGGATAGTAAAGTTGTAATCCGTTCCTCTCTGGTAAGGCTATATCATAGTCAGATTGAACAATACTATTGTTCTGCCAGGGTTTAGTGAAAGGTTATTGTTCAAATATCAATGCCTTCTGCTCTAGTGTACAGTAAATGAGATAATATAATTATATAATTTAATTTATATTGTAATAATAATTTTTTTACAAGTTTAAAAGTTTTTTTAGTTTTTAAAAATTTCAAATTTCATCTTTTACCATTAGAATCAGTTTAAAAAACTACACAATCTAGTTCCTTAAAGTTTTTCTCTATCACCAACGGTTAGAGAGATATTTAAACAAATCTAAACACAGTACATTGTATTTTGAGGCTCCAATGCTAATCTTATGGAGGATAAGGAAAAATTAGTATTTCCCTTACTAATTAACAATTTTTGAAGAAACTTTGTATTTAGCTTTGTGTGGTTGGGATCCATATGTTTATGCTAAAAAAAATCATAGTTCATGTGTTTCTCACAGCAGCAAACCTGCATACTCTTTCCCATGTTAATCTTATGGAGAATAGGCAAACTCCTTTATTTATGTCCAGATAATGATAAAACATGGTATATGGTCAGGATAAAAATTGTTTATGGTAAAAATTCCTACTATTACTGTTCCTCAAAGCAGCAAACCTGCATACTCATACTCTTTCCCACGTTAATGTTACAGAGAATAGGCAAATACTAATTTATCAACAGGTTGACAAGATTGATTGATCAATCTTGTCACATACTTGTACTATTATTGTCATATTATTGATTTGGAAATTCACTGAGTGCGCAGATCTGCTGCGACGGGGGTATTTGAAAAATATGTGGATACCTTATTAGACTGAATTAGGGTGTGTTTCTGATATGACTACCTTAGGGGAAAGTGTACTGTATTTCATAAATAAAACTAATTCTATACAAAAATACATATTGTTGATATTTTTTTAATAATAATAAACAAGTATAGGTGATCATAAATTCAATTATCAAATGATATTTATTACTAACTGGAAAGAAACTTTACATTTCACATAGCTTACAAAGTAAGAAACATGATGTAAGAGAAGCAATAATCAACACACAAGGAAGTAGACAAACGATGACACAATGTAAGAAAAGTAATTAGTCAGATAGATATTTATGGCAAACAAAAAGCTGCAAGATTTACAACTAAATGATTCATAAACAATAGCAATTACCTAAACTTCAAAATTAATCCCATGAAATATCACATATCTGTTTTGGAAAACACCAAAAATAAAATGTTTGTATTTATTTCCCTGTGGGAAATAGGTTAGATCATGGATATGTCAAAAGGAATGTTTTTAGTTCCTCTAATCAACTGTTATTATAACCATATGGCATTACAAATTTTCATCTCACAAATTGCTAAGATCCCCCAGAGCTAAGACATATCCATGTCAAAACATATACACAATTTATATTAATGGTAAAATATATTGTCTCCTATATACCACCCGTTTACAAAAATATATTTCCCATGATGATAGATCCCATTTATAGACCATAGATACAGATTAAGAAGTAGATAAAAAATTAAGTTTCTTTAAAGATTCCCACAGTTTGGACATAACCTATACTAATAAAGTAAAAAATATTTAATTGACCGGCATAAAATTTCAGCAGGATTTTTTTTTAGATTGGATTAGATTAGATCAGATCATTGAAATGACAACCATACTACAATGTAGGTATTTTAAGCCAAGTATAAATAAGGATTGACTGTAAGATCTTTGTGGCATGATCTTGTAGTCTTGTTATTGACTAAGGCTGACATGTTCCTTAGACAGGACTGATAATTAAGAGCCCAATAGCTGATGGCAACTAATGGACCTACAGTTTAACGAGGAATCCGAACCACGGCCTCTGAATTAATTGTTCTAATTGCGAGGATGGTCTTTGTGGATTAACGTAGTATTCAATAGAGTATTACAACACAAATTGAAATACATCCCGAAATATATCACATCCACAAATTCATGACATTCCAAGTAAAATAGACGTCACCATCAATAGCCAATCGTAGTATAATTTATAGTTTAAATAAAATAACAATGGTAATTAATAGTTTTTACAATTCTTCCTCTTAAAAATAAAATTTTAACAATTTAATCAATTTTTGTTCATAGATTTTCATTTTACACAAAATACTAAATTTTTTTTACTATCAAATACAGCAAGATTAATAATAATCTAGAGTATTTAAGCAAGTTAAATATAAGAGTCTTATGGCATGATTTGTGCCGTTTTATATAGCCAAAACGTTTTAAAAAAAGAATACTATGGATTATTTATGATGTCCTACATAAAGAATATTTTAATTTAAATGGACACTACTTGAAAAGTATAAAGCTTTAAGAACACACTTTTACCTGTAGTTTTTTTTTTAATCCTAGAAATAATATTTTAATGTTTTGTTTTGTTAAATTGAAGAATAATTTATCACAATTTAAATAAACTAAAATTCTATGTATATAGAAATTTTGAAAAATTTCCCTTGAGAATATCCTTAAATAAAAAACAATAAATTATTTTGCTGCTGTAAAACACTGAAGTAGCATTATACTAATGTAATAACATTTATACAAACTCATCAAATCTTTCATAAATAAATTTGCCTATCCATATATTTAACATATGTATTAGGTTTTCATATAACACATAAACTATGATTTTTAAGCATATGGATGAACCTCAACCACATGAAGCTAAATATAAATTTTATAAAATATTTTAATAAGTGAAATATTATTTTTCCTTATCCTCCATAAGATTAACATTGAGCCTCAAATACAACGTACTGTGTTAGATTTTTATATCAAACCGTTGAAAAAAAAAACTTTAAGAACTTATTGTGCAGTTTTATTAAGCTGATTCAATGTGAAAAATAAAATTGAAATTTTAAAAAATTACATGTGAAAAACGAAAAAAAAACTTTTTCAAAACATAGTTATACGATATTTTTTACTAATGTCCAGAGTTTGAGGATAAAAACATACATTTGGTCTTGATCGGATTTTTCATTTTTTTCAGAAAAAATAATATAAAAAATATCATATATATATTAATAAAGGTATTTTAACGTTGATGGTCCAAAAAGAAAGAAAAAAAACATCTGTTAAATTAAAATAATACTGGTAATAATCAGTTTTATTATGATTAAATAGAAAGAAAATCAAACATCTGTTAAATTAAAATCAATATTAGTTAGTTTATATTGGTCATTGATTTTAAAACCCATTCCGAAATCATGCTATATTTAAAAAAAATTAATGTATAACTTATTTTAATAATCGTATAAAAGGCTGTAATCTATTTCATTGTACAGTAATGCTAAATAATAAACCATGGAATTTATTAATTTTCTTTGTACTGTTCTTTGTTTAGGATTTCAGGTTTACTTTTTGGTATAATAATATTTCTTCTTTAATCTGAATCCTACAACATGTACAAAGGACAGGCTTACTGCTAGTTCTTAATAAAACAAATGTTACTAAAAACCAGCAGTGAGATTATTGGTTAGTTATACATAAAGAACAGGTAGTTCTTGGTAAATTTATTTAAGTTCTTGTTCCTGCACTATCCTCAGAAAATATGTGAATATCATAAATAGAGTAAAATTGTATTGTATAATTAGTTTTGTTTTGGCTGTTATAAATTTATAAAATAAAATATGCCAAACTATACTATTTTAGTAATTGATTTATACATAAATAGATTTGGCACATAATTAATTTTAAATTAAAATAACAATCAGCAAATATTAAATAGAATAAGTATTATGATAATTATGATTTAAAAGTAATGTGAAGTAGTACATGTTTCACCTTCCACAAATAATAAGAACATTTAATAATAACAGTGGACTTTCGACAGTCTGACATTCTTTAATCCAGCAAATAAAATGTGAAATCCTTGGCACCAATTGATAAGTAAAAGCAAAAGAATTTGCAATAAACATTTCCAATATTGTGGAATATGAATATTCTTGGTCAAATATATCATATGATAAGAAATGGAGTTTGATATTTTACAACACTTTATATTTTTTATTACACTCTCTTATTCTTATTCAACACTATCAAGTATGCTTGTTGTGGTAACTCTACAAGTAGTATACCTTCTCTAACCCAACAAGTCAGATTATCGAGTCTATTGTCATTTTGTAAAATATGAATGTTTGAATTGTTCAATGAACCGAATTTCGATTGTCCTGAGTGTACAGATTGCCATCACAAAATTTTCATTTCATCAAATTCAGTTTATTGCTAATTCAAAGCAAGTTATTAAATAACTAAGGAAATGGAAAATGAGAGGCTGGTGTGTAATCCTTTAAATGAATATAAAATAAAATAGTAAAAACTTAACAGATATAACATTAAAAATAATATTTTACGATCTGCCTAACAAAACATAACACACTGCTGCAACAAGCATACAATCACAAATAAACAATTTTTCCCCTAACTCTAACAATAAGTCTAATAAATACAGTGGTTATTCTACAAGTCATATAATTACATTTGTACACTATTCAAAACAAGATGAACACACAAGAGTATACCGCAGGGTAGTTGGTAGTATATACAATGTAGGCTGGTTATTTGTATACAATTGTAGGATATATCAGTCTGACTTTATTGGTCTTTGATGGAACAAGATATATTAAAATGTATAAAAACAAAGGTATGTATGTTGAAAAAAAGTAATTGCTTAAAACATTCATTATTGCTAATACCAATCTACGTAATAAAATTAAAATTGTAGCTACCAGGACAAAAAAATTATTGAAAGAAATATTTCCAAAAAAATATACATTTTTTCTTAGATGTAAAAGCATTTAAATCATAGAATAAGGACGGAATAATCATAATAATATAAATAACAGTAGTTAAAGTATCATGTAGTGATGGAAAATAGGATTTGAGTTTAAACTAAGATAGTTATTTTAAATTATCTTTTAATTCGCTTTGAGTAAACTAGTATGAAAAAATAAAATCAACATAAGAGTTTATAAAAAATGTTATGCTTCACCATACCCCACTGGAATGAATCAAAACTAGATAAAACATTCACATTTTTGTAGTCTCATTATTCTTCTGTGCATCTCCTCATGTGGTAGGTGAAATGAAAAAAAAAACAGATTCACCGATTAGCAAAACACACACGCTAATGAGTTGTACGGTATATATTCAAGTGGTAAGCAAGCTCATCACTGTTTTAACATATAAATTTAATTACATATATTTAAAAATTGACTGTAAACAAACATCCAACTGATAGTAGATACCTTACGATAAAGCTAGTCCAATGTATACTGACTAGCAGAGAATATTCACAACTTTTGAATTTTTTAAATTTCGGTTTCACCAATGTCTTATATCCCTAGGTTCAGATGCTCCTTAATTGGAATTTGAAAATTTTGTGTAGGAAAATAGTTCATTAATCCCCCCAGTGGGATTATAGCAGTCCTTTTGTAAGGGTAGATACAGTGGAAGCTCTCTATAACGAACCTCATTGTAACAAATTACACAGTATAACATATTATTTTTCAATCACCTTGAAAACGTCATTTAACTCAATAGAAAATTTACCCCTATTTAGCGAACAAAATATGTATAAAACCCTCTATATAACAAATATTGTGTTTCTTAGTTTTTTTACCCCTGTATAACAAATATCCAAAGTAAGAAACCCCTACATAATGAATATAATACGCATTCCGATGGTCCAGACCCCTGTATTACGTATTTTATGCTTTTCTAGGCCATCACTCGAGCAAGTCTAGACTTGAAAGTTTTAATTTCCCTTCCATCTGCCCACTGTAATATTCGCTTAGGGTGCACATCTATCAGTGTTAATACAATGGTACATGCTGTAGCAGTTTTTTGTATATGATTGACAGATTGGTGGATTTTCTCGTGTTGGTGGGTCATGGCGGAAAAAAGTAGTAAAAAGGCTCTAAGTATCGAATTCAACCGTAAAGTATTGAAAACCCTAGAAGAGAACCCACAATAGAGGAAAGTGGACATTGCAAAGGAATTTAACATTACACCAACCACTCGTGCAACAACCGTCAAAAATAAAAATAAATAAGAAGACCAATGTGGACTTTCTGGTCAATGTAAAAAGGCTAATCGGCCCGAATTACAGGATTTTGAAACTGCTATCATATTATGGCTTGAAAAATGCCGAGACAAAAACGTAATAACATACGTATAAACGTACAATAATACTGTGTACATTCCACAAACAAATATTATTAACAAATCTACACATCTTACAACATAACTGGCTGAGTCTTTATAGTGCCTGCCTTCAAAACTGAAGGTCGCCGGATCGAATTTCACGAATTTGGACCTTGTTGCCATTTTGTCATTGGGCTATTAATTAATGGTGCTTCCTAAAAACAGGTCTAATGTCTAAAAATCTATTTTAAATAGAGGTTGGACACATTCAACATTCTTTATTTGCAGGTTAACCCCTATATTACGAATTTCGGCAAAATTTAACCTCAATTTAACGAACCTTGTTTTTAAGAATACCGCTATACAACAAACCAATTTCTTACTCCCTTAAAATTCGTTAAATCGAGGTTCCACTGTACTGGGAGATACAGAATGTAGAAAAAATGTATTCACAATCGGAGGCAGATATGTAGCTATGAATATTATTTGTACCCCACTGGAGAAGATTAGTGCAGGAGTAACGTGTGGTCCATTGGTTAACCCTGCGTTACTCCCGCGGTCTCACGTTCCAGCCACAGGGTACTTTCAATTTTACTACCGTTTGGGTTGGCAATAGATTTGGTGCGCCAAACTACCTTCAGCGTTTGCCCCCTTACACTGATTAAAGAGACAATCCTCAATTTGAGGTGTGAAAATGAGGTAGAAGGTGTTTTTAGCGATAGTGTTCTTAACCCGGTCTGTCGTTCTGTGCGACAGACATCAATTCTATATTTTTTCACTGTAGCATCATCCAATGATTTTCCAAGGGACATTATTTCCAAGGGAAAAAATTGAATTGAACATAACAGAATTTTAGAGGACAAGTAATAATTTTTCAACTGAGTTTCATTCAAAATGTTGCTAGTATAACAACTACACGTTCTTATACTACACAGATTTTTATTCACAACAAAATCTTTTCATCAACTGATGTACAGAATGATATATTTTTTTTAACGGGTAATTTATACACCAAAGACGGGCGAGGTTATTATTAACCCTAGAACTGGCAAAGTCGTAACCTGGCTGAACCGGCTACTGCGCTGCGATGACGAGCGTAACGTTCTAGCCATTCGGAAGTGCTAGGGTTCGAATCCCGACCATGAGCAATACCAATTTAGCTTGCAAATGTGTGGTAAAGCGGAGTGGGGGCCCACCTTAAATAAACGGTGGCCGGCTTGGGTGGAAGTTGATGGCATTTGTAGGCTTAATTGGGATTGTAGTGGACACCTGTTTTGGTTTTGTGGTTAGTGGTTATAAGAGGGGGCATGTTTTATGCTTTTTTTTGTTTACATTTTAATATTTCAACAAGATATTAGTAATTATTTTTATATTACAGTTAAGAGTAAAAAGCTTGCCACTTCTAGGGTTAAGTGATTACAAAACTGTAGAAAGGTTAGTTTTTATCTAACCAATAAAACTTGTTTGGCGTTTAGTAATACGTTTGGTTTGAATTCAACCAAACGCTTTTATTACTCAGTTCACTTTTAAAATAAATTTAACAGTAAACACTCCAGAAAACTAGAATAACATTTTTTGTGAATGCCCGTCCTACTTTTTAAACTAACCATATTCAAATTGGACGGATAACTAGAAAAAATGATATTGATTGTAGAGAGCGCTGAAATTCCTAGAGTTCTTTCAAGTTTCATTGATGGGACATATTACAAGTACTTCACAGACAGAGGTAAATACAGTATATAATGTGTGTTTCCAACGAGTGGCAATTGTGTGTCAGAGGCAAGGAAGTGTGAAATTTTACAAAATTGTGAAGTGAGATCTCATTACAATACCGAGTTGCAACGGAATGGCCTAGAATGTCCAGTATAGGAAGCATAAATTTACATTACCTACCACTTGAGAAAGCCGAAGCCTATTCATTTTCATATTCACATTATCTAATAAACATACGACGGTAGACACTCACAGCTCTTCATATTCGTTGCAATATCAGCCATACGTAAAAATTAAACTCATAAAATCTAATATTAAAAGATCACAATGTTATAATATTGGTACTAAACTAATAATCTGGAATCTTTAAGTCTGCAAGTATAACAAAAATCATTTATTCAATAAATTCATTCAAAAATTATTTATGAAATAAAATACTGTTATAGACAATTTGTGCTAAACCATACAAACGCCTTAATTCAGTCCAAACCGGTATTGTTTTAAACAGTGCTTAAAGATAATCAGTAGTTTTGTTAAAGGAGAGCTTGGTAAAATATATATCGACATGTAAACTATTAAAAATACTTAAAATGGAATTATAAAAATACTTGCAGTTACAAACTTATACAAAAATATAATATTGCAAATGTGAATATAAAACTAATAATGTTTGAGTATACCTGAATCGTAACTAACTGAGTGATATGGCTTGTGTAACATATTCAATGATATATAATAAAATAGGTAATTCAGGTACCACTTGGTAACTCTCAACCCAAATCACTAGATCACTCGGAATGATTTTAGTAGACACTCAAAGGAATGGTGACAATTCAATGTTGAAAAGTTCAAGAAATAAAATAGAAAGTGGAGAAATTAATTGACAAGATGATCTAACAACTAAATAGATACTATATATAAAAGTGAATTTGGGGATGCAATCAAAAAATAAATCAATCTTTTTCTTTTAAATATGTAAGAGACCTGATATTTGGTATATATTGTAGATCTAAAATAAAAAAATTAAGGTGTTTTATTCCCATATGACCTATGGAACCTCTCCATGAACCCATGCGTTACACAATCCTACTGGAGATTCAATATGCTTATTCATAAGATAGTGCAGTTTTTTTAATATTATAGAATACTAAAATCATGATTTATAATATTGCAGTTATGGAATTTCTGCCCACTTAAATCTAACATCCACATAAAATAAAATAAAATTTGTTTTCAGTGTTTATATAAATATTTTCGAATGTGATTAGAAAAATTAGTAAAATGAGAGATCTATCAGGACAAAAATTAAGATCATGAAACCGTTATATTAATCAACCATAGACATCCTGCATTTTGTAGATGTTGCTAATTCAACACAGCATTTTATATGCAAATAATTTTCTCGATAGTGTGTTGTAAAATTTAACATTTGTATAAAATTGATGAGTATCCCAGAGTTTAACATTAAGTAGTGGACAAAAAAATAAGTCAGTAAGTAAAGTACAGTATTTAAAAAATTTTTGTGAACTTAACCAAACTGACTGCTCAAAACTTTTCCAAATAAACATGGCAACACAGGTTGGCATTACCAAGACCACAAAAATAGCTTCTCTTTTGAATTTCACATGATTGTATGCATAGTGATTGAATAACAATAGGTTAGGAACAAAGCAAGCCTCCAAACCAAACCTGTGACAAACAATCACAAAATCTGACAAAGTAATGTCATGTCATCTGAATGTGAATTTGATTCCCAAACAAAAGCCTTGTAAAGTAACGTGAAACAAAATATCAATTGTTTTTAACATACATTGGTTCTCTATTATTTAAGACACCAACCATCTTATTTAAAGGGTTTTCCATTGTATGGTGTTAGTTTGATGTGCCAGGATGTCTCATAAAATGTTAATGCCAGACAATTTTACAAATTGATGTAAATGCATCCCTTACGAAATAAATTAAACTAACTATTAATTTGATGAATTAAATAAGTAAAAGTATTCAGTATAAAAAGTTGAGTATATTAATAAAAAATTAACTTAACCTTTCTTCTTATCATTATAAAACAAGGTAAAAACACATAAATGTTATCCATGAACATTCAGTTTTAGGCTAGGATAGTTTAACACAGCAAACATGAAAGTAGAATAACTTGATAAAACTCACTTTTTAAACAGACTGAAAAAATATACAAAATTAACAGTATGATAAAGAGATAGATCCACATTTTTGAAACCAGAAAGAAAATAATATAAAATTGTACAAAACAAACCCAACAGTTGAATTAAAATGTATTCCAGTCCAACATTGAATCGTCACCAAACTCTAATCCATATTTACAACTAACCTACCAGCCGAGATAGATTTTTACACCTGAAAAATACATACAAAATATATATGTAACCTCTGAACAAAACCTATAATCAGCCTAGGATAGGAACGGTGATCACCGACGCGCTCCTGTTCGAGCGAGATTGTTCTTGATGACGCGAGGTGATCGAGAGTGAAGTCGAGTGAAGATGGCCTCCAGCGGGTGGTCGTGAGAGAAGAGTGCCGTAAGCACGCCCTCCAGCAGCACGTACAGCAGACGACGGTTCAATACTCGGTGTTGGAACATTTGAAATACTGACAGTAGGCCGCGCTTTGACGTCTCACTGCCTAGTATGTGCTTCAGCTCATCTGGAATAATTCAAGCGTGTTAGTTTTAGTGACAGTGACAACCAGATCGTTTATTAGTTGTTATCAATGATTGATACCATGACCATGGTATCGATGGACTTTTATAGTTTAGACTTCAAGGTTAAGAGAGTATGGGTAAAATATAGTGGACTAGTTATCAGAAATGTCTTAGTTGAATAGTGGTTTTGTGGGATTTTAATTTAGGCCATTTGAATCACCGTTTGTCTAATTTGTTTAGGGTTTAAGGCTTCAGGTAGGTAAGACATAAGACAGAACAAGTTTACTGTTGTGATAAGAAACAATTGTGGTATAATCCAAATGCATAAACAATTTTAAGAGGTCTCACTTAACCCTAGAAGTGGCAAGCGTTTTTACCTTTATCTCTAACATAAAAATAATTATGTATCTCCGAAAGACTTGCAATGTTTCATTTGTTAGTGTAATGCCGTAACTACCTCGGCCACCGTATATAGTTGAAGAAAGCACTTACTTGGCTATAAAGCATACTCTAGCAGTAGGACAGTAAACTATATCATAATTCTTGTATCAGCTACCAGAGTGCAACATGCTCACAAAAGTAATGGTGTCTATCAAGTTTACTAAATTGACGACAGATGCCTCCACCTGCCACTTCTTATTGAATTTATAAATGTGTCGTGAATTACGACTTTGCCACTTCTAGGGATAAAATTATTAATACTAGGTATTTTATGAGTAGATAAAAAGTTTAAAAAAAATGAACCTAGACCAACTAATAGAAATTCATAGGCATTTTTCTTTATTGGATTATATATTAGATACAAGACAATGCCATAAAAAGGAAATTAAATTAGACGTAATTCAGCTAAACCAAAAAATTAATTAGGTCTATTAAAATTTTAAAGGAACTAAAATTTACACATGAAAGAGGAATTTCATGTTTAACAGAGCTCTTTCCAAAGCATCTTCTAAGATCTGATGTTCCTTTAAGATTAACAAGTGATACTTATCATGGCTTCTTAAGAACAAGATTTGATTACTAGTTCAATAGTTTTGGAAAGTATTTTGAGTAAGTACATATGGATATGTTATAAAAATTTAATCTTCTCGTGTGAATCTTAGAAAAAATAAACAATAACTATTGTGGAATGCAGGTTTCATTTTGTTCAGTAAAATTTATTTTCTTAGTGAATATATTAAATGGATTTTAAATTTAATAAGTTTAGTAAGAAACGAAAAGGAAAATATGATAAAACTTCTAATGATTACATTAGAATGCAACTCACCAGACAGACTAGAGAGCAGAGCTATCTTTGCAGCAACACGCGTTCGAGCCCTTGTCATTTCATCCCTTGGCATTTTTGGTTCAGCCTTCAATCCATGTGGCCAATAAGAATGTCTGGAATATGACAAGTATTACCACATTTATTACAGACTATTCTCAATTACATTAGTTTAACAATAATAAGTCAAAATAGAAAGAAATAGTTTTATGTGGCGATTTAAATGTAGACACGCTGTCCAATTCGTTATAATAAATGAGTTATTTTGCTAATTGGAATCTCATGGTTTGACTTCTCACATTAAAAAGCCACGAGAATAACAAATCAGTTGGAAACCTGTACTGATTATATTGTAACGAACAAGTGTAATTCAGAAACTAAAGTTATTGAAGTGGGGTTGTCGGATCATAACGACAAGTGATGAGGGCACAGATAGGAAGTGTATGAATAAGAATATATATATAACAGGGCGTTTCCTCACAAAAACCAAGTAGAATTTAGAATTCCTTATCTAAAATTAATTCGGATAGTGAAATGAATTATAGAGAAGATGTAAAAATAACTTTGATTTATTTATGAACATATTGTTATTACATTTTGAAGAACATTTTTCCAAAAGAACTACTCAAAATTAAAAACAAAAAACCTTACCTTACTTTAGGTTTACAAACATCTATTCAAAAGATAAAAAAATCCTGAATTCATAAGTTAAGTTATTATTAACGTTATGGAAAGCTTTTACGAAAGTTAATACAGGTTTACAATAAAATCTGTTATGACAGGGATATTTTAAAATCTCACAACAAGTCCAAAACAGTCTGGGATACAGTAAAAAAAAGAGACCGAAAAAAACCAAAGAAAGGGGATATAAGTTACTTACTTATTGATAGTAAAAAAATTGTTGATAAACTGGCTATCTCTGAACACTTCAATATTTTTTTTATTGATGAGCTCACAAATTCATAAATTCCCCCTTGCATTCTGTTGAAAACTCTCTGAATAAACTAAGGCTCTTCATCCCATCAGTTACTGCCTCTATGTTTTTGACTCCTACTAATGAACAAGAAATTTAGGGCATTATTGAGTTATTAAACAAATAAACACCTGCTTATCTAATCATCTTTTTAAGTAAAATATTCTGAATAAACACAAATTTGGATTTCAGGCTGGTAAATCTACTGTTTCTGCTTTGTACGATTTCACAAATCAAATACTTCAATCTTTGGATGAGTCACAGAAGACGCTGGGTGTTTTTCCGTGACTTATACAAAGCATTTGATTGCGTAGATCATGCAATTCTTTTAAATAAATTGTCTTACTATGCATGGTGTAAGGGGAGTAGCATTAAATTGCTTCACTTCTTTTCAGTCTCATAGACTTCAACAAGTCACTATCAGAAGTAATGATGGAAACTACTTATCCTCTTTCAAATCACCCAAAAGAGGAGACCCTCAAGGCTGTGTCCTCTCGCCTGTTCTGTTCCTCTTGTACATTAATGATCTCCAGTATAAAGGGGAAGAGTGTCACATCAATATGTTTGCAGATGATGTTTCTTTTCTAGTCTTGTCAAAGAATTAAAATAGGTTGACGAACTCTTCCATAAAAGTTATGGAACACTTATCTCAATGGTTGATTGACAATGGTCTTCTTCTTAATACCCAGAAAACACAGTGCCTTCAGTTCAAGCCAAATAATAACATTCAACAGGGTGAGGGTTAGTTTTGCAAAATTAAATCTTCAACATTCTTCATCTTTCTTGGTTTTACCTTTGATCAGGGTTTAAAGTGGCAATCTCACATGCAACATCTAATAAAACAAGTTCTTATTTGTTCCTTATTAGTTCTTATTTGTTTGCAATAAGCATTCTCAAATCGACTTGTAGTAGAGATATACTCCTAGATGTTTATCGTGGATACTGCAAGAGCGTTTTACGCTACGGCATTGCTGTTTAGGGTGGTACTTCCGATCTAGAGAGAATACTCAAATATCAGAAAAAATCATGAGGTTGAATTTTGGTTTAGGGCCCCGTCATCCTTGCTAAGACATTTTCAGAAAAAACTTAATTTAAATAGTGCATGGTATTTACATATGAAGTACTTATATTGACTTTAAAAAACAAAGACCATTATTTGCAATTAGGGCATTTTCATGATCACAACACCAAGCACAGAGGTACTATTTCTTTTCCTCATCACAGAATGGCAGCTTATGAAAAAGGCCCATTTTATAAGAGTATCCAGTTTTTCAACAAATTGCCAGTCAATATAAAAAACCAAAAACTCTCCTTCAAGTTTAAGGAAAAGCCTAACAAAATTTCTTGTATCACAGACTTTTTATTCGGTTTCAGAATTCCTTGAACCATAAATAACTTCTAAAAACTTGTTTAAAGATTTTTATTACATTTTTGTTGTTGTTGTTTTTCTGTTTTCTTTTTTATGTACAATTGCCATATGACAAAAAAATATATTTTTAGTTTTTAGCTATATATATATATTTGACAATCCATGATATTTTTGTGTTGTTATGTAAACAAATGTAATTTGTAAATAGAGACGTTGACAAATAATAACTCTCAAAAACTTAAAACTGGATGACTCACTTGAATGAACGCAGGTAGTCGGCGACTTGGTGCGGGCTTGTGAGAGCGAACACGTAATCAACAATACGTCTGTTGACAATGTCGCCAAACATGGTTCTGACAATCTGCCGCAGCAGCGTTACGATCCGTCGTCGCAGCCACTGGTTGCGACTCTTCAGTTCAAACACTTCCGTCATCATCAGCAGCATGATACGTAGAGGAATGTTGTCATCAGTCTGGAAATACATTTAGTGATTATGGCTGATAAATAATTATTCACAACATTGATCTATGAGAACGGCTTATTTTGAACTTTAGTTTACCTTGATCAACACATAAATTAAGAGGGTCAATTAAGATAAGAAGTAAAAGCCATAAATTCAATCTATTCCTTAAAACAGTTTAAATTTATTTTTATTTTGAGGCCAAATTATAAAATTAATACACTGTCACTCAGAGGTACCACAAATATGGCTCTACCATTTGTAAAAACTGAGTGTTAAAAAGTTATGGGCTCTTAAATGTAAAAAATCGTAATTCTTTTATACCACATATTTTTTATTTTACACTTTTTAATATGTTAACACAGCCTTATTTTGCTTGGATACTGGTAGAATTTCGCATGGTTGAAAAAAATGATAACTTAAAAAAATCTAAACCTCACAATTAATACATAATTTTACAGGTGAAAGCAAGAGGTTTAAGAAATGGTAACACTTCAAGGGTCTATTTTATAAAATTTTTGCAATTTTGATAATAAAAACTATAAATATTTAAAAATAAAATAGCTGCGCTACACAATACAGTGGAACCTCGATTTGACGAATTTAAAGAGACTAAGAAAGATATACGTTATATAGAGGTATTCTTAAAACAAGGTTTGTTAAATCGAGGTTGAATTTTTCCGAAATTCATAATATAGTGGGTTAGTCATAACCTCCAAATAAAGAATATTGAATGAGTACAACCTCTATTTAAAGTAGATTTTTATGCATAGGCTATGTTATTTTTGTTATACTGTATGGTTTACTGCTACAGATTGGCTTAACCAGCCATTGCCTCCTTGAAAACCATTATGATCCAATTGCTCGGCCAATTGTTCAGCTTTTTCCTGAAGTACAGGTCCCGAAACAGATACATTTTTGTCACGGAATTGATTCATCCATAACGTGACAGCCTTTTCAACATCTTATAATTCAGGCCGTTTAGCTTTTTTACTTTGACCAGAAAGTCCACCTTCGTCTTCATATTTCTATTTATTTTTGACTATTTTTTGAAGAGTTTTTGGTGTTATTTTAACTCATTAGCAATGTCCACTTTTTCCATATGCCGATTTCTTCTATAGTTTTTATTACTCCACGTTTGAATTCCACACTAAGAGCCTTTCTACTATTTTTCTCCGCCATGACACACCAACATGTTAATCACAATCACACACGAAATACTGCTACGATATGCAACATGGTCTTAACAATAGGTGCAATAGATGTGCACCTTCTATCAATATTATGTGCGGCTGGCGGGAGTCAGGGAAATTCTCCACGAATGATGGCCTAGATAAAAAAAAATAAAATATGTAATATAGGGGTCTGGACCGTGGGAATACGTTATATAGGGGTTTCTTGCATTGGATATTCGCTATACAGGGGTAAGAAAATTACTAACAAACACACAAAATATACTGTGTTATTTACACTCCGTGGCAAAACAGGAAAACTACAATGTCGGACGGGGTCCGACAGATGATTGGAAAGGGTTAAACAGCAAGATGAATAAAGGATATAAGTTTTTCCAGATGTAAGGAGTATACTTTATGTAAATATTTGAATAATTTATATTTTAGACAGTAAATTTTTTTAAATGTCCTTTATAAAAAGTGAGCCAAATGCAGAGAGAGTACCTCAATGTCCAAGGAAGCGCCGACCTTACAAGCCTCTGCGTCGATGCTGTCCTCCCGCGATGGCTTGACGCCACTGTACTGCAGCACCTTGCTGAGTCCGTCCATTACGCCGTCCACGGTACTCAACAGGTTGTCAGGCAGAGTGCGCACGGTCTGACCCATCACCGCCTTAAGCGGGTTTACGAGCAGGTTGTCCAACTATTGTACACAGAACAAAACACAATACATACTCTTTTACTAGCTCATTTCAGGTAAAATTACAAAAAAGGAAAATTGGAATGCAGAGGGTGGTCTCATATGCTGGTTAGTCACATCAGAGAGTTAAGTGCAACTAATACCCTTCTGAGGATCGGTAAGCTCCATCTCCGCACTACATCTCTAAAAGTGGCAAATCGTTTCCTGAACCTTAGCAGACAGAACACAAAACAAGCAACAAGTACCTATGTTCGCTGGATATGGATACCTGAGAAGCACCTGTGCAAAAGAAAATATATTCTCTGCAAAACAGCTGTTCATCTATTCTTTCATTGTTGCAGACTAGATGAGTTAAGATATTCTAATTTAAGAATCATAATTTGGGGGTCATAAGATGACATTATCAACAAGATGCAATGGTTTATCATTATCAGAACAATCAATCTGTCTAGTTTCTGACATCTGGTTACACCAAACTAGGGTGCGCAAAGTCCACTAATGTGCTTGGGACTTTAACTGCCCCTTCTGAAGATAATGAAAAAATCACATTCACTACAGCAACAGGTAAGTGATTGTTTTCTGGAAAATATTCTAAATTCTCAGTGTTTGTTTTGTTAAAACAAGATCCGATAAAAAATTGTAGGATTTCAAACTCACCGTCTTGACAATCTGTCCTCCGGGCACATTTTTGTCGTAGTCCCCTGGCATCAGAAAGGCAAGCAACAGCGCTCGTAGGCTTGGGTGGGAAGCCAACACACTAGAGTGCAGGAGTGTCTGGAGGTAGTCATTCAGCATCTTCATGCGCCGCTCCAACACCTTGCGGTCCATGTTGTGGAATGTCTTCTTGCCTGGGAACGTGAGCTTCCCCAGGTCCGTGTACTGACAGCACAACATAACATGTTAATGGGGGCGAAGGATTTGAGATTCATGCCTGAAGAATAATTTTTAGAGGTGCACTCATCAATAATTACTGAGTATCAGATTACGGTTTTTGGTATTATTCCGCGTAATATAAGATTTTGACAACGGAGAACCTCGAATCGCTATCTAATATTTTTGTTAAAAATGTTATACAAATTTAACAACTATTTTTATATTCATTTTTCATTAAAAATAATCTTCTTAGATAACTGTGATTACACTTCATTACAGTTATCGCAGGTACAGTATTTAAATCCAAAAACTATCCGATCTGAACCCAAACTATCCGATCTGGTCTGATCCCAACTTGAGCAATCCAATAAAAAAAATTCATTATCCACACACCTCTAATAGTTTTGTGGCATTTAGTCAGTATCAGCACAGGTCTCATAGCATGGAAAAAAGTAAAACTATATCTCTAATACTTATTTAGTATCTTTAATACATATTAAATATGCTAAATAAAAGGAAAGGAGTTTATTTTAATATTTATTTTATCAAGATTTTATAAAATATATTGGGACATTTTTTTAAGAAATAACAAAATTAAATTGAACCGGTACTTATTTAACTTGATTAAACCCAAGTGGCTCTAACTGCTGATAAAGGAATACGGTAGATGTTTTGGTAGGGAATAGAATTCATTTTCCAATTTAAAAAAGGGGATATGTATTTTTTTACTTAATTGAAATATGTTACCTTCAGTACCATTCAACTTCACCACCCCTCTTTTGACATCAAATGCAATCCCTCAGTAACAATACCATGCAACAAATGTGTTCAGTAGAAATATGAGCTTTTGCTAATTGATTGTGTTTACTCCAGCAACATGTTATTTATAAAAAGATTCTTCGACAATGTTCCCCAAGTTTATGGGGGAAAATTAAAATTGTGTGAGGCTTATACCCAGCACAGTATTAGTTTAAACAAATTTGAAATATTATTGGAAAACTACTAAAAATTTGACACCTCAAACAGTTAAATCGGTTAAGATATGCAGGTGGAGTAGTATTTGACAAAACAGCTTCACATAAAACATAAAAATTTCACTAAGAGTATTTACAAACTACAACTGTTAGTAATTCTAACCTTATCCCTGACTTTCTGGTGGAGTTCGTAAAAGTCTGAATACCGTCTATAGATGTGCCAAGTTTCTTTGTGACCTGAATCATACTTCTTGGTAACCGCCATTGCGTATATTCCAAATGTCTTTCCTCTTTCATTTACCACTCCTGTAAATGATCATTATAATTAAGAAGACAATAGTCATTCAGTAAAGCATGTGAATAAGTCAATTTTTTCTCTGGAACAATTGTTTTAGAAGGAAGATCGGCAAAGTTTTAGTTACATATTTGCATGATTTGGGCTGCAGCAAAAATTACAGTGAAAAAGAAGCCTTCAATTCAATTCTTGTTTAAGAGAAACCAAAATACACTTTGGCCTGGTTTTCTGACCACGCCAAATTTTGTAAATGTAATGTAGAGTAATGAGCCGGGTTACCTGTTTCTATGATTTCCGCAGACAACATGTAAGGACCCTTGCTGTCTGCACTTTGTGATGTCCCGTGGGTTGAGCCTTGTGTTGAACCATGTGTAGGACTGGCTGGTGTGACATTCACCACCGTCTGCAATTGATTACTACCTTCCCCACTATCAGCTGATCCTGCAACAAGGTAACAAATAGAATAGGTTATGTAGATTCAATCAACAAATCTTGTTTTCAGATAGACGCCGGCCTGTCTGTGTGCCTGCACAATCATGACCACACAGACATATGTGATCCACAAAATTCTAATGAAATTTTGTACAGGGGCACACTTTGGGAATATTTGGAATTTCCTTGTTTGTTATTTTTTAATTTTACTTTTTTACAGATGGATCACAGGATTTTAATTAAAATTATAACATAGTTCAAGAAGTCAAGTATTCAAAAATCTTTCTTCGCCATTGAGTAATACAGGTTTACAATAGGCTTCATCAAATTGTACATTATAACAGGAAGTAGTAATAATAGTAAAATAAATATAAATTTGAAGTAGGAACAACAAGATAAATAAATGAAACAACAACAATAGTAAAAACAATTTAAACATTTTGCCTTCAGGATTGAGTAATGACTAGATTATAAGGTTGCAATGCCTGCCGTCTTCAATCCGATAGTCTTTTGAACCAGCTTCTCACATTGTTGTTGGTACTGATCAGATTTTCGGCAAATTTTGAGCCTTCCTGAGAAATAGAAATTATCTCTGAAATAGAACAAGATAATTCTATAATTTTTTTTAGATTTGGCCCTCACAAAAATAATAGCAACTTCAGTTTTTGTATTTATAGAAAACCCACCACTTCTGACCACATGATCCATGCTTCATCCAATCATCCTCTATCTTCTAAAATGTCAGCTTACCATAGTTTTATCAATACACTCCTGAAAGTTCCCATGTCCCTTGAAAATTATAACAATGTGTACACTATCCTAAAATATATTGTTGTTGCCAATGGCTACCACAGCAACATCATTAATAGAATTATTAACAAACAAAAATGATGTAAACCTACAAAGGAACCTAACAGGAAATTTTTTCAATAGATTTTGGCAGTAACCTACACTTCATACTAAAAAATGAACTGAACAAACATAACATTACCTTAGCAGCCAAATCTCCACATCCTGCATAAAAGTAAGAAAGGACCCCTGATGAACACTTTGGTCGTTCAAAATATATAGAGCAATAAAAAAGGCCCAGATAATGTCCTCGATGAAAAATCAAATTTTGGCTCCAACATATTATTTGACAGGATTGAAGGTATTGTTAGTGGAACGCCAAACAAACACGGTCAACGGTTTACCCCACCCCAAGGTCAAAACCGTCAAACAGATACCGCCTAGTCAAGCCGTTGGTCATGTCGCCAGACAATTAATTATTTTAAATTTTAAATTCATATGTTAAGTGTTTATTTTGAAAATTTGTTATTTATTTATTTACACAAGAAGACATGTTCTGAAGTAACTTAAAGACTACTTACACTTGATAATGGGAACATTTTGTTCCCGAAACCAGTTGTGTTTAAAAGACTATTGTAACGAAGATGGTAGGTATTGTAACCTTATATTCTAGTAAAAACAAGTTAAAAACACAGATACTAAAATATAGGATCCAACACTGAGTTACTGTATATAGAACATTATACATCACAGTCTAAAAAATCCTTTACCAAGTAGAATGAGTGACTAGTAAGCCAATCACAAATTGTAATTTTAAATTACTTTAAATCTAGTGATTTAAATGGTTCTCGTATTTTGTTAAAAAATTTTATTTCTAGATATTTGTGGCTCTTGACATATTTTTCTAATCTAGGATTGGTAAAACTAATTAGTTTGTAGAACTAACTAGTTTGTAGAAATATTAGCTCCCGAATAAAATGATACATCTCGAATTTCTGTAGATTCTATGGTTTGAAAATTATGGGCCTGTTTAAAAAAAAGTTCATTAATCAAGTATTTCTTTGTATGCATTCTGATTTACAGAACAACAAATGTCATAGAATAATAACTAAACAATATAATAAGTTCAATGAGCACTTTTGGTGAAATTACTCTTTAGGATTTATTGATAAAACATAGCCGGATAATTGAAGGGTGGATAAATTTTTATGCATGGGCATACCTTCCCGATGATCCAGTGTGAGAGTCAGAGAGGACAGACTGGCGGTCTCGGATGTGGAGCCTAGGCTCAGCTCGTCCACGCTGCCCGTGTCCTCGTCGTCACTCTTCAGGGGCTCCTTGAGCAGCTCCAGCTCCGCTAGAAGCTTGACATATGCAACATTGTTGCGGAACCCGTTCAGGAACTTCTCCTCAGTCTAGAACAACAAATGAACGTTTAGTATGTGTAGTAAAACTTCCAAGACTATGTCTGGGATTGTGTCTTGTAATCCAGCTACTTGGCTGGAGGTCATGAGTTGTGGATAAGTGATGGTCGGAGGATGCGATGTTCCCTGGTGTCTATTAATGTCTACACTATTGAATACTAAGTTTATCCACAATTCCATCATAATAATTAGACCAGTTTGTAATTCAGAGTCAAAATTATGGTTCGGATCCCATGTTAAACTGAAGGTCCCTTAGATTACATTGGCTGTTGGGCTATTAATTAACATACTTGGCTTGAAATACCTAACTGGGTAGGTCACTATTTCAGTTAAAATTATTAAGTGAAAACACTGATAATAAGCCTGATGGTCACAAACAAATCTATCTTTAGGTAGTATACAGTAAATCTTAATGATTTTGTGTGTTAACGAGTAGCGGTTGACCCTGTAAATTTAACTGTTTTAAGTTATCTGTAATGGTGTAATGATATGGATATGGATATGATATGATATGGATATGTAGTCATATGGAGGTCTTATTTTTAAACAATTTTTTTCAAGCAATCCCCAACTTTGTTTAAAAGAAGTTTGTTAGCTTTGAAAAATCTTAAGACAATGTAGACCCACTGCACCTAAAGTTCCTTCATAAGCTCTGGACCTAAAATTTAATCCTTAGGATTTGGTTTTAATAACAGTTATATTTAAGCTGCACCTAGTATTCTATATTTAAAATTGAGTGAGAATATTTAAATCAGTAATTGAATGAGTCACGATTGCAGGGAATGATGTAACTTTCGCCAACCTGTAATTTCTCGTAGACAGCAGCTTGCACTTCATCAAACCACGTCTCAACGGGTGTTTCCGTTCTTATCCTCAGCAACAACCTCTTGACTAGTGACTCTTCTATTCTCAGTCTTGGTGATGCCTGAGACAAAAATGTCCGTTCAGCTTTTATGACAAGTGTTCAAAACACTATTTCATGAAAAGATTTTACATCTTACTTTTTAGGCCAAACTTTTACACAAAATAATAAACTAAAAATATGTAAACTTAATATACATTGACTGATTATAGGCTAGAACTACTTATTAAATTAATAAAGACATAAGTATTAATCTACATAGATTACTAAATAGATTTTGACATTAAAATTAAAATTTACTTAGTTGATGTACAAATTCACTTCTAATTTGCTTTGTTTTTCCTGCAATTACATTAACTCTTTTGGAATTCATTATATTAGTTGTCGATAAGTTGAAAATGTAGGGTGTCTAGCTAGCTAGCTAGACACTAGATCACTAGCTAGTGATTAATGTCTTGGACTTTGGTGTACGAGGTCTCGGGATGCCCATTTGGGTCTGCACTGCTTTCTTTAAAAGTGTTTATGTACAATCACTTTGGGACTAAAACAAATGCCTCTGGTATAGAAAGAAAAAAACAAAATTTCAATTAGCACTTCAAATCAATGCACATTTTTCATCTAAAACCTAATCGGTTGTGGATTCTTACCTTCTCAGACAAATACTGTTCGAAGATGTTGTACGCAGCTTCTCGTATCCTGTCCAGTATTTGCTGTGGTGATGATGTGTGCTCCAGAGCTGCCACCACATCCACACCGATATCCCCGTCCGAGGGGGACTTGAGCTTTTGCAGTGCCAGGTCCGACATCTGTTGCTCAACAGACACTCGCCAACCTGATAGAAATAAGCTCAATCAACTTATTGGTATGTGGGAATTCCTACACACTCTAACACAGAGCGCAGGTTTTCTGGTGCCTGGTTACTCTCTTTAATATTACATTTCAATTTTTAATTTGAGTAAGTATTGCTACCTGATAACTACATATAATCAAGCGATACAGAGCACATTGGCATCAAAATTAAAATTTTTTTGTAATGGTTTTGACAGGTATATATGCGAGTCATTACAGCCAGCTGTTTTCACTTTCGCTAACCTATTTGTTGACATTTGTCGATGAATGTTTATTTTCATTGTGCTTTAGCAGTAAATAATATATATTGTGTAAATGTTTGTAATGTATAGGATTTATTAAATAATTATTATTAACCAAAATAGCTCATTCAGACTAAAAAAAATTATTTTTTTAATACCTAAAAAATAGACTTAACCCTTACCGGGCAGCTGATGACATTTCTCGCAGCACAGTATGGTCGCACGTTGCGGTAAACGAGTTTATTAAGATGCACTACTACGGGTTTGGCAGAGATGCAGTAGATTGGTTTGTGTCATACTTAAGTCACAAAGCGCAGGTCACCAGAGTGGGGAGTGAGACATTGAGGTTGCTAATAAAGGATCGTGGTGTGTCTCAGGGTAGCTGTCTGGGACCTATATTATTTACCTGTACACATCTGATTTTCCAAGATGTGTGCAACATTGCTCGGTCCACATGTACGCTGACAATTGTCAGCTGCAGTTAGCTTACTGCCCTAGGACAGTGGACTTTGCAATCGGCTGCATTAAAGAAGACCTGCAGAGTATATACAGTTGGTTTGAGAAAAATGGTCTTACTTTGAGTGTGTTTACTTCCTCATTTAAAGCCAATTGATTTGTAGAAAGCCAATTTTTAACTATATTTTTAGAATTTTCAGAGTCTGCCAAAACTTGTCTACAATTTTTATTTACATTGACTACAGTGGTGTCATCAGCGTAAAGGACGACAGTGGCAGGCACACTAGAGCTCAGGTCATTTATCATAACGAGGAACAGTAGAGGCCCAAGGACTGAGCCATGGTTATACATCGCGGCGGGTATATGTCATCATTCAAGCTTTTGGGAAATGGCGTCCGGTGACCTGTACTCGCCATTTGACCTCAAAGGGTTAACAGCACATGTCTAATGGTACTGCCTTACTGATAAAACATTTTGTTTTAGCCCCATAAGAACGATATTAATTTTGTGGCAGCATTACAAAAGGTGGTTGAGGTGTCAAAATAAAAGTTAAGTAATTATCTAGGGAATTACATTACCAATTTTTTATTTTATCTTCTATAAAAATATAATTATCATGCAATTACATCCGATAATTAAAAAGTACAGTACAACCTCGATTGTTTCAGCGCCGAGCCGGATCATCTGTTGAGGCTCTATGATGAGTAGTGACGACTGTACTGCACACTTGCACTGTGCTTAAGTCATTGGCGGCAAGGGTAGTGACCCAGGTGATTAATCAACTTCCACTGTCTTCTGTATTCCACTGTTACTGTTCCAGTATAGTTTTTGCCGATTTCGAGTGCAATTTCTACTAGTGTTTTACGTGCTTAACCGTTTATTGTTGACAGTGCTGTGTATACATATTGTGTATCGCTCTTCTGCTGCTCTTGCTCTCGCTTGTGGGATTGCTCTTCTGCGGCTGAGAAACGGAAATCCTTGGTTTTGGGACTCGAAAATCAATAATAAATCATTAAACGCTGGTGCTTCTTCTCAGAAAAATTAGAAACATGGCTGCCTAAAAAGCTCGACGTAGAAAGAAACAAAATAAAGTGATGGATTATTTTAAAAACTAAATACCGGTAGCTTTCTTAATAAAATATTTTAATAAAGTATTTTCACTTGAACTGGCGTAGTTTTATTTTTTCTCTTTTAAAATCAATTCGGTGTACTGCGCAGCAATCATGACAATTAATTAGGACTTACAACAGTGTTGTTATAACATGCAAGGCAGTGAATTGCGATGTTGTCATGCCAAACACAGTCTAGGTGCTAAGTTTTGTAGCAACGCTATTATTATTTCTGTTATCCATCTATTCGGTTATCCGTCATGGTCTCGGTCCCTAGGGTGACGGTTAATCGAGGTTCTACTGTAAGTATATTTTTTATGATAGAAAAATTAAAATGAAAATGTAATTCTCTACATAATTACTTT
This sequence comes from Nephotettix cincticeps, assembly GCA_023375725.1. Taxonomy (NCBI): domain Eukaryota; kingdom Metazoa; phylum Arthropoda; class Insecta; order Hemiptera; family Cicadellidae; genus Nephotettix; species Nephotettix cincticeps. The sequence goes on from CM041788.1 coordinate 37,658,398, forward strand.
TATAAAAACCTTTAGTTTGACATCCCAAACATATTTTCACGACAACCGAGTGGTGAGAAATGCTGTCACAAAATTGACATTGTTCTTATGGAACTAAAATTAAGACGGCGAAGATATTACAGACAAACATAAACATAAGTTTATGTACAACAGTATTATGTAACTCAATATAAACTAAATGAATAATTATTATGTTAAGTCGCCGAAAAATTTATACATCTATTGGAAAGAGACTTGAAAAAACCTTTTTTGACGGTTAACTTGAAAGATCTAAGACCAGTTGCAGGTAACATTTTTTACATTATGTATTTCAGGCTTGATTTTTTTAATCGGGGAGAAATGAAGAGAAAACATGCTGGACAGTTTAGAGCTAGAGAAGGTACAAGCGATACATCTCAATGGAAAATAGAACAGGAACCTGAAAACAAAGGAACCAGTTTTGGAAACCCTGTCTAAATTAAGTGGAGAAAAGTAGGATAGTTATCAGTTGTTTTATTTTAATGAGAGATAATGGGTTTTTATTTTTGTTTATATATTTTTAGAATTTCAATATATTACGTAGATTGAGTTTACTTAAAATGTGTTTTTATTCATTAAATATATTGTAATACTTAAAAGTAAATTTTCATTTGTCATTTGATTGGTCCGATTTGGTCTTAGTAGATCTTGATTGGTTTCAAATTTTCCTCTTCTCTAACTAGTAGCCTTATCTATGTTTTATGAACTTCATCACATAAATACATCAATGACACCCTATTATCAGAATAAATGAACCACTATTCAAACCTTGAATATATTACCAACCAGACAAACTCTTCTTTATCTTCTAAATCTCTAATCTAAATCTTCTTAAACTATTGTCAGAGCATAAAATTATTCTCATCATCTAATAGACAAGGAAAGGGTCTACGCAAGGACGCCTTCAACATTTCATTTGAGTGTACATACCCTAGCACAACGCATCCCCTGCCTGACATAACTTCAGATCATACCAAGTAAGCATCTTTTCTCCAAGGTAAGGACAATAAGTAGAAACATTACTCTCAGAATTTTAAACAATCTGGTTATTCACACTCAGCCAAGAGTCGAGACTCCAAGAGAGATAACAAGGAACCAAGGTAATAGGGAACTCTGTCACAGTGGATAGCCAAACTAACAGCTTTTTTTAATGTACCCAATTTCAAATCTCTGAACAAGAAAAAAACATTCAGAGAACCTACTGAGTCTATAAGAGTGAGTGTCAAACAGTCTACTATCATTAACATTGGAATTCATTCATATGGTTGCTTCCTGGATTGATACATACTAATTAAGGTAACACATGCCTCAAAGTCGTTGATCTTCTCAATATTTAGATGTAACTAGTTTCAAGACTTCTTTGCCTCATTTTCAAATGTTCAACAATATTTAAAAAAAACAGAACCCCATCACTTAAACTTGTATTTGACAATAAAGTGAAAAGTTTGCACTACACATTAATATTTAACACAAGAAATGAACATTAAAACATTTATTGGCCTGCCATCTAGTTCGGGACACACTGTAGTTCGAAGCATCTGTGTTTACAAAGCGTCTTTTATTAACGTTTGTTGATATTGTTGAACATTTGAAATAGAGGCAATTGGATACTAACAATGTATACATATAGACAAGATTGACAAGGCTGTAGTATTTACAACATTTTATTTTTAAACATTAAAAAATTAGTTGAAATGTATTAGTTTAGTTTGCTGAAATGTATTAGGATAGTCATCATACCTTCAACATTGAGGTAGAAAAACAGATAAGCTTGAGCTCCAACAGAAGACATGTAGTCGATGAAGTACGAGAGAGCGACATTGTTCTTGAGGATAACGTCAAGTGGGAGCATGAACAACTTGTGGCCAGCCGAGAGCAGTTTGGAGTAATCTGTCGTCGAAGGAAGATCTGCAGAATCTGGATCTGACCCCTGCTCCAACCTGGATGGTTTTAAACATACATTTTATGTATAACAGGATAGTAACAAGATCCACTCAAATTAAGTTATTTACCCTTCTCTTTCTGCCAAATACATTACAGATCTACTAGTGTTACCCGGTGTGCATTGCTGCGCCTAATACTGCACCCTTTTAGGCCCTCTGGGTCCAAGCCCTTCGGTATTTCCATTTCAATTCAATTCTAATAGCCTAAATCAACTATAGTAACAAAATAAATTTATTTTTTTACATTAGAATAAATGATTTAAAGAAACTTTCGAATTATTTAATCACAGCTGTTAATTTTGTAAACACTAAATTTATAAAACCTGACACTGCATCCTTTTATGCCCACTGGGGCGGAGCCTTCTGGACGGATTTGCACCACACTTCACAGAAACTATTCTCGAATCTTGCTTATAATGCCTGAAAGTTTCATCAAAATCGGTTTCACTGTTTAGAAGGAGTTCAATTACAAACACACGTGTACCGAAGATTTTTATATATTAAGATATAAGGGATTTATCAAGCAACGTATACAAACCTGCAAGCGCTATGCTAAGATTATGAGATTGTCATGTCATATTATTCACTCATTGAAATACAGTAAAACTTACTTTATATTCAGTTATGTTGTCTAATTAATTATGGCTTTTTATAACTGGTATATTTCATTGAGATGTTATCCTAAAAAATATTATTTAAATACCGATTTCAGATTTATTCTAATAGAATCCATATACAGCATATTTCAACAGCACTAGTACATTTTAAAATTTGCATTACATTTCTGAGTTTTAGAAAAGTACACACACCTCATGATAATATATTAGTTATTAAAATATGATAAATTAAATAATAATATTGCTCAAGAAACTACTTATGTACAAGATAACTAGAACCATAAAAGATAAAAGTCACATATACAAAAATGATGGCGTTATTGGTGTCAAGAACGTCTGTTTACTTTATTCAGTTTTTAATGTGATTATACAAATATTTAACTGGTATCAAACTACCATATATTTAAGAGAAGTTTGTTTGTGACCCATACTTCTCATTATTATTTTATAAGCCTTGGTCTTGTCTTGATGGCTATAGTAGCAGCTAATTTCCTTACAATAGGTTATTTGCTAATGAAGTAAAGACATATATTGTGATAGAACATAGAAAAATAGACATACCTTGATAGACGAGTCTCAATGATCCTCTGAACGTAGGCCAGGCTGCTCAACTGCTGTTTGACCCAAGCATCGTCATCCCCACCAGAGTCTCGCGACCTCTGTATATCATAAAATTAAATTTTCCCAATTTTGTTCTTTAAAGAATTAGACTTAAGGACGTTAATCTGAGGAGATTAACCAAAGAAGTTTTTCCATATGTATGGGATTGGGTAATAGCCTTTTGATGTATAATTTTTTTCAATCCATGAAAACAATATTATTAGGCCTTCTTTATTTATTATATTATTATTCTTTATTTATTACAGCGTTCTCAACCCAACTTTACTATTCAGTGATTTTTTCCATAAGAGAAATGAATGGAATTATATTCTATAGAATGAAGGTGGGTGTAAAAAAACTTATCTTATAGTTTACTTATTCTAGGGATGTTAAACAAATCGGCCAAAGCTAAACTTTAAGCGATCCTTAGATAATTTTGCACAGTTGTTGTCCGGGCTGTATCTTGCCGTGTGCCAATCATGTGCTGGAAGTATAATTTAATAATGCAATTATATAATCCAGTTAAGCTGACAAATGTTTCTTAATGAACTTGACTCCAACAAGATCACCAATTAAAAATTGTGTGGGATTGCTTAAAGCCCACAGCCCATCTTGGCAGACAATCAAGGTGCAGTCAAACAGATTGAATGTCGAAAGTATTCACTATCTTGATACAGGACAGGTTGTGTGAATTCTTCAAGGCTTTGACAGGAGCCTGAATTCATTATTGTTTTTTAGTTCTTACTTAGACTGTATCTTATGTTTCTTAATTCCTCCTCCCACTGCATAGAAGTGGGAGTAACACTACTACATAGAAGCAGTGTAACAGAGCTACTGACCAGAGTGGCCATTTCCTTCAACAGCAACTCCCGTGTAGCGACGAGTTCATCTATGTTATCTGTCCACCTTAGCGCTGTCAGGAACACCTCACTGGTGATGGGAATGTCCTTACACTGCAATCAAGTCAGGTCAAACAATGTTACACATTTCAATCCCCTGATTCCTTACTTAGTAAATATCAAGTATGTTTTAACAAAGATTTTTTCTAAAATCACATGGTTAGGTTTTTTATCTAATGGGCAAAAGATTTCAATTGGTAAGTCTAATCGCACAAATTTACTAATCACAGTATTGACAATAAAAGTTTCCTCTTCTGTATAATTGCTTTAGTCTTAACAACGTTGACCAACTTTATTCTCTACATGCCAGTACAGTGTATTCGTTGTATCCATGTGGAGTGATCAAACTCCAATGTTATTAGCAAGTAACACACTTTAAAAAAACACTTTTTATTTATGAACTATTATTTTCAGTTTAGTATTAAATGTAGCGTACCATTTTTTGTGATGATGATGATGAGTGATTTTTATTCTGATTTCTTTGAAAGTTAACAGTGTTCAGATAATAACAACATTTGTAGGTTACAATTATTAAAAGCAGATAAAATAATCCAATTTGTAAACTGATCATGGTAAGACTGCTATGTCTATGATAAGAATGAAATTTCTTGATTTTCAATTTGGTTTTAATAGATTCCCTGACTTTCCGAATTTACAAATTACACACTTGAATCTCTCCTGCTTACCAGCCATATAATGATCTGGTTGATGTAGTCTGGGTCCGAGACCATGTCCATCAGAGGGGCCAGAACCTGATTGACACAGATCTCCCTCACGAGACAACACAGCGCCCGGCAGTGAAAGTCCTCCTCCGTGGTCAGAAGGTAAAGGATCACCTGGGTCAGCTCACGTAGGAAACCTTCAACCCAACATTCACAAGTGTGAGCTGAGTGGTTTCTTACAAATTATCAAGCTCCATGTGTTTATTTCACTTCAAAATTGGTTGAATTGAAAACCCTCTTAACACGTTTGCTACCACTATACCTTACCTTACCTAGTTGGCCATTCAAATCTAAGTAGGTTTTTGGCCTCGCTAACAGTTTTGCGCCATCTTTCTCGGTCTTCCATCCACTCTTCTGCAGCACCAATTCTTCTCATATCTTTTCGGATTTGGTCCCACCATCGTAATCTCGGTCTTCCCAGTGGTCGCCTGCCTGCAGGCACTGCGTCTAAAACCTCTCTTAAATTTGACTCTCTAGGTCTTCTATAGACGTGTCCTGCCCATCTTAGTCTTTGGCTTTTAATTAAGACTATAATGTCTGGGTCCTTATAAATGTCTCTTAATTCTTTGTTTGTTCTTATCCTCCATATTCCATCTTCCACTATTGGTCCCATAATTCTTCTAAGTATTTTGTTTTCAAAAATTATTAATTTCTTTTCATCTTGTTTGTACAATACCCAGGTTTCTGAGCCATATGTAACTACAGGTAATATTATAGTTTTATAGACTTTGATTTTAGTTTTCTTGGAGAGTATTTTGCTTTTTAGGATGTTTTGTAGAGACCAGTACAACGGTTGCCACTGAGAATCCTTGATTTAATTTCTGTTTCTTCTGTGTTGCTCTGGTCTATGATTACACCTAGGTACTTGAAGTCAGTGCATCTTTGAAATGAGTATGAATCTACTCTTAGTGGGGAAACCTAAGAGCTACCACTATACAAAATCTTAATTCATTTAGTCCAGTTGTGCCCATGTGCAACAGCCAGGTTTTTTCCTTAGACTAATGTAAAATATATGTGATGGCGATATAAGCTTATTGGTTTTTAGTATTTCATGCACTACTCTTATTTTGTACAGAAGCCAAACACAAAGAATCTAAAAAATGTTTTTATATACTGAAGAGATTTAAACTATAATAAATAAAACTGTTGGACTCTAGGATTACATTCACAATAAACCTTGAATTAAATTTAAATTTCTGAAAAATTAGTGGAGCGAATTTCTTAGTGCTTAGGAAGTTCAAACTTCCTATTAGTTTAGATATTTTAAAATACTGAACTTGAGGTTTCTACTCATTTTTCTCAAAATATTTCAGTTCTTATTGATATTATACAACATATATTTAATATTGAAACAGTATGAGATAATGTATTCCTAATATATTTTATGTTATCTTACTTTTCTCATTTTCTGTATCCAGGCAAATGTGATCTCTACAGACATTGCTTTCCTCCATGGTTAACTCAAGATCGAAAAATACAGACTCGAGGGTTGGAGGGGTAATGCCGCCTCCACTGGGCATGCGGCCATGTCCTCCACCCCCTGTCACACTTCCCCCGCCCTTCATCTTGGCCCGAGCCTGTCGGAACAGGCGGAGATGCGATGCCGCATCGTCCACCAATCTTGTGGTGAGGTATGAAATCCAGTCTATCTCTTTCATTCTAGAAGCGAAAATCACAATTAGCGAAAATAAATTGTCAATATGATATAGTATTTGTATATGAATTCTAATGGGTTATAAATTGTGTTCCTTACAAGAAATATCTATGAGACTCATTTTCATAACTAAACCAAGATTATTTTGGAGTTTAAATAGTATTAAAGTGTCTTTAACATTGCTCCATGAAAGCAAATTTACAAGCAAAATAGCTATGAGCAAGCTAGTCTGGAGATTGATTTTTAAAATAATAGCCTATTTCAAATAATGTCAAAATATGTTTCAATTTCGCTTTAATAAATATTTAGACACCAAATTACTAAAAAGTTCAAAAGTAAAAGAGGCAATTCAATTTTAAATTTATTTTAACTTACCATAACTACTTAAGGAAGGAAGGATGGCGCAAGAGGTAACAACGAGACTGGGGAAAGGCGCAGGATTTTACCAAAGTGTTAGACATCTAGTATGGGATAAGGATATACCAAAGAAAGCTAAAGTTACCATGTACAAAACGTACTATATACCGATAGTTACCTATGGTGCAGAAGTTTGGAACATAACAGAAAGGGAATGGAGTAGGGTTCAGGCAGGGGAAATGAAGTTTATAAGAGGGATTAAAGGTAAAACAAGATTAGATAGAATGAGAAATGAAGAGCTGAGGGGAGGAATAGTCGAAGAAAGTTTGAGAGAACGAGTAGAGAAGTCGAGATTGAGATGGTTCGGTCACGTAAAGAGAATGGACGATGTAAGAATCCCAAAGAGAATGAGCGAGCTGCAAATGAATGGAAGAAGACCTAGAGGAAGACCCAGAAGAAGGTGGATCGACGAGGTGAAACGGGATGTAGAAGCAAGAGGAGTACAATGGCAATATGTGGAGGAAGAGGAATTGTGGAAGGACAGAAGAAGATGGAGAGGCCTAGTGAACACCCAGACCCGAAGATAATCGGAACGGGACAGGATATGTATGTATAACTACTTAAATTTTTAATCTAACACTTATTTGTACATTATATTTCTTAGACATATGTTTTGAATTGAAAACATTCTCTTCATATATTCTCAATAGTATAATCAAACAGATACGTATGGTGAATATTTTTAATATATTGATGGTTATTATTATCCAGAATTTTTTTAAAGTAGATATTTTATTGAAAGAATCTGAAACTGAGTAGGCTAAGAATGACACGCAAGGACTCCTTCTTTAACTTTCAACTTTCTCCTTTTTTATACCAACATGCAACAGTGAGGAAATGTAAATATTTTCTCAAATTTTACAATTATATAACAATACATCAAAAATTAATAAAGCAATTAGCAAACCCTTGATAATTCAACACTTAGTGGACTATAGAGTAGTGAAGTATTAAAATGTTGAGCTAACAGGATTAAATGGAATATATTTTATTATAAGTATCAATTTTAGTCCTCATCTCCTTTCACTGACAACAAACCAACATTAAAGTCATTTGCTATACTTTGTTCACATTTTCCCTTGTCAACCCTTTTTACTTTCCTCCCTTATACATGTATGGAGAAAGTATTGTTTTTGTCAAAATTTTCAAATTTCAGTTAAGTGTGGATACGGATATATCCATTTTGGGGTCCTTTGAATCCAAAAAAGTGGGTTTCGGCATGATGTCCGTCTGTCCATGTGTTTCTGGATGTGTACAGAGCTACAGCCTATACCCCTACCCCTTACCGGGCGGCTGACAACATTTCTCCCAGCACGGTTTCTCACGGCATGCTGCAGTATATCGAGTTTATTCGCGATCAATAATTTTGCCACATTTACTACACTGTAGTTCGCGAAACAACCGATAGAGTGCATGGTTATGTTGCTTTAGCCTCTATGCACTCACAAAACCAATATGGCGGCAATGTTGAAATATTTAGTGACTGAAATTAGTTGCTAGGCGACTTTGGCCCGTATTTGTGCGCTCCCGTACTGCTTTTGAGGAGAAAACTCACGAGTCACTAACACCAGCTGTATTCACTTTAGCTAACCTTGTTTGTTGACATTTTTGCTGTAAGTTTTTATTTTCATTGTGTTTTAGCAGTAAATAGTGTAAATTATGAAATTAAATACTGAATAAGATTTATTAACTAATTACTATTAACTGAAATGGCTCATCTAGTGGAAAAAAATGGTTTTTAATACCTAAAAATAGTCTTAAAATCTTCAATAATTCAAAATCACGCAAATTTCTGTTTTATACTTTATTTAAGCGACCTGAATCCAAAAAGATCATTGGGAAATGACAGGGACTGTGATTTTCAGTAGCACTTTAAGGGTTAATTCTTATGCTAAATTTCTCAAGAATGGCTCAAACGTTTTTAATTAAAATTTGATAGTTTATGGTGCATATAGTAATAAATAATACGATACCACTCGCATGTCTGTAAAAATTAGGATTAAGGGCTATTAAATGTAAAAAAATATATTTTCACGAAAAAAAGAAAAGTAAAATATAATTTGACTATCATCATTGAAACCAGCTTAAAAAAACTAGAATTTTGAATTACCAGTATCTGTCTACAAATAGTATTTTAAATTATTTGTCTACGACTAACAGTTCCTGAGAAAATTTAAACTAACACATGAAAAAAATTAAATCATGATAAACAGAGTACGTTGTCCGAGAGCGCCTAATGTCATTCTTACGGAGAATATTAAAAAATCAATTTCTTCCTTATTTTCCATCTGTTTTCCATAAAAGTTTGGTATTACCGAGGGGGGGCTCCTTCCCCCTAACCCTTTAAATGTCCTAAAAATGTCCGGTGATTTTTTGGAGCTTTACAGCGTTTGATTTAAAACAAAATAAACTGTAAATGAAAAAATGTTATACAATTTAAAATGGTTATTATATGAGCTATCTAAAAATATGGTATTTGATCTGTCTATCTTATACTATCTTATATCGCAGATCTGTGCAGTGGTCTGTAAATAAAATAACACATTAACAATGTTTTAATTTTTAAAAGATTATTAAATGAGCTATCTAAATAATGGTTTTTGATCTTATATTGCAGATCTGTGGGATAGATTCAAATTCAGATGTCACTAAAAAAAGAGTTACTGTCTTTATAAACACCTCCCCAACTGATCAAATGCAAACTGAACAAAAAATTGAAGATATACATTTTGTTCTTAATCTCATTGTGAAATTAAAAATATATATTTTATCACCATTACCATTACCATTGTCAACAATAAACAATCACAACGTATGACAATCACAGTAGAACGTAAACTCAACAAACTCACGTTATCTCAACAACGATAACGTAATAAATTAGTGACAGACAAAAAGGAATAGCTTGAAAAGACCAACACACATAGTTTTTCATGAAGCCTAGAATACCACAAATAAATTGGTTCGCTCAATCATATAAAAAATCAATTGCATGGCTTCTGATTAAGCAAAATGAAGTGATTGCAAGGTTGCCCGGAAAGGGGTGATGTGCACTCAGCGTGAAAATCAGGTGGCCCGAAAACTGGCACTTAGAGGGTTAATGTAAACAAAGGATAGATAAAGTATGCTGGTCTGAATAACCTTGAAGCGAACGAAACAATGATCCGCTGAGCTGTGATACGAATTTGATGAGGAATTTCTTCATCCGCGCTCAATGGATCATACCTGAGAAAAAATTAAGCAAAATCAATATAAATCTGCAATATGTTCTTAAATCAATATATACTATACGAATAGGTTACACTATATTGTTCAGGTGCTAAAAAAAATACTTGGAATAGAAAGTATTTTCATACTTTCTCAACCCAAAACATGACTGTTGGAAGTAAATATCACTAAACACATTGACTTTTAAATCTAACTACTGAATAGGTTAATTTTTATTATGCCAAGAGAAATGTGGAACTATCGGAGAAAAAAATACTTGAGTTACTTTTTCATTGGTCCTTATTAAGTTATTAGATCCAACCTAATCACTAGGTAAGGAAGATAGGATATATAGGTTGGATGTATTTGATATAATAAATGATATGAACTATATTTGATATGATCAAATCACCAATATAAAATGATTTTTTACATTTTGAAAAACATAAACTGATTCTGTCGACAATACATTTGAAGTAAACATATTTAACCAAGGATGAAATAGAAATTCACTTTGAACAGTTAAAAGATTTATTAATACTATTGCAACTTCTTGTTGAACCATATAACTGCAGATTTAGACAATAGGCCTACTTACCATGGAAACACGTAGTCCCTGATGAGATATGTCAGGATGTCTTGCAGCTGATCATCGATGATTTGTGATCCCGTGAGCCGACGATCTGCTTTGAGCTCTTTTGCAGGCTTCAGCATAGCCGAGACTATCTGTGTACCAGTGAGAATAACTTTGTAAAAATATCAACTAAAGTGTTTGTTTTGATACTTTTAAATGATGATGCTGTACTAAAGGCCTGAAAGGTACAATATATTATAATCACATTATTTTCCATGTAGGAAAAAGAATTAAAAATACCACATTAAAAAATATTTGTTTTCTTAATGCAGTGATTAAATAAAAAAAAAATTATTTAGTGGAACTTAGATATATAAGCTTAGTTAAAATTTTTCTTCAATTCAAAATTTTCTCTGTGTCCCTAGAATTTTATATACAATCAATGTTTAAAATTTGTACTTAATTCATACAAAATTTGGAATAATTCAAATATTTTGTTGCAGATACCAATTTGGAAATGAATTGTTGGGTCCAAAATTATGTTGTATACAATACGGTAGATTCCTATGCATTATTTTGCAAATTTTTGTTGGCAAAACGGGTAAATTCCTATATTGACACAGGAAGTATTGTGTGCTCACTCTTTCCCCACCATCCTAACTGACTGTCGATTATCTTGACTTCCGGTGTGTCTGTTAGTGCACCTCTTCTTGCTGAAGCTCAGCGTTTTATATAAACTATTCTGGTGTTCATTATTGTACAGTACTATCAATTGCATAAGAAGCCGTACAAAATTCACAATGGCCAGCCTATGATGAATCTACACCAATTTAAATTTTCAAATTAGCCATGACAGAATTTGTTTGAATATCTATGTTTCGCTTTTTCTAAACTCATCATCCCATTTTACCTTGTAATTTTTTTACATTTTCAATAAACAATTTATCTAGCCACTGTATATTTGGACTTTATATTTACAATTATGGCCATAAATCATTACAAAACTTGATGTGGTAACCTGATTTTCTACATCATCACCTGTAACCCAGATTCTAATTGGCTATCAATGATTATAACACTTTTAAATTAAGCCCGTGAACTATATTTGGATCGGTAATATTGTTTGTAAGTGCAAACACATTTGTGTATGAATATTTTTTTCCACACGTATCTTATTTTTGTTCGTTTTCATAAACTTGGAATTGTTAGTTGGTACAGGATTCAAACACATTAGGGCTGCTAATATCTTGAAATAAAATAAAATCTACTTAATATCATATTTATTACTGACTAACACAAAGGTAGTCACTCTGTCAAATATAGTAAAAATAAAATCGAGATGAAGTAGCCTACCTTGTAGAGGCCTGGCATGTCAACTGGAGGCCGTTTATCCCGATATTTGTCTGTCACTGTTTTGTCTTGACGCACAAAAAGAAGTGTCAAGCCCCTGCAGTCCAAAAAAACATGTTACAAAGATTGTAAGCCTGACTATTCAAAGCTCCTCGAAAGTGTTATAGGCAATTTCCTAATATCTCTTCCCTTTAAATATCATTAAGTAGCAATCATAAATGGTTAATAACTGAAAATTAATGATTGTTAATAAACTAAGTAATTTACAAATATTTCACTAGTATACATTAATTCCAATGGTTATAGTACAGCTGCTAAATTCTAAAACTAAAAACTATTATGAATAGTAACTACTACTGTTAACAATAAAACTTTGAATAGGAATAATAGGTGATCATGTTATAAAGAGAAAAGAACATCAATTAAAGATTTGGCTTGGTTAATTAAATACTAAAAAGGTACTAAACCAAACCAAAACTTACCCGATCAAAACAAATATTATAACCAACACAGATGAGATACAAAAGACAAAACCAAACGTAGTAATGAATAGGACTAAGGTGAGTCCAATCCATCCCCAAACTGTAATGTTCATCTGAAAAACGAACACAAAGTTAGTAGGTGACTAGATTAAAATATTATAGCTATAAAAATATATAGCACTTAACTTTAATTTAGATACCTTTACTGACTTACTAGAGCTATTACAGAGTTTTTTAAAATAGTAAATCTTATTAGAAAACCGTTTCATATCATGCGATATTTATTAACGTCGACTCTCCCTAAACCGGACATCTCAGGATTGGACCCCAGTCCAGATTAAAAAATTCTGGACCATACGGCAGTTATATATATATACCTTTTTATAACATAAATGAATTTTTTGACTGTGATAAAACCACTTTAGTTTTTTTAAGCATTTATATATTTATTCATTTATTGTCTAGCACATGGAGCATGTCTTTTTATAGTATTGTTTGACACTTATTTATTTTTATATCTATTGTTGCACTGAATGATTGCAACAGAGGTGATTCTATTTATTGTAAGAGTATTTTTGTATTTTGACAAGATCTATTACAACTATTGTATGTTTAACGATAAATATATCTATCTATCTATGTTCCCGTAGATTCATTCATTGAAGTACAGAACTATAATTATAAATATAATTTGAACTTTTTTGACAGGAAACGAATCTTATCTACTAAGAAATAGCCATGTCCATGATTATGAAACGAGGAATCGTTTTAATGTATTCACCAGCGGGTATAGGTTGAGTAAATCTATAAGTTGTTTCCCTGTTCCACCAATTACTCACAAATGTGAAGGATTTGTCTTTGCCAAAGTTTAAGTCAGTGATTAGAGACTGGCTCCTGCTTAATCCCTTTTATGACACTAACAAATTTTTTGATGCACGACCACCTGATTTAGCTAGGTAAATGGTGTGTACACAGCATGGCTTGAATTGCATATTTTGCCTAAATATTTATAAGTTGACTGTTTATTTTTCTTTTTGAGCATGGTTTTTCTAATTCTACGTAGAAAACGTAGAAATTTATTTTAATAATTTAAGTACGTATTTGCATGTTCTTGGCAGTTGTCTGGTTTGTATGGTTATCCATTCTGTGCCTGGTGTTTCAACCTGCATGTTAGGCTAATTTAAGCATTAGGCCCTGAATCAATTGTTTTTTCCTTGTATACAGTGCATGATGTACAAATGTATTTAGCCTGCAAGAAGCATTATTTTTAGCAAAAGCAAGATGGACTTTAGTATAATTTTTACTAATGTATTGACGAGCCAAGTGTAGTAACTTACTGAATGGCAAATAAATCATTGAATCATTGACAGAAGTAGATAGTACTGTAATACCTTCTTAACCTTTCATTAATGAGTATTTTGTTAACAATCCAACTTTCATATATTATCAACAGATACATTTCTGATGGCTAGTGTATGATAGCTAAATAAAATAGATCTTAAGGTAGTCCTAGGCCTATCTGTTTTATAATTTAATGATTTATAATTAGAATCAATTTATATAATATGAAATATTTTTAAAGGTTACTATAAAACTCACATTACTATTATTGATCGATGCTAGTCCCAAAGTGATGCGAGATTGTTGCCATTCATCTTAAGACCACCTATATGAAACAATTTAAAGTTATATAATATTAAAACCAGGGTTAATAACGTGTTCTTAAAAAACCTACAGAGTTCAACTTATGTAAACAAAAACTTGTGTTTGGTTTTATTTCTGTATGTTATGGAATAGGGTTATATAAAAGTTCTGAAAAATTTATTGAAGTCTAATCAATGAAACTACAACAATAACATCTTAAATGTTCTATAACTTACCACTTCTCCGATATATATATATATGTGTGTGTGTATATATATATATATATATATACACACACACACACACACACACAATTTTCACAGTTAGGACATGCCTACACAATGGTGTTATTGAGTAAGTGTTCAGAATGGTTTCACTATAATAGTCTATTCCATCAAGGTGGTAAATCTAAAACTAATAGCTTATTGAACTACAGAGATTATTCTCAACATTATACAAACAAACCTTTAATTGAAGGTTCAAGTTTAGCCAAAAAATGTATTTTATCCTTAATTTTGGTGAATATACAACAGGGTTTAAAAAATATGCTTACTTTTTCTTTACTGCTGGACAGAGCTCATCAAATTGAAGAAAATCAAAATGAAAAATTTTCATTAAGACCCCACAGTCTTGGACTGTGTTGTTGGAATCCATTAACAAAACTGCTTAATTTTAATGTAATATGGTAAGGAGTTTCACAGTTTCAGTTCAGTTCAACTTACTGTGAGCTTGATGAGAGTTACTTTGATCTACTTAATTATTTTTTTTTATTTTTTGTTAGACTATACATAAGCAGAAAAACAAATCATAACACACGATCAGTTTTCTGCTTTTGTATTCACTGATCCTGACACTGACACTTACAGACATTACAATACAAATCAGATGAGAAATTGGTGACAGATTTGAACAGTTAAAAAACGTGATATTCATGAGCAAGTACTATCTCATAGAGTACATTATTTATATATAATTCAGTTGCAATACACTGTAAATGATCAATGATAAATTTAAGGATTAAAAATTCCGTACTAAAGAAATAACAACATGACTGAGGTTACATTTTGTATATGTATAAAGATAGAAAAAAGACGTATACAATTTCGAAAGCCCGGTCCGTGAAGAATTACTACCGAAATGTCTTAGTGGCTTAGGTAGATACAGGAGGGGATAATGGGGATATATTCCCTCCACAACGATCACCTTTACTAATAATTTAATACAAAAATATCCTGAAATACCGCTATACAATAACAAATAATATTAAAAACCAGTGCTTGATGTTATTGTATGTTACATGTCGAAATACAGTCAGAGAGGAGTTGGTATCCGTACTTTGATCTACTTAATTATTTTTTTTTTCATTTTTTGTTAGACTATACATAAGCAGAAAAACAAATCATAACACACGATCAGTTTTCTGCTTTTGTATTCACTGATCCTGACACTGACACTTACAGACATTACAATACAAATCAGATGAGAAATTGGTGACAGATTTGAACAGTTAAAAAACGTGATATTCATGAGCAAGTACTATCTCATAGAGTACATTATTTATATATAATTCAGTTGCAATACACTGTAAATGATCAATGATAAATTTAAGGATTAAAAATTCCGTACTAAAGAAATAACAACATGACTGAGGTTACATTTTGTATATGTATAAAGATAGAAAAAAGACGTATACAATTTCGAAAGCCCGGTCCGTGAAGAATTACTACCGAAATGTCTTAGTGGCTTAGGTAGATACAGGAGGGGATAATGGGGATATATTCCCTCCACAACGATCACCTTTACTAATAATTTAATACAAAAATATCCTGAAATACCGCTATACAATAACAAATAATATTAAAAACCAGTGCTTGATGTTATTGTATGTTACATGTCGAAATACAGTCAGAGAGGAGTTGGTATCCGTTCATCTATGATACAGTATACAAGAGTACCTATTCAAATTAAGAGATCTTCCTTGACTGGTCTCCCGGTCATCCCTCCCGCAATCAAGGTCCATCAGCCGCAAAATCATATAAAATATACTTTAGGTCTAATCTAAACAGTTGAGACCTTAGTGATGTATGACGTCCTATGTTATACCAAAAAAAGTTATACCAAGAAAACCAAAAAGTGATTAAAGTCAAGGTGACTTTTTTCGTGTCGAGACAGCACTCTAGATTATTGTGGTATTGGTAACAATAGGAAAACGGTGTTTGTACGGCCCTTCCAAAAACAGTTAGAATAAATTTTCTTCAGTCAAAAGTGTAGTTCCAAGAAGTAGTAAAGCATTGAACAATCTATTCACTATGTAAATTAAATTATTAATTGTATAAGAAAAAAATGTTAATGTTGTGAAAATGTTAACGGTTTTATAAACCTTTTAACTATATGTTCTTATTATTTCGTCTGTTTGAAAAAATGAAGTTAAGGGTCTTTGGCAAAAAATGTTTGTATTTACTTCCCTGTGGGAAATAGGTTAGATCATGGATATGTCTTAAAGGAAAGAATTCAATTCTATTAAACAGCTGTTATTATTCTTTAATATTAAAAATTCAATACAATAGCCCTGGTAGTTTCTATGGAAACCTGTTACATGTTTTCCATCTTAAAAATCACCAACACCCCCCCCCCAGAGCTAAGACATATCCATGTAAAAATGTTTTTTATCATAAATAATTGATTCCACACAGCCGATTTAGAAATTAAAAAAATGAAGTACAAAATTTACAGATAATGTAATGTCATTTTCAGTATATTAGAATGCGCTACTAAAACACTTTGAGTTAAATAATTTTCCATTAATTTAGCCTGAAAATTTCCATTTTAGATTTTAAAAAAACAACCTCTGTCACAGTGTAGAAATTTCACTAGACTACTCCACACTAAAATAAGCTTAGGATACGCAGAAATGTAATTTTGTAACAGCATTACTGGCTACACGATAGTCGTAAACGGTAGTCGGTTGAGGTGTCAAATTTAAGGTAAAGAACTCGTTATCTGGGGAAAATTACATTATTATTTAATATCCCCGTCACAGCAGACCAGCTTAATTTAGCAAATTTTCCAAAAAATATACAATAATAAAAATTATATAAGACAAGTTTTATCAACATCTGTCGATAAATATGACTTGTTATTTGCTATAAGATTTGCATAGGAAAGAGTATGCAGGTTTGCTGCTGTGAAGAACATTAAAAGTATGCATTTCTAGCATAAATAATTTTTATCTTAACATTTATACCAACTTTCATCAACATCTGTCCATAAATAAAGGAGTTTTCATATTCTCTATATGATTAACATGAGAAAAGAGTCAGTTTAGCTGCCATGATAAACACATAAACTATGATTTGTAAGCATAAATGGATAGATCTCAACTACGTGAAGGTAAATACCAAGTTTAATACACACACACACACACACACACACACACACACACACACACACACACACACACACACATATATATATTCTTCATAAGTGCCAAATGACTTTTATAACTACTTTAAAAATTGTATAGTTGTGTACTGAATGAATGAATTTTTTAAAGTAGTTATATATAGTTATATATAGTTAAAGTAGTTATATATTATATAATTTTTTAAAGTAGTCATATAAGACCTACGGTAATGCCATGAGACCTGGTAATGGTAATAGCTTCTTCCCTATTGGAAATTTTAAATATTTGGAAACATGGTTTAAACCTAAAATCACAATTCGCATCTGGTTAACCAAATAATGAGTGTAAATTAACAAGTTGTAAATATTATTTACGAAGAAAAATAAAAATAAAATTCCTTACATAATTACTCTACCTTTTAATTGACACCTCGGCCATTTTTCACGATAATCGATTGATCTGTATCGCTGTCAAAAAATTAACATTGTTCTCATGGGACAAGAGTCCAAAATGGCGGAAGAGGTATTGCATAATCTTTATTTAGTATTCAACTCATCGAAATGTCCCTAATGTGTATTTGTAGAGTACATACTTTAGAATTATTGGTTTTCACTCGGGGGGGGGGCTTTATTTCCCCTCCCATGAAAAAAACTGCATCTACGCCACTGACGTCTGATACTGGACTATATAAAGCCCACCATACATGGGATGCAGGCCGTGTGGTAACCGTGTGTAGGCTCGGCGGACCCTGTCTGTGGTCTGCTGGTCTGATCTTCGGTTAGCCGAGAATTCACACCGCGTCTGCCTCAGCTCAGTCACTGCGTCACCGCCTGCCAGTGCCAGTTAGCATGAGGGCTCACGGGTTAACGCGCATGGTGGTTTGTCTCTTCAAAGTGGAGCGTTTACAAAGATTCAAATGTAGCTTTGACCATCCGTAAATAATTGATAAAGTCCCTTCGTTATATCGTCAATGGCTGTATGTAGCTGCAATAAACGATGGTACCGGCCAAAAACCTATTAATACCTCAAAACAGGATATGGTTGATAAATTGATTTCTTGACGCCATTTTAATGTTTTGTGTATTTGGTTCTCTGTGGGAAATAGGTTAGATCACGGATATGTCAAAAGGGAATGTTTTCAGTTCATCTAAACAGCTGTTATTATTCTTATATATTAAAAACTCAATACAATAGCTCTGATAGTTTTTATGGAAACCAGAGTCGAATTTTCATCTTACAACTTGCCAACACCCCCCCCTGAGCTAAGACAAATCCATGTCAATGTTTTAACAAAATTATAGAGGAATTACACATTTAAATTTTAGAGTGTTAGTTAGACAATAAATTCCCCATTGCGAGCAAAACTCACTGTTAAAAAGGCGTTTTCTCTACCTTTCAAACTTATTTGTCTTAAGCATCTGATGTTAGAATAATCCAGTATATCGTCAAGGTTTTCTTTTTATAAGCGGAAGTTATATGCTGATCACTGATTCAATCTTATAAAATCTTCTATAATACAGAGCTGCATGTTAGTGATGAAAATTGATTTTTAAACAGTTTCAGCATTTATTTTAGATAGTATTAATATAAAATGACTAATACTGTAATACTATTGTTATATAATAAGGACACTTTTTTAAAGTATTTACACTATTTCATTGTTTTAAAAATACTTTATCATAGCCCATTAACTATTCTTGAGCTAAAAGTTACGTTGGATGATTTTGCGATAATTTTTGAAAATCGGGCAAGTACGGTGCCTCTAGGGTGCGGTTTAACAAAGCCGACCAATCCAGCCCTTTGAACCATTCATGTTTCTTCAGTAAAAATGCTTTTTTTGTATTATTAGCAATTCGCTTCTTAGGCTCTAGGACTAATAAACTTTCAACAATTTTTTTTAAAGAACGACTGAAACTACTAGGCAATGTGTATTGGTTACATAGAATCAACATTTGTAGTTTGTGGTTATTTTCATTCTTGAAAGGCCGGAACCCAGCGCACACTTCAAATATAATAATGCCCAGAGCCCACCAGTCTACAGCACAATCGTAACCCTTCCCGACCAAAATTTCTGGTGCCATGTAATCTGGAGTTCCAGTGAATGTCAAAGTTTTATCACCGCTAGAGCACCTAATGCATTGTCCAAAATCGACAAGCTTCAAATAACCAAATGCATCCATCATGACATTCTCTGTTTTAATGTCTCTGTGTATTAGTTCAAGATAATGTATGTATTCTAGAGCCAAAATCAATTGGCCAATATAAAATCTCGCTTCAGTTTCTTTAACTTTATGGACAGCTTTTAGATGTCTATAAAAGTTTCCACCAGGGATGTAAGGCATTACAAAATATAAATAGTAATAATCCGTGAAAAAATATTTTAGGTCTACAACAAATGGAAAATTCATAGACTGAAGAATTCTCTTTTCATTACTGACGTATCGCACCTGGTTTCTCTTAACGACCCCTACTTTCTCGATTATTTTGAGAGCATATAACGTTTTATCCTTTTTATACTCCCCAAGAACCACTTTCCCAAAAGCCCCTACTCCCAAAGTTTTCAAAAGATTGAAATCTGGTATCTTGAGGTTGCTTATTGGTTTTTTGTTATAGAAGTGATCAAAATCTAGCTTGGCTTTCTTTAAGAAATTGTCCAAATCCTTGATCGATAGGGGTCCACTCACAGGTAACTTCTTTGCAGCCCTGGTGTAAAGGGTCTGTTCACTGAGAGCTAAACACACTGTGTCTTCTGGTTTCACAGTAACTCTCTCCATTGACTGAACTGTAATAACAAGTCCTTCATGAGGTACAGGTGTCGCAGAAGTACCTTGGGTATAGTTATCTAATGAAATTCTCGTTTGCCTCATTTCCGTTGACTCCTTTGGTTTAGCATGAGTGTCAGCCAACTTCATTCTATTAACGTTAGCCACATCATGTGATTCAATGGAAGCTTTAACAGATCGCTCCATTGCTCTGTTCACATCACTTATATCTACCCCTGTGGTACCATCTGTATGACCAGTATTACTCGCTCTGCATATATTGTTAGAACTTCTGAATGGAGATTCACCAATACTATCTTGATGAGGTATTCTTTGTGTTATTAGTGGAGACGTTCTGTGTGGATACACTTCTTCAAATCCAACATGCTTTTCTTGGATATCCTCATCTATGTTTGCAGCTTTCAATGAGGTGCTTGCATCAGACGATTTAGGCACATCAGTGTTATTGATGTTTATAAGAGCAGGATGATTGGAAACACCAGAATCAGGAAATTCTAAATTAGTTGGGTTATTCAAGTTGGGTAAATTTGAGTTTTTAGATACACGTTTGCTTTTGTTTGACACATCATCCTTGTCTTCATTCTTATTATTATGGGGGCTTGAATTCTTGGGAGTGTTTTTCTCTGACATAATTTTTTATAACACAATTGTAAAACAATTTACCGGTGTTTTCTGTGAAGTCAGACATAAATGAACTGATGTTTTATATATGATAAACCAATATTCTAACCACATCTTGTAGAAACAAAAATTTTGATGCCAGGTTCAAAACAATCTTGTTTGATTTCAGCTGATAAATATTTACTTTGTACAACTTTGAATACTTATTTTGGATCTACATATAACTACTGTGGTTAGACTATGTTTAATATTATAGAGGCTATGCTATTATAGGAGAAAGAAAAAAGAAAAATCTATACTATTCTAATGTAGACAGTTCTGCTTTGTCCTTTACAGACATGTAGTTTGTAACTTGGTTTTACAGGGATAAAGCATCAATTAAATTAAAATGTGAAAACAGTTCACACTAATTTGGTGTAGTGGATGACATTAATGCTGTTTGAAGTAGAACCATAGAGTGATATAATAACTCAATATATACTCAATATATAACTAAATATATACTGGAATGTCCATTGCAGTTACGATTACGACAGGAATGGACTCCATATGTTAAAAACTTATTTCTTTCTAGATTATCCAATAAAATAAGGTAAATATACTGTATATAAAGGTCAATATGTCTTAAAAATTTTTCTTCAATGTTTTATATGAATAGAAACAATAGTTTCACAACTGTTGCTGTTTGTCTAATGCAATATCCCATCGATGTACAGATGGCGCCATTAGTCTGTGCTCGTGGCATATAAATATAAATATTGTATATGAATATAGGAATGTAAATAATACTTTCACAGACAAGTGACTTAATTTATTTATTACAGCTAAAACTCCAGCAGGCAAGTATAATGCATTAAGCGAGCCCAACTTTTTCGCGAATTTCCCATAGGGAAGAAGCTATTACCGTAAGACTTAAGCCCGGGACCATGTTATTTTTTAGGTGCCCAGAGTCTAAAAACAATAGTCGTTAAAATTTATATATATACATATATATATATATGAAATGAAATGAAATGAAAAAAGTCTTTATTCAAGAGGCGAAGTTATATATGTATGTATATATACTGTATATGTATATATAGATATGTGTGTCTGTGAACATGATAACTCTTGTAAAAACGGTCCGTTCGAGACCAAATTTGGTAGAGACGTGTATTCCTACAAATGCTCGGACGAGTTTGTAAACCAGACACATCGGTCAATGGGAACGGGTAGTTTAGGGGGGTTTCGTACTCCAAAATGTGGTTTTTTGCGTTTTTCACATGTAATTTTTAAAAACGTCTAGTTTTATATTCCACCATTGGAATCAGCTTAAAAAACTGCACAGAAAAGTTCCTTAAAGTTTTTCTCTATCTCCAACGGTTACCGAGATATTAAAAAAATCTAAACACAGTACGTTGTATTGTGGGGCTCCAATGTTAATCTTTTGGAGGATAGGGAAAAATTAATATTTCCCATAATATTAATCAATATTTTTGGATAAAACTTGATATTTAGCTTCATGTGGTTGAGATCTATCCATTTATGCTTAAAAATCATAGTTTATTTGTTTATCATGGCAGAAAACCTGCATACTCTTTTCCCATATTAATCATATAGGGAATAGGCAAACTCCTTTATTTATGGACAGATGTTGATGAAAGTTGGTATAAATGTTAAGATAAAAATTATTTATGGTAGAAATGACTACTTTCAGTGTTCCTCACAGCAGCTAACCTGCACACTCTTTCCCATGTTAATCTTATGGAGAATAGACAAATAATTCTCATGTTTATGGACAGATTTTTGTAAAACTTGTCATATATTATTATTATTATTATATTATTGATTTGGAAATTTTCTGAGTACACAGGTCTGCTGTGACGGGGGTATTTTTTATAAACAGTAGTGTCAGAGCTGCACACATAGACTAATGATACTCTGCTAGCCTAACTGTTAGCTTCTTGGACTTCGGTGCAAGAGGTGGCGGATTTGATCCCTGGGATGGCCATAAAATTTAGATGGAAATTCTATAATAAAAATATAGTGTACTTCGAGACTGCGTAGCTTAAGCTGAGCTTGCCAATGGCAATACAGAAAAAAATAAACTGTGTGTAAGTTTTATCAACTTACATCACATGCAACATATCTCTGGCAATGACTACTTTGCTACTTGCACTGTGATTATTACAATGATAACATGATATAATTTGTGTGAATGATGTGTTAGCTATTATTGTTGTGATATCTGACAATGAAAACAGAGATAAATGGTTTTAGAAAAGTACAAGCCTTTGATACCCCTTTACCTTTTACCTTTTGACATGGATATGTCTTAGCTCCGTGGGGGGGGGTGTTGGCGATTTTTAAGATGGAAAACATGTAACAGGTTTCCATAGAAACTACCAGAGCTATTGTATTGAATTTTTAATATAAAAGAATAAGAACAGCTGTTTAGATGAACTGAAACCATTCCCTTTAGACATATGCATGACCTAACCTATTTCCCAAAGGGAAGTAAATACAAACATTTTTCCGCTTAAACAATACGATGAGCTTTATAAATTGACTACTTGATTTATAAGTTATAGGGTATATACTGATGTAATGCGCAAACTGTAAATCCCCATTAATTCAATGTGTTCCATTATTATTTCACTTCAGTGGATTAATCATATTTACATAGAATCTCATAAATAATATTACTTTTAAAGTTTAATAATCTAGGACAAAATAAAATCGCAATTTGTTCAAAATTTTAGTCGGAATGAGGTCTTGTTCCAACTCCTTGGTTGATATTATCATCAAGAATGAAAATTTGTTATTACTTCCTAAATCATCTTTTCTAAAACATCATAAATTGTTTGCACTGAGGTGTTCAAATTGCAGAACATCAGTATCTTACAACCCATATTCAGGAAAAGACATATGATTTTAACGAGTCTTGTAAGTACCTTATATTAGGCACTTTGTGTGAAAGACAATCATGAAAACAGGCTGAAATGAATATAAAATGTCTGCAACTAAAAATGTTTTGTCATTGCTTATTTAATAAATAAATATCTAACAAAAAAAAGAAGAAGGAGGGAAATACGCATTTTGGGACTGTTGCAATTTATCTTTTATAATTGTTGCTTGAAGAAAGGTGTCATGACTTGTATGTCATACCTTAATAGAGAGATTAATCAAGTTCTAATGATAGCTCACAGACACCGTCTTATTCCACATCAGCTGCCTTCATGCACAGAACTTTCTCGCATTGGATTTTTAAATTAAAAAAAAATTATATCTTAGACAAAGATAGGTCTATCTGCTAGCCTAACGGTTAGCGTTTTAGACTTCGGTGCAAGGAGTGATAGGTTTGATTCCTGGTATGTCCACAAAATTTAGATGGGAATATTCATTAAGATAGTGTACATCAAGGCTACATAGCTTGAGCTGAGCCTGCCATTGGCAAAACAGATACAACATTTTTAGACAAAACATCAACAAAACCTTCATAAACTTATACTGTAAGTTGTTCTAAAAAAACTAAATTACAGTGCATAAATCGAAACAAAAAAATAACATCATGAATATGAATCTTGTTAAAGATGCCTTGAATGCAGGGGGCAAAGGTAGTGGGGATTACTTGTTCAAAACACCTTCTCAGTCTACAAACATAGAGTACTACAAACATAGGAGTCAAAGTGGAAAAAATAATACCAAGCTTTTGGAGAAACTTACAAGCATAGGACCTTTAAATATCCCTGATTTGCAAGAGTTTCTGGAAAAATCTAAAACTGATTTTCAACACCTTTACAACGATAAAACAATTTCTACTTTAAAAATTGATGATTTCAAAATAATCCGTAAACTGGGATCAGGGGCTTTTGGGAAAGTTATACTAGCTGAATTGAAAAAGGAAGAAGAAATGTTTGCTATCAAAGTTTTAGATAAAAAATCTGTCCTGAAAGGAAAACATTTTCGATATGTTCACAATGAAAAGAGAATTCTTCAAGGCATAAATTTTCCATTTTGCATTTACTTGAAGTATTTTTTTGTCGATTATAACTACTTGTACTTTGTTATGCCGTTTGTGCCTGGGGGGGACTTTTACGACTACCTCGCAGAATACAAACCTCTGAAGGAAGAACACGCAAGATTTTACTTGTGTCAGCTAGTTCTGGCTCTTGAATACCTTCATTTTCTGGAACTTATCCATAGGGATTTAAAGCCTGAAAATATTATGATGGACGCTCTTGGATATGTTAAGTTAGCAGATTTTGGTCAATGTATTCGTGTCTACGGCAAAGACAGAGCTTGGACTTTGACTGGGACACCTGAGTACATGGCTCCAGAGATAATCAACCGGCATGGCTATGACTGCGCAGTAGACTGGTGGGCTCTAGGTGTGACCCTGTACGAAGTCTGTTCAGGCCATCGACCTTTCATGCATGCCAATACGGATAAACTGTACAAAATCATTACTGAAGTGAGATATGAGCTTCCTCCTACTTTCTCAAAACCATTGGCCAGTTTGGTTAGATTACTGATGACTAATTCACCGGAAAAGAGGATAGGAAACCATGCAAAAGGGGCCAGAGAAGTGAAATCACACCCTTGGTTTAAAGGTACCGACTGGCAAGCTGTGCTAAACCGAACTCTCCCTGCCCCTTATGTGCCTAACATAAGTAAATGGCTGAAAAAGTAAACAAGTCGAAAATTTATATCACATATAACCTAAGCTAATGATTGCTAGTTGTATTACTATGTAAATTTCACAACCTTAATTTTGAGGCAATGATATTCGTTCTAAAAAGCTTATTGAATTTTGAATTGAATTAAATATTGAATTTAAGTTGGAAAATAATAGAAAAGTTACACAGAAAAGTGAAAATAATACTGTACATGAAATCTAGTTGGAGCATAATTGAGTTTGTTTCACATGCGATAATAATCTCTTGTAGAAGGATATATTTTAGTGATTTCCCTATAGTTAAATGGAAAATATAACAGTTATAGTCATGATAAAAATATAATTTGAGGACCAATATTTTTTCTGTTTTAAGGTCCCCAGATCCAAAAACCACATTCATTTCAGACTGTACATATACATATATACTGTATATATCAGTATATATAAACTAAATTAAGATAAAACGCACATAACAGTACCCTTTATTCATTTGGTTTGTTAACTATATTCGGATGTCCATATAGGACACAAGTTAAAAATTACAACTGGATACAATTTTGTACCACACACTTGACCAAAAATAGTTTGGCCCAAAACAAATAGATGAAGGATGTCATGTACTAGGTTTTTATTTTACTTATTATGAAGCATTATATTGTATATATCCTATGTAGCTTTAAAATATAAAATGACCCTGTTGAAGAACAAAAAAAATATGTATTTATTCACACAAGTTAAATAAACTAGGTGGATCAGTCTACAAAAAAAAAATTAAATACGGTATACAAAAAAATCAGGGTTTTTGAATTTTCAATGCATATTATTAAACCATAAATTAATAAAAGCTTTGTCAGCAACATGAAATATTAGCTCATAAAATGTGTTTTAGCAGTTTAAATTTTTTCTGAATTTAAAATGGATTATTGAGAGCAGAAATTGGTAAGCATAGAAACCCCATTTTTAGACCTCCAATACTGAAGGATTTTTTTTAAATTTTAGAAACAAAATGTATCTTGATTAGTATATGAGATAAAATCACTGGATATAGAATTTTACTTCTTCTATTTAAGTTCTACTAATGTACAGAAAAAAGCCCTGCCAACTTACTTGTTTCTTATGGGAGCATAAACGTTGTTATTATTATAGTGACATCAGTATTAAGATGATTATAATGACCATAGAAGGTTTATGTAAGGTTGAGTTGCCTCGTTTATTGATTCTCCACATTATTCCTAAGGAGAATAAGTAAATTGATATGTCTTTCTTTTTAATGGACATAATTAAAATAATATCAAATTTATTTTTGTACAAATTTAAAATGGATAGAAACAGGGACAATCTAGAATCCCCGAATCTAGAATTACTTAAATTAAGTTTAACTCAAACTAATAAAATTAAAGAATTATTTTTTATTTAATAACAAAGCCATACGAATAATCTTCCCACTCATTAGATCCATTTTGTCTTTAAAATGCAACCTGCTGAGTGTGTTTGATCAAATCAGCTGCCACAGTCATAAAATATGACTGAATGAAAGACATAATAAGACACCTAAATTCTATAACCTAAAAATCACTCTTGTAATTTATTTAGCAAAAATTATGTAGCAATTAATCAATAGAGTTAAATTCAACAAAAAGCAATTCAACATGAATGTGAATCAAATTAAAGAAGGCTTGAATGCAGCTGGTTCCAAGTGCAGTGGAGATTACTTGTTTAAAACACCTTCTGTTTATGCAAAAAGTAATCAAGGGATAAGTGTTAATAAATATAGTAAGCTTTTGGACAAACTGCCAAGCATCGGGCCATTAAATATTCCAGACTTGCAGAAGTTTTTGGAAAAATCAAAAACGGATTTTCAACACTTTTACAATGATAAAACAATTGCCCAATTCAAAATTGAGGATTTCAAAATAGTTCGTAAATTGGGCTCAGGGGCTTTTGGAAAAGTTTTACTTGCTGAACTGAAAACAGAAGATGAGACATTTGCAATCAAAGTTTTAGATAAAAAACGTGTTATAAGATCGAGACATTTCCGATATGTTCACAATGAAAAACGAATTCTTCAAGGCATAAATTTTCCATTTTGCATTTATTTGAAGTATTTCTTTGTAGATTACAACTACTTGTACTTTGTTATGCCGTTTGTGCCCGGGGGTGACTTTTTCGATTATCTTTCGAAATATAAACCCCTAAAAGAAGACCATGCAAGATTTTACATCTGTCAAATAGTTCTGGCTCTAGAATACCTCCATTTCCTGGAACTTATCCATAGGGATTTGAAGCCTGAAAATATTATGATGGATGCTTTTGGATATGTTAAGTTAGCAGATTTCGGTCAGTGCCTTCGCGTCTACGGAAATGACAGAGCTTGGACATTTACTGGTACACCCCAATATATGGCTCCAGAGATTATACACCGAAAAGGCTACGACTGTGCAGTGGACTGGTGGGCTCTTGGTGTAACCTTGTATGAGATCTGTGCAGGCCATCGACCTTTCAAACATGCCAAAACTGAAAGGCTTTACAAACTCATCCTCGAGGTGAAATATGAGCTTCCTCCTACTTTCTCAAAACCGTTGGCAAGTTTGGTTAGATTACTGATGACAGAGTCACCATCTAAGAGAATAGGGAACTATTCTAAAGGTGCTAGAGAAATTAAAGCACATTCTTGGTTCGAAGGCACTGACTGGCAGGCTGTACTGAACCGTACTCTCCCTGCCCCATTTGTTCCTAACCTGCGGAAATGATGAAAAAAAATAAAGTGGAACATATTGAGTAAGTGACATCTTTTTTATTCTATGTTCAATCTAAAGTAGTAAAAGAAAAGTATTATGTTATTAAGTATTATTATGCTTGGTACCGGTGTAGTACAAATTTGAACAATGAACTTTCATATTTTAAGATTTTCTCTACAGTTTTTCATGATTTTAAATTAGCATACTTTGTCCAAGATTTAATGTCAATGAGAAATCTGAGTCACTGAAATGGAAAGTATTTTCTAAAAATTTGACTCAGCAACTTGTTACTTTCGATTTGTAAATGATTTCCCAGGTGATTGGTGACAAATACACAATACTAAAAGATGCAAAAAAGTTTATTGGATGCTTGGTATACATATTGCATAAAGAATTATCGTGTCTTCAGTCACTTAAATGAGGTGGCGTAATTCATTAAATGGAAATGGACTAATAAAAGTGTTGATTTCTCATGGTCTGACAGGAATCCTAGCTGGTTTAACTAAATAGGCATAGGAGTGTTAAACAAAATTTTAGTACATACTGTATTTGTACCTCAGGAGAATTAAATGCAACATAAAAACTAAACATGCATAAAGTTTATTGAAAATAATGAAGCATTTATTTTTTGGCATTTACATGGGATTTTTGGACATTTTTATAGACAGTAAAAACATTTCTTACATAAAAAATAAAAACCCACATGTCACAATAATAATTCTTTACCTTATAACTTAACAGCTTTAATTTTAGTCATGTTTCATGGTAGATGAATACTGAATAGTATACCGTAATCTTTTTACTAAAAAAAAGAATGAAAATCCTATACATCATTTCACTCTTACTTTCACTTACAGAACCCAATTATTGGGTTTTGTTATTTTTGAATTTTTGTTATTTTTTTAGTTCCTTCTGTTATTCTGTTATTTTTAAATTTTTATGTTTAGTGTTCATGAATAACAGATGAAATTCATATATCCATAAATATAGGAACCTAATTCCAATTGTACAAGTTTAACGAATAGGTAGTTCTGCTGCATACTAATTAAATTTGTATATTTCTTGTTATGATGTAAATTGTGTGTAAAAGGTATTATTTTGTAAATTTTTAAGTAAAAAAACTGTATTTACTTCCCTTTGGGAAATAGTTTAGATCATGGATATGTCTAACGGGAATGTTTTCAGTTTTCCTAAACAACTGTCCATAAAACCATAAAATGTTACTAACCATTTGACGTCAATGTTTCAAATTTTGGTCTCGCAAATTGCCAACACCATCCCCAACCCCAGAACTAAGACATATCCATGTCAAAAGTTGTGTTTCGTTATATTTGTATAAAATAAATATATTTCCTGGCAATTATTTTACTTCTTTGATTTTAAACAAGAATATACTGAACACAATTAAGTACCTAGCATTTAAAACCAAGAATAATTTAGTTACAGAAGGTGTCTCAGAGTTTCACCAGTCTGTGGTACACTTATACAAAATGTATCCTACTTTGTTACAGTAGAACCCGTCTAATCCGTCTCCTTCGAGACCCAGACCATGATCGGAACGAAAAAAAGGTCTGATTATCCGTAAAATTTAATATTTATAGGAAAACAAATAATTAATATCCTTTTTACGCAGAGTTACAAACAATATATTAACTAAAAAACATCTTCATACACTCGAATATGTCTTAGACCTATTAGTTCTAAAAGAAAAATGGACTAACATATTAGGTACTGTAAATTTGTTGGTTAAGCAAACATTAGAATGATGAAATAGGCCAAATGTCGTAAATTTGGCAACACGTCATCTTATTGCTCAAATTATGTGTATGCGGGGAATTTGGGAATGTGATGTCTGTTATGTCAAAATAACTAAACCAAAGGTACACGATCAAAATGGAGAAGTGTATGATTTTACCTGCAAATACCGTTGTTTGCAACATCATTTTGACTCATTAACTCATTTTGATGAGTTATTATGATTATTGAGATTTGTTAATAATACCAGATAAAAAATGTCAAGAGTTGTCGTTGCCAAAATCACATTTTATGCACAATAATAACAAACCACACATTCAGGTACTCGGCGTAACTATCAATGACAATATGCTTTGTATTTTAAATTGCAATATCTTCTTGGACTTTATCGATTACTGGTATACGTAGTTGACAAATTGAATAATTGTACTGCATCCTTGGCCCGACAATGACGTTCTTCCATTCCAATAGTTTTTGAATTGTGAAAATTTCATCATCTGCTTCAACACTCTCATTCGATCTAAGGTGTTTTGTGTTGTTGAGATAATCTCAACCAGTGACCAGTCGAGTGCTCGTGAGCCTGAGCATGGTCGAACTAACTGGAGTGAAGGACCATCCAAGGTCGGATTAGAGGGGTTCTACTGTAAATTGTAACCATTAACTGAAAAGAAATATTTGAAGAAAATTTGTGAATTATTGTTCATATTGTGAGAAAGAAAATAGCAAGATGAAGGTTAATTATTGAATATGTTCAAAAATACGGAATCTAATTTAAAAAATCTATAGTTGGGTACAAAAAAATCAAGAGTGCAAAAAGGATTACTATTTTCCATTTTTATGCAAATGTAAAACGTGTGATAAATTTTGCTTCCCTTGAATTTATACATTACTTGTGCCATATTTTTATTCTGTTATTAAAAGTTTAAAGTTTAGACATATTGTTTGATTCTACAGGGGACAGAATGCAGGGTCTTAGTTTATCAAGTTTTGGACATAAACAAACTATAATAACTCTGAAACGTCTCAAATTGTTCAGTAAAATGAAAATGGTCCATCTATAATTTTTGTTTAGGATAAAAACTTGTCAAATAACAAAGAGTTTTGTTTAAATTATTTAAGATATAATAAGTCAAAATTGACTGTTTACTTCTGAGAAACAATAAAAATACACAAAGTTTATGATGAGAGCTACGAGAGCTAATAATGCTGGGATCTTACATACAGACGAAGTGGAAGCCAACTTTCCACTATCTTGGGTTTTGGGATTGGAACTGACAAATTTTTAAATATAAAAAAACAACTGTTCCACTCTTATTAGAGTTTGATGGTTTTTATAAAGTTATTCAGCTCCAATCAAATACTATTAAAGTATAAGATGGATCAGCTAATCAGTCGAAAGGGTGTTTCCCATCTGATGGACTACAGAACGTGTCTGGGTCATCGGTTGACATGGTCTCCTCCGTCGGATTGCCCTTCTTCAGCGGTTTCACTGATCCCTGACAGCTCATTATAAATTTTATCTCTTCGATTAGTTCTTGCCAAAATGATACCTGTAAAAAAATTTAAAAACTAGATAAAAAAACTAAATTGTAATGGGGGTATTTTAAATTGGAAAAAAAAATATATATATATATTTAAAATTAGGATTAACATCTATTACTGACACGTATTACCTGTCTCTTTGATAAAAATTAAATTAGCATTCAAATAAAGCAACTAACAATCAAATAAAAAATATTTAACAATCAAATACAGCCAGTTGAATGGTAATATCTCTTAGAGACAATACATCTGTTTTAAATATTACCTTGTCATCTTTCTTATAAATTTCCCAAATCAATTCAAAAAGTGCAATGAAACAGGCAAACGAAGCTCCGATGAGTAGAACAACAAAAACTCCACCGACATTGTCCAGGTCTAACTCTGCTGCATCTCCTCCTCCATCATCATCCTGCAAAACACTATTGTCAAATCACAAGGATCCAACTGAGCCACTCCATAGGATTTGGCACAAATATCCAAACTAGCTAAATATTGAAGACCAGGGTCAATTCTGGCTTGATCAAGACAATGTGTTCTATCAGACTCTACCAGAAGTCTAACCTGTTGTCTTATGTTGAGGTGCATGGTAATGCTTAACACTTTGAGTGCTATGGAATAATACTTTGTTATTAGAGCCTATTCTAAAAAGTGAAGTGGCATCTATCAAAAATCTAGTTAACTTGTTACTTATAGTTGTCAGCTGTTGTGAGCCATATATGAGCTAATACTGGAACTATCTCAAGGAGTGCAATATTTGTTGCTAGAGAAGTTTTCTATGTCAATAAAGTGCTTGATCCATCGATGTACTTATCGTAAAAGCGTTTGCTGATGATTGGAATTTCAAAAGCTTCTCAGGTTCCCAACCATGAGTAATCCCAATTTGGCTTTCAATATTTGGTACAGTGGGAGGGCTCACCTAAAATAAATGTTGGAATGAGGACACTTCTAAGATAGTTCAAGTATTAGCTCATAGGTTGCAGAAGTTCAACGACTAAGAAGTTCACTAAACTGATGACAGATGCCACTACCTGCCTATAATGTAACAAGGTTTGATCATCCCAAAATTGAAATTCACCAGTTGTTGTGTTAAAGACGATACAAATTGTTGTCCAGAAAAAGAGACATCCCTTATCCTTTCTAATAAAGGCTTATTCCTGCCTCACTTTAGCCTCTCCTTCCCTGCCTTTTTCCTTTCCTAACTAGACATGGCCTGTCAGAAAACACATATAGATATTTGTTATCCTTGATAATTATAGTGACTGCCGACAATAAGGGGAAGAAGACTAAATGCCTTCTACATCAACTTAGAATGTGAGGCACTTAGAGCCTCTGAAATAGACTAAAATAAATTACCTGGTATCAACCTACTTCTGGAGCTCACCCGAGGCTTTTGCTTCTGAGGCAGACAATACATTAGAACCTCTCAAACTCGATTCCTGAAAACTCGACAGGGCTGGTGAATTAATATTTTTTTATACCGGCCATAACCTAAAGCAGAACATAGGACGCCCAAGAGCACTAGAGACTCAGGCTACATTTTGAGTTTTCCAAAGTCGTTCAACGCATCCTTTACCTGCCTAGCTGGGCGGGCTATTGTTTGGATTTATTGTGGCCCACTTTCCTTATTGTGAGGCTGTGCGTTGGCCTGGGATTCCCGGGCAGGTCATAAACTACCCTCACTTCATTGTCGTCACTGGGTATACAGCTTAGTATAAATTTTGATATAAATGTATAATTGTATATAATAAATCAATAAATGTACCATTTTAACACCTTTGTTGCGGGTGGCAACGATCACTGCCACCTTTCCATTGTTGCTTAATACCTCAGTGAGCTGCTAGCACTTCTCCGGTGCCTGTGTTTGTTATTGCCCTTGTGGCGAGGTTCATTTCTTTAATTTATGGTGGTGTCAGTTTTTGATTCACATGTTTCTATGTAGAAAATATATGTTTATTTAAACATTGGGGATGGCATTTCTTCACTGTTTTCCATCAAATTGTGAGTAAAAATGTAAAAAATATACCACTCTCTATTGCATGAATTTTAGCAGTGAACATGTTTTAATATTCTACATAAGCTTTTTTATTCAACCCTTAGTTATTTCTATATTAGTTCCCTAAAACTCAACATCCTCAAAACTCTTCAACTTCACATTGTGTCAGGTTTGAGAGGTTCTACTGTACTACAATTTGCTGATTAGGAGCAGTACAATAAGCCAGCAGGTGGATGTGCCAAGTCCTGACCTTATACTCGGGCCAGATCTGCCCTATAACTACAATCTATAAAAGTTAAAATTAAAAATTATTCATACTGCAGTGATAAATGATAATTCTTGAAAATACTATAAGTTCACTCACATGGCAGGCACCACCGCCTCTCTTCTCCTTCCACCACTTGTCATAGAGAAGTCTCAACTTGCCTTTCTCTTGCAGGTGAACAATACTAGTGCTCAGTACACCACGGTACCAGGAATCTAGATTAAATTTTAAATAAACAGTATTTGTGAACTGATACATACTTACTACATACTATCTTTGAAGTAATCTAAAAAATACCCCCGTCGCAGCAGACCTGCGTACTCAGCGAATTTCCAAATCAATAATATAATAATAATAATAATATATAACAAGTTTTATAAAAATCTGTCAATAAACATGAGAATTATTTGCCTATTCTCCATAAGATTAACATGGGAAAGAGTGTTCAGTTTCGTTGCTGTGAGGAACACTAAAGTAGGCATTTCTACCATAAATAATTTTTATTTTTAACATTTATACCAACTTTTATCAGAATCTGTCCATAAATAAAGGACTTTGCCTATTCCCTATATGATTAACATGGGAAAAGAGTATGCAGGTTTGCTGCCATGATAAACACATAAACTATGATTTTTAAGCATAAATGAATAGACCTCAACCACATGAAGCTAAATATCAAGTTTTATCAAAAAATATTGATTAATATGGGAAATATTAATCCTTCATTAGATTAACATTGGAGCACCATAATACAATGTACTGTGTTTAGATTTTTAATATCTCGGTAACCATTGTAGATAGAGAAAAACTTTAAGGAACTTAATTGTGTAGTTTTTTAAGCTGATTCCAATGGTGAAATATAAAATTAGAAACTTTTAAAAATTACATGTGAAAAATGCAAAAAACCCCATTTTGGGGTACAAAACCCCACCAAACTACCCGTTCCCATTGACCGATATGTCTGGTTTACGAACTCGTCCGAGCATTTGTAGCAATACACGTCTCTACCAAATTTGGTCTCGATCGATTACGAGAGTTATCATGTTCACAGACACACACACACACACATATCTATAATATTATAAAGAAGAAGTGGTTACTGTATGTTTGTTTGTGGGTTTGTTGTGGCAAGTAAATGCGAAAAATACTGAACCGACCGGTTTGAAATTTTACACAAAGGTAGATCTTAAACTCATGCAACACATAGGCATCCTCATTTCCTTAAAATCCTCTCGGGCTACGCCCTGTGAACGTCCTAAGTTTCAATGTTTACACTTTTAGAGAATGAAAACATAAAATTACTTGAATGTCAACAGCTGTGAATACTAAAATTTGACAGTTCGAGAAGAAGGAGAAGAAGAAGAAAGAGCTGCCGTGACCGTCCTAGGTTTCAATGTTTACATTTTCTAATGACAACATCCGTTTACACTATATTTTGACAGTTCGGGAAGAAGAAGAAATAAAGTTGATTTTTCAGATAAACTGCTGGATCGAAATTAGTGAATTATTTGAAATAGCGGAATGGTAGATTTTAAGTTTTTTTCCGACGACTGTCTCTATTACATTAAACCTTATCCTCTCCCAATATTTGAAATATGTTACTTTGAAATGTTGTAGACACTCCTGTTTTGTCATTTTGTAAACAATGAAGAATTAATTAACAATACCTTAAATGTATCAGTAGAGCCTACACCTTTCAGCCTTTTTAGCCCGTGCGAAGAACGGGTACTTTGGCTAGTATATATATATATATATATATATATATATATATATATATATATATATAAATTTTAGGCCTAACAACTATTGTTTTTGGTCTCTAGGCACCTAAAGAAGAAAAAATAACATGGTCCTGGGCTTAGGTCTTACCATGAGACCTACGGTAATAGCTTCTACCCTATGGGAAATTCGCTAATACCTACATTTAATAAACTATAGAATTTTTAGCGAATTGCACATGAGGAAGAAGCTATTAGAATAGGTTTCATGGCAAGACTTAAGCCCAGGACCATGTTATTTTTTATTTGAGGTAGCCAGAGGCCAAAACAATAGTTGTTAAAAATTATATATGGATAAAATAAAACAATTAGTACCCTTTTATCTTCCTTTTATAGCAACATGTTTCGGAATTTATGTCATTTTCAAGCCATATTTACCTAAACTTTTTTAAATTACAATTTTATCTAATTTGTTAACAATGTTAAGTTGATAAGATATGATTTGTTTTGTATAACATGTTAATTTTGGACAGACTAGTGGGTTGTGCTTTAAAATTGTGTGATTTTTTTCAAATATAGGGTTGTTTGTGTTTATATGGTTATTTAATATATCCTGAGGGTGTTCTTTATGTCCTTTGTAAATTAGGTATTCTTATGTAGAGTCCATTATTAGTCCTGTTTCAATATATGTAAGTTTCCATGTACACCTTTAAAATTGAGACCTGTATGTAATAGATGTTCTGAGAAGTTGGATTTCATTGATGTTCTGTTGTTAATTATTTTGAATGCTTTAATATGTTCTTTGAAGCGTGATTTTATTAAACGTGCTGTTTGACTAATGTAAAATTTTGGACAGTCTGAACAGTTGATTTGATATATTCTGGTTGTGTCAAATTTGTCAAGTTGTGTTTCATTATGTTTAGTGTACTTTTGTATTAAGTTAAAAGCATTGTTATTTGTTTTGTAACCGATTTGATATATTGTGTTAGTAAATATTTTCTCATGGCTTTAATTAACATGGTGTTAAAAGGCATACTGATGAATGTATCCTCACTTATTCCTTGTTCTTGTGTTATTCTCTTGTTTCGTTGTCTTTTAATATTTTGAAACGTTTTGTTAATCAGATCTGATTTGTAGCCATTTTTGTGTGCTAAAAACTTCATTGTTTTGATTACTTTTAAGTAATCTTCTTTTTGTAGTGGTATGTCTAAAATTGTATTAATCATAGATCTGAATGTGTCTGTTTTATGTTTCCAAAGATGATTTGAGTTGTGTGGTATTATTAGATCAGTTTGAGTTGTCTTTCTGTGAATTTGAAATGTATGTTTTCTCTCTGTTCTTTTGATTGTCAGATCAAGGTAATTTTTTTGATTGATCCGGCTTTCCTTGGTGAATTATGTGGTGTTAGATAATGAGTTAAGGTATAGCAGGAATTCTTCACTTTGTTCTAAATTTCCTACAAATAAACAAAGTATACCATCCACATATCTATACGGTACCAGTATTTTATTTTGGGTTGAAACGGGTTTGTATTATTACAGTATTAATATTATTATTATTATTTTTTATTTCCAGATTGTGTATAGATATGTCTGCAAGAAGGCCGGATAGTGATGATCCCATTGCTAGGCCGTTATTTTGTTGAAAAAATGTCGAATCAAATTTAAAGTAATTTTGATTTAACATATATTGGTTAGTTTTATTATTTCATTTTTTGATTTTATTTAAACCTTCTTTTAAAATACTCAAATGTAAAATTTTTCCAATGGAGGGATATTTTAATATAAAATCTTTAATATAAAAAAATATGAAAATTAAATTTAATATGTCAGGTTGTTTAACATTAATATGTTTAACATTATTCCTTATGATGTAGGTATTTTTTTAATTCAAATTATTTTTGATTCTATTTTTTAAATACTTACAATGTTTGTATGTAGGTGCTGTTCTTAAATTAACTACTGATCTAATTGGTATGTCAATTTTGTGGCATTTTGGTGTCCAATAAAGGTTTGGGCTTTTGGATTCATCATTTTTAAGTAGGTTTTATCTTGGGCTGTAATTGTTTTACATTTTAAAATTATTTCGTTTGTAAATTTACAATATTTCTGTGTTGGATCTTTATTAAATCTAATAAAGTTGTTATTATTGATAAAAGTTTGGACTTTTCACAATAGTGGGTTCTTTTTATGATTACTGTTTTATTTCTTTTGTCTGATTTCACTATTCAAGAATCTTTTTCTTTCAATATATCGGATATGGAATTAATGGTTTTCATATTTATTAAAAAACTATTAAAATTATCATTGATAAACAATTGCCAAAGTTTTAGTTTTACGTGAACACTTACTCTTGCGCATGGCAATGCCGTAGCCCTTGCTGTCCAGCAGACCTCCGACCTGTGACAGCTCACACTTACGCTGTGCCTCGTAGCTAATGCTCGTGGACTCCATGAGGAACGCGTAGTCCTCATCATGACTCATGACACGTGCCACTCCCTCCTCGTTAGTCGCCACCATCACATCCGGGTTCTCCTGCATGTACTGCCACATCTTGGTATAGGTCGAGTGGTTGGAGTCCTGCCAATCACCGGCAAAGAGTACAGGTAGTGCAAGAGAAATGATTACACCAGTCTTGTTTACAATTCTTTCCTGTTAGGAAAATAGGGGTTAAGGGAGGGATTAGGGAATTTGAGGTTATAATGTTTTCTAAGACATAAAAAACACTCTCTCTTACCGTATAAACAATTTGAGTGAGAAAAATTAATTTAATATATTTTCATGCTAGATGAAATAGTTATATTAAGTTATTTTAGTAAAAAGGTTGTAAATC
This sequence comes from Nephotettix cincticeps, assembly GCA_023375725.1. Taxonomy (NCBI): domain Eukaryota; kingdom Metazoa; phylum Arthropoda; class Insecta; order Hemiptera; family Cicadellidae; genus Nephotettix; species Nephotettix cincticeps. The sequence continues at coordinate 37,696,832 of CM041788.1, forward strand.
TTTGGCTACCGGTATCTAATAAAACAGATTCATGACTGAAGCCCTGTTTGCCTAACAAAAAGAAATAATAACTTCAGTTCCTCTCGAGGGAAGGCTGAGCTAAAAACATGATGGGCAGTAATGAACTGATCGAACACTATCACCCTTGGTATCTAAAAACTGGGAATAAGGGTGACCTCTTTAGCCTGATGTTTATTTTTGCCCATCAGTTCAAAACATTACTGAGCAATAATTCCCACATATCTTTGCATACCCTTTTCATGGGCGGAGTTAAAGGTTAAATGTTGGGGGGACACAGAGTTAATTTCCTAGTTTTTGTCACAATATAGCCTAAAAGTAGAGAAAAAGAAACATTTACTAAGAACTAATAAAAAAAAAGTCAACTCATCAAAAATATCTGTGTCAGATAAAAAATTATAATCAAAACTGTTAAGATTAGTAATAAAAATTTAAAAACTTTTAAGAGGTCTGGGAGGCATTGCCCCCCATGCCCACTTTTAAGCGGAGTTAATGGTGGGCCCATGACCCTGCTTACTATAACTCAATGTAATGGAAGGTATTTTTGGGAAGTGCAGCTGTTCTCATAACATATTTTAAGGGAACGCTGTCCAAACCATCAAACCAAATGTTCATGGAGGATCTCATCTCGAGGATTAAATCTATAACCTCTTCAACTCAAGTTAAAAACATCTCCCAAAGCTAGGTTTCTTGATTTTTAATCAGGAAAAAATGTCAGGAAATAAAAAATAATTTTAAAACCACCTGAAAAGTCAGAGGAGTTTAAAAAGTCTTGTGAATTCATAATTATTAACCTTTGGCAAAATTATTGTCCTGTATAAATAAAATTAAATCAAATAAAAAATTTCTTTAATCATTATGTTTATTATGAGGACAGAATTATGTCATAGAGCACATTGTACAAACAAAGATAAAAAGATAAAAAAAAAGATAAAAATATATAAAAATGCCAAAATACAGTACACACTTAGTAAAACATTACAGAGAAATTTTTAACAACTCAAGTTAAAAACACTTATGCACTTCCAATCTCAGTTGGTGGGGCAGAAAGTCAAAGCCTGCCCTGATGGACACCCTAAAAACAAAAACCTACATCTTTAACTTCAATTCAAGAGTTGATTCCTGTGACGTCCAAAAAAATTAAAGAGTAAAAAGTTGCCTTGTATTTCTCTGAATAACAGCATAAGCGGTTGACAGTGTTGTGATTCCCTTCCCTCTCTCATGGAAAACAACCAGTCAGCTAAAAGCAAGCTATAAACAATGGGTGTAAGCTATAACTTAAAGCAATCAGAGCTGCTGAGGAATTGCTGTGTCCTGTTGGGAGCCGATTATAGGAGGCTGAATAGTAAAATAACATTCCCTAAGTGATTACTAAGCAACCAGCGATGCTACGTGAAATCTGGCAAACCGTAGTGTAGGCTACTTCGCCTACTACCTATCCCTGCAATGATCAGTGCTGGCCTAACAGCCATTGTCGATGGACGCTACAATCTCTGTCACTGCCAAATGTGAACATAGCACTGTGATTCGATTTTTGAATGTGAAAATGTTTAAACCTGTAAACATTTATCGTAAATCTACTGAGAAAACCATATGTGTGTCCAACAAGTCCGCTTGTGGTGTAGAGCATTCAACAATGGGAGAACAGACATTCACGATGAACTGCAAAGTGGGAGACCACCGTAAACCGTGAACTTACTTCACGTGTTCTAAGGGTGATCAATGATTTCGTTTTTGTGTCAGAAAATTATGACAGAAAAACTGGGCTACAACATGTGCGCATGGTGGGTGCTACACATGCTCACAAGCTGCCACACGTGGTCTGTTCCCGATGTCATCGGAAAGCAACAGCCTCCCACTTTTGCTGTTTATTGTGAATGTCTGTTTGCCCGTTGTTGAATGCTCTACACCACAAATTGACTTGTTGGACATTCATACAGTTTTCTCCATAGATTTCACTCAACTCAAAATGAATGTTTACAGGTTCAAAATTTTTCGCAATCAAAAATAGAATCACAGTGTGTAGTTCACATTTGGTGGTGACGGAAATTGTAGTGTCCATCGCCATTGAGCATTGCAGAGATGCGCTCACTAAAGGGGTTGGTAGTAGGGGAAGTAACCTACACTGAGGTTTTGCCATATTTCATGTAGCACTGCTCATTTCCTTTTAATCACATTGGAAAAGTTATTTTACCGTCAAGTATCGTACATTTGTTACAAGACTGAGATCTTTTTAGGATTTGCTAAATTAATAATTAAATTAAAAGCCATCTGAATTGAGCTGTTCCATACATCACAATCGATGAGCTATGAAAGAGTGCCCATGTGACTTTGAAATTCAGCCTTACTGACTCATATTTCTAAGCAAAAAATTTATACAAAGGCTTGTTGGCGACATACAATAAACCTAAAAATCGACCTCACAACTCAAAAATTAAAGTTTAAAAAATTTTAATTGACTTATATTTCTTGTTAATGGCTGATTTGTTAACAAGGAAAAATCAACTATGGATTCTGGAGCCAATAAATAAGCAATAAATCAGAGCAAACAAATGGAAATACAATAACAATACATTTTAATATACGGTAAAATAATACAACCCCCACCATTACTAAAAGGGTACCTTTGCAATAACCCAGACTTGCTCAAAGAAATGTAATTAAGAAAGGTAAGTGAACACAGAAGTATTAACAATTATAATTAATAGTACATTAATATTTTTTTACTATAGATCTCCATTGAAGACACCATACATCATGGCAAAACATATATTAAGATATAACCAATGTTTCATAATATTTAGGGACAACTTAAAGTAAATACAAAATTAGTTAAGTTATATTGAAAAAAATATTTGATTCATACGGGGATCACTCGCAATCCATGCTGAAATGTGAAATTTGACTTTCAACCAACAAAAAAAACATAACTACAAAACTGGTTTACAAAAATAAAACAATGAAAGGAAAATATTTTGTGGGATCTTGAAATTAAAAAGTCCAAAGCAATGGGATCATTCAAATTGGAAACAGATTCACGACTACTTACTGTAGAAGTAGATGTTTTATCATTTTTGCTATTCATGAAGTCAATAAAATATCCAACTTCAACCATTCACTATAAAAAAGCCATAAATAAATTATTTTCTAATACCTAAACAATATTTTTAACATGTCTACTAGTTTAATTTTTTGATAAAACCGTAAATAAAATTCTTAATAAAACAAATTAAAAACGGTGAAATATTTTCTAAAATATGATTTTTAAATGTTTGAAAAACAAACCAGATTAAGTAGATTTTAATGATAGCTATTTCAGAATGTAATAACTTAATATATACTAGCCTTCATGATTAGATTAGATTACCATTTGAAATGGCGACCTACCCAGGTAGGTATTTTAAGCCAAGTATGAATGAGAAATGACTGTGGGATGATTGTGGCGCGATCTTGTAGTCTTGTTACTGACTAAGGCTGACATGTTCCTTAGACAGGACTGTTAATTAATGCCCAACAGCCGATGGCAACTAATGGACCTACAGTTTAACGTGGAATCCGAACCACGGCCTCTGAATTACGAATTGGTCTAATTATGAGGATGGTATTTTGCGGATTAACGCAGTATACAATAGTGCGGATGTTAATCCACACAAGAGAACACTACACCCACCGACCCTCGCTCATAACTATCCACAATTCGTAACCTCCAAGTATGTAATTGAACTCAATTTGAATTTGTGTTAAGTTGAATTTCTTTAGTAGTAGCTGTGAACAGTATGAGACAAGCTAAAGCCCCATATAACTGGCTGGGTGGTGTAGTGGTTATAATACCCGCCTTCAAAACTGAAGGTCGCCGGATCGAATCCCGCAAGGGTCGAATCTGAACCCAGTCGCCATTTGTCATTGGGCTACTAATTAATGATGCTTCCTAACAACAGGTCGACGTTAGGTAGTAACAAGACCGGGGTTTGGACCGTTCCCCATCAAAACGTTAAAAATGCCACTGGCGTAGAAATACACAAAATAAAATATACACAATCCGACACAGTCTGCAGATCGCCAGGTGGAGTCCTGTGTCACTGCCTACGAGTGAGCATGTGTTTGTGTTTTAAGGACAGAGTTGGGTAGAGTTTATTGAACTCTACTATGGGATGCCAAGCTTATGGGACATTAAGAGTAAGTAACATTCTAACAAACATATCAGACAAGATTGCCTTGGGCAACTATTAGATAAATTCAAAAAAATACAACTTGACACCGATCTAAACTCAGTGAAAAAAATATTGACAACATAAGATGTGGTTATCGACGTGAACTAAAGAGGATAGAGAAATCAAAAAGCATCAATGATGAATCCACTGAAGCCGAAGTGAAGGGTGGCTTCACTGTATATGTATATTATAGGCCCCAAGAAACCCAAAAGGTACAAGACCGCTTGCTGTCTGCAGACTTGGTCTGATCCTGTTTGCCAACAGGCAAACATGGCAGACACAGTCTGCAGACAGTGTTATATCTTGTATGAGGGCTTAAAAGACTGAAGTAATTACTGTAACAAAATTTGTTTAAAATAGGAGGCACGGAAGAACATATAATGCCACTTAGTGGGATCTTGTTACAAAATATAGGTATCAAATATTCTAGTATTGAATAATTAGGGAAACTACCTACTTTTAAGTTATTATTGCTGCCTCTATTTTAAATTTTTCTATTTGCTACATTTCATTTTACTAACCCTGAAAAAATTGGCAGTGGCTCCACCACCTTTAGCGCCATACTTGATTACAACAGGTTTCTGATTGGCTAAATCTTCAACAGTGCGGAATTTCGGTTGTGTACTCTCAATGGTTAGAAAGGCAGCCAGATTGGCGGTATAGGACGAGACCATGATCAGAGTGAAAAACCACCAGATTCCTGCCACCATGCGTGTAGACATCGCGCTGTAACCAAAGTATGCTGTTAAGTCAAGTTAAAAATTATGGATTGAAAGAAATAATTGCAGAAGAAAAGTAGATAACAAAAGAAAATGATCTAGCTTATAACAGAACAGTAATAAAGTTATGAGTTGTAGTCAGTTCGATATATTTTGTATAAATCAATTCCAATGACATCATCAGAGGAATATATACTACTTATTACAAAATAATATTTTCTTCAACTTAATTTTCAAGTTAATTTTGATCAAACAAGATATTATCATACTTCTTGTAGGTTTCACCACAATTATGTAAATTAAACTTTTAGATATCATTGTGTCAAAAGGACATGAGAGGACTAAAATGTTAGCAGGAGAAGTAGGAAATCAGAACCAAGGGATAGGTGATCTGGATTTATCTTGGATGTTCTACCACCGATAGAAAGGAAGCAGATGAGAGGTGTATAGTAGCATAAGAAAATTCATGGACACGATCAGAAGGGGGATAGCCAAAACTTACTAGAGCTACTATCTTTTTCTACGGGCATGGTAGCTCAGGGTTAAGACACTGACCCAGTAAGTTGCTGGATCAAAACCAGTGGGATGGAACTTCCATGATACATAATTCTTCCTTCCGTGTTTCTTTGAGATAGGGAGGGAATTGAGTTAGAACTTACTGTAGTGCTTTATCAGTGACATCTGAGCTAAATCGGACATAGACCTGATATCAACAATACAATTTTTTTTCTGCGTTCATAACACTTAACTATTTGTACATAGTTGAAATAAACTGAATTTTTTTAAATGGAAGAGCTAAACATTTGAATCTACATTAACCCTTTAAAGAGTTATGACGTTTTAAAACATCATTATTTCAGAACTAGTAAGGAGTAAGGGGAAAATATCAAATCACATCTCAAAGGAGTAAAGTGTTTTTTTCACTAAATTTTATTGCAGCCTACTGTAAATATAATGAAAATGTGTATTAAGTTCGAAATACTCAAAAATGAACATTTTATAACTTTTTTGTATGAAAGTCTTCAAAACATGGACACCATACACTCTTTGCGCTAAAAGGTTATGTCTTTTCTCTTTTTTTTCTCTTTGTGAAGAATGCTCTCACACTTTCCACCACCTTTCGCGCCAAAACTTCACGCCGATGCCGACACCTTTCCCAACAAAGCGACCCCCCTGCAGATTACCTACTCTACCGAATGCGCCAATACACATTTGCCGCAAAACTACATGTCTTTAATTATTGATTTATGACTTAAGAATCAATCTGTACCTTGTTATAAATATATAAAAAATATATCTGCGCAAATTTCGTTAAATGATGTTTTAAAACGTCACTAATCCTTTTTGAGTAAACGTAAAAGGACATTTTAAAATGTCAATACTATTTTTATGTGAATACAGCACTCCTTAAAGGGTTAACAATGTAATGTTAATCATTAATTTGAGTTCCTATTGATCAAATTGCTCCTTACATATATGTACATACATATTTTTACGATCCACGGATATATCCATCGACTCTCCGCTAGACCAAAAAATTTAGCGGATATTTCCGCCGACCGTCCACTAGGCCCAAAAATTTAGCGGAAAGGGTTAATAGTACGTCGACTCTCACTAGGACAAAGCCTTAGTTATTGGAAACAATCACAGTGGTGGTACGAAAATATTATTACTAAAACTGCTCTGTTTTTATAGAAAGTAACTCAAGTTAAAAAGTCCAATCAATAATGATTCGTCGTGAATTCATAAACTTAATGTAGAACATGTTTCATCTATTAAAAAAGAAAAGACTGCTATTATTTTAAGAGATGTTTGAGTAATTTTAAATAGAAACTATCAAGTTCCAAAATAGATCTAGCATGATGATGTTGTTTTTTACTGATCACGTCAGTAGAATAAATAATAGGTCCTAAACGGACACACGTCATCCGTTAAGGACTACACCAGGATTCACAATATATTAATATTCTTTTATATTAGTTTTGTTGTATTAAGTTTATAAAATAATATATTTTTATTTTTAACACAAACTCTCGTAAAAAAAGTTTCAATTCAAACCAAATTTGGTAGAGATATCACAATCCATTCTACCAACATTATTTCATAACAGTTTGGGGGGGATTGTCCCCAAAATTGGCGTTTTTACATTTAATTAAAAAAAAATCTAATTAAACACCATTAGAATCCTGTAAAAAATCACTAAGTTCTTAAAGTTTTTTATCTCCAAACGGAACAGCAAATAAAAATTCAAAAAAGTACTTGTTTTTTCCAATGTTAACTTATGGATGGGAAAAATTAATATTTCCTTATTATGAATAGAAAATAAAACATTTTATTTAATTCATGTTTGAGAAAACCATTGCTTAAAAATAATCATATTTATGTTTATCATCAGAAACCTGCATACTTTTCTCCCATGTTTAATTATATTTTAAGCATAAAATTTATTTTGGACTCAAAGTTATGAAATTATTTTTTGCGTACAATAATTTGAAATAACAATGGTATTTTTTTTTCACATTGTTTACTCACTGTTCAAAATAACATCTGTTGTTAATCATAAAAGTAATTTTCATGTTTATACAGATTTTTTTTTAAACTTGTTATTAATAAATTATGATTTGAAATGCAGTTGCAGTCTGATCGATTATTTTACTGATCACGTCAGTAGAATAAATAATAGGTCCTAAACGGACACACGTCATCCGTTAAGGACTACACCAGGATTCACACGGCAGCTAAGAAGGTATTCAACCTATTATTAATAGATCTAGTAACTTGGTTACCAGTATGGTTACCAGTAACTGTTTTATATTATTCCTTGAGAGAAAAAAAACATATTTTTACTCGAGTGCTTTACACCAACCAGTAACTGCCAAAGAGTAATTGACCTGGGGTTTAGAAATTAATTTCAAAACAGAGAGCATTACATGGGAGCGATCTCGGAGCCCTGCTGCATGATGGAACCGAGGGTGAACCACAAGGAGTTGTTAAGGCTGAACTGGTTCTCCAACATCTTAGGCTCCTCGATGCAGGGGTACGGATTGGTCCACTCCCGTGGGCTGATCCTATAAAATACACTACGATTAAACAGACCTGGCATTAATGAAACGAAAAGCAAGGTTAAAATCTGGTAAAGGCTTAAAGTTCTTTGTTAGTGGCTGGGGAACAACAAAGCCATTAATGTTGTCCAACACTGGTCAGACAAATCATATAGAATATTTCATCACTAGGACCAAAAAATGGCATTTCTGATACGAGCCCAAGTTTAACAACTGAGGCTGTTAAATGTGCGAGTATATCAAAAAACCAATTTTGGGCCATGTGATGAAATATATTTTTTGTCATACTGCAAATAAATTGAAAAAAACTTGTAAAACATAAATTATTACCTGATTTAATATCAATAGTAGTCGACCATTTTTGTCGCTTTAGAGACTCAGCTGTTATGTTAATTAAGTTGTAGCAGTTCTTAATTTCCGATTGGTTATTTAAGTTATGTCAGTTCATTATTGATAACCAACAATTCAATCAATCTCAACCATTCAATAGTTCAATTTAATAGTTGTTTACCAGTTTCAAAATCAGTATCAGTTTCACAATCGATATCCTGAACATCCGAAGTACACAAAACAATTGAAAGTGATTGTTGCAGTTACTGTATCGATTATTTACAATCGAAAACTGACCTCGAATCAAAAGTATCATCAACAATGATCTTTTGCAGTCTAGGACTTAAAAGATCATCATAATGGTAGGTTTAGTCCTAGGAAGAAAAAGAACAACTTTTTCTCTTCAACACATGTGTTAAAACACCTGTTTGAAGCAGTACGACGAAAAAATTATTTTTTACTATGTCTGTACACAAGTAACTGTCAAGTACAAGGTTTAAAGATAACTTTCGATTATACTCCCAAGGATAACTTTATTATTCAAAATTTAGGAAAGCCTGTAGGCCAGGTTTGATATTTTGTCAGAAAGAGAGCTAATATTTTCTCAGATCTTGCTTATCTGAGAAAAATGTGAAGAGGGTCGTAGAAAGACTTAATAGACACATTACAGATAGATAAATTATAGATACATAATCTCCTTATAGCCTCTTTAGGTAGTCTTTAGTAATAATAGTAATTTATTGCATTACAATATTTTCATAGCATACATTTTAGCGAATTTCCCATAGGGAAGTAGCTATTACCGTAGGTCTCATGGCAAGAGTTAAGCCCGGGACCATGTTATTTTTTCTTCTTTAGGTGCCCAGAGACCAAAAAAAATAGTGGTTAAAATTTATATATATATATATGTGTCTGTGAACACGATAACTCTCGTAAAAATGGTCTGATCGAGACCAAATTTGGTACAGACGTGTATTCCTAAAAATGCTCTGACGAGTTTGTAAACCAGACATATCGGTCAATGGGAACGGGTAGTTTGGGGGGGTTTTGTACACCAAAATGGGGTTTTATGCGTTTTTCACATGTAATTTTTAAAAGTTTCTAATTTTATATTTCTCTATTGGAATCAGCTTAAAAAACTACACAATTAAGTTCCTTAAAGTTTTTCTCTATCTCCAATGGTTACCGAGATATTAAAAAATCTAAACACAGTACGTTGTATTGTGAGGCTCCAATGTTAATCTAATGAAGGATTAATATTTCCCATATTAATCAATATTTTTGGATAAAACTTGATATTTAGCTTCATGTCGTTGAGATCTATCCATTTATGCTTAAAAATCATAGTTTATGTGTTAATAATGGCAGAAAACCTGCATACTCTTTTCCCATATTAATCATATAGGGAATAGGCAAACGCCTTTATTTATGGACAGATGTTGATGAAAGTTGGTATAAATGTTAAGATAAAAATTATTTATGTTAGAAATGACTACTTTCAGTGTTCCTCACAGCAGCTAACCTGCACACTCTTTCCCATGTTAATCTTATGGAGAATAGGCAAATAATTCGCATGTTTATGGACAGATTTTTATAAAACTTGTCATATATTATTATTATATTATGGAAATTTGCTGAGTACTCAGGTCTGCTGCGATGGGGGTATTATCTTCTTATGTTATAATGCTAAATTATATATCTTGGAAGACTTCTATTTTGTAGAGGGCTTTTATTTCTTATTGGAGGCGAAGAGACAAAAAACATTATTAAAGACTTCTACCTAAAGACAGCTGGGTCAAATATCAGAACCATTGCATTTTTTCTATTGTATTCAGGATTTAACTCGAAACCTGTAAAGATCATATTAAATGCTAAGGACACACCTAGGTGTGCCGCTATCGTACTATAAAAATATAATGTAATAGCTGTGTATGTTTGTATGCATTAATATTGGTGTTTACTACAGTTTACCTTGCCATCACAAATCGCAGTAAGGACACCCCTAGGTTTGTAGCTATCGTACAGTACAAAACTTAATGTAATAGCTGTGTATGTTTGTATGCATTAATGTTGGTGTTTACCATCACAGTTTACCTTGCCATCACAAATCGCAGTAAGGACACCCCTAGGTATGCAGCTATCGTACAGTACAAAACTTAATGTAATAGCTGTGTATGTTTGTATGCATTAATGTTGTTGTTTACCATCACAGTTTACCTTGCCATCACAAATCGCAGTAAGGACACCCCTAGGTATGCAGCTATCGTACAGTACAAAACTTAATGTAATAGCTGTGTATGTTTGTATGCATTAATGTTGTTGTTTACCATCACAGTTTACCTTGCCATCACAAATAGCAGTAAGGACACCCCTAGGTATGCAGCTATCGTACAGTACCAAACTTGCGAACTGAATGGTAACAGGAATGAAAACAGGTTTGGGGCCATCTTGGTTGGCTTCTTGTACAATATACTGATACCTACAACAAGAAACATTATACTGGGAACAAAGGTTGAGAAAAAAAGATGAGTTATTAAAAATTTGCATGACGATAGATAACATAACAATAACAATGATAAAAGTTACGATAGGACTTCGATTTAGGAAATTTTTTATTTATACTGACTGGTCTAAATAGCAGGAATGAGGAACTTTTTTGGAAAAACTGTTTAATATAACTTTATATATACCATTGTAAAGAGGAGATTATAAATCTAAAAGTTCCACAGTATTATTTAAGAAAACCAAACAGTGTAAACAGTACAAAACATAATAATGTAACTTTATGTAAATCACTCACCCAAGTCTAAGAAAGGCAATGTGAAATCTGCATCTCTCTCTCTTTCTCTTGTTATGGTTATATCCGCTATCGCTAAATCTGCTCGCTGAAATGTACATGAGTAACTCTTTAGTCAAAACAGCCCCGTCACAGTAAACCTGCGTACTCAGCGAATTTACAATATGACATTAATAATATATGACAAGATTGATTAATATCTGTCCATAAGTAAGAGGCCTATAAGAGGCATAAGTAAGCCTATTCTCTATAAGGTTAACTCTCCAGCTGCCATTCACCGGAATCCGACGATAAAACTGGTGCGACTTAATCTTCTCGCAGCTGCTCACGGTACATCGAAAATGTACTTTATATATACCATTGTAAAGAGGAGATTATAATCTATCTCCTTAGTTGTATTTACAATTTGTATACTCTATGCATTATATCATATGATTAAATTTAGTTACGGGTGTTATGACGTTGCGCTAACAGCTATCTGAACCATATGCTTTGCATTGTGTTAGAGTCGTGCTATTGGGTTAGTGTTTTGTTGTGTATTTTGCGTCTATAGTTAATTATCTATAACATATGAATTATTCATAACACCTTTCTCCTTGTATTTAGTGTTATAAATATACATAGGCCTAATGTCATTCTTTACAATGTTTTTATAATTTATTTGGCGATTACTCTCATAGACCCTGGCTGGTGATTTTGGTACATATAAAGATTTTTGAACATTAGTACTTTAATTTCTTTTTTTATAGCTACATGATGAAAAAATATTTTTATAAAAACCTTTTTACATAAACAATTTTTCTCCTTACATGTGAGTTAGTAATTTTTATTACTTTCTCGTAGCCTGTTTTATACTGAAAACAAAAATATATAATGTGTAATACTTTGCATAGTATCCAAAATTGTTATGATTTTTTAAACAAAACCTGAAAAATGGCCAAAAACGAGGTGACATTCCAGAGTGAAATGATGGACAGCTGGAGGGTTAACATGGAAAAGAATATGCAGGTTTGCTGTGGTGAGGAACACTGAAAGTATTTTTACCATAAACCATTTTTATTTTGACCATAAACCATGTTTTATCAATATCTGTCCATAAATAAAGAGGTTTGTCTTGCACACGACCTCCCACTACGCCACGGACATACTGACTACAAAATATTCCTATTCCTTCAGCGCCACCATCAGCCGGGAAAGATTATCTATGGTTTTGATTTTATACAGCAGGGAGTTTCAGAGACGGAAAACAGTGACTATAAAGAATCGGAAAAAAATTTTGTTTTATGCCGGGGGATACAGATCCTTATTCTGAGTCAGTAATGGCCCTGGCTTGGATATTGGAGTTGCCAATCAGTTTATATCACTACTGTTCACCTAGTTCTGTGTCAGCTACCCATATATTTGATATCTTGATACGCACCACACACAGATCTATGTGGATTGGGCGAAGTGTAGGTAAAAGAGGCTAATACCCTTTTAGTTTTAACCCTCCAGTACACGTGCCGCGGACTCAGACTCCACACATTTGAAAACGTGCCAAAACACATGAGTCCGCGAGCGAATGACTTGATGAGCAATCTATCTTCCCTCATACAATTCCAAGTGCTATAGCAGGCTAATGGCTGTCGGTGTTTATGGCACCAATTGGCTCTGAACTACCAGGGCATAATGTTTGGACCCATACTCCTTGGTACATGTGACCAAAAGGTCACGTTTCAGAAAGAGGAAGAATAGGCCAGCGACTTAACTAGTTAGTTAGTTACTCAAATGACAACCTTTCCAGGTATTTTAAGCCAAGTATGAATGAGAAATGAGTGTAAGATGATTGTGATGCTATCTTGTAGTCTTGTTACTGACTAAGGCAGACAAGTTCCTCACACAGAACTGTTAATTAATAGTCCAACAGTCCATGGCATATCTAAGGGACCAACAGTTTAACGTGGAGCCTGAACCACTGCCTCTGAATTACGAACTGGTCTAATTAAGAGGATGGTCTTTGCGGATTAACACAGTATTTAATAGTTAGGACGATAATCCACGAATTAAATAAAACTAAAACTAACTAACAAATAAACTACCTCTTCATTTTTGATGTAAATGTAAACATGCTTAAATAAATTTATACTGTTATGTACTAAGTGTTTCAAAGTTAATCATTACCTATTATCAATTTACAGATATAATTCATGAAAAAGTACATTGCAGACGGTCAATCTGAGCGTTTCTTATCACCATGCGTAAACTGGAGGGTTAAAAAACTCACTCACCCCAGACAAGACCTCACCAATCATCCCACTCCACTTGCCCGGGGTCTTTGGGTCTGGGTTGCCGCTGCTACCATCTGGCTGTACTCGGAACGTGTAGTTGAAGCCATGGAGGGCCGAGAGCTCTTGGATAATGTCGATACCCATCCCTTCGTACCGGTCGTTACCAGAGAGTTTGGCCGCGGTCTCCTTCAGCATGCCGTAGGGATGTGTCTAGGATAGAGTGTTTAATTATTCTACATTTGCTTCAAACACTTATTTTATTAAATGAAATAAAACACTGTATCAGCAAATGAAAGATTAAATCAAACCAACTTAACGAGAGGGACCAATTATTTATATTAGTTTTTTCAGTCATAATAGTTTTATTGCTGTCAACAATAGATTAGAGTTAAGACACACTATTTGAGATAATAATTTGTTGATACATTTATCGCTGCACAAGTCTGAAGCAGTTAGCCCATTCGCATACAATTATGCGACAATTGTATATCTCGTAGTAAACAAAAAATGCCCATAATTGCAACTACGAGTTATCTCGTAATTGTGCAATTTGCAAGACTATTTTAATCATATAATTATGACATACAACATACATCAACGTGTAATAGAGTTATTTTTAAGATCTAAATTAGTTTTAACACCAAAAATTGATCATTTTTGTGGTTAAATCTATAATCTTATAAAGAAGAGGTGGTTTCTGTATGTTTGTTTGTGGGTTTGTGTGTTTGTGGGTTTGTTGTGGCAAGTGAATACGAAAAATACTGAACCGACCGGTTTGAAATTTTACAGACAGGTAGATCTTAAACTCATGCAACACATAGGCATACTCATTTCCTTAAAATCCTCTCGGGCTACGCCCTGTGAACGTCCTAAGTTTCAATTTTTACATTTTTAGAGAATGAAAACATAAAATTACTTGAATGTCAACAGCTGTGAATACTAAAATTTGACAGTTCGAGAAGAAGGAGAAGAAGAAGAAGAAAGAGCTGCCGTGACCGTCCTAGGTTTCAATGTTTACATTTTCTAATGACAACATCCGTTTGCACTATATTTTGACAGTTCGGGAAGAAGAAGAAATAAAGTTGATTGTTCAGATAAACTGCTGGATCGAAATTAGTGAAATATTTGAAATAGCGGAATGGTAGATTTTAAGTTTTTTTCCGACGACTGTCTCTATTACATTAATCCTTATCCTCTCCCAATATTTGACATATGTTACTTTGAAATGTTGTAGACACTCCTGTTTTGTCATTTTGTAAACAATGAAGAGCCTACACCTTTCAGCCTTTTTAGCCCGTGCGAAGAACGGGTACTTTGGCTAGTATAACATAATGTGATGGGGAAAAAATTAAATACAGTACTGCTGATTGAATCAGTTGTACATCGTGGTCAACTGTCTGCCATGAAGTGATGCGCAGTTGTCAAAAATTTAAGGTAATAAAAAAAAAATTGAACTACATTTTTATGTAAAAATATATATTATACAAATATTTTTTATAAATAAACATGTCTTTGATTTTGAAATTATACTTTTTGATTTTAAAAATTAAACAAATATGGTATTAAAATATTTTTTAAAACATTATGGTTTAATATTATATATTTTTTGAAAGCCTAGTTGATCCTGGATTTAATGGTAAAAAAATCAAAGCAATAAGTCAGTATTTACAGTTTTTATGAGCCTTTTTGTAAAGGCTCTTAAATTACCTAATTTTTACTGGCCACTCTGGGCCAAGTCAGACTTAAAATAGGTGGTATGGTGGTAATGGGTTAACAAAATCGATTCTGATCCAAACACAACCAAGTAAGGTATTAATAGTTATCATACTTAATTTCTTTATCATCCTAAAAATAATAATTTTTTTCAAAGAAGATCTACAGTCATTATCTCTCTTCCCTTTTATAGTTTTATTACAAACACAAATTCATTAAAAAATATTTATTTACCTAAACAGTATACATATATTTGTATATTAGTTTCTATATTTTTTCAAGTACTACCGTAACCACAATAATTTAAAACTCACCAAAGAAATCATTACGATGAAAGACATATTTCTGAGATCTTGTCGCTGGAACTCATTGGGATCATCATATTCACTCTCTACTTGTGTGAAATTCACTCCGTCTGAAATGTTCCATGTTCCGATCTTCCTGAAACCTTCTGTTGTCAAATCTAATATGTCTAGTCTGAAATCAGTTCGAAATCCTTCGTGGTCAAACTTCACAAGTCCAGTTACTCCCTCAAATTCACTCTGGAATAAAAATATTTTTGACTCATTCATTTATTTTCGTATGGATGTGGATGCATTGGCCCAAACCATTCAATAATGGTGGATGTCCAAATTAAAAAAATTACAACTAATTTTTTTATTATTAGTGTTAGCAGTAATATCTAAATTTATCAACAGTATCGTATGTGATTCATAAGAAAATCCCTAAGAAATTGCATATTTAAGAATTGTAGGCCCTCTTACTACATTTGTCATTGCTAGGACACACAGTTGTTTTAAAATAGTAATACAAATTAAAAACTGATGTTACTGCCTTCAAAATGTAAGATACTGCTGAATCATAGGAATATTGTTGTTTAACCCAGGGAACTGCATGTGACTCGCACACTTTTATTCTGATTACTTGAGAGACCCACAAGAGGTTAAAATTGAATTGTCCTGGGATGTTTAGTTTTGAACTAAGATTGATCTGGGGAATGAATCCTCCACTGTCAGAATCTGGAGGGAAAATCCTCCCTTAACAATAATCTGAAGGTTTCAATAGTACAATTCTAGATATCACAGTCTAAAAATTGATGTTTATGGTAGCTCTACTGTTGAAGTAAGGCATATAGTTTTTGCTTCTCTCTGAACTCCTTATTTTTAGGTGCTGTATAATATTCCTTAGGGAGAACATTTCTTGTAACCTTAAGTTTTCTGCCTAAGCAAACTAAAATACTTATTGATACTTACAATTTTCATATAGTTGATGAGGCTGTAGCCATGCTCCCAGTTGGTTGTATCTATACAGTTGAGTGGCTGTGTTGTGATTTCCTTGCTTAGACTCAACTGGTTCAGTCCTCTTGCAAACAACGTCACTGAGTCCACTATCAGAGCTGGCTCCAGCTGACAACAAAGCACTTGAATCTAACTTTCAAAGAGTTGAATAAATCAGTAATGTCTCTTCAGACGGCAAAGTAAAACAGCAAGATCAGATTTGTATACTGAGTATACTACTATTAAGTGTTAACTTGCAATATACAATACAATCTATTTTTAGTTTAAAAAGCCTTTTTATTTCTAATAGTTAAAAAAAATTAAATTTCTTGTCTATGAAATTTTTAAATACTTACTATGTTAATTTACATTTTTTGATAAACATCTGTATATTATATAAACGTCAGCCCTCACTGACTCACTCACGCATCACTAGTTCTCCCACTTCCCAATTACTTAGGAGGCTGAAATGTGGTATCCCGGTTTTTTAAGCCTAAATTACGAAAGTCTAATAGTTTTTGTGACGATTTTCCCATAAATCTCTACCCTATACGCCTCAAAGTTTCCATGTTATTCTCATGGGGAAATAATTTTGTTTTGAATTCCAACATCGTTATCTTAATGTATAAACCGTATTTATTCATAATATGCCTCCTGAATTGATAAATTGACTAAAATAAAATTGGTTATAGACCCGTCGTCCTTCAATCCTTGGGTATTTTTGGCGAATGACGACAGTTTTGGAGTTATGGCCCCCTTTTCAAATCATAGAAATTGCTAGAAATGCCTACTTTCAATGGTCCTCACAGCAGCAAACCTGCACACTCTTTCCCATGTTAATCTTATGGAGAATAGGCAAATAACTCATATTTGTGCATATAACTCATATGAACTCATATTTATTGACAGATATTGATCAAACTTGTCATATATCACTATTATTATATTATTGATTTGGAAATTTGCTGAGTACGCAGGTCTTCTGCAACGGGGGTATTTATATTACTTATATTATTATATTACTTTAAGTTTGACAGAAAAAAGATTTGAAAATGGGGCCATAACCCAGAAACTATAGTCATCCATTAAAAATACCCAAGGATTGAAGGACGACAGGTCAGTAACCAATTTTATTTAACAGCAACTGTTTATATCTAAACCATTGAGCATGCCGAAAAAGGAAGCATAAATAGTACAATTGGGGGGTTGGCAATCCGTCAGACCAATGTTTGAAACGGAAGTGACGTCACATGGTTATAAAGTTAAAACATTTTTTATAGTAGCCTCTGGATCATTCAATAAACACAAAAGTACAGCTGTTAGAACACATCTTCAGCTTTGACTTTGAGCTTCAAGCTCTAAGTCAAACCCCCCCACCCCATCGCATTTGTTATCTAAATAGTTTGGTGTTTTGAAGGTATATTGTAAATATTAGTGTAATGTAGATAATTTCACGTTCTGAAAATTTGAAGATATGCTCTAGCATCATGAAACAGCTGTAGTCGTAACAACCACAAAAGATCATCTGACAGAAAAAAGGTACAGTACTTTAAACAATCATTAATAATTTTTTTGTAATAATTAAAAATGTTACTTACCTTTAGGATGCTTTGATTGAGATTTAAGAAAGAAGGATCACCCACTCTCAACATTTCTCTACTCTCAAAATAGTTTATTGTGTCTCTCACCATGGGATCATCAGGATCCACCATTCGGAAGCCTGTGATGTTTGTTCCACCATGGACAAACGGTTCAAGGTTAACTGTTTGCATGTCCTGAAGTAAAATTCAAACTAAATATACAGTTCCACAATTCCAAGTTTATGACAAAAACAGTTTATAGACACTATCAAAAGATGCATTATCCACAGCCAAAAAACCTCTAAACTAAGTTACTATAGTACAGTAAGGCATTGAAAGTCAAAGTCTTCTTAATTATAAGCAAACAAAATAAGACAGGAAATTTTAATAATATAACACTTCAATCTAACTAAGATAACGTAGGATAATTTTTTTTTAATATGTAATCTAAATATTTATTGTTTCAAATATGCTCACCAAAGATGTGATGATATAGTTGTAGTCTGACCCCATCAGTCCAACCTGCATTGCCTGCAGTAAAACCTCGGGCAGTTTCTCCGTGGCACAGTCCAGCACAATGTTCTTGCCTTCTGTATTCTTAATTCTTCTTAATGTTGGTCTGAAAAAACCAACATGATGATGATAATGAGAAGCATGGATATTGTTGAAATTCTAATTATTGATAAGGCAATTGTACTATCTAGTCTTTGTAAGATACATAAAACTCCAATAACACTGGAATGTGTTCTCAAATAGAAAATTATCATATACAAGTAGAATTTAGAAACAGTTGAGTTTCATTGAAATATTTTGATTAAATTAATTTTTAAAGTATAAAATTATTTTTTTAATAGGTTTTTACCTTTCACTTTAATGTTACGAGAATAATAAATGAACTGGCCAGCTGTGACTGAGCAGGAGAATTCCTCTCCCAAAGCTGACCACGGATCCAATATTATTATATACCTTAGTTTGATGCTTCAAATACCATCAAATCCATTACTGTTATCTCAATAACCTGCCACATTCGTATTTGCCTTAAAATGAATACTACACAGTTTTACCAACATAAATAAATATCTCAATTTGAAATAATTAATGTTATACCTGTGATTATTGCAAATTAAATATCTTAAAGTACAAAGAAAGCAACATTTCTTGTTAATGGTTCTAATTATATACATGATTCAGCTAACTTACCCTAAAGAGATTTACCAGAAACGAACAAAACGTTTATAACCAGTAATTTAATTTACTATTTCATAATTTGAAACAAATCTTACCATAAAAAAGGACAATTCTTACTATCAATATGGTTATGCCAAGCAAATGGTTCACAAGCTATAGACTATTATTTAGATATGATACATTTTTTTAAAGTTTTTTTCTCCTTTTTCACAATTTTAGACATTACATTGAAACAGAATCATTTAAATATATCTCCTGTTTCAATTTTACCTATAATTATTTCCTTCATCCAGTTGGCGAACAGTCACAGGGAATCCTCTATGATCATAATAGCTCAATAGATTCTTCATCTTTATAAGGTCTTCACTCTGATCAAATACTATCGTAAAACTTCTCCACTTAAATGCTTTTACTAAATCTGCCAATGCCTGAAAAAAATATGGGGTTTCAAGAATGATCGCTTTTGGTAATACAGTTTAATCAAAAATGGAAAATTGTAGTTTCTTTTAGTCGAAAGGTCATTATGATGCTCTTTATTTTTGTGAAACTATAAAGTGAAATTTAAACACAGCATTTTTAAACAATGATTATAATTGATTATAGAAGACACTTAATACTGAGACAGATTTATTATAGAACATCTATTTAGTTAACCAAACCTAATATAGCATCTGACCTGTGATATAAATTTCCCATTGGAGAGAGTGCTTGTTCAAAAAAATTTAGTTTATGCTCTCTAAATTGTTGCTCTGTTAAAATTGTATATTTTTGCTGTGTCTACATCTTAAAACCTAATCCATACAAACTAGAACTAGCATGGTGGGTTTATTGTGTCAGTTCACACCTATCTTTCCTTGATTGGCCTAGGACCTATGGCTATCATCGATCAATTTAAGCTCAAGGATCTTTTTTGACACCTTTATCTTGTCATCTCTTCTACTCTAAATAATATAATTGCCATAAAAAGCTTTTTAGTCCCATACTGAGAATTCCAGCCACAGGTATAGTGTGGTTTAAAGTTTCCTCCCTGTAAAACCTGGATAGGTCCCACCGACAAACCAAGCACTTTGAGGTGCTTTCTCATGGACCCATGCCGAAAGTATTGGCTATAAGAGAAAAAAATCATCAAACTACTTCATTGTTACCACATTATTGTGACAACTTATAGTCCCGTTAGCCTATAATGATTGTTTAGTAGACCTGTGCTATGGAAGAGGGGTGGGGGTAGAGGTTGACAAGGCAAGACCCTCGACGTTGCCGGATGTCCCAGCGCTGCTCCACATGAGGGATCTCCTTGGTGTCACAAGTGGATTGAACATGGTCTGTTGTATCCACTGACTGTGGCCCAAACACCCCGGCTACTCCCTCAGCAAGGATGTCACACACTATAAGACAACAGTACTCCTATAACTGGAGGACTTTTCCCATGTATAAATGTAATAGTATATGATTTCAAAGAGCTGTAATAAATGGAATTCTTATAAAAGCATCTGTTGTCTTAATTTAAAAAGATTAGATTTGGTTCCGAAACTGAAGGTGTGAAAATTACCATTTGAGATCTTACCTACGGTAACTTAAAAGAAAAATTAAGTCAAGTCAAAATCGGATTTATTCCAAAAAAAATATATATATATTACAAATTAAACTGTGCACATTTTTAAAATGTTAGATATTATAAACAAAATATAAAAAAAAATTTTCGTAGATATAATAATAAAATAAGAAAAATGACTTAAAAAGTAGGAAATGGCCTACATGGACCTAGAATGGTCTGTGCGTAGGCCCGAGTTGTTTTTATTAAAAATAAAACGTATGTGAATTTTTTAAATTTAGATTTGGTAAAAAGATGTAAAATGTATATAAATTATGAAATAAGAAGAGAAAATCCCGTAAGAAAACTAAACTTCCACAGTGAAATATATATACTGTAGATAAAAAAAAGCTAAAGATAGAGAATAACTTAATAAAATAGATATGATTCGAGTACAGTGATGATGCCAAAAACCAATATCGTTCTGAGCTGCATGGAGGGCGACGGATATGGGTCAGTCAGTCCAAGTCAAACGGTTGTCAGTTGTTGGAGGGTCTGCTGCACACCGCAGGATCCTCCATAGTTGTTTAACTTATTTTCTAAAGTATTCTGATTTTTTATAAATGTAAGTTTTACCTCATTTATAATCAACCATTATTCCATTAATGAGACTGCTCTTCTTGTCCCTTTTAGTGGTTTCATACCTTTGAATTTGAAAACCTGATCATTCAGAAATATATATATCCTAAACATGCTTCTGCAGGAGTAGCTGTGTAAATTTAGAGAATTAGAGTAAGCTATCAGAGACACTAAGAGTCCATTCCTGTACTTTCCCCATCAGGAACATCAGGTTTGTGTTAACAGTCCTACACATAGTCAGTTGGGTGTATCACAACGATGTGTTCAAATTTAACTGGTTCTGTGTTATTATATATTAATTTAACTGAGGGTCTTCTGTAGACCACTCTGTGTTCGGTCATGCAAAATTTGTATGGTTAATTTATTATTATTAAATAATTTGTAATATTCAAACTAGAAAAATATACTCGGCAACAATTTACTTTTAGAGCTTGAATGACTAAATACATTTAAATCTTGCCAGCGCCTAGAAATTTAAAATTTATGGAACCTTTGAATCGCTGCCATTTCTAATTCAGTCGTCCTTTTGAAGTTGTGTTTGCGGCATTGTACTCAGCTAAAAAATAGTCTTTAATTTGATGTTTATATCTTTTCAACATTTGCTTCTGTTAAATATTATCTTATATATCATATTTTGTACTTCCGTCCCCCGCCTCAGGTTGATAAATAATAAAAAATCCTTTACGGGAATTTTCACCATAGCCACAAAAGTAATATTATTAATTTTTTTATATGTAAACATGGTATTATATAAAATAATATATAATTATAGTCAAATTTCCACTATCTGACTGGGACGGTGGCTTCGTCCTGTAATCCAGCTACTTGGAGATCACGGATTATGGATAGTTGTGAGCGATGGTTGGTGGGTGTAGCGTTCTCTTGAGTGGATTAACGTCTGCGCTATTGAATACAACGTTAAAAGACCATCCTCATAATTAGACCAGTTCGTTATTCAGAGGCAGAGGTTCGGACTCCACGTTAAACTGTAGGTCCCATAGTTGCCAACGACTATTAATTAACATGTCATCCTTAGTCAGTAACAAGACTAGATCGCACCACAATCATCTTACACTCAATCCTGGACACATCGGCTGTTGGGCTATTAATTAACAGTCCTGTCTAAGGAACATGTCGGCCTTAGTCAGTAACAAGACTATAAGATCGCACCACAATCATTTTACACTCAATCCTCATTCATACTTGGCTTAAAATACCTACATTGTGTATGGTTGTCATTTCAATAATCTAATCTAATATAATCTAAAGGGTTAAAATACCTACCTTGTGGTAAGGTCGCCATTTCAATAATATAATCTGATATATCAGGCGATGACATGATGATCAATATGTGCAATATTTCACTATTTTTTAAAATTTCATTTTCAAACGGTGTCTGTGCACATTCTCAGATGACCTATGTGACCAACTGAAGTGAACAACGCTCACTTTGGAGTGCCGTCAGTTTGATGTGTCGATCATCCTTCCATCGATTCAAATTTTAGTGTGAGCTCACATCAATTTTGCGTAGACACAGTTCACCCCAAACTGATCGTTAATCTGACATTAACTGACCATGTGTACGACCTTTTAATGGTTGTCTAAACCATAGTTTATATAAACCCACACAAACAAAAAGTCTTATAATAAGATCATCTTTTAAAAATTACCTCACTCCATACTAAGAAAAGCTATGTATAATACTATAATAACACTAATACTAGTATGGAGTATAATACTCCATACTAAGGCTATGTATGAAATATTTAAATATTTTCATAGCATTTAACATTTTTGTAATGATAAACATGTGAGATTTATATTACATATACTGATTTTATTTTTTTCTTACCAGCTCTAGAGACTTTAAAGCTATCATACTGCTCAACTTTTCTCACGGATGACAAATAGGTAAAATTCTTGGCCAACCAAATATTCTCATTTATTCTGTCAATTGCGTAGTTGAATACTCTCTCCTTCTCAGATTCTGATGGTTCAAACAAACCACCTAAAACAAATAATAACTGTTAAGTAATTATTTTATCCTGTATGAAAATTATAAGCTCAAACAAATAGGCAAAAGAAATTGTCATATGATGTAAGAGCAGGGTTCGGTGTAACTTGGAAATTCATTTACTGGGCAATTAATAGGTATGTGTTTTATGAATAAATTATAAACAAGAGCCTTTCAAGGAATAGAGCTGTTTTGTTATCAGGTTGAGATATTATTGCATTATTGAATTGCATATAATTTAAAACTCATTTAAGTACTAGCCCGGAAAACTCTATGGGTATTTTAGTGCCCAGAGCCATAAAAACTCGAAGAGTGTGGTGTTTGACCACATTACCTTGTTTAGTTCAAGTGGATATCTTTAGAGATATATGAAGGTGTGCAGTTTAGGGGAGGTAATTATGTAAGTTGCAGAAGAGTTAAAAATTATGAAATCTTCAAAAGTTGTATGGAAATGTATAACTTATAAGAACCCCACTTACAAAAACAGATACATAGTTAGTGAGTTAGTAATTTTCCTCTGTTCCCTGAAGAAAATTCAAAAAAATTACCAATTAAATTCATAGTTTTTTAGACATTAGTCTGGCCTCTAAAATCTTGGGTTGATTGGACTTAATCTAGAATCCTAATTTTTTATATAATTTGAATTTTCCCCTAAAATTTTAATTTAATATGTAGCTGGAACTAAGAGTGGTATAGTAAAAGCTTATAAATATTGTAAATCTCAAAAATTTCATTTGAGCAAAAAATACATGAACATGTTAAAACTTGTTAACAAAAATTAATTTGCATGATTGATTTTTTCTGCTTTTAATTTAAATTATGTTAGCTGTTTTTCAAAAGTTACCAATAAGATTTTGGTTTTAAGACTTGATTGGACATTATCTTTTATCTGTATATAGGCTTAAGTAGGGTATATTAAAAATATATTATATTATAGACATTTAATATCTTTTTAATCACAATCTATAGATTTTATAAAACATGTTAACTATTTCATTGTCTCATAAGATGTTATAAGATCGTTTCACAAAAGTATGATGGGTTGGAAAAAGTTTAGGTATAGGTATCTTGTTCATTTTGAAATACGTTTTTAGGCTTAATAATCTAGAAGAACATATAAATTAGATTTAGTTACAAACATATCCATCTTAAATATAGCTAATAAACTGTAAATTATTCTCCATGGTTTTATTGTGATATGTTATCTGTAAATTATGTGAATTATGAAGGTGCATGAGAACCGATTTTGTGTTACAAAATCTTAAAAAAATCAATTGGTCATCGTTTTGTTACTGCAATGTACTCACGAAAAATTCATACAACGCTGGATATGCAATAACAGACGACAGAGAAACTCAGAACTCACGCATATAAGATCAGTAACTGCAGTGAAACACAAACACCAGATATTAATGCAATTCTTATCAGCCTATGTGATTATATAAATTACCAAGGTTTTACTCCCCCTAATTAATACAACACGAAATTAAATCAAGCGTGTAAACATCACACGGAAAGCCTTCCAGCCCTTACCTAACCGTATCGGCTGCCTGTGACGGTAGGGGTGAAGATAACATGACGAAGATCCGATCAGCAACAGAACCAACAACATTTTGGGCAAACACACCAACACAAACAACTATAACACATCTCCTTCACAGGTTCAAAGGGGTGATGGACTCATTTATTAACAACTCATATCAACAGACAAGAAGTGAAAATAAATAACTTCAGAGTTCAGACCGTTCGGTAACGACTCGCGGAGTAAACAAACTCGCGGCAAAAACTCCAAACTCGCATAAACAAACGGCAAGTCCACATTCAATGACATAGCACCTATTTTGGCACACAATCCGTGGGGAGGGGCGTCCGCGGCTCGAATTTGTCTTTTCATTCAGCAATCGCACCTTACACCTTCCGGCGGCGGATCTTTACAAACAATGGAGAGCAGCGTGCCATCACCATCCACCCTGTGATGAGCCAAAGCCAACGAAAACGTCCAGAAATAGGCGTCAATGGCTCGGAAAGGCCCGTCAGGAACCATATCTCCAGTTGGCTGTGTGCCAGCGCCCAGCGACGGTGCTGCAATCTAGAAACTTCCATTGCTATCTCAGATATTTCTGGCATTTTATAAAACCTGATAAATCCTAAGATATGAGACCGCACGACTAATGACGAATTTGACTAAATACAACTACTCAACTATTTTAAATAGTTTGAATAGATGCCACTTGGCACTGATACTACATTTGCTTCTCAAATTGTGTTTCTAGGAAGTAAAGAAAGAATTTTAGTGAATAAAATCCATTAATGAATAAATAATTTATACAGATTTATCTCTGCCAGAGACCTTACAAATTGAGTGAGGGTAAAACTAGATAGTTTTTAAACAGTTGAAATGAGGGAATAGGCAGCTCTAAGTATATAGACTAAGCTGGTTATTATATGTTAGGGCCTACAATTTTATTTTTACTTTCTACCCTTATACATAGTATATGGAGAAAGTATTGTTTTCGTCAAAATTTTTGAATTTGAGTTGAGAGTGGATATATCTGTTTTGAGGTCCCCTGAATCAAAAATACCCCCGTCGCAGCAGACCTGCATGCATACTCAGCGAATTTCCAAATCAATTACAAAAAATAATAACAATAATATATGACAAGTTTTATAAAAATCTGTCCATAAACATGCGAATTATTTGCCTATTCTCCATAAGATTAACATGGGAAAGAATGTGCAGGTTAGCTGCTGTGAGGAACACTGAAAGTAGTCATTTCTACCATAAATAATTTTTATTTCAACCAATTATACCAAGTTTCATCAACATCTGTCCATAAATAAAGGTGTTTGCTTATTCCCTATATGATTAATTTGGGAAAAGAGTATGCAGGTTTGCTGCCATGATTAACACATAAACTATGATTTTTAAGCATAAATGGATAGATCTTAACTACATGAAGCTAAATATAAAGTTTTATCCAAAAATATTGATTAATATGGGAAATATAAATTTTTCCCTATCCTCCATAAGATTAACATTGGAGCTCCAAAATACAACGTACTGTGTTTAGATTTTTTCATATCTCGGTAACCGTTGGAGATAGAGAAAAACTTTAAGGAACTTATTTGTGTAGTTTTTTAAGCTGATTCTAATTGTGAAATATAAAATTAGAAATTTTTAAAAACTACATGTGAAAAACGCAAAAAACCCCATTTTGGGGTACAAAACCCCCCCAAACTACCCGTTCCCATTGACCGATATGTCTGGTTAACGAACTCGTCCGAGCATTTGTAGAAATACACGTCTCTACCAAATTTGGTCTCGATTGGACCATTTTTACGAGAGTTATCGTGCTAACAGACACATATATATATATATATATATATATATATATATATATATATATATATAAATTTTAACGACTATTGTTTTTGGACTCTGGGCACCTAAAGAAGAAAAAATAACATGGTCCCGGGCTTACGTCTCACCATGAGACCTACGGTAATAGCTTCTTCCCTATGGGAGTGGATATATCTGTTTTGAGGTCCCCTGAATCCAAAAAAGTGGGTTTCAACGTGATGTCTGTCCGTCCATGTGTCTGGATGTGTCCAGAGCCACAGCCTACCACCCTATTGGTCGGATTTAGATCAAATTTGGCATGTATGTATATTTTCACCTTATCTCCTGGAGTTTTTTTTTAATTTTTTTCAATTTTTGATTTTTAAGGGTAT
The DNA here is from genome assembly GCA_023375725.1 of Nephotettix cincticeps. Classification (NCBI taxonomy): domain Eukaryota; kingdom Metazoa; phylum Arthropoda; class Insecta; order Hemiptera; family Cicadellidae; genus Nephotettix; species Nephotettix cincticeps. Next base: position 37,723,910 of record CM041788.1, read on the forward strand.
TTCACCCCTAATAGCCCTTAAAAAACGTGAAAAATTCAAATTTCTCAAAAATGGCTCGAAGGGTTTTGATTATAATTTGAGAGTGCATAGTGCACACAGTACTAAATAGATGACACCACCCGCATGTCTGTAAAAATGATGTTTCAAAAGTTATGGGCTTTTAAATGTTAAAAAATCAATTTTTAAAAATTTCAGCCAAAAAATTATGGTAAAGTATGATTTGACTATCACCATTGAACCCGGCTTAAAAAACTAAACAAATTATTATTTTGAACTATTTATATACGACTAACAGGTCCAGAGAAAAATTAATTATAGTGTCCATGATAAACGCAGAACGTTGTCTGAGAGTGCCCAATGTTATTCTTATGGAAATTATTAAAAAAAGTAAATTTCTTCCTTATTTTCCAACCGTTTTACATGAAACTACGTATGAAGTGTAAGGTCAAATTACCCAACAAAACCCACTCAAAAAAGCTCAGTATTACCGGTGGGGGGCCTCCCCCCATAAAATTCTAAAAATTAATTAACTTTGTTTCTCTTGTTTTTATTTTCAGAAATTGGATGATTATTTGAAACAATAAGTTTTTAAATGATATTTAGATAAACTTCAAAGAATATGATAGTTCAATTACAGATTGTCGTTTTTAAAATTTACTTAAGGGAGAAAGTATGTGTCAGTCCACTGATACCATTTATTTAATCAATATTCAGTGTATTCATTACATTTTCAGTGTTGAGTTACTGAAGGGTATAAATTATTTTTAGTTTTTTTTACAGGATATTTGTAACATGTAGAGCTTAAATTTGTTCAATAGTATAACTAGATCCTCTATGTATCTAGATCCTCAAAAGAAATTCTATTCTACACACAAAATAATGAAAATGGATAATGTTAAAACACTGAAGACATTTTCATACAGTGGATCCAGTATAGGCTCTTGATGCTCAAAATTAGTTGGTCATAAATCTTTTGATTGTTATAAATAACAATTACAGAACAATTTTGCATTTTTAATTCAACTATTTTATATGGATAAAACTATATTATTTACTAATTTAATATACTTTAAATTAGTTGAAATAATAAATTAATTGAGCAGTCTAGGAACAAAAGAAGCCAACATGAGATATTTTTAGATGGGGCATTTATATTTTCAAAATTATTATTTACTAAATTATTATTTACTTAATATAAATCAAGTGACTGATAAGAAATCATTTAATGGAATGATAGAGAAATAACTTTAAGGAACAAAATTTTGTGGTTTTTTCTGATGGTAAAAGATAAAATTAAAAAATGTATTAAATGAAACATGAAAAAAGGAATAAAACCAAATTTTGGTTTTACATAAATAAATTAGGTCCTAAAGAATATGTAAAACATTTTGATTTAGGGTTTTGTATTTAACTAAAATAAAATTGCAGAACTATAATAATAACAACTGATATTCCAATAACTTTTGTTTTTCTTAATTTTGTAAAATATTGTATTTCTTTCTGAAAATAAAATATATTTGATCTATATATTATTTTTAACAACTCTTAATCCCTCCTTTTGCCGAATATTGTAACTGTGTCTTTTCCAAACCTGACTATTGTCCGTGTTAATTACATTACTAGGTGATGAAATGAAATAATCCACTTCTCATCTTTTCCGAAATTGCACACCCAAACTCTATCCCTTGGATTGACAATGTCCCATACACAGAGTGCAGTGAAAATTTGATTCCAGTAACAAAACTTGCAAGATTTTAAACTTTACTACATACCTAATTGTCCTAAATGAAATTCATGTGGCACCTTACTTTGAAATTTTTTCAGGAATTACAACCCTTGATAAACAAAATATGCTACCAATAATCATGAAGTGAGAATCCATTAATATTCAGAAAAATGTGTTCCAAATCTGTGCCTTCTTGAAAAGTTATTAGGGGAGATATTAAATCTTTATCGTTACCATACACACTTAAAAACCATACGGTATTAACAAAAATAATAAACTATATTATTATTATTATACCACATGACGCACGAAGAGGAAATCAACAATTTGTACACATGGTTTCAAACAACTGTTGACAGTAAAAAAGACCAGCACCGGTTTTTTAAACTCTAGCGTGATACTATATCAATAACCAGCAACAAGGCAAATACAAATAAAACATAATTTACAAAAAAGTATAACTTTATTATACACATTTGATATTTAGCTGATGAAACAATTCAATGCGAAGTACTAAATTAGAACTAACTTAAGTACTTACATGAACCAAGACCAACACAGAATAGACTTAATTATTACAAAAGATAACATTCACCACAGCCTGATACAATATGCTTTTTACATTATTTGTTCTTCTTCTCCTAAGTCTTTGAAATTCATTAAATAGTACAATATTATATTTATAATAATAAGCATAATAGTATGAAATACTTTATACGGTAAATGATTGCGATACAAGTTACAAGCGAGAAGCGTCAACACCTCGGTTACACCTCCACGATGAGATCTACAGACCTGTCGACTAAAAAATAAATAACTTCTACAAAATATACAACAAAACTTTGAAAAATTCAGTCGTTCGTTAAATAAAACTTGATATTGTTTATGGCATCACTTTACATTTGATTTTTAAATATAAATAAAGGAAAACTGTTTTAAAATAATAAAATATAACTTTTTGTAAATATATAGAAATAAAACTAAACATTAATCCAACCTATAAAATGTTAAAATGGGCGCAACACTTAAAACTCATTTCACCTTTTCTCAAAGATTTCAATTAGTTTTGATGGGCACAACTAACTTGCAGACTTTAAATTAATAAACGTCAATAACTATAACAGTGTAAACAGTTTTTAGTAATTTTTAATATCATTTTGTCTGGATTTTGTGCACAATCAAAAATAGCCAATATAAATTTCAGAAACAAAACAATTTCTACATTTACTTCATTCTGTCACCTCATATCCACTGTACATGCTTGTATTTATAAGATTATAAATGAACATAAAAATTACAAGTGGCTCATTAAACTGAACCATGTTATATTCTGTTATATTGTGGATTTTCCGTTCGCAATCCATAATACGATAAAAAAGAATCGTCATGGCTTTAACACGATGAATTATACTTAATATTTACTTACACAATCTTTCAATGTGAATATAAAGAGCTTTGTTATAATTCAATATAAGAACTGTGATGAAATATTTAACTCTTCCCGAACGGGTGACGGATATATCTGCCAAAGTCTTTGGCAATAAAGGATGGGTGGCGGATATATCCGCTTATGGTTTTTTATGTTCTGGACGGAAAGTGGATATATTTACTGTAATTTAGCAACGGACACGCTCTCCCTCTCGCTGGCACAACCCCCTCTCCCGATGACGTTGTCTATTTTGGCGCCAAAAGTTACAATAGTCTGTTTAGTGGAATGAGATAGTCCTAGTTTTTCTGGTGATATTACTGAATTAATGAACAAGAATTTTTCGTCAATGTAAAATAACCTAGTAAAATGATAAAACCAAGTAAAAAATTATTTTAACAGTCTGAAGTGTTCCTTTGTGTTTATTTAATGTATAGTAGTATAATCAGACACAAAAAATGAAAATTTATTTTTATTTTTACCTTTAATTTTTCCCGTCCTATGTCGCGAATTTGTCCGTTCGGGAAGGGTTAATACCTCTCATGTTCAATTTAGTACATTTTACATTCTTTAGTAATTTATTTGTTGTTTGTGTTTTCCTACATTCAATTAAGATCGTTAATTGACTCAATCAAGAGTTGATGTGGAAGACAGGATATGTCCTGTCAATATCTTTACTATTATTATACAGTAAACTCTCTCATATCCGGACTAATGTGACGACGGCCGATTGAGGTGGGGAGCTTTAGGTTGATCACAAATCACTTACTTGAGATCTATCAAGAGGGCAAGATTGAGATGTTGTAAAAAATTAAAAGATTTCACTATGGTGCATCCCATTGAAATTGTTAATAGCAGATTCCTTCGTTATCTACCAAAAAGTAGATTAGAACTACAATGATAAAAAAAACTGGTAATATGAATAAATTTTCAGGAGCACAAACGGGAGAAACGACTTAGGTATGTACCATGTGGCGGGGCAATGTCTTTTCTATTATTATAAAGTAAACTCTCATATTCGGACTAATGTGGCGACGGCCGATCCGGATAGGAAAAATCCGGATATGAGAGAAGAATAAAGCATCCGATATTAAATAAAAAAACATAATTTTGGTCCTAATACTAACACTTAAATAACATCAAAACTCAAAAAATTACGTAATACAGTACACAGAGTAACAGGAACTAAAACGAACTGTTGCAAGAAAGACTAGGTCACTCAAGCAAAACAAAGGCGACACTGACCGCTGATGTGGGTGTTGTCACTAGTACACGTGATGCGTTGTCTATTGGGGTGGGTAGGGACAGGTTGAAGGGATTTATTGTGTTTATTATTATAGTCAGTGACATTGCACCAGATAGCACAGAATACAGAGAATGGCGCTCGCGACTAGGGTGACTCATTGTTTCCCCACTCCGCTTTTGAACATTACCGCTGACCACATGGCTCCAACCCCGCATTCGGCGACCGGCGCGTTACTAACCGACCTACAAACATTGTTCGCAACTACTAGGTTAACAAATATTGGCCTCCTAGAGTGTTTTAGATTTTTGCATTATTTAAAACCATGTCTGGATATCAGAGGGTCCGGATATGAGAGATCCGGATATGAGTGGCTTTACTATAACAATAAAACGTTTATTACATCAAGTTTCCCATCTACCTTGAATTGATATTTTCGGTTAATTTGTATCCAATTTTCTCAATACTTGATTGCCCAAATTGACATCCTTCCCAATTAATTTGAATAATTGGAGTTCTACTCTTACTAAAAAATATTATCAAGTTAGAAAAGTTTCAATTGATGTTTGATTACATTGTGTAAAAATTTATCCAACCAAAACATTTTACAAATGTTTAAAAATATATACTAATATAATACAGTATAATTTAATTCTAAAAGACAAATACTTAATATCTCGATAAAATAATAAAAATGGCTACTGTACCTTGACATTAATAACAGATTCATTTTATTTCATTACTGTTGACTAAACTTTAACACAAAATAAGTATTATTATAATTGTTATAAGTGTCAATACTGAAAATAAGGAAAATCAAAAAAAGATTCAAACTGTAACCTTCCCTTGATCATTAGACAAACTCTTCCTATACTGTTTTCATTAATTCAAATTATTGCACACTTTTTGAATAATTAAACACTTAAAACCAATGTTAAATTAAATTTTGAACCAATTTTATAACAACCTTTGTTACCTAATCTCTTCCACTGATTAAATCATGAAAAATTAACCCTTAGAATTAGAGTTAACAAAAGAATTGCAACTTACAACTGATTACTACACAAAACTTTTAAAGATCGTGGTAATAAATATCAATCTGCAAATGCGATCTGACAAAAACAAAAATAACAAATGAAAAGTAATTATATCTGTCATTGTAGTATATATAAAACAACTAAACTACTGAATCCTAAGAAGACTTTACGACTGAAAATTTTACCCTGAAATAAGTCAAAACAATTACTTCCGATTGCCTATATCCTCCTACACACATCAAAGATAAATATCAAACTGAAATAGAAAAATAACAAATTATAAAACATAACAAATAAGCAACAACCTGCATGTTAGACAGGATTCCCTACTGGATCTATTGTAACGGTGTAGCGGAAGGGGCTGACCCCACGCCACATGACGCACGAAGAGGAAATCAACAATTTGTACACATGGTTTCAAACAACTGTTGACAGTAGAAAAGACCAGCACCGGTTTTTAAAACTCTAGCGTGATAATATTAATAAGCATTTAAAACCCTTCAATTTAACCGGAGCTCGTCTTCCCTGCAGTCTTAGTACTATCACATGAAGCTGTACACAGTTCGATATTTCAACAACAAATCATAAATAAATAGCTGGCAAAGTGTTTTCCCATTTAAAAAGTATAGGGATAATCTAAAGCTAAACACATGGAAATCTACTTTATAGATTTGTACAATAAAATTGTAGGAAGGAACAACGGTAACCAGAACTATAAAGGAAGTCTAATAATAAAATAATTCTCAAATATTCCAAAGGAATATAAAGTAAAACTACTTTCATCCAAAAACAAAAACACTTGCCGAGCTATTTAAATAGAACTAATAAAAGTGAACACTAACAACGATGAACACGTTGGCTTACAACGCCAATGACACGAAACCGTTACGTTATTTATACCGACGCTTATTATGTTACAATATAATTACAATAGATACAGAAAGAACTACGATACAAAGATTTGGGTCCCATGGAACTTTTCAACTGTGGTAACACACCACTTAACGATCCAAGCCTTGAAACTCAGTCACCGAGTATTATGTCCCTACATTATTTTACAAAAGTAAACTAATTAAAGCAAAATAAACATAAGCTAACTAATATATCATATGGGGTATTTTAAACAAGTTTTCATGTTGAACAGGCTTTAAATGAGCTTATAAAATTATTTATGAGCTTGAATTTACATAAAACTACATTCGTGACCAAATTATTTGGTAAATAAATGTAAAAATTTCATTGGTTAAGTTATTGATGTTTTAAAATTATGGATAATTTAAAAATACAAAGCCATTGCTATTCTTTAGAATTTACCTAGTTTCACAAAAAATTCAATTGTTATTTTCACAAATGGTGAACACCAACACACTTACTTTCAAAAATGAAAAAAAATTATTACTGATTTGTGTTTTTGGTTTTAACACCAATTTTGTTAATACTAAACAATTAATAACATAGTGATTTTTCACTCAAGATGTAAATACATTTTTTAGGCTAAATTCCAAAATACATTCGGTTTGAATAAAAGACAAGCCTCAAAACCTTTCATTGCTATCAAACAAAATTTATAATGACTGAAGTTTCTAACATTTTAAATTATCAACTATTACAGCCTACAAAAGTTGTTACATTAAAGTTGCAGAAATTCATTCAACAGCCATATTAATAGAATTACAAAAAATACCCACAGGTTTACATATTTGGGATATGTGAGTATTTGAAACTTACGATTAATTAATTAAATTAAAGTTATTAATTCATTTTCAATCCTGATCTAATGTTCTAAAAGCTGCTTTAGGGATACAGTAGAGAGTCGATTATCCGTATCCGAAACAATTTTCCAATAATCAGTCACAGACAGGAAAATGATATTCAATGCACATAATAAAGAATGAATATATTTTTTAATTTACTTTTTATACTGTGATACTCACAAAAGATAGAAATAACACTATATAAAGTACAAAAACATTCTGAGCTTTAAAAAATCCAATAGAAAAAGCTTAAAAAAGTTCTTTGAACATCAACTCAACAACGCGCAAACACGAGTTTAGTCGTGTTGGCAGCGCTGGGCCGCTGATATTATACTCAAGTTCGGTAGGCGGTTTCATTTTTTCATGTTTGACTGTGTTTCGGTTAACTGACGTTTTGGATAACCGGGCTTCGAATAATCGATGCTCTACTGTAACTGTTAGTTAAACCTTCATCTAATAGATCTTTAACTCACATTTCATTCTATTTGTTTCCTCTTTAAGACTAAATACCAACCCTGATTTAGATGTGTATTTTTAAGATTTTTTTCAGTCAAGTATCATTTTAATTTGTTCAAAAAAATATAGGTGAAGTGGTGAACATTTCCTGAGAATCAGAAAATTGTTGACAGCTAAATATGTGAACATTAAAACTGAATAGGTTTATCTCAATAATCTGTAAACAATAAAAAACTTGGCGATAATTCCCTTACATCATAGACATAGAAAATGAATACACCAGAATATTGCAAAAAATGTATACTGAATATAATTTCCCTACATTTATACTTCCATGCAAAATATTGGTTATAATTTGAACTTATTTAGAGCTATTGAAAAATTAGAATATGATTTTAATGAAAGCCCAGCTCTACAATTATCTCACAAAATTAATATTATTTTATATTTAGAAAAATGGTCTTACATTTGTTCACTAACTCTACAATCATTTTAAGAAAACTTCAAATTCTAAAATCAAAACCAGCATTGAGAATATACTGTTAAAAAAACTTCAAAAAAATACAACAATACAACAACTCCTAGTAAAAGAGGAATGTGAATGCAATGAGTCCTGACTCACCAACAAAGTTACTCTTAAAATGTACTAACCTTAAAAATTAACTGTACACTTTAAGCGAAAATTATCAAATTGAGCAACTAAATCAACTACTTCCATAACTTTGACATAAGAGAAGGTCCAACCTTGTAACATCCTTGCGTAATAGTACCTGAGCTATAGAACATATATGCGATAGAACGGTGTATAAATTATATATGTACAAGAGAAGAGCGTTAAGTACAAAACGTTTGTGCGCACAATACTCGCATGATGAGCGCACGACACATCTTGGCAGTTGGTGGAGCTCTTTCACCTGAAAAACAGGAAATAATTGAAGTTTTGGGGTGTTACTTACTGACATTTAGAATTGTGTGTCATTTAACCCATTCCTGTCTGGCAGAACGGTCGACGCCTGAGGCCACCCGGGCTGAACGAAAATCGAGCCTCGTTCACTACGACCGTGCGTCACTATTAGCGTGAAAGAATTAACAGTAACTTCATGAATTATATGTTTTGATTTCTTTGCTCTATTCCTTATACTCTTTAACTGCGTATACAATCACTTTTAGCAAGAAAAAAAATTATTACTGTACTTTTTCACCAGTTCCAAGCTGTAGACTTAGAAACAAGTAGGTATTTTTGTTTCGTCAAATTTTACTTTATTTTCAAAAGATTCCTTTATTTTACTTGGTAGATCTACTTCTAGTTACCTGCAGTAATAAATAGTTAATAATAAATCTTTAAATAATAATAATTATAACTGTATTATCATCAATAAATACAATCGCTAGACAAATTGTGCGAACGAGAAAATAATTTACTGTCCATACGGAACATTTGACACTAAATAAGATGATAAAAGAGGACGCCAACACCATCTATCGGATGAGAAATGAACTAGAACCCCTAACGGCGGAAAAAAGAACTATGTCGAAATATAAGCAGGCAACGTACATTGTTTGCTCATAACCACCCCGCGGCCCGTGCTGCGGGACGCACTTCATTAGACGGGAATGGGTTAAAAGCTAAAACTCATCGAGGTAACAAAAAATGGTTTGTGAATAAAATCTGTGGCTTAGATTGAACATTAAAATTTTTGACTGCATACTAAAAGAAACAGAGTTCTAAATGTTATATATTGCTATATCTTCGCTTTGAAAAAATAGCTGTCATGTAAAGAAACAATTTGCTATTGTGTAAGATGGGTGATATATAACACTTTGTGAAGGACCTGACCCGACCTGACAAGAAAAATGACTACCTGTAGACGTCTAATTGTCAACTTATTATGCTACGTTCAGCCATCTTTTCTTTGCTTTCATAATATATTGCTGTTATCGCATCTAATGTCTTTCTTGTGGGTTATATTTTGGTATTTTCCTATGAAAAGCGGTTTTAGTTTTGTTAATATAATTCAAGTAGGAATTTGAAGAGTGAATGATTTTGCAAAGTAGTAAGTACTGGTAATATTAAAGAAAAAAAATCAGTCAGTAAACTTGTTTAGGTTTGAAAAATAATTTGTTACTGCTTTTAGATACATATATGTACAGTTACATTGCAAACACAACTCACCGTGTTGGGGCAGTCAGCAGCTGTGCCACTGCTATATGAATCTGTGCGGAGGTGGGGGATGCGGCCGTAGGTACGGCGGAGGCTGGTAGCGGCGCAGCGGGGGTGGGGGCAGGTGGGGATGAGTGTGAGTAGCTCCGTCACCCAGGTCCAGCTCCAGTTCCACCTCCTGCAGTGTCAGCTGACTGAGCGATGCCGTTGCCATGGCGACATCAGGCATAATGTCTGATAGATGCCCATCGTTGTCACAGCACTAATACACAATACATTTAGATTGTTACAACCAAAAGCAAAAGCTCTTTTCTTTATACCAACAGCTTTACATATCCCGCATTTATTCATTTTTCAAGTCTTACAGTTGCTTTATTTTGACATCTTTACAACATACAATAATCCATATCGCCATAAGTTAATAACCCAGTAGTTGGACATACATTTCAGTATTTAGGCCAAATTTTAATTAATTTCTACTAAAACTTCATCATGAGTAAGGCCCTGAGCCAATTCCTCAGCTATGAAACAATTTTATTTTCTATAATTCTGAGGAAACTCACTATGTTACATCATAAATAATATTTAAAAAATTTTTTATTTAATCATTTTTTAAATCTTTTTTACTTCCGAGTAAAGGTCTTGATATCCTAGTATTTATATTTTTTACTAATACAGTGGAACGTGGATAAATTCAAACTTCTGTAATTCAAAAACTTCTTTATATCGAAATGTTGACATGGTCCCTAGAATTTTATATAAAAACAATGTTAAAATATCCTAGTTAATTCGAATAATTATTTGGATGATTTGAATTTTTTATAGCATAAATCTATAAAGAAAACAAGTGATTGTGTGCGATTTTCTAGGTCGTTCGGGCTTTCTGTCCGCAGACTATTTTTAGCTAGATCAACGTGACCACCCCCTGCCAACCCATCTCACAGCACGTACACCTGCCGTTGACTTGTTACATGATACCCTCCCTCTCACCAGTCCCATCACACATCTCTCTCTACTGCTCATAAATCAAAACATTGACATCTCGAGTCTGTCACTACACGGCGATGTAGTGACAGTATCAGTAGTGTGTGTATCATTGATGATGGTTTGTTACGATATTCGTCGTCTTTGTTTCGTGTTGGCATTTGTGACTTTGTCTGCGTTCATGTTAACACGTCGTGTGTGATGGCTTCGTCAAAGCAAACCTACAAATCTTTGATGTTGCAAGAATAAATAGATTAGATTAGATCATTGAAATGGCAACCATACTACAATGTGGGTATTTTAAACCAAGTATGAATGAGGATTGGGTGTACGGTGATTGTGGCGCGATCTTGTAGTCAGCGGCGAGCAAGGAGGTAGAGAAGGGATTTAAGAAAGTTTGAAATAGCTAAAGTTTCGGGATCCTTCCAAACACATTATCAACGTTTAACAAAAATTAACATTTTAATCAATAATAACTTCACTAGCCTAACTTTTTTTAATATACAATATTAAAACATGATGTTTGATTGTTTCTTTCAAACCACTTGCAAACACTTTCTAATTTAAATTTTTGGATGGTTAGAATTTTTTCTGGTCTCTTGAGGTTCGAATTATTCAAGTTCTACTGTATTTAAAATTATTTAACCATAAAAATATGATTATATGAAACAGATTTTTGTATTTTATATACATAAGGATGCAAACCTGGGTAGGAGGGTGGTTTCTGTAAAGATCACCAAGGTCAGGCCGGTGCGGGGGACCAGGGCCTGGTGGGGCTGCAACTCTCGCATAAGAGATGGCCCTACCACCCCCGCCATACCTCTCTAGCCCCCCACCTCCCCCTCCAGCCACTGCTTCTTCCTCCTCCTCCTCTGCACAGTAGCAGGCAGCGTTCTGAAATAAAAATGCTCAGTTATTAGTTTAAATGCAACACAGTGGAAACATTATCTTTCTATAGACAAGGCGCTTTTATAAACAGAGTGACACTAATTTTGAAGACAAATATTTGGTGTACAATAGTTCTTTGTAAGCTTCTTACTTATTGTACATTTATAATTATCAAAGAACAATTTATTCACTATCTAAGTCTGAATATGTCATTTAATATAGGATTTTGTGAGCCCTTGAACAGTAAAATTGAATGAAGGAATAAGGATATTAACATCATAACTGAAAAATGTTAAAACAAAATAATACAACTATCCTAAAAACATAAATAACCCGTTATATCATGAAATAGAGATTTTCATCATGAGACCAGAAAATAAAAACACATTACAGAAGAATCTCTCTTAACGGAGTTCCGTTTCACTGAGGTACCGGATCACCCGAGACTATCCTAGGGCAAGTTTTTTTAAACAGCAACACGCACAAACTAATGAGTGATTGTTTTGTGCCTTCAATACTGCAACTGGAATACGCACGCTAAACTGCTTTGTATTAAAGACTACTGTGAATGAAGTTAGTGAAATGGCTGTACATCTCAGAAATTTTTTCCCGTCGACAGTCTGAATGAAGACACCATTTTGTCATAATATACCTTTTTTAGATTTGTAATAAATGAGTTTTTATATCAAAAACAATTTGTTATGTTACCGCTTGCTCTCATGTTTATATTGCAGCTTGCGTTTAGTTAAAAAGTAATCAATAATTTTCGTGTTAGGCCTAACTACATAGGCTATTGTGATAATTTGTGAAACAAGTTTTAGTATTAGTATGGCATATATTACAACATGTATTGTACTAATAACCTAAACAAAAGGTCTAGTAATACCTTTACGTATTAACAGAGATTTTCCGTATCCAGAACTCTTGGTACTCTAGGTACTCTCGGTCCCAATTACCTCGGTTAACCGAGACTCTACTGTACCCTCACCTCTAAGAGGTCGGCCACAGGGTCGGGCAGGTTGAACTCGCGCACCACACGGAGTCTGATCTGCCGCAAGACCTCGTGTCTGGAAGACAACGGCAAGGCGAGTGCCCTTTGGCAGCTGGGGGACTGTCGCAGCTTCTGTTCCCTCTTCAGCATGGCGTTCATGGTGGCTGAGTCGGGCACTGCAACCGAACAACACGACGTAAATTGAAGGTAAATATTGAAATTGCAACAATAACAGTAGCAACTCCACCAGTTTTACAGCTTTTACCTAAAAAATTTAGTTCTTAAAATAGCCTAAATATAAGTAGTAATATTTTGTGAACGACTCTTTGTTACTAGTGAATGGTAGAGGAAGTAAACTTGAAGAAAATATGGCAGAGGAGGAATGATCTGACAACTGAACAAGTGATTATGAAGCACTGATACTTGTTATTGGGCCTGCTCTTTGAAATTGGTGGAAGGGTGTAATAGTAATTGAATGTAGCACAGTAAACAACATCAGGAAATGATAGATAACTTACATATATGTGTTACTATCTTACATTTAAAACTATAAAGCTAACATTGTAAGGTTCAAGACTAAAACAATACATTCTAGAGCTCTAGTTACCAGGTATTGATGCGGCGAGCACGTCCACTCCCAGGGGTCGGGGCTTGTCCTGTACCATGTACAGGGTGTCTGGTATGTCAGGGATGTAACGGACCCGCCTCAGTCTCAGTAACTCCACCTCCTGCACCAGCTGATCCTCCACCAAAGCCTGCCACATACAGACAATATGAACACACTGAGATTGAGATCGTTGTATTTTGTTTAGAAGACTTCCTCATTATTGCCCCTTTAAAATTTTAACTAATTATTCAGAAACAGTTTAGGTAGAAGTCCCTTGAAACTGCCCTTTCAGGTGAACAATGTTGACGGTGGTATAACGGTAATTATGAGGTGAATTACTTTGACAACCTTTACAACTCCCACGAACTAGGAACCAGAGGGTAACAACCCGCTGAAAAACTTTATAGGAACAGAATTTTAGGTCACTAATTGTGATATTTTTTCCTACAACCGCACGATAACAGGCACATTTCCCACTGTTGGCAGAATGTATAAGTACTCATTTCCGCACTAAGGTGGATATGAGCTCAAATCTACCCTAGTGCGTATAAGTAACCAGCCAATCACATGCACGGAACGCTCTAAATCTATATGAAACTAACCAATAGCACGCAATGAAACTGAGGTTACCGGAAACGTTTGAATTTTACTGTCACCATTAGTTAGTTGTTATTAAAACGTTACGTAATGGAAGAAGAGAAATATTTTACTGTAGACAAAATCATTGATGATGCACAAGTTGAAGATATGCAATCTACACCTCCAGAAATAGGTAACATTTCCTACTCCCGAGGAAAATGTGAGTAGATTGTAAGGTTATAATACTTACTGTCTTCAATCCCATGTTCTTTTTAACACGACTAGTTTCGGGAACAATGTTCCTATTTGCAAGTGTACGTCATGTGTCTTTAGGTTATTTAACCTAAAGACACACAATTGTGGGTGTTCAGTAAGTTATTTGAAATTTATCACTCAACACGAATACATAACTGTAGAGCACCAAAATAATAACTTCCAGCACCAACAAATTAATTACCTACTAATTAGAAACATAGACAACACACCAGCGGGTGATAAGACTGGTTTGGTCGTGGCTCACACAACAACAACATGGTGCGGGGTGGAAGAGGGGGGGCAGGGTCTTATAGCAGTGAAACAAAATACCGAGAATTTATGCCTACAGTCAATAAGTTTTTCTGTCATAGTAACCAATCTTGATCTGTTTGCAAGTAAGTAATGGTTTTCTATTTCTGAGATACATTTCCTGTCAAATAGTGACGATCTAAAAGTTATGTTTACATCTGTCCCAAAGGGAAAATCAAACATAACCTAAATGATTTTTTTTGTAGGAAAAATCTTGTGTGTAATACGAGCGAAAACTGCCATGGCTGCTCTCAAATTTCTGGCAGCACTCAGCTGACGTTTTGTTCTGCCATGTGAACCCCTTGTGCTCGTTTGCTCTCTTGTTACACAAATGGCTATAGTAAACAAGGCTGTACCACTTGTATCCGATGGATAACATCCGACAGAAGTTGGGTCAGAGGGGGATCACACCATAGGAGATAGAGAGAACCACATAGGTTCCCCAACACAAAGTTGGAGAAGCCAACCACAGAGTCAGTTGACTCTGAGGCTAGTTAGAGTTGGTATTTTAGCTGTTAAGACAGTTCTCTCGAAGTTTCAATCCTCATCGTATTTTTTGGAAGTTAAATTCATAAAACAAAATAAAGCCACGCCTGAGGTCTGGATCAGTTTGAAAGAAGCACATTCTTCTTCCCGAGTAAGCCTGGCTGTTAGATTTTTGCCTCTCGCTTTTTTTATTTTCAGATGCTTCATACTTTCACCCAGGGGAAATTGCACAACGTTACTAAGATCTCTTAACCTCCAATCTGATATTGGTCAACAATGGTTTGCAATAACCTGTCAGAAGTAAGACATACCTTAATCTCCTCATAGTAAGGCATGAACAGGCGCGGCCGAACAAAAAGTCCGTTGCTGTTGGGACTGGTGCGGACCCAGGCATTGAGACGCAGACTGTCCCGAGTGTCAGAGCCAATCATATGAGTCGGAGGGGTCGACACCAAGCCTCGCCTGCAACATTACACTCATTAATAATAATTGTAATACATCTAAATTTCATTACATGAAATATTATCTGTTCTAGTGACTGGTAATAGTTGGTAGATCTCGCCACAACTAAAAAGGAGTTTAACAAAAGTCCAAAGGTGCCATAAGTTAAAATGGCAATCCTTAAGGAGAATATAATATGCTTATATGGTACCAATAAATTTTATACTGAGTTTTTTGTAACTGGGTCTTATTCTTAATCAACCCTCAAATGCATATGTTAACTTAGATATTCCTACTATCCTTACTGTAGATTTTCTCCCCAAAATTTCACCAAAATAAGGTGGATAGCTTAGCTGCAAAGCTAACTCTATAAGTCAACAGTATACAAAATAACCCAGCAAATAAGTTGACGCTATTACTGAACTTGATGTTTATATAAATAAGGGGTGTGCGAAGACTTAAGACATCAAGCTTTTTTTTGAGCTCGGCTCGGGGCGTTTTGAAAAAGCTTGAAGTTCAAGCCAAGATATTAATGCAAAGTGGAAACAAACTTAATTTTTGCCGTAGTTTAAAATAATACTACTTTATACATTCATTTGTTTTTAAGTCAGCAAATTTGATGGGCTCGGAAAAAAATTATGTCTGAATTTCTCATTACGGTGACGTAATTGATAAAACTAGGATCAGGTAACCCAGCTGCTGCCATGCCAGCTTAAAATTATCGTTTGTTTATTGTTGTAGCCCCATAAATAAAGTACTTTATTCCTTGTTCTTTAATAATAAACCAATAATTATTTTCAATAATGTGCACAATAAGATATCTGGCTCCGACCCGTAAGTTTTTGCTCAAAACATAAGAGGGGAGACAGTGAAATGATGCAATTTCTATCCTTTTGAAAATAATGCAAAAACGCCATTGGCTAGTTGCAACATAATTCTTATTTCAGTTACTGATAATCTACAATACTTTATTGAATTTAAATCACAAAGCATATCGTCGTAGATGCCGATTATTGGAATAACTGTTTACTATTATCCTGGGAAATAAACATTTTAGGAAACAAAACTTGAAATTGTAGATATGAAATTTGACAGCAAAGTACAGTATTTTCATTTACCATGATAATTAGTTTTTGTAACATTACTTGTTGCAAAAAAATAACAGGCCTGTTTAATACTTCTGTTTTTGATCCAAATAATTTATGATTACAATATCTTGATATAACAGACTATTTTTCTAATTCAGATTCATAAACTCGCTGGTTTAAAGTAATATGAGACTAGGGATAACAAATACACATTAGGCCATTTTTTTCAGTACGTTGTTGTATTTTCTAACATAATTGCTAATTTGATGGGTGTTTGTAAACATTGATAGAACCCTTTACTCTCCAACAATAATGTTAGTTCAAGAATAATGTCTTCAAAACTAATCCAAACTTGCTAAGTTTAGGATATATACAAGCTAGACAGTAATAGAGTATTACTCTAGTTTGACATGGATAAGTTTTTTTCGCTTATCTTTGGATAACGTAACTGTTCACTTGTCTACCGAGGATCGAGGATCTTCCATAAGCGAAAACACTTTACCCAGGCATGTTGTTGCATCTGATTTGGGTCTCTTCACATAAAAAAGTTACAGACTTTTAACTATACTCCTAAGAATATAAAAAAGGCTGAAGGGAATAAAAAAAGATCCAAAAGGCTTAGGTTGTACTTCGGTGGTAAGGACCCATAGTTTTTGGTAAGTCCATCCAGCGAAGTCACAGGCATTTTGAACAAAATACCAATTATGACCAACATTTTTTTGCCAAGTAGTGCAAAGGGTTGGTAAAAAGCATGTTTTCTCAAAAGTAAATTACAATAATCCGTTATCACAATCTACAAACCTGCAACATAATTATTATTCCTCAACTGTCCTGACATTTGGCTTTGTTGGTGTCCATTAATAGATTTAATGGAGCAGGCTCCCTTAACCCATTGGCCTAGACTTACAAGCGGTACTTGTACAGATCCTGTCTGGACCGTTCCTAGACGTATGGCCTTCACTTGTGTTTTGGTGAACAACGTTCTGTACACTGTGTAGTTTGATGTAGTTGCCAGAAACCCCGATAGATCGTAGTAGCGGCCATTCACAATTTAAGTCTAGTAATAATCGTCTTTTTTTATTCAATTAAAACTTTAAAAAAGTTAATTATGTAGTATATTTTAAGCTAAGATACTTTTGTAGTTTACACTGGTGCTTTTTTAGCGGCGCTCTGATTTTCGAGTTATATTTGTTTTACCAAAATTATTCTATTACCGTACCTTTATGTTCTGCCTTCTTATGTTGGTATTAGTGTCAGCTGACAAATAGTAACAACAACAAACTGCAGTTGAGATCGAGGTCTGTTTTGGTTTAGTAAGAGGTTGTAACAATTGGTTTACTGGTGTTTTAGTTAGGTGTGGTGCTTATAGTTTAAAACTCTTTTGTATGTATATTATACTATTTCCAGTTTTATCACTATAAGTTATTAATTATTAAGGATAATTTTTAAAAGAAATTTAGAGCTACTGTTTTCTGTCTATTATGCTTCGCTTTTCTTGAAAAAGCACATCGTGTTAGGCCTACATATAAGAAGAAATATTATATATATAGTAAATAAATAATTTTTTTTAAATCACGTTGAAAATAAACTAAAACTGAAACTGGTTGTAAATTACAAAACTTATCGGGGATTTTCTAAAAGTAGGATACAAATTCATCCATTTTAATTGTAGAGCTGGCTCTGGCGTATTGCTTAAAATTGCTAGACCAATGGGTTAAATTTACTAATGAAAAACAATCATAATCCTAATATTATTATAAATTATACATGAAGATATTATATTATTTCTATACTTCAACATGTATAAATTTTTAAGCTTAATCTATGAAAATCAAATTTATACCTTTTTTAGTTTATATATTAAAAAAAATTAATTCATCACTGAGCTGTCTCCTACACTCCCAGGCATCATCCCATAACCCAGCTTCTGCCAATCCCTTTCAAAAAGGTATTCAAAATTAGGTTTGTTCAGATAAATTTGATATCTCAAACCGAATAATCTTAATCCCGGTGGGAATATGTCGCACCTGATGGCTTGTGCCAGAGTTTCGGAGCTGGCTGGGGCCACGTGGTCCATTCTCACCAGAGGCAGCAACTCTGATAGGATTTCCCGCAGCTCCACGTCGCTCAGGTCCCGCTTCTTTACTCCCTTCCGCGTCACTGAGTGTGCTGTGTGGCTCACTAGGTTGGGCTCTGTAACAAGAAACACAACAGGTAAGCCGGAGACAATATCCAGAATCTACTAATAAAATATACATCCCACAGTGAAAATCTCTTTATCACATTCTCTCCGGTGCTGTCGCCAGTGACTGCCCTGAGCCTGAGGTTGCTGGTACCCTCTCGTCACCTAACAAATAAAACCGTTAGTGTGAGCCTAGCTTTGGCCGGAAGACATAACTATTTCTCGTTTAGAGGTTATGTACTGAATGTTTTTGGTGGCAAATAGCCATTGTTTCACGTGACCTTGGGAGTGGCAACAGTATATTTTTGGTCGTTCTGTGTCTTTTATTATTAATTATTCTGTGTTTTATGCTATTTATTTAGGCCATACCATCCCCAGACGCTGGGAGGCCGATAGCGGCTGCTCAACAATGACGTCATTTTTGGTGAACCGGATGGGCGTTGATAAACGGGAACAGCATTTTCAAACTTCCTACTTCATATATAAGTAATCTCTATATATAAAAATGAATGTATGTATGTATGTCCTTTACGCATTGCCAAAGTACTCATCCGATTGCCATGAAATTTTAGGAAGTTGCTCTCTATGTGTCCATGAAGGTTTTAGTGAAAAAAATTTCGGAAACTCTTTAAGTTTCCATTTTATGGCATTTAAAATTTTTAATGTTAACCTTATGGGGACTTAGTTGGTTTACAAATTTTCACAATAAAAACATTTGATTTCTAAAGCTACAGCTACAGCTGTTGGTTTACTTTCCATTATGAATATGCTTTACCATCCAATGCAATCTGAATTTATCAATGTAAAAATATGAAGTAAATATGTGCTGTCAAAATGAACAGCTTCATTCATCTAGTTAATAGATTACGGTTTTTGGGGATTATGTATTTATATTTTTTATTTTCTGCCTGATTAAGTCACGTGTTTATATGTTGACCAACCAAAAAAAATAATTACAATGTTTAAACATATTACGTTTATTACAATAGTCAGCTGTTGTATATCTTTCCTATAAAATCCGTATTACAGTTTTATTTGGTTTGGGTTTTAGGATGGATTAGAAAATCGTGAATCAATCCACTCAGATTTATTTGTTTTGTGGGAATGATAGTAATATGACTTATCATTTCAGTATTGCTATTCACTATACCACGGCCCAGAATATCTATACAACAATGCCGTAATGCTATTAAGTTAACATGTATTTACTTTTAGGCGTTATGAAGTTCGCCGGGTCAGCTAGTACTACTAAATTAAAGGTATTTTTTATTTGTACAAGTTGTGCTTTCTGCACGGTAAGGCCGGCCGCACACTGATGCAGAATTTCACCTGAAGCAAGGGTTGCGAGGCAAATTGTTTCGCTGAGTACTAGCACCCCGTGTATTTCAATGGAGGCCCGCACACTATCAAGCTGACGTTGCGAGGCGCTTCGCATTGAAATAGCTAGTTTCACAATAAATTTGTTTTGCTTTGCTAAAATTCTTATATTTTTTTCAGCAGTGAATGTTTTTACAGACCACCCTATGACACACAGTGCAGTCTGTGTCTCAATGTGCTAAATAGTGAAGTTGAACTGTGCACGTTAGTGTTTACAGTTCCTGAAACAAAACAAAAGATCTCATTTTCAATTTTTTTTATTATTTTCTTTTTAAGTATCAGTTGGAATATGGTTTAAAAGCTTGTTGCCTATCTAGTTATAGGTACTGTACCTCTGTCCTCCATGCGACGTACAAGCTCCTGCTCGCCCCACCGCAACACCGCCTGCAATACCTCCAGCTCACTGGCCTGTAGGAAGTGTGAGTTGAGTGCCTCCAACAGGTGCGCCTTGTCCAGCTGATGTAGCACCGGTGACTGGGCAATACCCGTGAACTCCTCCCGCAAGAAGTGCTTGGCCTACAACATCATGGCGACATAGACAAATTTAAGAATTGTCTGTTCATAATTTCGGAGGGTAACCGCACTCACTGTAAAATTTTTGGGTGACTTCTGTAATTAACCAAACTGGAAATTTATAGTTGTACATTCATTGGATTCCCATTTAACCTTATTTTACTGACCTGATCCACCGGTGAGAACTGCTATATAACACCATTATTACGTACTTTTCTGAGAAGAAGTATATGTGTGATATTTTCTTCTCAAACCAGGCGATACTAACTCAGTAATTTTTCACCAAGGACAATTGCAATCACAATGTTGCATCTATTTTTTCTACGCCGCACTCAGTGATGTCATAGAAAAATAGCAGTGAGGGATAATAGAGAGTAACAGTTAAAAAAACTAAGATTATTCAAGTTTATTACGTATATCTTACAAACAGTAGCTTATACAACAACATAGTAGCTCAAACAAATTGTGTTGGGATTTCAGATGTATATTTTGGTCAAAATGTCAACTCATTCATTCAACATTGCCTCTTATTCATTGAAATCTTCGATCCACCATGCTTTTTTGGGTGTAGAAATTGACCAAAATTTAAAATTCGCAATATCATGCAATACTGTGCACAATGTGAGCAGCTGCAGTGAAAATCTCCGCATCCTGCATAAATGTAGGAAAGACCCCCTGATGAGCGCTCTGGTTTCTTTCAAAATATATAGAGTGATTAAAGTCTCCTGATAATGTCCTCAATGAAAAATTAAATTCTGGCTCCAACATATTATTTGACAGGATCGAAGGTATTGTTTGTGGAACACCAAATAAACTCAATCAACAGTTTCCCCCACCCAAGGTCAAACAGGTATCGGCTGGTCGAGCCATTGGTCATCTGTGTTGTCAAGTGTTTAAACTTTTCGTGTGTGACCGGACAGTTATTAAATGTTTAATTAATCTGTTAAGTGTTTATTGTGAAAATGTGTTATTTATTTATCTACACAAGAATCAAAGACGTGTTCTGAAACAATCTTAAGACAATAATTGTATGCTTGATAATAGGAACATTTTGTTCCTGAAACTAATAGCATTCAAAAGAATATTGGATTGAAGACGGCAGACAATGTTACCTTATAATTTAGGTTCTTTTATCTCGTTGCTGACTATCAGAGATGCCACAACCACAATTTTTTTCTTACTTTATTTTTCCAAAACACAATTATTTGAATTGATTATCAAGAGCACGTGGGTGGAAATGCAAGAATGTGTGTGATGTAACATGACAATGCGGCAGCATAGCAGAGCAAAGAAAAAGCTTTAAGACATTACGTCATAGCGGTTTCTGCTAATATAATTATTATAAAACGTGAATTGAGCATCATTTTTATTGCTATATTAACATTTTTGTTTTATGTATCAATACAATTATTCAAATTTCCAATATCTGAATAGTTTGTTGATTGTATAAGTTTCAAAATATGTGTACTTTTCTTAATGACCACAACAGCTAATTCAATAGAATTAAAGATGAATTTTTTAAAGATAGAGAAAAGGTAGGCCCATATGTAAAATATTTGAGTAAGGCCCTTAAGCCCTGCAGGTACCTGTCGGTGGACCCAGGCAGAGCCGTGAGGCTGGGAGCCCCATCGCAACACGCCAGGCAGTGACTCGATCGTCAGCCACTCCAGGATGACGTCCTCGCAGCCCTGCGACACAATGTCCAGCTCCAGGAACCTGCCTATCTGGTACAGCTCCATGGCTTCCTCCAGTGGACTGGGCCGTGTGTGTGTCAACGCCTCCACCTGTCAACCACACTTTATATTACACAGCTATCGGAAGAAAGGATGTGAACAGTACACCAGGTTCCTGATAAATACACAACATCCGATCCGACAAAGCTAGATTTAACCTTTGAATACAAGATCACCTAATATCCTTTTGATCTCTTACTTAATACAAAAAATTAATCTGAATGCTGTCTCCTCAGTTCATGTGAGACAAGTGTTCAGAATGCAAAACAGTAGCATAAAGTTATTTGATGGACTAGCCATCTCGTAGTTGTTGCGGTTTACTTGGAAACTGAAGAAAAAATTAAATTAAATAACAGATAACATCAGCCGAGACACAAATTTATGAAAACTTTCAAATCAACGAATTTCTAGAAAAAATATGTACTTTTTGTATCATAATTAAACATGTTATTCATTACTTGTCACTAAAGACCTATATTATAAAAACCTTACAGTTTAAACCATTTAATACAATCTTGTCTTGGTATATGTTATTTTTGAGATTTGTAATTTTATATTATTAGATTAAAATTAAATTATGTTATACAAGATTTAAATATTTCACTAAGAAAAGAACCTACAGAAACACCTGTATTATATAATGTAACAAAATAACTAACAATAGAACCTCAATATCTGTAGGCGGTTCAACCTTGGCATGTTCTGAGGTAAATATTTTTGATTACATAAATTTTAAATAAGTCCATTTCCAATTTAATTTTTGTGAAATAATAACTTTTATAAAATAATTTTGTTGTGAACATAGCATAACCTGCTACATGCAATATACAATATGCATTCTGTGAGGGCGAGGAAAGAGATGGGAAGGAAAGGAGGAAAAGAACAGAGTTCGCCATAATCTAAATGCTACATTTCTGATCAATGATTTCCACCTATAAAAATGATTACATTTACTTCCCTCAAGGAAATAGTTAGATCATGGATATGTCTAAAGGGAATGGTTTCAGTTCATCTTAACAGCTGTTTTTATTCTTTTATATTAAAAATTCAATACAATAGCTCTGGTAGTTTCTATGGAAACCTGTTACATAGTTTCCATCTTACAAATCGCCGACACACCCCCAAAGTTAAGACATATCCATGTCAAAAAAATAACTTGTGTGATTGCTTTATGCTTTGTTTCTTACTTCTTTTCTTTTGTTTATAATTTTATTAAAACACTCAGTTATTGGTACAAACCTTTTTTAAGCAAAAAATACGGAAATTTTAAGCAGTGTACAATGGTTGGTGTAGATATATCACCACTATACATTTGAAAAATTATATATTTATTTAAAACAATGAAGATTTTATTACACATCAAATCTTGTCTTAGAGATAGCCGGGACGGTACAAAGGGAAATGTCAGAAAGAGGTGAGATGAGAAATTGATAATGTCTCTAAAAATAACTGATATGGCTCTTTTAATTCTATCCTATTTTTGAATGTACAAAAGTTATCATAACTACACAGTGGATCATAGTGTTTTGTAAAAGTGAATTGTATATAAACATATGATTTTAGATTTTATTTTGAGCTATTTTGTACCAATAATACAATAATTGAGGCTTGACTGTACCTCTCCGAGGCTGCCGGCGCTGGTACCGCAACCACTCCCTCGAAGTATGAGGGACAGGTCCACAGTGTCCAGGTACACAGCATGAAGCAGCACTCTCGCATACCTCTTGGGGATTACGCTTTCGTCCAGTACAATCCTGCCAACACAACAACAAATTACACTCTAATGGTAACTCAGGACAACTGCGGCTATTGAACAGCCGCCTCAACAGTATCTCCCATAATCTGAAATTTACCTTAGAAACAGAACAGGATAATTCAATAAATTTCTTAGATTTGACCCTCACAAAAAATTAACATCAGCTTCTGTATTTATAGAAATCCCACCACTACCGACCAAGAGATCCACGCTTCATCCAATCATCCTCAACCCCATGAAATGGTAACTTACAATAATTTGACACAGACTCCTAAAAATTCCCATGTCTCCATAAAATTATACCAATGAATACTTGATCCTAAAATATGTTGCTGTCGCCAATGGCTACCGAAGCAACATCATTGATAGAATTATAAACAAACAAAAACAAATTAAACCTACAAAAGAATCTAACAGATTTGTTTCAAATGATTTTGGCAGTAACCTACACTTCACACTAAAAAATGAACTGAACGAACATAAAATTCTTTAGCAGCCAAAGCTTCAAGCAGTTTAGAAAATTATTTAAGCCTCTCCACGAGTCAGAGTTTACCAATTAACATGCAGTGATTGTTCAAAATTATATTTTGAGCAATCAGGTCTATCTTTCAACAAAAGGTTCATCGAACACCTCCCGAAACCAAAAATGAAAAATAAACACTCAAAAGTTTGCAGAATATCTGACCAATACAACCACAATGTGAGCAGCTTCAGTGAAAATCTTCAAATCCTGCATAAATGAAAGAAAGGCCCCATGATGAACGCTTTAGTCATTCAAAAGATAAAGTGATTAAAAAAATCTCCTGATTATGTCCTCAATGAAAAATTCAATTTTGGTTTTAACTAGAGGTGTGCGGATATCCGAAAATTCGGTTCGGATTCGGATCGGAACGGATATCCGAAACCGATCCGAATGTATTTAAGATATCCGGTAATATCCGAATTTTCGGATAGACTGTATATTTCAGCAATTAGAACAAAAACAACGAGATTTTCGTCGAGTTAATACCCGCAAAACCGGAATAATTTTTGCTTATAAGACGTATTACGTAGTCTTTCATCAAAACAATGTCGTTGACTGGTAGACGTGATACACTTATAGCCCATACACTTATAGCAATTCGCTAAGCATTATGACAACGTGAAATATATCCCCAAAATATGTGTTCTTGAAGAGTGAATCTATAATTACACTAAACGGTATATTTAGAAGTTCGGAAAGATCAGGATTTTGAATGATTTTAATTGGTTTAGATATTAAAATTAAATTTAAAATCATTATTCTGAATTAACTAATCGATAATAAACAATGAAATAGTGAATGAAACAATCGAATGTAGCAACAACCAAACCAAAGTAAGGTTACGGCTTCCTGGTTTTTGTAATGCGTAGTAGACCCTAATAATGGCAAAATTCCAGCGCTGCTGTGTCCTTTAGTGCACGATAACTAAATATCGTACTTCTATTGTGACTACATCTTATTAGTACTCCTTTACATTTATCACGGATATATTTAAGGATGATACGTCCTTGAGGTATCAACTAATTATTTTTAATGAGTTTTAATAATGTTTTAATGTATAAATAAATATGATAATACGACTTTTACCGGTACCTACTATGACTAAAGTAGTACATAGCTATGAACGACTGAATTGAATTGTTGATTTAATGTTATTTGTAACAAACCATCATAATAGCTCGTTTTGCGACGGGGTTTCCAGCAAAAATAATACTACTTCATTCTGATCGTCTACATAGACGATCAATTGTTTAGTTATCGCATTCTCAACTGCTCCGGGTTTGAGCAATACGACAAAGTGTTGCCAAATTTACATTTGGCCCATTTCGTCGTTCGGTGTTCCCATAACCAATAAATTTCCCACTTGTTTCAATCTACATTTTCTCTTTGTTAAACGAATTTAAGCGTTATTAGTTTTACATTTTTAGATAGTTTTAAGATGAATAACTAACTAGATTACGACGAGGTACCATAATTTCACGGGTTTCAATATTGTTACACAGCCGATCGGGGTATTTTATCTGCCAAATATTCCAACTCTGCGCCTGCGCACAGGCCTTTGTTTGATAGCAGCTGCACTGTCACTGTGTCACTGCCCCTGCCGATACGCAGATAGCCGATGGCATCGAGCCAACGTCGTCTGTCAAATCTTGATTCTTTGTTAATGGTGATTTGTTTTTATCATTTTAATAAATAAAATAATTGAATCGTGAAATAAAATTGAGAATTAGTCATTTAATGGCGAATTATAAGGTTTCTGTTGATTTAATTTGTGAATTACGCCATATTAAAATTTGTTACTGGTACTTTTAAATGCAGTGAAGTAAAAAGTTTAGTTTAGTTGTTCATCCTATGAAGAATTTATGATTTTTTATGTACCATTTAATAATTTTGATAACATTTTATTGATTTTTTTCCTAATTTATTCTTAGATAAGTCTGATTTCACTTTGTTATTGCGAGTATCCGAATCCGAAAACTATTCGATCCGAACCCAAACTATCCGATCCGAAAAAATAATTCACTATCCGCACACCTCTAGTTTTAACATATTAATTGACAGGACCGAAGGTATTGTTAGTAGAATGTCAGATAAGCACAATCAACTGTTTCCTCCACACAAGGTCAAACCCACCAAACAGGTATCGGCTAGTTGAACCGTTGGTCATCTGCGTCGTCATGTGTGTAAACTTTTTGTGTGTGGCTAGACAATAATTAAATGTTTAATTAATCTGTTAAGTGTTTATTGTGAAAATGTGTTATTTATTTATCTACACAAGAATCAAAGACGCGTTCTGAAACGGCCTTAAGACAATTGTATCCTTGATAATGGGAATACATATTCCCGAAACTAGTCACATTTAAATGACTAGTTTCGATGTTGAATTGAAGATGGCAGGTACTGTAACTTGCCTGTAGGTACTGTAAACTAAAAAATGATATTACACTCAACTTAATTTTCAAATATCAAGTCAAACAACCTTTGTTGTAATTGTTGATTTTGTAGGCTAAGTTCTAATTACAGGGAAATTTTCTGTAGATATATCATCGCCCCGTAACTTCTTGGATTGGGTCAGGTTGGATCAAAGAAATTGTTTAGGTGAAAATAGATTGGGATTAACCTGTTGAATCCTATCGACACCGCAGGCACGTCGATGCACTAGCCCCGCAGTGCGCCGCCACGTCCATGGTACAGTTTGAATTAGCTGCGAATTTTCGGAAATTCCTTGGAAGCGATGTAAAAATAATAAATATGCCGTAATATACACCGTTCTACTCGGGTAAGTCTGATCTTTCGATTGGTATGTTTCGTTTTGCGCTAGCTGGAACGACATGCCTGCAGCAAACAATAAACTTCAGCAGTTGTCGTCGTTATATTGCTAACAGATCACCAGCTGCGTAATATTGATTTATCTGTTGTTTGTTTACCTTCGTTAATTCTAACTTTTAAATAGATTTTAAAGATGATTTTCATTATTTAGCCTATGTATTGTACTCAAATAACTATCCTTAGACCTAAATGAATACAGTAAAACCCCAGATAACCGAAATAAAGGGGGGTTAGCCGTTTCGGATAACCAATTTTTCGATTAAACTGATTAATCGATTTTTCGATTAAACGATTTTTTTGAAAACACAAACTTGCTAATCGCAAACAGTACACTACTGCAACACGTTAACCCTTTCCAATAACGTTTTTAGTGAGCTGGCAGCAGACTGGTTACCTTGTAGGTATGTGGAGGGCTCGTTCCGTATGGTCCTCTCCAGACCGAGTACGCCGCTGGATCAGGTTGCGGAAGAATGGAGACCGAGCGCTCAGAATGGCTTTGTGGCACGGCAACTCCAGCTTGGGGCGAAACCCGTACTCACTGCTTGCCGAGTCTGGCCGGTGGTAGTCCGAGTGGCCTCTGTTTAACACCAACCATTGTAATATTACTTTGCTTTGCAGATGAGGGTCCATTACCAATCACCATGGAACCATTTTAAAGTTCCTTTTATCCAAAAATATTTTTAACGGCTTATTTTATCCCAAATATTTTTTCCAGTTTCCTATTTTGGTCCAGAAATAATCCACTAATAGTCCAGTTCTTACCTGAATTACACAAAGGGGCGGAACAGTGTTCCTATAGCATGTCAGCCATATGGCTTTTTGCACACCCCTGTTGTTGATGAATGTCTCATGGACCTTCCAGGCTTAAAAGTCTGATGAACTGCCCTAGTCTCCCGACCAGCTCCTCCCGGGGAAGGTGACAGCCCCTCTCTATAACGCCTAGAGTGGCAGCCCTTACCTCGGCAAGTCCGGTGCAATCATACAGCAGATGATCAGCAGTCTGGTCAGAAGTGTGGGTCAGCCCACACTTTCTGCAGATAGGGTCTCCAGGAAAGTATCCCATGCGAGCAAGATGTTTCCTCATATGTCCATGTCCCGTGATGAGACCTACAATGAGTCTGAGTTCGGACCTACCTAACCGTAGAAGGTCCTCTGATATCCTCTAGTCCAGTTCTTATATTAGTTTACAAAATTGTTTATTAGAAATTAAATTTGTTAGCCTACGACTTGTTATTTAATATTATTTGCCTACACTATTGTTTTGTTAAATATTTAAATATTTAGTTAAATATTTTCCCCTCGCAAAAATTGACTTCGAACTTAAAAACTAAAAAGTCTGGTTTAAGAGAAGTGCCCATAAGACCCCATGTTAAATTTGCAAACTTTAAGTACCTCTATCTCTGTAACCCTTTGAGATACCAAGATGAAATGTTTTACCCTTATTAGTTGTATTTGATAAACCTGCTGATCTACTATTACGTCATTATCGCAAAAATGAAAAATTTTATGATTTTTTTACTAAACCCTTGTTCAAAATAACAATTATTTTACCTATTCATTGTTATAATGCATTTAAATTAAAAAAAACTTCTTTGTAGATCAGTGGCATCTACTATGTTTACTTAATACACAGTAAAAATTTCAGCTTGATATATTGAATAGTTTAAAAAAACGGATCATTTATATGAAACAATCCAGGTTTACGGCGAACTGTAAGAACCAAGTAGCTCTATATGAAGTTTTAATGCATGGAGGCTGAAAATGAGAGTGCAGAGATAACTTTAAAAAAATAAGTATTTAGCGGTAAGTTTTGTTTCTTAAATTTTGATTTTTATTGTTCAGAAAATACTAAAAAATTATATAAAAAAATCACAAAACATTTTCGACAATGTTCATGAGAAAAAAATTCCCTTTTATTACAAACTTGATGGAACATTTTCTAGACAACTCTATTGTTTCTTGATGGTTCCCTGTTTACACAGTATAAATTGTACCTGTATGACTTAAAAATGTCGAAGAAAATGACAGTATTGGCATTATCTTACAAAATATTAAAATTAAAACTACATACCAGAACAACAGGATAATTTTGTTGTTTCTTTTTGCAAATAAAATTCAAGTCATCCAACAAGAAAGAAACTGATTGACGATGCAACTAGAATTTCTGTAAACTGAGATTACTAAATTTTTATCAGTCAGGTCAGGTCTATGCACACGGCTTCCATGAACTCCTCTAAAACTAAATGTGAGATATTTACTTTACAGTAATTTATATCAACAAAAATTTCTGCCCCACCATGGGGATTGTTTTGTCTACAGTATGGATCATCGTGCTTAAAACCATTAGGCACAAAGAAAACAATTTCATTTTCCACAGACTAGTACTCATTAACTAATCAAATAATACAGCTCAAATCATTTAACAGGAAACTTAGCTGATCTATTTTATTTCTGATGGACTGTAAGTGTAGGGGTGACTGTAAGTGATGACTGTAATTTAAGTGCATAAATCTTAATACAGTGGAATTATTCACGATCATGAGTTGGCATTAACATTACTTTATATCAGTGCTCAAATACCCAATTGAAGAAGTTGTCTGAAAAGTAACTGGAATGCTTGCTTTGTTAAAAATAATTAAATCCAATTCACTTACCCATGATCCCACCGGCTAGAGTCTGAGGTGAACACGAGAGCGGCGTCGGCGTAATCGCCCGTCTCCAGCAGGTAGCGCAGGTCAGCCTCCAGCGGGTTGGGTGTGCCAAACTCCTCACCAAGTCGTCGCAGCAGTGCGAGATCGATGTTGCCGTCTCGCGGGCTGATGTCACCCGTGTACAGGTACCGCAGGAGGGCAGAGAACATCTCCACATCCACACCAGGAGTACGCAACTCCAGACAGATGCGGGCCCCGTACCTGACCACATTACCATTAGGCCAATCATCTTGGCAGTAACATTGAAATGTCCCAAAACTTTCTCAAGGACAGAAAATGTAAGACAATGTAAAAAAATGGAAGAAAGGGGTCTGTTTAGTTCCTGGAAAAATCAATAACCTTTAAAGTATCTAAGACATAAAAACAGGTTGACATTAGATAGTAATAACATCAAAATTTGTTAAAACATTGAAAAATGGCACAAGTGTGGAAAAAACAAAGCAAAAAATAAAATAAAAATCCAGACTTAGTCTCAAGCCCAGGATTTGGCAAATCCTAAATGGATTCAACCTAAAATACAATCATTTTTTGAGTGTCAGGAAAAAATGAAACTATCCAGGGGACTCCTAAATAGTTTTTGCAAGAATGCATACTCTAAAGAAGTACAGTTTTTCTCAGTACATATATGAAGTCATATTGTTTGAGAACTATATTGAAATATATTTGTATGAAGAACTGATTAAGCCTGCTAAGTTTGGGTTCCCCACACAATAATTTAACTAGGCATAGAAAAAATTGCTTTACCAGCTCATAATCTAAAATTTATTGAGGAACCCATTATACGCTGGAGTTAAATATTATAATGGTTTGCTTCCTAAAGCTAAATAGTTCATATTTCTAACAAGTTAAAATTTTAAAAGAGTTAAAGATTTATTTATTGCAATAAATAAATAAATATAGCCTCTTTATTCCTTCCAAGGGGTTTTTTCAAGGAAGTCATAACTTAGAAGAAAAATTTGTATGTTTTAGTTTTTAATTGATCACATAACTGACACCATTCTTGCACACACTTGATAAATTAATGATTAAAGATATTTTGACTATTGACATCAAATCATCTAGACAGAGAACGCATAAAATAAGAAGAATCCTTTTGCAATATATAATTTATCAAGACAGGAAACCTATTTCTGCAGGTATTAAAATGTGAAAGTACCTCTCCTACAGGATGAAAGGGAATATTGGGGTTCTGCCAGGAGCAACAAGAAATAGCAAGATAGGATAGAAGAAAAATAGGAAAGCCAACATTCGTTTTCATCAAGTTCATTTTCCCTAACCAACTGGATCAGAATACTAAAAACAGTAAAGCTTTAATAGTTAGACACTAGGTAGTCTTCGGGAGTGACAAAGTATAGAAATTAAAAACTACATGAAAAGTTGAAATCGTTTGCTGTTGTCGAATGCGTTTAAACCCCTTTTAACATCATAACATAGCTTATACATTATATCCAACATCCACAAAAACCCACCATTTTAAATAGGGACAACTGTTTCAATAAACAAATGTGTAAGTAAATCTTTGTGGTATCTACTCAAATACACAGTCACTAATCAATAAACATTGCCATTTTAGGGAATGGTAAAAGTTAGAAAGGAAAAGATAAAAATAGTTTGTATATCAGGAATTTTTCCATGTAAAATAAAAAAATATATTGTATTTACATTCCTTAGGAAAATAGTTTCAATAATGAATATGTCTAAAAGGAATGTTTTCAATTCCTATAAATAACTGCCCTTATGACCAAATGTCACCAATATAAATTTTGGTCAGACGGATTGCCTTTATACCCCCACCACCAGAGCTAAGACGTATCCATGTGTAAAATCAAGACCTAGGTATCAAAGTAGCCGCTGATCAGACATATTTTTGGTGAAAATAACAGTCTTATTAGAGGTGTCAGCACAGCTTCTGTAAAAGTATGGATTTTCCAAGTATCAAAGGTAGATGTTGTTTAAAACCAATTATTCCCTCATTCTGCTTCTTACTTAACAACTCCCTATATTGTCACCTCAAACTATATTGTTTCCCATGTTTTGCCATATCTTTGTTTAACAAAGATTAAAGCTGATAATTTTCTAAGTTATTTAATTATTTTATTGTAAAAGCAATAAATTATTAATAATTTAAAAATGGTTTGACAAAATAATAATTAAATGTAAGCTTTTTCTGAAAATAAAAGGTATTGGTCACAGTTGTAGAATCGTTTTATACTTCACTCACCCTGGACATCCAGCCAACAGATCTCTGAAGTAAGGACATCGGGCAGACAGTATGGCCCGATGGACAGGAAAACATGCCCCTCGGAAAATCAAGTCAACATCTGTGCAGTACTTAAAGTCAAACAGTGTAGACAAATCCTGCTTGAAGGTAGCAGCAGGTGGCCTCGCCAGCTCAGCCTGCATTGACAAATCTTTCAGGCTTGCCAATGCCTCGTACTCTTCCAACAGTGCTGCCACCTGAGAAAAAATGAACATTAACATTCACTACCAGCACGTCACTATTAGCTTCACAAATTTAACAGTAACTTCATAAATTATAAGTTTTTGGAGCTAAGTCTATCAATTATAATGTAAGAAGATCTGGTAAAGTTTTGACTAGAACAAAAACCAAAATGCAATTCCAGTACAACCGAGGAATGGGGGAGATAGACTCAACCGATCAAATGCTCTATGTTTATCTCAATGAAAGGAGAATGATGAAACATGCCAAAAAGGTAATATTCAATGTAATTGGCAGAATATTATTAAATTCTTAGATCCTTTACAAGCTGAATACTCCTGGAAAGAAGTTGACAAGGGCAGACTACAATAGGGAGATCATAGGAGAAATATCAACAGAGTGGCTTGCTTTCAAAGCTGTTCCTGCTGATGAGAGGCGGTGGCGATAACAGGATTGACAATGCTGGTCCAAATGTAGGCTTTGGTCTAAGGAAAATCCCTGATGGTAAGGAAAGAGTGGGCAAACTTTGTTCTTATCAAAATCAACCTGAAGGGAAAAGGAGACGATCAAGAACTGTGTGTGTGCGGTGTGGGGCAGCCGTGCACCCCGAGTGTTTAGTTCGACATGTGTGTTTGTACAAGACCCAAAAATACCTCTAAATAGTGTAAGTATTAAATATAGACCATGAGTAACAAAATATACATTTCATATGACTTATTACAAAGTATTATAGACTTTGGTTAAATAGTATACTTGGGCTCCACAAATCTGCTGATTTTCATCTTGGTAAGTTTTTGTATTTATTAACAAAACTTTTTTATTTACTTAAGAGGTCACGAATGTGATATTGCGGATGTGATATTCTCTAGTGGGGATTAACGTCCGCACTATTGAATACTATGTTCATCCGCAAAGACAATCCTCATAGTTAGACCAGATTGTAATTCAGAGGCAAAAGTGGTTCAGATCTCAAGTTAAACTGTCGGTCCCTTTAATGCCATCGTATTTTCGGCTATTGTGAAAAAAGGCATCACAAGAGCAGGAGAAGCAATTTACAAGGCACAGAACAGGAAGAAATGGTGAGCAGTTGTTGACGAGGCCAAAACCCTACCTGGGTACCAATGGCCATGGAAGTAAGAGTACTAAGAGTAAGTCTAAGGAACATGACAGCCTTAGTCAGCACCAAGACTGCAAGATCGTGCCACAATCATCTTACACTCATTTCTCATTCATATTAGGATTAAAATACCTCCCTGGGTAGGTCACCATTTCAGGCAGGAAGGTAATAGGTAAGTAAAGAATCATTGGGTTTTAAAATTGCATATATTCAACCATTATTACAATTAAACTTACATTTCTAGTAAGAAAAACTCTCTAGTTCCCTTTGAACGCCAATAGCGAGTTAACTCGCTCACGTATTCAACGCCATGCACAAGTATACTCGCGTATTTCCATAATGGAATCTAACGTCGAATTTTGTTATATAAATCGATGATAGAAGGTAGGGCAATTCATTTTAGTCGCTTGCCAACTCATTACATGATGTAGTTTCAAAATCCAGTCAGCATTTATTGGTTGCAAACAGATTTTCTTTTGTCATTGTTTACGGGGCCTAGCGCCAATGGCGAGTATACTTGGATGTCAGCTGACTAATAGATGCAGACGTAGTTTGTGTTAAGTGATTGTTTATAGCCTATAACCAATGTTTATAACCTGTGTTTTTGAGTCTAGAGTAATAAAAAAAATGGCTTTGAATAAATAATCTTTTTGTTTGTTGCATAATTTGGCACTAAGGAAAGGCTCGCAATGAAATAGTTGAAAAGGTTAAATAGTTTGTTATTGATAATATTAACTAAGTTCATGCACAAAATTAAATGTTTATTACTCACTTCCAGTGGGCTCCAGTCTGACACCACTTCTCGAATAACTCGACCATGATCCATAGCTTTTGACGATCGCCGCTTTCTAATGAATTTCTTCCTTAATGTAGCAAAACCAGCTACTTTGATCCTTTTTCTATCCCTAAACCAAAATGTGATTTTAAATTAACAATGTTCAAGAGTAATAGGTATAATAGTTTTTAAACATAAAAAATATTACTGACACTTTCTGACATTATCAGCGACTTGAGAAGACATAATTACAGCCTTGATGAATAAACATTATTAATCTTAAGCAAACAAGTGAATCTTATGTAAACAATTTGTTCAACCTCCAATACTGCTAGCCTTTTGATTTTTAGTTTTTCTATTACTTTTAAATGATTTAGGTAATTGATTGTCAAGATATACAAAAGACACAAGGAATAAAAACATAGTAGGCTAATATTATTTAGATTCTTATTGCGGACATTTTCCATCACGATATTATGTAAAACAAAGTTTTGTTTTAACATTATGTAAAACAAAGTTTTGTTTTACATAATATCGTGATGGAAAATGTCCGCAATAAGAATCTAAATAATATCAATCCACCATCACCAATAATGAATTTCAAACAAAGAGAAGGCTAATATTAAGAATAATCAGTTAAAACACAGCTATCATAGTCAAGTTTAATTTCTTTTAAACATGGTATTCATAAACTTATTTATAAAATATAAATTATATGTAAGCATAAAATTACCAAGATTTTTGTAATCAAAATCCTATTAATCAGGGCCAGTTAAAAATATGATTTTCTTAGGCATTAGGCTTTTATCTCAGTGGATGATAGAAAGGGGTAGAAACCTCACGTTCAAAAATATGCCTTTAAAATACATGTTAACTATAGAATTATGAATAAGGAATTAGGAAGTTTTTAACACCACCACGGTCACCTCAGTCATTAAATTTTTAATGAATAGAAGTACATACCTCCTCTTCTCAAAGATGGTTGATATTTTCAGGTAAGAAAATTTTCTAAAACTTTTAGAATAATTGAATATTTTATGGAATTTGACTTGATTAGGTAGGCCTACAGGTTTTTTGATATAATATGTATTTGATGTTCTAAAATTTGAAGGATTTAAATTGATAAAAATTATTCATATTATATTGGCAGATACCCTTTCTGAGCTGCGTGATAATATTTAAAGAAAACTGAATAGGACAGATGTCAATCGGAATTCCCTCAAGAAAAAGGGTTTAAGTTTAAAATGTTAACAGAGTTCACTTCAAACCAAATCTTATGGTTAAAAAAAATCATAACATAATTTTGACAGTCAACAGTGGCCCAGGTGTCTTTATTAATTGGGCTCAATGAAAGGTACTAGATGAATAAATCAGTTATTCTTTGTCACCTGACAACCACAGCCAGCTGGTCCGAAGTGGACGAGGGATGGAGGGGAGGGTGTGCTGGGGTGTCCCCCGGAGGCGTAGAAGTCGCTGCTCCCATTCTCGCCGTCATGCGCTCATCGCTCGACCAGCAGCCACGCTCTAGTCCGCACGGAATCAGAGCTCCCAGAATGTTCATTACCACTTCACCAGCATCGCTGGAAGAATGCATCAATCTTTAATGAATTAACTATCCTAGTCTTACTTAGATAAACCTAGCTAAAGCCACCGGGGAATTAATAAAACATTAAGCTCATAATCATGGTCATGATGAGCTAAACAAAAGTAGCCTATATGTTATCAAATCTAATGTAACTCTCTTCATACTCACTCACCCTTTACTCATATTCACCTTAAAATATCGACGAAGTGGGTCAGGGCTTAAGGTTGATATTAAAAAAAATATTCTGGAATGGAATGTTCTAATGTTTTTTAAATTTAAATATGAAGATTTTTGTAGGCTATATACAATTGTTAACTATTTTTGTCAAAATATGTGGTGTAAGGAATGCTGTAGCAGCAAAATCCTTATCTGGTGGATTACCTTTTGTTATAGCATATTGTTAAACAATTCCAGAATCTACAATATTGAAAATCATCTTTGTGTGATTATGATTACACATAATAGTTATATTGTTTGGATTTTGGTATAAATGTAAAAATTCATAAATCAAATATTGGTAGGGCCAATTCAATTAATAGTAAAAATATTAGGTATTTATTTTCACAATATGAAAGGTTAAATCTCAGATCCAATTCAGAAGCCAACTCAGAAGCAGAACCTTTATAAAAATGGTTCAGGGAATTTGAGTCAAGATAATTTTACAAAACTTAACCCAATGGGGTCCAAGCACGGACGGTGGTGTCCGTCTCTAGACGTTACATTAATTAATTAATTCAAAAAAAATTATAACTTTAAAAAAACCGGTGCCCTCCCCTATAACCTAAAAATATCCATTTCAATTTTTCAAAGCTCAAAGACAAAAAATGGACAAATTTGTTTTGGTCATAACAAAAAAAACTGAGGAAAATATGTTTACAAGTGTCAATTTAGGCTTTAATAATTTAGCAAGTAAGAAGTAACTTTATTAAATATTAATTTTCTCTGTTATTTGCGTTATGACCCTATTAACCCTTAACAGGCGGCTGACGGCTTTAGCTGCAGCACAGTAGGGTCACACGACAAGGCTAACGTCTTTAGACGCGATCAATCATTTAGCCACATTTACTGCGCTCTAGTTCACAAAAAAAACCAATAGAATGCATGGTGATGTTGCTTTAGCCTCAATGCCCTCACAACACCAATATAGAGCTCCTGTACTGCTTTTAACTCGTATATACACAAGTCATTACGGCCAGCTGTTTTCACTTTCGCTAACCTTTGTTGACATTTATCTATGTAGGCTATATTTATTTTCATTGTGTTTTAACAGTAAATGGTGTATTGTGAGAATGTTTTTAATGTATAGGATTTAATAATTAAAATGGCTAATCCAAACAAAAAAAATTTAATAGGCCCTACCTAAAAATTAGTATTAAAATCTTCAATACATAAAAATGAAGCAAATTTCTGTTTTCTTTATTATTCAAGCTACCTAAATCCAAAAAGAACATAGGGAAATATTTCGATTTTTTTACACTAACTAAATAGGCAGGGAGTGTGATTTTCAGTAGCGTTTAAGGGTTAAACTTTTACATTTTCTTAAAGGAAATTAAGTTTTGCAACTTTTCTGTCTTATTATATGGTACTGTATATTATTTTGTTTCCCAAGGTTTTAGAGAATATCCATAGTGGGATTTTTCAGAGTTTTCCATACCTTTTCATTAGGTACATATTTATATTTTAAGAACTATCATAAAAATAATGTTTATGGCATCTCGAAGAACACGCAACTTACTTATCATATCAATAAATTTCAATTCTCAAAGTGAATTTTTGAGCTGAATAAGATTTTGAGGACATCAAGAAACTCAAATGCATGCAAAAAACATTTTTCAAATGTTTAAGAAAAATTGTAAAATTAACATTTCCTAAACAACCAAATTGCTTGAAAACAAGAGGAGTTTCTCCACCCCCAGAAACCAATAAATCTTACTGAATAATTAATAAATAATTCCATTTTGAATTTTTAAAATTAGACTATTCGATACTAAAATACATAACATAATAACTTCAGATAAGAACACAAATTGAGCTTAACTTAAGATGAAGCGTAAAATTTTGAAGTTAGCAGAGGTATTTCAATAGCCTGACTATTAACCTTTGGATCAACAGCTTAATTCAAAGTTAATTCCAGATTTAACTAATAATTGCACCCAGACTGACTAGAATGCCTCAATATGAGGAAACGTTTTCCGGATTAAACTATATTACAGCTATGAGCATGTGGATCTGAACTTCAAACTGGTAGGTAGGCCTACATAAAAAGAGCAATGTATTTAGGTCTAATCTGGAATACTTCTCAACAGAAACATATTTTGATTTAATCAGATAAGCCTACATCTAGCCAGCATGCCAATGCCAGTAGATAGATAAAAATGTGTTAAGTTACACCTAAAACATTGGACTATCTGGCCCAGACAGGTCAATGTGAGAGGTGGTTATAAAGCCCTGTGTTTAGTCTTAGATTAGTTTTTTGAATTTGACACAATCGTCTGATCAGACGACCCGCCTGAAGATAGTCAAAGATGCAGCAAACAAGCATCAAATGCAGAGTAGGTAATCCTTTAGCCCAAAACTTAATTATATTGTTAGTTACTCAAACTGTTTCCCATATTAGTTTGATTGTTAGCATAACTACAAACCTTATATGACAAATCTAAATTAAATGTAATCTAAACTTAGTGATGGATTTTTTGACAGAGTATATAATTTTGAAGAATAAGACTAATACAAAGTCATAGTGTTTGTTTTTTATTGTAAAAATGAAGTCAACCTGATTACACAAGACATTACTAGAAATTTTCAAGGAACAAATAAAATGATTTGACAATTATAATCAAAATTATTAATTCATCAGCAGAACAGATCTGCTGAGAGCTAATTTTCTCCATTCCAATGTAATGTACATTCTCTAGGAACAAACTATGTATATTATGTGGATTGGTCATAAATGAGTACAAAATGATATACATACCTGGTGGACCCATTTTAGATGAACTAATTCATAAAAGTAATCTGGCGTTATGTCCTAATTCATCGAAAACGCACCATCCATGTAAACACCCATTAGTGACGACCGCCATGTTTACTCCTAGATACGATTGATCTTTGTCGGACGCACCTACATAGCAACCAATTTGCTTTCATACACACGCACTTTTCAATTCGAACAAAGTTAAATAAAATCTTCTTCAGATTATTGAAGTTAAAATGAAAGAACTCTTGACAATACCACGAAATAATACAAAATCACCACTTCTAACTTCTGCTAAATACGTGATCTGAAAACTGCACAGAAAGCAACTAACTACTCAGGGTTGCCAAAGTTTAAAGCTAGTATTTCTCTTTGTGACAGTGATAGGACTAAAATACTGCTCATTATAATACATTTCTATTGTTGTCATAAAAGCTATAAGAATTAAAAATATACTGCTCACATATTGAGCCCGCATCAACATGTTAGATGCATATATTTTGCTTATATGGACGTTGATTCAATTCCGGACAGGATCTAACTGTCTTTGATCCTTGGACTATCAAAATGACCCTAACAAATTTAATGAAACTATATCTCTGTCAATAACGAAGCTCCATAATATCAAATTCATCTCACTCATTTTCAGGATAAAAAACGAATTTCCTGTAGGATTTAGTCTCATTTATCTCTGAAATTTAATTATTGTGGTTTTACAGGGTGACAACTTTTATCAAAAAGCTGATAAAAGAAAAACAATTTCCATAAAATGATATGTGACATCAGTTTTTACAGTTTAGGCTGTGAGGGACGTTGTCTCATACGGCGATATAACCTATGTAAATTCAATTGTTTATAGTTTTTCGTTTTAGGTCTCCACATGCAGAAACAGTTCGTTCGATACTATATATATAAAAACAATAAATTCTTCACTATATTTCCGTTAAACAAGGCATTCTCCCAGAACAAGGAAGCGCTTAAGTTAACTCCTGAATCTCCTAGTGTTTCTCTCCAGCCTGATATCTTCAGAGGGAGGTTGTTTAAGAACTAGACCCCCTGTTTAAGTTAGCAGGTCACAGGTAGTACACTCTTTACTGGTACCTGTTTTGGGGTAGTTGTGTACATGTGTACCTTGAAAGAGTGCAATTAAATTTGCAAAACGAAACTGTTTCTAGTATATACAGGCTAGCCAATAATTATGATCTATTCTTATTAATGCCTTAGCTATTTTTTATATAGAATTTCACTATGTAATAATAAAGAAATGAGGGTATAATTTAACATTCTTTTACTCTGACATTTTGTAAAAAATTAATATTTATAAACTCCATGGGCCCATTTACCCTGTGGGAAAGAGGTGAATGGACCATGGGGTAGATTCCATTATGCTAAATGATATTTATTGAATTGAGGCATCTGGGCTTATTTTGCCATATTTTACTGGAGCAGGGGT
Source organism: Nephotettix cincticeps (assembly GCA_023375725.1). NCBI lineage: Eukaryota > Metazoa > Arthropoda > Insecta > Hemiptera > Cicadellidae > Nephotettix > Nephotettix cincticeps. Next base: position 37,764,309 of record CM041788.1, read on the forward strand.
GATGTCCTGTAATACAGCTACTTGGAGGTCACAAATTGTGGATAGTTGTGAGCCATGGTAGGTGGGTGTAGTGTTCTCTTGTGTGGATTATTACACATATTTGAGCAATAGACAAGTTACATTTATATGTTAGGGTCTGAAATAATAGTTCAGGGGCTAACTACTATAGAAATTAAATATGTAATTTCATTATTACCCAATTTTCCATAGGGAAGAAGCTATCACCGTAGGTCTCATGGCAAGACTTAAGCCTGAGACCACGTTATTTTTTCGTCTTTAGGTGTCCAAAGGCCAAAAACAATAGTCGTTACAATTTATATATACAGTATATATATATACAACAATGTAGATAATAATATATATATGTGTGTGTGTGTGAAAATGATAACTCTCGTAAATATGATCCGATCGGCACCAAATTTGGTAGAGACGTATATTCCTACATTTGTTTGGACGCTTTCATAAACCAGACATATCGGTCAATGGGAACGGGTAGTTTGGTGGGGTTTTGTGCTAAAAATGGGGGCATTTTTCATAAGTAATTAAAAATAATTTTAGATTGTATCTTCCACCATTAGAATCAGCTTAAAAAACTACACAATTTAGTTCCCTAAAGTTTTTCTCTATCTCCAATGGTTACCGAGATATTAAAAGATCTAAATACAGTACGTTTTATTTTGAGGCTCCAATGTTTATCATATTATGGAGGATTAGGAAAAATTAATATTTCACTTATTAACCAATATTTTTGGATGAACATTTATATTTAGCTTCATGTGGTTGAGGTTCATTCATTTATGCTTAAAAATCATAGTTTATGTGATTATCATGGCAGCTAACCTGCATACTCTTTTCCCACGTTAATCTTATGGAGAATAGGCAAATAATTGTTATGTTTACCGACAGATTTTGACCAATCTTGTCAAATATTATTATTATTATATTATTGATTTAGAAATTTGCTGAGTACTGGTCTGCTGCGACGGGGGTATTTATAAATATACTTTATAAATAAATATAAAGAATTAATAAAATGTGTGAGGATTAATAAAGTAATCAATTAAATCCTGCTAATACTGAACATAAAGCTATTGGAGAAAATCTTCCAATTGTCACTGTCCTAAATTCAGGAGCCAGGCCCCAACCTTCTTCTTGTAGCCTACACAGGTAAACTGTCAGTTTCCGCAATCCTGATCTCTTGAGGTACATTTCTATAGACAAATGACATATTGTTTGAACATAGTTTGGTATTTGGTTAGTTTGTGTAAAAAATATTTTTCAAGTAAAAAAATATAGTATACAGCTACCACCATAGAATAACTATTTTTTTTAATCTCATTTTATATAAAAAATAAATAATAAAATATATAGTATCATAATATATAAAATTAAAACATAACCTATTATATTTCCATATATTAAAAATAAAATCATAAATGAATCTTTTACTCAATATAATTTTTATGTGCAAAATATTAAACTTTCCAAACCTCAAACAATTATAAAATAGAAATTTTTTTTATTAAAAATATTTAATAACTTATTATAAATAATTTTTATGAGGATAAAAATAAAGTAAAAAATATGCTATATACAAATAATAAAATCTTTTATCCCTGACCCATTTCCAGGCCCCTAGCTACAACAGATACTGAGCTCTTGATCCTTGAGGGACCTAAGTGTAATATAGAGTATGACATATTTATAGAATGGAATTGTATTTAACGAAGATGGTAACATTCTTTTGGAACCTAAGATCAAGCTTAGTTTGTATTATCTCAAGTAGTTAATGATTGAATGAAAATTTGCCAAGTAGGTTACAGGTCTGTTGCTATGGGAGTATTAAGTTTTCCTACAACCAGAGATGAATATAGTAGTACTTCAACTCATCTGCATCTTAAAAAATATATATGTGCATATATATATATTCTTACTAATAGAGAAATAATAAAAGAAATATTTTACAATACAATATTCTTTATTGTTTATTCGTAAAGAATTACAATAGTGTCATTTGTTACGGTACATAGATTTTTATTGAAAGTCTTTGAAGTTTTCACTAAATTCCTTTAGTGAGTAGAATGGTCGTTGAATCAGCCAGTTTTTCAACTCTTGATGCAGTCTCTTGCCAGTCAGGTTGTTCATGTAGTCTGGAAGATGGTTCCTCATTTTGCGGCCTGCGTAGGATGGCTTTTTTTCCCATGATGATGTTCTATCTACAGGCAAGGAAAACTTCGAGCCATGGGGGTGTTGTAGTCATGGAGGTCTTTGTTTTGTGGTAAGTTTAGTTTATCTCCATACGTAATGGTTTCCAGTATGTAGAGGGCTACCACTGTTAGAATTCCTAAGTTTGTGAAAGCTGATCTGCATGGTTGCGTTGGTTCAAGGTTGGCAAGTGTTCTTACAGCTTTCTTTTGTAGTACAAGGATCCAGTTGATGTTGTAGGCTGAGGATCCGCCCCATGCTGTCAGGCCGTATCGTAAGTGTGACTCGACCAAAGCATAGTAGGCTGTTTTAGCAACTGAGAGTTTGCCAATATGGTTCATTCTTCGAACAACATAAATCCCGGTGCTGATTTTTTTGCATACAGTAGAACCTCGATAGTCCGACCTCCGATGGTCCGACTCCTCGGTTGGTCCGACCGTGCCAGTCGGCACAACAGACTCCCTCTAATTCGTCCTCCGCGGCATTCTCCTCGCTTAGTCCGACCACGCTAGCGGAAATTTACAGCATTTGTTTACTTCGTAACTCCGTTCAAGATGAGACCTGTCGATGACGCATCGACAGGTGACATCGTGAGTGTGTATTTCAGTCAGAGTAGCATTTTGTGGGTTCGAAAATGGACGAATGCTGCAGCAAAAGCGAGGTTGTCGTCTGCCAAGCAGAAGAATATCACAGAATTTTTTCAACCGGAACAAAATTAAATACAGTACTGCACAGTATTAGACAGTGATTTTAAACATGTAAATGTTTTGTGATTTCTTTAAAACAATTATTGTGTTTGGATTATTCATTTGTAGATTAAGTGTTTAATACAGTACATACAGTGTTTTGCAAGATATTTGACCCTACTGCAAAACATTCCTGAACTGTGTTTTATATTCTTTTTTATATTCATACAGTAATACATAGTGTGTATAGCGGAACGTCTAGGCTACATGATGCAGCTGTACCTAGGCCACGTACAGTATTGAACAGTATTGTAGTGTTATGCTTTCTCGTCACTACAGCATACTCTGTAAGTACATAATGGACACTTTTTGTACGTTATTGTTATTAAATTATTTATTTATTTAATGTTTTTAGGCTTTCTGTAGCGTTCATCAGTACAGTAGCTTTTTATAAAATCTTGATGCAATATTCTTTTTTCAAAATACAGTTTAAGTTTGTTTTTATGTTAATATACGAGTTCCTCTGATAATCCGACCTTTTTGTTGTTCCGACCATACCCCCGGTCCTGCAGGTGACGGATTAGTGAGGTTCTACTGTACTTGGTCTATGTGCTCTGCCCAAGTGAGTTTGTTGTCTAGAATGACGCCAAGAAATTTTGTATGGATTTCTATTGTTACTTCTTCTACTTGAGGAGCTTGGTCTCTCTTTTTGCTGAAATTTATTGTTGTTGTTTTTGATGGATTAATAGCCAAGTCGTTCAGTTTTGAGTAAAGAACTGCTTTTCCTAGTGTGGATTTTGAGTTTTGATAGAGGCCTACGGCTGTATCGTCCTTTACTAAAATTGTAGTGTCGTCAGCATACATAATTGCAGTGGTATTGTCACTCTCAATTTCCTTGGGGAAGTCATTTGTCAAGAGAATAAATAGGATTGGGCCTAGGACAGAGCCTTGTGGGACACCTCTGGTCAGTTCGCTTTTTGAGGACTTGAGCTTCGTTGTGATGTTTGTTGTATGTTGAAGCTCCACAATTTGTGAGCGCCCTGTGAGATAGCTTTTGAACCACTGAAGGGCTAGATTTCTTATGCCAAGTCTCTCAAGTTTTGTACATGTCAAATTGTGGCCTAGGCAATCAAACGCTTTGCTGTAGTCTAGGAACCTTTACCTTTTGAACCTTTACTTATAACATTTAAATAATTCAATCCAAAATACCTTTATTTCCAGGTGCCTCTGAGTACAATACTGATTTTCAGAGTTACTCTGGTCACAATAAATGAATAAATAAATAAATAACACATAAAAAGTTATAAACAATAAAACTTAACAAACAACAACAATAAATAATACTTAAAGAAGAGGCTTATTTATCAGGTCTCATGTGTTTTTAAATTAGTTTTAAAAGCTGGGATACTCGACATCTACAGGGCCGAGGGGAGATCATTAACAACTTTGGCCCAAAGTACGACAACCCCTTTCTCCCTGCTTTCCGCCTCACTTTCGGAAAGTGAAGGAGGGTGTCCTGTCGGGTACTGCGCGACACTCGTCTGCAAGCAATAAGTCCTTCCACCAGGTATTGTGGCTCATTAAGAGTAAACGCCCGGTGGATGAGGTTGCAAGTCTGAACCCTGTACACTGCATCAGTTGTAAAAAACCCAGCAGCATCTCGGTAGGCCAAAATATGCTCATGTCTACGGACACCATAAACGAAGCGAACTGCGGTGTTCTGCAGTTTTTGGAGTCGGGCCATTTCCTCGCCGGTAATGCCTTCCTGCATACGGTAACAACCATATGCAGGAAGGCAGTAATACAACACTGACAACATGACTGCCTGGACCAGCTTCAGCTTAACTGCTACCGGTCGGATGGATCGGTATTTGTACAGACCTTGCAGCCTTGCCAAAGCCAGCCGAGAAACATATGTGATGTGGTCGGAGAAATTGAGGCCACTGTCAAGTATTACGCCCAAAGTCTTGACAGTGTTACTCACTGATAGCGGTATGCCTCCAAGCTTTACATGCAAATCACCTTTCAGGATTTGCTGAATAACATTGGGTCGTGAAATATGGAATATATGACATTTGTCCACGTTTAATTTGAGACAGTGCCTCCACGACCACTGACAAATTCTCTCCAGATCTAATCCAATGATCAAAGTATTTATGCCCAAATACAGAAAGAGATGCTCAAATAGCAAAATGAACAACAATTTTAAGAATTAAACATTTTATTGAAAAAATATTAACATTCTTCTTCACTTATAGTTTCTAGAGAAGCAAGATATTCTTCTGCAGTAAAGGGCCAATGATTGAAACTGCAGTTAAAAATCTTAGTTTCTTCAGGAGTCCACACAAGTACTCTTCCAGAGTTCAGATTGGCACTTATCACAGCCTTGTCTTTATGCCAAAAAATATCTGTAAATTGATTGGTCATGTTGAAAATAACCAATACAACTAAGAAAATTAAATTACATACATTTGAACCCAAGCCACAACCCACAACTAAAGCTATAGAGTATTTTTTCTAAAAGTACCTGGTAACCGAGCTTTGCTTGGATAGTATAAGACATAAGTATTGTGTAAGTTAATTAGCAAAATTAAAACACATTTATTACTCGATGAAAACATTTATGTGGTTTAAATGAAACCGATTCAATACACCTTAATTAATATAGCATAAACATTGAACAAAAAAATACTGTCCCCAGATGGGGATCGATCTTAAAACCTTAGGTTTAAAAAAAAACCTTTAAAACCTTTGCGCTAGCACTGAGCTGTGGCGTCGGCCTAGTTTTTGACGTTGCTTATGGTCTTTTAACCAACCTCAATCGTTTTAGCTGATCATATACTATTTATTTAATTATCCGTACAGTCATCATTAGCCCGTGATCAACTGACTTTGTTAGAAACAGAATGAGGATTGAAAAGCAAAAGAGAAATTTAATTTACACCAATTAATTGGTTTGTTACAGTGACTTAAGCAATAGAATGAAAACGTTTACTATCAAAATACAAAATATTTTTGTAAATACTTTTCTCTGCTTTTATTTTTTACAGTTGTTTTACCCTTAAGTTTTCACAAATTGTTTAGCAATTTGATAATTTTTCATTTATACTTACAATAAATATCCATGCAAAACCTCTATTCACATATTATTCACCACCATCTTCAATCAACAACTGTCAAACGGTTATAAACAGATGTTTTGATTTATATTGTTTACATTTGACTCTCCATAAGCCTAATGCTAATTTTTTAGATTTTAAACTTAATATTACAAGAAAAACCAGAATTTTCCCGGACTTGATAACTATCTAGAACTTATTTTCTACTCGGAAATTAGATATTTCCAAAATTCGTTAGAATTACACGTTACGTTAAATACGTTAGAATGTAGGGGTTATAGTTAATAACTATGTTATTAACTATAATTATAATTATGTTATTAACTCTAACAAATTCCACTATAACTATTAGTTATAGTGGAATTTGTTAGAGCCGTTTTTGAGATCCGTGTGCAAATATATATACACAGTAGAACTTGGATAATTCGAACCTCAAGGGACCAGAAAAAAATTCGAAATATCCAAAAATTTTTGAAAAGTTTTTGAAAGTGGTTGAAATAAACAGTAAAACATCATGTTTTAACATTGTATATTTAAAAAAGTTAGGTTATTAATGAAGATATATTATTGATTAAAATTCTAATTTTTGTTAAATGTCAATACTGTGTTTGGAGGGATCCCGAAAATTTAGCCATTTCAAATTTTCTCTTAAATCCCTTCTCTACCTCCTTGATTGCCGCTATTTATTCTTGCGACGTCAAAGATTTGTAGGGTCGCTTTGACGAATCGAACCAGTTCATACACACGACGTGTTAACATGAACGCAGACGAAGTCACAAATGCCAACAAGAAACAAAGACGACGAATATCGGAAACCACCATCAATGATACGCACGTTACTGAACTGCGCCAGCGCCGTGTAGTGACATATTAGAGATGTCAATGTTGTGATTTATGATCAGTAGTGGACTGGTGAGGGGGAGGGGTCTCATGTGACCAAACAACAGCAGGTGTACGTGCTGTGAGGGTTGGCGGGGATGTAGCTAAAAATAGTCTACGGACAGGAAGCCCGAACGTCGTTTCCGGGAAAATCGCACACAATGACTTGTTCTCTTTATAGATTTACGCTGCAAAAAATTCGAATTATCCAAAAAAATATTCGAATTAACCAGGATATTTTAACATTGTTTTTATATAACATTCTAGGGACCAAGTCAAAACTTCGAATTAAAGAAGTTTTCGAATTACAGAAGTTCGAATTATCCACGTTCCACTGTATATACAAACCTTGCTCGTATTGTTGTATTAGAAACAAAAATGATCATATTCTCATGTAGTAATTGTAAGATTAACATAGTCAATTTCACTTGTGTTATTTTATTTCAATAGACAATGACATTTGCAAAATACATAAGTGATGATGAGTAAGTGATAATGAGATGTATAAGAATAACCAACCCATATGACTATCAAGTAGGATAGAAAACATGATAGAGAATCATAATTGCTACTCTCTCATGTATCAACCAAAGAAGGCAGATATTGAATTGAAGAAGTCTGCATCAGAGCACATTAAGTTCTCATATCCCATTAGCTAGCCATCAGTTTTTTTATTCCTACTTTTATATCAGTAGAAGATTAAACTTCAAAATGAAGTAATTGTAGTCAGTTCTATTCCTATAAATTCTGCTTTCACTATATTTTCTCCTTCCTGATGGAAGTGTTGGAACATAAAGTTTAGAATGTTGTAAGGACAATATGTCTTTGCTTGGAAATATAGACAATAAAGTTAGTCAGTTAAAAGTCCTACTCACCTGTCTGATTGGGTTTTATTTGTTCAGAGAAATTGGGTACATTAAAGGTTCCTAATACTTACTTACTTGATATTGTCCCACTAGTAATGCTCCCGCGACGTGTTTGTCAGAATGAATATGAAGACATTTTAGGCCGGACTTATTAATTCATTTACTTTATAGTAGGCCGCACCACATAAATATTCTTTCAAAATAGTCTTACATTTTTGCAGTTTACAGTTACAGTGCTTTACAGTTTTGTTCTTCATTTATATAGTTTAGTAATTTGTTATATATCTTGATACTGCTAAAATATGGGCTCCTGCTGGCCAAAGCTGAATTCAAGTGAGGTACATGTACTTGGTTCCAACTTCTTGTGTTGTACTGGTGGACCACATTGTTTGGAAAAAAGATTTCCGGATTACTTTTCACCAGTATGGCAGATTCCAAAATAAATAATGATGGGAGGGTTAATATTCCCAGGTTCTTGAACAGGGGCCTACAGTGGGCAAGGCATTGAGCATCACACATCCTCCTAATAATTCTTTTTTGAAGGAGGAAAATCCTGTTGGCCATGGTACTACCTCCTCAAAACACTATTCCATAAGACATAGTGCTATGCAAACATCCATATTAGACTTTCAACAAGATGTCAGTCTGGACCAATTTCTGGAACCTAGTAATGAAATAAATTATAGATGTTAATCTTGATGCTATAGAGTTAATATGCTCGTCCCACTTAAGATGTTTGGTAATGTGCAGGCCTAGGTACTTATTTTTTTCACAAGAAGTGAGAGTGACCTCATTTACCTTCATATTTGCTTTGATCATAGCATGATCAAAGCTATTTCAGTTATTTAGTTTGTTCGTCGGTGGTAGAAAAGACACAAAAGGCTCTCAGAAAGGTCGAGGCGGCTATAGACGTTCTTCAGGAGGGCAAAGACAGCATCACATGTAGACATATGTTTACGAAACCAGAACTGACACTCAGTCAGTATATTATTGAATTCGATAAACCTGAGGAATCTCTTCAGAAAAATTATTTCAAATACTTTTCCTATACTTGGTTGTACTGAAATCAGGTGATAATTGCCAACATTTAAAGGATCAGCCATTTTAGATGTTTTTAACTTCATTGGAACGTAACCAGTTTCAAAGGATTTATTTATTAAGTTAGCAAGGACTTCAATAATAACTTTGATACAAAGCTTGAGAAGGCTGCACGGTATCCCATCAATGCCCGAACTTCTCTTAGATCCCGGTGAATCTACCACTTCCCTCACCTCAGCAACAGTAGTAGGCGTGAGAACACAGCGTCCCTCACCTAGTTTATCAGGGAGCACCTGAGCGCAATGATAATTTGCTAATCTTGAAATTTCCTCAAAAAAGAGCTCACTAAAGTGATTTACAATCGTTTATGGGTTGGTCACAACATTATTATCAATTTTCGAGCTTAAGTTAGTGTGGGTTTCATAATTTTCATCACTAAGTGTACGGACCACAGCTCATGACTCTTCACTAGTATTTTTTGAGTTTAGGATTCTATTGCCAAAATAAGACTTTTTTGTCCGAGTAACAAGATTTTAGTGCTGTCGTTTAGCCAGCCTATCACATTCGACTCCCAACTGAGCCTGACCACCCAGTCTGACTAGAATTCTCAGAGTGGTGTATCTCCTTACTGACCATTTGGGAGGTGCCCTAAAGGAATTATGCTTGCTTGGTTTGATTCAGGGCTCCCTTTCCTTGTCTGGAGAACTACGGCCATTTGGGCAATAAAATGCCATCATCAGACATTAAATATCTTTATCCATCTGTTTTTAATGCCGAAAAAGCTGGTACATGTTTGTTAGACATTGAGCTGATTGACAAGGTAAAAATTAAAGTATCTAATTTTTACATTTACTAATACTACCTTTGAAAATATAATAATTAGTATAAACCCTTTTCTTATAACTCAATTCTAACTTTGCCATAGTTCTATTTACACAAAGAGTGAAACTGCTCTACAAGTAGTCTCGTTTTGAAGCAGACCATAATATTGCCAAACTAAATAACAAATATTGCAAAATTAAGTCATTTCTGGTTTTTAGTGAAATGTCTCTGGACAAAACAATGTTCCATACTGCCAGGGTTCCTTTTAAATAATGCTACATTGAGCATAACAGAAAAGTAGAAATACCTATGACATGTGTATTGTCTTTTAGCACTACAACCGTGTCCAGGTGTGCGCCGACCAACTGCCACACCCACAGTGTGCTAGGATATGATGCCACACAAGTGGCTAGGTACTGGCCATCGTCACTGAGCTGTGCCAAAGTCCGGTGCTTAGGAAGAAGTGTTTCATCTTTATTCAGCTCGTAAAATGTCTCTTTTATTAGTTCACCTGAAATGATAATAAACTTATACAAAATATTTAAAAAAAACTTTAAAAGAGAACTCTAAAGTTAGTATTTTTGTCAAGGTGCTCTCCATTTATATTTTTGAAAGATGCTACAAATTGTTGATGCTAAATCATGTTATCAACTTCTAACATGTTTTGCTATTGATCCATGAAAATTAAACTATATAATTATGTTAATAACTACATAAAAATAAAACTACCCTAAATTATGTTAATAACCTAATTGAAAATGCCATAAATACTTGAAAACAAAAATAAAAATAGTACAGTGGATGGTATAAACATGAAAATTGCAAAAGAAAGAGTAAACCTTTACAGAATTACTATTTACAAGCAGATGAAGTTACAGAAGGCAATGTATTCCCTTACAGGTACTGACTTGAGTTGAAAGATTGCCACTCTCTCTCAATCTAGATCTTGCTGAAGTAGTGTGCAAAATGGAAAGGTGAACCAAAACATCTGTCAGGTCTAGACGCCAGGTTAGTAAATCCAGTGTCCTTACCTATAAAACTTGTTCACATTAATAAGTATCATTGTGAATGTATTTTATATGAAGTTTAAAAGAAATTCAAAATTTCGCATTGCAGTGATTAGGCAAATGAAACATTTGAATGAATTACTTGAAAATAGGCTTTAATCCTCCGAGTGGCGGAGCTTTTCAACTTACTTTATATGTTTTATATTTTACTTTGAATTACTACTATACAACTCTTCTTAAAATAAATTTAAGTCCAGTTTGTCCAGATTAATGTGGTAGGATCCCAATCCAGATAGCCGAAAATCCTGATGATCTCAAACTATACCATTAAAGAGGAAAGAGGACTTTCAGTGGTGCGCAAAAAGCTGCTACGGCTGAAGCGCCTTGGGAAAATCCGCCCTTTCGAATTTATGAAATGAATGAATGACTAAACCATTATAGACATCCGTGTCGCATAGACAATAATCATGAGTAGCGTCTGCAATATTAGTGCTTCTGACTGTATATAACCTCTGTAAAACAACATAGCTGAAAAATATCGCAAGCCTATAAAGTGTTAGAAAACTTGTTTTTAATTTTATTAAAAGTTATTATTATTAGTTTTTGGTAGGAAATAAAACACTCTTCTGATGCTTCTGAACGCTCGCTTCAGACGTTAAAGCAACCTTCTTCCTTTTACAACCATTCAAGATTTCAGATTGAGTATGCACTCTGATTGTAAAAATAATTCCGAAACAAATAACCATTCTTTGTTTGAAATTCATTATTGGTGATGGTGGATTGATATTATTTAGATTCTTATTGCGGACATTTTCCATCACGATATTATGTAAAACAAAGTCTCACCCAAAGTTGTGAAACTTTGTTTTACATAATATCGTGATGGAAAATGTCTGCAATAAGAATCTAAATAATAAATAACCATTGTAAATCCCACCTCAAACACCTACACATTGACAGTTCAGCATTGAATTGTCAAATAGTGACCGCTCCCGCAAGCTCTAAAAGCTTGTAGCACTCCGCTTGGAAATACCCTCAACATAGAGAGTGTTTATTCATAACGGCACACATTCATCATTAGTAACACTTGTCACGTCCAACAAGGTACTGGCTTGCATCTGAAATTTTGAAGAAGCTTGAGATATAACATTTTAACTGTGATTTATATACTTAATATTTTTTTTAAAACCCGATCTGGATGATTCGTATCCGGGTAAACTGGACTTTGCTGTACTAAGAATACTGTACTGAACAAAAAACACAAAAATACCCCCTCCCTTAACCAAAGAGTTGTAAAAGAAGCAAAAAAGGTGTCCACTGCAATCCCAATTAAGCCTACAAATTACTCAAAATTTTGATCTTGATTTTGATGTTGCATTATTAATTGTGTATTAGGATCTTATGAAATCAAGGTTGTTTGATTTGAAATTTCAAAAGTGTGAAATTTTTAGTGAAATACAGAAGTTTTACTACTGCATTGACTGATAATTGAAATGTAATTAATGAATATTGTTGGGATTGATGCTGTGCAAGTTCTAGTGTCCTTGCTTGAGAAACAGCCCCCTCCAATGTTTAGATTAGATTAGATTATTGAAAAGGCAACCGTACCACAAGGTAAGTATTTTAAGCCAAGTATGAATGAGAAGCAAGTGTAGGATGATTGTGGTGTAATCATGTAGTCTTGTAAATGACAAAGAATGACATGTTCCTTAGACAGAACTGTTAATTAATAGCCCAACAGTCAATGGTATATTTAAGGGACCTACAGTTTAATGTGGAATCCGAACCACTGCCTCTGAATTACAAACTGGTCTAATTATGAGGATGGTCTTTGCGGATTAAGGTAGTATTTAATAGTGTGGACGTTAGAGAACACTACACCCACCGACCATCGCTCACAACTATACACAATTCTGAGGCTGAGATGCAGCCTCAGCCTAGCCACTTCAGAACAAGGGCGAAACGTTACAAACTACATGACGACCAAAAAATCAATCGGTTGATGCCGAAAAATCAATATGATATTGGTTAGATGAGAGTTCGACAAGATTGTCATTTTTATCCATTTCTGCCCTTTCCACAGCTTTTCTTTTGAAGGGATATAACACCCTCTGCAAACCAGACGTATCTTCAGATGTAATGTAATCCAACAGCTAGCTTTTAAAAGCTGATACGAACATTGAAAAAATAGTTAGATCAGGGGAATCATCCCCTCATCTGGTTAAGGTGAAATTTTTTCACCCTTTGTCCCAGCGTTAGTTTTTTTAAAAAGGCATTCACTCTATCCTGAGTTAATATTTTGGTTTTGTCTGGACCCTTAAGGGAAATATTCAGAATATTAATCTGGAAAAAAAATATCAGCTTAGTAAGCAAGTAGAGTTAACTCGATGTTAACTCAAGCGATGGTCTGTGGGTGTAAGTTCTCTTGTGTGGATTGACGCCCACACTATTGAATACTACATTAATCCACAAAGACCATCCTTATAATTAGACCAATTCTAAATTCAGAGGCCGTAGTTTAGATTCAACTTTAAACTGTAGGTCCCTTAGTTGCCATCAGCTGTTGGGCTATTAATTAACAGTCCTGTCTAAGGAACATCTCAGCCTTTGTCAGTAACAAGACTACAAGATCGCGCCACAATCATCTCAATCCCCATTCATACTTGTCTTAAAATCCCTACCTTGTGGTATGGTCGCAATTTCAATAATCTAATCGTATACACAACACTGACTGGGCAATTAGGTACTGTGCAATATGAAACATCGTGTAACATTTTCAAAACTGTTGGTAACTAAAGTGTATATATTGCCAGAGGAGGATAGTAAATCGCAATGGGAGCAACAGAGTAATAGAGACAAGGCGAGGTTTTTAAATTGTGTTAAGGCGTTTGAAGTGGAATTTTGAATGTGATTCCGAAAAAAAGCTAGCTCTTGGGGATCCGTATTTGTGTATGTATCGGTGAAGGGGGAGTTTCCAGTCAGTTGAGGAGTTTCACTCGAAGCGTGAACATGGGCTGGTACGGTTGGGCCAAAGATGAGTTTTACAAAGACGGCATACTACTTAAAAAGGACTACGTGTACAGTAAATACGGAACTACCGCTGAACAAGAATCGTTTTTAATTCCTCCAGGAACAAATAGTATTATAGTAAAAATATGTAACAAACATCATTACTATGGTAACAATACATCAAAAACTGAAGAGGAATCATCCGAAGAATCCTCTGCAGGAGAAGAGGAGAGGGTTGATGAGGTAGACAAATGATTCCAAGCGTTGCAAATCCTCGATGGAATTCATTCATAGAGTTCTAAGTAGGGGTATAAGTATGGGAGTTCAGTTTTTTACCAGACGTCAAAGAGTCATCATCATCATCATCATAGAAAATTAGTTTGAGTCAGCGACCGGAAGGCGGAAAGTCAAAGTTAGTGTGTATACAATTAAATCTTTTTGACGAAGATATGATATTAATTAGAACGCACAAAATTTATGGCGATAATCCTGTTAACTCTCTTGATCTGACTGATCTACTTTTTATAACTACAGTATAGATTTCTCACAAATACTAAAGTAAAGAAAGTTTACTCTGAAAATGAGTAGGCTAAAATCGAAGGGGATATGTCTGACTACGTAGGGATAGGCATAATGCTTTACACATCATGCACAAAAAAAATTGGTATATCATCGATGTACACCATAGCAAAACGGACAGCTTATGTGGGTTGTAGTAAATAATGGTGGGGTAGATGATTAGGGAGGGATAGTTTTTACAAGTCAAAAATCTTAGTCGGTCTGTGAAAGATGGATATCAAAGAAGCAGCTATTACACCAGCAACATAGGAGGTTGTAGAGGTAAAAGTTCCTGTTGATTATTTTAAAACCAAACCTAAAAGGAAGAATGCAAAAGTGACACTTCCACAAAACACTTTGAGGGAGATTTAAAAAAAAAACATTTTCTATTTGGACAAGGATTTTGCTAAATTCATAGTACTTGGGTATTTTGAAAATCTGGAGCATAAAGTAGGTATATTATTCAAAACTGGGAAAAGTTACACATTTTGGTCTTATGACGTTTTCAATGATTTAGCTATACATTTTGATAGTATTACAACCTCCTTAATAAATGGGGGCAAAAAGGAATATAGTATTAGAAATGCGGACGGGTACGCGATGGAAGTGAAAAAAGTATTTGGCAACCTGTACGTCTCCATTCACAACAAAAAACGTGTTATTTTGCTTAACCCTGGTGAGTGGGATCAGTTTATTCGCAACCTGACCGAGGTGAAGAAGCATCTCGTGGAATTGTTCACTTATGAACATCTCTATTATACTATTTCTCAAGTATAATCTTCATTAGGTTTGGGTACTATGAAAGGGAATCATCATTCTTATATATGTTGCCTTCAAGGTGGATGAAAATAAAATTGGATCAAAATAAAACCCATACATTTTTTAGGTTTTTTTCTGATGACCTCACACTTAGTTTTAAATATTTTTTAAGATTGAGTTGCAAGACTTGTAATACAAAGCCCACCTCACAGTTAGTGGTGAGAATAGCAGCCAAACGACCACAGTCCGACAAGCAGACACAGCATACTGCAGCATCGTCTGTGATTAGAGTACGCTCCACAGTTCCATTGGCAGCCCACAGCCGCATCCGCAGCGAAGATTCTGACTGCCACACCAGAAGGCTGGCCGAGTCAGGGCACCAGATCATTCCTTTGACATGGTAACTGTCGTCACACTCCATCCTCTGTTGACAGAGATATTCTAGGAATCACTCAGACCATTAGTGTACAACACATACATTTCTAACTCTTTTGATAACCTACACAATGGAAAAGTTCAAGAGACAAACAGAAAATAGTTCAATAACTTACCGTTAAAGTGATCCTCAATAATTGTAATCGACACCTGTTTCCCTATGGGAAATTCGCTAAAAATAAACAGAACCACTCACACTACCAATAATTTTTACAAATCAGGAATATACCAAATAAACTGCCCACAATGTGACATGTTTTATATTGGACAAACCAGCCGAACATTCACAACCAGATACAAAGAACATGTACAAGCTTTTAATTCAAAAAACTACACAAGCATGAAATCAAATGTAACTAACACATGATAAAGAACCATCACAATTTTAAAAGTTTGCAAGAAGACCTTGATATAATTAAATTTGGAACAAAGAACATTAAATTAGATGTAAAAGAAGAATTACACATTTACAAAAACTACAAAACACAACCGAACAGATTAATTAATAAAATGCAAACACATACAACAAATATTATATTTGAAAAAATCATACGACTACACCCCAAGACAACATGAAAATCAGCTGCTGATAAAGATATCAAACATTTATTTACATTTAATAATAATTTTAACAAAGGTACTGTATTTTTTAAATGTTTTTAAAATTAGTAACAAATATAAATAACATGGTCCCGGGCTTAAGTCTTGCCATGAGATAGCTTCTTCCCAATAGGAAATTTGCTAAAAGCGATGATAAAGAGTCAAACCGTAAGAATCAGATCTATTTTTATGTACTGTGAGTGTAGTTAGACATTACCCTACGCTATCTTGAGCAAGTTTACTGCTACATCCGAATGCTTGATGTTTATGTTATGAGACCATGGCGTAACTTTTCATTGGCTAACAAGATTTCTTTGTTACGACAAAAGACAATAACTGAAAACAATTAACGGATATTTTTTTACTAAACATGCATAAAATCTAAATTAGGTTGACAATCATACACTCAGCGAATTTCCAAATCAACAATATAATAATAAAAATATTTGACAAGTTTTATAAAAATCTCTCCATAAACATGAGAATTATTTGCCTATTCTCCATAAGATTAACATGGGAAAGAGTGTGCAGGTTAGCTGCTGTGAGGAACACTGAGAGCAGGCATTTATACCATCAAAAAATTTTATTTTTAACATTTATACAAACTTTCATCAACATCTGTTCATAAATAAAGGGTTTTGCCTATTCTCCATATGATTAACATGGGAAAAGAGTATGCAGGTTTGCTGCCATGATAAACACATAAACTATTTTTTTAAGCATAAATGGATGATACTCAACCACATGAAGCTAAATATAAAGTTTTATACAAAAATATTGGTTAATAAGTGAAATATTAATTTTTCCTTATCCTCCATAAGATTAACATTGGAGCCCCAAAATAAATACACTGTGTTTAGATTTTTTAATCTCTCGGTAACCGTTGGAGATAGAGAAAAAACTTTAGGAACTAATTGTGTAGTTTTTTAAGCTTTTATAATGGTGAAAGATAAAATTTGATTTTAAAATTACATTAAATACGCAAAAATTTTCAAAATATTCACAAAACTATGTTTTTTACGAATCGTCATTTGTGAAATAGTCTTACCTAATATTGGTTGATCGGATGGAGAGTTTTGCTCAATAAGACGATATATAATATTACAATATATATAATATAAACAATATATATATTTATACTAATATAAAAAATTAAAACACATTGTATTGCTACTTGAACCTAAAAAAAAAAAAACATGTATTGGGTTTAACAATTATGAGGATATTAATATCTTTACTAAACTGCATAAAATCTAAAAAAAGCGCCACGGTTGGGGATCAATCTCATAACCTCTTACGCATGAGTCAGCCGCGGAGGAAATGAGCTAACACACAGCTATACTGAGACATGGTTCAGAGTATTTTAGGCCAGGCTCAATTGTTGGAGCCATCATAATTATTCGTTTGACTATTAATAAACTGTGGTAAACTGTGAATGTGGGATACGGATTGAGGATTAAAAAGCAAAAAGGAAATTTAATTTATACCAATTGGTTTGTTACAGCGGCTTCAAACAATACAATGAATAAGTTTTCTATCAAAACACGATAGATTTTGGAAATTTTCTCTGCTTTTATTTCACAGTTATTTTACCCTTTAGTTTTTAAAAATTGTTAACTAATTTTATAATTTTTCATTTCTTACTTACATACATAAAATAAATATGTATGAATAACGTCTATTCACATCTTACAAAGGACACATTGTTAGCCATCTCCACTCAACATCTGTCAAACGGTTATAAACAGATGTTTTGATTTGTATTGTTTACATTTGATTCTCCATAAGCTTGATTTGAAACTTAATATTACAAGAAAACCGGAATTTTCCTGGACATTAGACTTATCTAGGATTTATTTTCTACTCAGAAATGAGTTATTTCCAAAATTTAAAGAAATTCGCTAGAGCTGTTATTGAGATCATTGTGCAAATATACAAACCTTGCTTGTATTATAGCATTGGAGTACCTGGTGACCGAGCTTTGCTCATATAAGACGAATAATATATAATAAGACATATAATATAATAAGACATGTACTATACAAGCTAATTAGAAAAATTAAAACACATTTATTGCTCAATGAAAACATTTATGTGGTTTAAATAAAACCAATTCAATACACCATAGTTAATATAGCACTGAACAAAAATTATCATCCCCTGATGGGGATGGAACTCGCATCTTTCGGATGATGATGCTAATGCACTCCCACTGGGCTGTGGTGTCTGTCAAATGAACCACGACGTTTAAGGTCTTTTAGCCTCAATTGTTTTAGCCAATCATTCGCTGTTTAATTATCCATACAGTTATTATTAGCCTGTGATCAACTGATTTTTTTAGAAACGGAATAAGGATTGAAAAGCAAAAGATAAATTTAATTTACACCAATGAATTGGTTTGTCACAGTGGCTTCAAGCAATACAATGAATACGTTTTAGTAGAACCCCCCCGCCTCCAGAACCGGAAGTAGCGATCTGGTACTCAAGGCGGTGACAAGGCAGATAATGAGTGCTACTGGACGTAGATTACTGGTGCGTGTCAGATAGTGTTATCGGAGTGTAATTAATGTTATTTTCGATGGATTTTTTGCGTAATTGCCCTACATGTAATCTTGTTTGCATGAACCGTTATACGAAAATTGATGTAATATGAGTTATGTACTTTATTGCACAATAGGGTATAAATAATAATAAATAGTGAAATGGGGTAGAAAAATTTGTTATTGGTTAAAATATGAATTTAAAATTTAAAGATGAAAAAACAGAAATACTAACAAACAAATAAATAAAAATTAATAAAAATAAAAACATAATTTAAACTGAAGAAAATAGAATGTGGTTTTAATATATACATAATATACCAGATTTAAATATACAACAGCTGATTAATATGATAAAAAACATATAAACACGTGACTTAACTACAGAAAATATACAAATTTTTATACAGAACTTATACAGAAAAAATATAAATAGACAAACAAATAATAAAAACTACTTAAAAATATATATTATATTTAACCTCGTAGAGACATCTGCACGTAGGGCAGTTTATCATCCCCCGGATGCAGTTATGGCAGAATGGATGACCGCAGGGGATTAGCACCACCTGCGGTCTTGCATCCATACAGATGGAGCATTCCGAGGGATCGGTACCAGGCGGTTTGGGGGCTGACGGCCGAGTGTTGTCGGTAGTACCGTACATGCCGGCACCGTGCTCGTTGACATATGACCGGATGAGTTCTAGATCAGTACTCACGGAAAGTTGGAGAGACAACTGGATTTCAACATGATCCCCTGCCACCGAGTCACGATGCTGGCTGCACGGACGTCCGACCAGCTCGTCTCCGATGGTAGCTGGTTTTGCCTCTGTAACAACAATAACGACAATTATAGTGGGGAAGGTTGTAATTATTAATAAGTTTGTAACAACAACGACATTAGAGATTGTTAGTTTGCGAGAAAAGATATTCTCCAAACATCTTGGATAATAGTAATACCCCTCTGTAACAACAACAATAACGACAATTATAGTGGGAAATGTTGTAATTATCAATAAGTTTGTAACAACAACGACATTAGAGATTGTTAGTTTGCGAGCAAAGATATTCTCCAAACATCTTGGATAATAGTAGAGGTGTGCGGATATCCGAAAATTCGGATCGGAACCGATCCGATAAATATCCGAATTTTCGGATAGACTGTATAATACAGCAATTTGAACAAAAACAACGAGATTTTCGTCGAGTTAATACCCGCGAAGCTAGAATAATTTTTGCTTAAACCTTGATAAGACGACGAAATTACGTAGTCTTTCATCAAAACAATGTCGTTGACTGGTAGACGCGATACACTTATGCGATTCGAATGACGACCGCAGATGACGAAATTACGCAATTCATATCCAATCGGAATGTAAGAACGTCATTGGGCGGTCCGAGGATGCGGTATGATTATTCGATTCTTCAACTACGCATTTAAGTAACCGTAAGTTCAACACGATATTGCATTTTGAAATACAAAGCATAGCGTCATCGATAGTTTCACCGAGTATCAGATTGCGGTTTGATATTGTTCCATATAAAATTTCATTTCGGCTACGAAAAAACTTGAATTGTTGATTTAATGTTACTGGTAACAAACCATCATAATAGCTCGTTTTGTGACGGGGTTTCCGACAAAAATAATACTACTTCATTCTGATCGTCTACGTAGACGATCAATTGTTTAGTTATCGCATTCTCAACTACTCCGGGTTTGAGCAATACGATAAAGTGTTGCCAAATTTACATTTAGCCTATTTCGTCGTTCAGTGTTCACATAACCAACAAATTTTCCACTTGTTTTCAATCTACATTTTATCTTTGTTAAATGAATTTAAGCGTTATTAGTTTTACAATTTTAGATAATTTTAAGATGACTAACTAACTAGATTACGACGATTCACCCATAATTTCACGGGTTTCAATATTGTTACATAGCCGATCGGGGTATTTTATCTGCCAAATATTCCAACTCTGCGCCTGCGCACAGGCCTTTGTTTGATAGCAGCTGCACTGTCGACTGTCACTGCCCTTGCCGATACGCAGATAGCCGATCAAGCCAACGGCGTCTGCCAAATCTTAATTCTTTGTTAATGGTGATTTGTTTTTATCATTGTAATAAATAAAATAATTGAATAGTGAAATAAAATTGAGAATTAGTTGATTATTAGTAGAATGAATTGATGAATTAGTAGAAAGTTGATGTCATTTAATAGCGAATTATAAGGTTTCTGTTGATTTAATTTGTGAATTACGCCATATTAAAATTTGTTACTGGTAATTGTTATTTTGTAAATTTGTATTTATTGATGGAATAAACTTATTAATATTTTTATTATTATTATTAATTTTAAATGCAGTGAAGTAAAAATTTTAGTTTTATTGTTCATCCTATGAAGAATTTATGATTTTTTATGTACCATTTAATAATTTTGATTACATTTTATTGATTTCTTCCTAATTTATTCTTAGATAAGTCTGATTTCACTTTTTTATTGCGAGTATCCGAATCCGAAAACTATCCGATCCGGATCCGATCCGAACCTGAGCTATCCGATCCGAAAAAATAATTCACTATCCGCACACCTCTAGATAATAGTATTATTCCTCTGTAACAACAATAACGACTATTATACTGGGGAATGTTGTAATTATCAATAAGTTTGTGACAACAACGACATTAGGGATTGTTAGTTTGCGAGCAAAGATATTCTCCAAACATCTTGGATAATAGTAATATTCCTCTGTAACAACAATAACGACTATTATACTAGGGAATGTTGTAATCTATAATATTATAAAGAAGAGGTGGTTTCTGTATGTTTGTTTGTGGGTTTGTGTGTTTGTGGGTTTGTTGTGGCAAGTGAACGCAAAAAATATTGAACCAAACAGTTTGAAATTTTACACAAAGACAGATCTTAAACTCATGCAACACATAGCATTTCCTTAAAATCCTCTCGAGCTACGCCCTGTGAACGTCCTAAGTTTCAATGTTTACATTTTCAAAGAATGAAAACATGAAATAACTTGAATGTCAACAGCTGTGAACACTAAAATTTGACAGTTCGAGAAGCAGAAGACATGGTTGCTGTAAATACCCTGGGATTCAATGTTTGCAGTTTTTAATGTCAACATCCGTTTACTTTACATTTTGACAGTTCGGGAAGAAAAAGAAATAAAGTTAATTTTTACACATAAACTGCTGGATCGAAATTAGTGAATTATTAGTTCGAAATAGTGGAATGGTAGATTTTTAATTTTCTCCCGATGCCTGCCTCTATTACGTTAATGCTTATCCTCTCCCAATATTTGACATATGTTACTTTGTCATGTTTAGATATATACTTAGACACGTGTTTTGTCATTTTGTAAACAATTATGAATTAATTATCAATAACTTAAATGTATCTGTAGAGCCTACACCTCTCAGCCTTTTTTACCCGTGCGAAGAACGGGTACTTTGGCTAGTTATCAATAAGTTTGTGACGACAACGACATTAGGGATTGTTAGTTTGCGAGCTAAGATATTCTTCAAACATCTTGGATAATAGTAATACCTACTTGATACTTATTTAGAGGAATGTGGCGAAATTATGTAACTTACAGCGATAATGTGGTCCACTCCTCGATCCATCATCCGCCTGGTATTAAGGTGGTCTCTAGTACAAAATCCCCTGGATAACTGGAGGACACCGCAACAGTAACTACAGAGCCCCCAAAAAGTTCGTGGGTCATGGCCTGTAGGGTTGTCATGGGCGGTCGCCTCCTGGTGACGCTGTGACAAGCACTCGTGTTAAATAACTCACAAAAAACATTGTTAATCTTTTCTAGAGTATGAATTATCAAATTTAAAAAATCTAAACACATATTGTTATTCGATATCAACCCGTGAGGTAGATTTAAATACATTTTTGAGAATAATACATGAATTATCAAAACATCATACTGACGTAAAAATGCACAAAAAACAATACGATCATCAGAAACACTATATAAACTTACGTTGGTGTTATCCGGGGGAGCGAGCCTCTGGCTTGAAACTTCAGGGGCGGGGGTGGTAGCGGGGGCGGCAGTGGGGGTGGAGATCGTTTGGTGATCTTGACGCTATGACAAACACTCGTGTACTTAGTTATTCGAAATAATCACTGTGAGGTAGAAATTGAATAATATTGGTTAAATGATCATTTTAGCTGACCAACAACATTTCAATATTGGAATTTATAAAAAATGGTTAAAATATATGTAGGTAATTTAATAATACTTCAAAAAAAAGAATATAGGTATATATATGTATTGTTTGATTAAAATTATTAAATTATAAGTCAAAAATGAATCATCTAACTGAATTTAATAATACTTCAAAAATATATATTATATTTAACCTGAAATATGTGAATTACCTAAAAATAATCAATAATTTAACCTGAACGATCCGCAGATTTGAAAAGCAAGGCACTAAAATTTAATTTATTAAAAATGGGTTAAAATAAACTTACGTTGGTGACGTTCTGGAAAGAACGTCTCGGGAGATGGTGCCTTTGCCTGATGGGTCCAAGAGCAGTCGGGGCACAGGAGCAGGCATCTACGGGGTGCAGGACAACGTACGGTCAGGTATTTCTATGGGGACTTTCCCCACTGTTTTCCAGGCCGAGATCACTGCCATTATGGAATGTGCCAGAGACATCTTGATGCTGGGTCATGAGGGCCTTTCCATCAATATTTTCTCTGACAGTCAGGCAGCTCTTAGAGCTTTAGACTTAGTAGTTCAACTCTAGGGTTGTGTGGGACTGTTTTAGGCTTGTGTCCTGTTGGCCAATAGGGCTGCATCATCCCCCCTTTGTGGTCCTCAACCCTTCTGTGGTGTTTCCCGCGCTTCGGTTTTTCAGACTATCAATTCCTGGGTTAGGGATTGTCATAAGAAAAGATGGGCTGAACTTTCCCTGCATAGAGTAAGTAAGCTTAATATTCGTTCTCCATCTCGTCAAGGTGCAAAGAGGTTCCTGAAACTTGGCAGGAAGGATGCCAAACTTGTCACAGGTATCGTCACTGGTCACGGTAATCTGAGGAAGCACCAACTACGCATGGGGGTCTTCAACGGCGACCCTCTGTGTAAGAAATGTCAACTGCAGGAGGAAACTGCAGATCATCTACTCTTTGATTGTGTAGAGCTGGTAGAGGTAAGGTCCTCCACTCTGGGCAATTTGGTAAGGGGTAGTTTTCTGCCTCCTGACGAGCTTCTCTATCAAGTAATTTCAGAAGCTAGTAAGGCTTTGACTTACTACTTAAATATGTGAAGTTATTAAAAATTCCTAGCTTTAGAGGAGTTTACATGAGAGACACTCTACCATCTAGCGCAAGAAAATACGAATCGGTAATTGTGAACTTAGATTCTGGGAGCGGGAGTGGGACTCACTGGGTATGCTTTAAAAAATTAAATAATAAAGTGTATTATTACGATAGTTTTGGTGATCTTCGACCACCTCCAGAATTGCTACGTTACTTTGCTGGCTGCAACGTGTATTATAACTATGAAAGGGAGCAGAGTTTCGATTCAGTTATCTGCGGTCACTTGTGTTTAAAGTTTCTTAGTCAGAATGTTTTCTCTTACGGGGACGACTAGTATTTTATCGCATGAATTGACCACTCCTATCGAAGTGAGTAAAACTCACACGGTTCGCAAACACATCTAGGTCAATGCGGGCGCAAAAAAATCGCGATAACAACACCAATTACACTCCGATATCACTTCCTGACACGCACCAGTAACCTCTGTCCATTAGACCTCATTATCTGCCTTGTCACAGACTCAAGGACAGTGTTCTAAGTTCGGAGTTCTCGAAGTTACAAGTTATTGAGTCAAGTGTTTTCCTGAAAAACATATTTGCACTTGTCGACTGGCTCTTTGTGAGAACAGAAACAGTTGGGCTACATTCGAGCTAAACACTAAGGAGGCTACGTAGGCTTTATTGCCTACCCCAGAGGTTAGGCCTACAGGGGATGTTCTGGGTTAACAAAAAGAACGCGCCGGCACCCTACCTCTTGGGTCATTTTCAATGTAACATACCATTTACGTCATGTACCGGAAACAGCACCGATAGCTGAAGTGTGAAGGCCCGTAGGTTGATGCGGATGAGGGGAATTACGCAATACGAAACTCAAAAAGTCCCACGGTTCGCAAACAACATTACAAGTAGGTCAATTACGCAAAAAATCCATCCAAAACAAGACCAATTACACTCCAATAACACTATCTGACACGCACCAGTAACCTACGTCCATTAGCACTCATTATCTGCCTTCTCATCGCCTCGAGTACCGGATCGCTACTTCTGGTTCTGGGGGCGGGTCCTACTCATTTTATATCAAAACACAGAAGATTTTGGAAATACTTTTTTCTGCTTTAATTTCGCACAATTTTGTTACCCTTAAGTTTTTACAAATTGTTTAGTATACATATTAAAATAATGAGTTACTTGTCATTAGCCACTTATTTGTCTTAAAGTTTAGTCCTAGAAATAACTTGTTTGAAGTAATTCAGAACAAAGCCTTTTATTTCATAATTTGTAGTTGGCTACAGTGACATACCAAGGGTAGGTTATTGGGACAGCCCTCACCATGAAATCCTAAAATAAGTAAATATGTAAAAACATACTTACAAATTAATAATATCCCAAAAAAAACATTTTCTAGGGATGCCACTGATTGGCTATAATTGAACATAGCCCTAGGAGGAGCTGATCAAATTAATCCTCCTGTAGCAGAAAAAACACTCAGGAAATTTCCATTAGTAGACCATTTTCTTAGTAGATCTCAAACAATTTTTTGGCATCTATGGAACTCAAAAAGAAAAAATAAGTTCCAGGTCTCAGTCTTAACATGACTACCACAGTAACAGCTCTTATTCCAAAATTAAAATTCTCTAAAAATTAATAAACCTTATTTATGCTGTTTTCAAGAAACATACTAACCGAAAGAATTGAAAATAATGCCAAGGTTTTTCCATCAGGACTCCACGTTGTTTCATGAATAGGCAAATGAGGATGACCTTTAATCTCGATGAATTTTTGCTCTTTTATAAAAATGATGATCACATTATTAGGGAAGTTTTGCAACCAAGCAATCGCTTCGTTGGTTGGTGAAAACCTCAATGCCTAAAAAGACAATAGAAAAGTTAAAATATACAGTAATAAAATAATTTTAAAATTAGCATAAAATTTTTTTATCAATCTCAAATCATTTATTATTCATTATTTTTTAATTTTATAGAGTATAATAGTAACCTCACAACAATAAAGTTTAAAAAAAAAATAATTTTTTATTTATCAAACTAATTTTAACTCAACGTACACCATGGATTTTTTGGTAATTAATTTTTAAATTAACTTTATTTTATAAAAAAAAAAACAAATCTGTTTTAATCAATTTTTTTGTTTTCTATCCAAAAATTAATTATTTACCTTACTCTTAACCACATCATTTCCTTCTGCTTTGTACAAAAGTTTATTTTCGATAACATCATAAACATTCAAATCACCATTCTCAACAATTGCACAAAACTTTCCATTTTTTGTGATTGAGAAACTCGATTCCTTGCAATGTTTTTGCTCCATTGACTCTGTAACAAGAAATATGTAACTTCTTGGAACCTCATCAGAATTACTTTCTTCCTGTGAAAACAAAAATTGTGTTGTTGGTTTAGAAATTTTAATTTCAGCCTAATATGGACTTCTATTCTCACAATGATCGATTTTCTTTGCCTATAGAATATTAGTAGGGACATATAGAAGGCTATCAGTTGGCAAAAAGAACAATACGTTCATCCAAGGATGAAGCAATCATATTTTAAGTCATATTTCATATATTACGATATATTTCATATATAAGTCATATTTAAGAATACTGTATCTATATTAATTTTTATGATAATGTGTGATAGTGTTAAAAATTTTGTAGTTGAAATACAATGTATATTTCATAGACTTTAGATGGTATGAATGGATCAGAATTTAACCATCACATGAACTTAGTGATTTTAATCCCTTAACAACAGCAAATATAAATTAAAAAAGCTTATCTAAATAAATATTAATTTTGCTAACTAGACTCATTTAAACTAACAGTGGGAATATGAGTGCTATCACTACATTACTGGTATAATAAAGAGATCAACTTTGATAGTTATTTCATGTTCACTTTTTGCTTCAATAGACTTCAGTGGAATTAATTTTGTGTCATAATTTCATTCATAAAAAGTGTCTAAACTCTAACAGGTAAATCTGGGAATGAAATGCTTTGCTAAAGAAGTTTTACTATTTTGTACTACCGGGTATTAAAAACCTAACTTATTTTTTACACACTACACAATTTTGATCTTCATATTGTCAAAAAATTGTTCCTACTCAATCTAAAAAGTCCGGAACAGCCTTTGATCAATTTAAAAAGGACAATAAAACAACTAAACAGTCTCTATACTATTGAAATAGCCCGTCTCCACAAAGGATCAAGAATTTTAAATTTAAAAAGAAAAATCGTACGATATTTAAATATCTATCAGAATTAAAAGGATATCAATGGTGGTTAAAAATTGTTACAATTGTTTATCAGTAGCTTAATTTTGTTAGAACTAATACGTAAAAGTAACAAAAAGTTTTAGTTCTTACAGTTATCTTTAGCGATCCAATTGATTTTATACTGATGTATTCTTAAGTAGCAGTGGAATCAGAAGGGTAAGTTAATTTTCAATGTTATTACTTATGGTTTAATAGGCTGGTTAGAAAAATTTCTTAATATCCTATTTCAAGACAAAAATCTAAAAACTAAATAAAATTTAAATGGTATTATTTAGGTGAACATAAAATCAAATTATACGCTAATATAACATCAAATGTGAGGTCAGAGACTGCATTTATTTTAAACCTTTAGGTGTATTAATTCCTGTGTTGTAGGCTCAACATCGTTTACAGTTCCACTCAAATTGAGTAATTTATTGTTAAATAAATTACTTTTTAATGTTAAATAAAGAAGCCGCGTTGTGCCAGCTAAACTCCGATTCTTAGCCACTGCCGCTCCGCGGGCGCGCGTGGGCCCTGTATTCTAACTTTAAAAGTGCATTTTCTCGGTTATCCGTGGACGGATTTCGTTCACCAAAGTACCGTTCGATTTGAAATTAAAATTCCAATCTTTTTTGTATCTCGTAAAAATTGTTTAAAGTTAATGGTTTTTTTGTTATTTTAATTTAAATATTTTTAACCGCCGCCATTTTGAAAATATAAAAGAAAATTAAATGATACTTTGTATATATTTTTCTCTTTAACCAATAAATATGTGTGCAAAGTTTGGTTTCTGTATCTTAAATATCTCTTGATATATATAGTTTTTTGTAAAAAATACAAAATAGCGGCTAGCGACTAAACAAAGGATTTTTCGACAAATGGTTATAGGTGATTTTTTGTTTATTTTGATGAGTACTATCACCCCTCTAAGTTTGTGCCCGACTTTAATGAACACCCTGTATATATATATATATAGCTGACCCGGTGAACTTCGTAACGCCTGACAGTAAATAGATGTTAACTTTAAGTTTGGCCATGTTCTGAAGTCGAATAGCAATACGGCTTTGTTGTGAAAGGTTATATATCCTGGGTCGCGGCATAGAGAATAACAATACTGAAACGATAAGACATATTAATAACATTCCTATAAAACAAATAAATCTGAGTGGATTAATTCACAATTTTCAAATCGAACCAAAATCCAAACCAAACCTAACTGTAAAACGGCTTTTATAGGAAAGATATACAACAGCTGATTATTATAATAAACATAATAATATAAACATTTTAATTATCATATAAACACGTGATTTTAATCAGACAGAAAATGAAAATATAAATACATAATCCCCCAAAACTGTAAACTATTAACATGGTGAATAAAGCTGTTTATTTTTTACAGTACACATTTACTTCATAGTTTAACATTAATGAATGATTTAGATGGCACATTATTAATGAAATTATTAATGATTTAGTAAAGCACATTGCTCATGGAAAGTAAACCAGTCAGCTGTAGCTAAGAAATCAAATCTTTACATTGTAGACATTTTGTAAACAAACTTACTGTCCATAAGGTTAACATTAGAAATTTAAAACGCCATAAAATGGAAACTTATGGGGTTTTCGAAAATATTTTTTCACTAAAACCTTGCCGGACACATGTAGAGCAACTTCCTAAAATTTCATGGCGATCGGATGAGTAGTTTGGCAACTAATAAAGGACATACATACAGACATACATTCAATTTTATATATATATATATATATATATATATACTGTATATATAAAATACCCCCGTTGCAGCAGTACTCAGCGAATTACACTAACCGTGTAAAATATAAGAGGGTTTGCCTATCCAAAAGATTAACATAGGAAAGAGTATGCAAGTTTGCTGCTGTGAGGAACACTAAAAGTAGGGGTTTTTTACCATAAAATATTTTTATTTTGACTATATACCAAGTTTTATCAACATCAGATGGTAAATAAAGGAGTTTTACTCACCTTCTCTACATTAACAAATTCAAACTTAAAACATTTTTTTTTTTATATTGATCATCTTATTTGTAAAACTTATTTATAATTTACCTTCACAACATATTATTTGTTACTTTCAACAAAAACAAATTAGTTATAAATTATTTCCTCTTTTACTAAAAGTTCTAAAGTTTTTTTTGTTACTTCAGAATTTAATTTTATAAATATAAATTAAAAGTTTCTTTTTTTTTTCGCCTAATTCAAATTTATTATACCCAGTTTTTTTCCATTTTTTATCTATTTACTATATTAAAACATTTTTTTTTTTATATTTTTATTTTTATTTTCTTCTTTTTTTTTCACAATTGAGTGACTTTCACAACATTTTCTTTTTCTAAATAAAATAAACTTACAAGTTATTGGATCAATTCTTCTCTCTTTATGAAAATTCCTACTCTTTTTGTTTTTTATTCAGAATTTATAAAGAGATTTTAATCAGATTTTTCTATTTACATAATATTTAGTTTCAGCTTCCTTTAACTTTTTTCCATAATTTTTTTTCCTATAATGCCTTTTTTTGATAAGGGAAGAGACTTCACAGTCATCTGATTTCTTTTTCTAGTTAAATAATTTATTTCTCTTCTTCTCTTTATTGAACAGATTTCCAGCTTTGTTTTCTATTTAATTCTACAATAATAACTTTTGGGAAAGCAGACTCAAAAAAACTCCAACATATTGTAAAATTCTTCTTATTTTTTATTTGGCGCATATAATATTTTCCATTTTCATCAATAATCTTTGAACAGTTGTTTTGATAGAGAATTCAGTATTGTTTTTATTGTGTCTCTACAATATTTGTGTGCTAATTAGAAGCTACAAAAGTTTGATATGATTCAAGAATTTATTTTATTGGGTTGTGATCTCTGTGTTTAGTCGCAAATATAATTTGCTCCAGCTATCACTACCACAGTATCATCTTTGGAGAAATTATGTATTTCGTCATTGGCCTCATTCAGTATGTGGGTTGTAGTAGCCCCAGGACTTGTGTAGACAAGTCTCTACCGTTCTTGGCATTAATGATCCTATTAAGTTACTGATATCTTTTCCATGGCTATCAGCATATACATGGAGTTTGTTTGTTTTGGTTGTGACTATAATAGCTTCTTTCTTTTTGTGATTTATCTTTCCTGTAGTTTTCACAGGAAAACTACAACAACAAAAAAGGTCTCCAAAACAACAGAATTAATACAGAGTTATTCTGTTGTTTTGGGGACACATGATTCGGTTGTTTAATGTTGGTTGATTTGTAATTGAGCAAAGCAGAGGTGTAATGTCGATTGATGCTGGAACACATTGTATATTGACTTTTGGTTGATTGTTCCATGAAAGGCTGCATGGTACAGCATCACACAATAAAGTTGGGGATAGACCGAACCGGTGCATCATATTTGTCAATGTGTGTACATTAAGTAAAGTGTGGTTATTGTTGTTGAATAGCAAAGCTAGCTGTGCACGTGATGTTAATATGCCACTCTCTTTAATGATTATGTTTTGGCAAAAAATACTTGGATATTTACTGATTAGGTTAAACCATTGATTTTATAACTACGTAGCAGTTACGAAGTATGTATATTCAATGGTTAAACTTTCCAGTTCTATGATCTGAATAAGTATATCCGTAAAAAAGGCATTAATGAATATGTACTTCCTCAGTCAGACCTAAATACTTAGAGATACCATTTCCGCTACCTGATGGGCATAGCTTAAATTATAGTCTGCGCTTGACTCAAAATAATAGTATTTTTTTGTTCTTTATCATAGAGTATTTAACTCCAGTGACTTAATCCAACTGATGACTGATGAATACTAAAAAAAGATATTTTTCATATTCATCATATCCTATGCAATGGAGAAATAGTAACAACTAAACATTTTGTCATTTTTATCATCACGTCTTTATGGTTTTAAAAAATGTATGTTTTACAATAAAAATAATAATATCAATTTATCTTAAACATGGTTATTTATATATCATAAATAACATAAGGTTTTCAGTGAAACACTAAAATTTAATTTTCACCATAAATAATTTTTATCTTAACATTTATAAAACTAATCAACATGTCCATAAATAAAGGATTTCTATTATATGATTATTATGGGAAAAGAGTATGCAGGTTTGCTCATGATAAATACATAAACTATGATTTTTAACATAAATGATAGATCTCAACCACATGAATAAATATCAGTTTTATAAAATATTCATAAGGAATATTTTTTGTATTAAAGATTAACATTCACAATACAAGTACTGTGTTTAGATTTTTAAATCTGTAACCGTAAGAGATAGAGAAAACTTAAGAACTTAATTGTGTAGTTTTTTAAGCTACAAAAAATATAAAATTAGAAATTTTTAAAATCATGTAAAAAACACAAAAAACCCCATTTTGTACAAAACCTCAAACTATTATTGACCGAATTTGTTTACGAATCGTCCGAGCATTTTAAGGAATAATTCTACCAAATTTGCTCATCATTTTAGAGTTTTGCTAACAGACACATACATAATAGATCATAAATATACATATATATATAATATATATACATATATATATATATATATATATAAATTTTAACGATATTGTTTTTTTCACCTAAAGAAGAAAAAATCATGTAGTTACATGAGATCATAATTCTTTATGGTTTTAAAAAATGTTTACTTTTTTCATCCTGATTTCGCCACGTACAAGTTTTTTTTAATTTTATATATCTATTATACTTACTCAATAAACTTAATTTAATATTATTCACATAAACAGTAAAAAATAATTTTAAATGTTTTTTCCATAAAGGCGGTCTGTGAAACCGCACCCAGGACTGAGTATACAACAGGTTCAAACAGGACATCAAGGGTTACAACAGGCATAAATAATTCACCAACTAATCTCAAATGGGTCTTCCCCCACCCCTAAATCTGAAAAATATTTCATTGAAATACCCTATGCTTGAAGATAGATGATTTGGTCAAATTTAGGGGATACCAAGTTCATTGTTCAACATAACATGCTCTAAGGGCAAAGGGTAATAATTAAGGTTTTAAAATTTTCTATAAGGAATTTTTGTATTAAAAACCCATAAGTATTTTATCCGTATCTAACTGTTTCATTCTGAATGTATCCCATAAACATTAAGCAAGGTAGCCTATTGTTTATCTACAAACTAAATTAATGAAGTTTAGTAAATCTAAATTTGCTTCATCCTTAAGAGGAAGCACTGAATACCTGTCCTTTTTAAAACTTACATAAGAATTTTTTTCAATTTTTAATAATTGACTTTAATTATTAATTATTATTAACAACAAAATATTAATTTGAAAATTGATAATTTGTGATAGGCTAATATAATAAACATATTGGTATGGTAATAATGTTATCAATTATCAATCAAGGGAGGATATCAGTTTGTTTTACATTTAAAAAACTACCTGTGTACGGTAATCATAAATTTTAGCATGAAATTATACATTATATTTATATATTTTATGTTAAATAAGTTACAGATTGCTGTACACTATCTTTAAATTTAACACATTAATAGAAACAACATTGTCTAAGGGAATTATGTATTCCATTTTTTATAAATGTCCAGGTATTTATCCCAAGATTTAAATATACCCAAGTATTTTAGATCCCTATGCTTTGGTGTTATGTCCTGTAATCCCGCTAGGCCGACTTGGAGGTCACAAATTGCGGACAGTTAGGCCTATGGGTGATAGTCGGAGGATCGTATATTCTCTGATGTGGAACTACATCCACACTATTATAAGTCAATCCACAGATGCCATCCTTATAATAAGACCAGTTCCTAATTCAAAGGCAGTAGTTTGGACTCCACGTTAAACTGTAGATCCCTTAGATATACCACTGTTGGGCTATTAACAGTTCTGTCTTAGGAACATGTCAGCCTTAGTTAGTAACTATACTATAAGATCATGCCGCAATCATCTTCACTCATTTCTCATTCATACTTGGCTTAACCCTCGAACTGTTTCACCGTCGATTAATCAACGGTAGGTAAGCTTTTACAAAAAGCAATGGTGTGAATACATTTTCGGTTAAAACTACATTGAATATAGTATTGTTGTTTTCTACAGATCATACGCTTTCTGCCGAGGTATGTTTCGTTTTGTTTACTCTATGCGTCAGAGTTCTTTGTTAGTTAAAACATCGGTCTTCAGTTGCGCGGTTATGTCGCTCCGTTTAAAATGGTGGCGTTACACATTCTCATCGCGTTTGTATGGTGTTCTTATGGTTATTTTAAAATAAACAGCAGTGACATAAGTGTATAAAATATATTTTATTTTATATATTTTTTATTTTCCTTATTAAATTTTTAAAAACTTGGCTATCTTCAATTTTTGACTGGTATTTATTTACTGTGTTTTGTGGGGGAGCAAACTTTGAGAAATCTTTTAAATAAATATTTTTTATCAATTTCAATTGGATACACCCATCAAAACCTAGATAAAAATAAAACATATTACTATTAACTTTTAGATAGTTTAATTTAGATTAAAATGGTGTATATGTTATAGTTACTATATTTTTACTATTTTATGTGAATTAGTAAAAGCCTGCAAAAGTGCCAAAAAGAGGTGAACCTAAAGGGGTCAAATAGTGAACCGTTGGAGGGTTAAAATACTTGGACAGGTCGCCATTTCAGTAACTAACTAGCCCTGTCTGAACTTAGCTTAATGTAGTTCATCTACATACTTACATAACTTTCATGATACTTACACGAATAAAGGTGGTTCAAACACCTTTATTGGAATTCACTAAAAGCCCTAATATCAATATTTTTAACCAAAACCAAAATCTGTTTTGAAATAAAGGTAGTGTATAAGTCTTATTCCAACTTAATTGTTCTTAGAAGTTAACTTTTGTTTGTGGGTAACACATTTCGCGCCACTAGGTTACCTGGCCCCCTCGTTCGCTCTACCTCACCACTAGTCTAGGGACGATGCGATACTATCGATACCAGTAGGTATCAATACTTTTCTTTCGATAATTGTGGTATCGGTATCGAATGAAGCGATACTTTATCGGTATCGAAAGAAAATATGCAGTGTAGGTATCGAAAAAGTAGATATTTATCATGAATAAATATATATGTTTTATTCAATTTAAAGGTTAATTTCTTTTGGAGGCTCATATCAATTTAAATAAAATAAGGCTGTTGAATTTAAACTTATTTCAATTTACCATTTAAAGTGTTACTTATAAAGCAGTAACCATCATCTGCAACATATCATTCGGCCTTCGCTTAGTCGATTCGTCATTCGTCACATTACCAACCAACTACCATTTACCAATTCGAATCGCTGTGCAGGGTAAATGCCGTTTTATACTTGCACCGATGGGCTATAGGGAAAGAAAAATAATACTGAATTTTTTTACTTTTCTGGGCAGGTCAGGTGATAACTCTTATTGAGTACCCTCGCTCCTGCAAGTGTTCTGTGGTGACTCTACCGGTAGGTGGTGTATCTACCTTCCCCCGTCCACCCAGGCGTGTATGAGCAACTTACATATGAGCAAATCGATTTCATTTGGGCGAATCACAGCATTAGCTTTTCAGCTGTGGCTGTCGGATTGCCTCGTGGAGTGGCTTGAACAATCAAATCAGAATAGGGCTGGAGCAAGCGAAATAACAGATGTTAATCAATGTGTATTAAACATGAGCATAAATTAAAAATTGTTGACGTATTGCTGTGTCAGGCTTTGGCTGGATAGGACACAATGTTCACCTACGGTGGATCATCCAGGATGGCGATGGGCCTAGGCCTCCAGACCTCTGCGACGTCATGCCGTCTACAGAGCTCCCTGGTGTGTTCTAGGGTAGACTCGGCTGCTTTCTGAAACAGTCCATGAGCTTTTGTTCTGTTAAATAGATCTAGAGTTGGGACTTCCAACGTCCCCATGATTACGGACTCCTCCTAACGAACCACGGTTGTCATGATAAGACTTCGTATGGTTCGTCTAAGAGACTTCGTATGGATGACCTCTAGGCGTTTCCTCTTGGTCTGCTGGTCAGAATCCACCACGCTTCAGAAGCATACATTATAAAAGAGCGTACAGTTAGTAGGATTACATTATAAATAACATTCTATCTTGAATCTATTTCTATACTCTGGAAAGGAAAAATCCGAATTTACAAGGAGGCCTTTGATTAAAACTGTTATTTTTAGAGCAACAACTTTAAAATTTTGGTTTTGAAGAATCAACTTTCAATTTAATTATAGATTATTATCAAAGGCAATTTATTGTAATAGTGGATTTAATTAGGGATTATAAACTACTAGCTGACCCGGCGAACTTCGTAACGCATCACAGTAAACACATGTTAACTTTAAGATTGGCCATGTTCTAAAATCCAATAGCATTACGGCTTCATTGTGAAAGGTTATTCTGGGTCGCGGCATTGTGAATAACAATACTGAAACGACAAAACATATTAATATCATTCCCACAAAACAAATAAATCTGAGTGGATTAATTCACAATTTTCAAATCCAATCCAAACCCAAACGAAACCTAACTGTAATACGGCTTTTATAGGAAAGATATGCAACAGCTGATTATTATAATAAACGTAATAATATAAACATTGTAATTATCATATAAACACATGACTTTAATTAATCAGACAGAAAATAAAAATATAAATACATAATCCCCTAAAACCGTTAACTATTAACGTGGTGATTAAAGCTGTTCATTTTTTACAGTACACATTTACTTCATAGTTTAACATTAATGAATGATTCAGATGGCATTGGATAGTAAAGCATACGGTATTGCTAATGGAAAGTAAACCAATCAGCTGTAGCTAAGAAATCAAATGTTTTCATTGTAGACAATTTGTAAACAAACTTACTCTCCATAAGGTTAAAATTAGAAATTTAAAACGCCATAAAATGGAAACTTATGGGGTTTTCGAAAAATTTTTTTCACTAAAACCTTCCCGGACACATATAGAGCAACTTCCTAAAATTTCATGGCGATCGGATGAGTAGTTTGGCAACGCATAAAGGACATACAGACAGACAGACAGAAAGACAGACATACATTCAATTTTATATATAGAGATGCGGAAAAGGAGTGTATGGGTTTTTAATAATACATTCATATATTTAGTTTTTGATACTAAAATAATACGATTATATACAAAAATATATAATAAAATAATAAGAATATATTGATTTTTCAAGTCAATGTTCTCGGTACTTACTACATAGGTAATTATTACATATATGAATGTATACTGTGTATTAGCTTTTATTTAATTATATTATAGATGAATGAGTAGACATGCATGTCGTGTATCTGTATTAATATAATTATTTACATCGTAAGAAAACTAAACGAATTTCTTACTTTTTTTAAATTTGTGGTATTATAGTATCGTGTGGTATTATGTGTTATTATATTTGTGGCTAAGACGAATTTCACCTTAGTCTTATCGAGGATCTGACAGACAAAACTTGTGATGTTTGTATTTTTGATTAAGGCATTATTATTAGTTATTCGAAATATTTTCCCTTCAAATCGGCGTTTGTTAAATATTATTAAAAATAATAAACCTCACACTTTAAAAAATCAAGGAAGTTATTAAAATTGCCTTAAATAGTGAAATATGGTCTATCACTATTCATTCAATGCACATAGTATTAGGTGTAAGTAAATAATGTATTCTGTATTTTAACCTCCTTGACGAAAAAAAACATTTAATGCATTATCAAACCAACCTTCCTTATAGTTCATGAAAGAGAGGTTATTTCAAGGTCATATTCATGTTTACAGGTTGACTTAGTCCTAATCCTCCTTTTATCTATAAATTCACTAAAAGGTTTTAAGTTTAAAGAAACATTTTTTCGCAGACTTTACGACTAATTTAAAAATGGGAAGGAAGTTCTTTGTTGGTGGTAACTGGAAAATGAATGGAACTAAGAAGGGTGTTGATGAAATAATAGCATTCTTGAAGAAAGGACCTTTGGATCCTAATGTTGGTAAGTTCAGTTAGTAGATTGTTAATCAACTTAGTTCAAATAATAACATAACTTATCTAAGCTGTGATAATATGTTATAGGGTCTAACTGAAGAGAGTGGGATCAAGCCACTAGTTTAGTGGCAATTACAAGTTTCCGGAGTGTTATTTTGCAACAAGGTCTGCTTCAATCAGGTTTATAAAAAACCATCATCAATTTATCATGACAATGTGTACCTAATGGGGTACACACCGTTGATTACTAAAGCGTGTCAAGCAACTGATGGGGTACACGTTGCTATGCATTTTGTTATGGCTCTCTGAAACTAACATTTCTCTGGGAGATAGTGATTTTTCGTGCACACCTTCTACATGGTATATTGAAGTGATTTGAGTAAAAAATACCCCTGTCGCAACAGACCTGCGAACTCAGCAAATTTTCAAATCAAGAATATATTAATATTTTTAGTCAAGTTTGATCGATATAAAAATATAAGAGTTAGTTATTTGCCTATTATCCATAAGATTAACATTGGAAAAAGTATGCAGGTTTTCCCCTGTGAGGAATACTGAGAGTAGGAATTTCAGCATAAACAATTTTTATCTTGATAATTTACACCAAGATTCATCAACATCTGGAGTTGTAAGAGTAAATAAAAGAGTTTTCCTACTCTCAATATGATTAACATGGGAAAGAGTATGTAGGTTAGCTGCTGTGAGAAACACATAAACTATGTTTTAAAAGCACAAATGCATGGATCTCAACCACATGACGATAAATATCAAGTTTCATCCAAAAATATAGATTGATAAGTGAAATATTAATCCTTCCTTATTGTCCATAAAATTAACATTGGAGCCCTAAAATACAACTTACAGTGTTTTTAATATCTCAGGAGATAGAGAAAATCTTTAAGGAACTAAATTGTGTAGTTTGTTAAGCTGATTCTAATGGTAAAAGATAAAATTTAAACATTTTAAATTTCACATGAAAAACACGAAACACCCAGTTTTTGAGTAAAAAACACCCTCAAACTACCCGTTCTGATTGACAATATGTATGGATTACGAACTCGTCCATGCAAATGTAGGAATAGACGTCTCTACCAAATTTGGTCTCGATCGGACCATTTTTACGAGAGTTATCGTGTTCAGACACACACACACACATATATAGGTAAATAAATTTGAACAACTATTGTTTTTGGCCTCTGGGCACCTAAAGACAAAAAAAATCATGGTTCCAGGCTTAAGTATTCCCATGAGACCTACGGTATTATATAGCAATTTCCCTATAGGAAATTCACCAATAAGTACACTGTTTTTTGAAGTATGACCTATATAGATACGTCTTATAGTAAAGAGGGCTGTCTGCAGCAACATCGGAATGGGCCAAATGTTTATATAGTAGTGTTAAGAAACTAATATGACTTGTCTTGAACTAGATGTTGATACGGTATTGAAAAAATTAATTTGAAGGTCACAAGTTCAATTTTGGTCCCAGCATTTGTAATTTTGCTGTTATTACCTATTAAACATCAGGTCGATGCTAGATATTTGTATGAAGGCTGTTTTTTCAACCTCTGATTGGCTGTAGGCCTAAATAAAAGAAAAATGCACAGAAAAGCACAGTAAAGTCCCAAATTGTTTTTTCACATAACCGGTTGAGGTCATACCATGACACAAGCTTTTCGATGCATTCCTCAGAGAATCTTGGGGGAGCTGCGCAATCGCATGATGCACAGGTCCACTTTCTACCTCTCACTTGCTCAGATGAACGACCAGAGTTTGAAAAAAACAGCCCTCGTTTTCCCTTTAAAAATGTTAAAATATGCAATTGGCATTCAATGGTATTGCAAATACAGCCTCCTGGTCACAGGTAAGTAATTTGGCTATTTTCCAACCAATTCCTCTGTTTCATGGATTTAAGAAATATACACCTGTTTTTTTTCAGAGATTGTTGTTGGAGTACCAGCTATATATTTAGAATACACAAAGAACAACTTGCCGAGCAATGTAATAGCTTCTGCACAGAATTGCTACAAAGTACCCAGCGGTGCTTTTACAGGTGAGATGGTTAAATATACACATTTGTATGAATTTAAGTCCTTAATTCTAACGAGAGCTTATGGGTGTGATCATATCAATAACCTTGTGATATGAAATATTTTCAATAAAAATTAGCAATTTATTTTTAAGGATAAATAATTGGTAGTGCTATTTTCTCTTCTTCACAGGAAGTTTTTCCAGAAAATATTCATTGATAGCCAACCGTTGTCGTTTATTTACTAATAGCCATGAGATAAAAGTAAGGTTTCGATAATCTGGTACTTGATAGTTCAGAAGACCCGATCATTCTGACATCGATTATTATATCTCAATCAATCTGTTTTCTGTTTTACAACCTCACAGAAATACCCAAATTTTGTCTCTATCTTTGTCAATCCTCACTCTCGATCACCGTCATAAATGTTCTCTACAATCCAATAATAATAAAAATAATGTGTTCACAGACACACATATATATATAACGACTATTGTTTTTGGTCTCTGGGCACAATAACATGGTCCCGGGCTTAAGTCTCGCCATGAGACCTACGGTAATAGCTCCTTCCCTATGGGAAATTCGCTAAAAATATCATAGTCTCGGGCTTAAGTCTTACCATAAGACCTACAGTAATAGCTTCTTCCCTACGGGAATTTCGCTAAAACAATTATTTTGAACATGTTTTAGGTGAAATTAGCCCAGCAATGATCAAAGACGTTGGTGTTGACTGGGTAATCCTTGGCCATTCAGAAAGAAGAAATGTTTTTGGTGAATCTGACGAGGTATGTAA
The DNA here is from genome assembly GCA_023375725.1 of Nephotettix cincticeps. Classification (NCBI taxonomy): domain Eukaryota; kingdom Metazoa; phylum Arthropoda; class Insecta; order Hemiptera; family Cicadellidae; genus Nephotettix; species Nephotettix cincticeps. The sequence goes on from CM041788.1 coordinate 37,804,248, forward strand.
CTTCTGTTTGTCATTACCTCACAAACTATATTAGTACATTTGCAATTTTATAGTTAATAGTTTTTTATCTCTATAAATTGTCCCAGGATGTGTAAAATTAAGATTAGAATTATTCATGTATATAAATTAAAAAACCTCATTGATACTTCAGGGTTAGGAGTTGGGGATTATGCCTTACAGCACAAATTCTATAGCATCATGATTTATCAGCCGAATATTCTCATTAAATTCAGAGTATTTTTTCAGTTGGTAGCTGAGAAAGTAGCCCATGCATTGGAGCAAGGCCTATCCGTGATAGCTTGCATCGGAGAGAAGCTAGAGGAGAGAGAAGCAGGGCAGACAGAGGCTGTGGTTTATCGTCAGACACAGGCGATTGCTGATAAAATCAAGGACTGGTCTAAGGTTGTCATAGCCTATGAGCCTGTTTGGGCCATCGGCACTGGCAAGACTGCTACCCCCCAACAGGTTAGGAAATAAGTCTGAACCCGTTTGCTTGAATACCTAATATTTGTCATAATCTTTTTTTGGAAATCTTAAATTTAATCAACTTAATTATATCTTTAACAATCCTTGTGAAATTATCAGGCGGTAACAGTTCCATCAATTAAAGTTTCCAGGACCTTTTTGGAGGCTAAATAATGAAAGTTTTACTTTTGCAGGCGCAAGAAGTTCATCTGAAACTGAGAGAGTGGCTAAAGACCAAAGTATCTGATAAGGTTGCTCAAGAAACAAGAATAATATATGGAGGTTCCGTGACGGCAGGTAATGCCAAAGAGCTTGGGAAGGAAGGAGACATTGATGGATTTCTGGTTGGGGGAGCTTCTCTGAAACCCGATTTTGTTACAATTGTTAATGCAAAACAGTGAAGAGAGAACAGCGATGAACAAGAAAATTGCCAGTCAATAGGTCACGTACATGTTTTTGCTGATACTGCCATATACAGTGAACAAATCTTTTTTTTCTAAAGTTATTAGTTCAATGTAAATATTATACTTCCTATATAATGAAAACATATTGTTATATTTTTCCCTAATATATTTATATTATGAAGTATTTATTGTTGTTATAATTCTGGAATAAAAATTTGTTAAGGAAAGGTGTCATTGAAAATATATGCATGTTCCTCCTTTTTGAAGTTTATCATGTTAGAATATAAAATTGTAGTTTATTATACTGAACACATATTACTGATTAAATTATTCTTAAATCTATTGAAATTTTGATTTTTTTTATTAAAATAAAGATGTTAATGTGGTAAATTTGGTTTATTTCAGGACCCTAAATCATTGATTTCATCATTTGATTTCTCCTTAAATGTCATTAATTTTGTTTTTGAGCATGAATCTTTTAACAATTTTAACTCTTAAAGCAATTGTGCTTAATAGCCAGGTAGGTAAAGAATGGTTTCATGGCTGTGGATAACCTAAACCCCTGGTTAAAACTAAGGCATTTAATAAACAGTGTATGTTTAAATAGTTTTCATCCTGATTAGCCTAATATATTTTTGACATGGATATGTCTCAGCTCTAGGGTGGTGTTGGCAATTTGTAAGATGAAAATTTGAAACAGGTTTCCAAATAAACTACCAGAGCTATTATTGTATTGAATTTTTAATAAACAAGAATAAGAACTGCTGTATAGATGAACTGAAAACATTCCTTTCTGACAGTCATATCCATGATCTAACCTATTTCCCTCAGAGAAGTAAATACAAACATTTTTCCATGTGAAGTGTATAATTAACTAAAAGGCTCATTTAAGAAGTGAATATGTTTCAGTTTAGTTTGGAAAACCAAAACAATGAAATGTGATAAAATGAATTTTTCCCACCTAAACCGTAGTAATATAGGAAATTTAAATTTTTGTTCTTATCAAAACTTTTAAATATAGAGTTTTCAGTGCATACATCTGGCCTGGGTTTTAGGGTTTTCATGTTCCAAAAATTGTCCCCTAATTGATTTGTGTGTATGAATATGTATAGAATGACTAACAGCCTAGAACAGTGAATAATTCGTTCAGGTATAATTTGGTTTATAGGCAAATAAAACATGAAAAATCAAAATTTTCCAAAAAAGCTGTGAATTTTAATAGCTTTCAAGGTTCATGATGCCTAAGATTCCAAATACTATTTCACTTACCCCAAGACCGTAAAAATGGTTTTTCAAAATATATAGATTTAAACTTATTAACTGGCTGGTCTAATTGGGATAGCATCGGCAAGTCGGTTGGATTGACATGTTGGATTCTATCCGGCTGTTCAATGTTCTGCCAATTTGGCAATAGAGATGGCTGTAGCACTCCTGGCAGCACTGTGATGAACTAAATCGAAGTACATTCTATGCCTCATAGGGAAGCTTTGTTGTAGCTTTCTAATGGTTCAACTTTTGTTACAAATTATTGGTCAGTACCCTAAAACCTCATTTCTCTGGTTTTATTAATGGGTTGAATTGTAATAATTCAAAAACCTTTACAATTCCTAGATTTTTATCTGTTCCCATAAGAAAACCTCCAATATATCAAAATCTTTCTGATGATTCAAAGTAGTTTGACACACAATTTTGCCTCTAAAATTTGATTTTTGTTGTAGCCTACTTCAGTCTGTAGAATCCAAATTTTGTTCCTGTAATTTGAAATCCTACCTTTAAAATTTAAAATAATTTTAAATGAACGTTATCAGTGAACTGACACATTATTTTTTCCTCTATCATATAAAAAATAAACAACCTTCAATACATCAATAATATTCTTTAATGCCAATTTAAAATTTTTCTGTTTAAAAAATAATCATTCAATTAATCAAACTAACCACAAGAGAAAACAAGTTAAAATAGTTAGAACTTTTTAGGGTTCCCAAATGCTTTTGAGTGGGTTAGGTTGGGTGATATGACTCTACACTGAAAACCAGCTTCATGAAAAATAATTAAGAACTAAGGAAGAAAATTAATCTTTCAACCAACTAACTTTTTTGCTGACATAATTTGTTAGCCAAAAAGTGTTAAGAAAGGGCCACTGACATGCTTTACCGTTTCCAGGTAATGACATCCAATACTATAATACGAGCAAGAATATATATATATATATTTGCACACAGATCTCGAAAACGGCTCTAACGAATTTCTTTAAATTTTGGAAATAACTAATTTCCGAGTAGAAAATAAGTTCTAGATAGGTCTAATGTCCAGGAAAATTCTGGTTTTCTTGTAATATTAAGTTTAAAATTACGCTTATGGAGAATCAAACGTAAAAAATACAAATCAAAACATCTCTTTATAACCGTTTGACAGTTCTTGATTGAAGATGGTGGGGAACAATAAGTGAATACAGGTTTTTCCTAAAGATTTCTTTATGTATATAATTTATTATTATTATTTTATGTATATAAATAAATGCAAAATTATCAGGTTACTAAAGTTTGTAAAAACTTAAGGGTAACATAACTGTACGAAATAAAAGCAGAAAAAAGTATTTCCAAAATCTTCCGTGTTTTGATAGAAAACATATTCATTGTATTGCTTTAAGCCACTATAACAAACCAATTAATTGGTGTAAATTAAATTTCTCTTTTGCTTTTCAATCCTCATTCCGTTTCTAACAAAATCAGTTGATCACAGGCTAATAATAACTGTATGGATAATTAAAAAGTAAATGATTGGCAAAAACAATTATTGAGGTTGGCTAAAAGACCTTAAACGGCGTCGTTCATTTGGCACACGCCACAGCTCAGTGGTAGCGTGTTGGCTTTATGAATCAAAGGTCGGGAGTTCCATCCCCATCAGGGGCGATACTTTTTGTTCAGTGCTATATTAATTATGGTGTATTAAATCGGTTTTATTTAAACCACATAAATGTTTCCAAATGGGAAATAATTGTGTTTTAATTTTTAACTTGTATAATACATGTCTTATTCTATACGAGCAAAGCTCGGTCACCAGGTACTTATTTGTTATGTGTTGTGATAAATTGCTGTTAGTTTGTTAGGTCACCGCTAGAATGTGTTAGCATTCATTTAAGAACTTTTTCCTTATGCCTTTTCGTTTGTAAGTGACGTTATAGATTCGTAAAAAATATAGGTAAATAAGTGAAATATTAATTTTTCCTTATCCTCAAAATTTATGATTAATATTGGAGCCCGAAAATACATCATACTGTGCTTATATTTCTTGATATCTCGGTAACCATAGGAAATGACTAAAACTTTAAAGCACTAAATTGTGTATTTTTTTAAACTAATTCTAATAGTAAAAGATAAAATTTATAAAAATCACACATAAAAATGCATGAATCTTTTTTTTGGGGTACAAAACCCTTAACTTTCGAATTGAACTTCTATAATTCACATGTTAATAATGCTAACTGCTCTATAATTCAATCTCCCGATAAATCCCTTTAATTTTAAATTTGTTCCCTTAAATTTTGAATTAACTACTATATTAACTAACTATATTTTTGTACTACTCTAAACCATATTATTTAATATGAATTAATAAATACACCTCTATAAATAGTAAGATTCCATTTATTTACTAATATCCAGGTTAAAAATCAAATTAAGAGTTATTGTGATAAAACCATAGGACAAATTATGTACAAATTAATTTTAAGTAATACAGAAATTGTTATTTTATACCTGTGACAAGTACCTACACAAGACCACAAAGTATTTCCTACAGAATTTGATAAATGATCACAAAATTAAATAAATATTACAAAAAACACAAAATAGACCTGTGAAGAATTCTTCAATTGAAAACATACAAACTGTGTTTATGTTAAAACAAACTAGGGAAGAAAAAATAATTACCTTTAAAATAATATCTAGTAAATAATTATTGAGACTTCACAAAGTTTGAAATAACATACTTAAGATGATGTCATAAAAAAGTTCATAACCCAATAAGTAATAACAATTTGATCATAGATAGCTTGTTTGTCAGTTTCATACTTGGTTCAACTGTTCAAGTTTGTCTACGTCGTTTGAGTCCAAACGTTTAATTGGTTTACCTGAAATCAGAAAGAATTTAATGTTGTATTTTAAATCTTTCACTTTATTAAAGCTAAAATTCAGTAAAGGTTGATAAGGACTTCTTTTACTTTCACGGTAATTTTAAGTATTTCCGATGTATTTTAGGTCAGGTTTGCTTTATCTGCAATTCCAATTATACACGATTTTTCAGCCATAGTTCATTCTTGTATCTTTTTATACGGCACAACAACTTCTAAAATATGTATTTATGTATATGAGGTGGTAATGTCTCTTAATTGAAATTGGGGTATCAAAAGATTAATGGTTTTAATTAATCATAAATAAATTAGAAGACATAGGGATGAATTAACGATTCCTTCTTATCAACTGGAAATGTACTGTAAAATACCCCCATCACAAGTGTCCTGCGTCCTCAGTGGATATCGATTTTCTAGTTTTTGGCTCTAATTTTACTCAAGTATAATAATTTTCCCTACCTTACTGTTATAAGACCCCTATTATTTTTGCCTAAAATTACACTAAAATTCTAAATATTTGAATCATAATTATTCAAATATACAAATTGATTTATGAAACATCAATAATTAATATAGTATATCGATAATATGTGTGAAAGCAAAGGTATACAGAAGACAAATTTAGTTGGAATATTACAAATATCAGTGTACTGCTTTTAATCATACAGTAGAACCTCGGACCATATCCGGCCATGGATATAAGTATCCTAAGTTAGGATATTCAGATGGTTGGAACAGCCAAAAGGTCAGGGTCAGATATCAGGAGGAGCAAATTAAACGTATTCTCCACGAAGAAAAAATAACAATGCATCATAGTAATAAACCTTAACTTACCTATATTTGATCAATTAAAACATGAAGACATGTGTAATAACTGAAAGATAATAATATTTATACGTAATTGAAGAATAAGTGTTTACTGTTTTGTCACGCTCAGCAATGACAGGAGCATGGGAAGCAGATAAACCGACAGACGGAACGGTTGGTTATCGGGAGGAGTCTGATATGGGAGATTCTAATGTAACACTAAGACCAAAACAAATAACCAGTATCTAAACTGATAGATACATTCAGCCTTTGAAGTAAGTTTAATGCAAATACTACTTTGAATATGAATAAATATATAAAATAATACTAACATATTCTTCCTGTTAGAATTGTTTAAAAATTGCCTTATCACTGGATAACACTAAGATTAGAACAATGGAATTTACATACCAAAATGCTCTCTTATTTGTCTTAGAATTTCATGTGCCTGTTGGGAGTCTATGAGGTTTATCGCCAGCCCTTTTTTACCAAAACGTCCTGTTCGGCCAATTCTGTGCAAATAGGTTTCACAGTCTGCTTTACCATGTTGGTCCATTGGCAGGTCATAATTCACAACCATCGTAACTTGTTCAATGTCAATGCCTGTGGAATCAACATTATTATAAATGTGGGTATCAATGTTTGATCAAAAGGAAATTTATTTGAAATATTCAAAAAGTTTTGAGTAGAGAAATATTCAAATTTACCTTTTAGTTTAGTTATATTATTTTTTTGTTCCCTCACCCCTCATCATATTTTTTTGCTTCTCATCCTGGGACTATATAAATCATCATCTGAAATGGTTTTACACATTCCTGCGGCCAGAAGTTTAGGCATTATCACTAAGCAAAGAGCAATTGGTGTGGTTTGGACCTCATGGACCTAAGTCCCACACTCTACCACTTAATCTCCATCGTTGTCTATTAGTCTTGTATATTATGAAAAAATAGTACCAGTCAAGTGATATATTTTTTTCTTTAAACGTAACTTTAAAAAAATATATACTTTGAATGTAATTATAGAAATTATATACCTAGTTTCGTTCAAAATTTTTGAGAAATTAGGTAGCAATTATTTATTTAGTTTATTTCATAGTCATCCCTAGATAATATAAAGTACTATTTTAACTGTGTGGACAGTAAATTTAACTTTTTTTCTGCAATTTTTTCCCTTGACTCATAATTGTTGGTAGACACTTAAAATCAGACCAGGATTGTGCAGCCTGGGCCTTCTGGCCAAACTGAACGTGTATAGCTGATCTTAACAATTAATTCCTGGTCAAACTAATTGCTTGCCGCCACGGTGAAGGCACAGCATTGTGTGCTCACCCCGCCTCAACTCTATTGAGGTGGTGCTCGGCAATGGTAGTAGCGAACATGTTAATCAGAGTTTCCACAGGTTTACCTAAATCAAATTCAAGGACAAATCCAGGATGAAACAAACAGTTTTCCAGGACACTCGTGCCATTTAAAAAACTAGGGCAAAGACTCAATCATGTATTTTCCAGACTCTCACGTTACCCAGATTGGAACAATGCCCTTAAGGCCAAGGTTTGTATGATCAGATTTGATCACCATAAATTGGTATTAAAAGATGGTATTAATTGTGCTTTCATTCCATAAAACTGGGCAATTCATTGAAACACAAGATTGTACACCTATTGACAAGGTTTTTTTGAATAATTTATTCCCTCTCAAAAGGCCGGATGAGAACAAAATTTCAATTGAGACCAACACTAAAATCACGATCAAAAACATTTTTACTGCAAAAAGAGTAATCACAATCAGTCACGTGTTTCCCATCCCAATTATATATTTTTATTGTACTATAACTTAATAAATATCATCGCAACAACAACATTAATACTGTGTTTTTTGTTAAGGACTCTTGGAGTGAAAGTTTTTAATTTATTTCAAGAAATTCTTTGGCAAAAAAAACTTCATTTTTTAACATCACCCAACCATCCTCCATTTTCAAGCTTATGAGTTGTAGTCAATTAATCTATTTCAAAAACAATCAAATTACAATAAGAATTTTATAAATAAAGAAATAGCATAAATACATGGTATTAAATAATCCCGTATTATTGCATACGTTTGGGTGTTATGTTGTTCTTTCAACAATGAACAAAGTTTGTTTGTGGTCTTAAAGGAGACTGTTATTTTCTTCTGCCTCACTAACACCCAAACACCCACATATGAAAGAACTGGAGTCTATAAACTTAAATGTAATGATAGCCCCAAACATTACATAGGACAGACTTCCCGCTCTTTCCAAAAACGTTTCAAAGAAAATTTACCGAAAAAATCCACTTCCACTCAAACTTAAGTTTTTGCTGAACATTTATCACACAAAACCATCATTACTCTGACATAAACAGCAATATGAATAATTTACATTTTTCAAATCAACATTTTCATAGAAACATTCTAGAAGAATTTTAAATTTATAAATCAGTCAAAACAGACCAAGACAACATCCTCCACGACAAATTGTCATTCAATCAAATTATATATATAACACTGTATTAAAGATATTGGAAGAGGAGAAAAAGGAATGTGACCACCAGATGATAAGAAGCAAAAAGTGACCAACAGTATAGACTCAAACTTACACCAGATATTGTCCATTCACATGGTTAATGTTTATTTCATTCATGCTATCATATCTCATATGTAATATTAAAAAAAATTTTGAAGTAATATTTTGAAGAACATCAAGCAAGGTAAAGTAAAAATACCCCCATCGCAGCAGACCTGCGTACTCAGCGAATTTCCAAACCACAAATTTTATATATGACAAGTTTTATAAAAATATGTCTATAAACATCAGAATTATTTGCCTATTCTCCATAAGTTTGACATAGGAAAGAGTGTGCAAAAATTACATGTTAAAAATGTAAAAAACCCCACTTTTGGGTACAAACCCCCCCCCAAACTACCCGTTCCCATTGACCGATATGTCTGGTTTACGAACTTGTCCGAGCATTTGTAGGAATACACGTCTCTACCAAATCCACTTGATAATGGACTGAGTTCTGAAACATGTTGTGAATTTTTTAAATAAAATAATGTATCACACAAAAAAAAGGGTACTACGTTATGAATAATTATTTAATATTAATAGTAGCCCTCATTTACCAACTCAAATATATATATATATATATATATATAAATTTTAACGACTATTGTTTTTGGAACTCTGGGCACCTAAAGACGAAAAAATAACATGGTCCCGGGCTTAAGTCTTACGATGAGACCTACGGTAATAGGTCTCATAGGTCTTCCCTATGGAAAATTCGCTAAAAGAAAATACATCTCTATCTCACGTGACAATGGCTCCACGAAGCTGAAACTAGTTGCACTTCTAAGCAACAATAAAGGATTATTATAGCAGGTATTTAAACAATTTCTTTATTGTTAAATAATAATCCGGAGGCTAGCATATCAAATACACCCGTCGCAGAAGACCTGCGTACTCAGCAAATTTCCAAATCAATAACATAATAATAATAACATATGACAAGTTTTATCATTATCTGTCGATAAATATGAGTTATTTGCCTTTTCTCCATAAGATTAACATGGGAAAGAGTATGCAGGTTTGCTGCTATGACGAACACTGAAAGTAGGTGTTTATATCTTCAAAAACATAACAATATATGTTTTGACCATTTATATCAACTTCCATCAACATCTGTCCACAAATAAAGGAGTTTACCTATTATCTATATGATTAATATGGGAAAAGAGTGTGCAGGTTAGCTGCCATGATAAACACATAAACTATGATTTTTAAGCATAAATGTATGGATCTCAACCACATGAAGCTAAATATCAAGTTTCATTAAAAAATATTGGATAATAGGCACCTAAAGAAGAAAAAATAACATGGTCCCGGGCTTAACTCTTGCCACGAGACCTACGGTATCATAGCTTCTTCCCTATGGGAAATTCGCTAAAATAAAAAAAAATTATTTTAACGCATTTACAATAAGAAGTAATAACAAAATATTCGTACCAAAGTCTGGAGAACAACAATTTCAAAGCTAAAATTAAATCATCAAATCTATAGAAAGTTGATAATTTTATAAAAATTACCAGAAATTCCAGGGTTTTTAGGACATGTGAGAGTCCTATTTTCTTAGCAGACATTCCAAATTCAGCTTTTTTTACATGAACATCCTTGGAGAATATCAAGGTTTCCAAAAAGGTTTTAAGGGTGGACGGTGCCAAGAAAATATTATGTCTTAATTGATTGTATTATGGTCAAGTTGGCAATATGTAAGAGCCAGTTTTACCTCTCGCCAACACATTGGTGGTGATGAGCACCTTATCCTTCCCCTCACGGTAGCGGTCCAGGATCATGATTCTCTGGTCCACCGTCAGCTCGCCTGACAGCAGAGCAACAGCGTGGCCGTCCTTGGTCATCTTCTCTGCCAGCCAACTTGCCGTTCGTCTTGTCTACAGAAAAACAATTTGGATGACTCAAAAGTACCACCCTCAGAACCAAAATTCTTGGCTTTTTTCTTGTATTTACAAAAATGTATTTTAGAACTTGAGACAAAAATTAAAATAACTACAAATTTAAAAAATGAAATAGCTAACTTCATAACATATTACGACGATTGCAGGTGAAAGTGTTAGAATAAGGTGTCCATAAAATGATTTGGTATTCATTTTTTAAATTTTAATCATCCATGGAATCTGTATATTGAGGAAAAATTACAAATATATCAGTATAAAAGTGAATAAATTTTAATAATTATAAATTAAATAAAACAAATGTGCTAAAATTTGGGTTACTAGAAACCCAATTTAGATCTAGTAACAAACAAAAGGTTTGCGTAATCAATTTCATTTCTATATAGGCCTACAGTTTAAAAGCAAATGACAAGATTCCAAGGATGTCTACTTAGATTTTTCATTGATCAAATAATTAATTACCAATAGGGATACCGCTTAATTGATGTTTGAAGAAAATAGTGGGCTTAAATAAATATACTTTGTTTGAAAATAGTTCCCTTCCCTTTGTAGCTTTTTTTAGTAACTGTAAATTCAATTTTATTTATTTTCATTCCATTAAGTTAACTTACATCTTGAACACAAGACAATCTATCTATCTATCTATGCATTTAATCTATGCAAAGTTAAATCATAGAACCATGAACCTTAGAATAAATGTTAACTAATCTTATCAAAACGTACATGACAAAATATCATGGCCTGGCCGATAGTAACAACACCATAAATATTCGCTATTGCTGTGTATTTTTCTTCCTGATTTCTACATTCAATGTAGTACTGTTCAATATTGTCCAGTGATTCTTCCTCTCTCTTTAGCCTGATTGTAACCGGATTGTCTACAATTGCTTCGGCAAATTCCATCACATCTTCATCATACGTGGCAGAAAAAAACATCATTTGGCAGTCTTTTGTTAATGATCTGAAATCATAAAAAATTTAAAAAATTAAAATAATTTTAAATTTTACCTCACTTGTCTAGAATAGGAGAAGTAAAAAAACATCAAAACCAATAATTCAGATTCAGGCTCAGGCCATGCTGAGCCTTTAGAGGATTTATACTCCCAACTCAATATCAGTGCTTGGGCCACTTTTGTTTCTTATCATGGTAAATGATATTGATGTGAATTTCCATGTGAAACTTTGTGTTTTGCTGATGATACAACTCTATTTAGCTCTAGTCAAGATTTAGATACTGTAAGTACAGCTGTAATAAATTCTCCTAATAGGGTGTCTAAATGGTTTAGCGTAAATGGGTTTGTACTCAATAATGATAAAACCCAAACCATAGTGTTTAGTAATAAGAATGTTAAGGCTAGTGAATCAAACATATGTGGTAAGTTAAGTGAGGTTAAATTGTTAGGTATAATTTTATACAGAAAGTTAATATGGCATTGTTATACTGATTATATATGTAAGAAGCTGTCAAGAGTAGTGTATTTATTAAGATCTCTGAGAAACAGAGAACAGGAATGTTCCTAAGTCTTACTTAAAGCTTGCCTACAATGGCTTTTTTCAGGGGTTGTTGTATGGTATCTGCCTGTGGGGTTCTGCTAGTGCACAAGATGTGTTGTTAGTACAGAAAAAGGCTGTGAGAATAATAACGGGTGCTGGCTATGGAGATCATCGTAGGCCTATATTTATAAATGAAAATATTTTAACCGTGTTTAGTTATCGAATCTGTGTTGAAATTTGTTGTTAAAAAAATCAATATTCAAAAATCAATAATACAACAAGAAAAATAATGATGAAATATATTGTAAGATATCAATGTTGCTAAAGTTCAAATTTATGAAATTAAAAAATTTAAATATTACCATTATGAAAATTTATATAACAACTTCCACTCGAATTAGAAAGAATTTTTGATAGATCTTTTAGTACTTAATGAGATGCCTTTTGTTGCTGTTATTTTGATTTATAACCAAAAATTGTATTTTTGAGAAAGCTTCTATGACTATACAGAATTTAATAACAGCAATAGGATCATATGACAGACTATTACACTACAGTGTTTAATGACAATAAAGGATTCTTATTCAATAACTTCCAGATCCCATAGACAAGGAAAGGTCTACCCCAGGTACCCAGGCTTGAGAGCATGCTAAATAAGCATTCTTCCTCCTGGGCACCACTCTCATTTGGCAACAGTAAGACCATACACCACTCCATGACAACCCTGGTCAGACTACGGGTTCATGCTCAGCAGGAGTCAATCAAGCCCCTTGCAGAGCAGGAGATTCAAGAAGGAACCAAGGAAAATGGGAAGCCCATCACACTGGACAGCCAAAGGACACCCATAATTGGACACCTTCTTTTAAATGTACTTTTTTGGATCTCTCATCTCTAGGGCTATTACAAAGATAGTTTGGTTCAGAAAACCATAGAAGATAAAAAAGATAGCATTGAATCTTGTGCAGGAGTTGAGAAATGTTATTTCTGTGATCAGGGAAAATGAGCAGGATAACTAACATATTTTCTAATTGTATTGTTCATCCACATAAAAATAATTTATCTGTACATTATTGATTTTCTAAGTTTGACTTTGTTGTACCTAGCATTTTAGGCATACATCACTGCCTTAACATGTTCGCTATGGGCTGCAACGACCCCCAGGTGCGCACGGCAACGATCGTTGACGCCGTTCCATAGTTTATTAAATATGTATGTGAGCTGCTAGCACTCCAGTGCCTGTGTTTATTATTTTGCTTGTGGCGAGGTAAATTTCTTTCATTTATTGTAGTGTCAGATTTTGATTCACTCGTTTCTATGAAAACATATTTTTATGTAAACATTGTGTATTTGTAAAAAGTAAATACTGTTTTATCACCGAAAAGGCAAGTTGCAACAAAGTAGTAAAAAATAAAAGATCCCCCAAATGCAGCAAGAAATATCCATATAAGGATTGTTTGGCATTGCACCGAGTGTGAGGACCTGCCTGGATTGTGTGTCACACATAAGTATTTTGATGACTGGCACAAGTGAACGTAACACATAAGGGTGGGCTGGCGGTGTTGCAGATAGTATATTTTTATGTTAGTGTTGTATTTTTATGATTTGATAAAATCAAATAAATGTGTTTTTGACTTGTAACAGTGAGCTAAAAAAATTAGAACAAAAAAAGTGTGCGGATTGATAAAAGAATGTCCCCAGGTGCAGATCTTTTGTCCGGATGGCGTTTCTTCACTGTTTTCCACCAAAAGTAATCAAATGGTAAGTAAAAACGTAAAAAAAATTTAGCATGTACCACTTTCTATTGCATGCATTTTGGCGGCGAATGTATTAAGAAACCGACAACTGAATCGGTCTTCTGAGAGAAAGCTTAAAAATGACACTATTAACAGAGAAAGATAATAATTATAATATTTCCCTAGAAGATTCAAATAATAATAATTTTAATGACTACATAGAATACTTACTTTCTAATGCGGAAACTTTGATCCTGATGGCCTTGAGTGGCAATCATGACGTCGGCTTCATCCAACACGAACACCTTGATCTTGCTGAGGTCGAAGAATCGGAACTTAAGGGCCCAATCCACTACCTTCCCAGGCGTTCCAATAATGATGTGTTCCGATAGCTGCGAACCCCGAGGCACTAAATAACAATTAAACAAATTCCCATTCAGCTAAAAATTAGCATTTTTACTTCCTCCAGTACCATCTTTAATTTTTGGTCCTATAAGAGCAATGATAAAAAATTTGAAAACATGCTTCTCTCTACACACTAATTTTCAATTTAAAACACATCAGATTAGGTTGATATCAAAATATCTTCATCTTAAAGATAGGCCTATTTATGAGCAATCAATGTGATCAAAATTTGATTAAGCCTATTTTGAATGCCCAAAAGAAAAAAATAATATATCTATAGTATAAATATATAATATTAAATATATATTTATAATATTTAAAATATATTATATTATAGCCAGTTCTCATAACCGGTAAATTGGGGATGCAGATGGGGAGAATGTTTGTTGGATGTCATCCCCAATCGGGGTGGCATCAAAAGCCACTAGGGTCGGTTACTAGATACCGATCCGGCGGAAGTCGCTAGCGGCTATCCGTGGTGGGTGTTGACAAACGCTACATCCCCGCCAATGTGGTGCCTTGTCCTAGGGCATATCGGAATAGGCCAAACTGGCCTCTTGCGAAAACCACGGTGCAATGGGTGAATTGATTCAATGTTGTATCCTACTATTTTATATCAAATCAATCTCAAGACTTACTTTATGCACTTTGTAACAAACTTTTTACATAGATCTGCTCCATGGAAGAACCACAATTTCGACGTTTTCTTACAATGTTATGCTTTAATTGGACACTCAAACCATACAGGGATCTATGGGAATCGGAGTTCTGGGCGGGAAAAAAATCACTCAAAAACACTTATTTCACTCTCTAATTACATAATTAAGAATAAAAACACCGTGGAACATCATTTTTCTGACGTTTTCTAACATTTTTGACCAAAATAAGCCATCCTTCAAACATCCAGTCAACCTTGTTGTCTACAATCAAGGTTCTGAGCGGGGAGAAATTATCAAACTTAATTTGATCAAACTGAATAAAGAATTAATTAGTTAGGAATGTTCTCAAACAATGAATGATGAAACAATAGATTATCAACTGAATTCAACTATCTTTAATATTAGTTCTTTTTATTGCCAATCAGCTGATTACTAATCCGTCAGTCCTTCAACCCAAGGTAAGTAGAATTATACAAAGAGGTAGAGTGACAAGTACAGAAACCACTTCTGACCAGTGACATATTTGTTTATTTACATAAATAATTTAAGAATGTTTATTTTATGATTGGTTTAACTACTAAAATATGAAATTTCGGCGACCAATACGCCGCCCTACAGCACTCTGCGGAGTTAAGATAGGGTCTAGTTAGACTGGGGCGGTGGCGACGTCCTGTAATTCAGCTTCCTGGAGGTCACGAATTGAGGATAGTTGTAAGCTATGGTTGGTGGGTGTAGTGTTCTCTTATGTGGATTAACGTCCACACTATTGAATACTACGTTAATCCACAAAGACCATCCTCATAATTTGACCAATACGTAACTCAGAGGCTGTGGTTCAGATTCCACGTTAAACTGTAGGTCCTTTAGTAGCCATCGGTTGTTGGGCTATTAATTAACAGTCCTGTCTAAGGAACATGTCAGCCTTAGTCAGTAACAAGACTACAAGATCGCGCCACAATCATCCTACACTCATTCCTCATTCATACTTCGCTTAAAATACCTACCTCTGTAGGTTGCCATTTCAATAATCTAATCTTTATTGATATTTTTATCTCGTTAATAATATTTTATACTATCAATAACCAACCTAACTTAACTCCGCAGAGCCCTGTATGTCAGCAACCAATACTCGTTGTGTTACATTGTAATAAACGCGTTATTGCTGACATACAGCTATCTGCGGAGTTAAGTTAGGTTCTTTATTGATATTTACATCTCTTTAATAATATTTTATATTATCAATAAAAAACTCAACTTAACTTCTCCGAGTGCTGTATGTCGGCAATATTGCTTATATAATCGCATAACATATGCGTTATAATTACAATATAAGTATGGAATAATCTAAATATATAAAACAAAGTCGTGTTAGTTACGCACATTATAACTCGAGAACGGCTGGATCGATTTTAATGATCTTTGATTTTTAGCGAATTTCCCATAGGGAAGAAGCTATTACCGTAGGTCTCATGGCAAGAGTTAAGCCCGAGACCATGTTATTTTTTCTTCTTTAGGTGCCCAGAGACCAAAAACAATAGTCAAAATTTTTTTATATAATATATATAATATAAAATATGTGTTTGAACACGATAACTACTAAAAAAGGTGATCGAAAAATTTGTAAGACGTGTATTTACAAACTCGGACGATGTAAACCAGACATATCGTAATAACTAGTTAGTGCTTTTACCCCAAAATGGGGTTTTATTTTTTTTTCGTTTTACATGTAATCTAAAAACTAATTTTATATTTCACCATTGAATCAGCTTAAAAAACTACACAATTAAGTTCCTTAAAGTTTTCTCTATCTCCAACGGCTACCGAGATATTAAAAAATCTAAACACAGTACGTTGTATTTTTGAGGCTCCAATGTTAATCTTATGGAGGAGAGGGAAAAATTAATATTTCCCATATTAATGAATATTTTTGGATAAAACTTGATATTTAGCTTCATGTGGTTGAGATCCATACATTTGTGCTAAAAAATTATAGTTTATGTGTTTATCATGGCAGCAAACCTGCATACTCTTTTCCCATGTTAATCATATGGAGATTAGGCAAACTCCTATATTTATGGACAGATGTTGATGAAAGTTGGTATAAATGTTAAAAATAAAATTTTTGATGGTATAAATGGCTACTTTCAGTGTTCCTCACAGCAGCAAACCTACTCACTCTTTCCCATTTTAATCTTATGGAGAATAGGCAAAAATTCTCATGTTTATCGACAGATTTTGACCAAACTTCTCATATATTATTATTATTATATTATTGATTTGGAAATTCGCTGAGTACGCAGGTCTGCTGCGACGGGGGTATTTGGATTCGTCTCTGCTCCGGTCATGCTTTAGGCATATTCAGTTTCCATAAATTCAATTAGTTTCCATTTGATAGCATTTTAAATTTCTAATGTTCACCTTATGAAGACTAAGTTTGTTTACAAATGTTCAACAATAAAAACATTTGATTTCTTAAGCTACAGCTGTTGTTTTACTTTCCATTAGCAATATGCTTTACTATCCAATGCCATCTGAATCATTCATTAATGTAAAGCTACGGAGTAAATGTGTACTGTACAAAATGGACAGATTTATTGACCACGTTAATAGTTCACGGTTTTTGGGGATTATTTATTTATATTTTTTGTATTTTTTATTTTCTGTCTAATTAAAATTCACGTGTTTATAATTATATTGGCTAAATAAAAAATAATTACGGTGTTTATACATATTATGTTTGTTATAATAATCAGCTGTTGAATATTTTTCCTGTAAAAGCCATACTACAGTTAGGTTTTGTTTGGTTTTAGGTTGGATTAGAAATCAATCCACTCAGATTTATTTATTTTGTGGGAATGTTATTAATATATCTTATCGTTTCGGTATTGTTATTAACTATGCCGTAACCCAGAATATATAATTTTTCACAACGAAATCGTAACGCTATTCGACATGGCCAATCTGAAAGTTAACACGTATTTACTGTTAGGCGTTACGAAGTTTGCCGGGTCAGCTAGTAATAAAATAATAATCATAATATTATAATAGTATGATCGTGTAATCAAAGCACACATAAATTTAAAAAAAAACTAACCCTTGACGTCCTGGGTCAACTTTTTGTTACACTCAGTCCTGGGTGCAGTCTCACCCAGGACCTTCTTGAAAAAAATATTTAAAATTTTTGTTACTGTTTGAAATCATTTTATCAATCTAATAAGTTATTTGAAATGTTAACCATGTGAATAATATTAAATTAAATTGATAGAGTACATATAATAGAGGTATAAAATTAAAAAAAAAAACTTGGACATGGGGAAATCTGATAAAAAATGTAAAAACTTTCTAAAACCATAAAAACGTAATGATAAATATGACAAAATGTTTGGTATTTTTCCATTCCATAGGATATGATGAATATAAAAAAAGATACTTATAAAAAAGGATTATCATTAAAATTGAGACAGTTGCTTTACAGCTAATTTCAGCTTATAACATAGATTCATTCATTGCAAACTTTTGTTGAATACTTAAGGCAAACATGATTTTTACATCAATATCAAATGTAGGCAGTTTTTCTTATCTTCTTCGGATCAAATGTGTAGTATGTCTTTCTTTTATTCAGCCTATCACCAACAGTTTCGGGTTTAGGTTCTTCTACTCCCAGTACTCGACAGATGCATGCTTGAAAGTTCATAAATCAGCCTCATGTTCTGAAAACTTTGCGACAATTGTGGTTTCACCATCCAAGTGAATCCAATTCACTATAAAAAGCATCCTCGTACCAGTATTCAAACATCTCTTTGAAATCCGAGTCCAAAACACTCACACAAGACAATGGGCCGGGTCGTGAATCTATCGCATACCGTCTTGGGTCCAGTCTCACAGACCGCTGACGACAAACAAATCTATAAATATTACAACCGGAAGACTAGTGACAAAAGGAAACGGTTTCGGTGGTGGGGAGGGACAACTACCTGGCATGGCTGAAGTCATCGTCTTTTGAAACCCTTAAATTCAAGTAAATAAATAACTCAAGCGGTCTGTGAGACCTTACCTGACATAAGGGTTAATATAGTATTAATGTATTTCTAATTAATAATTCCCATAATTGCATCGGCATAGTAAAGTGAAATTATGAGTATTGGCGCTATGTGGAATAATGTTTCATTATTATTCCCGTCAGCTGTTTAGGACGTTGTAAATTTCTCTGCTAAAATAAACCCTTTATACCCTTCTCTTAAAATATCCTGTTTCTCGCCGCCCAGAACCCAGATTCCCGTAAACGTCAATGTTGACTGGATGTTACAGAGTGACTTATTTCGGTAACAAAGACGTCAGAAAACCCCCTCCCAAGCCCCCAGACACAAATGTAGACTCTCCGTTTGGGCCCGATGATGTCTGGCTTAACTGGTCAAAATCGATCACCAATTTAACACCTTTTGTATATGTTTACTGTTTGTATATAAATTACAACATAAGTGTTTTCACTGGTCCTCAATAAAAGCATTCTCACCTTCCTCTCCTCTGACAGCAAAGCGAATTGTAATCTCTGGACAAAAGCGAGCCATTTTTGAGGCTACATCACCAATTTGAATTGCTAATTCATAAGTTGGAGACAAACACAATACCTGAAAAACATAAAAAAATAAATAATTACTTTAAAATAACATTTATATGAAGGGTCTAAATGGGAAAAACTTTATCTAACAATCACCAGGGTGAATCGATAACTGTAATTATTATAGTTACAGTAGAGCGTCGATTATCCGAAGCCCGGTTATCTAAAACGTCAGTTAACCGAAGCGCAGTCAAATTTGATAGCAATTGATTACATTATGGCATTAATTAAATTGTGCTAATTCTAATTGTATCGTTTTTGTAAACTCTAAATCTGAAAAAATCGTCTCTGCCTTGAACTAAAGTAAGCTCTACTGTACCTGCAAGTTTCCCACACAATAAATACAAATAAAGTTTCCATTTTAAATTTGATTTAATGGTCTGCTATGCATTTTTATTTAAATTGGTATTCCTGAATGAACAGTATGACCAACTTAAATGTATGATAAATTTCACCACATGGCTTTTAAAATTTATACGGTTTCATATTTCGTCATTCTTTTGGGTCGGAAACACTGGAGTAGGTAAAATAAATGACTTCAATAGGGATGTGAAAAGTAAATGACTTTTTGAAAAGTCATTTTTTTATCGCTTGCTCACAACTAAACAGCTGTTTTACGACTACATTGTAGAGCATAAACTTACACTTTTGACAACAGTTGTAGGAAAAATTATATATATTGAGAATAAGAAAGTTTATCACTCACTTGTGGATATTTCTTGGTTGGCTCCACTCTTGACAGCATAGCCAATACAAAAGCGGCTGTTTTACCTGTTCCTGATTGACTTTGAGCTATCATATTTTGAGGCCTGTAAATATATGATTGCCTATAGTAAAAAAAACTTATAGGCAGTTCTAAAAAATGTATTTAAAATTATGAAATTTTACTAATGTTGTCTTATTGGACTTTTCCAACATGCCTGTTTTTAACACTAAAAATTTGTGGAAGTGGGCAAACTCCATCCATTTTCAAGTGATTACCTAGGAATTTCCATTTAAATTGAAATTTAAAAACACTAAAAATATTTTTAGTGTTAGTAGTAAGGCACATATGGCATTGTTGTTAGATCTATTGGTTGTTGTTGCTCATGGCCATCGACAAGTAAATCAAATGGCCTTAAGTTTGGCCATTTCATACACAAGACGCTGAGAAATATGAAAACAAATTCCTTAGGACAACACAGTTTGGAGTTCCCCAGAGCCACCCTAAATTGGTTTGCACTCTGTCATAACTTGAGAGGACATAATGTAAATGATCTTCTTCATGTCTTTAAACTGAACAAGTTAAAGTTAGGAGCGTTTCACAAAACCGAGTTTTCACTACGCCGAGTAAGGCTAAAAATCCTATAAATATCGAAAATTCACTACGCCAAGGTTTCACGAAACCGAGTACGTTATAAAATTCAACAGTTTCACTACGCCGAGGTTTCACAATACTGAGTATATTATAAATTCAACCGTTTTACTACGCCGAGGTTTCACAATACTGAGTATATTATAAATTCAACAGTTTCACTACGCCGAGGTTTCACAATACTGAGTATGAGGCTGAGTACCATCTGCTCTAGAAGTGACTGTAGAAGCCTGTGTAGCGTGCAGTATTACGTGCTTTGCAGGCACTCGCTGTCCAGTCGTTCAATGAACATAACTTATGACACATAATTATATATTGAAGACTTTATAATAAATAGTTTACAGCTTATACTTTATATTTTAGTTAGTAAAAATAAGTTAATAATAATTTAGTTACATTTAGTTAATAAAATACGGTATGTCATAAAAATGGCAACCGTAGTTTTCAGGTACGAGATCTCATATTCACCATCTACAGAATTAACTATTGCAAGTTTTGAGCTTGGTTTAATAAATAAAAAATTATAATATTGTGAATTAAAATAATTTTTAGAGCTTTATGATTCTTTAAAACCTTAAGATTCCAAAAATGTATTAAATACAAATCAGCTTGTTATTGTGGTAAGTTATATTTTTTACAGGTAAGAAAAAACTGAATTGTTATAAATAAAATTTAAATTTTATAGCTCTCTAAGCTGATTTACTTCCCGGTGGGAAATAGGTTAGATCATGGATATGTCTGAAAGGAATCTTTTCAGTTCATATAAACTGCCGTACTTATTTTTTTTATTTATAAAATTCAATTCAATACAATAGCTCTTGTAGTTTCATGGAAACCTGTTACATATTTTCCATCTTAAAAATCAACAACACCCCCCAGAGCTAAGATAGATCCATGTCAAAAATCGTTCTAATAAACAGTAAAATTCTCTCTGCTTTGGAGGATATAATTATTTTCGTTAACTATTTCCTGTAATTTTCTTTTTTAACATTTGACATATGAATATAAAGTCATATGGTTGTTAATTATTATTATATTGTTTTTGTAAACAAACTCACTTGGAGTTGATTAAATGGAATTCTTGATCTAAAGATTTATTTTATTTTAAAACAAGAAACAACATTCATCCATGGACAATTTGATCTCTGTATAATATATTAAAACAGTATAAAGTACGGTAACCGAAGTTATTAGATCAATCATGTCATTTACACAGTTTTCAGGCAGTGAATGCCTTCAAAGTGCATGATACTGCGTTTATTGGCTAGGCGGCTGACAAGCTCTTAGTGCGAACTCACTTCTAGAGCGGATAGTACTCAGCCCCTTACTCGGTTTTGTGAAACCTCGGTGTAGTGAATTTCCGATATGTATAAGATTTTTAGCCTTACTCGGCGTAGTGAAAACTCGGTTTTGTGAAACCCGCCTCATAAGTTTTTATATCCACATGACAAATACACCTTCGTTAGCAGAACAGCCCATACTGGCTCAAAACTAATTACATTTTACCTCCCTTATCTCCATTCTCCATGGAGAGCTTAACAACATCTAGCTAATTGGTTGTAAGGCAAACAAAATAATGTTTGTGCAGGCTTTGTTATTGCTATAAGTTTAAGAGCATATTGAAAATAAAACTTATTCACATGGCGCTAGATCAATTCTTATAACATCTTATGCTTGTGGATCTTCTAAAAATCTTAATATATCAAAGTATCTCGTGTTTTAACTAGTAATTTATAGAAAGTAACAATTAAGGAGACTTAACTATAAAGTAGTTGTGTACTTACGGGTCTGCTAAAAGTGTGGGTAAAGCTGTTTCTTGTATTTTGGATGGGGCATTGAATCCCATTTCATATACACCTTGTAGTAAGGCAGGTTTGCTGAAAATAATGATAATCATTAGCAATTAAGTTTATTCACAAAATAACATGTTAGAAACTAAATTATTAACCCTTTGAGTGCCGCAGCTTCGCTCACAGCAATTCTAGGCCCTATGCATAAATTGCCGGCGTCGCTGACAGCAACTCTCCGTAAATCGGTTATAACTAAGTAATTATTTAATGTACTGGCCTCAGGGGGTCCAGCGATTGGGCTTTCCAAAATTCGTGTACATTTCCTGTATTTTTCACGAATTTCTTTTACTTTTACCCGCACTTTTAATATGCTGCAAAACGATCAATGAGTTCATTATTTGTGGTTTACTTATCACTTACATAGATCAAACCGCTAATTCAACTATTTAAGATCCAAACTGGAAGAAAAAACTGACACGGGACTCGAAAACCACGTTATGGCAAAGGGAAATGCGACGCGAAAAGCAGCCGACACATCTTCTCAGTTTTTTTACATCATTGTGGCGCTTTTATAGTGATGAGTAGAGTTTAAGGAACTCAAATATTGTGCTTCCAAGATACACCTAGTTTTCTTAGTAAGATTGTTGGCGTCGATCGAGTCATACACAGCAAGCTTTTTGTCCGTTACTAGTAAACGGAAGTGACCACAGTGCACCTGCGCCTCTCAGACTCAGAAGTGTGACGGGCAATCAGACTCAGATTTCTACCAGAATAAATTGTTTATTCTGATTTCAGATAACCTGCCAAGTTTTTTCTCTTATGTTACTCTTAACATAAGAGAAAAAACTATTGAAGTGTTTTTCCATCACGTTAATGAATATCAAAGAATTGACAGACTTTAATCGCTTATGAAATTTAATTGAATAGTTTTTGTATTTTCTCTTTAACAATGTATATCTTGGATGTACCCATTTAACCATCTCACTCAAATGAATTTTGGCCTTAACTCGAAATTCGCCCGATGTTTGACGACTGCCGCCAACTTGTCAATGTCGAGTCAAAGCAAACCTCGTCCAAAGACAGTTGATTTGAAGATTAATAAAAGGTTTAAATTTTTGTTTGATTTCATTGATTAACTTTTCACTCTTTGGGTAACAATTAAAACTACTCAGCCGGACAGAGTCCTTCGCTTTGATTTGTAAATATTACTAATTATTATGAACACAACTCTTTGGTTTTTGTTTGGATAATACCGAAAATAATAATAATAATTATATAAATAATAAGCTCAATTAATTCATACAAGACGATCGTTGGAGACAGCTAGGATGAGGCAAACTAACATAAAAAATATTGGCTTGTTTCGAGGCTGAACTGTGAGTCACTAACTTAGACACTTGTACTTCGTCGCATTGCTCGGAGAGACGAGACCAACATCCCGCGGAAGAGGCCGAAAATTCCCGAGTCGTCTGTTGTGTGCACTACACATGCCATCTTGCCAATCCAGTCCTGTCTGCTTCAGCAAAAACTATCCACCGAATCTCGGTTAGGGAGTCAGTGCAACAATGTGTCATTTCTAACTCTTTAGCTTCAATATTTAACCGTTAATTCATCCAAAAGATGTGTCGTAGTTAAATAATCAAGAGTATTATAGAAATATTGATATTTTAAAAATAGCAGTTTGCCGAATTCCCGTAAAAAACCGTATATTTATTGACTATTCTCGTGCATTTCCCGGCAAAATAAAATTCCCATACAATTCCCGCTTATCCCGGTCACTGGACACCCTGGGCTTACTTTTGCGTAGTTTTGTTCCAAAACCATTGGCAATTAATTTATGATGTTTATTTGGCCTTCTGTCTGTTTTTTTTACTTTACTTTTTTACTTTTTAATTGAAATGGCGACCTACCCAGGTAGGTATTTTAAGCCAAGTATAAATGAGGAATGAATGTAGGATGATTGTACTTTTCGTACTCTTTGTTTTTACCGTAATAGTTTCGTCGTCGTCTGCCGCGGCTGTATTATTTGAGGTTATGTTACAAATGTCTGATTACAAAATTGTTAAAAGTTGTAAAATTGCTTGAAAAGTGTTTCTATATTAATACTAGTTTGTCATCATTGTTTTAAAGCTGTTTTTTTTTCAACAAGTAACAATAATCATAGCATAAAAGCACGCAAAAATGTGCCTTATTCAATAAACACGGCAAAAACGGTAACCATGGCTATGTACAAAACATTGCTTTTGTTTATGAGATGCCTTAATTTAAAACAATCGTGATGTATTATACATAAATTTTACTAAAAATTTTTTTTCTCTTTTTAACTATGGTAATGAAAAACATGTAAAACATTGTTTTATACAATTTATTGAACTCCAAACACAAAACGTAACAATTTTTTTTGGTTCATAGTTTTAAATTTATTTTATGTTGAGAAAAATAATTTTTTTTGTAGTGTAACATAAGATTTCTAAAAAGAAAATTTGACTGTTTACAATTAAAAAAATTACATTAATATCTATAAAATTAAATTTTCTATGACCTTTCTTGGCAAACATTACATTTTCATGAAAAACACCTTGGCACTTTATGTGAGAAAACATGAAAATGGCCGCGACACTCAAAGGGTGTGCAGGAATTATTGAGATTTGTTAACAAAAATATATAGGTTATTTAGCACTATTAAATTGATGATGAAATAATGCAAACATCATTTTCAGTTAACCCTTAGTAGTCGGATGGGCCACTTAAATGGCCCTCAATTTTTCTGTACCAGCTCTGTATTGGATGAAGAAGTCTTCTCTGGTCGGGTGGGCCACAATTGTGGCCGCTGCTACTTTCAGAGGCAGCCCGGAGCAACTTTTGTTTGTTTGGTGTCTGAGGACGGATGGGCCACTCAGTGACCAGTATAGTGCTTTCTCTACGCAGTAGGTTGGGCCAATTTAGTGGCCCGTCAAACTATTTGTAAAATATATTTTTTTTTTAAATAACCATCCAGTTACTATGATAAAAAATAATTTGTGGCCATGGCCACAAAAGTGGCAGTTCTGACCACTGGACACTGGATCACAGGACAATGAGGTTAGTGTAATAATCGAGCTGCCATGGAAACAGCTGTGGGCAGTAAAGTGGCCCATTAGACCTGAGAGGAAAACCTTTAACATCCATCCGACTGCAAAGGGTTAATATGGACTCCAGCCTACACATATATTTCTCCCAATATACGGGGCCTCTCTGTAGCCTCCCATATGATTTTAAAAAGTTGTGGGATTGATTTTTTTAGTTACCTACTATGCATCATAATGAGAGGCTGTTTTGAACTGCCTATCATACACAACAAGAACACAACAAGGACTCTTTACAATTAGCCCTAAGTACCTACAGTTGACAATGAGCACCTGAAAAATACTTATAAATGTAACTATTAAACTTAGTTCAAAAAGTGTTCAACAAACTATAAATTACAAATATATAGAAATAGATTCATAAGATCATGTTTAAATTTAACTGTAAAATTAGTTTGATTATCATACTGTACTTAATTTGTATAAATACAGCATACCCTAGCATATTTTATATAAATTTCATACTCACAGATGCAGAGCCTCAAAACTTTTCACTGAATACAATGGTGAATTAGGGTCTTTTCTTTGAACTTCAATGTCATGTTTTGATTCTATCAAACCTTTTCTAACAACTTTTTGAAGCAATGACTGTTCTGCTTTGGATAGCTGTGCATTTTCTTCACTCGAACTGTTGGAAGTAGTTGACCTAGGTGTATCAGGTGTTTTGGGTTGCAGTGGTTGTCTGATCTGTGAATTTGGAGATATGGCAAAATCTTCAACCTGGAAAAGCAAAGTGATGGTAAATGAACAAGTTTTAAAATACAAACATCATTACAGATCTGAGGAGGTTGTTAATACAAAAACCATTCCATGATAAGGGTGGACAAAGAATATGTAAGCCACAATAGATTTGTTGTCCTTAAATGTTCAGTCAACATACAGGGTGATTCACGAAGATATGTGGTAACTTTGAGAGTTTATTCTACATATAAAAACAAGTCCGGAAATGCCTTGTTAGCTACTTATGGGTAGCCCAAAATTTTGCTCATATTGAGTTATCTTGAGTTAAATAAGGGCTTCCTGGAATTCCATGTAGGTAAATTGAGGGGAAAATCAATTTGCCTTGTGGTATATGACATGAAAAATTAAATAAAACAGTTCTGAGCACCTGAAAAATACTTATAAATGTAACTATTAAACTTTTAATTATTAAAAGTGTTCAACAAACTATAAATTACAAATATATAGAAATAGATTCATAAGATCATGTTTAAATTTAACTGTAAAATTAGTTTGATTATCATACTGTACTTAATTTGTATAAATACAGCATACCCTAGCATATTTTATATATATTTCATACTCACAGATGCAGAGCCTCAAAACTTTTCACTGAATACAATGGTGAATTAGGGTCTTTTCTTTGAACTTCAATGTCATGTTTTGATTCTATCAAACCTTTTCTAACAACTTTTTGCAGCAATGACTGTTCTGCTTTGGATAGCTGTGCATTTTCTTCACTCGAACTGTTGGAAGTAGTTGACCTAGGTGTATCAGGTGTTTTGGGTTGCAGTGGTTGTCTGATCTGTGAATTTGGAGATATGGCAAAATCTTCTACCTGGAAAAGCAAAGTGATGGTAAATGAACAAGTTTTAAAAATCAAACATCATTACAGATCTGAGGAGGTTGTCAATACAAAAACCATTCCATGATAAGTGTGGACAAAGAATGTGTAAGCCACAATAGATTTGTTGTCCTTAAATGTACAGTCAACATACAGGGTGATTCACGAAGATATGTGGTAACTTTGAGAGTTTATTCTACATATAAAAACAAGTCCGGAAATGCATTGTTAGCTACTTATGGGTAGCCCAAAATTTTGCTCATATTGAGGTATCTTGAGTTAAATAAGGGCTTCCTGGAATTCCATGTAGGTAAATTGAGGGGAAAATCAATTTGCCTAGTGGTATATGACATGAAAAATTAAATAAAACAGTTCCCAGAGCTGTAAGTTAAATAGTTTTTTAGAAAACCAGTGTAAATGCATGAAATTGGAGTAAAGACGTACATTTTTAGCGAATTTCCCATAGGGAAGAAGCTATTACCGTAGGTCTCATGGCAAGAGTTAAGCCCGGGACCATGTTATTTTTTCTTCTTTAGGTGCCCAGAGACCAAAAACAATAGTCGTTAAAATTTATATATATATATATATGTATATATATATATATATATATATATATATATATATGTGTCTGTTAGCACGATAACTCGCGTAAAAATGGTCCGATCAAAACCAAATTTGGTAGAGACGTGTATTCCTACAAATGCTCGGACGAGTTCGTAAACCAGACATATCGATCAATGGGAACGGGTAGTTTGGGGGGGTTTTGTACCCCAAAATGGGGTTTTTTGCGTTTTTCACATGTAGTTTTTAAATATTTCTAATTTTATATTTCACCATTGGAATCAGCTTAAAAAACTACACAGTTAAGTTCTTTAAAGTTTTTCTCTATTTCCAACGGTTACCGAGATATAAAAAAATCTAAACACAGTACGTTGTATTGTGGGGCTCCAATGTTATTCTTATGGAGGATAGGGAAAAATTAATATTTCCCATATTAATCAATATTTTTGGATAAAACTTGATATTTAGCTTCATGTGGTTGAGATCTATCCATTTATACTTAAAAATCATAGTTTATGTGTTTATCATGGCAGCAAACCTGCATACTCTTTTCCCATTTTAATCATATAGGGAATAGGCAAACTCCTTTATTTATGGACAGATGTTGATGAAAGTTGGTATAAATGTTAAAAATAAAAATTTTTTATGGTATAAATGCCTACTTTCAGTTATCCTCACAGCTGCAAACCTGCACACTCTTTCCCATGTTAATCTTATGGAGAATAGGCAAATGATTCTCATGTTTATGGATAGATTTTAATAAATCTTGTTATATATTATTATTATTATATTATTGATTTGGAAATTCGCTGAGTACGCAGGTCTGCTGCGACGGGGGTATTTTACATTTGTCAAAAATAAATTTATTATCTTACCAATAAACTATTATTAACTATTATTCACTGGCTGGGTGGTTTAGTGGTTATAATACACACCTTCGAAACTGAAGGTCGCCGGATCAAATCCCGTAAGGGTTGAATCTGGACCTAGTGGCCATTTTTCATTGGGCTATTAATTAATGATGCTTCCTAACAACAGGCCGACAATAGGTAGTAACAAGACTGAGGTTTGGATCGTTCCCCAACCAACATTGAAAAATGTCTCTGGCGTAGAAATATACAAAATAAACAGATTAAACTTATACAAATTTGTAGAAAATTAATTCTGAATAAAATGGTACAGTACAAGTATACAGAAAGTGAATAAACTATCAGTTAAAAGTTTTTTATTCAGAACGTTACTATGCACATTTTACATTAGGCCTACAATGGCAATAGGAACAAAATGTGCGTGATTTTGTTTTTTTAGAAAAAATCTTTTAATCAATAGGTAGTTTATTTACTTTCTAGGCCTATGTACTTTAATTGTAAGTTACCAATTTGTCCAGAATTTAATTTTCCACAAATTTTATTGTTGAGTTTGATCTGTTTATTGGTAAAATAAATGGTGTGTTTGTACTCCAATTTCAAGCATTTACACTGTTTTCTCAAAAAAATACATTACGGTACTAACAGTTCTGGGACCTGTTTAATCGATTTGTCATGTCAAATACCATAAGGAGATAGATTTTCCCTCAATTTGCCTACCTGGAATCCACTTGTCCAGGCAGCCTTTATTTTACCCAAGGTACCAAAATCTGAGTGAAATTTTGCGCTACCCATAAATCACTAACAAAGCATTTCCAGACCTATGTTTAGATAGGTTTTTTATTGTTTTTATAAATGAGATCTCAAAGTTATCGCATATCTTCATGAATCACCCTGTATAAGAAATGATTTGTAATAACTTATGAAGCAGGAATGGCAATTTAATGTCTCCCTGATTGCAGAGTAAATCTTAATTAATCAGACTATGATATGAAAAAGCTTTCATTTTGTGACTCACAATTTAAATCAACCTCAATTAAACATAAATTAAAAACTTTAAAAAATATTCATGAAACTTAATAACATATTTCTACAAGTAGGCCTTAAAACCTGATATTGTTGTTGGTAATTACAGGTTAGGTTACTACATACCTGCTTGCATAACCTTTCTTGCGTATTGGCTACATTAGCCCAATCTGCGGTCATTTTAACTATTTTAAAAAACTAGCTGAGCAATACTGTAATATCTAATAACTGACTACTCTAATGTTCCAATAACAAAAAGTTGGGAGATGTCTGAATATTTGAATCAAGAACAAGAACCTGAAATGCACCCGTACAAAAACTTAACTATGGAAACGCTTTGTTTTGTTGTAACTAAATAACTAAATTTTTTCACAATGTATCATGGATCTTCGAAAAAAGGTTCCAGCTTTCAGTAATATAATTTTGTCTGTCCACGTTCTCCGTCTCCACGAACCTGTATCCTATACCCAAACTTATTTCATTTTTGTAATAATAATAAATTTATTAGTATCCTTACAATAAGATTGAATCATAGTAGTAGTACTTAACTTATCTGGCCTCTAATTAAACTAAAATGCCATAAATAATTTCTAAAATACATTTTACAGTTAGTTTAAAATAAATGCAAATCCTTACTATTGTGAAAATACGAAGAACAGAAATTTATAGAAATATGAGGCAGTATATCTCAAAAAATATGGATAAGATAGGTCTTATCCATATTATAGTTATCTTATAACCAAATTTAGGAATTTGGTCACGTTGAATTGAGAAAAATAATGTAATTATTAATACCTTTTTGACTTAAATAAGAATGCAATATGACAACATAATTTCCTTGTAGTCAATCATACTTTATTTCACAATGAGCCTTTAAAAGGTAATAACTTCAAAGAATATTAAATCATACTTTTATACAGTACTAAGGTACTACGGCTTTAACTGGCTTTCACATTCTGTAGCACGTTTTAGAAATCTAGGATATTCTACCAATATCCTTCTAGAACGTAGTAGAATGTGGGCGGGAGATTCGATTGAGACGTGCCATAGAATTTTCTAGATTTAACCTGAGACCTATATAAAGATGCTGTCCTCAGGATGGGGTCAAATCTTGTGCAGTAACTGCGATTGTAATAGTGCGCCAACTGTTCTGTGTCTGGTGATAAGTTGTGCCCCTGTTTTCATTTTATTAGCACTTTAGAAAATCATTTAAGGTAGGCCCAAGTGTTATTATCAACTTTACAACATTCGAAAAAATTTAGACTTTTGGCCTTAGAATATAATTTATAGCAATTTACCTAGAAACATTAATTGTATTTTATTATCTATTCTTATAATAATTCAGTCTCAAAAAACTTTGTACAACTAAATCTAGAGTTCCACTGGACCAATTTCATTGATTAATGTGCCATTAGAAAGCTTTCATAATGTAGATTTGCCAAAAAATATGAAAGTTTGATGTTTTTTAGTATTTATGGTGAAAAAGTAAAAAAACATGTTTTCCATAAGAAATACATTGAAAACAGGTTTTTACGAAATCCTATTTTTGAAGGCGATATTTTACCGTCTTTCGTTTCTCAAAAGATTCTTAATAGTATTTTTTGGAAATTTTATTTTCTATCAGAAAATCACCATCCACTTTGGTCGATTTCCTCACCGTTTAAAAGTTATGTACAAAAAACCAAAGATACAACAAATTTCTTTGCGTTGAAGAAATACTGAGTCTGACATTTTTTTGTTAAAATTTGTACAACTAAATCTAGGGTTGCACTGGACCAATTTCATTGATTAATATGTCATTAGAAAGCTTTCATCCTGTAGATTTGTTTTCCGTAAGAAATACATTGGGGTACCCTTTTTCTAGAGACCGTTGTATTTAACCACAACGGGCTCTGTTTCTAGTTTTTAATATTTTATTTGAGGCTGGTCTTTTCACTTGTATTGATAAGCCAACTAGAGTTACTGCAATCAACATCTCATATTATCACTTACCAAATGAATGGTATCTGCCTTTCATTTGGTAAGTGATAATATAATTATCTAGGTGTCCAGGCTTTCTAAATAACAACATCTCATGTATTGACCACATATTTACTCGCTATTATGATATGAATAGAGTCAGATCAGCTGTTCTGCACACAACCATTACTGATCACTACAGCACGGCCCTCACAATCACTTCAGCGACAGGTGACTCGGAGTCTGACCCTGCCGATAACGCCACTGCCACTCACACCACTGTCAATGGAATCACTGACCCACCTCACGAACATCGACTGGGATCCTGTCTTACTTGATTACGACGTTAAATCCTGTTCTTAAATAATAACTAGTATTATTGTTACTTCCATGGATAGCTGTAGGATATCTTCCATGAATACAACAAGAAGAAAAAATTTTAAACCATGGATAACATTAGAATTAATAAATGAAATTCGTAAAAGGGACAAATTAAGTAAGGAAGCAAAAAACGACCTATCAATGCACAATTACAGACGTTCCAAAATTTAAGAAGTAGATTAAGTAGATCCCTCAAAATAGCTGAACAAAATTTTTACAGAATAAAACTTAATGAAAGCCGAAGGGATCCGAAATTATGTTGGTCCATATAATTAACAAGATAAGTGGAAGATCATCCTCGAAGGATAATTTTCCAATTTATAAGTTTTGCAGTGACAGGACTGTGAACATCATCATACAAACTCATTGCTAATGATTTTAACGTTTTCTTATCAGAAGTAGGACAAGAATTAGCCAGCCAAACTGATACAAGCGGGGTCCCAGTCGTCACTGACAGTGACTATGACGTAAACCCTCTATTCAACTTTCAAACCGTAACTGAAAAAGACATCACGATATGTTCTTGGACTTCGGGGAGGGTCTGCCCCTGGATGTGACAGAATAACGAATGGCTCGTGTTCTGAAAGACTACACATTCTAGCTAAAGCTCTCACACATCTAATTAACCTAAGCCTAACTATAGGATCCTTTCCAAATTGCTTTAAACTGACGAAAGTTGCTCCTATATTAAATATAATGACCAAACTGATAAGACCAATTTCAATGTTGAATGTGTTTTTTAAGGGCTTAGAGAGAATAGTAAAGGACCAGCTAGTTTCCCAATTACAATCTAATAATATTATATATGAGCGACAATATGGGTTCAGGAGTGATAAGAACATTACGTATGCAGTTTTTGATGTCTGTTGTGAATTAAATGAGTCAATATCTAGCAATCAGCGATCTATGCTCGTCTTCCTTGATCTAAAGAAAGCTTTCGACTCCGTTGATAGGAATATTTATGCTCAATAAGCTTAAATATATCGGTGTGCAGGGGTTAGCCCTTGCATGGTTTCACAGTTATCTAAAGAACAGACTACAATGTATGTCATTGGCAGGTGTGGAAAGTGATGCCTTACATGTCGAATGTGGCGTAATTCAAGGTAGTACACTTGGCCCAATATTATTTTTAATCTATAACAATAACATCTCTAAGCTTGCCTTACAGGGTAAAGTGTTTTTGTTTGCTGATGACACCTTAATTTTTTGGCAAGGTAGAGACTGGAACGTAGTTTTTCAAAAGGCTACCAAAGACATAAGTTTTCTGAAAAAGTTGCTAGGTCAAAATATTCTGTCCTTAATGTATCTAAGACCAAATTTATGCCTATTTCCCTAAAAAGCAATGCTGACTGTCACCTTGAGAAATTAGTAATTCATAGCTGTTTAGATTCCGTTAGTACAAACTGCTCTTGTCAGTCTATAGAGAAAGTTATGTCTTACAAATACTTAGGGGTTATCTTCGACTTCCGGTTAAGATGGGTTGAACACATTAATTATTTGAAAAACAAGTTAAGAAAATACATTTATACTTTCAGACCGTTGAGTTTTATCAGAGAGGAACGGATTATAAGTAGTATCTGTTCAGATATCTTTAGTATCTGTTCATCTATGGTTTTATTCTATATCAAAATGATCTAAAGCAAGCATACTTTGCCTATGTCCTATCTATTATTGGTTTTGGCATCATAGCATGGGCGGGGGGGTGCCTATAAGTCAAATCTTCAGCCCTTTAAAAAAAATCTGCTTTTAAAAAATCTGTTAGATACTCTAGTGATGCTTTATTCACGGAGACTGAACTACTCCCAGTCAGACACCTTTTTATTAGAACTCTACCAATTCAAATTTTTAAAAATTTCAACACTACTTTCTCTTGCACCACACATACACATCACACCCATAATGCACAAAATATTGGTATCAATTCAATTCAACTTCAAAGATCAATTTTTTCTACTAATCCCAATTACATAGCTCAAACTCTTTATACTAATATAACCATATCCGTTCAAAACGTTCCGATATTTTTTCTTTCAAAGCTTTCCTTATTCAAGAAAAATATGAATAATTGGTTGTTCTCTCTCAGTGCTGATAACTCCGAGAGCCTCATTGTTTCCAGGTATGGGCGGGCCTGAACCTTCACATTTTTTACTTGGACTTGACTCAAATGTCTCGAACTTCACTTCTCTCTTCGCTCACTCAACTTCACCTGTATCTTCTCATTTACATGCAAACACATGCTCGCATACATACACAAACGTTCCTGCTTCATTTCGCCAAGATTTGGGCAACCTTGCTCCCAATTTCATCTGAGCTCCATTAAGTGGTTTATTTTTGCTTTATTTTTTTGTACGTGAAAGAAATATAAGTGAATTGTAAGAATAAAAGTTTTCATTCTTACTTATTTCATTAATTATTATTATTATTTCATTTATTATTTTTAATTCATTCGTAGTTATTTTCGTTAAATATTTCATCATGTGTAAGTTAAGATTGTGTCAATTGTGCCTAAATAATTGTATTATCTATGTTGTTGAGGAATGGATTTCTGTTTCATTCATTCATTAATCCAGGCATATCCGTCAATTGGAACAGGTAGTTTGGGGGGGCAGTTCTAAAACTGTTTTGCGTTTTCATGTGTAATTAAAAATTTTTTAAATTTTATCTTTCGCCCTTAGAATTAGCTTAAAAAACTTAACAATTTAGTTCATTAAAGTTTTGCTCTATGTTCAACGGTTACCAAGATATAAACAAATCTAAACACCCCAAAGTTACCTCCAACGTTATGTAGGATGCTCCAATGTATCTTATAAGGAAAAGGATAAGGAAAAATTAGTATTTCATTTATCAATGTATATTTTTGGCTAAAACTTGATATTTAACTTGTGGTTGAGATTCATCAATTTATGTTTAAAACCATAGTTTATGTCTTTATCATGGCAACTAACCTGCATACTCTTTTCCCATGTTAATCATATAGAGAAGCAAACTCTTTTATTTAGGGACAGATGTTGATGGAACTTTGTATAAATGATCAAAATAAAAATTGTTTACGCTAGAATTAACTACTTTCAGTGTTCCTCACAGCAGTAAACCTGCATACTCATTCCCATGGTAATCTTATGGAAAATAGGCAAATAACTCTCATATTTATTTATCGACAGATAATGATAAAATTTCTCATATATAATTATTATTATGTTATTGATTTATAAATTCGCTGAGTACGCAGGTCTGCTGCGAAGGGGGTATTTTCATTTTAAAAATTTTTCAAGATTTTTATAGTCAATTCCTAGAGAAAATATTTTATTTTAAGGTATTTCGGTATTGCACAAAAAATAAATCTTTGACCACAAAGGCTTATAGGTAAATCATATACAATTGTTTTGATTCAAATTGTACATGGTAGCTCCAACTTAGGTGATTGTCCACCTAGTCCTAGACATTTTTTTACATTAATTTAATTTAAGGGGCTTTCTTTATTTTTGTACATATAATACAATGCGTAATGTGACTTTTTGCAGTTAGTAAAAATCTTACTAATCTAATCCCTATTGTTTAAGAAGTCAAATGTGAAAAAATATATGGTAATGGGTCAGCCTAATCATTGTGTTTTACAAGTCCATTCAATGAATGAATGAATGAATGAATAGGTGTGTTTCCATAAAAAAATACATAGGATTACTAAATACATATATTGGAAATATGAGTTCTATTCAGTCTTAGGCTATTACAAATTTTCAACAGCTAAATGAATATTAATTAGGTACAAAACACTCCTTACTTAAGACTACAAACCACCACAGAAATATGATTAAAACGATTTGAAGAAATAAATAAACGGTATCAGTGGACTGACACATACTTTCTCCCTTAAGTAAATTTAAAAAAAGCAATCTGTATCATAACTGTCATGTTCTTCAAAGTTTATCTCAATATCATTTAATAATTTATTTATTAAATAAAAATAATCATCCCATTTCTGAAAATAAAAACAAGAGAGACAAAGTTAAATTAATTGTTCACATTGTATACCCCCAATTGGTATAATATACCAAACTTTTTGAGTTGGTTTTACATAAATAAATAAATATATATATATATAAACCTTGCTCGTACTATAGTATTGGATAACTTAACTTTTGAACCGTCATTTTTACAGACATGCAGGTGGTGTGTCAAATTTTAAAGTACTCTGTGCACCTTAAACTATCAAATGTTAATCAAAATCGTTAAAGCCGTTTTTAAGAAATCTAGATTTTTAAAAAATAAATAAAAAAAAACTCCTGGAGATACCGTGAATATACACATACATGTCAAATTTCATCTAAATTGGATCAACGGGGTAGGCTGTGGCTCTGTACACATCCAGACACACACACAGACGCATGGACGGACAGACATCATGTCGAAACCCACTTTTTTGGATTCAGGGGCCCCAAAACTAATTCGAAAACTCCCCCACTCTCAACTCAAATTCGAAAATTTTGACAGAGTCAATACTTTCTCGATATACTATGTATAAGGGGAGAAAGTAAAAATAATAGAGAAAAACAAAAGAACTACATTCTTGGCAGCTACTATTATTCATACATATAATGTTTACACTCCTAATTTGTCACATCACTGTGCTAAACAGTGATTCATCATTAAGTAGATCATCTACCAACAGATGTAAGATAACTCAACAACCTGCTAAAAATTTATTTCTTCTTAAAAGTAGAGAAGAAATGGTCTTGGGTGCCTCTCTGTACTAGTGATTGTCCCACAATGATAATTGTCTTGTTGCAGATGTCTCTATTACCTTACTTGGTAGATGAGATGTTGCGAGACCTGGAGCGGCCCTTGTATGACCAACACTTCGGCCTAGGCTTATGGCCTTCAGACGTGCTGACTCCCACAGCTAACCTACTGCCTGCTCCGCTACGCTGTGGCTACATGCGACCTTGGCGTTTGCACAATTGGAGTGACAGCGGCGTTTCAAACATCTCTCATGATAAAGACGGATTTAAAATAAACCTTGACGTGCAGCATTTCAAACCACAAGAACTCAATGTTAATGTGGTAGAAGATTATATAGTAATCGATGGAAAACATGTGGAAAGAAGCGATGAACACGGGTTTATCTCACGTCAATTCACTAGACGATATAAAATCCCCAATGATGTTGACAAGACCGCTCTCAAATCTAGTTTGTCTTCTGATGGTGTATTGCAGCTAGAAGCTCCAAAACTGGCAAAAATTCCTTCTCCAAGCGAAACCAAGATTCCTATCATTCAGACCAACAAGCCTGCTATAAAAAACAAGAAGGGGGGAAAAGATGAGAAATTGGAATCCTAAAGTGTTTTTTCACTACCCTCTCATGTCATGCAAAACTTGTACAATGTTTAACTGTAATTAGTAGATTAACTTGAAAAATAAGACTGAATGATATTGTGTATGTTCTTAGATTTAAAAGCAACTTTATTATTTTTATTATTGAGTCCAGTTTACAGTGTGTGGAGTTGTATTCCTTTTCTTTGTTTAAGTAAAAAATAATTTTCATATTTTTCGTGGATCTTTTAATTTTAACTATCCCTATTTCCTTTTGTTCCACACGATGTAACTTGTATAGCATTTGAGTTTTTAATTATTGGTTTTTTAACATATTGCCTAGTATTACCATAAATATGGAAAACTCCAATAAACAAATTTCGGTCATCGTGATAACCATCAAACTGTACTAAAAGTACACCATACACATTCTGATATACTTGTTATTTAGATTTTTACTGCGGACATTTTCCATCACGATTTTAAGTCACTTTAAAAACATGATTGAAAATGTCCGCAGTAAAAATTTAAATAACATAAATCCACCATGACCAATAGTGAATTTAAAACATAGAACTGATATACCTGTCTTCCAACAGACTTCTACAGCAGTTATTTCATAAATGTGTGCTTTTGTGTGACTAGAGAGCTATATCCTACAATAATACAAATCTGAGGACCAAATTCAACTTCACCCAACCATGTCTGATAACCTCACACTCAATTCAAGTCTTTGGAGGTAAGATGGGAATCCTCTATACCTATTTTCTAAAGGTTCAGTGCAGTCTAGTCAGGTTTCAGAGACTTCCGACTAAATTTAGAATTCTTGCAGTGAGTTGGTCAGCGGACTTGTTGGCCGACCTCTCAGAAAACTTGTAAATGTACAGATCTACTGATAGATACTTAATGTGAGTGGTGCTTAACATTGTACGGTACTATTTCAGTTTAAAAAAGAAAGCGCTCTTTGAAATCATTTGGTCTTCCCAAATGATTGGATTCCCAAATTATTCCTAAATATATAACTTATTGTATGAGTATGAGTATTATTGGCCAATTCATTGTTCAGCAACAATTGTTTACACTTTACAACATAAACCCCTTCATCTCCCATGTGTCCCCAATCTGTCAATATAACTAATTTTCAATTTGAGAGCACGTAATGAATCTTATTATATAGCTGGTGGTGTAGACAGGATGCACCTCAGTGGCAGATACAGACTGGACTTGAGTGGTTAAGTTAAGTAATACGCACAACATTTGATTATTTATTTCTACAAACATAAAATACTCATTTGACATTAGTAACATTGATGCCATAATCACACTGAACAGGTATGGGTCCATTGACCACGGAAAATAACACTGCTATTATGACAGCATTTCAATATCTTTTTTCCTAGTAAATGCGGAAGGATCCATAGGCGACAGAACTTCAAAGTTTATTTACATAATGACTTTGAAAATATCAGATACCGTACATTTTAATATACAAAGTCCCAGAGACATATAGTTTGGGTTTTGAAATAAATCATTTAGGATTGAGAATTGTTCTAAAAATCTTAAAATGATTTAAAGATTGTTAAGATTTCCTTAAAATAAATACCTCAAATGAAAAAATTAACTATCAGTTACTTCAGCTAGATTGTACACTATCTTTGATGTGTATGCCTTATTCTTACTAACATCAGCTCAAAGACAAAATGAGTTTTAAGAAGATTAAATAGGTAAACTAGCACCTTTTAAAAACCTGTCTGTACAAAAATGGGTCTCATACAACTAATAAACTTCATCATAAAATGTTTGTATAAAAATATATGACGTAAGATATATTATTCTAACTTTGATATATTTTGCAAATTATGTTACAACCCGTGAGTTTACGAATTATGATGGTTTTTTTCATACTTTACCTTCTTTGATGGATATAACGATGTGGTAAACATAATGACTGAAAAAATATGTCGTGGAAAACCAAATGTGCTCAAATACTTGCTTCAAACTCCAAAGTTACAATATTAATCACAATTGGATAAACACTAACGAATTTCTTGTTTTAGTTTAAAAGGATTAAATGACTAAACAACAGTAGGCTACACAATACTTAGAAAGAGATACGAATTTTATAAGTAATTACAAATTATAATTACTCATTCAACATGAAAGTATACTCGTATAACCTCAATTTATGGTTGGGACTTGGGAGAGAGGAAAATCAGCTGTAGCTGACAAAGAGTATAGACCAGAAAAATTATTGTAAAAATATATTCCCCCGTACAGCAGACCTTCGTACTCAGCGAATTTCCAAACCAATAATAACATATAACAGATTTGATCAATATCCGTAATAATTGAAGAGAGTTTGCATATTCTCCATAAGATTAACATGGGAAGGAGTTATGAATATTTTCATATTTTAATTTTATTTGAATGAATATCTTCTTTCATCCGAATAAATCTTACAACGGAAAACAAGTAGGAAAAAGTAAGTAAAAATACTAAATGCTCCAAATTTATGCGGTTTTGATTATTTTTTTAGTATTTTTAGTTTTTCCGTAAAAACATTTCCCCTTTTCTTGCTTATAAAATATATAACTTATGGTTTAACATAATAAAACTATTTACAGTCAAGTCCGATTTATCCTGACCCGAATCAGGTTTTGGAAAAAATATATAAATAACAGTTGAGATGTGAATTTGTTCTCAAGCTTCCTCAAAATTTCAGACGCAACCACTTGCTGGACGCGGCAAGTGTTACTAAATGAATGCGTAACATGGAACACACACTCTTTATGTTTGAAGTGTTTCCAAGCAGAGCAAAAACATCCACCCAAACGACAACTACGGCGGACGTCGTTATTTCAAAGGAGTCCATACATCCTTTCTGTATCTTTCTTGACAAACTAGTTAAATACTAGTTTTTTAGTTTTGGGTATAGTGTAGTTTTGTTTATGTTGAGTGTATTACAATCACTTTGCGCAAGCGCAAGCTGTCGCTATTTTAAATTTCAATACTGAGCTGCCAAATTGTAGCTGAGCTGTTTGAGGTTAGATATACAGTGGTTGTTTGTTTCGGAATTATTTTTACGCTCAAGAAGCATACGGAATCTGTCTGTGGTTATAAAAGGAAGAAGGTTGTTTTAACGCCAGAAGTGCATTTTATTACCTAAAACTAATAAGAATAACTTTTTAACTTTGAATAAAATTAAAAACAATGTTTTATCAGATTAAACGCTTGCGATGCTCCGCCGTGAAGTTGTACAAGGATATATGCAGTCTGCAGCACTAAATATTGCAGGCGCTATTCACGATCGTTGTCTATGCGACGTGGATGTCGATAATGGTATATTTTCAGATCATCCGGATTTTCGGTTATCCGGACTTAACTGTATAATAGAAATAGAAAATCTTGAGATTAATAATAACAAGTTTTGGTAACCCTTGATCTTATAACAAAATATATAGAAATACCAGATGTTGAAATTTCGTTGCTTTTGAAAAAATGAAAAAAACTTTGTTAAATACAATATTGTTTTTACAAGAAACTAATTTTTATTGACTGATTTAATATGAAATTATTACTGTATATAGCCTCTTAATAACAATACTGTATAAGCCCCACGATTGACAAGTTCCCCCGGTGGAAAGCTCAAGCTCGGTGGTGCGTCTGGCTACCTAGGCTAATAGAGGCAGATATAAAATGTTATTTCTTGTAAGCATCTCTGTAAGAGTCTATAATGTAAGAAATATAAATATTTACTTTTTTCAGTCAGGTGACTTCATTTAAGTATTTCAGCTAAAAATCTTGTAGACGAGCATAATGGAGTGATCAAACCCAGCTTTTATGGAACGGCTAGTAGCGTCAGAGCCGCACACACAGACTAATGACACTGTCTGTAGAAGGTGTTGGTTATAATTATACAGAAGAGAAAAAAATGCAAATTTCATAATTTGGAGAACAAAGTTCAGATAACTGGAAGGATAATTCAGGTCCAGGAAAACCATGATGGACTTTAATTGCTCATTCCTACTAATGAGGGATGAACGGTAAAATTTCAATTTCTGCCATCATCCAGATATATGTTTTCAGTTTTAACAGATTACCTCAACAATTTTTATAACCTAAAAAAATAAAGTATCTTTAATATTATTTTAATAACAATTTTTTTGTATATATATATTCAAACTTTATTATGTCTTTAAAAAATTAGGTTGTAATTCACTGATATGGTAAAATGTTTAATATTTACTTCTTTTCACACATGATGCAATGACAGATACATTAAACTCATCTATTTGTCTAAAAACAAGAATAAATATTTCCACAAACTTAATAAATTAAAAATATGATAAGCAATCATTCTTCATTCTTGGTTAATATTAAAGTAAAGTATCATGCACTCAATAGGATAAAATTTCAAAACTCATTAAATGAATGGGTCCCCCAGAAAACGTTCCAAGTGACAAAAACCTAGTTTCGAGTTATCAAGCATAGAAAATTGAATTGCCCGTGGAGTCCCACAGAGCGTGCCAATTATGGCAGACAAAATCAGGGCTGCAAACTCAAATATCTTCAAAACCAAATATACCACGTTGTAGTTCGTGTCATCTAGAACCTTTTCCACTAAATATTTCAGTTTTGGAAATTGTATCGCTTGGAACGTTTTCCGGGATACCCACTCATTATGTATATGGCCATATAATCTTATGTTAGAACTGTAACACAAACTATTTGAAAAAATTGGTTGATTATATTGATTATATTACACATATAATCAGGGCCACCCTGAGGGTAATAGGTGCCCGGGGCGGTGTTTTTATCTGTGCCCCCTCAATTAATTAATTGGCCATGAAAGAAACATGGCACATAGATAAATACTTTTTCTTGTTTATCAAGCAAGTCTAAAAATTAT
Source organism: Nephotettix cincticeps (assembly GCA_023375725.1). Taxonomy (NCBI): domain Eukaryota; kingdom Metazoa; phylum Arthropoda; class Insecta; order Hemiptera; family Cicadellidae; genus Nephotettix; species Nephotettix cincticeps. The sequence continues at coordinate 37,846,294 of CM041788.1, forward strand.
AGAAATGTATTGAAAGGAGTTTTAGCCTTTATAAAATGGAGATTTTCCCTCAGTCGCAGTACCTGATTCGCCGTGGAACTGCATTTGATGCAGTATGAAAAAATCCAATGTTAGAACTGAAATTTTAACACATATGGTCATATCTTTAACTCTGATGAGATCAAGTTAACTAGTCAATCATAAAAGTCATTTATCGGATGACTGGTTATGAGACTAGTTTTTCATTTTTAATAATCAGAAGAAAAAGGAAAATAAATGAACCTACCTTTTAAATCAAATCTTCATGTTATTGTATATAATTATTAAATTATATGCAAGTTTTGCTCATTGTAATAAATATTTTTACTGATTGCAAATAAAAATTAAAGAAAATACCCCTGTCGCAGCAGACCTGCGTACTCAGCGACTTTCCAAATCAATAACATAATAATAATATGACTAGTTTGATCATTATCTGTCAATAAATATGAGTATTATTTGCCTACTCTCCATAGATTAACATGGGAAAAGTATGCAGGTTTGCTGCTGTGAGGAACGCTGAAATTAGGTGTTTCTAGTGTAAACAATTAATTTTTTGAGCATTTATATCAACTTTCATCAACATCTGTCCATAAATAAAGGAGTTTGCCTATTCACTATATGATTAAAATGGGAAAAGAGTATGCAGGTTTGCTGCCATGATAAACAGATAAACTGCTTTTAAGCATAAATGGATAGATCTCAACCACATGAAGCTAAATATCAAGTTTTATCCAAAAATATTGATTAATATGGGAAATATTAATTTTTCCCTATCCTCCATAAGATTAACATTGGAGCCCCACAATACAACATACTGTGTTTAGATTTTTTAATATCTCGGTAACCGTTGGAGATAGAGAAAAACTTTAAGAAACTTAATTGTGTAGTTTTTTAAGCTGATTCCAATGGTGAAATATAAAATTAGAAATTTTTAAAAATTACATGTAAAAAATGCAAAAACCCCCATTTTGGGGTACAAAACCCCCCAAACTACCTGTTCCCATTGACTGATTTGTCTGGTTTACGAACTCGTCTGAGCATTTGTAGGAATACACGTCTCTACCAAATTTGGTCTCGATCGGACCATTTTTACGAGAGTTATCGTGCTAACAGAAACATATATATACATATATATATACATATATATATATACATATATATATACATATATATATATACATATATATATACATATATATATATATATATATATATAAAAATTTTAACGACTATTGTTTTTGGACTCTGGGCACCTAAAGAAGAAAAAATAACAAGGTCCCGGGCTTAAATCTCGCCATGAGACCTACGGTAATAGCTTCATCCCTATGGGAAATTCGCTAAAAGAAAGAATTCTGTGAGCAAACGATACAGGCGGGAAAGTTTAAAATGTTTTAACACAGATAAAAAAAGCAGAAAGGCAAACATGAAATTTGGGGACTGGCTAACGTGATAATGACTGTGACAATCTCGGTAAAGGTCTAGCACAACTCATGTATAGGTTCATATATAGGTATGTGTAAATGTTGTTTAGATTTGAAAATTAATACATCAGATTCACATCCCGGCATCTCACACATGAATGACTCAAAATTTTAAATACATGACCTGCGTTGATTTTTCAATCTAGGAGGCAGTTATATATTAGATTTCTCTTATTATTATAGACTTTGACTGTGATTGTCATTAGGCAAAATTATGAAAACTGTTATTGTCATGGATGATTTTGAGAATATAGATGTGAGATACAAAACCATTCATAGTGCCCAAAGTAGAACGCAAGGTGCCAAACCCACTCTATATATATTTATTAACACTGCACTGTTTGTATTGTAAGTTCCTCAAACTCTAGCCCAAGATGGTTAAAGTGGCAATCAACTGTGCCACATATAACTAATTAGTGAAATATATTCCACTCTGAAAGTATAAATGTGATTACAATGTATTTAAAGCTTCCGACCATAAGTTAATTAATTATTGTGTTTACGGTTACATTTTCATTAACGAATCATAATATTTATCCCGATAAATTTTAAAAAATCTGCTGTTATACAAGTTTGACATTCTAAGTTATCATTATAATGGTAAATTTTAGCTTCTTAATAAAAAATAAATATATTTATAAATAAAAAAGGTCAATATTTTCAAAATTAATAAAAGTAAGACAATACAACAACGTATTTCTGATTTAAAAATATACTTTGAGTTAGAAGTGTTAAAAGTGTTAAGTTTGTACAAAAATACTTTGGCAAGAAGAGATATTGGTCCATTCAGACAACATTGCACCACTACTTATATAGTATAACTCTATGTACAGCTGCACAACTCAATTATTATATTTACATAATCAACAATAGTTTATAAAACTAACAACTAATGTAGGCATGGACTTCAGTTCAATAAGAGTTTCTGAACACTGTTAAAATGCTGGTGATGCTGTACAGAGATATATATTTTAATCAATATCTTCGAGTATGTTCATCTTGATGTTTGTCCGTCATCGGCAAATATTTTAGTAAAATTTTTTACAAATTCTAACATGATTTTATATAATCTTTTAGAATTTAACAATTTTATAAACAACTCATTTTGGAATTATTTGGATCATTAAACTACAATAAGTAACATTGACTTTATCAGTCAATTTAGATGATAATTTTAAATATCACTTATTAAAACCTTGTGGAAAATTAATGATTTTATCACACGTATTGTGCACCAAACAATAAATTAATTATACAGATAGTTTTTCAAAATGGATTGGATAGTATAGAAAAAACCACAAGTCACTTTAGCCAATTAAAAACTGAAAGTACACAGTTACAGCTTATAAATAGTTAATCTAGAAATATTTATCTAAAAAATAATAGATTCAGAAATTTACTTGTTGAATTTTTTTAAATATCATTGATCAATGCTGCTTAATATTTGCCTCATACTTTCTAGATGGCTTTATTTATTTTTTGAACTGAAATAAATTTACCACAATAATGTAAATTTTTCATTTGACTGTAGGTTGTTGTGGAGGAGTTAAGAAGCAAATTTAAAATAATTTGTCAAGTATTTTGTTTCAAAGGTATAGTTAAAGATTTGATACCAGAACTGGATAAGAGTTGAAAAATAAAATAAATAGATAGAAATAAACTGTCATGAATAATTTAGATAGGGTAACCCTTTTATCTAAAATGACAGATGGTATAATAAGACATGATTCCATGTAAATTAATACTTGCCCTTAGACATGTAATAAAAAACTAAATTAAATATAGCTAAAGTTATATAAAAATATCACTTGTTCGAAGGACGAAGATATACATTATTACACATATAAAATGACCGTGTAAGTCATAATATTCTAAAATTGATTACTGTTTGTTCGACTAGATATTACAAGCGTATTAACACAATAGAGTTATGTTTTAGCACTTTCTTCTTTGCTCTGACTCTTGCGTGACCGGAATGTCGAGACTAGAGATGACATCCAGTGCTGCCCTCTGGAGAGGTTCGGGGAACTCTCCTCACTACCAGGAACTTTGTTCCCTTGGTTTCTGTTATTGTTGTGCGCTTGCTCTTTGTCATTTTCTGAGTTGATCTCTGCAGGAAAATGAAACGAAAAAGATTATTAAAAATTATAGTTTCAAGTGGTGTTATAATAAATACATTTTAAGAACGTAAATGCACAAGACCATAAAAGAAACTAAAATAACAAATATTACTAAAATAAAAAAAATATCTAAATATCTAAAACACTATTTTATCATTCTAGGTGGACTTAGTCAGTCTATATGCCAATACTGTATGTGTTATGGGATATTGTTATAATGAGAGGTAGTATAATTGTACATCAACTGAACATGTTTTGTTCCTTACCAAAGGAGATTAGTGCAGGAATACAAAGGCAGGTCACAGAGGTAGGTCATTTCCAAAATCATAATACTAGACATGATAGTAACCTGGTATTCCCTCAGCATATATTTAACCTCAGCCTCATTTTTAAATACTAAACAATATTATATTATTATATATATTATATACAATATTTTACTAAATATTTTTCATTTCTATGTTTTACTATACAATTTTTTATTATTTATTACTGTATTTATTATAGCTTATTAGTTAAGACATAAAAATTAAATGTAATTAAATGAGAATTAGGTTAAACTTTTGATCATTGAATTTATGTTTAGTTTAATTTATTGACAAATGACAATACACAATATGGAAACATTTTGGAACATTATATGTTACAAATCTAAATATGTAAATAAAGTACTTAAGACAAAGTTCGAAGCTGGCGATCAAAGACTTCCTCTTGAGGACAAGGGCCTGGATAAGGCTCTTTTGGCTTTGAAAGATGAGCTGACTTAGCTCATCCTTGCCCACCTAACTTAACAAATCTTTTCTTATCCCATGTCGATCCTATGATTGAATACCCATTGGAGGGAGGTACTTTACTTCTGATGGGAAGCACAACAAATAAGCCTCAGTTGACATGCTCCAGCAGGAAATTTGTCTGTGGGTTGGGATAAAATCCCAATATCCAAATGAGCTCAAAAAATTTTTTGATAACAAATGGAGGGAATGAATATAATATACATCTTACCCAACTATTTGACGAGTTATTGATGTCAGTTATGTAATTCATAGGGTTTTTAGATATAAATTTAGGTCTTCATAATGGAGAAATTAAATTTTCTGATGTCCTCTGAACTCTATTCTTATTATTGAGTTTACCTAGAGTAAACTCTAGAAGAAGAAAGATAGAGGGGGGAGACTCCAGGTAAGTTAGTTGATCTTTACATCAGTGTGGTTATAGTCTATAGTTTTCTTCACTATAGAGATACAAAGTAGTTTTCATGTACCCTACTTAACCATACTACTATATTAAATACTACTATATTAAATATTACTATATTAAATTATTGGTATTATATTAGACTATTTTTAAAAACTAAGAATTAGATTTTACTAAATTTGATAATAACACATACCCTGAGACTCTTCGGGTGGTGTTAGCCCATTGGCCACCCTGCTTGACGTCCCGCCTCTCGCCTCGTCACAAGACGCATCTTCTATTGAAGGGCTGGTTTCCCCATCTTGATCCACAGACACCTTCGATTTCAGTAAACTCTTCCATCCCTTCTCTCGCTTCAATTGGGCTTTTTTACGAGAAGCTTTTGGCAAAGTCATAGCCCTCCTCTCCGATTCTTCCGAGGAAGAGGCATTCACTTTGTGCGACTTCAAAGAAGCAGGTGATGCAGGGATCAAAATACTACGGTCAATTGAACCCTTAGGTGAACCCAGCTCTAAGGTCGAACTTCGAGAAAAACGCTCACCAAGAGACTTAAGTTTTCTCAATATACCTGACGGAGACTTCCTGGCCCCCTTTTCTTCAGATGATGCATCAGAGTATTTTGCTTCTTCTTTCGTATCATCCTTGATTACATTTTCACTTGTTGCATTTTCCACATTGGTACTATTAGAACTGGTTCCACCACCATTGACCACAATAAGAATTTCATCCTTGGGATCCTCCAAGTCTTCACCTTGAACACAACCTTCTTTAATGATTCCAAGACAACTGGATTTTAAAGAGTATTCAACATCTTTTCCTTCCGAACTATCTTCAAAGCTACCAATATCTCTACTTGTGTCATCTGTGTCTGCTTTGGGACTCATTGGTGAAGATCTCTTAGTGGTGTTATCTTTACCTCTAAACTCCCTCAAACCTTCTGGACTTCCTGCTGATGTGGATCTGGCCTTTTTTGAAAACTGAACAGTCATGAAATCCCTTCGCCAATCATAATCTGCGAGTGATTGGCTGCGTGTTTCCTTCTTCTCCTCCGAACCACACCGTCCGCACCTTCTCTCATCACTCCCTTGGTCTCCTGACGACCAGCTCTTCTTGTCCCCACTGTCGCTGCTTCTTATTGATCTCTCTTGGTCCCTCAGCATCCGAGCCAGCTCTTGCTCTGCCAGTTGGTGAGTTCTCTCTCGACTGCCTTTGCGGCTCCCAGGGTAACTCTTTCGACCGGAACTGCTAACAAGTGGATAAGTTTTTCATTGATTTGAAAATATCTAAGTATTTAAAAAAAATTGAAATAGTGGTTGATGGATATATCTTGAAATATTGCAGATGTTTCACTTAAAAAAAATAACTGTAATTTGGCTGGTCTTTACCATAACCAGAACTTGAAAACTTCAACAAACAATCAAATTTTATGTGCACATTTCTTTTATGAACACAAACACATTGTAAAAATCTCATTCAAAAATATTTACTGGAAGTGGTATTTTGTACCAACAAACTTTGTTGACCGGTACAAAATCATGTTGACCGGGTACTTACAAAGTACTGAATTCAACAAAATTTAGTGTGCACATTTCTTTTATAAACACACACGCACACTTTAAAATTCTCATTCAAAAATATTTACCGTAAGATGTATTTTGTACTTGCCAATAAATTTTTTGGTACAAAATACCCCTTCTTGTAAATATTTTTAAATAAAATTTTCACAGTCTGTGTGTGTTTCTAAATTAAATGTGTATACTTATTTTGGTTGAATTCAGTACATTAAAAGTACCCGGTGAACATGATTTTGTACCAATCAAAAATGTTTTTTTTGTACAAAATACCTCTTCCAGTATATTACTTTTTAATGAGATTTTTACAGAGTGTGCGTGTTTATAAATTGAACGTGTACACTTATTTCGGTTGAATTCAGTACAATAAGAGTATCTGGTCACCATGAGTTTATACCTGTCAACTACGTTTTTTGGTACAAATTACTCCTTCCCGTAAATATGTTTAAAATAAATTTTTACAGTGTGTGCATGTTGATCAATATCAACACACACTGATCAATATCAGCGTGTGTTCAATGTGTATATTGAATTCGGTTGTATTCGGTACATTAGAATTTCCCGGTCAACATGATTTTGTATCGGTCAACAATTATGTACAAATACACAATTATGTACAATACACAATTATGTATAAAGCTTAATTTCTTGACAATAGGCCTACTATTATAAATATTTTTATGATAGGCAGGAGGGGCCATGTAGCAGGTCCCGTCATGTGTTCGTGGGCTTCGAAAAAATATAAAATTTTTTCAAATTTTTTGTAGTTCCAGAAAAAAACATAATACAAATTTACTTTATTTAATATACAGTAAAGTCCAGTTTATCCGGACCAGAATCATACGGATCGGGTTTTCAAAAAATTAAATAAATAACAGTAAGATTTAAATTTTATCTCAACCTTGCTGGTCGCGGCAAGTGTCACTACATGTTAGTGATGAATTTATAACATGATGAACACACACTCTGAATATTGTGGGTGTTTCCAGGCTAAGGTCTACAAGCACATAGCGTATGAAGGAGCGGCCATTATTGGACATTTCAATTCTGAACTGTCAAAGTGTAGGAGTTTGAGGTTAGATGTACAGTGGTTGTTTGTTTCGGATTTATTTTTACGGTCAAAGTGCATACTGAATCTGTGGTCATGAGTGGTTGTAAAAGGAAGAAGGTTTTTTAAACGTCAGAAGTATATTTTATTTTTTACCTAAAACTAATAATAACTTTTAATCAAATTAAAAACTAATATTTAACAAGTTAAACGCTTGGGATAGATATTTTTTCGGCTATGTTGTTGTACAGAGGATAAATGCAGACTGCAGCACTAATAATGCAGGTACTATTCACGATCTGTCTATTCGACGTGGATTTCTATAATGGTACAGTTTCAGGTCATCCGGATCTGAACTCCGCCACATTAATCAGGGCCAAAGCTAAATCCAAAGCTTTCTAAGGTCATTTTCATTTTGAATAAATCAATTGTTACTTACCTGGAGCTTTCAGTGGAGATTTTAAACTTCAGTGTTTTTTCACTGACTGCAACTTCTGTTACAGTTTCTTCCTCCTCTGAATCCTCGCTTAGTTCTGGTAACATATCTTCACTTCCAAGAATGTCATCATTGTCCTCAGCATGCTGAAAATAGTTGAGTAATTAAAAAATCGAATATATAACAACGGGATTGAAAATGAGAAGGGTTTTATCGTCATTTCTTTTCAAATTGAAATGGAATGAAAAATCCTTTATTTTAACAGGCAAAGTTTGGGCCACATGGCCCTTTCGTACACTTAACCTGCCTCTAAACATAAACATGATCATAATCATAAACTTATCATAAATTATAAACAATATCAATATATACATAATAAAATATAAAATATACGAAAAATAAAATTAATAGATTGTTTTTATTACAAACTCACACTCAAGCACGTACACCACAATCAGCAACTGCGCCACCACAGAAGCCGTAAAACATGCCAGCCAAGACCATCCGCTCAAAAAACAAAGTTTTCAGTGCTGCCACAAACCATGAACGGTTTTCAAGGGATCTTATTTTTAGGGGTAGGTTATTCCAAAGGTGACAAAAAGCAACAACAAAAGACCTATCATAAGCTGTGATCACATGATGAGGTATAGATACGAATTTAAAGTCACCTCTAAAATAATTTGGAACACCTGTTTTTAATATAATGAAAAAAGTAATGATAGAATTTTGATTGCTTTTTGATCTTTCAATTTCAAACAAATCTCAAGCAATAATTTTAAGAACGCTGGAGCATACCTGCTTTTGTTACAGTCATGTCATTGAACAGTGAGTTGCAGTAAGTAAAGTGGGGAAGTACAAGTGATTTGACCAAGTGTAATTTTGTGTTTTGCGGAAAAACCTTTTTGCGTATGTCAGAGACTGCTTCGTCCCAGAAAAGTGTTGAGTTAAGTATTACTCCAAGATTCTTCATTTTGTCGTAGTATGACAGAGAATTTCCGCAACCAATGGATCAATGGACTCAAAGTCAATTGAATTGCGAAGTTGAGTATGGTAGATTTCAATCGGTTTAGTCTTTTTGTGATTTAGTTTCAGTCCATGTTTTTCAGTCCATACAAAAATTCTAGTAATGTTCTCATTGATTCAAATTCAAATTGGACAAATTCATTTAACAGGATACATGAAAGGAGGTGGAAAAAATATCCAGTTGTTTTTGTTCTTGTTTGTAGCAACTTTAATTCAACTATTCATATTAAACCCTAGAACCGTTACATATTTTGCCCTTAAATGAATTATAATTACAATATAGCTCTTTTTAAAATAATCAGTATGTATAAACAAAATACCCCCGTCGCAGCAGACCTGCGTACTCAGCGAATTTCCAAATCAACAATATAATAATAATAATATTTGACAAGTTTTCATAAATATCTGTCCATAAACATGAGAATTATTTGCCTATCTCCATAAGATTAACATGGGAAAGAGTGTGCAGGTTTGCTGCTGTGAGGAACACTGAGAGTAGGCATTTATACCATCAAACATTTTTATTTTTCGGCATAAAACTTTTTGCTCGTCAGCTAGTGTCTCAGACCACTACACCAAGTACCACCGACGGAGAAAGCGCTTAATTGCGTAAAAAACATGCTCTACTGGCTCAAGCACACTCCTTGAGATAGGCCAAGTCCCTGCTCCAAGGTAACAGAACGAATCACAATGGCGACATCTTCTAAGAAGATCACTAAATTGATGACAGATCCCATTCCCTGCCTCTTCTTTTTTAGTTTGTAAATGTAAATGATTATGACTTTAGTGGTTCTAGGGTTAAGTAAAACTGTGAAAAATTCACTGACAAAGTATAGGCAGTGGTGTAGTGCTAAAAAAAGTGCTAAAAAAAAGCTGTGCCGGAGCGGTGTGTGACGTAACGGCCCTTCCCAGAAAGGCCATTATTCTTTGGGGGTGGATGGGTAGTCAAAGTCTGCAAGTTCCTCAGGAAGGTCATTACGTGGTCAAACGCGAGGAATTGTGTAAAATGATTTTATCTATTTAAAAAAGAATTACATAAACCAAAGTTTAATTTTGCTAAAGTGATGTTCCTGGAGTATCTGTTGTATTCATGCTAAGTATTGCAGTTGAAGGCAAACGGTCTCTTTTTAGTAAGGGTTTGCTTTCTTTTCAACCCGAACTGGAGGTCAAGTAAAAAGAACATATTTGTAAAGAAGTTTACCCACCACATAATGCGGAGGAAAATCCTCAAATTTTATTTTGTAAAAATCACCGCAACTTCATCGAAATTAAAGGCTGTTCTGTAGGAAGAGGGTTTGTTGAAATAAATATCTTAGACGGAGATTAAAATGAATAGGATTTAACTATGGTTGAAGTCTGAAAATACAAATAATCTCAACAATTCTTAGTCAGCCTCAAGTTTGTTGTAAATATTAATATATTTTTGAATTAAAAACTAGATAGGGTACAATAAAAAGACATACGATCTTCAAGTAAGCTCTAGTGTCTGATTCTGGTGTTACAATATTGTTAGGTTAGGGTTAATGTGAAACGCCTAAAATTGCCTCGATATTACGTGTTGATCATGAAATGATGCGAGCGACTCGCTTTCCTACCACTCTATAAAAAGGCAAAGTTCAAGTATAAGCTCCGGACCGCTCCGGCTCCACTACACCACTGAGTATAGGCCTGACTCTGAGAGCCTGAGAGATGGGCCACTTAAAAAATATCACCAGGAATTGACAAGTTTATTAAAAAATAAACTTTATCTGTAGGTATTTATGCCTCCTTGCAAACTAATCCATCTAAGAGAGTTGGTAGGACTAAATCATTGGCATTTTGTGAGTTGTAGGTAACTATGAACACTGTTTAAACTTTTAAACCATCTATATTCTCTGTTACATAAATCAAGTTTTGATGTATGAAAATACCAGGCACAGTCAATATGTCATGGGCTCTAAAATATTCCTTTCTACCTCTAATTCTTAGACCAAAAATTATTATTGACTTTTTTACCATTTTTGGGCCTGTTGATATTAAAATAATAAAGATAGATGCTGTTGAATATTAATGTCAACCTGAGAGAGGCAGATTGAAGTCTTCCTCATGTTGCCGCTTTGTGATTTGACGATTTCGGTGTTGTTGGTAGTATTGTGCGTGGGAGAGCTCGGTACGGAAGCACTGGCATTATCCATCTGAGAGGCAAAATCTGCTTGAATGATGCTTTTACGGTGCATTCGTTGCTCATCTTTAGCCGCTTCGTTGAGTCTGCGGTAGTACTCTAAGGCATCTCGAACTGGCTCCACTATCATTGGCTGAAAAATGGAAAATGTTGTAATAAGGTATTACAACACATCAACTCACAGAAAACCATAAAGAAGAAATATACTTGTTACTAATTAGGTTAATAGAGAGTTTCCTTAACCGCTCACTTTATATTTTAAGTTTCTACAAAACATGGAGTTAGTAGTATATTAGTAAAATGAAACTCAAATACCTGTTGTTTGGGGTGCTAGTAGTGGGGGGAATAAATGACATTCACTCTGTCTTGTACCTTTGTTTTGTGACGGGTTACAGTGCAGTGAGCACAGCTTGCACAAGTGAAAAGGCCTTTTATTTAGTAATAAATTATGTGTTTTGTATATTTACTATTGTGATGTAGTTATAGCACTGGGTATTAGCAAAATGTCTTTTTAATAGCGTTAAAAGCTAGATTAATAAGTTTATAGTTTTAGTTTTTGAAAAATGTAAAATTAGTCAAACAAAAGTGGTATGATATAATTTGTTCGAAATTCGTGAATTATAGATCGTTAACAAGGCATTTAAAAATATGAGCGTGGCCCTCACCTCTTGACCATCCGTGTAACACATGTGACCTCGGCGGGTTAAAATAGTTTTTTGGATTCTCAAAAAATCTTATGCTAAGCAATAGTTATATACTGTAGAACCTCCCAATATCAGACCTAACGCACGGTCTTCTATTTGTCATTCCCACGCTCCCGTTGTTGCTGAGCCTGTTGAAATGTGAATGGCTTGTACTAAGATTACCTTGTAATATTGTCATTTTTCAGCTATCATTCATATATGAATAAATGATTTATTTCCTACTTAAAAAACATATTTACATAAGAAAAAAATAAATAACATCTTACATTTATAACATAACATCATAACAAAAATAACATAGCATCTAACATTTATTTTAATTAATTGAACTAAAACATACAATCTTTGAGGCAAATTTGCCCCCAAAGGCAATGCCAGATTAGGGATTCCATCATAAATTAATATAATGTACTTGTCAGAATTGTGCGGTGGCTAACAAAATCATTAACTACAAAAGGGTCATACTAAAAAAAATAAATATTTTTCTTGGCATAATCAAATTCCAATTGAAAACAAAAACATAACTTAACCTTCATGGGTTTCATAAAAATAGTAAAAACATATTTTTAGAAACAAAATAACTATTTCCAAAATTAAAGTCTGTAAATTTTACTAATTTTATAATTACAGTATATAATAGTAACTATGATAATCAGGATGGATATATGATAAGAGAGGACAGAATCACATTTACTGAACAATGCCAAGCAGTTTCTCCACATCATCTCTGCTCATGCTTAAAAGCCAAATTTTATGCTTTTTGAATATTTGTCAATTTTCCTAATATTCTTAATGTCTTGTGGCAATTTATTAAAAATTCTTCGGGCTGTGTAATCAAATGTTTTTGTAAAAAAAGTTAGGTTTGGTTTGGGGACCCGAAAATTTGATGCATTTCTAAGACCTTGTCTAAAAGAATTTATACTTGTACATAAATTTTCACTCTTTTGAAAAAATGCCTTTAAAACTTTATATATATAAATACATCTAAGTGGTAATATTTTCATAATTGTAAAACAAGGATGAGGGCCAAGGGACCAAGGGCACTCCGGAATTCCTCATTAACATTACTCTAACATACCACTTTTGGATATTCTCAATAGATCTTATAGTGGAACGATAAAATCCACCCCACGCTACAATAGCATATTTCAACCTGCTATTTACTAAGGCATAATATAAAGCGTGCAAGATTTGGATGGGACATATTTTACGTAAGTGATAAAAAATCTTATTCCTGACAGAAGTTTAGCTTTAATTTTTGTATATGACTTTTCCAGTTAAACTCATTAACTAAGACTAAACCGAGGTACTTAACTTCTATATTTTCCCTAATTTCTGAACAATTATTGCATTTATTTTGCGTATTTAAACAATTTAAACATGTATATACTAATTTATTATCAAATTCCACAAATCTCCTTAAGCTAAAGTTAATACAGTTAATTTTAACAGTACTGAGAACCAATTTATTCTTGCAAAACCACCATTTTAGGGATTCAAGATCTAATCTATCTTAATGTTTAAATTAATTTGCTAGAGGTACAATTAAGTTCTATTACAATACTATATAGCTGTTTTTCTACCTAGGAACCACATTTTATTTGCTCCTCCCGATATCCAACTTCTTGGCCGTTTCGATCATGGCCCTGCCCCATCACGGTCAGATATGGGAGGTTCTACTGTACAACAGTTTGAGGTGGATTACAAAATTCCCCACAAATTTTTTCTCACACATTTAGTTTTCACTGGTATGTAACCGAGAGGGAAAGAATTGTATTATTGTATTATTAATAAGGGATTTTTAGTGTAAATCAAAAGATTCACACCAAGGTTTGGTAAAAAATGAATAGAAAGATTACGTCATTAAGATTAATTTTATAAGTAAACGATTGATGATTGATCTAAAAAAAAGGTCAATCACATTACATACGTGCAACTCTGTTTACATATGTGCAAGAGAATATCTAAGATATTTTGACAAATTGACACATACAAAGTCAGAAGAGCCATATTGGGACAGGGTATTACCTGTAATTCTATGAACAGTTCTCCTAGAGCTTCAAACAGAGGGAGTAGGACAAATCCAATGAAGCTACATTGAGATGACGGCTTAGTGATTTTCTGAGGATCCATGAAAGGTGTCACTGGCAGACCTTCTTGCTTCTCAGCGTTACTTTGGGCGAAGAACTCCTGAGAGAAGTGAAATTTTGATTAGTGAACAAAAGAGTAACAAAGATGCTCCACTGTCATATGAAAACGACTGAATCAGTTAATATATTTCCAAACAAAGGCTGACAAAGCAGTAATAGCAGATGAATACCCGCATCTAAAACCATACATTTATTGGAAATTAAGGTTATGCTTGGTACGTTGTTCTGCTGTTCTATTGTTGCATGGTGATATTTAATACTAAAAACAGCTGTTTTTTTTTAATAACTGTACATTTTATTAATAATTCATTATTTATTTTAGTAATAATCACAGTAGATAATAAACGTAAACATAACAACAAATGATAATTTAAATTCGCATGACTTGAGGCGATTATTGGAGGAGTATGACAAAAATGTTTCGTTCATATTATTTTATTGTGGAATAGATAATGTTGTATTTAAATTATTCTTTATTTTCGCTCGTTGTTTACTTTTTATTGTCCTAACAAACAAATAGGTAGGTTTTTGTAAACAAACCAGGTTTGACACAAAAATAATTCTGAGCTGGTGGGAAAGGTTATTGATCATGGCTGCCGAGCTGACAAAGGAGTGTAGCGCGGTCAGTACTGCTGGCCACCAGAGCGGTGAGGACAACATCACAGGAAATAATTCCAAGCTGTCAAGGCATTAGCATGGCCAGTACTACTGGCCAACTGAGCGCAAAGGGTTAAGGGAAATGAAAAATAGAAACATATGGTTTGGGATTGCCACTATATTAGAAAAGGAACACTCTGTAATGATCACTACGAAGAGTAATGTTACCAAGATAAATTTTTGTTTTCACTAAGACCATCTAAAAGTCAGTTGAAATAATTTGAATGTCTTGTGTACCTGTAATAATTTATCCAACCAGGGTTCAGCTACTTCCATGGGTCTGGCTTCGTTGGATATGTCTGCTACCTTTATCAGCACCATTGTTAACTGTAACAATTAAATACATCAATGAAAATAAACATGGAAATAACATTCATTAGCTTTATATTATATATAATGAAATTAGATTACATATGTAGGATTAACCTTAATTTTCCTGTTATTTGTATTATTCATATAATTATGCATTCACATATTGGAATACTGTATTTGACTGTGAACAATACAATAACAACATGCATTTGAAATATTTATTAGAATTTTCTGTTAGACTACAATTAATGGC
Source organism: Nephotettix cincticeps (assembly GCA_023375725.1). NCBI lineage: Eukaryota > Metazoa > Arthropoda > Insecta > Hemiptera > Cicadellidae > Nephotettix > Nephotettix cincticeps. The sequence continues at coordinate 37,861,425 of CM041788.1, forward strand.
AAACCTACAATTCTGGGACAACCGGAAATTGTTAAATTTGTATGTTGTTTCTTGGGGTTGATTTAGTCAGAAATTCCTTTACTTCACTATTCTATCTTGGTTTGTCCACTATTGATTTGAGACATCATAACTTGGACAGCCGGTATAATATATGCACAAATAATATTGAATTTGTTTAGAAACTATTAAGATGTGTAAAACGTTTTATTGATAAACAAGTTATATCATAATATTACAAATTATAAGAAAGTTATTTAAAATCATTTATTCTCCAAAGAATAACAAGGGGATGTGAGCAAATAGGTTTGGTGCCATTAGATACCATAAAGTTTCTCACAACATTTCAAATAATAAGCGAGAAGTAAATTTTAGCTTTTTCCCCATAAGATTAAAATTAGAGCTCTAAAAAACAATGGATTTTGTTAACACATTTTTATTAAAAATTAATATTTTTTCTTAAACCTAACCCATCAGACTCTAGAGCAATTTTAAAATTGAATTTCCCTATCTCTTCAAGAATCATATGGAAAGTAACTTGTTTATTTTATGTCTCACAATAAACTTCTCATGGGGGACCCCATTTATATTAATTCTGCTTTTTGATATGTATTTCAGTTTTCTAAATTTTCCACAATTTTTCCAATATGGCGGCAAGTTTGTTTTTTCTTATGGAATAGCATAAGAATGAATTTTATGCTACGGCTGTGTGGCGGTGGCGCATGGGCTCTGTAAGCTAACATTAAAAGTGCATTTACTCGCTTATCAATGGACGGATTTCGTTCAAAAAAGTATCGTTAGATTTGAAATTAAAATTACAATCTTTTTTATATATTGTTAAAATTTTATAAATTTAATGGTTTTATTATTATTTAAATTAAAAAGTGTTTAACCGCCGCCATTTTGGAAATATAAAAGCAGATTAAATGATACTTTAAGAATATTTTCCTTGTTCAGAAGGTTGAATTATGAACTTCCCCATGGAGATCATGTGAATAACTCACTTTTCAAAAGAATATTGACTAACACTTCTTTACACACCAAATTAACGTGAGTCTTGTTAGTGAAATCGAAGCCCTCAGTCACAGCCTCCTTGAACTGGGCAAGTATCTCGTTGTGACGAGCCATGTCTGTGGCGAGGATGCAGCGGATGATGCCCTCCCGCACAACCCGGAACGTCTCCGCAGACATGGAGCTGAAGATGTTACACTCGGGCAGCTCAAGGATACGGAACGCCATGGAGCAGTGATGGTTCTCCAGGGGCGAGATGTCGTTATAGCGCAGTGCCAGCTCTGTCCGAGCATTTATCTGCCAAATTACAATCTATCTGTAATAACTGGTACTGATGGTCTGTTTATGTTTTTGAGATTATTAAGAAGGTTTTCCATCACTTGGTAAATACGCTCATTGGGATTATAGCTGTCCTTTGTCAATATAAATACCAATACTGGGGAACATTTAGGAATGTTGTCACTATGGGGAACATTTATATAACTTATATAGTTATATAGCAAACACCATTCGGTCCCCACATAGGGAGGTTAGTTCAATTGGTTATCGCTCAAAGACTAAGACACCAGATTTCTTAGAAGTTGGGGGCCCAGCAGGGCGGGGGTCTACCTCTTGACTAGGTATGGTCAGCCAATCAATGGCTGGTATTGTCCCTACTACTATTATCGTAAGCCCACTGGAGGGAGGGGGATAATGGGAGTGCTTACTTTCCTTCCAGAGCCTAGCCAAATTAACCTCAGTTCTAGCAAAATTTTTTGATGATTTTGATGATAGGACACAGTTGACTTTGTTCACTAGGCTATTAATAGATTAATGATTGTGGCTAATGAATAAGCTGTTCTTTGTCAGTAACAAAGATACAAAGGCTACGTTATCAAATCCATTACACCCATCACATTCTCCCCTCCCACTCATACTCACCTTAAATTCACCAGTAAGTGTGTCAGTGTTTTAAGAATATGAATATAAAGTTGGATACTAAAGTTCTTTTGAGCTTTCGATTACTAGAGGTATTCACTTGTGCGATGAAAAGATATTAAGACCAGTTTACTTTGCTAATATTCATTCACATATATCATATGGACTAGAAATAATTTAGGGAATATGTAAATTAAATCTGAAAAGAATCTAATACAGTAGTATATAAATATCTTTCATATATGGAAAGAAGCATTAAGATGAATTTTAAATCTGGATAAAAATGAATGATGCAAAACTCACTTTAGAGAATTAGAATTCTTAACAGTTTAGAGTCTCTACATTTTTAAAACAGTATTAAACATTAAACACCAAGAATCAAAACTACAGAGACAAAAGGACAGACATAACTACAATACTAGGAACAAATAGAATTTTGTAATTAAAAAACATAAAAAAGAAAAAATTAAGGAAAGTCCCTACTACACTGGAATTAAGTTCCCGCAATACATCCCAGACAGCATCAGTAATGAGAAAGACTATAATCAATTTAAGAGATATTTAAAGACATTTTTAGTTAACAAGGAATATTATCATCTGGACCAATCATTCTTGTCAAAAAAAATTACAATAGATTATAAAATAGAATTTATTTTGGACATATATAATTAAATCACAGATGTTGACACATTCATGTACATTTTGTGTGTATGTTTGAATAACGATTTATTTGATTTGATTAGAAACCAAGTCCTCCCTGGCCTGAGGGTTGATTCAAAATCTTCTTTATTCTATGTATTTTTATATTCAAAACATGTCTCTCAGTACCTAGAATTTTATATACTTCCTCATTCATTGAGACACCGACATTCCCTAGTGGATATTTTAAGGTGAATATGGGTGAAGGTGATTGTGATGTGTGTAATAGATTTTATCAGCGCTTGAACTTTCAAAAGTTTTTGAATTCAGCAGTCTACCAATATTTTTTTATGGATCAGGACTGTTATTCGCAAACCTAAAATGATGACAGGTAATTAAAATTTAATCCCAGTAAATACCGAATTCAAACTGATTAGTAGAGTACTAGAGTATAAATTCCAGAAGGAAAAGTTATTAGTATTGAAACATCCATTTAATTTAAAAAATAAAATATTAATATTGTTCCAAAAGCTCATTCTAGAGTATTAGCCCAAATATTTGTACTCATACCATCTATATTGAATCATTATTTTAAAAAAGACGACAAACCTGATAAATGTTATTGTAGCCTGGATGGTCAAGGTCATGGCAGATGCAAGAAGTGATAAGGATAAGAGTTTCCAAGTCTCCGATTTTGCTTGGTAAGTCCACCTTGCATGCCATTGCATACATCTATTGACAAAACACAACTTGATTAGTTAAATCAGCATATTCATCTGGACCATTAATGCAATTTTTTCTCCCATAGGTTGACCATATGTAGAAAATACCCCCGTCGCAGCAGACCTGCGTACTCAGCGAATTTCCAAATCAATAATATAATAATAATAATATATGACAAGTTTGGTCAAAATCTGTCGATAAACATGAGAATTATTTGCCTATTCTCCATAAGATTAACATGGCAAAGAGTGAGTAGGTTTGCTGCTGTGAGGAACACTGAAAGTAGCCATTTATACCATCAAAAGTTTTATTTTTAACATTTATACCAACTTTCATCAACATCTGTCCATAAATAAAGGAGTTTGCCTAATCTCCATATGATTAACATGGGAAAAGAGTATGCAGGTTTGCTGCCATGATAAACACATAAACTATGATTTTTTTAGCACAAATGTATGGATCTCAACCACATGAAGCTAAATATCAAGTTTCATCCAAAAATATTAGATAATAAGTGAAAAATTAATTTTTCCTAATCCTCCATAAGATTAACATTGGAGCCTCAAAATACAACGTACTGTGTTTAGATTTTTTTAATATCTCGGTAACCGTTGAAGATAGAGAAAAACTTTAAGGAACTTAATTGTGTAGTTTTTTAAGCTGATTCCAATGGTGAAATATAAAATTAGAAATTTTTAAAAATTACATGTGAAAAACTAAAAAAAACCCCATTTTGGGGTACAAAACCCCCCCAAACTACCCGTTCCCATTGACCGATATGTCTGGTTTACGAACTCGTCCGAGCATTTGTAGGAATACACGTCTCTACCAAATTTGGTCTTGATTGGACCATTTTTACGAGAGTTATCGTGTTCACAGACACATATATATATATATATATATACATATATATATATATATATATATATATATATATAAATTTTAACGACTATTGTTTTTGGTCTCTGGGCACCTAAAGAAGAAAAAATAACATGGTCTCGGGCTTAACTCTTGCCATGAGACCTACGGTAATAGCTTCTTCCCTATGGGAAATTCGCTAAAAACACCATTATCGTTTAGTTTATTTTTATTTAAAGCATGACAAAATAGTTAGGGTTTATCTGTCCCAGGACCAGTCACTATGGGATTCTACAGTGCCAAAAAACTAAACCAGATAAAAATAGAATTACGTTCTGAATTAAGATTTAAACAAAATCGCACACACAGCACACTGGCATGAGTATGGCATTACAATAAAATAAAATACTTATAAGGCTGTTAACTAAGTAAAAACACATACGGTACCAAATTTTATCAAATTATGTCAATAAATTAAGAGAGTTATACTAAGTTATCTATTCTCCTCAAGAATACAGTCTCCTCAGAATTGCATTGGCAATGAGTACATAGATTTGCTGTTATAAGAAACATTAATTTTGGGGGTTTTATGAATGTATTGATAATACATAACTAGATAGACTTGCATACCAAATTTTGGATGAATATTTAAGTAAATAAATGAATTATTGATTTTGAGTTTCCTTATTCTCTAATATTAAGATTAGCATTATACAACATACTGTGTTTATTTTGTTTTATATGTGGCGACCAGCTGTCACGTCGCCTGGCAAGTCTGAGCCAATGATTGGAATAGATACATCCGCATATACATACATACATCAAGGAATATGCTACTAGTCCCCACTCCTGCATTAAGACAAAATGTTGGAGAACAATAAACTCATTACTGTAATTTTAATCAACTTAGAGATTTACTCACCATTTGGGAAACGCAGAAACAGTGCCTGAAGTTGTGGAAGGGGACCTCGTTGTAGTTCTTGTACACTTGAAATAAAAAATTGCGGAGTATGTTCATATCAATGTTGAATTTAGCGGGGAAATCAAAGTCCTGATACATAAACTGCAGAAGGAGCATGATCTCTTCATCCTGCCAGTCGGAGCAGTCAAAGGACGGGAGGCGCAGACATTGCCTCACCTCTTCACTGATACTTTCCTCACTGCAAGATAAAAGTCAACGATGAGCATGTATGTATTCGTCACACTATCCATTAGGCTATATCTCATGGATTTTTGGATTGATTTTTGTGTGAATTAAAGTAAAGACATAAATAGCAATACATTTTAACTCCCCAAAAATTAATATCTCAACTATCCATTGTTTAATATAACTCAATTTAAAACATTCTTTCAATGCACTAAACATTTTTATAGTTTTTTAAATTAAATACTATTAATTAATTTCAAAAAGATGTTTTAAATAAAAAAATCAATGTTAATCAACTATAGAGATCACATACATTGATGATTTGAAAATGAATTAATTAAACTGACATGAATATTTTCCTTTTTATGTATATGGCAACCAATTTTTGTAATAAAATAACAAAAAACTGAGACATAAATACTACATCTAAGCTTTGTTTAAAGCCAAATGAGCTATATTATTATATATTTCTATACGGTATTAAATAAATGGAAAACATTCAACATAAGGACGATGAAACCTCGGTAATTGAATTATACTTGGAATACCAACAGATCGTTAAGCGAGTGATCAGAGCGAATGTTAGACGACAAAGTTCACGAGACAACACTTGAATATGGATTACGTCAAAGTTTGTTCTCGCTATGAAATCTTAAATTACTTCACTGCTGCAATCAAACTCTGGATTGAGTAGTAAAATTCAGTTATAAATGTTAAGCTGCTTTTCATGATTGAAACAAATTCAACAGTCTGTTTAGTAATAACGGGTACATGTTACTGCTGAAAATTGCTAAAAGGTAATTTTAATTTTGAATGTTGAGAAGATGTATTTACTTTAATACTTATGAATATCACAGATGTACCACTAATTCAAAGAGTCAATCTTTAGGATTTTCATATCTCAAATTATTGTAAGTGTATAAATTGGAAATAATGGAATTAGTGAGAATTGTATACTATTTTATAGCTAAAACATTGTTCAAGACCTTTTAGATATGCAGTATGTTTAATTGTTTAATATTTTAATTTTAAAATGTATTGATAAGCCTGATTGTATAAAGATATTCTGTACACAAAGAATTTACATGGGAATGTTTATCGACAGCGACGAGCCTATGTCACCCTGAGGTTGTATTTTGACAAGTCCCATCAGCCCCAGCCCCTTACAACGGTGACACAGCTGTTACGTGTAAACATGATGATGCACACAACATTAACACTGAACTGACTTGTCAACTACAGAATATCCCTTGGTGACCCCAGAGTTAAGTACTTTTCAATCATGAACTATTTTACTAACTATTTATTTTCTATTTAGGATTTAAGGTTGTTAATTTTAAGATTCTACATATACTAAAAAAATTGGTAGTTATGTTTTTTTTACATGTTACTATAATCTTAAAGAACACACTCTTAAAAAAATATGGATTACAGTGGATTTAGTTTGATTATTGAAATCATTAAGTAATACATGAAATTCTGTTATTATTTTGGCTTATTTTATTAAATAATAAATTAATATCGATTGATTGAGATAAAAAAAATCTATTTTCACTCCTCTAGAAAAAAATATTGCAACATTCAATACAAGTAGGAAATTAAATATAATGTTGCAGTTGTGGTTGAACGGGTAAAGAACTGGCCTACCAACCAATAGACCCGATTGTCCGATCATGGACAAATGAAATGTATTTTCAAATTGCTAAAAAGCTACGCCAATAAGTATGAAAGTACGTATTCATGTTCCGAAGACATGTTAAACTGTTGGTCCCAGCAACAAAAGTAGTCTTTAGGTCACGTCAGATTCACTTGTATCCTACAATCTGAAAACTGACACTATAAGCCTTGGCCAGAAGGTTAAATGAACTTTTGCACTTAACTTTTTGCTCAATAATTCTCCTTGAAGGCTTTTAACTAAAATACAAGAAAATAAACCAATGAAATCATAACGACATCATCTTATGAAATTGTAATTCAACAATAAAAAAGGTTTTTTGAAGTAATACTAATTTTATGACAAAATGCAGTTCATTTAATTTATTTGCTACTTATTCTAATATTGAATATTTGAATCAAAGTAACTAGATCCTTAGTAGTAGATGAAGTTACATTTTGTAAGGTTTCTGAGAAGCATTATGAGTGACAACTAAGGACCCAAAGTGTTAACTTTCTTGAACAACAAGAAAGTGCACACTTCATCAAAGGGGAGTCCGGTAATAAATTTATCACGTGACATAAGAGTTCCTAAAGTTAGTTCATTGAAACATTTAGTAAATAATATATGTAATGCAACTTTCATACAGTATGGTTCCACCCGTACGTCGGACACAAAGAATCGCATGAGACCTTTCACACTGATGTGGTGACGGTTCTTCATAGCACTATTAGAATGTCCGCTGTAAGGGTTTTTTCCTGTTTGTTCAAAACTGTACTCTATGGAAGGGGTGTTAGGTTTAGCCATCACTTCTTTTCATTAATTTTGTCTCAATTGCAATGACAAACAATTGTGTGTATGAATTGGAATGAGTTCGGTCCTTGAACTCAAGACTGAAAAAAATTCTTTGCAAGGATTTTTTCGTATGTACTAGTACTTATAATAAATAAAAATAAAGATAAGAAGATAGTTGGTTTGGTTAGGTAGATAGCTTTGAAGTTTTAAAATTGGACTATTTTTTGACAGAATATTTACATCATACTGATCATCTGAGTTTAACAAAACCATTTTCCGTCAGGAACCAAGTTAATATTAATAGTACCTTGAATTGGGAAGTTCAATAATTATCTGGATAATTCATTAACACATTACAGTTTTTGAGAGTTCCTCGATTGTTTTTGGGCATAACAAACAAGAAATAAGATTATGTTCTTATGCTACTGCTATGGTATCTTTTGTCAGACAAATTGTAAAATAAGAGTTTTACAGGTGAATGATGGATAGTTTTTACACCATCTGTTTGATCACCATTTGACCTCTTAAAAAAATACCGCAAAAGCGTAGTTTGCTATTTGTTATTCAGAGCATACCATATCCAACGTAATCATGTTAATGGAAATATTTAAACAATATACATCAGTGTCCCAGTAATCCAGACTAATTGGGACTGAACTCTGGTTGAATTATCCGGAAATGCAGTGTAAAATAGCATTAAAAGTAGTAATAAAATCCATGGTTATAGATCCGAACTGTATATTTAGCCCAATTAATTTACTTCTTATCTGAGTTCACATACAGGTTTGTCCACTACATGTTTTGCCTGAATGGCATCAAGTGTTCCTGCAGGGACGTTCTATCCGTTATGGACTCGTCATTAGAAATATAAAACACATCACACATAAAAACAATGATAAAACAGTGCCGTCTGTAGGCTTTCTTTTTACGCGATCGCGATCATACTAGAGATGAACTGAAATGTTCACAAAGTAGTTTTCCGAAAAGTGGTGATAAAGAGTCAAACCGTGAGAATTGAGTCTATTGTGATGTACTGTGAGTGTAAGTAGACATTGCCCTACCCTATTTCGATCAACAGTGTACTGATACATCTGTATACATGATGTTTATTTACACCACAAGATGGCGCAACTTTACATTGGCTAACAGGATTTCTTTGTTATGTTAAAAGATGATAACTGAATTCTTATGCTCCAAAAAGTAAGTTATTTACATTAAGTATGTAATTAACATTGCTTACATAGGTATAAGTATTGTGTATGGTTAGTGATACTGTAGTGTGGATTAAAGTGTTATAATTTAAATTATAATGCTTCATTTTTCATTTAAACTCAGTAACCTTTTTCCTTTTCAGGTAGTTCGGATTACCAGGAATCTGGTGTACATTGCTACTTTGATAACCTTCCACTCCACTTAAATGATGTCATATTAAGAGCTGTTTCCAGTGGTTACCAAATTTGAAGAAATTTTTCTCGAACTTGTCGCTGACGTGCATCGCTCTGCCTTCGATACTGGAGTCTACGATTGGTGGGTGGAAGATCCTTGTAGCAACCTGAAATACAAAGGTGACATGTACAATGTGGATTTTGCATATTTGAACAGATAAAGTATTTAGCGCTAAAGTATTGTGCGCTATTACACATTTTTTCACAAGTTTTATTAAAAGTGTGATCGATTAAAGTGATTCAGCAGAGAGAAATAACAGTTGATTTTTTTAAAGTATATATCAAAATACTTATACCCTTAATAATTATAAATAATAATAATAATAATTGCTTATACATAATTATAATAATTAAATAATTATATTAAATTTGTATTACAAAATTACTTTTTTCTAAACTATAATAATATCAATTTTAATATTAATAGATTGACAAAATAATTCAGCCGATTTTTTAAATTTATTTGCTTACAATATCAGGTTGATATTTTGTCATAATAACAAGTGTAATCATACTAAATAGATTTGTATTCAAAATGCACACATTATTATACAGCATAAAGTTCTATAAGACAAATACTGTAATACTTAATAAAAACGTTGATAATTTAAGATTTTACTATGTAGTAAGGTGATTTCTCAGTATTTTCACTATTTCAGTTAACCTAATTTAATTTAGTGTTTTTCTTTCAAGTACAAATGTTTATATATAATTCTTGGGCAAAATGAGGCACAGTCCCTCCTGCTTCTATTAAAATTCAATCACAAGATAGCTTAGGCCATCCTAGATTGTCAAGAGGTTTTCTTTATAATCGATGTAAACTTTGTGAGACCATCTTGTTTAACAGAACATTGGAATATTATGTAGGAATATTAGGTGTTTTCCTACACAATACATTTTCTCTGAGAACCTTATAATCTCTTTTATTGTTACAACAGTGTAGTGAATTTCCTGGACAATGTTTAGTTCATTGACAACTAAGTTAAGTCTGTGCGACGCACAGTGGAAATAAACGACTTTAGGATATTGTTCCCTAATTCTAGCCTGCACTCCAGTTTCAAGACCTGCCATTGTTGAGCAGCCATCAAAGCCCAAGCCTTATACTTTATGTTTATAATTATGCTTTCAAATAAAATGTAAACTCAAAACTCAACTTCAAACTCACTGGTAGGTAAGAATGAGTCCCAAGTAAGAATGAGAAATTAGTGTAGGATGATTGTGACGTGATCTTGTAGTCTTGTTACTGACTAAGGCTGACATGTTCCTATGACAGAACTGTTAATTAATAGCCCAACAGTCAGTCCATGGCATATCTAAGGGACAAACAGTTTAACATGGACTTCGAGCCACTGCCTCAGAATTATGGACTGTTCTAATTATGAGGATGGTATTTGCAGAACGTAGTATTCAATAGTGCAGACGTTAATCCACATAAGAGAACACTACACCCACCGACCATCACTCACAACTATCCACAATTTGTGATCTCCTAGTAGCTGGATTACAGGACATGCCACGGTCCCAGTCAATCAATTTATTCATATCAAGGCCAAATTTTCAACGAATTTCAAAATAGACGAATAAATTCTCTCAGCATCCAATGGAGTTAGCTCCGAAAAGCCTAAACATTTTTCTGTCACTGTCAGTTTTCGTCAATAAATCGTACAGTAGAGCATCGATTATCTGGACGTCTGGTAGGTGAAATAATAATAGTGAAAATATGTACGAGGATTTAATGTTTTAAATTTCCTACACGATACACTCCCCGTAGTGCATTCCCGCGTGCCCTGCTTCAAGCCTTGCTTCCTCTGGTTGGTAATACTGTGCTGTTTTCTGCTAACTTATTGGCTGATTTGTGCTGCTGCCTGTCGGTGAATCAAGCTAGTCTACCTATCTTGATCTGTACTTCAAGCGGTTAATTGGTCCGACGCAATCAAGGTACAGTACAATATTTTAATGAATAAAGGATTTGAGTTACTGTGCAAATTGAATTACACAACACAATGTGTATTTCAACTAGAATGTGAATGAAAGATAAGTGTATACATTCATCTTACATACAAAAGATACTACTGAACTCTGTAGGCCTAAATTCAAAGTTTTAATTACATCTCCACTTTAGAGCTAAGTAAAATTAAGGTTATCCGGATAATCAGATATCCGGACACTGTCAGACTACATCAATTAGTCCGGATAATCGATGCTCTAAGGTCCATGGACAGCTGTTCTTTACTAATGATGTCAGCCATTTCATCAGCCAATAAAGAAAAAGCTTGGGATTTATTAACTTCATCAACATCTCATCTTGCTGTAAAATAGAACCACAAGTGCTTATTAAATCGTTTTGGACTATATGTGAAGTATACTTTGTTTTTCCACAATGACTGAAACTGTCCTAAAACATTTTGTCACCCACCCTTCCTCTGAACAATTGAAATTCAGTATGCAAAGTGCCTAGGATGAGCGAGAAGCGCCACAAAAAACCTAGCATTGTTGTTGATGGATACAACAATGCTAGAAGTTTTTTTGAAGTTTCTGAAAACGTTTAGTGATAAACTGTGAATGAGTGAATGTCAGATCAGTGCAAGATAGTAAAAAAGTGAAAGAGATATTTTACTCATAGGTATTTCATAAAGTATTTCAGAAAAGTATTTCAAGGACGTTGAGTGCATTTCCTTTCAGTCCCTACACTACACCCACTTTGATACCATGCAGTGGTAGTGAATAATGTCTGTTTATCCTGGGTGTACCAAAAAGAAATAAACAACTTTGTAAATCAATTTAACACAATCTACGAGTCCGACATGAATGCGATTGATATCACTGGGTTGGAAAACTCCTCAAATTTTTTCTACACACCTTACTATTGTCAACAATGCCAATAATGTGGTAAAAATTGTCATATATTGTTTTGGATAAAAATTATTAATACTCTTATAGAAAAGTCTCTTTGTTTGCTGGTGTTTGAACCTGACACTACTGTTCAAAGTAGTTTTTGAACACGTTATCATAGAGACCCTCCATCTGTTGCTAAATCGCAGCCATGGATAGAGCGGGGAAAGTAGGGCCTCGGCAGCACAAAACATATAGTTACTGTTAAAACTTGTAACAGTCTGTATGAAGAGAGAGCGGATATATCCGCTTCCCGCCCGGAACATCAAAAGCCATAAGCGGATGTCACCTGTCCTTTATTGGCAAAGATTTTGGGGGATATATCCGTTTCCTGTATGAGAAGTTGTAAACACCCCCAGGATATCAATGACTTAACACAGGTGATTTTTTCTAGATTTTATGTATCTCCTTTGCCGTTGAACCTCTTGGAGCTCAGACATTGCATTACTGCTGCAGTACAAAGTGTAGATGATGCCGCTCTTCAAAAAGTTTGGTCAGAATTTGATTTTAGAATAGACATCTGCAAAGCAAGCCGGGATTCACATTTTGAGCCACATAGTATATAGGAATAAAAACTTGAGTTGTTTATGTTTCTAGTGGTGTTTGTTACTCTTCCTAAGTCAGTAAAACTTCAGAGTAATTTTTAAGCAAAGTTTTTTACTTCGTTTTGGTACACCCGTTACACTAGTTATACTTAAACATACAACATACATACATACAACCCCCCCCCCCCCCCCCCCCCCCCCCCCCCCCCCCCCCCCCCCCCCCCCCCCCCCCCCCCCCCCCCCCCCCCCCCCCCCCCCCCCCCCCCCCCCCCCCCCCCCCCCCCCCCACCCCCCCCCTTACCATCCATACATATACAATAAGATTTTACTTATTAATTTTTTATTTCCCAGAGATGTAGGAGGGAAGGGTCACCCTTGCATCCTTGTACGATATAATAAAAGTATCAGAGGACTGACAAATACTTTCTCCCTTAAGAAATTTTAAAAATACATACCTATTAACATCATATTCTTTAATGTTTATTAAATCATTAGTGTGATTTATAGTTACAAAAATAACCGTCCAATTTCTTAAACAAACTAAACACAAGAAAAGTCAAAATAATTTTTTAAATTCTTTTAGATAACAAACCCCCAGGTAACACCAAATTCTATAAGTGGATTTTGTTGTGTGATGTGACCCTAAACTGCATAACAAGTTTCATTGAAAATGGTTGAGAAATTACTACCCTATCCTTAAAAATGAAAAATACAAAAAAAATTATCTGGAGATATAGACAAATTACACACGTTCATTGAAGTTTCATTAATTTCATTAAAAATTGTAGGATCGGTGTAGTCTTTGGGTTTGTATGCCGACAGACATCAGTCCGAAACCCTTTTTTGGATTCAGAGAGAGCCTCAAAGCGGATACATCCACTCTTAACTCAAATTCAAAAACATTGATCAAAACAATGCTTTCTCTATATACCATGTATAAGGAGAGAAAGTAAAAAAGAAACAGGTATTTTAACACTTTGTTGTCTGACAAAACGAATCAAGAACATGAAGCCTTACAAGTTGTTTTCATGAAACATTTGAAAACGTTTAAACAGCATAAGATCATTCAACTCCGAGTACAATGAAAAAGTGAATGCAACTCCTACTAGTGATCAAATTACGGCTCAGCGACACATGTCACCGTAAAACTGATTACCACAGGCGACGTTACGGCAGAACATTCAATTGTGTCATTCCCTCAATTCAAAAATTAAATTCCCCTCATACACACGGAATGAAGAAAACAACTTGTATTGATCAGTCTTCATGTATATTGACAGATGGAGGAATAACAAATGTCTAATATAACAGTAGGGCACAAACTAAAATAATTCTTTTGCTCACCTATTTGACATATTTTAATTTATTTTGCCGCTGCAAATATTATAAACAGAATAGATATCAGTGAAAGTTTCTTACTAAGAGTTTGTTTATATTGTGATATATTTAATTTATGAAACTATTGTAGCTGAACCATAATCTTGGAAAAACAAATAGTCACAAAGAAATTTATGAAAAATGTCGCAGACATTCTGTGGTGGTTGGCGGTGAACAAAGAACCAGTTTTATTCTTCAGTTCTACTATAATAAGTTCACCTTTTAAATATTGGTTTACATTAACTCCTAAATGTTAGTGATCCGGTGTCTCGTTTAGTTGGTAGTGTAACAGCTTCCAAACCTGAGGCAGCGCTTTGCTGGTTTGAATTGCTATTTCAGTGTTACCATTCAGTTTTCATCAGTACTGTGCACGTATCACTGTATCAACTCCACTATATATTTTTTTAATTATAGACATGAACGTAAAATATATTAATTTTAAACTGTGCTGAAGCATTCTTATGCAAACAAGATAAGAGAGATAAAAATACTCTACTTAGATGAAGGTGGCTAAACAGTCTCTGGTTCTATTGCATCCTAGTAGCAACCCTAATATTCAAAGGTATTTAAGAATATAATATTGTGAATAAAGTTGGCTGAGAAATTCAATATAAAATGGAACATAATTCAATAAAGTTTAATGCAGAGTATAAAACCAATAAACACATTGAAGGAGTGATAAGGAATCAAAATAATATATCAACATTTAATTTGATCTGTTTGGTTGTAAAATTTAGTATGTTATTGCGAAGTTCACTAGGGTGAAAGTGTTTGATGAAAATGTGGGATTACCACTTTATACTAGTCCAGGCTAAGAGGATTGTAGTGAAGAGGATCAGCTGAATTGGTCCATCAAACTGAATTACGCGCGTCCGTCTGTCAATGTATTGACAAGCGCCAAAATGTGCCTTGTCGTGTCATCCTGTGTCATCTATCTTTATTTCACTGACGTGTAAAGTGTTTTAATTTTTTGAGTGTTCAAAGAGCAGTTTAAACAATTTTTTTAAATTTTAGTAAAAGAGTTAAGGTTAAAAAAGTTTAACACCATCCATAAAAACAATTTTAGTGGTCATCAATGGGTATAACAAATTGTAATCAGATTTTATAACCTGTGTAGATTTGTTGGAGGCAAAGAGAGACCAGCTGATTAATTGTTAGGATAGTCCTCTATTGTACCACCAAGTGGTGCAGCAATAGACTGTTAGACTCTTTCCCCACACACAGGCAGTAGCTTGGACATGACCTGGTGCAAATACCATCCTCATAATTAGACTAGTTCATATGTCAGAGGCAAAATTGTTGGTTTGGATCCCACGTTAAACTATAGGTCCAATAGATGTCATTGACTATTGGGCTATGAATAACAGTCCTAATTAATACATATATATATATATATATATATATATATGTTAACATAACATATGTATATGTATGTGTATGGTTGTAACATATATATATATATATATATATATATATATATATATATATGTTAATACATACCGTATTAGATGTTAGATTCTTCCTCACACACTCAATAGTCTTGTGAGGAAAAGATTTCCTTTACTTAAAATAATATACCCAAATGTATTTTTATTTTTTATGGAAATAAATGAATCTTGATCTTGAGTCCTGTCTAAGAAACATGTCGACCTTAGTCAGTAACAAGACAAAAAGATTGCGTCGCTACCATCTTACACTCATTTCTCATTCATAAATTTGCTTATAACATCCGATAGGCCGCCAAAGAAAGGTAATGTAATGTAAATACGCTTGTTTTGGTTGTATTGTAACAGTGTATGAGTTAAAGTTTTATAGTACCTACCACATTTAGTTTTTATGTATTATACTACTAGCTTCAAGCTTACAAGAAAATATTACACTCACTAAGCCAGCTGATGTGTTTGGTGGTTTCAAGTCTCTCTCGGAATTTCTCGACGTCACTCTTGAGCTCTTGAATAACAGGAGGCAGTACGTTGCAGTTGTCTGCTAGAGCTCGTTCTAGTTCGGCCACTCTGAAACAAGAAGTATTTTTATCTTAAATCATCCTTTACAAATTGGCAGCTTAAAAAAACAAATAAATAGCATAATCCTAAAATAAAATCAACATTTAGAAAAATCGTGAATTGTTTGAACAGCTCTTGTAAATGATTGGTTGAATGACAATAAGAAACATAGAAGTGTGTTCATGCAAAAAGTTGAGATAGTTATTGCACACACTTTCTTATGCAGTAAATATATGCAATATTCCTGAAAACCAAAAGCTCAATCAAAAGTGATTTATAGCCAACATTCATAAATATTTGTTTGAAATTCATAATATGGATCTTTAATTATTTATTTTACATTTAATTGGACTTTTCCTATTGCTTTAGTGTTTTAAACTACACAATAATTCTGGAAGTGGGGAAACTCCTCCCATTTTCAAGTGATTACCAAATAATTTACATTAAAAAATTGAATGTTAAGACTACAGATATTATTATATCATATTGTCAATAATACTATACTTATCTATCATGCAAAACACCAAAACTATTATTTGTTTGAAATTCATTATTGGTGACGGTGGATTGATGTTATTTAGATTTTTACTGCGGACATTTCCCATCACGATTTTATGTAAAACAAAATTTTACACATGAAGTGAAAATTAAATTTTCACCTTATTTTGAACCTAAACCTAATCATGAAGAACACAAAAAGTTCCTAGAGATTATTCACCCAACAACTACCCTGAACACTGCCTTTGAAACTTGGGGAATCCCGCAGAAGAGAGTTTCTCTTGGGCTTTGTCTATAACAACTTGTCAGATTCCAGTTCAAGTATTTTAATTAGCAGCAAACTTATTAAGACACAGTTAATTTCAACAGAAAAGGAATGCTTACAATTATTTGTGAAACCATTAAGTATTTCTATTAATCCTGAAGAAACAATTTATACACTTTCCTTTACATAAACTGTAAAAATTATGTATGAAAGTATAGACTATTTGGAGGAATAACAACAGAAATTATTTATACAGTATATGTATTTTTTTAAATTTTAGTAGACACAATAATTTTTAACTCAAGGAATAACTTAAATAAAATTTAAATAATTATCTATCTTAAAGGAATATTTTTACACCTTTCGTTTATATCATTATTGTAAACACCAAAATGTGAATTAATAATAAGTAATAAATCATTTTCTCTTATCCCCACATTGGATTACCAGTAGTTGCCCTGTACACCGTGACTTCCACGATACAGGCGGCGTGCACCATAACAGCGAGTGATGTCAGGGCCCCTTGGTCTGGTTAGACACCTACGACTACTGCTAACGGAGAGTTACTGAGTGTGGGTGTGCTGTCACCACATAACTGCGATTGATCTGAGCATTAGCTCATTCCGCCAGCACAGTTTGAGGAATCACATTCGGAATTACACCATTTCCTTTCCATTTTGACTGTCAACTCTATCGGGTCATTTTAGACACCCATCCCTCCTATTTTGGTGTAACTTGGACAGAACGATGCCTGCCATCGGCATTCCATCTGTTGTCGCCTTGCAACATATTTCCCATATTGTTGTCTAGCGATATATTATGTCCGAGGGTGACTGCAAGGCTTGACCTGCAGCACATCATCCTCATTGTGCTGCAGTACCGGCACCCGGATGAGTTGACCTTGCTCATTCAGGGGGGGGGGTACTTGGTATTTGATGGGAGTAGCTATGGCCAGGGAGGAATTGGGTAAGACAACAATTTACCTTGCTGTGGTTAAACCATAAGCCAATTTTCTGATGAGCCGCCATGTCTTGGGGTAATAAATAATTGGGCCTAACTAAATCATTGATATTGTTATGTCATTTAACAGCATTAATTATTTTAATGAACTAAGAAAAAAGTCTATAGATGGATTCAGTTTGTTATTAAAATTAAAAAATTCAATAAATCATAGTAATTTATTTCATTGGCAATAGAAGCCTACGGTACATTAAAATTAACTGTTAAAAATAATGATTTATCCAAGTTTCTAAGTTTTTTTTTGGTGAAGTCAGCTTCTTACCGGCAGCGAATGGTGATTTCTAGAGACCAATCCCAGAAATGCCATGGATTTACTAGATTGAGACTATTCGCGACTCAGAGTGGCTGACTTTGTATTAATCCACAGACCTGAGTATGAGGCGGGATTTGGAATTTTTGTTCTCCTTCTTAAGGGTACATCAAAGGCTAGTCATGTTAAAAGAAGATCGATTATGTTGTTTATTAGTTTAGTAACATAAAGTTTTTTCCTGATAAATGCATCTAAATTGGTTTAATAGGATAAGAAGGACTGGGTTGGATTTCACAAAGGCTTAGAGTGGATTAGCTCTAGCTCCAACCAAGAGACTGTTTATCTCAGTAGTACTGTACTCGTTAACTTTTAGTTTTTACAACTTTAGATTTTTTGTCTAAATTACCTATTTCAAATGAAAAACTTTATATTTGTTTTTACTTAGAAAATTAAATTATATGTAGCACAACATTAGTAATATTTTCAATATTTTCAGTTCACGTATAACCAGTTCACGTTTTGTTTTAACTTCACTGTATTTATGCAGTCAACATAAATTATTACCCGCGGAAATCTTACAAGATATTTTTATAAGATAATACGTATCTTTAGAACCTACCGAATTACCTTCAAAATCTTATGTCACAAAAACATCAGAACACTGAATATCCTAAAAATAGTAGTAATAAAAATAGTATTAAAAAGTATAGTAATAGTAAATAGTATAATATAGTAAACAGTATACCATAGTATATTAGTATGGAATATACTATAAATAGTATAGATAGTAATAGTATAAAAATTGTAAATAGAATGATATACGGTAATGTAATAATTTTGGATTGAAAACAAAATAATAAAAATACTTTTCCAAACTTAAGACACATTTCGTGTAATGAACTTTTAGTCTGATGTTAAATAAATGATTTAAACAAAAATTACGCATAATGATTGATTGATTATTGACATCACAGTCAATCAGCTGTTCCGGATGATCAGCTGTCTTGGATAATCAACTCTGGTAATCCCTTAGAGTGACACTGGAATCCACATCAATCAAATGGGATTGCCCTCCAAAATATAAGGTACAGTATTAAAATTTAATAAGATTTTCTTTTGTATAAATTTATGAAGCACCGTGACCATTTCATGCTTAAAACTTTTAACATTACATAAGAAAACTGACGACTTGACTTTTACCCCAAACTTGACCATTTCTTTGATGAATTGCCTTCTTAAGTTATTTATACAGCAGGCCCCTACTAATAAAATATTTCACCTGAACTACATTTTAACATACACTTTATTTAAACAGTGCAATGAAATGTACTTCCAGTTCAGTATTATATCAGATACTTTATCCCAGAAAGGGGTTACTGGAGAAGGGTTTATCAAATTGAAAAAAAACTATGTGCTCAAAGATTGTGGTTAATTCTCAATATTTCATGATTTTCTTCTGCAGTAATCTATATTTTAAGAAGTAAAATAACTCTTACCGGTTTTCAAGTGTTTGAAGGTCCATTGTCACTTGATCTATCAGCATCCCTGTAACAAAATATTGCCTTTAAGAGAGGTTTTACTCTTAAAAATAATAATCTAAGACTAAACTTCCCCAAGAATTTGGTGGACTATAAAAATGCTTTCTATTGACCATCCTCTCTTGCCGTTGTCTGTGAATAATGTCACATGTCGGGAAGACATGGGTTACCAGCCTCGTTGGGGCCTCATCATTGTAATACTGCAAACTGCAATAAAAAAAGATTTAAATAAAAGCCTGTGATTCATCCAGGATGACTCAGACATTTTAAAATACTCTGAATTAAAAGTGATACACATAACAGTGTGTTTAAATTCCAGGTATGAAAAAAATAAAGGTTTCCAGTAGTTAAAAATCAATTTCTGAAAATATTTGTTTGGGTAAGCCTTGTTAAAATTGTGAATGTTCCCAAAACTATGCAGCACCATTATTGAATAGTTGTTATTTAATTTCATCTTGGATTCCATGAAAGTTAAGATAAAATACTTACATTTTTCTTTAACAATAAAAAACTTTGAACTAGCGACACTAGCAAGTTCTCTTATAGCGTATCAAAAAGATTTATTGACAACCTCACACAAATTGATTCTTCCAGAGTAGAAAACTGATTATTTATAATTTTGTAATTTCATACATTACTTCTTAATTACAACAATTTACTCAAAAGATGCCACGTTTGACTGGGACGATGGTGTCGCCATGTTATCAAGCTACTTGAAGGTCAGGAATCAGTTGTGAACCATGGTCGGTGGGTGTAGTGTTCTCTTGTGTGGATTAACGTCCGCACTATTGAATACTACGTTAATCCTCAAAGACCATCCTCATAATTCAGAGGCAGTGGTTCGGATATCATGTTACACTGTAGGTCCTTTAGGTATACCATTGACTGTTGGGCTATTAATTAACAGTTCTGTCCAAGGAACAAGTCAGCCTTAGTCAGTAAAGAGACTACAAGATTGCGCCACAATGATCATACACTCGTTTCTCATTCATATTTGGCTTAAAATACCTACCTTGTGGTATGGTCACCGTTTCAATAATCTAATCTATCATCCCATCATCTCTGGAAAATTCTGCATTAAAAATACCAGGAATAAGTAAAAGTAAATTGTCACACAAGGAATATATGTTGTTTTTGGGAACAAAGATCATTTTCAAACTCAACAAAATTGAAAATTTTGATTACTTTACCTAAATGAAAGATAATCTTTCAACAATATTGGTTATAGGTGAAAATTTTCACTAAGTCACTCTAAATATAATGTGCAATCTTTAGACCATAATACTGAACAAAATGAGTACAAAATGAGAAACATTTGCTTCTGCTAATTGTACTTGTTTACTTTTTGTCATCGTTATGTCTTAGCCAGGCGGGATGTTGGCAATTTGAATGACTAAAATTTGGGACAGTGACGTCATAGTTTGTTATAAGATTAGTTGTTTAGATGAACTGAAAACATTACCTGTAGACATATTCATAATATAACTATTTCCCACAGGGAAATAAATACAAACATTTTTAATAGGCTCTTTCTCAATGTTAATCTTATGGAGGAAAACATACTTTACGAGCACCCTATATCTTTCAAGATAAAAACACCCCCCTTAGCAGCAGTCCTGCATACCAAGCACATTTCCAAAGATTTAGGAATTAATTGTGATGATCTAAACTAAATTTAATGATATATTAAATAAGGATGTCTTATTAATTAATTTATTTTACATAAGAACAGCATAGTGAATGAGTAAGTAGGTTTGCTACCATGAGGAACAAAAGATTTTTTTAAAATAAAGTATTAACCAACTAAAAAAGCTGTGCCTATACTAAGTTTCAACAAAATATTTCAAAATAAGTAGGATATAGATTTTAACCTTTTCCCTGAAAGATTAACATTTTAGAGCTCCAAAAGGTAACGTACTATATTTACCAGTTCCTATATCTCTGTAACCAATCGACATAGAGCGAAGATTCAAAATACAGTTTTTTTTAGCAGATTCCAACGGAACTAATACAAAATGAAAAAAAAACATAATTCCGAGTCAATGTCTCGAAATTTTTTTTTAATACAAGTTTTTTTTATACCAAAATGGAAAATAAAATGAAATAAAAAAATGTCTGATGAAAAATACTGCTCTATTACTAATGTTAGAGCTTCAAAAGGTAAGTGTAAATTTACCTAAGGGTTTTTAGTAGTGGATAATGATAAAACTAGTTTATTGTTAAAATATTATAAATAATTCCGATAATGCGATATTTTTATGAAGTTTTAAAATTGATAAAATGATGTAGTTTTCTTTTGATTAAACAAATTAATACTGATATTAATCAATTTTATATAGATATTAAGAGTAAAAGATTTAAATTACATTGATTTTCCGTTTTTTGTTAGTCAATTAAACAAGGATCATTTCATCGTACTGGTGGGGAATTGATTGCAGCCTCTCTGTAAGGAATCAATAGTGGATACATTTACCTCCATGTAATACGGTGCTCTTAAATTAATGTACTGTGAGAAAATAATAATCTAAATTATTTATTGGTGTCAGACATAATCTATTACAATAACCTTACATTGTATTCAATGCGATATGTGTAACTGAAAAAAACTTTACCTAACAAGTGATAAAATAGATTAGTAGTTTAATAGATTTGATACAACATAAATTTAACTAATTAATATTAAGGAAATACTGAATAGTTAAAATTTTTTGACTCAAATCCGGTTTTATCTTTTACCGGCACCGAGGCTCAGAGGTAAGTTGTTGGATCGTAACCAGCGGCCTGGGACTCCTGTTAGATCATGAGTACTGAGTAGTCACCTCAGGCTAGCCCATGTGATTCGCACAGCTAATATAATTGAAATCAAACACATAACAGGATAAAATTAATCATGTTTTAAACATTCTGAATCCGAAATACTTCATATAACATAAGCCTCCATCAGGTGATTTTATCAGTCAACCATTTTGGGACTTCATCCTCAGGTCATTTTAAACCCTATTCTTAAAAGCTTATAAAATAACAAGGTAATTATTATTAATTCATTGAAATTAATCAGCTAAGATTTTTATGTGTGCTAAAGTAAAACTATTAATACAATATGTTTTAATTTAATCCTTTAACACACAAAATTTTTTTATTTAATCCATACATTAACTTTTATTAAATGTGAACTAACATTTTAAAATAAAAGAAGCACTAAGATGTTACAATGAGATTGCTATGCAATTAAATAATAAATGGTATCAGTGGACTGACGTACTTACTCCCTTAAAAATGACTATCTGTAATAAAACTATCATGTTCTTCAAAGTTTATCTAAATATCATTTAATAATTTATTGTTTAAAAAATAATCATCCCATTTTTGAAAATAAAAACAAGAGAGACAAAGTTAAATTTAAATTTTTATATTTTTTTTATTAATTTTTATATTTTCTCCATACGAATAACATTAGGCGCTTTCAGACAACGTACTGTGTTTATCATGGTCAGTAAATTTAACTTTTCACTGGAACTGTTAGTCATAAACAAATAGTTCAAAATACTAATTTGTTTAGTTTTTTAAGCTGGTTTCAATGGTGCCAGCCAAGTTATACTTTACTATTATTGTTTTGGCTGAAAATTTAAAAATTTGATTTTTTTGTCTTTTAAAATCCCATAACTTTTGAACCATCATTTTACAGACATGCGGGTGGTGTCAAATTATTTAGTACTCTGTGCACTTTAAACTACCCATAAAAATAGAAAAATAAAAAAAACGCCTAGAGATACGGTAAATATTTACATACATGCCAAATTTAATCTAAATCGGACCAACGGGGTAGGCTGTGGCTCTGTACACATCCAGACACATACACACAGACGGGCAGACATCACATCGAAACCCACTTTTTTGGATTCAGGGGACCTTAAAAACGGATATATTCACTCTCAACTCAAATTCGAAAATTTTGACAAAAACAATACTTTCTCCATATACTATGTATAAGGGGAGAAAGTAAACTAACCTTAAAGATGTAATACTGTTATTAAAGCAGTCTTTAATTCACTAGATCACAGTTTACAACTTAATAAATATTGTAAGTTAGTTTAGGTAAAAAAATCAGCAGTGGCTCCATTCTGTATGGATTCAGTGCATTAGTGACTAAGACCAAAAGGGATCTACTCAGAGTTACTTTAAAGAAAACATGAGAGTGTGATTAATACGAAAATTCACTTTAGAAAAAAATGTAATAAAGTTTATCTATTTTTACTTTATAAATTTAACTGAAATAAAGTACTGAGATGGTGGCGTGAGCTGATATCCAGCTACTTGAAGGTCACGAATTGTGGATGGTTATGAGCGATGGTCGGTAGATGTGATATTCTCAAGTGTGCATTTACATCCGTACTATTGCATACTACGTTCATCCGCTAGACTGTCCTCACAATTCAGTGGCAAAATTGTGATTTAGACCCCTCGTTAAACTGGTCCCTTAAATCTATTGGCTGTTTGGCTATTTGACAGTTTTGTTGAACCCGCTGATGGTCAAGAGGTGAACACAGCGCTCACTTTTCATTTTAAGTTTCTACAAAACATGAAGTTTGTAATATATCAGCCTGAAACTCGGGAGTACCTGTTGTTTGGAAAGCCAGTAGTGGGGATTTAAATATGACTTTACTTGCAATTTGTAATATTCACAAGACAATGTGGACTGCGATGGAATTTACCAAGCTAATGGCGGTATCCCAGCGTCCGGTCCGTAGCGTGGAATGGGAGTAGCCCATTGCAGATTTACAAATTTTCTTATAATTTTACCAATATATTTATTTAGCGTTCCCACCTTGGACAATTTTCCACTAAACCACTGAAGCTGACAATGCAATAATTTTACATTCATTTCTTGTTCATACTTGGCTTAAAATACCTACCACCATTTCAGAAAGGTAACTTTTTTCCTCCTGCATGAGTGATATCAACCTTTGTTCAAAATAGAACACAGAACAGGTTACTTGACTTTGTGAGACCTTTATTTTGACTTATTAAGTGACACAAAGTTGTAGCACAATGCTTTAAGATAAAGTAATAACAATTTTGTACATTAATACTCCCAACTAAAGACAGATAACATCATTTAAAATAAAACTATAGAGATCTTTATAGTTTGAAAATTTAAAGGTTTCCTGGGTGAATAATGATTCTTGAGTTTGTTTTAAATTACTTTAAGGACTTTTATGCTACTGGCTACCAAACTACTGTCACTCTAAACTTTCACCTCCTTATTCATAAAATTTAACTTAATTAACTTTTTTTATTATTTTCATGAAGATATGAAAACTTATTCTTACACATCAAGGAAATATATCTTAGTAGTGACGAGGAATTTTCTCCATTGTATCAAATAGAACACCTTTCCTCCTCTACAATCGCAAATTATTAACCATTAAATAGAGTAGCTTGAGATTTTGTTCAAATTATCGGTAACTTGGGGAAACATTGTCAGGCCTATCTCCAAAATATGAAAAAAATTTATGTTTAAAGAAGTATAAGATTTTACCTAATCAAGATTTAAATTAAAGTTGGTCGAAGAGTATACATTATAGCTATTTGGTAGTCTTAAGACAGATATTTTTGTCTTTTTATCAGGCAATAAATATAAATGGATAAAAATCATCACAGAAAATATAGTAAAAACCTTTATTTTGTAACAAAATATGAGATATAATTACAAGTGTATAATTTATTTACTTCGTGAATAAATGCATAAACAAGTATATTTTTAGAACCAGCAACTAGTTTCACTTGGTGTTCAAAAGGGTCTGGTTAGAAGTAGTACACTTAAAACTTAACTTTTATTAATAACTAAGATCCAAAGTGATATAAAATATAAAGTAGTTTGTGTTTAAAGAAACCTATGTACTACTTTTTTCTTTAATAAGGTTAGCTTAAAGTTACGTAACAATTAATTTTTACCGACAAACCTTAAAGCAAATCATGTTAAAAAACTGTCTGATATTTTAGAGAACTTCACAATCTAAAAAAACATACTTAAGTTAGGTACTAAGAACAGAAGCTTTCTGGATAAATATCCAGCCAGTAAAATATATCGAAAAATCATGAAAAATTACTACAAATTCTGAGATTTTTATAATTTTACATAAAAAATTCTGTATTTTTCATTAACACAGTTAAGTTACCTCTAGAATATTAGGATTATATATAAAGCAAAATCTATTTAGGTTGAATACGAATGCTAAATTTTACAACCTCAAGCCGTGTCTTCACCAATCGACCATGTTCGCCGAACAAAAAAACGGACTGACAATACACATTATAAGTTTATCAAACATGTCCGATGAAAATTTTTAACAGCTCACGTACAGACAAATCAATATTTTTTTTATTTCTTGAAGCTAAAATATTCGGTGTGGCAGGGAACTTTTTTCCGCAAATTTTCACGACAATCAAAATGTTCAAGGTATCCCCACCAAACTAACAATGTGCAATCATCAGCAGATTAACCGAACATGTTCGGTTGGTGGAGACACCGCTTCACCAGGCCATTGCCAATAAATTTGATCAACACAATAGAAAAAATATAGGCCTACACAGCTTCAGGCAGAGCAAAAAGTGATCATAAATAAGTAATGATTTCATGTACAGCTAAAATATGCAAAGCTACCTAAGATAAATGAATGTCCACTAGACCTACGACAACCTACAGTTCTGAAATATTTCACAGAAGCTTTAAACAGGTTAGTTTAAATTTGAAAAATTAATTGTTATTTCTTGTGAGGTTATACTCTTGAGCACTGCATAATAAAGACACCATTTATTCTTATACTGTAGTTTACTAACAAATGTTTGTTAAAAAAATGTTTTGTAGATTTACAAAAGGTTTCAGCAAATATAATAAGAGGGTCTACATAATTAAAGGTTTTTAAAGAAAAACCCATCAAATGAAAAAAGAGCCATACAATTTTAAAATGCAATATTTTGAATAAAATTAATTACACTTACACAAATTACTATTGTTCTGAATCCCCCTGACTTATCATAAACTTATAAATTCAATTTCAACTTGAATTGTGTTGTACCTATTGGTTTAAAAGGTGCAACCAACACTTAGGCCTTATCCATTTTATAAGAGGAAATTTTATGAATTTTATATGAAATTACGAGAGGTCTCGTAATCACCTCCTTAGGACGCCCAACATATGATGGGCGAAACGTCAAGGACCACCACACAACATGCGCCAAACTACGCAGGACATTTGGAAAATGCAAGTAAGTTAAGTGATTATCAGTGTTGCGGAAGCCTATGTGTGTATATAAGTATTTGGATGGTTATCTAAATTACTTTGGAGATCCATAGTTAGCCTTATTTTTGTTTTACACCCTGGTGTGTAAAATATTCTTTACTTATCAATCAACAATATACCTTTATAACATTCAATTTAAGAGGTGGTGTCTGAAGGAGGATTTATGGGAACTGAAGAAGCAGATGATTCTTCATTGTCACTATTATCATCGCTACATAATTTTATTCAAATTCACTGGAAGAAGACATAGAATCGATACATTCCAGTAATCGTGCAACATCTTCATCAATATTTCCCCCAGATGCATTTCTTGAATCCCCATTCTCAGGTACAGGTAAGGTTGTTCTACTAATAAGGTTTGCAGGCTCACTGAACATCAGAATATGTGTGTCAATGTTCCTACGGCACACAGGGCAAGTGGGTTGAAGTTTACTCTTCACCCACCACATAATACACTTAGTGTGAAATACATGGTGACAGACTAACTTGGTACAACATTCATTGACCTGCAGATGATCTAGACAAATACTACAATTTATGTATTTTTGAACATCGGTTTGTGTAGAGTAAAATGTGATGGGATGTTCCTGCACTGTTGATGGTCCTGCAATTGTATTATCACACGTGTTCATGTTACTTGCAGTAGACATTGCAAAATGGTTTTTAACCTTACAATATGTACAACTAGGCTAACTGAAAGTTTCTTAAACCATCAAAACGTGAGTCTCCAGTAAATCGGCAAAATAAAGCTCACTTATTTAGCAATTATGATTAAGTTCGTTGTTAATATAAGCCTCTTTAGAGGTTAACTTATAATAAAGATACCTTACAGTTTTTTTTCTCAAATTACTTGCACTATTTCAATTTAGTAAGATAATATAGGTTATACGACACTATTAAAATTCACAACAAAACTTTTGACTAATATCTAGTTGATAACCGGCAATTTACGATGAAAAATACTGTCCAACTGTCACGGATGTACAGGATCACTTGCGGTGAGATTTGACTAAAGACTGACGTGAACCTGATAAGTTCAGACTTCCGGGGACGGAAAGGGAGATATTTTAGACAAGAACTTCTAAACGAATCAAAACAGTAGTATCTTACTCTATGCGGGCCAAAGAAGTATCGCAATATTTTAGCCTAGATGAACGGATATTCGTTATAATCCGTTCCTCTCTCATTTTAGTAGCATTGTGGAGGAAATATAATATTATAATATTTATTTGACTGGGACCCTGGCGTGTCCTGTAATCCAGCTACTCGGAGGTCACGAATTGTGGATAGTTGTGAGCGATAGTCGTTGGGTGTAGCGTTCTCTTGTGTGGATTAATGTCCGCACTATTGAATACTACGTAAATCAGCAAAGACCATCCTTATAATTAGACCAGCAGTAATTCAGAGGCAGTGGTTCGGACTCCACTGTAGGTCTCTTAGATATGCCATAAGATATGACTGTTAAGCTATTAATTAACAGTTCTGTCTAACTGGCATGACAGCCTTAGTTAGTGACAAGACTACAAGATCGCGCCACAATCATCGTACACTTATTTCTCATTCATACTTGGCTTAAAATACTTTTTCGGTAGGTCGGTTGATTCGATAGAATAAATGAAATATGAAAATGAAAAGTTATGTGAATTTTCGTTTAATAAATACCTACATCAACGTTTTCAAGCATTTGAGAAAATAGAAATGAGAGACCAATAAACAATAATAAACAGTGACTAAATATCTTAACATGTGATTGTCTTGACAGTAAATTTTAAATTATGGAACATATGATTTGGTACATTTTAAAATAAATTAATATAAAGGTTTATACATGAAATTTTTACTTTCTCCCCTTATACATAGTATATGGAGAAAGTATTGTTTTCGTCAACATTTTCGAATTTGAGTTGAGGGTGGATATATCCGTTTTGGGGTCCCCTGAATCCAAAAAAGTGGGTTTTGACGTGATGTCTGTCCGTCCGTGTGTGTGTGTGTGTGTGTGTGTGTGTGTGTGTGTGTGTGTGTGTGTGTGTGTGTGTGTGTGTGTGTGTGTGTGTGTGTGTGTGTGTGGATGTGTACAGTGCCACAGCCTACCCCGTTGGTCCGATTTAGATGAAATTTGGTATGTATATATATATATAGTCACCGTATCTCCAGGCGTTTTTTTCATTTTTTTGAATTTTTGATTTTTAAGGTTAGTTCACCCCTAAAAACCCTTAAAAAACGTGAAAAATCCAATTTGCTCAAAAACGGCTCTAACGATTTTGATTAAAATTTAATAGTTTATAGTGCACAGAGTACTAAATAATTTGACACAACCCGCATGTCTGTAAAAATGACGTTTTAAAATTTATGGGCATATAAATGTAAAAAAATCAATTTTTTAAATTTTCAGCGATAACAATAAAAGTAAAGCATAATTTGACTGGTGCCATTGAAACCAGCTTCAAAAATTAAACAAATTAGTATTTTGATTTATTTGTCTACGACTAACGGTTCCAGAGAAAAGTTAAATTTACTGTCTACGATAAACGCAGTACGTTGTCTGAAACCGCCCAATGTTATTCTTATGGAGAATATAAAAAAATCGATTTCTTCCTTACTTTCCAACCGTTTTCCATGAAACTTGGTATGAAGGGTAAGGTCAAATCACCGAACAAAACCAGCTCAAAAAAGCTTGGTATTCGGGAGGGGGGGGTTCCCCATACAATTTGAACAATTAATTAAACTTTGTCTCTCTTGTTTTTATTTTTCGAAATTAGATGATTATTTTTGAAACAATAAATTATTAAATGATATTTAGATTCACTTTGTAGAACGTGATAGTTTTATTGATTTACAGATTGTATTTTTTAAATTTACTTAAGGGAGAAAGTACGTGTCAGTCCACTGGTACCGTTTATTAAATGTTATTTTCAATTGAGTTGAATCGTCTTTTATCAATTTATCTCAAATTTAAACCGGATGTAAATTTTGATTTTAGAACTTTGATTTTCATAAAATTAACACTATAATGAAAGCAGCATTTGACGTTTTAAAATCTTCCCCAGTAACTCAAAATTTATTTACTAGACCACCTCGTGTTGTTTTCAAAAAGGCCACAAAATTAAAAAAAACATGTTGGTGAGACCAAAAATTCAAAATTCCCGGCCTAAAGAATTAGGTAATTGTCATGGCTGTGAACCATACCACAAGCCCCGTTGTGGCATTTGCAAAATTATGTGTAATTCCCCTGAATTTAAAAGCAGTGTGACTGACAAAGTTTACCCAAGTTGGAAAATCAACGTGTGAAACCCACAATGTGATTTACCAACTATCGTGTAAGCATTGTCCAAAAGACTATATTGGTCAAACATCGAATTCACTTCGAGTTCGTATGACAGGCCATCGTTTTGATGTGGTACATGATAGTCTTAATTTGTTCACATTTACAAATTAAGACTATCAAATTAGGTTAAACATTTGTACTTCTTCATGATGGGATGATTCCCGACATGTCGAAGGAATAATTAAAATGTTTTCTAAGGATACTTGGTTGACTTATTTAAAGATATTAGTAGCCCTATTTGATGAAGTAAATAGTGAAAAAATATAGGTATATAAATATTTCAAATTTGGTAGAGACGTGTATTCCTATTTGCTCGGACGAGTTCGTAAACCAGACATATCGGTCAATGGGAACGGGTAGTTTGGGCGGGGGGGTCGTACTCAAAAATTGCATATTGTTTTTAATATGCAATTTAAATTTTTTTATTTTATCTTTCACCATTAGAATTAGAATAAAAAACACAATTTAGTTCCTTAAAAATTTTCTCTATCTCCAACGGTTACAGAGATATTAAAAATCTAAACACAGTACGTTGTATTTTGAGGCACTAATGTCAATTTTAAGGAGGGAAAGAAAAAATTAATATTTCACTTTACTAAGCAATATTTTTGGATAAAACTTTATATTTAGCTTCATGTGGTTGAGGTTCATCGATTTATGCTTAAAAATCATAGTTTATGTGTTTATCATGGCAGCAAACCTGTATACTCTTTTCCCACGTTAATCATATGGAGAATAGGCAAACTCCTTTATTTATGGACAGATGTTGATAAAAGTTGGTATAAAATGTTAAAAATAAAAATTTTTGATGGTATAAATGCCTACTCTCAGTGTTCCCCACAGCAGCAAACCTGCACTCTTTCCTATGTTAATCTTATGGAGAATAGGCAAATAATTCTCATGTTTATGGACAGATTTTTAATAAAACTTGTCATATATTATTATTATTATATTATTGATTTGGAAATTCGCTGAGTATGCAGGTCTGCTGCGACGGGGGTATTTTTTATTTATTTGGCCTCTGGCATTGTTAATGTGTTGATTGGGAACAGTTAAAATTCTTGTATTGTTACAAGGGTACCTTACGTCGACCTGTTGTTAGAGGGATAATTAATTAATAACCAAATAATTACAAATGGCGAACCGGCCCGGCAACCCTCGGATTACTTTACTCTGAGCTACTTAGCTTTTTATTAGATTAAGATTACCATTCATCAATGAGAGGAGTAAGTTTTACTATTTAAGATCATTATTTCCCTTTTGAATAAGAAATAGGTTTGACTTTTCAGTGACTCTTTTAGTTTATCAGTAGGAACATTTTGAGTTGATTGGGTCGAAATATATGGATGCCCAATTGGGCTTGGACTACTTTCTAAGAAACGTTTGTGTATAAACATTGTTAAAAAGCCTCTGGCATAAGACAAAATCTAAGTCAACCTGAAAAGTTAAAACATCGCGTTTTATTTTCACTCCAACCTGACTTTAATATGCATTAACAACTAAACATTGCATGGGAAATGACTAAAATACAATGAAAGTTAGAGTTCACTCAGACTGTTCTGAATTCATGTGGACTTGAAGTTTTATTCCGACGAGGCCGCGGCATAAAGGACACGAAGGCTCACGTTTGCCTTTCAACCACAACATGACGCACCTCGGGTGAAACACGTGAGCACAAATCAGCTGACAAACCCGCTCTCTCAGCTGGTACTCCTCCAGGCAAACACTGCAGGACAACTGCTTGTGCACATCACTCTCTGTAACTACATACGGCGAACGGCGAACAAATATCGGTGAAGACATGTTTAACTGCTCAACGTCAAAGGTGCCGAAATGAATTTCGCCTCAGGAAACGGATGTATTGACAGTTAAAAATGCCTACGGGGTTTTAAATCGTAACCCATAGTTTTCAAAGACTTCCTTTTCCGGTTAACTACCGGAAAAGGAAGAAAGAATTATGTTTTCGAACGCTTGAATTACGTCATCAATTTTAAATAAACAGAATTTGATAGAGTATAGAAAATTGTATACTCATTCTGACATGTCCCTTTTCAATAAAAAGTTGAGTTAGGCCTTAAAATAACAAAATTTTCATCAATTACAACCGGTATTTTAAAATGTTTAGTTTATAATATCGGTACCGTACATAATAAATCAGCTTAAGTACAATTTCTAATGCTGTATCAAATTCTCTTTAGCATTGATAATCCAATTAATGTTTTGTAAAACATGATTCTTACGCCATCCAATCGTCCATTCAATCTTATTTTACGATAGTCCGTGGGGTAGCTCAAGACTCAAACACACACAGTTGATCAAAGTTGATATGATCCGATAGGACTCAAGACACGAAGCTATCCGATAAGGATACCAGTACCAAGGCTTCTTAGCGGTCTTAGTATCTGACACTCACTCAACATCTTTAGAAAGCCTAACTATTACTTGTTCAAGGTTCTAAACATTCGCCCCGAGATTAAAGTCAGTTAGTTTATTTTCATAAGATAACTCTTTGAAATACTGAAATTGCAGCAAAGATTGATAATAAACTCGATTTTTTTGTTAATGATTTATTTGAAGTACTGTACTTAAAAATCTTTGACCATTTTGGGAAAAGATGCCGAACCCAAAATCCAAGATTTAATAGACTGAATAAGGGGTTTTCCAATTCTATTAAATGTTTCGTTGAAAAGCAATTTTCACTAAAATCAACTGCTCTATTAAACCTACCTCTCCGCGTGTTGCAATCAAACGGAACGTTCCCTCTACCTTCGCCTTCAACCATACATAATTAGTTAAAGCCCCACAAAAACATCTTGGTTTATTTTAGAAGAAATTGATACTGTATTGTAATATTATATAAGCTAGCTTTAAAAATACTTGAATATACTACGCATTTAATTTATGGGCTTTTTAGTCATGTCGACCTATTCATGACTAATTATATGGCTGAATCTAATTTATAACTTTTTCATTTGGTTCAGTTGTAAAGGTTTCATTTAATGAATATCTCAGCAAATGTTCAAGAAAGGTCTAAAAAGTTATAGTCATCGTTTCTACAATAGTAAAAAAATAACTCATTTGTTAAGTATAGAGGTTATTTTCAGGGTGGTTTGACTTATTGACAACCCTCTTAATACTTTTATATATTTCGCTAAGAAATGTTCAAACGTATACTATTTTAATTTTTACATTGGTTAAGCCTATGTAAAATTTAGTATTTCGATTCAAACTTTGTATATTTATCAAACTTCAAACGTTCTAACTTCTGTTAAGGAAATGCAATGACTGGGTCGGTGGCGACCCTATAATCGACCTCCTATAATCCAGCTACTTGGAGGTCACGAATTGTGGATAGTAGTGAGAGATGGTCGGTGGGTGAAGTGTTCTATTGTGTGGATTAACGTCCGCACTATTGAATACTACGATAATCCGAAAAGCCTATCCTCATAATTAGACCAATTCGAAATTCAGAGGCCGTGGTTCGGATTCCACGTTAAACTGTAGGTCCCTTAGTTTCCATCGGCTGTTGGGCTATTAATTAACCGTCTTGTCTAAGGAACATAGTCAGCAACAAGACTACAAGATCGCGCCACAATTATCCTACACTCAATCCTCATTCATAATTGGCTTGAAATACCGACATTGTAGTACGGTTGCCATTTCAATGATCTAATCTAATCTAATGTAGTGATACAATATAGTGAAATACAATGTAGTGTTTAAATCATGATAGTTTATTTATAAAACATGTACTATATAAGATGTATGGTACAATACTGGCAAGACAGTTTAAACATGTAATAACCAGGCAATACAGCTCAACCAATCCGCATTCTCAGAGTTTCTCGGATTGTCCTGGAACCGTGGTCATACAAATGTAGCCTACAATTCAGTGAGGAGTGTGACCTCAGTGACGCGAACCATATAAAGGTTTAGTTTCTTTATATCCCAAAATTGGATGAGTACCAGCACCATAATAATGTTTCATGAATGCAGTTTATTAAATATGCAGAAAATAAAACTATTTTTGATTCCGCATTATTATTATTATTATAACTAAAATCTTGTCTGGCTGACTTAAAATTAATCAATACTTACAAATTAAATTATTATATTTTGTAAATTTAAAAGAAAAATATTTGTATTTACTTCCCTGTGGGAAATAGGTCATGGATATTTCTAAAAGGAATGTTTTCAGTTCATCTCAACAGCTGTTCTTATTTTTTCATATTAAAAATTCAATACAAAGCTCTGGTAGTTTCTATGGAAACCTGTTACATATTTTCCATCTTAAAAATCAACCCCCCAGAGCTAAGACATATCCATGTCAAAATAGATTTGGTACATAAATGTGTCAAATAAGTTTAGTAAAAAAACGTTAGTATTAACTTCCCTGTGGGAAATAGGTTAGATCATGGATAAGTCTAAAGGGAATGTTTTCACTTCATCTAAACAGCTGTTCTTATTCTTTTATTTTAAAAATTCAATTCAAAAGCTCTGGTGGTTTCTGTGGAAATCTGTTACATATTTTCCATCTTAAAAACCACCAACAGCCCCCAAGAGCTAAGACATATCCATGTCAAAAGTAATAATTTGATTTGTTACAGGGTTTTTATAATATCTTAAAATAGTTTGAAAAAAATGAGAAAGAGGTGTTTGAGCAAAGATATTATACAGTAATTTTAAGAGCCTGGATACAAATATTTTATTAATAAAGTTTTTAAATTGTTCGATAGCAAAGCGAGTCGATGCACGACTAAAACGTGGACTTATTTCAGTCACTTAGGAATCAAAGATGACATTTTTTCTAAGCGTCTCAAAGACCTTGGGGGCTTCTTGTGATCTTTCCCAAACGGAATCTTGGTTGAATCTAGAAATCTTTGCATTTTTTACCTTAGAGAGATGAAATGTTGGATAAAACTCATTTATAAAAGCAACTAAGTTTTTATCTTGTATTCATAATTATTTTGGAATTCAATGTTTTGTAATATTCCTCCTATTTATTCGTTCTAACAATTTTAGAAAATTATTTAACATTTTCAATCCCTACAGTTGAGGTCAACGCAGATGATTAAGCTTTGAGATAAAAATTCTTGGAAGAGCGTTACTGAAAAGTATTGAATTTTATAAATAAACTTATTTCTCACAGGTACAAGGGTCTCCACATTCTATATTACCACGAGGTTGTCATTTATTAGAAAAAACTCCACTAGTTTGTTTCTAGTTCCTTGGATTAGGCTACATGTTTACGTTGTTAACTAATTACTATTTCAGTTAAACAGATTAATAAAGTATTTTATTAAAAAAAAGCTCAAATTCCAAGTTTGAACCACATTTTAAGTCGAGCTTTTATATTGGAATTTACACTATTTAAAAAGGAAAACATATGTATATTGTAATTACTGTAACCTCAACTATGTTATATTACGTTAACGAAAGTATTTAATTTCGATAGAAATCCTAGGACAAAGTTTTTTTTCAAAATAAAGCCTTAATTGCCCATCACCACGATAAAAGGGCCTTTCCTATGAATTAAGAGGGTTCCCTATTCGAAAATCGCGCAAAAATGCTTCGTGCCGTTGTAGACAGTTGCCTCAATTTAAACAAAAAATTTTAAAATGCTATTTTGAAGAAAGAGAAGTTTGCTATCAATATTGCTTTTTAAATTTCAATATGTAATCAGAATTCGTTTCTGCAGATCGGTAAAGTTAGCAAACTTGGAAATTAATATAATGGAGTTATACAAAAATAGACAGCAAGGTACCGTAGCGTCGTGAGTCAGATAGTGGCAATGATCTGACGAAGTCCTCCGCCGTCCTCTCGTCCACTGGTTCGAGCCTGGTGCGATTGACTTACTGGACCAGCGCCTTAACCCTGAGCTAAAGCCTTGGTAACAGTTTATATCTAGATAAATAAAGGATCGAGAAATAAGCTTAAACAGAGATCAAGTTTAAAAAGATATTCAGAAATAGAAAATAGAGTTTACTTAACCGAAAAGAACTGAACGAAAGAGTGTTTGCAAGAGAACTACTACAGGTGTAGAACACAGCCTATGAAAACATCTGATATTGAGTCGCCAGCTGAGAGCGGCTTTTTAAAAGCTTTGCTTGAACCTTTCGGGAAAGTTTTCGATCGTAAAACTGAACTCAAAGTAATTTGGCATTTTATGATTTTCAACAGCTGTTTCACGTTCCAAGTTTCATGTTTACTTGATTAAATTTTTATATAAATATGTTGGAATTGGATTTTTGTATAAATATTAGCACCTAAAATTTCCTGAAACATTCCTTAAAATAAAATTAGCTCATAATTTTAACTAAAATATTGACTATCAGTAAAATAAAAGTTGGCTTTACAAAAGAATAACTTTCCTGTAAATTACTATGTAAAATGGATCTAGAATCAAGAATTGATAATTTTCAAGAAATAACAAATATTGTTTTACCCATCAATGTGTTTAACTTAAATGCAAACTAGTTTAATCACAACTTAGACTTAATAAAAAGTCAGCTGTAAGCTACCGGTGTCTGATTTTTACCCACCTCCTGTAAGAACAATGTTAAATTTTAAAAACTGCTGTGACGTTGTTTTGTACCAGAAAGCCATGTACTTGGGATGTGCTGACAAAGCGTCATAATGCTTGGCAATCTATCTGATTAGGATTTCAAATTTTTCCTTTACTCATTGGATACAAAATATACTGCTTAAATGAGATCCACAAAGATATTCGTGACAGTTGAATGCAGAAAGATTATTTTCAATTTAATATCATCGCTGATTAATATAAGTTTAAAACATTTATAATATTTTAAATTAAGCCGAGAGATCGTATTAAAAAAATAGAGTCAGAGATACTGGTTTAAAAAAATAAATGACAAGTTTAAAATCTGTCCATAAACATGAAATAATTTGTACTCCATAAGATTAATAAGGAAAGAGTGTGCAGGTTTGCTGCTGTGAGGAACACTGAAATTAGGCATTTCTACCATAAATAATTTTTATCTTAACATTTATACCAACTTTCATCAACATCTGTCCATAAATAAAGGAGTTTGCCTATTCCCTATATGATTAACATGGGAAAAGAGTATGCAGGTTTGCTGCCATGATAAACACATAAACTATGATTTTTAAGCATAAAAGGATAGATCTCAACCACATGAAGCTAAATATCACGTTTCATAAAAAAATATTGATTAATATGGGAAATATTAATTTTTCCCTATCCCCCATAAGATTAACATTGGAGCCCCACAATACAACGTACTGTGTTTAGATTTTTTAATATCTCGGTAACTGAGATAGAGAAAAACTTTAAGGAACTTAATTGTGTAGTTTTTTAAGCTGATTCCAATGGTGAAATATAAAATTAGAAATTTTTAAAAATTACATGTGAAAAACGCAAAAACTATTTGTTTAAAAAACAAACAAGTTAATTTTAGACTTAATAAACTGACGTTGTCTGTGTTTACCAGAACTACGCCACTGTTAGATGTTTAAAAATGTGTCTTACACCTTTTTCATATGAACAAAATATAAATATATCTATTATATACAAATTTTACTATTCTTATTTTAATCAGATATTGTTTTTGTTGATGAAGAAAAAAATCAATTTAATTAATAATAATATTATTTTTAAAAAAATAGAGTCAGAGTTTTAACATTACGCCGAAGGACTAAAAGTCCTACATGGTGAGTACAAACATTACAAAATGTTAAAGTATCCAAAATAAATAATTCAATTTTTACCAGAAGTAAAATATGAATTAGGTACTCGTACCTTTACTGTTAAATTAAAATTGAAAAATAAAAACGATAAACAAAAATTTTGTTAAACTTATTAATTATGCTGAAAAAGATAATTGTTAAGCTTTTGAACCTATATTTTTCCCACATCCAACTTGAAAAAAGCTACAAGG
Organism: Nephotettix cincticeps; assembly: GCA_023375725.1. Taxonomy (NCBI): domain Eukaryota; kingdom Metazoa; phylum Arthropoda; class Insecta; order Hemiptera; family Cicadellidae; genus Nephotettix; species Nephotettix cincticeps. The sequence continues at coordinate 37,899,551 of CM041788.1, forward strand.
AAAGATGATCAAATATACTAGTAGTGCGATACCGTGATATGATTGCTGGGCTTCACAATGTCCGGGGAAAGAACTGATCGTATTGAAAAGCGGATAAAGACCTGTTGCATTCGGTAGGGGTTGTGGGGGGGCAGTGGCGTAGGGGAAGAGTGGAGAGGGGGGAACATGCGAGGAGAGGACAGGTCGATTGATTTGGTTGGAAATATCCAAAATTACTGATTAATTGCGGCCAGCTTTAACGAAGGGGTGTGTGCGGGCCAATTTATTTGATCAATATCTCCACTTAAACAAGATTAGTTATTTAACTAAATACCGAGGAAAAATGTTTCCTCTGATTTCAGTTATAAACCAATTCTTACTTGAATATTGACTGACTGAAAATTAGATAAGATGAAAATGAACAATTCTTCAACGCATTATAAACATGTTAGTGTATCGTAATGTAAATAGAGCAATGAAGTAGTACAATGGAGGAATACCCCCGACGCAGCAGACCTGCGAATTTTAAAATTAATACAGTAGTAATAAAAGAACATGGTCCTAGGTTTAGGTATTGCCATGTGACGGTGATAGCTTTACCCTATGGGAAATTCGATAAAAATGGACAGAGGAGTATTGTCAAACATTACTTCAACAGGAAATAAACATTACACGATTTTCATTAAAAAAATAGTATATGGCCTAAATCAAAATTAAAATCTTCCTTTAGGATATAATACAAAGTGCTGTTACGTTATTTGAGATTGAAACATATCCTTAATTTTTATGCATTTTTCTGTATCCCTTATTTTCAAATCGATTTAAAAAATCTAAATCAAAGTTATACACATTTCCCTACGCATGTAGATTTGAATAAGATTTTACATTTTTTTAATCTCACTCCCAATTGATCGTTATCATCAAACAGTTTTATCCTTCCTTCCAGAACAATAAAATTAAAAAAATACATTTCTAGAGTACCGCAGTAATTCATCAAAATTAAATGTCTCGTGTACTCCAGAATTAATTTAATTAAATGTACTCCAGAAAGTACACTTGTTTGAAACTATTGAGATCAATAAAAAAAAGTAATTTTGAATTAGGGCTATGTTTTTACAGCCTATAGAAATTATTGTAAGTTCAATTGAATAATGAAAGTGTTTTACTTTTTATGACAGAAAAAATAGTCTTCTATTACTTACATACAAAACGTAATCAAACAATAATTAATTATCTAATTTTAACACACTTGTATCTAATTTACATTATTTACTTTATATTTCATAATGGAGTACAGTAATTCAAAATAATAATGTTCTATAATCATCATCGGCTCACGATTATTGTTTGGCCGTTCACGGGAACTAGCCAACAATCTGCGAGCGCTGTACAGAATAAATAAACGGTAACAGTGGACTGACACGTACTTTATCCCTTAAGTAAATTTAAAAACGACAATCTGTAATAAAACTATCACATTCTTAAAAGTTAATCTAAATATCATTTAAAGGTTATTTATATTGTTTCAAAAATAATCATACAATATCTGAAAACAACGAGAGAAACCAAGTTAAATTAATTGTTAGACTTTTATGGGGTGCCCCCCCTCCAAGTACCAATAATACCAAGCTTTTTTAGGTGATTTTGTTGGGTGATGTGCCCTTACGTTTCATACCAAGTTTCACGGAAAACGGTTGAAAAATAAGAAATGAATTGATTTTTTAATATTCTCCATAAGAATAACATTGGGTGCTCTAAATTATCATGGACAGTAAATTTAACTTTTTACTGGAACCGTGAGTCGTAGACAAATAGTTCTAAATACTAATTTGTTGTTATGTTTTTTTCAATGGTGATAGTTAAATTATACTTTACTTTTGTTGTTTTCACTAAAAAGTAAAATTTTTTGACATTTAAAGTCCATAAATTTTGATCCTAAATTTTTACACACATGCGGGTGGTGTCTTAATTAATTTTTTATCGTTTACAAAATAACAAGACGCGAGTGGGAAATAATATTGGGAAAGGATAAGTAGTAACGTAATATAGACAGACACCGGGAGAAAAATTGAAACATACCATTTTCGGCAATAGTAATTTCGATCCAGCGGTTTATCTGTAAAATGAACCTTATTTCTTCTTCTTTCTCAACTGCCAAAATGTAGTGTAAACAGATGTTGACATTAGAAACTGTAAACATTGAAACCTAGGACGGACGTTCAAAGCAACTGTGACTTCTGCTTCCGAAACTGTCAAATTTTATTGTCCACAGCTGTTGACGTTCAAGTAACTTTATGTTGATATCCTTTGAAAATGTAAACAATGAAACCTAGGACATTCATGGGACGCATCCCGAAGGTATTTTAATGAAAATGAATATGTCTATGAGTTGCATGAGTTTGAGATCTACATTTGTGTAAAATTTCAAACCGGTCGGTTTGTATTTTTCGCGTTTACTTTCCACAACAAACACACATACAGAAACCATCTCTTCTTTATAATATTACTAGCAAAGTACCCGTTCTTCGCACGGGTAAAAATGCTAATTGCTATAAGTTATTGCGATTGTAAGCTAATTTAATTAATTTGTTAACGTTCAAGGGGGTATTTAAGGAAACAAATATGCCTGTGAGTTGCATGAGTTTAAGATCTACCTTTATGTAAAATTTTAAACCAGTCGTTTAGTATTTTTCGCATTTACTTTCCACAACAAACACACAAACAAACATACACAAACCCCCTCTTTTTTATAATCGAATAGAATGGCTGTATAGATTATTTTTGGAGTTGTGAGGTCGAATTTGTATTAATATTTACAAATTGTAGATATTTTTGCCTTTGTATGCATTTTTCATTTACAAAATTTGCATAATTGATACCTCAAGTGTTGAGGTCACTTGAGGCAATATTATTATATAGCTCGCCGGAACAAACGATCTCAGACAACATTTTTCGCCAACTTATAATCTTACCTCATGATATTCCATAAATTCACTAGCGCGTAGAAGACTCTAGCAGAGTCAATTGGGATTTATGGATATAGCGTTTAATATTGAAGTCATAAGCTTACAGCGCTATTTCTTGTATGGAATGTTTATCTGAGGTATTGAAAATACTGTAACAAAAATATAGTTTTAAAACAGGAAAATCTTGGGCCACATGTCCATCCATGTGGTTTAATACTGAAAGTATTAAACCAGTTTTGTCTTCTGAAAATATTTCAATTTTTAAATAATACATTTTGTCATTTTTAGATGCCAATGCAAAGTTTTTCTTTTAGTTTTCTTCTAGTTTTCTCTCTTTTCCTTACATTCAGCCCTTAAAAAACTGACCAGAGTTTCTCTATAATAACACATCATTTTGTGGACAGTTTAATTTTTTTATTTTTACACAATCAGCAATAACATAGTATATAATTTTAATGGTTTTAGGATGTAAACCTCAATGGGTGTAACACCTTTTAGGTGTTGATCAAATGTTAACTGTCAGCCTTTATCAGTAACGTGACTACAGCACCGCCCACAATCATCTTACACTCATTTCTCATTCATAATTGGCAGAAAAAAACTACATAGTATGTTTCCATATTAGTTAAAAGTATTATAGTACGTATTATTAAGAAAAATAGCGTTTTATTGAAATGGCAACAATCCTTGATAATGTATCTCGTGCTTCACAAGAATAAATTTGATACATTTGTCGACAATCTGTATCGAATCTATGGAAATTTTATTAATAAATTGACGACTTGTGTTAACGGCTGAAGGTCGGTTTTAAACTCAAATCGCGCGATTCCCGCGGAAGCTTTATGGCTCGTTTGGATATCGTGCAGCAAAACGACGGCTTTATGAATAATTTAATAGTGATTACGCCATGAAAGATGAGACTGATGATAATGTTCAACGCAGTTTATGGATGTTCATTTATTAAGGATTATATATTTTAGATCCGCCAGTTTAATGGGGACATAAAACCAATTATGTGCATAAAACAAATTTTGCTCTTTATCTCGTGTTTGAGTAATACTAGACTACATCTAAGATCAAGGATTTAAAAGTTTTAATTTAAAAATTAGAAAATATGTAAAATAGCGTTGTTTTAAACATGTACTAACAGTAACCATGGGACGGTGGCGACGTCCGGTAATCCAGCTACTTGGAGGTCACGAATTGTGGATAGTTGTGAGAGATGATCGGTGGATGTAGTGTTCTATTGTATGGATTAACGTCCACACTATTGAATACTACGTTAATTCACAAAGACCATCCTCATAATTAGACCAATTCGTAATTCAGAGTCCGTGGTTCGGATTACACGATAAACTATAGGTCCATTAGTTGCCATCGGCTGTTGGGCTATTAATTAACAGTCCTGTCTAAGGAACATGTCAGCCTTAGTCAGTAACAAGACTACAAGATCGCGCCACAATCATCCTACATTCATTCCTTATTCATCCTTGGCTTAAAATACCTACCTGGGTAGGTTGCCATTCCAGTTTAAGTATAAAGTATTAATACGGGTTGCGCGTATTAGGAAGCAATAAACTTATCGTTATTACAATTCCCATTGCGAAAAATAGCTTCAGATGTTTTCAGACCCTCAAACAGCTGTCCTTATATAGCCATATGACGCCACCTCCGTGATGCGTATTGCCAACATCCTAGCCCCAAAACTTAGACATTATGTAGAAGTCATTTTTGCTTACACATTTTTCTATCATTGAGCACACTTGGCATACCATTAAATTTTTATCAGTAAATTATGTTTTAACTATAATTATAAAATTAGTCCCTTTAGGGTGAATTTTGGCGTTAGGGCACTAGAAGAAGATGTTTTCATAGGGTAGTTTTGAAATAGTTTTAAAATAATTAAGCCTAAAAAACGATTTTCTATGTTTTAAGTCCTTACAAAATCCGGGAGATTAAGTGTTATCTTGTAAAGTTAACGTTTATTTTTAACGTTGAGCTTTGATTTCTGTTTAACAGAGCCAATTTAACAATTCATGGATCAAAACAATGCCAGACGAAAGCATTCTTCTGCGGGCGACGCTTGCTAGAATGTGGACCCCCAACATTAGCCATAAGCCTAGCAAGAGAAGTGACTCTACTGGCTCCGACACTGTTCCGTGGATCTGCTCGACGAAGGGGGTGTGAAGGATATTGATGTTTGCCAGCGAAATAACACCACACGATTAATAAACTCCGGTTAACGCCAACCGACATCATTAATTTACTTTTTTAACAACGGTTATTTAATATCACTAATTGAGAAATCTGAGTAGTTTGAAAGATGATAATGATCAACACCGCCCATATTTACACGTCATTTTATCTTGTCGGATACGAGAATAAATCAGTGTCTATAAAGACCAAAAATTGTGTTCAAATAAAAAGTAGTAAGTAGTATTGTACTGAGTTTGTTAAGGTCCATTAAATCCATTTACGGTAAACGGTTTACACACATTAACGGATACAACACATTTAAGTACTTAATGTACAAAACTAAGAGGGCTTTCAATTAGGATAATTTAGTAATACTTAGACAAGGAAAACACTTGAAATACAAACAAAAGTTTTTGTGAAATTCAAAGAAGCCGCGACGTCGGTGATGACAGAAACCCCAAGACAATTTGGCAACAATGCGCTTGTGGCTGTTGTCAGATTGGCGGCACTGCCTCATATCCGATCTATTGTCTTATTTCCCATTCAGAATATCTCTATTGGCAGAAACAGAGCTGCTCTATAGGGTTTATCAATATGAGCGATTCAATTAGGATTGGATGAATTAATTCATTATGATACGTGGATTTATTATGTTATTTCAATTAAAAACAGTAGATGCCATTTAAATTTGTTTTACTACACTAACATATTTACTAAATTTATAATGATCGGTCGAACAAGTTCAAATAGTATTTTTTTGTATAAACTATTTAAAAAGGCGTATATGTGGTAAAAACGTGTTTTTGGAAAGATCGCTTTTTACTTGTAGAAGATTTTGTATATGTTGAAAACAGAATCCATCAACATAAGAGCTTAGACTTGCCTAATAATATCCGATTCAAAGGTAAAATATAGTACGCTCGTTTTAATCTGAAATAAATCTGAAAAATAAATCTGAAATAAATGAAGGCCATCGGCCGAGGGTCACTTGACTCGTGGGACAACACATTTTCGTCTTTGGTAAATGGTACGAAAACCTTTATTTTATATTTGTTAGATTTTGTTTTTACACAAAAATCATTCGCTCAACAGTTTTCGTGAGGCAAATCAATGTATATTTTGTAATATTTTAGTCCCTAAAACTAGTTTATTAGTCACAGTATAGCAGTTTACAATTAAATTTTAAAATCCATACCTTATTGACTTTAGTCTCTTCCTCTAGTGCAGCGTTTGCTCGCCCTATTTCAATTTCTGAAATTTTCTTGTCACGTGATGTTTGTGTCGTGTAAAAAATTGTTTATGTTTATAACGTTTTTAATGTTAAGTCATCTAACAACATCCTTGTCTCGACTAACGATATCTCCACGTTGAGGCGTAACTGGTTGCGTCAGGCTACAACATGCTATTATTATTATTAGGTATTTAAACCTAAACAATTATTTCATTGTTATACAGATTTCCGGACGTTGACAAATTAAATATGAATTAAATATTCCGGATAGTAGGATGTAGAAATAACCTTTTCAAACTATTATCACAAAGTAATCACAACAAATGGGTTTATAAACGAGAAAATCTAAAAATTTAATTATAAATATGTTTTCACAATAAAAGAAGCAAGAACTCGCTAGGTTTCAAGGCGCTACTGTGATATAGCCACTGCAAAGTACAACGGGTTGCTGATGAAAGAATTGAAGGCGTTCTGCACGATATTATATTAGAGCAGGATCCTCACTACATGGCCAGCGGGCCATGCGGCCATTAGGATGATTTTTCCGGCCATCGAAAATGAAACAAAAATTTAGAGTTATAAAAATTATTTTATGAAAAAATTATGAAATACTTATACTTAATACTTCACTTAATACTATTACTTATACTTATACTTAATACTTATGAAATACTTAAATACTTATATAAGTATAATATATTATAGGTCTAACTAAAAGACATTTACAACTTTTTTATTTTTAAGTTATTCAACTCCAATCGTACTTACGGGCGTCTTTGTCATAAATAAAGAACAAAATAAAATAAAAAAATAAAATAAAAAAGCGTAGAAATAGCTTTTAAAATTTATGCTTTAATTTTCAAAACATTTTCCAGAGGACCAAAACGTCCTTTTTACCAGGGAATATTCCATACCACCGAATGTACGAGCATACCCCCTCCCCCAAGCGATCGCGAGCAGCTCGTACTTATCGGCTCTGAGGAACATTTTATGCAAACCAATAGGCTCTTTGAGAAATTGTAGTGAGGACCCCTGTATTAGAGCAATTTTACTGGGTATTATCCTGGTTGGCTAACATTTTCCTTTTTGCTTTTGCATACTAATGAATTCATTCTGTAAAAGTAAAAAATTCAGTAGTGCTTTGTACCGGAGTTGAAAAGAGTTACTAAAAATATCATGTCATAAAAAATTCAGACTTCTGTTGTTTTATAAGAAGAAGTTACAATTATGTATTATATTTGTGAAAAAATACTACAAAATGGCGGATATCTGAGAAAATAAGCGTTTTAGGCCATAACTCCATTGGAACTTTGTTCTTTCTTTTAATGTACTCAATGACACATAGAAGTCCTGAAACGTTTTTTATGGACACCCTGTAGATATTAAAACTACTACAAAACTGCATTTACAAAACCGTATTAACAACATCATCGGTGAGATCCACTTCGGTAATGAGTTGTTTTATATTCAAACAGAAGTTATAACTGTCAAACCTTCAACTACTGTGATGCTATAATCCAATCTGTGCCTTCTGTTGTTTTATATTCAAACAGAAGTTATAACTGTCAAACCTTCAACTACTGTGATGCTATAATCCAATCCGTGCCTTCTGTTGTTTTATATTCAAACAGAAGTTATAACTGTCAAACCTTCAACTACTGTGATGCTATAATCCAATCTGTGCCTTCTGTTGTTTTATATTCAAACAGAAGTTATAACTGTCAAACCTTCAACTACTGTGATGCTATAATCCAATCTGTGCCTTCTGTTGTTTTATATTCAAACAGAAGTTATAACTGTCAAACCTTCAACTACTGTGATGCTATAATCCAATCTGTGCCTTCTGTCATGCAAATTTTGACAGTTTAACTTTGCTACGACCACTTCCTTCAACAATTTTGAATAGCACTAGATGGAAACGTTCCAGTAATTTAGCATAAAACAGCTTGATTAATTTAAAAGCAATTGATGTCCCTCCTCTTCAAATATTAACTGCGTAAAAATCGTGTTCAAATAAGAAAATATGGGTTTATAGTAAAATATAATCTTGGACCTTCTTCCAAGTTTATAAAATTAATTTTCTACCTGTTTTCTAAAGGATGACTATTTGAGGTATTGGACTGAATTTACCTGAAATAATGATAAGGAAGATTCTAAATCATAAAATCATTGCGCATGAAACCATATAAAATATCCGTCTAAATACCATAATGTGCTTTAACAAGATAAAATTTGAGATTTGACAAGAGTTTTTCAGTGAATTTCTGTCAAAAGCGCTAGGCATTTTAACCCCTTCCTTAAAATATAATTTAAAATTATATGTATAAATGTGTACATTATGGTCTGTAAAAACAACGGCTACGTGTTCAAAAGCGTCTTAATACTTTAAAATCTAGAAAATAAATTGCTTAGGATACAATGAAAAATATTGGTAAGTGCAGTAAAATGAGATTAAGTTAGAATCAGAAAATTCAATATCCTGCTATTCTTTTGAAAGTAAAATGTTAAATAGACCAAAACGATGGATTAGAACGATTATTTGTTAAAACAATGTTTCAAATTGTATGCCCAAAGCAATTGCACAAGTAATGGAATAGAGTGCATTTAAATGCTCTATAAATAATTTATTCTCAGCTAGAATGAATATTCAGCGATGGTTTAATGGGTTAAGAAATTTGATGAATACATTAGCGACAATAAATCTGTTAAATGATGATTTAGTATGTATTATGAATACGTCAGTTCTATAAAACATAGATAAATAAAATTTACTTTTGAAAATAGAAAGTTTGTGTCAGATCGCTGATACCGTATATTTATTTTGATTAATCAATTTTATATATTTAGTTTAAATATTGGTATATGGTTTGAGTGAAATGTACTTTTATTATAAAAGCTTCTATCTGTTAGTAGCCTACAAAAAATTACAATAGTGTGATGAAAAAAATGGTCCCATACCAATTTGAAATATGTATTCTCACTGACAGACAAATTGAAAATGGTCAAATTTGGGAATTTGTTGATAGAAAATCTTTATTGTTTCTGACACACACACACACACACATATATATACAAATATAAAATAGAAACATATACAAACAATAAACACTTTAGGTTATTACCTAGAATAAAGTGGTAAGGAAGATTTTTGACGAACGAAAGAAAGTATGAAATAGAAATCAATTATCATCGGAAAATTAGATTCTCTTTGAAGCAGCAGAATTCAAAGTAACATATTTAAATCGAACAAATTTAACGTACAATAAAAGACGTATAACTTGATGGAGACCACATTTTTGACTAGTCCTAAAAATAATGTCACACATAATATAGTATCTAGTATTTTACATTAGATTTATGGGAGTTAAAAGGCTTAAAGAGGACAAAAAAGTTGAATTTGTTTTATTCAAAATTGAAAATGAGCACAAATAAACCGTAACTAAATTTCACTTCCTCCCAAGTGTTGTGGAAAACATAGGGTGTACCTTGTATCTTCACCGAACAGAGCTTTCATCCTCTGCTTTAAATTATCGCAACCTGTTTTTTTTACTTTTAATTCTTATTTTAACATAGCCCCACAAATGAAAATCTTAAAGGGCTAAAATCCGACGAGCATGTTGTCCAAGACTACAACCGGTCATGATTTTCATCCGAAACGTGAATGTGATGTTGTGTAGGCGTTTTAGTAGAAAATGTTTATTTGCCGCATATGAACGTTAAAGCGATTTACGTTAATATTCCCATTGGTTCAAGTTGAAGCCTCATAACTAAAAGACTCGTATTCTATCCAGAGAAACCTTTACACACAACTTTTAAAGCAGTTACAGTTTTGACGTGGATTTTAGCAATCCGTCAGAACAAAATTTGTAACGGAAGTACCGTCATATGGTTATAAGAACAGCTGTTTAGAGGAACTGAAAACACCCCCTTAGACATACTCATGATCTAACCTATTTCTCACAGGGAAATTATATTATCATGTTAATCGAAGACTTTCCCGATAAATTAGAATTGCAATCATCTTAACAAATAACTGTAATTATATTGTAATCAGCTGTTCTGGTCGGTATGCGATTCATTAGTCTGCGATTTCAACACTGAGCAATTAAAAGTCATCCCATTTATGGGACACATGGTGTTATGTCTAAAACTACGAGATACATGTAGCCTACTAAACCGCATCTCTAATAATTTAATTTTTCGAGAGGTGATATGAGTTGACTAATAAAAGCCACCATAAGAAGAAATAACTCTTAAAAATCCCACCCCCTCGTACAACCAACATGAATAGAATGCGATTCCATAATTATGATTTAAATATTACTGGCTCACATTTTTTGATACAAATTGATACCTTTATTTATAAAATTTATTTAAGATATTTTAGTATAAATATCAAATCTAATCAGCAAATAACACCAAGTTTTCGATGAACTGAAGATGAAAAGTTTGCGACATTAAACTTCAACGTCAAAGCAGAGTCAAGTTAGTTTTGGTAGAGGAAAATTGCAATATCATAATGAAAATCATTAGCCGAGATTAGCCAACTACTGTGGTCCCTAATTAGAATAATTACTTTGGTTTCGGAATTAACCACTTGGTTTATAAATTATCTTGGCCTGTGAATAAATCACAAAATTATTTTATATTCATGACGTTTAGCTTCAATGGCTGATTAGACCAAATTTAAAATGCCATGGACTTAAGTAAATACTAGTTAATAGTTTCAGGGTTCAAACATTTTACTTAAAATTGCCTATTGGCAATTGATGCAATTGATTGTGATGGTCGATCACATAACTTTATGTGATCGACCATCAAATATTTCTTGGAATTAAAAAAATACATACTCAACAAAACCCACATGGAAACAAACCCCATCGAATACACGGAACAGGTGTACCTTACAATGACTTGTATGTTCTGGATATGTGTTTTTTAAGTTAGCAAGAAATATATGATGCTCGATCCCAGAATTTTCCCCATCAGAATGTTAGTCACAAAACACTGAATCAGACAGCACTATCTTGTTTCCCTCAGTTATCAATTATATAAGTTGATTTGAAAATATAGTTATACATTTTAAATTTATCAAAGTATTTTAATTATGTAATTTTGAAGCTAATTTGTACCGATACTATCGTATCTCAAACAGCAATATCTTTCAAAAGGACAAGTAAACTATTTATTAAACGAATGTTTCTAATTATTTCAAATAAGACACGATATTATTTTGGACAAATGAAAATTAGAAAAATATACAATAATCAAAGTTCCAGTGAGAATGGATGGAGTATAAAAATCAGAAAATCACTTTTTAATCCTTTTATTAACTTTCCAATGGAAAAGTCTAAAGTTGTCTAAACAACTCGAACCTAATCGAAGGGTATCTTCTGAAAGTTATAATTAATTAGTAAACCCTTTTCGTGGTTTTGATCACGAAAAGTTGAAGAAAAGGAAGGAAAATGTGGAGGGAGGAACAAGCCTGGCATCCCTATTGATTCTGGGATAAAATTATCTGGCGAGAGATAACCGTTAATCTTTGGCGTAAGTGGGATTATAAGAATCATGTACTCTCTGGAATTAATTAAGATATTGGAGAGAATAGTGTGAACATTTTAACTACCTTAATTAAAAATTAATAAAACAATTCAGTTGTAGCATGTTTATTAAATTACACGAGTTGAAAATTATACTGTATAAAAAACGTTATGGCTTAGTTAACTAAACACATGGAACAAAGACATATTAAGGAAACAGTCCTAACGAACAGAAGACAGCTATGATGGCAACCCTGAAACAAGGTACAACAAAAGAGAATAGGTATATTTTGTACTTAATGAATGCCAAGAAGCAGATAAGAGGAAATTAAAAATCTGATTTTTAGGTTTTTTTTTCTTTTTGAGTATTTCTTACACCTATAGCATATTTTAATATTTCGATAGGAATCCGAACAAAGTCTGATTTTGTAACCAATATGAAACGTTTGCCAGATAGGTACAGTAGTAAAATGGAAGCTTAGTTAAAAATGGAACTGAAAAAGAACTCTATTCAAAACAACATCAATTCTGCAATACAGTAAAAATAAAACATAATTTAACAAGCTTAAGATACTGTATAAATATAAATTATTTTGACATAGATATGTCTTAGCTCTGGGGGGTCGTGTTGGTGATTTTTAAGATGGAAAATATGTAACAGGTTTCCATAGAAACTACCACATCTGTTGTATTGAATTTTAAATATAAAAGAATAAGAACAGCTGTTTAGATGAACTTAAAACATTCCCTTTAGACACATCCATGATCTAACCTATTTCCCACTGGGAAGTAAATACAAACATTTTTTCGTTTAAAGATAGAATCAATACTATTATTTATAAGCAGTTTGAGTATAATTGATTTAAAATATTAAATTAGGTAAAAAAACCTTGATAGCTATATTATAAAATATTGTAAGATTAAATTTAATTAAGTCTAGCGGAAATTGAACGAATAGAAAAAAGTTTTAGACGTCTCAAGACTGACGGCCGTTAATCTTACAATATTTGAAAACTTTAACCGACTTAAATAACTCTATATACACGAGTTAATGATAGAAACCTTACTGAACATGTTTAATGTATGAATATATTACGAGAAGGTGTTTATGCAAGAGATTGTCAAGCTGCAGAAATCGACAAGATATATACATTAAACATGCCTTTGGGAGGATATAATGTCGAGAAACTCATGCCACACAGTCGTAAAATACGATTTAGCTAATTAGGATATAAACAATTGTAATATCTAATGAGGTTCCAAACTATAATATGCATTGATTTCCTTATTTATTTCTATCATTCTATCTTTATACATTTATACTTTTTAACTGAAATGGCGACCTACCCAGATAGGTATTTTAAGCCAAGTATGAATGAGGAATGAATGTAGGATGATTGTTGCGCGATCTCGTAGTCTTGTTACTGACTAAGGCTGACATGTTCCTTAGACAGGACTGTTAATTAATAGCCCAACAGCCGATGGCAACTAATGGACCTACAGTTTAACGTGGAATCCGAACCACGGCATCTGATTTACGAATTGGTCTAATTATGAGGATGGTCTTTGTGGATTAACGTAGTATTCAATAGTGCGGACGTTAATCCACACAAGAGAATACCACATCCACTGACCATCTCTCACAACTATCCACAATTCGTGACCTGCAAGTAGCTGGATTACAGGACGTCGCCACCGTCCCAGTCAATGACTGGGATCATTCTATGGCTATATCGATATTTGATATGAATATATCGATTATTTCCTCGTTCCGATATCAATAAGATTAGGTTTCATCAGCAATAAATTCTCATCGCCAAGACTCCCCGGTGCAACATTTATCTTCATACTCGTGAGATAAAATTGCTATAAAATTAAGTAAAATGGGAGATTCTGTTTTCAAGATGCTTTAAGTATTAATTTTTTGACGAGCATATTTTTGTATGGTGACTTTAATTTTTTTTTTAATCTGACGTTTACTTTAAGCTACTTTAAACGCAAATTCATTTCAAATACTTGATGAATTTTAAACAAATTAAAACAAGCCGAAGCGTTTGGAGGGTTTCGAGTAGGAGGGATAATGAACGTCTGTGTAGGGTTGAGGGTAAGGCTGTATTGAGAGTCGTCGCTATTGATTCTGGAGGGCGGAGGAGGTAAAAATAGAAGACAGAGAAAACATGCTGGTGTACTATTGGAGAAGTACTTGTTGGTAATTGCAAACAATTGCTTGGCGTAGTCAAGAATTACACAAACAATTTACAAGGATGCAAATAATGTGTACTAATTTATTAAAAAGCAAAACAAAAATAATAAAACTTATTATTAAAATAGTAAAAATCTAATGAATTTGCAACATAATAATGAAAAAAATTGTTATAATTTACACCTATCTAAATTAACAGTTACATTTCATAACTTTTTCGATGCTGAATTAATGAAATGGAGTTTTTATAGTTTTTAGGGTTTTTATAACTTTTCCTCCCACTTTCTATAAGACTACTACCTTTTAGCTTTTGTTTACAAATGTACATGAATGCTAAAAGAAACTAATTTTCATTTTAGACAAAACAGATTTTGAATTTAAACTCTGTTGACTCATTAATAAATGTTATAGATTATCGCTGAGATCTTAAGCAATACAAAATCGTTTACCTTTTATGCAAGTAAAAATAAACTAATACTGTATATAAGATTAATGTGAGATGAATTGATCAATGTGGTGTGGTTGAAAAAGGTTGAATAAAACCGTTTCCCATATCCGCCGCCACACAAAAACTATTCCTTTAATGTATAGATTTGGCTAAAAATTAATCTTTTAAAATTGATTACGCTTGTTTAAATAATTGATTATTTAAACAGTAGTTTAAATTAAAACGTTTAACCAGAAAGCAAATGTAATTTTGATCGACTCATAAAAAAACAGCATTCAATCGGTCGTACAGAGCTTACTTAATTAATGCCCAACATAAAAAACCAGTAATGAAATAGCCAGAAAAAATTTTAATTTGGCTTGAATACTAAAATTCCTTTAAGGCCGATACGGAAAAAAATTTGTTGTTCAAAGCTAAAATTAATAGAATATAACTCACTTTTTTCTATCCTGTTGTAAAAAATATTCATAATTTAAATTATTTATGTAATCAACATGGACATAAAATAGTATTGAGAATACCTAGTTCACACGAGGCAACACCTAACACAGTGCAGCTGCACAGGCAAAAAACCTGAAGTTTTCAATTATTTTTAAATTAGCGTAAAGCTCAGCCGGCAGATATAAGATATAATTACTTTGTGCATAATGATAGAACAGTATTAATATGATTCATCACTTCCTGTCACACCAGACGCTGGGTTTGAATGGGAAATTGAAACCGTAAATATGAAACTGTGCATGAATGATTACCATAACTAATTACACTCATATATCTGTCATTTTCACAAGAGACAAATGAATCATTTTTGATTTTACGTTTTCAAAATCAAAATGAGAATCAGACCACTGTTTATTCATAACAGTAGTTCAAAGAATAGTGTTATATTGTAGTAAATAAGTAATCTAAAAGAAAACAAACTTTTACTTATAATAGAGTTCCTAGAATTTATAAAAAAGTTTTTTAATAAGAATTTTTCTAAACTTTGAGTTAAATGTTTTTATGGCTACGAAAATTGTTTCAATCTCATCAGGCAGATAATTAAAATATCGCAGTCCTGCATTAAAGGAACTTAAAGGGACTTGAGGTACTTGAAGAACTAAAGTGTCCTGCCAAATCACTATATTAAAATGTAAGCTACTGGATAAGGCAAAAACCTCATATCAAAGAAATAAAAACGTAAAGTCCTCGTAGCTTTTAAGCCATTACAGCTATTATTGAAACATACCAAACTACAAAATGTTTTGTTTTAGAGAGTAGAATCTTAAAACAAAATAAAATACAGGGTGTTCTATAAAACTTTTTAAAGTTAGTCGCAATTTTGGAAAATGGTGGCCATATAAAAAAAATCTGAAACTGTATTCTTGAGTGAAACTTAAAATTGAGTAAGTACCAAATTTAAAGCGTGGCGCTAAGTTGTGTGATGAAAAAAATTGGATCACTAAAAAAAACTCACCCGGTTAAATACTCGTAAATGTAATTTTTACACAGAAACCAAAGCCAACGGAGAAACAATTTTGTAACACACGTTACTCATACAAGAAAATAATTTAACCATATACAATAAATGAATAATATACAGTATACTAGGATTCCAATGGATTTTTAGAGTGTGCGTGGTAAGCACCAGGGAGCACATTCAGGCAATAATAAGCTAAATTGCCGTCTTCAGTGAATGCAACCTGATTGCGCTCCCATCTGTAACATGCCGTCACTTTCAGATCCGTGATCCAATATGAAAAAGTTTGGCAATAGTTAAATACATTACATTTGTGCAAGATAATAACATCATGTGCTCACGATGGCGTGTTTTACTCAGTAAATATTTTTTTGTTTACAGGAATTTTCTATTACATTATTTAGCACCTCAAGAGGAATTGCTTTAGTAGAAATTTATATTGATGATCCATTCCCATAGCTTTAAAATAAAAAGGTTAAACTTGATACAATCCGCTTATAAAGTTAACAGCTTTGTGTTTATTTTTAAGTGCTGTTATAAAAGAAAAACAGTAGACTATTAAATACTGTTTTAAACAAATTTTGTTTTGAAGTAGGCACTAACAATTCGTGTAATATACTTTTTTTTATTGTTTTTATAAGTTTTCTAAGTTTTTATTGCGCAATCAATAATAGCCTGAAAGAGTAGCTGATCAGTAAAGTTTGACAATTTAAGGCTAAAAGTAATATTTACTTTAGTAATAAATGTTATACATGCAAAATATAAAAATGCTAAAAATTAATTTGTAATTCAATTTCATTAACCTTGGCTCTGTGAGTCAAACGCTCCTGGTTCGGCTGGCGACTCCTGTCAGACCAAGAACGGTCACCTGGAGCTTAGTGACCACCACAGTACCTCTGTCTTCAATTGTCTCACTAAGGCTCTATTGTCTAGGTATATTGCCTAGGTATTGTGATGGGTAGTTGAAGGTCCCAACAAAATGATAAATAGTCATAGTATTTTTTGACATTTTAAATTTGTAAAAACAATATAAAATACGACCACGATATGTTTTTGGAAAACACTTATAACTTTTAACGAAATCGTTTTATGTATCAGGGAACTTATTGAATAACAAAAAAATCATAAAACCTCCGGATAACGAGGGGTTATGAAAATAGTTTCTGCAGTTGACTATTGTTGAAGTGGAACACATTGAAACTGTTGTGACTCGCTGCACAATCATTCCAACTGGTACGCAACACTTCTATATTTTGACATTGCGAGTCATATTTATTGAGATCATATGAAGGAGTGGTGCTGTGATGTCTGCATTTAACAGCGTTATTCAACATACAACTACATTGTCGTCATACTACTGTGTAAACGACCGTTTTTAATATTAGCTTTGTACGCCGAAAATAATCCTTTCCCACCCTAGGTAGGGCAAGAGTCAGCTGATTTCAAGAATCAGTTGGTCATTATCACAATGTAAAACAGATTAAAATACGTGAATGTAAATGGTAAGTTATTGATAGTATCAGAGGCGATAATCGAGTGTTAATATTGGTAGACAATCAGCTGTTAGTTTACAAATTGAAAGAAGTCAGAAGCAAGTATTTAGTTCTTTAAATCTTTGTTTTGTACATTTAGCTCAATATCTTATGCGGTCTGACGAAAAATAGTTCAAAATACGGGTCTGAAATGTCTTTTCATTACTCTCTCAAATTAAAACCTCGCCTGAGGCTCAGTTGTAAAACTTGAGCTCGCGCGAAAAATATAGCTTTCGACCCTTGTAATGAAATATACTATAAACAGCTGGGTAGCCCAGGGAGCCAAATATCCTGTTTCCATTTGGAATTGGGCTATTAAATTACTTTCCAGTCTTAAAACCGGTTTATTTAAAGTAGTAAAACACCAGGGTAGACCATCCCCTATCAAACACGTAAAATAATTCCACTGGTGTTGTAACACACAAAAAAATGTCCGTGATTTGTGTCAAAATAAAACCTTTTTATACAAGTTTCAGGCCTTCGAGAACAGTAATCTTATAATTTGAATATTTTATATGCCAAACAAAATAGTAAATACTTTGTATTATTTTAATAGTAGTGTATTATTATTTGTATTCAACATGTTAATACTATTTATCTTTTTAATTTTTATGTTTGAACTACCGAATAGAACTATTGTTGTTCTAACCAGGCGTACTTGAAAATCGGACTATTGTTATTTTAAGTCATTATAGATAGTAAACAAATATAGGAGATAGAATAGAAAGGAGAATGAATAAGAATATTGCACCATATCAAAATCTGTAGTAGGTTGAATATGTAGGTCATATGTAGGTCAATTGAATTTGTAGGTTTAATGAATAACGTCTCACTTTCTGATAGATTTTTGGGTATATTACTTAAGTTTCGGATATATTTGAGGCAGACGACGAGGTCAGTACCCTACCAACAACCTGTGCTATAGAACCTCAAGAGAGTCTGTGGATGTAGGCTATGCAGTAATCAAGCTGTATTCAAGGCAAGGTTTAGTAATTACTACCAACCTTACAGCCCTGTTATTTCTCCTTCTAGTTTCTCCTCGAACATACCCTAACTCCTTGCAGTCTTATAGCTTATTGTTATTTACTTTATTATTGTTACTAATAACTGATTTATAGATAAATCAGCGTTTTCTCCTAGGTTCTAAACTATTTTAGCCTTTATTGTTTCATAGAATTATCATAGGAACTTTGTAATCGATTTTATACACAAATATCTATAATTAATTGACTAAAACTCAGATTGGCTTCATTCTTACTTATTAAAACGATTATTTGGGTAAAAAATGAATAGGGTTTTTTGACCTCTTAAAGAAGTAGATAGGTTACTACTTGGTACAGAATGGGTAGATAATACAGTTTATCGAAATCAGACAACCGGAAGTAATTGGTTCAGATGGATTTGAAAGAGTAGTCAGATTTCCAAAAATCGACGTATTAAACTTAAGAAACATTATTTTAGACTTCTTTGTACAGTACTACAAAACGGATTGTCCGATTTCACGTTAAAACATTTTTAAGAATTAAACTCACTGTAAAATATCTAAATCTTATTGAACTAATAAGTGGGAAATCAAGTAAATCGAGACTGCTATTTCAATAAAAGCAAAAGTATTTAAGATAAAGTGTTTAAGATTTCCTACCGAAGAAAAGACAAAACTTACGAAACATGTAATTTACTGTGGGAAATAGGTTGAATAACAATAATTTCAGTTGATATTGTCTTATTTTATAATGACGAACTGTTTTCCAATGATAAGTAAATTTTACGGTCTTAAAAATAAAAAAATCCAAGTGTCCTTGTAATATTTGCAAAATTATTTTATTTCCAACACTTTTATTCAAAAATATCCTTCAAAAGTTCCTCGTAAATAGGCCCCAAGTGCAAAAATACAAGCAAAGAAAGTGTTTATTTACCTTGACCTTCATTGTCTGACGTCATCATGCAGCATTTCTTCAGCTGCGACTGAAACAGACAGTGATAGTTACAACACTTGTCTCTACATAATTTCACCTTATCCATTATTGTCTGACATCATCATGCAGCATGTCATTAGCTGCTACTAAAACAAATAGACAATGACAATTATTTTGTAGCATCAATTGATTTGTTTCAATACCAAATCCCTTAAAATGAAAAATAGTATTTTCGAAAATAACTAATCAATTGAAGGATAAACTTTCGTACAAAGTGTTTAGACCTACCCCATTCAAATATTTAGAAATAAGTGTTAAACTAAACAACTCAAAGCATTGACGAACGATTTGTGTGTAGGCTTTAAATTCTTAAAATATAGCGCTTCAAAAGTTAGTAAAGTTACACAAAGACAGAATAAGTTTGTTGTTAAGAACGAAAAGTTGGAGTACGCCTTGGTTGGCAGTTTGCTTCGTTCACGACTGGTTGGACCCAGGTTGGTCTTGATCAGAGTAATTTATACCTCACTAGGTATGACCGTTAGCTCCAAGATGCTCAGAAGGACTCATAAGATGCGTGTGTTTAATTTATAAGCTTTATAGATAAACATTAAATACCACCAAACGATTCCATTCCGGATGACGCTGTTTGTTTGTTTATTTAGGATCCATTGTTTCGACGCATCGCACGCGAGGGCTGTAATCTTTGTTTTAAAACAACAATGGATTCAAGAACTCTGGAGGCCATAACACATTGTGAAGATGAAGGACTAATAAGGATAAGGACCTTAATCAGGATATTAAGGACCAATGAACATGTAAAATATAAACAAGTATTGAATGAAAAACATGACCAATGAATATTTTACTATTCCTTTAGATCGTTTATGGGTAATGCTGGAAAACTAAAACTACACAGAAAGGAAAATAAAGAATTAACTATGTTCCTTGTGGTGCTTAGGCAGGAATGTTACAAAACTTAGTAAAACCCCGGTGGGAAATAGGGGAAGATCATGGATACATCTAAAGGGAATGACTTCAGTTAATCTAAACAGCGGTTACTGCAGAAACTCCTTATAACCAAACTATGACGTCACTAACCTAATGACGTCACTATTTCAAATTTTCGCCTCGCTAATTGATAAAACCCCCCAGAGCTAAGACACATCCATTTCAAAAGTACTACATATGTTTTATTATGGTAATTGTCGTAACTCGATGTATAGTAAGAGCCCAAAGTTACTTTGCAGAAGTTTCTAATGTCGTTACAAAAATATAGTTATTTAGTTACAGTTAATACGTATATACTGTAATTATTTCTCTGTACCGTCAGTATGGTATTGACGTTTTGAGCCATACAAATATTGGAGTAGGTTATTAAGACGACTTGTGTGGAAATATTCAGGTTTAGAAGAGTAACTAGTGATTGTCGCTTTCCTAAACCGTTCAATCTGATGCGTTGAAAGGATTTAGCTTGGGAGCTATATTCTGACGACAGTAGCAACAATCCTTTATTTATAAGTTTGTATCTAGTTATGTTGTCAAATCGTATAGCAAACGAAGTTCTCAAACTGCAAATTGATATTTCCATAAACCTTCAACTCGTCGATGCAGCATCAATACACCCTCGCTTATATTCTGCTCGCTGTCTCAATAACGAGTTTCTATGGTAACAGGGATTACTAAGAACATTACTGTCATGGTAACGGCTTTACATCCAGGCCTACCTCACTGCAACCTAGCAACATTGCAACCTAGTGATTTTTAGTGACATTTTTTCCTTTGCATAATAAGTAAAAAAATTGACAGTTAAGAAACTAAGCCATTATTTAATTGATATCATTTTGAAAGGTTTCCATGATGGCTTGAATTTTTAGCGAGCATTAAAAATGCTATTAAATGTGAGATACTAATGTAGATAATTGTCTTATCTCTATTAAAAGGAATTATTTTTATTTTTTGAGTTGAATGGTGCAAACTGCATCTTAAAAGGTTAATACAATTAGAAATGGTGGCGTGTTAAAGAAAACAAGTATTCGTGAAAACATAATTTTGATTACAAGATCATCTAAGAATAACAAATAGATAAGGGTTGAACAACAGACGGACCTATGTATTGTAGAATTATATAAAACTAGCCAAAGTACCCGTTCTTCGCACGGGTAAAAAAGGCAGAGAGGTGTAGGCTCTACAGATACATTTAAGTTATTGATAATTAATTCTTTATTGTTTACAAAATGACAAAACACGTGTCTAAGTATATATCTAAACATGACAAAGTAACATATGTCAAATATTGGGAGAGGATAAGCATTAACGTAATAGAGGCAGGCATCGGGAGAAAATTAAAAATCTACCATTCCACTATTTCGAACTAATAATTCACTAATTTCGATCCAGCAGTTTATGTGTAAAAATTAACTTTATTTCTTTTTCTTACCGAACTGTCAAAATGTAAAGTAAACGGATGTTGACATTAAAAACTGTAAACATTGAATCCCAGGGTATTTACAGCAACCATGTCTTCTGCTTCTCGAACTGTCAAATTTTAGTGTTCACAGCTGTTGACATTCAAGTAATTTTATGTTTTCATTTTCTAAAAATGTAAACATTGAAACTTAGGACGTTCACAGGGCGTAGCCCGAGAGGATTTTAAGGAAATGAGTATGCCTATGTGTTGCATGAGTTTAAGATCTGTCTTTGTGTAAAATTTCAAACTGTTTGGTTCAGTATTTTTTGCGTTCACTTGCCACAACAAACCCACAAACACACAAACCCACAAACATACAGAAACCACCTCTTCTTTATAATATTATAGATTAAATGTTCAAAGTGTTCAATTCAACGTGGCATGTTTAAGTCCTGTTTGAGTGATACGACATGTTATCTCTTTCCTGGAAACCCTAAGGAAACAGGAGTTTACCGGTACAGTAGTAGATTTTGCTGTTTTACTGTTACAGTAGGCATACATTTTTTTCTTTAACACGCCATCATTTATGATTGGATTGACCTTCATTGATAAGGTTTGCAGCATTCAACTCAACAAAATACGACCTTTAATTTGAGGTATGACAAGAGTTATGCGTACGTTCAATATTTCTATGACACCCTTCAGGGGTCGTTCCTCCAATGTACACAAGTGGTGGTTATTACATAAAAAGTAGTTTAAGAATCCATATAATAAATACAAAGTACGAAGTTTGTATCTATAATTGTTTAAAATATGAAAAGGCGTTTCAAGACTTTTCAAACACACTAATATAATAACATATAATCGGTAGCATAAAATCGTACAAATTGATTTGTATACATGGTATTATGATGTGTCCTTCGAGGGAGTTCACAAAATCGGTCAGGCCGATATCACCCAAGCCTCGAATAATAGTGGTCACAGATTTCATCGGACTCTTTCGGATCGTCGTCGGAGAATGATAATCCAGGGTCGGAACCCGCGGATATGAGCCTTTATCACCCAACTCGTTGTTGGGTTTACCCTAATAAAAAAAGTCATACGTCTCGAGTAAAGTGATATATTGGCGGAATATAATTCAATAACCGCGAGGGATATTTGGGATAGTTAGAATTGGAAATAACAGAAAAACGTTATTGAATAATTGAATAAAATAAAAGTTAATTAATTAATTTACTAACGGGGTCCTGCCAGTACCGACAGAACAGGATGGATCGGGTTAAGGTGTTAAGATATGTAAGTCGTAAAAGTTATAAAAAGTGTTAAACGAAATGTATACCTTAGCTAAGGGAGAATATTAACTAGAGGCGTATTGAAGAATCGAAAAGAAACGGGATCTGTCTGATCGGTAATTACCGTGTGTCGTCGAGGGTCGTGGTAAGGGAGGGGAGTGGTTTCGTGTCGTGGTGTTTCCATTCTCGTGGTTCGGTAGAGAATAATCTTCCGCAAAAGACAGATTATTCTCATCGACCAGGGTGTGGAGGGGGAAATCAGCTGGTTACCTATTTTTCTACATTTTCCGGAGACGTAAAGTATCGCTAACTGGCCGTCGGCCGTAGCAAAGAAGAAGAAAACCACTAGACGTCAACAAGACAACAACGCTAGGTTAGGTTTTGCGACTCGGCCAAGTTTGGTGATAAATCTATATTGGGATGTATGGGTAGTCCTAGGGCTGAGGTCGGGCAGTGAAATATAAGGTGGGCTATTAATCAGAAGTTATAACGACGACGGTGCAAATAAGAGGATAAACTATATTGGGATGTATGGGTAGTCCTAGGGCTGAGGTCGGGGCTGACTGTACCTTCAGGCATAGGCTTGGTTGAAAGAAAGGTGAGTCCTAGTGTTGTTTTACTTTTATAAATACAATTCCCCCCTCCAAAATTAGCACCTCGCTGTATTGTCAGGTCAACGGCAAAACGGTACCAGTATTTCTGTTGGTGTCCTAAGATAAAAACCTAATGCTTCCGGTCGAGTGTTTAATCTTACTTAAACGCAGACGATTTCCGAAGGAGTACTCACCGCCACGGTATCTCGGGGGTAAAGTGCTGGTCCGGTACGCCAAACATTCCCGGTTCAAAACCAGTGGCGCGATACTCTGTCAGATCATCAGTAGTCATTTCAGGCCAATCTATGTAACTCACGCTGATGGTACCTTGCCGTCTTTAATTTACAGGACAGGTCCTACAACCTTGGTGATGAGCAATTGAGGTTAATATACAAAAAATGCACAAAATAAAAAAATAATTATCAACGACACAATTTAAGCCAGAAATTCGAGCAAGCATAAAAATTTAAAAATTCAAAACTCAAGTCAGAAGCAAATATTATTATTGACCTGCAAGGCTGCATAGTTCTTGTTAAGCCTGCCAGTAAAAAACGAGAATACGACCAAAATACTATGCACACCTAGACAACTTCGGGAGTGCATTCTTCATGATTACAAAATTGGAAAGTTGTTTAAAAAATTCAATCAATACTTGAGGGTTTGTACTTTATAAGCAAACCTTACCCTTGAATTGGTGATAAAAATATTAGAATAGATTAAACATCCAAATATGAAACTGAGAGAAAATTGTTGAAATGCTATTCACGTTCAGAAGAATCTTATGCAAAAGTTCCAATGTACCAGATAAATCTAAAGTTGGTAAAGCGATTGAACATGTTTCAGGTCTTGCATTTAATACACGGACCTAGCTTTAAGAGGCCATCACTGATCGTCTCGGTAAGCCGAGTTGAATCGTCTCAAAGTTTCCTTATCAGTTGACGGGAGCTTTGGTGGTTATTTATAGGAATCCTTCATCCCAGCTAAGTGCCTTGTTAAACGTACAACAACCTTTAATATATTTGGGATATGTTTGACGTTTTTTCATTAATAAATTGAAAAGATTTAAATTTTGCTCTTCACTTGAAATTTGAATTTCACTGGCTTACTGAGTGTGTGGGATGGACCTACACTATTTAACACTCTCCAAACCTCCTTAATTGTTACTACTTCCTTTAAAGATTATAAAGCAAGGTTGCTAGGTTACTCTGGTAATCTCGCACTCAACTTTGTCTCGCAACACGTAGCCCGTAAATCAGTATTCTTCGGACTAGTAACGTAATACGCCATCTATTGAGTTAATTATTTACGTAACTTGAAAGAAGATAAATTGAATTAAACGAACAAAGCTCAAACTTTTGTAAACTAAAATGAATAATGTTACCGACTTCAAAAGCAAACAAAAATTTCCAAAATACCTGAAAAAGTTCATTTCATAACGTGAAAATGATTGAAATTTTCAAAACACCCAGAAAAAAGAGTTAGACTCACATGACGGTGAACACGTCGCATGTGGCTGTCAGCGGCCCTCACTACTCGCACTATCATGACGATCGACACCCAATAACACTGATATATCTGGCGACTGTTACGTCAGACCGATGATCAATGGGATATTTTTAGCCCTCCAAGACAAATTTAGCCACTAAATTTTATTGCTATGAACATCGCCATGGTCAACAAACCCGTTGCTTGAAAATAAGAGCCAGTATCGCCAATTTGGATTTTAGCGGACTGGACAGTCCGCTAGAATATCTAGCGGACTATCTTAGTGTCTGTCTAGTAATCCAGCTAGTCACGAATTGTGTGTAGTTGTGAGCGATGATCAGCAGTTGTATTATTTTTTGTGGATTAAAGTCCACACTATTGAATTCTACGTTAATACGCAAAGATCATCATTATAATTAGACCAGTTCGTAATTCAGAGACAGTGGTTCGGACTCCACGTTAAACTGTAGGTTCCTTAAAGGCTAGTAATTAACAGTTCTGTCTAAGGAACACTTCAGCCTTGACTACAAAATCACGCCAAAGTAATCTTAAACTTATTTCTCATTCATATTAAAATACCTACCTTGGTAGGTCGCCATTTCAAGTGGTTAATGGTAACCAAAAGTACTCATAGTTGGCTCATTGCCAATGTAAGGACTGGGTTCGGTTTTTTGTGCTTTTACTCAGCCGGGTGAACGTAATATTGTAGAATATCGGATTTTCATGGTGAGTAGTCCCTGGAACATTGAGTAATACTATAAAAAGGTTTATATTATCTGCCATGTCAGGTGATCCTGAAGGATCCTGAAGGTCTGATAGGTTTCGAACTATATTAAGTTCATTTTCAAGCTAAACATAAAGCCTTTGTATAGATTATATCTTTATGTTTAAGAGAGTCGACAAAAACGCGTATTTTGACAACCACAAAAATACACGAAACATGATTGATCAGATAAAAAAGTACTATTAAGTGTTATGGAATGGTCTAAGGGTGAATGATGACTGATAAACATGTCGTAAAATGACTCGCGTTAAAATCTGGCGAGTATTTTTTGACCATAAGTTTTTTGTCCGGAAAATGCCCGCGTGAGAATAATATAATACATTATATCAAATTCCATTTACTTTTCCTTGAGAACACAATCTAAAGCGATCAAAAACAGGATCAAAACGTATGTAATGTTCGTTTCCCCTATATCGGCAATGTTATTTGGTCACTTCGAGGTGAATTTGCATCAGAGTAGACCGCTACCATAGTTTTCTAAAGTAATAAATTATATAATTGTATATAATAAGTCATAAATTAAATATTAAAAAAAGGTTAAACTAAAGCCACTGCTCATTAGTGTTACTTTTTATACATGTATGAAAGTTTAAAATTTTTATTTTTAAATTATCTATCTTGAATTTGTTCAAGTATTAGTAGATAAAAAAATGAAATTGATAATCCATCAGGAACAAAATATATTTAGGTAATTATTGATTTTACAAAGTTTTGCAGGGTTGTATTTTAATATGAGTTTACTCTTTAAAAATCACCTGTTCGAAAATTTGCAAGTCAAGTGATTAAGTAAACTGTATTTCCGTATAAAGTTATCTAACTGTAAAAAACAACCTCTGTGTGAATTTAACTTAAGTTAACAGTGTAAACAAGTGAGAATTGAAGAGCTATACGCGAAAAAAGTCCTTCGCTTTTAATATATTTAAAGAATATTTTTGACGATTGAAAATATTTAAAGAAAATCTCCATCATAACTTACACAACGTTGTAAAATAGAGGTGCAGCAAGAAAGTCGCACAGAGGCTCAAGCAATGGAAAATAAACGAGTTACAAAGAAGAATATATTTAATCCTCTTCCAGGAAATTGGACAAAACATCACCAGGAGTTGTGACGTCGGGGTAGCGTAGCCTTTACAATAATTGCATTCTCTGAACTTTTAATTTTGACTTAAACTGTTTGAAACTGGCAAAGTTTGTAAGAATTTCTATATAGGTTTTAAGTAGTTTTTACGGACATTTTTAGTTTCGTCAAATCCGTAAAATACGTGAGTGAAGTAAAGTTCGTCAGGTTTCATCTGAGTGTGAGATGCGCGAGGGGGGGTAAAGTAACCGTGGTGGGGCTCCGTTTATGTGTATTTTTTGATATATTTTATTTCTTTGTCAGCCCGTAAGTAAACAACACACCAGCTGTTCCTCCCCACCACCATATTTGCGTCGTAGTCGACTTCGTATGCAAAACTCAGGGTTCAGATGAAACATGACGAACTGTATACGAATATAGCTTTTAACTTAAAATTTTGGTTAAAAAACTATTTGACTTGTTATATACAATTCAAACACTTTTCCGAGATATAATTACTGAAAGGAAGCAGGCTTACAATCACCATCGTGTGGTGTGTTGTGACGACATGTCATATTGCCATCCGTCAGTTCTCACGGGCTCTATCTAGTCCTGCCAAATATTCGATACAAGTAATGTTTTCAATAATTTTCAAGAATATTTTTTACATTTACTTCAATTTTTGTAACACTGTTTAACTTAATGAAAAACATTTCCCATTTATTTTGTCATTTTAAATTTGGGGGTATTTGAATTGTCTTATTCGCATGTAACATCACGTGAAATCCATTTTAATCAGCCAATTAAATACACCAATTGTAAAATTTAAATTAATTTATATTTGAATTAAAGTAAGTGGCAAGGAAATGAAAGCATTTTTTTTAAATCTGTTGAAGACTAACATTACGGATTATTTCATAGATTTTTACTTTATCCTGTTTGGATTTGGTTTTGGGGTGTGTATAAATACATAGAGATCATTGAAAAAGTATGTTCATGATATCTAGGCAAAATCATATTTTAAAATACTACTTTCCTAATTTTATTGAAATTCGTGTTGTAATGTGGTACAGTATTTATTACTCCAGGGAAAATATTTAACTATTATATAACATAAGATATACCTGAACAGCTCGTCAAGTTTAATCTGAGTATAATGATTTTTTTCAATGTAAAATTTCAATAGAATTACAATATATTTGTCTAAAAATACAGGAACACCTTTAACCAGTTGCCATGGTCCATTATCTATATAAATAAAATTAGAGTTTAAGTACGTTGCTTGGAATTATTACATTTTTTGCAATTTCTATGTTGTATAACCCCGAAAAGCCGAAATGGGTCTTATTCAATTAATTATGGTGTGTCTGTGTTTCTGTAACGCCAAACAAGACATTATTTTGTGTTCGTCCTCTCCGTGATAATGAGAGCCCCTACAGCTATGAAACTTATTTTCCTTGTTTCTATACCTATTGGAGAAGCTTATTGGTTATTTTAAACTGACCCACATATTATGATAATTAAATAATACGCTCTCAAAAACCCAGTTTTGAACTAAATTAGACATATATTTTCAGTTTACAGAACATTTAAGTGATTTAATAAAAAATAAAACAAACAGCTGCTTGTTCAAAAATATAAAATAGTTTTTTTTCAAATTGATCCCTGAATCATACTATATTAAAATGTTATCTTGACGAATAACATATTTCGGTAACGATAGATATTTTCTAAGATAATCTAATTTATCTAATTTGTAAGTTTATGCTAAGTAAATAAGCCGATAATTTATTTTTTCTGTGTTTGTTATTTTTTTACGATTTACGATTTAAGGTTTATATTTTATCATGATAATGTATTTAATAGAAATAAGTAGCTAACAACCATCAAATTAAAATCAATATTAGTTTTTTTTAGTTTGATTACTGACTGTAAACCTATTTTAAAATTACAATATACATTTTTTTAATTATTATCAAAATTAGTTTAAATTATTATACTAGCTGTCCCGGCGACCTTCGTAACGCCCTACAGTAAATATGTGTTAAGATTGGCCATGTTCCGAAGTAAAAGAGCATTACCGCTTCGTTGTATAGTTGGGAACGTTCTCAAGTTATGAATGACGTAACTAATACGACTTTTTCATTCATTTGGAAGGATTTCTCCCAAGGCGCTTCAGCCGTAGAGGTTTTTTTTGTACCCCTGATAACACGACTTTGATAGATAATAAATAAATAGATAAACCAATATACAATGGTATGGCATTTGTTAACATATGACATTTAATTAGACACGAAATAAAAAAAAGGTATATAAGCACCCAAAACTGTGAAGTATCAACGTGGCAATTGACGATTGATAAAGAAGGCATTGAATAGCAATTCACATTACTAATGGAGAGAAAACCAACCGCGGCAGCTTTAGAAGTCAAATGTTTTGATTGTGGAATATTTGTAAACAAATTACTCCCTATAAGGTTAACATGGGGTCTTTGACCCTCTGTAGGGACGCGCCCTTTGGGAGTTTAGAAAAATCCTTTCTTAGTACGCATTTAGACCTTAAATATAGTATCTGTATGCCAAATTTGAAGCTCCACAACATTGTAGTTTTTGAGAAATTGTGATCAGTCAGTGAGTCAGATTTAGGATATATATATATATATATAAATACAAATGTTACCTTGACTATAAGGCATTTTAATAATGATTAATTCAATCTAATTTATCTAATTGTAAAACTATCTAAACCGATACTAACTAAGGTGATATTTTGTTTATTTGTTTAAGGTTTCAGGTTTAAATTTTGTCATGATAGTAAGTCTAATATATTTTTCAAGGCTCGTGTACCCTGTTTGTACATATAAATAGTTACGTTATACTGCTAGTTACGTTAAAAATAATTCTATTTGGAGGAAACTTCGCGAAAAGAATCAACATAACAACAGCTGAAAACGAGGGAATGGTCTTACTGAAGTCTCTGTGGACATTAATATGTATAAGTCGATAAGGGCTCGCCCAGACCAGGAGAATTGAGTTCTGTCCAACAAAACGAGGTTCCCTACGACCACACCCGCGTTGAAGAGCTCAAAGAAATTTAATCAAATTTGTTGTCACAATAGCCTGGTAGCAGCAAACCAATAGTCTATAATTAGCGAGTTCCCTTTGGAAAGTAAATTTATGAATAATCTTCAATTAATACAAATTAAAATTGGTTATAGGTAAAAAAGGATACATAATTTATTTATTGCCCATTAGGATAACTTAGGAAAAGGTATAGCTTAGGATTTGCTGCCACGAGGCATACACACATAAACATATTCCCGTACAATTAGACCTGCGTACCCCAATTGTTTATGAATAATTTGATATGATATATTGGTAAGCGTGATAATAGGTTAAGGCACATAGTAAGTGCTATCACTGTCTGCTGTGTTATCTGCTATGTCTGTCCGAGCAGAGCCGGAGTGGCAATATATGTCAGCCTGTCACGTACTGACATACAGTATAGGCAAACACCACAGAGATATAGGAGAGTGCCAACAATGCCGGATGCCTGTGTATGTATTGGTGTAGACGTATTGTGTAGCTGTCTGTCCAGCAGGAGCCGGAGTGGCAATATATGTCAGCCTGTCACGTACTGACATACAGTATAGGCAAACACCACAGAGATATAGGAGAGTGCCAACAATGCCGGATGCCTGTGTATGTATTGGTGTAGACGTATTGTGTAGCTGTCTGTCCAGCAGGAGCCGGAGTGGCAATATATGTCAGCCTGTCACGCACTGACATACTACTACACTATATATAGGCAAACACAGATATAATATTTAAAATGGACGATTGTATGTATTGGTGTAGATTATTGGTATCAGTCTGTATCCTATTCAGATGTCAGTATCTGACATAAGTATAGGCAACACCCAAGAGATATAGAGTGCCAACAATGCCGGATGCCTGTTATGTATTGTGTAGACGTATTGTGTAGCTGTCTAAAAGCTTGCAGAGTATGGCATTCCTTCAGCTGACAACGTAATGCCTGACAGTAAAACACACAAAATTGGATGGAAGTGTACCTGTTATTGTGGTTATATTATTCTGGGTCGCGGAGCATGGCAATACTACTGAAACGTGACATATTATACACCCACAAAACTAGAGTGGATATTCAATTATTGTACAATTAGTTAAATAATGTTTGTGATATAAATATAAACAGATTATTATATTAAACGTAATAAAAGATATTTGTTTATTTACATATAAAATGTTTTAATCAAAGATAATTAAATTATAAATACATTCTACAAAAAGTATATTAGTTTATTCATTTTTACAGAAAATCTTCATAAATTATTGATGATTAGGTTTTTTAGAGATTTTATAAATCAGTTTTAAACGTTTATGAGTTTTGAAAAAAATTACTGTATTTAACATTAGATTTAAAAGTAAATATTATGTTTTGAAAAATTTTTTTTACATTATACAATCTAAAATTTTATAAAAATGTTTGCAGATTTTACTGGTTTATTTCCTTATTGTTATAGTTATGAAGTGTTTATAATGATTACTGACGTTATCATCATTAAAGGTTATTATAACACTCCGAGTCATTACTCGTAGTGTTATAATAACCACTTAAAATTTACGTTACATGAAGATTGCAGAAAATTTAAAGTCAAGAATTTCTCATAAATAATATAAACTAATAAACTGGCGTTTGTATATTTCGTTTTGTTAGATCATCCATCAAAAATAATTATTTTATATAAAAATAAAAACCGCGGTGGTGTATGAAAATACCAACATCCGAGTCGCTTCACCAATTAATTGCAGTTTATTTTAGAAAGCTGTTAACGGAAACTGAATCATGGACTGTAAAGTTTCTGAGTTCAATATGAAAAATTCTAAAAATGTTTTGGTGCTATTACGTCGTTTGGTCGGATTCTACTCAACTAACTTTAGTGTACTGAATTCGATCGTAGGTTTGTAATCTGACCATTATTTTAATAGTATTTGATTGGATCCAATGTGCTGCTACGTTACTCACTTTTAATTTTTAAAATTTATTCAAATTTCCAAATTTTGGGAATTTGTGGGTTTGTTGTGACTGTTCGGGAAGAAGAAGAAAGAGTTAATTTTTACAGATAAACTGCTGGATCGAAATTAGTAATCGAATTATTAGTTCGAAATAGTGGAATGGAAGATTTTAAATTTTCTTCCGATGCCTGCCTCTATTACGTTAATACACCTTATCCTTTCCCAATATTTGACAGGTGTTACTTTGTCATGTATAGGACACTCGTGTTTTGTCATTGTGTAAACAATAAAAAATTAATTAACAATTTAAATGTGCATCAGTACACCTCTCAGCCTCTTTGGCTAGTAGTGATATAAAATAAATTAAGAATATAATAAATAAATAAGTAAGCAATGGAACCAATTGTAATAATTAAAATAACTTACAATTGCAATAACCTATACTTTGAAGGAATAAATATTTTATCAACAGTAATTGAGTTGCATTGAAACAAATTAACTTTAGCTTAGTTTTAAATTATTTTCATAGTCAATATATAGAATTGATAAAGATTCAAAGTGAAAGTAATTATAATAATTTCAAAGTCATCATAAAAGTATAGAATATAAGTTTAATTTTGTTTGCAAAACACTACAGATTTTTAATATTTGATATAGGTTGCATTAACTTCATATAGAAATGCATTTAAAAATGTAAATGATAAAGTTAAACAACAAAATGTTTTGAAAAAAATACTGAAATAAAAATACTTTATTTACACACATGGAAAAGAGAAATGATACTAAAATGAGGTATGACAAAGAATATTGTTCGTAAAACATTTTTAATGTTCCTTTCAATCTAAATCCGCTCTTATCATATTCGTCGGAGATATTGTCATTGGATCGATAAACGATCTCCGTCTGACCAATGTTGGTTTAGGCCGAGACCAATAGTGAAACGTTAAACAAACAATTCTAATCCTCTGAAATGTAAAATAGCCCAAACCATTCACAAACTACTGAACTTAGTTTGAATAATTTCCGCTTGACCTACGGGCACACAGGAAAATTGACTTTAAACTATCATGGGTTTGAATACACTATAGTCTGTTAATGATTGGACAGATTTAATTTGGAAATAAGGTCATAACTCTCCTATGAGGATTTAATTTTTACCGTAGAATGTTCGGGTGAACACCTTTTTAGATACATAGATGGATAGAAAATGCGAGAAGATTATATTATGCGATTAAATAATTATAAATGACTAATAAAACTTAAATATTTTTCAACTTATAATAATTTTTATAACATAAAAAAGTAATTGTTCCCTTCAGGCTGAACACTGCAAACAAATAATTAATATTTCCATGGACATTAATTGTTTGATAAACTTTGTAATAAAGTCAATGATTTTTATATGTAGGAAAATCACGTTATAAACTTAACTCTCATTAGAAGGTAAAAACATTGAAGAATATAAAGGATTGCATAGTGTGTCTACCAGGTAAACATGTCTCGGTATAGTTGGCCAGCCTGATTATCGACTGTCACTCAACGACCAGCTGTTGTTAGTGACATGTACTGACAGGCTTGTCGTCGGCGAATATCAGACGGGGAATTGTATACTCGACACGGTGCCAACGCACACTGGGGAATTGCCTTGTCTATATGCAACACAATAGAACTCTGATGTACAGAACTGCGTATTGCACTAAGGAACTTCACACACTAAACTATAGACCATTAAATATAATGGTCTATAATAATTTTATAATAAATCTTTTCTACATACAAAACATGGTTTTATTTATAATTTTGGGGAAATAAATAGCTTAATATTGTTAATATATTTTGGACAAAAATAGAACGTTCATACTGTTTTAATACAATTTTGAGCACCTATATGAAATATACTGCCATTTTTCATAAATAAAACATTGCATTGCATATTTTGTGATAACCACATTTTAGTATCAATGTTTTTACATTAAAGTGTGTATCGTACTTAGAATACCATTGTTATTAATGGAAATATTTAACAGGTTTCCATGGAAACTACCAGAGCTGTATTGAATTTTTAGTATAAAAGAATAACAGCTGTTAGATTAACTGAAAACATCCCTTTAGACATATCCATGATCTAACCTATTTCCCACAGGGAAGTAAATACAAACATTTTTAACACTATTGGGTGTTGGGTCTAACATCTACACAAAACACCATTATTTATGTATCAAATAGTGATTGTATTGATGAGCTTTTTAGATACGTAAATCTAGGGGGGGTTGTATTTTATAGGATACAATGAATTTCATTAAAACTAAACTGTATGAATTGTTATACAACTTGATAAAATAACAGCTGTAGATTAACATTAAAATTTTAGTGTTCACATATATGATAACCTATTCCCACAGAAGTAATATAAACATTATTTAACACTATGGGTGTTGGGTCTACATCTACATCTACACATAAACAATTATTTATGTCAAAATGTTGTTTTTAGAATCAAGTAAATCTAGAGGCAACGGAATATGTATTTTATAGGATACAATGAATTTCATTAAAAACCCTGCTTGATTTGATCCTTGTTATACAACTGATAAATACAACAATTTGATACAGTTATCTTAATATTAAAATTAATTATTCTATAAAATATTATAAAGAAATGTTTCTGTATTTTGTTTTTTTTTTGGTAGTTTGTTTTTTGTTGTTTTTTTAAGTGCGTTATGAACCAACAGTTTGAAATTTTACACGACAGATTTACGATATGCAACACATAGCATATAATCCTTATTTTAGGTGGCTTAAATGTTTACATTTTTAGGAAAATGAAAACATAAAAATTTAATGTCAACGCTTCACAGAGCGAGAACGAAACACGTGCTGTAAATACCTGTCAATGTTTACAGTAATGTCAACACACACATTTTGCAGTTCGGTAAGGAGATAAAGCATTGCTGGATCGATTAGTGAATAGGTATTATTTGATAGTGGAATGGAAGATTTTAAGTTTTTCCGACGACTGCTATTACATAAATCCATCCTCTCCCAAAGAGAGGACTTACATGTGAGCGTGTTTTGTCGGTTTCAATAAAGTTAATTAACAATAAACAAATTCAAAACATAATATTAAACAACTAGCTAATGAGTAATAAAATGGAGTATAGAGTAATGGTTTGTTGAACCAACCAATATTGAGATTCAGATTGGCTATCCAAGATCTAAGGTTGCATGCCCTGAGAGACAAGCAGAAGCCAGTGGTTCAAGGGAAGCTGTTAACTTATGATAGCCAAAAGGCCCTATAATTGTGACATCTACTTATGCTCTCTGAAGTGCAATTGAACGGTCAAAAATCTATTTAGAGACTAATTTCATCCTTAGATAGTCTACCTATGAGCACTCTCCTTAATTGTTACAGTTTATGCTAGAGTATTATATACTTATTTAAGGTTAAATTATGGTTAAATTCAAATACAGTGGTTCGGACTCCACGTTAAACTGTAGGTCCCTTAGATCGTATGCCATTGACTGTTGGGCTATTAATTAAAATTTCTATCTAAGAAACATGCCAACCTTAGTCAGTAACAAGACTAGAAGATCGCACCTCAATCTTCTTACACTCATTTATCGTTCATACTGGCTTAAAATACCTACCTGGGTAGGTCGCCATTTCAGTAACCAACTAACTTACCTGTCTCTTGAACAAGGAAAGGGCCTACTCGAGGCTCTCAGATTTTCAATTGAGGATAGACGTCCCAGAGCAATACATCCTCCCAAGCAAACGACACGAGAACGTAAGTAGTCTTTCTCCAGAGCACTCCTGAATTAAAGTGACAGGAAAGCCCAGTCCACTGGGTAGCCAATTCTTTTCCAATAATGTGCCAGCTTATTTTAACGTAGGCCTAGTTAATATTGATTTCTGCACTGAAAAATCAAAGAGCAACCTACTCTCATTAAAACACTTACTAATTTGTATAAATACTTATGTAACAAATTTACAGTTACATCTCAAATAGACAAAAATAGTTAACGCGGCTTGTTAACTATTTTTCTAATTTTTATTTGTTTATTTGTCTAATTTTAAAGAAGGGGTTTCTAATAAGCTGTCTAATCAGTCAATACAAGATATTAAAATCATTCAAATTTTAATTTATCAATAGTTACGAAAATGATAATAAGCGTTTATAACTACTGTACAATAAATGTATTCAGATTTATAACTCAAACAAGAGTATACTGCGCAAGGAAGTGTAACAAATTTAACCGCTAGAGGGAGATGTTTGCCGTTGGTCTAGTGGTTGATGGCGACACGCACGGAGGGGGTGAGGCCGATGGCCTCCTGTCGGCGGTGAGCACAGACCTATCACCACACCACACAAAAACATTGAAACATCTCTAGAGTTTGTATAATATAGGTTTCTGATCCAATCGCAATTACAATTTTTTTTGAAAATGTTGGGGACAATAAATATGCCTACATAGGTACAAGAAAACACACACACCTATTCGAAAGACATATCCTATAACTAAACATAAATTTTGCCAATACTCTTAACACTCTTTACATCTATATAAATGTTCACTAAAATTCCAAAGTCAATTCTAAGTGTCCCAGAAATTACCAACGTCTGTCTTGAAAGGCAAATGATCTTCATTGTAATTTTTACCGTTTTTGGGGGTTTATTTGTAAAATTAAAAAACAACTAAGTTTTAAAAATACCCCCGTTGCAGCAGACCTGCGTATTCGGCGAATTTCCAAATCAATAATAATATAACCAGGTTTGATCAATACTCGTAATGAATAACTGAATTTGCCTATTCTCCGTAAGATTAACATGGGAAATAGTATGCAGGTTTGCTGCTGTGAGGAGCAGTGACTAGGCATCTCTATCATAAACAGTTTTCATTTTCATTTATACCAAGTTTTATCAAAATCTGTCCATAATTATAGGACTTTGCCTTTCTCTGTATGATTACCATGGGAAATGAGTATGCAGGTTAACTGCTATGATAAACTCATAACTATGATTTTTAAGCATGTATGGATGAATCTAAAACACATAAAGCTAAATAAATACCAAGTTTAATAAAAAAATATAGATTGATAAGTAAAATATTAATTTGTCCTTATCCACCATAAGATTAACATCGGAGTACCTATATACAATGTACTGTGTTTAGATTTTTTAATATCTCGCTAACAATTAGAGATGTGAAAACCCCCAAAACCCATTGTGGGGTACAAAATCCCCCTAAATTACCTCTCCGCTTGACCGATATGCCTGGATTACGAACTCGTCCGAGTAAACGTAGTAAACACATCTCCAAATTTGGTGCCGGTCGGACCATTTTTACGAGAGTTATCGTGTTCACGGACATACATACACACACACACCACACACACACACACATATATATATTATATATAATTTTTATCGACTTTTGTTTTTGGCCTCAGGGCACCTCAAAACGTAACAACAAAAATAACATGGTCCCGGGCTTAAGTCTTGCCATGAGACCTACGGTAATAGCTCCTTCCCAATGGGAAATTCGCTAAAACGGTTTATAAATATGTTGCACTTATACTTGCTTAGAATTTTTTGATTTAAATATTTACAAGGTTCAATACGTAACGTACTTAACGAAAACTATTCACTTCCCAAAACATAAAACTCAGTATAAACTAACTTTTACAAACGCAGAGTAGGGAAAGGCATGAAAATGAAAAAAAGGCTATGGTTAAAATTTGTTGTCCATTCATTCATTCTTTGGAAGGAAATATTCCCTTATAAAACGTTTTTCAAAGGTAGCAGACGACCGGTGCGTGTGATGAAAAATGTTCATGTAGCGGGAGACCAAACTAGCGAATCGCGTGACGCATTTGGACACTGAGTGATGTCTGTATCGACCGTGATGGTTCCTACGGCCCCAGCTGACTTAAGTTGTTGATTTGTCAAGAAATACTCCCATCGCAGCATGTCTGTGCAATCGAGATACATACCACAACACAGGGGAAACAGTACAGCATAGGGTTAAATTTGTAGAAACAATGCTATGAACAAATCCTACGTAGTATACCTAGAAGGCCAGAAAACCCTTAGGTCAAATTGTTAGAAACCACTGACATAAAAGAAATCCTGCTGAGTAAAAATATCCTTTACGGGGGACGAGAATTTTCTTGGACCACCAGTTAAACCCGCTCAATAAATATATCCCTATAGTCTAAGTTTTTGGAAACCACTAGGGAACTCGAGAAGCATCACTTGGAACTCCCTTACTCTTTGCAATAAAAATACCATAGGATAGAAATATCTCCTTGGTCCAAGCTGTTGGCTTTTAGGACATGTTCCTGTCTCCAAAGATTTATGTTCTAACTATTATTTTCTATGTTTATAGTAATAAACATTGTTCAGTTTCAGTTTACAGTTACATTGTTCAGTTTTGGATATTTCAAGTCACATCGTTCAATGGTCTATGTATAAAGACAATACATTTTACTTTGCAATTTAAAAAAATACCACTGTATTTTAAATAATATAGGATCATTAAATTTACTTTTTAGAAAAGTTATGACTTTGCATAGCAAACGGTTGAAACCCAAAAACAGGGGGGAGAAAATGGTATATGAATGTTTTATAAGTCTCCAAAATCACAAGAAGAAAAACACATATAATTCTCTTACAAACAAATTAGTCTTGTGAAAGTTATAAGTATTTTTATCCAAACGCTGTAGTTATTTATATCCTCAGAAAAATCACAGGATAGTGCTATTGAAGAATTTTCCTAAGATGTTTTTAATGAATTCCTTAGTTTCCTTTTTACCGGAGTGTATCAACTTAACTCATATTTTCTTCACTGCTGTGCCTTAAGTCAACGAGTAGATGATCGATTTGCGTGTACAGATGGCGTCTTGGGACGATGAGCGATAGAATATTATTATGCAGCGGAGTAGATGAGATGCTTTGAACACCGAGCACCACAATAGTTCGGTAAATGGGTTGTTACAGTCTACGTCGACCTGCGCCTTTGCCGAAGCATGAAACGATACCATGCTATTGAACGCTGGTATCGGGAGTGACTTTAACATATTTTTCCTAAGAAAGCGATTTCCTGAGAAAGCGGTTGTTTCCACACTCGATATCCGATACAAAACAGGTGATTATTTGTTTTATTTTACTTCATTTACTTTTCAAATTGTAAATTTACTTTGCACACTCCAGTATTTCAACTCCAGGACACAAAATATTTAATAAACCATATGCGTTTACTACCACAGTAGTGTTATTTAAGTATGACTTAAGTTGGCAACACTGGATATAAACAGCTGATCTATTGTGATTCTTTCTACCTGATCAACATAAACATAACCCTACATTTTTAAACCAGCTTGAGACGTGACTGTGATGTTGATGTTACAAATGTTAAAATGTGCAGAACAATGACCGTGATTACAGAAATTTTAGTGATTTACTTAGCAACGCATCTAAAGAACTGACAGAGACAGCTAAAACTGTGTCGTTGAACCTCCTCCCTGAAAATCAAACCATCAGAAAACGTTTTATTTGCATACTTTGTTAAACAAAATAATGAAATCCCCCTATAATTGGGGTATTTTTAGTTGATAAAATCGACCATTCAACTCAAACATGAAAGACATTGGTACCTACAAGAAACTTAGCCTTACTAAAAATCAGAATGTAGGCTATAAACCTATAAGTCCAAGACCTTTAAAAAAGGAGAGGTAGAAACCTTCATGTAAACTGCTGATGACAAAACATATCTTATGAACAAAGAAGTTCTAATTATTATTAAACTGTCTAAAGCCTGCAGGAGACATGAACTAACCAAAATGACACTCGATGTAGGAAAATTTTAATATACATATCGTGCGCAAAGTATCCTTACTACACTCAAGAGAAATGCTTCCGCACAAGCCGTAGGCGAGTGTGGGATAGTTGCAGCAAAGTGGCACATTGCACATTCGTTGCATAATTAACTATTTGATATCTCATGGTCCATACACGTTTTATGGAAACGTTTGCTCAAACCTAAATCTGTAAATGAAAATACAAATTTATCTTTTGACATGGATATGTCTTAGCTCTGTGTAGGTGTATGTGTAGGAGATTTTTCAGATTGAAAATATGTAACAGGTTTCCATAGAAACTAACATATTGTATTGAATTTTTAATATAAAATAATAAAAACAGCTGTTTAGATGAACTGAAAACATTCCCTTTTGACATATCCATGATTTAACCTATTTCCCACGGGGAAGTGAATACAAAATTTCATTGGAACTTTTCATTGCTTAAGGAATATAAAAACCCAACTTAAGTGTCTGAGTGGGTGAAAGGTCTTAGATCCCGCTTCATTACCTGAAAGTCGTCGGTTCAATCCCAAACTGGTTCCAGCTGTTTTTAATCATCAGGATATTAATTAAAGCTATTGACAAATAGCTACTTGGAGGTCACGAATTGTGGATAGTTGTGAGTGATGGTCGGTGGGTGTAGTGTTCTCTTGTGTGGATTAACGTCCGCACTATTGAATACTACGTTAATTCGCAAAAGCCATCCACATAATTAGACCAATTCGTAATT
Organism: Nephotettix cincticeps; assembly: GCA_023375725.1. NCBI lineage: Eukaryota > Metazoa > Arthropoda > Insecta > Hemiptera > Cicadellidae > Nephotettix > Nephotettix cincticeps. The sequence continues at coordinate 37,940,269 of CM041788.1, forward strand.
CAGAGGCCGAGGTTCGGATTCCACGTTAAACTGTAGGTCCCTTAGTTGCCATCGGCTGTTGGGCTATTAACTAACAATCCTGTCTAAGGAACATGTCAGCCTTAGTCAGTAACAAGACATTGTTACAATTGTCATTGTCATTCATACTTGGCTTAAAATACCTACCTTGTAGTATGATCGCCATTTCAATAATCTAATCTAATAAAATGTTTTTGTTAGTAGCCCCGTACCTGGTAAATCAAAATCAAGGGACACACTGAAAAATCGGGTCTCTGTCTCAAGAATCGTTGGTAATTGAATGATAAGCGTTTGGTAACAACAAAACCTTTTTAACAAACATCACTGACGTAGACATAAAAGACATAGAACGCCTTCACAGCTCGGTTGCTAGGTGGGAATCACACGATTGTGGATTACGCCCCCCCCGCCAACCCCCTCGCGTCACGAGTGGAGGGTTGGAGCAGTCCGCAGCGCAGAATGGAGCTCTCAAGACTCTACACTACACATAATGGCAGCTATTACTGCTGCTCTCTTTACTCCGGAATGGGTACTACAAGGGACTAGGACTATGTGGAAACTATACACGTACCGGTACCACCATCCCAAGGCATAAAAATATATTATATTCTTTATAAAACACATTTTAGAACGCACATACAACAATATCAATAAAATCATTCTGTTGCTTAGGCTATAAGCGGTCATGATTATTATTTCTCTACGAAAAAAGTAGGATGAAAAAAAGTTAAAAAATTCTGAAGTATATTGAATGTTTTAAAATGAATTAACGTATAATAAAGTCAGCTTAACATTTTGATCCATGCCTAGGTATTGTTACTATATACCGTCAAGTTCTGTTGAAAAAAATCCAAATGTAATGGCATAGTTTTACATGAAAAAGTATTGTTTCATTAAATCATTTGTTCCTTTTATTTATTTTGGAATGGTTTTAACAGCTACATTAAAATAATATTGTTATCATACCAATAAATGACCCTACTGAAACAGTATACTAAGAGATTATTAACAATTTCAATGGGTTAAAAATGTTTTATAAGTAAGAAAGTTTACTTTGAAAATGTTTTATAGGTAATAACATGCAAATTTTCCATATGGAATAAGCTATTACCATAGGTTATATGGCAAGACTTAAGTCCGGGACCAAGTTATTTTTTTCGTTTTGAGGTGCCCAGAGGCCAAAAACAATAATAGTTAAAAATTATATATATTTTTTTGACCACCATATTACCATCAAATATTTTTAGACCAAATTTGGCGTGTATTCCTACATTTACTCGGGCGAGTTAGTAAACCAGAAATATTGGTTTATCGGAATGGGTATTTGGGGGGGGGGTTGTATTGCAAAAATATTTTTGAGTTTTTCACTTGTAATTTTTAAAAATAACAAATTTTATCTTCTACCATTAGATTCAGCTCTAAAATCTACACAATTCAGTTCCATCAAGCTTTGCTCTACCTCCAACGGTTACCGAGATATTAAAAAAATCTAAACACAGAACATTGTATTTTAAGGCTCCTTACAAGGGAGCCTTTAAAATAGAATTTATTTCAAGTAAAATTTATTAGACATTATTTTATTATTGTTTTATTAAATTATTTGTTTTATTAGAATTTATTTTAATTTATTACTCATCCTCCATAAGATCCTCTCTACTATCCTCTATATTATGGTATCTTATGAAGGATAAGTAATAATTATTATTTCACTTATTAATTATAATTAATATTTCTGGAATACACTGATTATTTTACTTCATGAGGTTGAAATCCATCATAGTTCCATCATAGTCATGAGGTTAAAAAACCTAGTTTATGTGTTTATCATGGCAGCTAACCTACATACTCTTTTCCCATGTTAATCATATAGAGAATAGGCTAACTCCTTTGTTTATGGGGCTAACCTTTGTTATTATTGTGTTATTTGTCATTTATTATTGATTTGGAAATTCGCTGAGTACGCAGGTCTGCTGCAACGGAGGTATTTAATATTAAGGTCTAGTCTCAGACAGGATTTGAAGGAGGAAATATAAAAAACGGTATCTTATATAAGAAATGTAGAAAAAATTTTAGCGTTGATTAATAAATTTGTAATTTTTTCACGAAATAATCATGAGGCATTTTGAATATAATTCGTATTTCTTATAACAATCTCAATTTACTTGAAGCTAAAATGTGAAGAGCTCAAGTCTTGATGGGATCAGAGTCGGGTCAAAACAAGAGAGAGAAATAAACAACTAAATAGCTTCCTATTACCTGGAGAAGAGGGGGAATAATTAAATCTGGCACGGTTCAGCGACATCGTTTACTGCGCTTGGTTCCTGCCGGCTCGATATGGAGCCGACTGCATTCCAACTTTTAAACAGCCTTTTAGAAGACTTCATTTTAAACTTTAACCATGTTTACAGCGATGGTTGGCTGAAAAATATCAGTATTGAAGGGAGTTTATAAGTTGTTATACGTTGAATTAACAAAAAGTTGAGTTTTTATTTCAGTAATTGTTGTAATTGAGTTAAGCATAATAATTTAATAATAGTTTTAGGGGACTCGAAGGTTATTGGTGATTCAGAAGTAAAATTGGGCACATAACATAAACTGCCACAATACTAAAATTACTTTAGATATCCAGTGTATCCTACTTCTTTATCGCATTGTCTCCAACTTGGGCTATCCTGATTCAGCCTCAACTCAACATCGAGTCAGACCTAAATTTTTGACTAACTGGCATAAATTTTGAAGACATTTTTACCAAGGGGTCTTCTCCCAAACGAAGAATTCAGGGCTTATGCCCAGTAGAATCAGGGGAGGGTGGGTTAGAGCGTAAACCTGTTAGAGGGTTCTACGATCCAAAATCTGGATTGGATTAGAGATTTTTAACTTCTCAATTAATTAGACAAACTATTCATTCTCATAAATTCTTTTTCGGTAATTTTAGAAAATTCTCTAGGAATAAATTCCCAGTCTACTTGCTGGAGTTTTTTAATCTTTAAAAATTTAACATGTATTCGTTAGAATAATGGTTAAAGAATTCTCGACCATAAAAATAATTATTTTGTAAAAAAAAACTTTACGCTTGGTAAATAACTAATAAAGTTAGAGCTCATAGACATCTTCAATGTTTAGTTAAGTTTTTATAAGATTTGAGTATTTACGTCTTTAATCAATTGTTAAACAAATTCTTAAAATAATTTAAGGCAAAGTAAACCCATAATACAACCACCATGTCTTCAATTTTTTAAATTAAAACGAAGATACAATATACAAACCGCAATTTAGGACACAAATTCAACCCAACCGAATTTAGATTTCACTTCCATTGATGGAAATACGCACGAGTGTTCTGCATGTCCTCGACGATGTTTTCGAAAACAGATCACTCACATGAACAAACAGTTACAAATGCGAACACATAAACCCGCGAGGTGGGTCAACAATGGTAGATGTACTGTAGCTGGCTGGCAACACGATATGGCTCGGCGAAAGTGCATTGCCGCAGCATCATCATCATTCACTTTTCATCTTTCATTCGATTTTTCATCAATAGCTTAAAACTCAATCTAAAAAAATACTATATCTAAATCTACGAGTACACTACAAAAATAAATGAATTATAGGAGTAACTTTTCATTAACATTAAAAATTATAACATTTTTCACGACTGTAAACAGTCATTATGCCCAGGTTAGTGAAATGGTGACGGACAGAAATTAATATCAAATTTCAGATTGAGCATATGCGAATATTGAGATACTAACAACATAGTTTGGGTGCGTTTGTTTTTTGCCGAACAAAATTGTGGTAGAACATTTAGTTACAATAAATTTGACTAAATAAAAATACTTTAGTGTTTTAGATTGTTACACTACAACAGTTGAACGGATGGTTAACATTTAACTTTCACGATAAACACGATTTTTGTGGGTGAACGCCTTTTTTTGATCTCATGAAAAAAACTTGATTGCTAAACACTGTTCTATCAAACTTGGTATGCAACTTAAACACAATGGCATCCAAACCCAACTTGGAGCAGTGAGTTAAATAGTAGTTATAGGACGGTGTATTCTGTGGTGAAAGAGATTTAGCCAGTAAATGTGGGAGCTTATAGGAGTCCAGTGCTCCCTGGACAATGATCTTCTTGAGCCACGCCCTCGCACCCAAAGTGCGAAGTTTTGGAAGCGACCCCTACAAAAATGGGAGCGAGGGACGCTTACAGTATTGTGCATCTAGTATGAGACCGTGCGGGAAAATAAAGCACTAAATTTCCAATACATTCAAATTTACTCTCTTTGTTCTCCTATAAAACAAAACGAGGTGGCAAACCCCCAAAATAAATACGTGAGAATGAACCGCAACTTTTTGAACATTATTTACTTTCTTACCATTCTGGTTCAAAAGTATTGGTTTTGATTTAAAATTCAAAATTATAGAATTTCAAAACTAACTTACTGTTCAACATTGAAATTTCAATTTGGATAAGATTTAATATTTAACTATTTTAAAAATAATAAAATTCAATAAAAATATAAACAGAATCTTTCCTTAGGTTGAATAAATACTAAAACAATAATAACTGTAACTCTTCAATAAAACTTCAGTACACTAATTTTACATTTAAAAAGGGGCCCAAACAAATTTTTGTTGAAATTACAATTGGAGTTAAATTTGGTGGTTATATCTTTCAGGGACCATGTTCATAGTATAGGGTTACGTCAAAATTGATCAGAGTTTTTATAGAATTTCATTGAACAGTGATTGTCATTCGTAATAAAGTAAATTCAAATTTCTGTATTATGTAGTCACCATTAAAGAAAGTCAGCAGAGAGGGAGGAAAGTAGGGCACACCAGAGATTAATTTTGACATGCGTACCAAGGAAAACAAGAAGCATGACAGCGTGCGGTAGGCTTCGTCTTGGCGTGTATAAATGCACTTCAATAACCTCCTGACTACTCAAGAAGTATGAAACCTCTGTAAGTCACACTGGTTGCTACAAAAGTTTCACCCATTCACTATTTTTTATTAATGCGGTTTAAACCAACTGATTTCGAGATATATTTGTTTGAAATAACAGGAAGGGTTTTAAGCATGCAGAACTAAGATCCCTATTAATAAAACTTGCAGTGTGAGCCTAAGTATATAATTTTAAACAAAGACATGGTCTTCAAGAGAATAAATAATAGTTTCAAAAGATACCGTATACAAAATAAAAGCAGTAATCAAATTAGCTATCTTAGAGACTTACGCAAATTAGGGGCTAACAAAAAGGTTAGTATTACTTCTGGGACACTTGATGTAAAACCAGTTTTACATTAACTAATAAAGCAGAAATATACCAGTAAATAAAGTTTATTAAGCGTAATAAAAATACTGAAATAATATTAAACGTATAAAAATATATAATAACGTAACATTAATCTTAAATGTCTGAAATTAAAAAAATCAAGAAATACGAGTAAACCTACTCTCACACATAAATGTGTAATCCTCTTCATGGGGGAAATGAGAAGAAATAAATAAGTAAAATTTGCTCGTTAGGGAAAGGAGATGAAATTTAAGAGAGGGGAGAAGCGGTAGAACGGAAGGGGTAATAATTACATTTATTACGGCTTAGAAGAACTCCATTTACTGCGCTATTCCAGGCCAATATGCTTGGTATCGTTTTAAAAGTTGTGAGTAATGATATTGCGTTTCTGTAACTTTGATAATATTAACCGGTCTCGGTCATCAGTATCACAACTTTTGAACAAGGATTTATCTATACTTTTTTAAATCCATATGTCTCGTGAATCTTGCATGTCTAGTTGAAGGCAAAGTTTTATGCTAAAAGGTTTAAAGGAAATAAAGATTGTATAATTCATGAAATGAAATTGAAAATGAAATGAAAAAATGTCTTTATTTGATTTAGACAAAGTCAGGACTAACAAATCCTCTCTACCACTTAACCTCTCTCTAATAAACAAAATTTACATTAACTTAGATCTGAATTCGTGTGTCTATATAAATAAATTAGAGTTTTGTCTGTACATTGCTCATAATTATTCAATTTTTTAGCGAATTTTAGGGCTATTTACGTCGTTTCAAGTTTAAGCAGACCATGTTTTTTTTTCTTCTTTAGGTGCACAGAGACAAAAACATAGTCGTTAAAAATATAGAATATAAATGAAAAACATATAATATATATATATATATAAAATTTATATATGTGTCTGTGAACACGCTCTCGTAAAAAGGTCCGATCGAGACAAATTTGGTAGAGACGTGTATTCCTACAAATGCTCGGACGAGTTCGTAAACCAGAATATCGGTAATAAAGGGTAGTTTTTTTGAACCCCAAAATGTTTTTTTGCGTTTTTCACATGTAATTTTTAAAAATTTCTAATTTATATTTAACAAAAATCAGCTTAAAAAATACACATTAATTCCTTAAAGTTTTTCTATATCTTAACGGTTACCGAGATATAAAAAAATCTAAACACAGTACGTTGTATTTTGAGGCTCCAATGTTAATCTTATGGAGGATTAGGAAAAATTAATTTTTCAATTATTATCTAATATTTTTGGATGAAACTTGATATTTAGCTTAATGTGGTTGAGATCTATCCATTTATGCTTAAAAATCATAGTTTATGTGTTTATCATGGCAGCAAACCTGCATACTCTTTACCATGTTAATCAAGGAGATTTGGTCATCCTATATATTTATGGAAAGATGTTGATGAAAGTGGTATTATAAATGAAATTAAAATTTTAGAATGAAAATGTCTTTCAGTGTTCTTAGGCAAACCAACTAACACTTTTTCCATTTTAACTTATGGAGTATACAAATTACATGTTTATACGGATTATTGAATTGTATTTATTATTAAATAATTAGATTTTTCGCTGGTACATTGCTCAAATCTGTATTTTACTTTTAGTGCGTTATAGAAGCCGAAACCAGTCTTATCTCAATTTTTGTCTGTTTGTCGGTTTGTCTGTGACGCTCCAGGAGGCATTTTACGCCGTCTTCTCCGAAAAACGGGAGGACGGATTACAATGAAACTTATTTCATGTATTCTCTACAATCCAGAGAAGGTTTGTAAATGCTTGAAATCGCCCGCCGCCCCTTGAAAAGTAAATAACGAGCATTTAAAAACTCACTTTTACGCGATATTACTCGCATTTTGGTCCAGTTTTCAATGAATAACCTACTGGTAATAATCAGCTGTCTTTGTAGTTTAAAGATTTAATAGAAATAAAAACCAACAGCTGTCAAATCAATATTAGTTTGTTTATATTGGTCATTGATTTTAAACCCATTTCGAAATCATACTATATTAAAAAATTATTTATCGTATAATTTATTATAATAATGGTATACCTGTTCTAATCTATTTAATTGTAAAGTAATGCTAAATAATAAAGCTGGGTATTGATTTATTTTCTTTGTACTGATTTGTTTAGGATTTCAGGTTTACATTTTGGTGTGATGATATTTCTTCTTTAAACTGAATCCCAAAACCCGTACAGAGGTCGGGCTTACTGCTAGTCATAAATAATAACATAAAATAAATTAAATTATAAAATAAACAAGCATCGTTTCTTAAAACAAAAAACCCTAGATCAAACACGCTCCATTTTCTCAATCGCTGTCGCCCCTCCTGCCCCGTCAATGACACACATCACCTGTCACTACCCCACTATAAAAGTATGACGCTTCACCTCCACCCGAGCACGGTTACCTTTATTTTTAAGAATATCAGGAAGGAAGTTCCAGTACCTAGAAGCAGAGACAGTGAAATAATTGGTTTAAAGGGTTGTTTGATTAATTGGAATTGAAAGTATTTTATCAGAAATGAAAGTGAAATTTTTGGAAAGATAAGAAGGTACGTTATGAATGATTATGAAGTGCAACAGACGAAGAGTATTAAATCATCGAAACTATTTAAGCCCAATTAATGAAAGAATATTAAAATATGGTGAAATATGGTCGGAACGCCTCAGACCAAAAAGAAATTGAATTCTGTAATTTTGTGCCCGTTGAAGCCGTTGAGCTCATGGTGAAATTAATTAGAAATTCACCATACGTACACAGAGTTTTTCTGAATTACGGGTAGTTTAGATCGTTTAGAACCATTGGATAAAAGGTGAGTAAACCTTTCGCCACCAGGGCGCGCAAACAGAAAGATCCCGCGGTGACATGTTGACAGCGTCAAATGAAGCATTGTGAAGGTTGTTTAGGCCGGTGTTATTGGGAAACCTCGATACCACGAAGACATCAGCACCTCAAACCAGAACGTGAAAGTTGAATAGTTGTGTACGTATTCACAATGTGCAACTGTACATATAGCGTTAATATATACGTATACGTGTGTGTAATAGATGTGTATTTTATAGAATTACAAGTGAAATAAAAATTAAAAATCAGAAAAATCTAGAATTTATATCGCACTCCACTACTGGATGTTTACGCCTGACTAAAATAACACAACAACCACATTAAACTTTATAGAACCTTCACGACGTCTCTTATATGCTATATTGAGTAATTTCTATTTTTAGGAGCTTAATCCCTTCAATGATAAAACGTTCAGGACAAACTATGAAATATTTTACTTTAAAAGTGTAAATAGTCATTGGTATATTAGTTATCTGTTCAAAAGATACCGTAACGTTTATGTATTGAGTTTTTAAATAGAATACATACATTTTCAGTCCTTTATAAAATATGTTTTTGGTTTCATTGTCGTTTTGGGGCTTTCACTCCATTATTAATCAAAGATGTACAAAACGTTTAACTGACACGAAATAAATATTAATCTAGTTTAATCTGATACGAGAGATGGATTTTGTCTTAGAATCTCGATTGGAAATGCGCTCTGGTTTAGTGAAATTCAGACAAATGTGAAAACCACGAATCATGTTTTTAAACTTTACTAATGGTTTAAAGTGTTTCAATACTTCATCTGTATTTCAAAGTATTCTATTAATGGGGAATTTTATTCAGTCTTTAAATAATACATTTACTATCATAACCAGTAAAGGAGACTCCAAGTTGTGGGGCAGTAGGTATTATTTTGGTGCTATCCTAAGTTAAAAACCGTGGGAATATTCATTTGAAAATGTAAGGCAACTTGAACTTGATGATTTATTTCTCATTTGAAGAATCCTAGAAAACTAAATGTACGGGTTCGAACATGTAGGCCTATATAACTTTTGATAAGCATAAGCTTGCTGTTCATTTTCAAAGTTTTCATTTTATTATGAGCTTTGCAACCAAAATAAAACAATATGAAGTAGATTTACTTAAACTATATTTACTTTAAAACCCCGTTCTTTAGATTAATGTTGAGTTCCGAAATAGGTATGATTCTGCCAATTCATAAACTCCAAGGTTGTATATTATGCCTAGGTATCGAAGATATTTAATACTAATATATTTATCTGTTGGTTAAAATTGTATTAAAATGTTAATATTTGCTTTGTAAACAGGCTAGATCATGGATATGTCTAAAGGGAATGTTTTTAGTTCATCTAAACAGATATTCTTATTCATATATATTAAAAATTAAATACAATAGCTCTGGTAGTTTCTATGGAAATGACTTCCACTGCACTTTGTTTTTCGAAACACAACTTCGCTAACAACCCCTTAAGAGCTTAAAAATATCCATGTCAAACGCCAGAATATAATAAAGCTATTTTGTTCAAACTTACCTCTAAGTGAATGCGTGGACCGAGAAGAGCATCATGTGAAATGCTGAAAATAACGGAAAATATTATAATACATGTCTTATAAATAAATTAAATACTTTTTTTACCACAGACACAATAGAAAAAACTCAGTTAAAGCTAGGATTAAAATTAACCATTATTTTGGTTTATGTTATGAAACAGAGGGTTTAAGAGTAGGGGGATATTTTTATGATTAGATATTTATTTGCACAAAATAAAAATATAGGGCTCAAGATAGTGAAATTCTGACATTAGCAACACCAATCCTACCTAATCTCCTATCTTAAATTTTATAATTTGAAGTTTCACAAAAATCGTCTTGGATATACAGTAATTATAGTCAATGAGTTTATAGATTTAAAAAATTAACCGGGCTCAAGCTTCATTAAAAGTTCGTTTCATCTATAACATTTTTTATCGGGAAAGAGTACATGTTTATTAATAAAGTCAATCAGAAAAATCTATTATTTTGCTGATAAAATTTGTAGTGGTCCTACAAAATATGCTCGCGAGTCACTTTTATTTAACTGGAGAAGGAATTCTATTCCCTACCGGAAAATCTACTCATTTATGACACAAATAACAACGTGGGTAAAGCTTTGCGTATATACGTTAGCTTTGGTATGTACTCTGTGGTGATGGTTTAATAATATTAAAATTCGTGTAATATTAAAAGTGAACTTGATTTAATTTGAGTGAAATGCTTAAAATTAATGCTTTTAAGATGGAGCAGCATCAATTAAGTCACAAAACTCTCGTGAAATATTATATAAGAACAATCAAAGCCAGGCATGAATTCTTTTGAAAATAAACGAGTTCAAAAAATAACATATTTTTAGATTCGTTGGAATAAATAACATTAGCACGATCTGCAGTTAACGACACAGTCGTGAGGAACTCTCCAGACTTGACAACTACCTCGTAACTCTAGCTGTTAGGAGAAACTTGGGATTGAGGCAATACAATCTACAGTCGCAACGGGTTGAGAGCGAACTTGAAAACTACAACATGACAAACTATATACTTGGGAGTGATTCTCTTTTTAACACTTTATTTAAGTAATGTGGATTTATTAAGTACTAAAGAATATTTCAGTCACATAATGAACAACAGTTTTTTTAAGTTTTAGGATAAATTGATATTCTCAATTCAGGCTCGTATTGCAGTTTAAATACGCTCGATTACAGGAAAGATTTAGTAGAGGAAGGAAGAAATGGGAAGAGCATGTGGAGGATGTTATGCGTGAGAAGGACCTCTTCATCTCAGAACTTCTACCAATCACAGCAGCCTCTTCAAAGACTTTTAACCAGGATTATCAAGAAGAAGAAAATGAATCATTAATTCTGGACTTAGAAACCTTTACACGCCTAGGTACTATTGTTGCAAAAAATATTGTAAAACCTCACATTTGAAGTTTAATGATCCGAGTCAATACTCGTTGACGCAACTCTGATCGCCCCGACTCATTATAGTGTTATATGTCCGTCTCTTGTTGTGTGTTGTTTGCTCTGTGTCTAAGTCCTACTTGACTGTGACTGGACTGCATACATACGGAATGGAATCGAAGTATTGGACCGGAAACTTGAAATTCATAAGTGCTGTGTCAGTGATAGAGTCTGGTCGGCCAAGTTTACTCTCTCTAAACTTTCAAAGTTATCTTGTTTAATCTGCATGTTATTTTGTCCGACCGACATGTACCACTAATTCGGTAGCCAGTTACACCATGAGTAAGCATATTTTACTGGTTTTTTAAGTTTTACACAATATTTAAATACTTTGGTTCTACCGTCCTAGGAGTACATGTTACATTTCACCACATTTTGCCTCATTGGCTTTATTATCAATGTCAGCGGTAAAATTTATATTATTATTGTCTTTTATGTTCAGTTTCTTGTCACTTTTGGCAGGGCAAATTAGTATTTTTGTCGAAAGTTCAGATTTTCCGCACTCTGACGAATTTGTAGGTTAAACCCTATCTACAGTCACATTGGTAGGATAATTGTTTTTGTTAAACGTTTCTTGTCCTGTGTTCTTTGTATTTGCCCTCCTTTTTCACTGAACTGGAGTAAATAAAATAAAAAAAAACTTATATTAGTTTGCTGATGGATCTGACAGGCCAAAATAGGTGTCCAGCCTGTTTCATTTTGTTCAGTTACGAGCAAAATGTAAATATTAGTGTCTATGTGTAGTTTATTTATTATAAATTTATTTATCCGTCATTTAGTTTTATGTTAGTTTTAGGAATTTCCCATTAGGAGCCCGCCCCCTGCTAAAGGTCTCTAAGTGGAATTGGCTGCATTGTTCAAAATTTAAGCACTCAAATTTCTATCAAAACAAATAAGAACTTGCATTATTCAGTATTGTTTATTAAATCAATTTATTTACTAATTCAAATTTCTGAATATTGAATCTTGATATTGTCAAGTGTGTTGGCCAACCACAATTAACTTGGCTTGTAATAAATTACATTGTATTTGTATTTTATCCCGGCTCAGTCTTGTGCTCCGGAGGACGCGCTTCCACATGGCCTCTGGGACGTGCAGGCTGAGTAGGGCTCATTGAGATTAGGTTATATACGCACTTGTAAAGTTTATTGAACGAAGAAAAACAATGGTATCGATATCTATTGTTTTAAACACCCCACAACAACCCTTTAAAACTGTTTAAACAGTCATGAGTCAATACAAAATAAATAAATAATACATCGGGAATATTGACGTAACAAGGGGGGTGGCTAGCTTGAGGTCCAAGGGAAATGACGGCCGGATGAGAATGGTTAAGAAGTAAATACAGAAAGAGATAATTGATATAAAAGAAACATGGTAGAATCCCGAGTTAACCATTTTAATGAGGCTTCCAGCAGAGAACTCGACAAACAGTCCATTGCTATAATGAGGTTCTGAGCGGTTGTGCTCTAAACCACCGGTGTTGTGTTAACGGGGCGTGGATACAAATATGACTGGCCCTATAGAAGGATACGTGTACGTGTAAAACAAATTATTCATTACGTCACCAACTAAGTCTCACTTTGCAAAAACCATAAGGTTTTTAAGTCTTTTTACACTTTTCCATCATCTAATGTAGCTGAAGGATCATCACTCCTATTTTATTTAGCAAATTTGTAAATAGATCCACAAAAAATTAAGTTAGATGGTTTATAGGTTGTGATTTTATTAGCTTAGAATATATAGCACTTATGCTTAAAACGATCACTTATACAATCGAAACTTTGTGCAAAAACCTGTTTCAAAAGTAACACTTTGGTATACTTAAAAGTTAAATAAATTTAGAAAAAGGTTTTATAAAAAAAGATTTTTTAAACAGCCTACCATGTCTGTTTTGTAAAAAAACTAGTCTACAAGTCACTAGTCTTGTTTGTCTTGCAATTTTTTTTAGTATTGGTAGAAAAGTATCTAACATTTCTTTAGTAATAACTAATGACAATTAGTAAATAATATAGCTCATTGTTTATATTTATAATTGGTTTAGTAACCTATTTAAAAATGATTATATTTACTTCCCTGTGGGAAATAGATGACTAAAATGGAATGTTTTCACTTCATATAAACGGCTGTTCTTATTCTTTTATATTAAAAATTCAATACAATAGCTCTGGTGGTTTCTATGGAAACCCGTTACATATTTTCCATCTTACAAATTGCCAACACCCCCCCAGAGCTAAGACATATCCATGTTAAAATTATACTACATTAAAATGTTACTTTGACAAAAATTATTTACAAATGATACAAATTTTTTTAATTGAAGATTAATGCTTAATAATAGTTATAAGAATTTAGTCTTCCTCTTTGTTCATGATTTCAGGGAGATATTTAATCACAATATAGCCTATATAGCTTCCCAACGCTGAGTCTTACAACCCAAAGGCCCTTTTCATACAAAGGACGAGCTTACTGCTTGTAGTATACAAAGTACCAAAATTTACTGTCCCCTTAGCTATACAACCAGTAAAGAACTATTCCATTGTAAAAGTTATTGTTGGTCGCAGTAGTCACATCATGAGATGGCTTAATGGCAGGAACGTTGGTACAACTGGAGAGAAGTTTAAGTTTCGTGAAAGGGTTTAAGCGGAATATACTTGTATTACCTAACATCAATTTCTGTTAAATCTTAAAACAACTTTAATGAAAAAGTTAAACTTGTGGCAAAACCACATTATTTATTAGAAACGTTTAATGTGAGAGAAGTGTCTTACAGACCGCGAACGCCATTAGCTAAGGAGCTTATCTCCTGTGCATTAGTATTATCATGCGGCATCCTTCTTGGAATTGTGCGAAGTGTAGTAGATATATTTGTACACCTATAAATATATTGTTATTAATGAAAAAAGAAACGTAGTACTCTTTTAAAAATTAATTGTAAGTACATGTTTCGACTCTTAGGTCATTATCAAGCTTATTTTAAATCTTAACCAAATAAAAAAAATATTATAAAATATATTTTTTTTATTTTGTTAAGATTTAAAATAAGCTAGCGATGTTCGTACAACCTTTGGAACTATTTAAGTCAGGACTTACCTTATCGATTTAAATTTTAGTCCGTGGTAGCAAACATATTACTCATACATTATGAAATTTAAATGAAAAAAAACATTTTTAGTTTCGAACGTTTTCCCCTGTACTTAAGCATAAAGGGACACGGATCGTCTGCAAACCATTTCTATCTCGTTTTGAAAATGAAGAAAATCTGAATGTTTCTTAACTTACCAGCTTCTTTCTGGTGTTATAAATATTTAATAATGAAAATACTGTAGTTGCTTCCACATTATGAACATTTTGAAATGAACGTCTTTGGAATTTGTGTCCAGTGGTTAGGTGGTGTTTTACTATCCAAAATTTTCGATCACAACAGACTATCTTTGACAGTTTTTAAGATTATTGGTTTTTTGGAGGGGGGAAAGATTTTTATTTGTAAAAATATCTATTTTCTTACCTTAAATGTGTATAAATTTGGTGAATTTTAGAAATATTTTAAAAATTAAGTGTAGGAAGAAAAACAGTGGAATCGATATATTTTGTTTTGACTATTTTAAGTGCGCAACATTCATTATAATGTATTAGCGTTATTTCAATAATCATTAATTATTCAATTTGACATATCCATCGGTGAATTTTTGTTGATCAAATTTAGTTCTTTAATAGTAGGCGTAAAAGATTTAAATATTCAGTAAACGCTGTTTACAAAACATTGCGAAACTTCAAATTTCGGATTGAAACTTACACCATTTCTGTTCCTGCCAAAGAAACACACTCTATCATGCTTTATGAAAGTTTATGAAGTTTGTAATTGGATAAATCATAGAAGTGTAAGCCCTCAGTATCGAATGACTGAACTTGGAAAATTTCTTCACAACTTCGAATTGGATACAACTTTAACTGGAACCTATTCCAGCCGTTATTTGACAAATAAATCCAATACACTGTTAGAATCCGAAACATTTTACACCCAACTGTAATTGTCTCAATAGAATACAATTGTGCCATTACAATACTTGTACTTTAGGGGAATTAAAATCCAACTTGTTGTTTTTGATTGTCTGAACATATCATAATTGTTATTATTGAAAACTAAAATGTTTCTAAAAAAGTATCTATTCGTAGTCAATACAAATACAAACTAATCTTCATTTTTACCTTAATTTCACGAAGATTTGTTTTGAAAATATTCTGTGTTATTATAATCTACGCTTGATAAAAAAATAAATAAGAACAAGGAATAAATAAAATCATTGCACATATCTTTTTGGCAAAATTAATCTATCTTAATATATAAAAGAGGAGGTATGTATGTGTGTTCCCTATAAACTCCGGACCCGCTCGAAATATTATAATGAACTTTCAGGCATATTAAACATGATTCGAGGATGGCTTCTGTGACATTTGTGCAAATCCGTCCAAAAAATATCGCCCCAGAGGGAATAAAAGGGTGCGTTGTCAATTTTTATAAATTTGGTGTTTACAAAATTAACAGCTGTGATTAAATAATTTGACAGTTCCTTTAAACTGTTATTATTTCAAACTTAAACAATTAGCAATATACTATTATTGTAAAACTATAAAGTAATAGCATAAAAATTGAAAAACTTTAAACACCACGTTAAAATTTTACAGTTTTTGTGGATTATGTATTATGAATAAAAATCACAAGGTTATGTTGGCCAAATAAAAATAGGTTCTAACTAAAATGTTTATGCATTACGTTTATTATAATAATCAGCTGTCGTTTCGCTAACTGAAATGTATGAAATGTTGATATTGTTTATTGATAATGAATATTTTATTTTATGCTTATGTGCGTGCGCGCGCGTGCTCGTGTGTGTATGTGGGCGCCCGTGCGATGTAAAACGATCAAAGGTACCCTGATTTGATCTACCTAGTCTGTCTAAATCTAGTCATATATGTTTTAATGTTTCAAGTACTCATTTCTTATACATATTACAAATATCGGATATGCCACCATTTCAGAAAGGTAATAATAACTATATTATGTTTCATATTTTCCAACGGATCCAAACATAATTAATCTGGTTTGTACATCACAGCAAGATGCGACGGCTAACGCTAGGCAAGAAATAAAAATAATCATGATTAACAAAAAAGTGGCCACCTGGTAGGGCGAAATCCGTTTTAGCATGCTACATATTCGTGGAATGCAACGTATGGTCCTATAGGTCCGACCAATTGCTATTCCAGAGTAATTTGACCAATAATAGTAGATCTGAACATTCCAGGAATATCATCGCACCGGTAACCCGCACTCAGCCCACTGCATTCTGATCCAAGCTGGGGTTGCAACGTGTGGGTTCAGTTGTTGAAATATTTCACCCAACACTTCTCCGTTTAATTGCAACCTTCATTGGTTGTCTTTTAAATAAATAGTACCTGGTGACCGAGCTTTGCTCGTATAGAATAAGACATGTATTATAAAAATTAATTAGAAAAATTAAAACACATTTATTACTCAATGAAAACATTTATGTGGTTTAAATAAAACCGATTTAATACACCATGATTAATATAGCACAAAACAAAAAGTATCGCCCTTGGTGGGGATGGAACTCGCGGCCTATAGTTCTTGAGGCCGTCACGCTACCACTCGGCTATAGCGTTAGTCAATTGAGCGATGCCGTTTAACGTCTTTTAGCCAAAGCCAATCATTTACTGTTTAATTATCCATACCGTTATTATTAGCCTGTGATCAACTGATTTTGTTATAAACGGAATGAGGATTGAAAAGCAAAAGAGAAATTTAATTTACATCAATTAATTGGTTTGTTACAGTGGCTTCAAGCAATACAACGTATACGTTTTCTATCAAAACACGGAAGATTTTGGAAATACTTTTTTCTGCTTTTATTTCGCACAGTTATGTTATCCTTAAGTTTTTACAAATTGTTTAGTAACCTGATAATTTTGCATTTATTACATACATAAAATAAATATTAATGCATAACCTCTATATTGTTCCCCGCCGTCTTCAATCAAGAACTGTCAAACGGTTATAAACAGCTGTTTTGGTTTGTATTGTTTAAATTTTATTCTCCATAAGCATAATGTTAAATTTTTAGATTTTAAACTTAATATTACACGAAAACACGAATTTTCCTGGACATTAGACCTATCTAGAACTTATTTTCTACTCGGAAATTAGTTATTTCCAAAATTTAAAGTTTATATATATAAAAAGTTTATAATATATAAAATAATATATAATATATAAAAAGTTTATATATATAATATATATATATAAACCTTGCTCGTATTATAGTATTGGATTTTTAAAACATCTTACATTAATGTTTTTAACTTTCTACAGTATGATATAGTTTTATCCTGTATTTAATATGTATTTAAATCCTGTAGTATAATATGAAATAAATTATATATTTTAAATATGTATGATTCAACATTCGTAGCATTCTAGCTTCGATATAGTTAGCGTAATAAATAAATAAAACAAAATAGTAAATACAAAGCTAGAACATTTATAACCAAATACTAACTTATTAGTAAGCTGTAATAGCCTATAAATACTTCATTCACAACGTAGCTATAAATTTGTATCAATTATCATTCTTGATACAGAGACTCAATATTTCAGGATATTTTAACCTGCATATGAGTTAAGAATGAGTGGTCAATTTTATATAGCATTTTTACTGACAATGACCAGGCCAGCATTTTATGTGTCACGGTATCAAATAATGGTCCAATAACAAACAGCTGGACCAGTCCGGGATTGATCCGACGACCTTCAAATTACGAGGAGAGCTCTATAACCACTCAACCACCTAGCCAGGTTTCATTATATATTTTTTACTTATTTATATTTAACTTGTCAATTCAAATCTTAGATTCAAAATTAAATAAAATAACTAACCTAAAATGTACTAATGAAATATTATTTTAATCTGTTGGCTTTTATTAAAAACTAGCTGACCCGGCGAACTTCGTAACGCCTAACAGAAAATAAACGTTAACTTTAATTGATTGATTGACCATTTTGTGAAGTCAAATAGCATTGCGGCTTCGTTGTGAAAGCTTTAAATACTAAACAGCTGATTATTATAATAAACCTAATATGTATAAACATTGTGATTATTTTATTTGGCAAATATATAAACACGTTACTTTTAATCATACAGAAAATAAAAAATAAATAAATACAGTACATAATCCCCAAAAACCGTAAACTAATAACGTGGCGAATAATGCTGTTCATTTTGTACAGCACGTATTTACTTCATAGTTTTACATTATATGATTCATATGGCATCAGATAGTAAAGCATAGTACTAACGGAGAGTAAACCAACAGCTGTTTTAAGAAATCAAATGTTTTGATTTTTGAAAATTTTATAAAAAAACTTATTCCCCATAAGGTTAACATTAGAAATTTAAAACGCTATAAAATGGAAACTATGGAAACTGAATATGCCTAAAGCATGACCGGAGCAGAGACGAATCCAAAAATCAAAGATCATTAAAATCGGTCCAGCTGTTCTCGAGTTATAATGCGTGTAACTAACACGACTTTGTTTTATATATTTAAATGTTTGTATTTACTTTCAATGGAAAAAGGTTAGATCATGAATAAAGGAAATGGAATGGTTTTATGTAATTTTAACAGCTGTTCTTATGTTTCAAATTTTCGTCTTACAAATTGCTAGCCCCCCCAGAGCTAAGACATATCCATGTCAAAATGTGAGTTGTACTAACAAACTGTGTTACATTTCAACTCGTAGGTTTAACAAAAAACAAAAATAACAATTGGTTACCATGGTGACATCTGAATAGTGTCTTGAACAGCTGATGTGTCCACTGCATTTATATAATATCCAAGCAAGACAGCAGTACCGGTATTCCACATTAAATTTAAAGTTATTTTTAAAATTAATTTTTGTGCGAGTATTAATGAGAATATTAAAAAGGTTTGTTCCATAAAATAGAGATTTTCGGTTTGCGATATCAGCTGTGAAATAAAGAAAATCAAAGGGTCTTATGTTGAAAACAATTTTGTAGAGAAAACGTTTGATGATATTTAATATGACGTTGAATAAATTTTTGTCTACAAAAAATTTCAGTACACAAAGTAGGAGAAGATGAAATTGTTTGATTAAATTACGTCGCGCAAGGTCAAGTCGATTGCGTGGTTTGGTTTCATTAGGTCCAGTTTCCATATCTTAGCCAAGTAATCTGCTTTAAAGATTTAATCAAAGCTATAGAAGAGAAAAGCAGACCTTCAACCAACCGAAACATGGAATTGAAGCCTCAAAGGATCTCGCTGGAATACCTTTAATCAACGTTTTCTGCGAAAATTCTGATATTGTTTATAAACCCGACTTCATGGGCACAATATGAAGTTAGCTTTCTATATATATCTTATGGGTAATAAGGTCTTATAACAAGGAATATGAAAAATACAACAAATGATAGTGTGCTCAAATGCATACGAAATTGAAAATATACTGTATATTTTCTGCTTCTCATTTGCGTGACTCATTTTTAAACTATTTAATATACAATACAGTCCATATACACTGAGTATTTTTGGTCAGAATCACCCACAGCTGAATAGTAAAACTAAAACTTTTCCAAAGCACTATTGTAATTGAATATCTCAAACTACACTCATAAAGATTCCTTTTCTAAGTTTGTTTAAAAGGTGAGTTTTTATCAGTAATTTTATAATATTGCTCATAAAATGTTGAATAAAACAAGAAAAATTGTTGAAGGAAGACTCGATTTATATGGAGATCAGACCTACTTTCGTTTATGAGATGTTAAACGTATTCCAGGCCAAAAATAGAGTGGCTATCGATAATAGGCTTAGTGATTTAAAATATGTTCATAGACTTTATATACGAGTATACTGTACTGAGATAACCATTGTACACTTTTGTAAGTGTTTTCTGTTAATTTTTCTTACTACTTCAAATACCGTTAAAATTATTTAAATACAGCATTTTATGTCTAAAATTATAGCTTAAAAATTAAAATTGATGATTGTGAAAATTAAAAACTTTGTAAATATTAATTTTTAATTTTAACAACTGTCAAAATTTATCATTTTCTTAATGAACTAGTTCTATTATGAAGTTTTATTAGGGTTTCTGTTTATATATGAAATAGATTATATGAAAAAAATATGTACAAAACTTTGAATAGAAACTGTTTTGAAATAAAGGGGTGAATGATCATTCTAAAAATACGAGATCTCACACAAATATCCTTATCACGCCCTTACGTGCGCGCGCGTGTGTGTGTATGTTTAGTATTCTGTAAAGAAGCTGAACTTCTCAAGAATAGTTAAGAATCTGCAGATTCAAACATTTCTGAAACAAGTTAAATTAAACTTTTAGTTGAATGTTGCATACAATTTTGTGAACATTAACGTGTTTGGCAGTTTGTAATTGAACTTGGGTATAAGGTCGGTTGCATAATATGTGTACGTGTACAAGCTTTGTAGCACAATTGTAAAATATTTTGATTACTTAAACTTGATAGTGTGAATATGTTTGCATTTGTAAGTATGTACGTTTTTGTAGGTTTTAAAGTTTAAAGATTTTTATAATATTTTTCTGTAATAGTATGATTGCAAATTTGAGTTGTTCCTAAATTCTTGATATTCTGGCTACTATATCATTATTAATTTAAACTCACATAAAAATTAGGTTTTTCAATTGTTTCATATTTTTTCACAATCCATCTGAAAAGCAGGTGAATTTATAGATGGCCTTTATGGGCTTTTCCCACGCGCTCAAGTTTCGCTTATGTGGGAAAATACGGCATCTCACTGTTTTAAAACATACTTCAAATATAAAATTAATGAGTAACCTAAATAATGAAATCGAACCGAACCAATCACAGAACGATACGATATACCGAGACGAAAATGACTCAAAAGGCTTCAATTATCCTTTACAAAGAACATGAAAGACTTTGCTACAGCATGTATGAAGTACTGATGTAACAAGATATGAAGTAAGTAATGGTAAAGTTTGCGAACAATAATCCATCTCGAGGCTTCTCATTGTTCGCGAGATTTGAACTGTATTGCCTCAACAAACTTGGCTCTTAGCGGCGTGACGTTATACGGGCGAGGTGGTTGGCTGGTTGAAGTACAATTGTGGTTGGCTGACTGAGGTACACCCATGGTAAGTTGGCTGTACCCGAGGTTTGCATGGGTGAGGTATAATTGGGGTTGGCTGGATGAGGTACAATTGTGGTTGGCTGGTTGAGATACAAAATTGTGGTTGGCTGGATAAAGTACAATTGTGGTTGGCTGGCTGAGGTACAATTGTGGTTAGCCGGCTGAGATATAATTTTGGTTGCTGGCTGAGGTACAATTATTGTGGTTGGCTGGCTGAGGTAAAATTGTGGTTAGATGGTTGAGGTACAATTGTGGTTGGCTGGATGAGGTACATCCGTGGTTGGCTGACTGAGGTACACCCACGGTTAGTCGGCCGTACCCGAGGTTTGGATGGGTGAGGTATACCTGTAATTGGCTGGCTTAGGAACATCTGTGATTGGCTGGCTTAGGTACACCTGTATTGGCTAACTAATGTGCACCTGTGGTTGCCCGTGATAGGCTGGCTAAGGTGAGTGTCGAATGAAGAGAGTGACAAGTAATATTAAGAGAAGTATTTCCATATTTTTACTTTGGGTGTTTAATTTCAAAGCCTGTGTAATGTTTTATCGTGTTGATAGGGAACGCTCCGAAACCTAAACCTGATACTAACTAACCTGTTTTCATGTATGAATTAATGGCTTCTCCTGGCTGGAATCAGCAACCATAGGACCAACAAGTGATACAAAGACTTTGCCTTTAATCTACTCATAATATATCGATGTTGAATCAAAAATAAGAATACTATGTTTAACATACCATAAAATTTAGCATATAGGAAGGAAGAGAGAAAATAATTAATTTAAAAAATCCTCGTTAAGGTCTTAAAAAAATTAATTGAATTAAAAAAAGTAATTGCACAACAAACTGTTCAGTTGGTGAACGAAAATTTTTTTCTTATTTAATTTAGCCTTGAGGTACTATGATTTCATAGTTATCGCTTTGATTTGATGCTCATTTCACGATCTAGTCTTTCAATTACACATAATCTAGAATCATCGTAAGTCTGTTGAATTTTGTCCGTACAGAAACCAAAAACTACTAAATGGCCAGATATTAACGTGTGATTTAAGTGCAACTTGGAACCAGGTGAACTTGTATATAAAGTTACAAATGTGATGAACCTCACCTTTCAGTTACAGGTATATTTATCCCACTTAGAAATAATCCACTGAGTGGTTGGGTCGGCGACTCAAAAATAAGAACCGTTCAGTGAGGGTTACTTATAACTTATTTAAGGGGATTTGCCTTTCGTATATGAATAAAAAATGAAAAATAGACATTTTTCTTCTTTAGATTACTTTATTTTTACTCTAAATAAGAAAATATACTCTTTATACTCTTATAAAAATATGATAGTTAATTTTTATTTGTGTAATCTCAGTTTTCCCAACCCTTTTAGCGAATTTGCCATAGGGAAGAAGCTATTACCATAGGTCTCATGGCAAGACTTAAGCCCGGGACCATGTACATACATTATAGGCCTATGTAATTAACCCTTGTTGCTTTTAAAATGGATTGGAGGTCAAGACCTTTTATTAATTTCATATGAAACGATTATCTCTAAAATATTTTAGCTGTAAATCGTGAAACTAAATTTTACATCATCATCATCAGGAAATGCAGTTGTATCGGTCTACTCATAAATTTAATATAAGAACCTAGTCTTCTAGAAACGTGCTGTAGTTATTTTGACAGCGTTTTCGATAAAAGACAAGATCTCCGTGTCGAGTTTGTCACGGTGTTTTTCTTGACAAAACCAATCCGGCGTCAGCGCGTGATCTCCTGTTTGTCAAACACGCCGCTACCGCGAGACGCGGTTAAAAGTTCCCCCAGCTCTCGTGTTACACAATGAAAAAATATATATAAAACATACTTTCATAAATAACACAATCATATTCGTATGAGCTGCTATTACGACACACTGAAAACCACGAATCAGGTGGATTACTGTATATAAAAACATAAATTAATTTTAAACTGGTTTGTTATTTATTGTATTGTATTGTTGAATCACCACATGGAACATTTTTAACAAGGCGTAAATTCATATGACATGCGATGAAATTTGACTTAATGAGGGATTTTTCTCACTGCTTCAAAACAGCTGTTTTAGATACATGTGTTAAAGAGCAATAGTTTTTTTTCTTCCTAGGACTAAACCTATAATTATGATGTTTTTTGAGTCCAAGGCCGCAAAAGGTAATTTTTGATGATACTTGATTCGAAGTTAGCATTCACATAACCTAAACAACCTGGAAATCTAGAAAGAACTGCTACAACGTAAGTAACATGACAGCTAATTAGTCTAAAACGACAAAAATGGTCAACAACTATTAATAATACTAAATCAGGTAATATTTTATGTTTTACGAGTTTGTTGCATTTTATTTGCAGAATAACAAAAATATAGTTTATCACACCTCCCAAAATTGGCTTTTTCACATATACTCACTCGTACGCCTCGCCTTTAAAACTTGTGCTCGTGTCGTTTTTGACTTTTCCTACACATGAAATATACTAATTTAAGGTCACAATTCCTGATTATAAAGGCGTTAAGCTTTAGTGGAGGATATATTTGCTCGACTACAACTATGTATCAGTTGATCGATTGGTGAAGTTGTTAAGAATATGTTGACGTCATTTCTAATTGTATTATAGACTTCAAATCAGTGTGCATAATAATAAAAGATATTATTAATTTTTTTGAGGTTCCCTTTCAAAGGAACGCAGTCTCAAAGACACGTGTGGAGCAGCACGAGTACTCGATCTCTCAAGTTTGTACATGCATAATAATTCACACGTCACCCAGATAGATTTCAATACTTAATTATTGTTTCACTAAAGAGACATTTAAACAAAACTTTTGAACATTGTGAGAAGTATTAACGTACTGTGTTCTTGTTTCATTTTAACTACACACCTAAACTACCCAAATGAAAATTTTAATTGTTCATACTAATGTAAACAATATTCGTTTTCATCATGTTTAAGAGGGTTATACTATTACACTACCACATTACTTTTAGTAAAAGGGGATTTTTTTAGATGAATGTATTGTCACTAACTACAGCTTTTAACTACCGGTCAAATTAAGATACAGTTTAGAGCTCAATTTCAACAACTTATCAATACTTTGTGAACGTTATCACTCTAAGGCTTGAGTTTATTCATAATCGATCTCAGCTGCATTATTACGAAATAAAAATCCTCTTGCGTAGGCTTCTCTGGCTAAATCGTTTTTCACGAGTGGCCATCGCATTTCCATCGCGTGCGCGCAATTTTCCTCCTGAAAGGACACAATTCCACCCTTCCGCCTATTCACTGTTCAATACCGTCGATGCCATATTTATTCATCAGGTACACCTTTATGTTTTTGTTTTTTTGTACTTAAATATAACCGTTTGATTGAGCATTTGAATTGCATGTAGCCTCATCCAATACAGAACTTCTATTTGGAAACTTTAATGTTTATGTTGATGTACTCCCTCTTAACACAAATAAGCCTCAAATTTAATCTCAGTACCTCATCTTAAATGCACATAGATGATATCCCATGCCTTTCTTCTTCCACAAAATATCTTGACATTACATTCAATTGTTTGTTATATGGCACTCCTACATCCAAAATCTTGCTAAACGAATCAACTATGCTTTGTTTTCAATTAGGATTCTTAGTTCTAGCAGTAGAGCGAGTGTTCTTGACGTCTTGATTCGAGGATATTTAATCTTGAAAATATATCACGTTAGGGAATTTATTCAGTACTGGAAAAATTGCCCAAATAAAAAAATTAAACTGATTTTATCACATATTACTATACATTTATATCATATGCCCTTTATTCCGGAATTTTTGAAAGTTGTTGCATGTTTTATTTTATTTTTATTTTATGACTAGAATTTAATTTGATATTTATTTACCTATTACTATTATTATTATGTGATTGAAAATAATTGTTATAGTATAGGCTGTAACTATAGTAAACCCCCAATTTAAGAACAGTACTTGATTTATGTTGCATTCCACGAACACATATAATGTATGTAAAATACTACTAATAAATACTACTACTAATATTGACTATAATATTTAAACTTTAATTTATGTTTTAAAAGTGAACATCGAACCAGAAAACTAATCACGATGGTTATTAAATATTTTTTGTGAACTAAATTAAGAATATCTCTTAAGCTTAAGCTTTTGTGGGATATCCATAATTTTATTTAATTAAAAAAAATAAACATTTAGTGAGGGATGAAGCTAACCAACACTTAAATTGTACCATATTATTTTATATTATTGTTAAGGGACTAAAACTATACAACTGTCTTATATAACAGTAGGCATTGAAAATGTTATCTAATTGTAATTACCTTTGTAACATTAATAGGTCCATTATGTTGTGTTTAAAACTTCCGAAATGCATTCTTTGGGATGTCCGGATTGATGAGATGATGTTGTTTTAATTAAGGAACACTGAAATTTCAACAAAAAGACAGCCTTTTAATGTAAAAACACCACAAGGATATATTGGCTACCAATGGCCATCGCTCACCGACTAACTTTCCCTTTGTGGCTAGTTTTTTTGGCAATTGATTAAAACTGTTGTGTGGTTCGTTCACGGATCATGCCACTGACAGTTACAAAGATTACACCTGTTATTCTACTGTTGGTTACGGGAGCTGTTGCAACTTACCATTATTGTTCAACTTACTCACAAGGACACCCTAAATCGGTTAAGTTTATTTAGAATATCCTCTTTCAAATGATATGCAGCACTTAATACTAAAATTGTACCAAGTCACTGGAAAAGACTATTGTATTTACTTCAAATATTTCAGATTTTGGCTGCGAAACTTGCCAACACCCCCCACTAGAGATAAAACATATCCATGTCAAAACAATTATGTAACATTTATATCCTTATTTCAGATGGATTTAAATTTATAAATTATAAAAACCATAATTTTAGCGCATCATGAATAATTTTTACATCACTTTGAATACTTCTTCTTTAGTAAAAAAATTGACTAAAAAGTAAAACTGTAACCCTTAATTAATATTGAACAATAATAATTTTGTTCGTCCCGATGTGTTGCCGAGGTAGGGGACAAGATGATGAACACCCCTCAATAATTCAAGTCACATAAGGGATAGCCCAACCAGGTTGCTCTCATAAATATGAGAAATAGAAGTCATAACTCTGTCTGATATGGCATTTTTAATAAATTATTGCATATTTTCATTCACCAAAACTCCAACGTTATGATTAAGTTAAATGCTATTTTTATAGGGCGGCGGCCTCTGTTGTCCTTTACTTTGATTTTGACATGGATTGTCTTAGTTCTGGGCGGGAGGTGGTGTTGGTGATTTTTAAGATGGAAAACATGTAACAGGTTTTCATAGAAACTACCAGAACTGTGGTATTGAATTTTAAATATAAAAGAATAAGAACAACTGTTTATATGAACTTAAAACATTCCCTTTAGACATATGCATGATCTAACCTATTTCCCAAAGGGAAGTAAATACAAATTTTTTACCTAGACTTTAGATATGCGCGTGGAACGTATAAAACAAAGACATGGATGAGCTGACACAGTAATATGAGTACTATTCTGATAAACACAAATTTGGCAACGCCAGGAACCAAACTAAGACCATCGGTGAATGATGTTCGGAGTCATTAAAGCTAACAACTACGTCTCCGACTCATCGAAAAAAATCCTCGAAAAATCGACGGAGTAATTTGTAAATGTATTTATATGCATACTCTATTAAAAAATTAAATTATCCCAACGAATCCTTTAAATTTGAAAATAATTTTTATTTTATCATGTTTCTTCATTATCAACGGCATTGTAACGATATGATGGGGAACGGTCTAAGCCCTGGCCTTGTTACTACATAAAATTGGCTTTTTGTTTGATAGGTAATTAATTGATAGCCTAGTTATAAAGGATCCGAAATAGAACTGTTTACACCAATACGAGGATTAGCACATGATGTAATACAGAAATTATGATCCGATTGCAAATAGAAATCTGCAAACCTCTGTTAAACGTGACCTCGTATTTTTAAAAATGTTGTAAAATCTGAGTCCCAACCCCTATTACATAAGCCTTTTGTTAGTCGGCCCACAAAGTGACGCCCGCCTGTGAACCGGCCTTGACAATGGGACTTAATTAACCATCATATGCCGGTACCTGTAAGCCTTATTCGCTCCACTTTTTCCTTGACAGGGAACATTTTTGCGCATCACTTTTCTTTTAAATGTTCCATTACTCAGTCACCTTATTGTTCTTGCTTTACTTCAGCACCTGAAAGGTAGTCTCAACTACTTATTTTTGATTCCTTTTAGAACATTTTGCTGAAATCACTTCTTACCATTGTGCAATATCGAGCAGGGTCGTGTCTTGGTAGAAGCAAAAACTACAAAAACAATCTTTGATGGAAGTCCAATTTGGACTCAGCTGGCTCCCCTTAATTCGCTTCTACTTCATTTCTATCTCCCACTCTCTCTATTCTTTCTTTTGTATCCGGTGTCATATACAACTGTAGGCTTAAACTAATAGAAATAACATCGTTTTAATATTTATAGAAAAGGGAAAACACAGTTTTATTTATTCAAGTAACATATTAATTATTTAGCAATATGTTGTTTACCGTATTTATGTTATTTCTTTTTTTAGGCATTAAAGTGCAATATCGAGTGCGACCTGAACAAGTTAGACCTCACTGATTTGAACTTTTCTAAAACAGAAAAAGGGGTTGTAAACGTGTAATAAAATCAGAACATTACCAATTTTTGAAAATTAGACTTCTAAATTCTGAAAATATTTTGATAAAAATGTCGTGTAGTACTTCTTCCTGTTTACAAAATGATTCCTCTTTTAGTTTAATTTAATGCCATACCTATATTCTGACTTTGAGAACACATGACCTTATATAAATAATGATTGTTTACATGATTGTGCCGGGTGAAAAATGGTTTATATTTTCAATTAAGGTTTGTTTTTGTTGGTAGATTTGTTATTGTAAAAGGGAAATCTTTTACATCACCTAAATTACGACATCATACTACCAACGTCTATGAAGAGTTATTGGAGACACGTTGAGAGTGTTCTCAAGGAAAGCAACAAATCATGTTGTTTGTTTCTGTCAACCCAATTGACTGTGACAACTTCACTTTGGTCATGTGTCTTTTTAAGTGACTTCCGGGGTTAAATATAATTTGAAACTGATACCTGAAACTGATATAGAAATGTCGATAACTAAATTTAGAACTACCCAAACGTATGTGCTCATATAGATGTTCCATTAAATTAAGAAGAGTACTCATATTAAAAATAAATAAAATACACGTACCCACTTGAAATACTCGATTTTGACTTGGGTTCCGTCATATGTTTTGACACTTTATAAAAAATTCGCCGAAAAAATTAGAGATTATTATATTTAATTATCTATAAATAATTAATTAAATTTTATACTTAAACACGTCCCACGCACAAATCTGTCGTCTATGTGGGTTAAAAAATAATAGTTACAAACTCCATGACTGCTAAAATTAAATCAGACTAAGATTATAGCTTAGAAATTCAATTCAACTAATAATTGGATCTGTACTTTAAACTTAAACACCAGTGTGAGTTCAAACCCACTGGTATGATAACGGTTGGTTTCGTGAAACTGTTCCAATATTACAACAGTTATACAAGTATAGCTCACACAACCCCAGTTACCACTTTTGTCTCCCTTGTTCCCTCTTCCTCAGTTTTCATCTGGAGAACAAAGCTACTCAGTCTATTCAGAGCTTTAACATTCAATTTCACCCAAAAAAGTTATATTAAAAACACTTTTCAGCATTAGATTTATTTTTGGTCATAATAAAGAACATAATAGGAAGAATATCGGAGGAACTTTAGCTGTGAAAGCCATTTTATTCTCGGGTTTATTCGTTAAAGTTATTGGATACAAATAAATTCACGTCTTTCATAACTTGAAATACATTTTGCACTTACCCTGTATCAAGGTGATAAATCCTAAATCCTGATGAACGATAAATAATACTGATCAGTTTCAACCGTTCAATCAAGGACTTCAGTCACAATACACGATTCTCATTAACAAATTTAATCATTGGGCATGAAAATAACTGGTGTCATTTTTTAAAAATATTTTACTAGTTTAGTAAATATCAATAACAATCAAAACGGAATTTAGGTTAATAACGGTCTCCATTAATATACGATTATTTCACATTTTCCCCTCTAGAAAGACAAATGTGTTTCCCAAGGGTGCTCACAATTTTTCCCCTGAATAGGCCCAATTTCACCCTCAAGCGCGCTCAGGTTTACTCAGGACGCAGACATGTATGTCATTATACAGCAGACTGCATTCTTAACGTGCTGGCCTGTTTTCAATAGTTGTAAAGTGTAAAAATTGCTTAACGTAGTTTATTTGATTTATTAATGCCTATTATGTGAATTATAATAAATATAAAATATAAATATAAAATACAATTTTCTAAACAAATTTTTTGGACATTGTTTCAACTTGGAATTTATAGAGAAAAAAATACCACCTTTTTCTTTCTTTCCTTTCCTTGCATAAAATACGTGAAGCGTTTTTCTGCAGAAAATACTCTCTCTTCGTATCTCACCAGATTTTACCTTTTATACGCGTATTGCCGCCGTCGGCATTTTATCATATGGACCACATACCAAATATTTACGTTTGAGATGCCAACAAAATCGTCATGGTTTATAGTTTTGATATAAGACTTTATATTTGCAAAACAATTATTATCCTGGGAGTAAAACTAGCCCAAAGTTAATTTCAACTGTATGTTAATTCTCGTTCAATTGAGGACAACAGCTCCTTACTAAAAATCGTTTCTTTTTGCTGAACATATGGTTCATAACAATAACCAATTTCGTATTTATGGTTCATATTGATTGATCGTACACATCATTCAAGTAGATAAAGAAATGCATGAGTGTAAAAGTCCGAGATTTACTGAACCAAATAAGTCATAAAAATTATTAAATGAACCTAAAATAAGTATTTTTTACAAACTTATATCAAATTTGCTTGATAACCGAGTGCGTTTTGAAATGTGAATGGAAAATATGGAAAGTTATAATTACGAAAGTTAGTGACCCTTTTCACAAGGATATAATGGGGTTGGTCAAAGTGGCAGTGGGTGTGTACCCAGTATTGGGGCGGACGGCCTTTGAGGTATTAACACATCGACGTCACTCTGTGGGGTAAACTGGCGCCGGCCGACGTCACTCATTCGCTGGTTCATTGTTGGTTAGCAGTCTAATAATTTATAAAGTTAAAGGTTGAGTTTTCAAATTCCATATATCAAGACACTCTAAAGTATTAATCAATAAATTCATTATTTTATATTAGTTCATTCTGAATTATAATATTCTACAACATTTATGTTTGTATGTATGTATGTTTATATTATCACTTACTTTGCCAGTTTTTAGTTTAAGATATTTAGGGAATGCTAACTTGAGAAGCAATTAGCTTCTTAAAAGGGCTAAATTTGAACTGCGATTCCAAATAAATATATTTGTAACAACGTAGCCTGGAAAATTTTTCTTGCACTTAACATCGTTAAGTCCCTTGAAATTACTTAGGCTGAAATTACTTAAACCAATTTTATTTTTAAAAAATAGAAAGTTATTTTTAGTTATATAATTCTGATTACCCAATTAGGTAAAAATATAATAGTGTTAATTAGTTCACCTTTGTTAACTCCAGCTTTATGTAAGCAAATTGAAGAATATTATGTAACCTTAAATCGGAACACAGCTTTCTGTTATTTATATGTAATAAATGCATTGAGGCAAAATTCCTGTCATCACAGACATCGTCACTCTCCATGACAATACATCCGGCCTGTCACACGGCTTACCAACCATCCACACATCAAATCGTGGAGGTTGCCATTTTACAGTTTTACCAACATTCATGTGTGTTTAAACAAGATTAAGCGCACATTAGTAAAAAAATGCTAGCTGACCCGGCTAAATTCGTACCGCCTATTAGGTTCTACTTAAGTTAATTAATTCGTCACGTTCCAAAGACAAATAGCATGTTGTGAGAAATTAGATATTCTGAGTTGCGGTATGGTTGATAAAATCCTGATACGAAAATTATAAAATTCCCACAAAACAAACATACCTATGTTGATTAATGCACAATCTTCAAATCCAACTTAAACCCAAACCATACTTAACTGCAATACGTTGTATAAGTTTTGTGGAAACGGTTGTGAAATAAGAAAGAAATTTATTTTTTAATATTCTCCATAAGAATAACACTGGGCGCTCTCAGACAACGTAGGCCTACTACGATTACCATGGACATTAAATTGTATACAACAACCTGGTAAAATTTCATTGTTGAAGGCCTTATATCTTGTCAGATAAGTGTACCTAACTACCGGTATGTTTCCCCATTTAAATAACATTAGGACAGGCCTGGAGTACTGCTCCCCTTAATATTACAAGAAAACACGAATTTTCCTGGACGTTAGACCTATCTAGAACTTATTTTCTACTCGGAAATTAGTTATTTCCAAAATTTAAAGAAATTCCTTAGAGCCGTTTTCGAGATCCGTGTGCAAATATATATACAAACCTTGCTCGTATTATAGTATTTGATAGTATTGTGGTGAATAAATGGAATCCAAAGGTAAAAAGATGGTGATGGCGAATTAGTGGAAAATATCCGAAAACGTGATAAAATACAGTACAACCATTATTAACGGTAAGATTTTAAAGATAATGGTCGTAAGGGGTGGGAGGGACAGACAGTTGAAGCCTAGGGGGAGGAAACAAACATGTCATCATTTATTCAGACTGACAGAACACAGAGAGAAGGAATAAAGGTGAGGGTAAAGCCACGGCCGATTTGAACATGTCTATATTTACTGTATCTATTTTCTCAAAACAGGGCATACTATTAATTGATACATACATGTATCATACCTAATTTATAAATAATAAGTCTGAATAATTTATTTCATTCGTATTTCATTCCATGGTAAGAATACCAATTTTAATTGTAAAGCAACAATATAGTGATAGAATCGCTTCACAGTTTCATAAAAATGTAAATTTTCTGAAACTATTTCTTGGTTAGTGATTTGATTATTGATTTATCAAGGGAAGCATGAATTTCAATTCATTATTACCCTAATTTATAAAAAAAACTAAAAAATTTATCCCTTAAAATCACAGATATAATATACCCCAGTTCAAAGAAAGAAAAAAGGCTTAAAAATTGATACTGTATTTTCTTATATGAAATTCGGATGACAATTTATCTTTTAAGTTTACTATCCATTTGAATTTAAAAATAGCTTTATCGGCCAAAGGTTTACACTTAATAGTCTATGGATATTCATATTTTTAATATTTTTTAGGGACTAGCACCTTAAGAAATCTGATGTACCACCGTGTATGTACATAGTTATCTATAGACAGTCTGTTAGCAGTTTGTGATGAAACAGTTGGTTTATATTTGCGCAGTTTATTATAAAATAAAAGAAACTCTTTATTAAAAATTACACTCCATAGAGTTTCAATGAACACCCTCGAATAAGGTGTCGAATTAACAACTACATCTCTAGTTAGTTCAAAGACACATAGCAAATGCTGCTCAAAACGATGTAGCATTACAAACTACATACTTAGGATCCACTAACAAAATGAACAGTTTTAAAATAACACCGTACTAGCTACGTATATAAAAACACAATGTTATCTAAGAAATGCTGAGCTCAAATTGATTTGGCGGAAAAGTATTTTTTGGTTGAGGGAAGATCGGATTTCGGTGTTTGCTGTTTGTGGGGAACACACGTGAACACGTGTTTTGCAGACCTCAGTTTCCCTGCTTGGTTACTCGATCGATGAAGCAAAATATTATGAAACAAACTGTAGACAAAATTCTTCTTCTTATTATTTCTTTACTATTCTAATAAAGTAGAAATGCTAGTAAACATACACTATTAACTCCACTAATATTATACCAGATCTATTAACACCATTTCCACTATTGGATTCGTACATTTCGTACAGGTACCTTTAAAAATCGAACTTTTTAACATTTCTATGTATAATGGGTGTACCTGAGCTCCGCTAAGACAGATATGCAAAAGTGAACTGCAATTTAAATAAACACTAATCTGTAATTTTACTGCTTCTTAGCCAGATCACCCATTAAATAAAGGTTACTAGAAAAAAACTAAGCATAGACATAATCACGACTAACTAGCTCTCCAATTAATTTTAATATTTATGACAGTTAATGACTCTTGGTTTTATATCTGTTACTTGGAACGTTGATTGTTATGCGACACACACTATGCTTATTATACTTTGTACTAAAGCATTCAGGAAAAGCAATAAGCATTTTGCTAGAAAATATTTGTTGAAGTGAATTTTGTTGTACTTTAAACATGAATTTTAAAGTAATCCTCTAATTTGTTTTATAATATATAAATAATTTTAAAATGATTTTTCTAAGAAATTACTCATTTCTACAATTTTAAAATAATTATTAGAACTGTTCACTATGTCACCGGGCAAACAAACACGCCCACCTCGCTCAGGCTAGAGCGGATGTTTAAATCGACTTTTTAAGTTCATGAACGAGAATTTCTTGCTAAAACTATGAAAAACTTAAGTTGTCTGCAAAGTGGGCATCAAAGCAAACAGACAAACCTTTATGTGAAACCACCATCTTTCCTGGACATCCTCAAACACGCTTCTGTTTGCGTTGTTTCGGGTCCTGTGGGATAAACATTCTCACTGTCTTTCTATATTAAAATGAATTCCAACTTTTGTATTTTCTATCATAAAATCCTTATACATCCTACACCAATAGGATTTTTCCATCATTTTAAAATATAGTTACATTGGATTTGGGCTCAGTAAAATATCATCATACCACGTATAATATATATGTTTTCCAGACACAAGCCAATTTATAAATAACTAAATAAACGGATTCAATCAATCTAAACCCTTTTACAATATTCTAAGTAATTTTGAAATTTTTTGTAATGCTTAAAATAAGAAAAAGATCAAGCATTACTTCGTCATGTTTAGTAAAAAGATTGTTTTTCTAGTGTTGAAAATACAAAAGTGATAAAAAATGTCTATTGTAAAATGTACCAATGGTATTTAACATTACAACTATATTTCTACGTTTGCCCATAGTTATTTGGAAGAATAGATTTTATTAATTTAAAAAAATATTTAATTCCAACGACTTTGATGATAAATACAACACTGTGACACATTACCAGAGATATCTAACTTACTTTAACAAAAATGTTTGTATTTACTTCCCCGTGGGAAATAGGTTAGATCATGGATATGTCTGAAGGGTAGTATATTTTCAGTTCATGTAAACAGCTGGTCTTATTCTTCTTTTTATTTTCTATTCTGTTTTGCCAATGGCAGGCTCAGCGTAAGCTATGCAGCCTCGAAGTACACTAAATTTTCATGGAATTCCCATCTAAATTTTGTGGCCATCCCGGGAATCGAACCCGTCACCTCTTGCACCGAAGTCCAAGACTCTAACCGTTAGGCTAGCATTATAATATATTAAAAATTCAATATAATAGTTTTATATATATATAGGTCTATAATAGGTTTCTATGGAAACTACCAGAGATATGTTTCAAATTTTCATCTTACAAATTGGCAAAACAACCCCCAGAGCTAAGACATATCTATGTTAACAACATTCCACAAAGTAAGCAAATCCCAAAAAGTTTGTGGCTTTGCATATTAAAATAATATCTGTCATATTGCGAATAGTAAAATTTAATAGCGTGAAGGTAAAAAATTATCCTAGAATACTTGGACGGCCCAAGATCGCTTATTCAATGTCTTTTTTCTTACTATGGCTTTTTAACGTGTCTGAGTTGCAGACAAATATCATTTGACGGGTCTTTGGACTGTGCAGGTGACATCCATGGTACGAAATATTTTTTCGTCATAAAATTCTCACAGGACCTCCTAATAAATAGAAGGTACAGTACCCTATAACATTTTGTCCTAGAATGAATTATGCAAAGCCACGAGAGTTGAGTACTTGTTATAACTACATTATCAAATTCAAAAGACTATAAAATTGAAAAATAGATTACTATACTGAAATAGAATTTTAACTATTTTCCACCGAAATCACGAAATTTCGGTCTAAAGCTCAGGTATATTACTCGATAAAAGAATATCTGTAGTTCAGAAGAATTTACATAGATTTCTTTGGTCTTAAGTCTTATAATGAACTAATTAAATTGATTAATAATAAGACCAATGGAGGGATTCAAAGTACAATATAAGGATCAAGAACGTGAGTCGTTGCTTGGCAACGTGCCAGTACACATACATAAGCGACAGGTGCTGGCCCAGAACACGTGTACCCTTTGATTGTTACAACTTGGCGTTGTTCGAGCGTGAGATCTCTCTTTACGACAAATTCCACCGAACTTATACACGATGTTATACCATAACGCTAAAGGTTATTCAACACAGAATAGTTGTAAAGAGTAATTAGGTTATGATACAATTATAGCTATGTGGTATTGTGAGTGTATCACTAAGTCTGAAAACTGAATACATTTCATTTATAGGCTAATATATAAAACGAAGGACAATATTATAACCTAATTGATCCAATTGAAATAACCACCACACAATGTGGGAAATACAGTTGACTTAAATAACATGCATAAGGAATAATACTGGGACTTGTATGTCCGACACGGTATCTCAGGGTGACTCGCTGACCCAGTGAGTTAAAGGTTGCTGGATCGAAACCAGACTCGAGTCAGATCATCGAGCGGTCACTTCTGGCTAGCCTACAGTAGCCAGGAACTCACGCCGCTAAGGTACTTCGCCGTCTTTAATTCGCCACAGGGGACCAAGGCTCGTTGTGATGGGCAGTTGAATGTATAACATTCATTCATGTGAGGAAACCAAAAATGTAGCTATTTTCATTTAGGCCTGTATATTTGGTATAACTGTTGCCGTGGAATTATTCGCTTCCATGTGAAAAGTTTCAAACCGATATGTTATATTTCACAGTCAGCTATCGTCCGATTCAGTGTCACATCGAAATTTGTAGTTATACAGAAATCTAGTCATTAGTATAAAATTAAAACCTATAAATAATAATTCTACGTGATGTCCACTACAATAACATATGAGATAATACAGTACGAGAAAATTACAATCTAAATATCAAGACTATCTCCAACAGAAATGTCCCTTTTTATAATAAACAAAAAAAACTCTGTAAAGATCAAATTAATTGCTCAACACTTAAATTGTATATAGTATTTTTCTTTAAACTGAGCATTGAATGAATCTTATTTAACAAAGTAGATGGAGTTAGTTTTTATACACCGGAGATAAAATTTTATATAAACATGTCTAACATCTCAGAAGAGACTATCTGAAAACCAAACATTTTCCGTCTTACAGATTTCCCATTTCTTATTCATGAGTTCCATTGGTTTTCGCCTTCACTTGATCTAAAGTCAAGAATATATTTGTGTGTATAGGTTTTTTCTGTCACTACATACGACATTGGGAACTAAAAATGTATGTTAACTTGAGTTTCTTAGAACGTTAAATTGTTTGCGTTATTTAAATATATGAGTATAACCAATGTAGGCTAGTGAAATTGAATATATTAATAAAAAATCTCTTCATCCTCTGATCAATAATGTCTTGTTACATTTCAATTTTAATAAAAACTGTGATCTTATGGTTGTAAAACAGTACTTTAACCCAGTATTTTTTAACTTTACTAATTTTTACTTAACATAGCACAAAAACATAGCAACTATTTGAGATATTGAACTATTGAACTATTGAACTATTTGAACTATTGGATTTGAGGATCGATAATTTGGTTTAACGTATTGTAAGGCAAAAGCTGTTTATCTCACGTTCATCGGTTACTGACTCACACTAACTCATGTCACTCAATCACGAGGAATAATTAAGATCATATGTTATATTTAGTATACACACTTACAGTAAGTATATGAGGTTATGTTTGTTTACAAGAGATAAATAAGTGTACCTGAGGATAAATGTAATTGTATAATGTTATGATAGAATACAAATTTTAGGATAAAATATAACCATTGAAATTATTTGTGTTTTAATTTTATTTTTAATATTTATTACGTGTAAAATTACAATTTTTTACATTTAAGTTTAAGTAAATATAAGTAATTCATTTTGTAAGAATAAAATGCATATGAGGGTAATAATCAATACACGTATTTACATCAAGGGTCTTTGAACTACCTATGTCCACCTTAATATATGGCCGTAACGTGAAGGGCTGATATCAATTATCTCAGAGATTCATTCGCTATATCGCGTTATGCTCCCCGAGAATCGATTAAACTTCGGTCTTATTCATCGAGTATTGTGCAAATATTTTAGTTTATCAATGAAAACAATTTTCAAACAAAGGTTTAAAAATGTAAGCTGATAAATAAATATTATAATTTTAATTAAAAATCATAACTATTATTTCTTAAGGCAGATCGTTCAGAATATTTTTGTTAAGAATGTGAGTGAGGGGAGTGAGATACTTTTGATGACGTCATAGGTTACTGTCAATGACCATAATTTCAATTTGTCAGGATCATTAATTAATGTAGCCAAATGATTACACAGCTATACGCAATACGGAATTGAACCCAACCAGGGTCATGGAACTCAGGTCATGGCGATTTTAAATTCGGTTTAAATAAGAAGATTTGATTGACAGTAGCAATTAACAGCACGAGTAGCATGTATTCTGCTTTTTTTAATCATGCAATCTTTTTTGAGCTGAGCTCCGGTTCCAAGATAAAATAAGTAAATAATTCACTGTGTAAAAAATCTGTAACACGTTGAGTACTGTACTTTTAAATATATACTTTACTTATATACTTATACTTATTTTATACTAGAATACTTTTTAAAGAAACTTATGTTAAAACCAATGGGCCAATTTGAGTGAAACCACTCTTTGAGTGCTTCTTACTTCCCTTATTACCAGTAGAAAGACAAGTCCAACGGCTGAGTTATCACTGAAGTTTCAGAAGTGTGAATAAGTGATGAAGTTTGTCCTTCTGTGAACACTTCCCAACCGAACCCCCGTCGATAATTGATGTCTAGACCCCCATCACTCTAGCCGCTATTGTTATTCATTTATTTATAATTAAACCCATTAGGCAGTTCCTAGGAAGCACTCAGACTTGTTTTTGCTTGGTTAGGGGACGAAATTGGGGGAAAATTTAAAATGAGTTGCAACAGTAAATAAGGCGGTTAGGTTATTTTGAAAAGTTGTCAAATATGAGCTTGCAAATATAAAAGTTTTTTTTAATTTCTCACCTTATTGCACGGACAACAATGAGCGTACCTTGTTGCCAATCCATATGGTTATCTAAAACATATGTTTATTGTTAACTAGCTGACCCGGAGAAACTTCGTAACCCTCAGCAGTAAATACGTGTTAACTTTTAAGATTTACCATATTCCGAAGTCGAACAGCATTACGGCTTAGTTAACAACCTACTCGGAGCAGAGACGAAACCAAAAAATTAAAGATCATTAAAATCGGTCCAGCCGTTTTCGAGTTATAAATGGTCTAACTAACACGACTTTTTTATATATTTAGATTTAATTTTGTAAACTGTGACATTTTATTAACATATGGCATTTAACTGTAATGTATCAACATGGCAAGTAAAACTGATCGTTTTGTACAATATTTAGGACCTATTTACTTTATAGCTTAATATTTGAAAATGAAGTAAACAAACAGAAAATAATGAAATGCTGTCGTTGATTTGTATAACCACAAAAATTTAAACAAATAGGTGCATGCACGACACTCGAATTTAACGTCAAGTGAAACTGGAGATTTTACTTATGAACTCTGGCAAAGTACTGTGTTTGTACTTCTTAACACCATCACGTTGATAGTAGTTTCATGCTATCAAATGGGCTTAATTATTTTCATTCACGATGTTCTTTACTTTAATCCACCAGATGAAAGCTCAATCGCAGTGGCATTTGACTGCCTAAAAGAGGCTGATACTAAATTCAAATGCACCTTGTGTATTTGTTTGGTTCACAATCATATACCGGTTGTCCCTCGAAGAAATCTCTATTTTTGAGTTGGTGTGACGGACGTGTGGATCGCGCTACGGACCTGGGACTCAACAGTCCACATGTGAAAAAGAAATACCACCGAGTATCAGTTAATTCTGACACATTTGGACAAAATGGCGGGATGTTAAAGAAATAGTACCTTTTCGTTAAAATTGTTTTGTTAAAAACTAGTGAAAAGAAGTGTTACAGCATAATTACTAAATTTTAACGATGTTACTAAGCACTAGACAACGTTGAAGATATAAGTAACTCATAAATAAATCTTGTATCTTTAATTCCCTAACGTTGTTTAGTGCTTAGTAATATAGTTAAAATTCAGTAATTATGTTGTAGCACTTATGCAAATAAAACTATTTTAGCGAAAAGGTACCATTTCTTTAATATCCGTGGACGTTACTTTAGTATGTTTATTCAGAATGTTTATCAAGACTGGGCCGT
The DNA here is from genome assembly GCA_023375725.1 of Nephotettix cincticeps. NCBI lineage: Eukaryota > Metazoa > Arthropoda > Insecta > Hemiptera > Cicadellidae > Nephotettix > Nephotettix cincticeps. Next base: position 37,980,310 of record CM041788.1, read on the forward strand.
CCCAGTCTTAATTACTGGCTGGATTACAGGACGACGCCATCGTTAGCGTCGTCCTGTAATCCAGCTACTTGGAGGTCACAAATTGTGGATAGTTTGTTGTGAGAGATGGTCGGTGGATGTAATGTTCTCTTGTATGGAAATGGCCGCACTATTGAATATACTATGTTATTCCGCAAAGACCATCCTCATAATTAGATCAGTTCGTAGTTCAGAGGCAGTGGTTCAGATTTCATGTTGAACTGTAGGCCCCTTAGTTGCCATCGGTTGTTGGGAAAGACTACAAACACAACAAGGCAACAAACAAAATTGCCAACAAGACTACAAAATTGCGCCACAATCATCTTATACTCAATCCTCATTCAACGTACTTGACTTAAAGTACCTACATTGTGGTAAGGTCGCCATTTCAATAATCTAATCTAATCTACAAATCTAATTTATTATGTGGGGAACATTCCCTTGCTTCCTTCTTGTCTCTCCTGGGGTTTTTTCCGATTAAGCCTCAAAAACCAGTCAGGTAAACTTAGTACAGGGAATAAAAGGCCTATGCCCAGGGTTACAAACCCTGGGCATAGGCCTTTTATTCCCAAAACAATGCGTATACCAATGCTCAAATGATGCCGTGACGTCCAAAATGCAACTGCTCGAGTCACTCTTGAGGAAAGTATCGGGCGACTCTAACCGCCAACGGCTAGAGCCGCACGGCTGTATTCGATACAATCGTAGCTTAGGAATCGCACCTTAAAGTTGACCTATTGTTAGATATGTAATTAATTAACAGCAAAATTGCATATGACAATAGATCCGGAATCGAACCGGCAACCTTTGGCTTACGAGTTGAACACGTTACCTAGGAGTTATCCAGAAATTATGAAATTAAATTAATAGTAAAATGATTCACAAATCAGAGCATGCAACAAAATTTTATTCATGAACAGATACTTGTATGATTTTGGTTTAGTTTTCATGTACACACACACAGATCAGGACAATCTTGACTAATCAATTAGACGGCCAGTCCCGATTCCCCAGGTCGTTATGTCGCGCGGGGACGGTAAAGCCTACACAGCAAACCGACGCCACAATATGCACTTGAATGGTCTGGAGATTGGAACACGTAAAGGTGAAAACCTTATTTTCTTCCTTGTTTAATATTTATTCTCAACTATTATTCCAGATATCCGGGATGATAATTTAATCCGGAAGTTATAACGTAGGAACGTACTGATTTAACAACATGATACACTGGAGGTGTAAAATATGGATACCGGGAGGTTGTTGTCACTTGATTATGAAATTTAACACGTTTACAACTTATTCTTAACGCACTAACGTGTATTTAAAATTTTCATTTTAAAATAAAATGTTGAATATTTGGTGATAAAGTTATCATTTATTTTTCTGAAGGGTTTACATATTATTTATTCCATTTGGAAGAATTGAGTTATTTGAACATGACCGCGAGGACGTTTTTAAATAATACAAAATCAAAACTTTTATATTATATGACTCAAAATAAACTTTCAAAAAATAATATTTAAACTGGTTATTAGCTATGTCAACATTAATTCCAAGTTAACATGGGGTCAAGTGATAATCTTTCAAACCATGAGTCTAATAAATCCAGAGAACATGTGGACGATCCAAATCCAGAGACTACCGTGGTTGTCAATGGACTACAATGTGATCTCTCGCCAATAAGCAAAGAGAAGTGGAAGGAATATATCAAGTCTTGGAGAATTAAAGAGCCCATAAAATTACGTCTTAATATAACGAAAGGTTGACACAATTAATTGAATGAATTTATAGAAACGGAAAGATATGAATAGCCTAATTCATGGAGACCTAAAACCTGCAAATAATCTACACCCGGGCTTGCATAATAGAACTATTTTGTGGAGAACATCAAAAACAATTCACCGAATCTGCCGGAATAAGGGAGCCATCCACATGTTTTTCCTTTGAGACAACACGCCAGAAGAAAGAATATCCCCCCTTCACCATAAACATCTCGAGAACACGTAGTTAACCACTAGTACTGCAAGGCTCTCCTCCCAGTTGGAAAGTGAGAATATACGAGTATACCACCTTCAAAACATTTGGGCCAGACTAGGTGTTGCGGGAGTTAAGTCGTCACGAGAGACAAAAAGAAAATAAAGTGATTAGGACACAAGATATTTTAAACCTCAACTGTCCATCAAAGGCAGAGGTACCGAAGCGGCAATAGCCACGTGGGCGAGCCAGAGGTGACCGCTCATGACCTGACAGGAGTCGCCGGCCGCTGGTTTCGATCCAGCAACCTTTGACTTAGTAGGCCAGGGCGTACCCCTGAGCTACTGTGCCGGTAGGTTACCAGCTGACAGTAACGGGATAGCTTATTTTTAATTCACCCCATTATGGCACATGAACTAGAATATTATATCCGGAGAGCCATATGATAAACTGGGGCTATATAAGATCCATACTATTGTTTGGTTGCTGATCAGATACGCTGTATGCTTTTAGGTTAAGAACTGAAACTACTTCAAGCTCGTCTGATCTGAAAAATTAGCACACAAAAACACGAAAAATGTCAAATTGTTTTTCTGAAGGGTCAAAAGCTGACTGGTTTGACCCACACCCCAAACTTTCCAAAACTATTCTTTTATTCTTGGGGCTTGAAAATATTCATATTCTTCACTAAAATTAAATCACTAGCGTTGGAACTTAAACGTTAACAATTACTAATTGCTATTAATTACAAAATTAAATAGATATGGGTTTTTAAATTAGAATTGTCAAGAGTAACAGAGGTAAAGTGTTTAAAAGTAACAAAATATAACTTAGTTAATAATAATAATAATAATAAATAAACGGTATCAATGGACTGACACATACTTTCTACCTAAAGTAAATTTAAAAAAGACAATCTGTAATAAAACTATCATATTCTTCAAAGTTGATCTAAATATCATTTAATAATTTATTGTTTCAAAAATAATCATCTAATTTCTGAAAATAACAACAAGAAAAACAAAGTTACATTGTATGTTAGAATTTTATGGCGAGAACCCCCCTCCCCCGGTAATAGCAAGCTTTTTGAGTATTTTTTTAACCTACGCTTCATACGAAGTTTCATGGAAACGGTTGAAAAATAAAGAAGAAATTAATTTTTTAATATTCTCCGTAAAAATAACATTTGGCGCTTTCAGACAACGTACTGCGTTTATCATTTATAGTAAATTTAACTTTTCTCCGGAACCATTAGTCGTAGACAAATAATTCAGGATTTATTTAATTTTTAAGCTGGTTTCAATAGCCATAGTCAAGTTATGCTTAACGTTTATTTATTTCGCTGAAAAACATATTTTTTGACATTTAAAAGCCTATAAGTTTTGAACCGTCATTTTTACAGACATGCGGGTGGTTTCATATTATTTAGTACTTTACGCACTATAAACTGATAGATTTTAATCAAAATCGTTAGAGCCTTTTTTGTGAAATTTGGATTTTTCATGTTTTTAAGGGGTTTAGGGGTGAACTACCCTCAAAACTAAAAAATAAAAAATTAAAAAAATGAAAGAACCTGTAGGTACGGTAAATATACATGCCGAATTTAATCTAAATCGGACCACCGGGATAGGGTGGGGCTCTGTACACATCCAGACACCGGACAGACAGACATCTCGTTGCAACCCCTTTTTTTGGATTCAGTGGACCCCAAAACGGATATACCCACTCTCAACTGAAATTCGAAAATTTTGACGAAAACAATACTTTCTTCATATACTATGTATAAGGGAAGAAAGTAAAATAACAAAAAACCAAATGAAATCCATTAATGGATTCGTTAGACATACTTACATAATGATAATCTCGTAATGTCTTGACACACAACCACATCCGATTCTTTTTAATCCAAAAACCAATTACCCTAACAGTAAACTAAACGATCAACCCCCTAAAGCTATACAGGGCCGTGCGGTAAACAGATTTAGCAAACTCTGGTTACTGTATGCATGAGGTTTGGAAGGTATTGTTTGAGTTTGCACCTTAAGGTGGTGAGGCAACTTGTGTGATGGAAGGTAACCTATCCATCTCAGGGGAGCTGTTCGCTACATACATTCACATATTCAATATTTGGAATGCTAGTATAATCGTTATATTTCTTACTATGGCGGTGGAGCGCAATTCCTATTAATGTTTTTAAAAGTAATGTTTGTAATTGATTCGCCCAGTTGCACCTATGTTTTAATTTTAAAATTGCTTTTGGCTTATTTTTAGATTTTACAGAATCAAGATTTTAGACAAACAGTTTTTGGGAAACACACTCAAATGGGCATCCCGGGATGTGAACCCGTGATCTCTTGCACCGAATGAAAGACCTAATACTAGGCTAGAAAAACACCATTGTTTTAAACATAATCTTGTTCCACATAAACATTTTCAGGCATGAACCTCAGAGGGTAGAGGAATCTCAGAACCCTTTACTCACGCTTGTAACTTAGATTGAACAGTTAGACGCCTAATAAATTATGCTGACCGAGACCTGCTCTGAGCTTGAGGAACGGTTAGGAACAAGATTGGTCTCTAACAAGGACATCCGGTTGACAATTGATGTACGGTCTGTCTGTCTACTCCCTCCATATTTATCTTTCGTCTCATTTCTTATCTTGAAATTCTTCTTTAACTCATTTCATCTTTACATGTTTCATCTGAAAGATTCATACATTTCATTCTTCTCTTAACCAAAGAACAAAATGTATACTACATTTCATTATCGAATTTGTTTTTTCTTCTTTTAACAGTGTTATATTCAAATATTAATTAAAATATAATTTTGTGGGAAATTTCTGAGGTTATAATCGGGCTTTGGTTATTTATTATTTATTAAAATACTACCAATGAAATTTTTAGTAAAATAAAATATCCTAAATGGCTTAAGGTCAAGGGTCTATGAGTGTGAATGAGTATATTTTGTCACATTGTATGTATATTCAGATATACGTTAGTTAAATGTCAATGAAAATCATTATATACTATTTAAAAAAAAATCTGACACAAATCTGGAAACATTAGTACAATTTCAAACTATTATGATCTATAAGGGGTTGAAGTTCAGACATATATCACATGTATCACTAATTAAGACACAATTACTTTTATTTAATAAGTAATTATTTTTTATAAAATTTCATTATAATTATTTAAGTTAAGGATATAGAATCTGTGGTAAATTTATAAATACAATTTTCGAGTCATACAATTTTTTAAGTCTATTTAAATCCAGTTTGCCTAAATAATAGCTATAACGTGTTTAGCGATGTTTTAAAATGAATATGTATGTTTTTAAGGAAATAATCGTACAAAAATCATTCGTATAATGTTTACAGTTTCAGCACACAGTACATTTTTAAAAGGATCGTCATCCTTCATGCAATAAAAAAATGATTAATTTTGGTTCACACCACTTTATCTGTTTGAAAAGGTTAAATGATTTATTAAAATATTGTAGATCAACAGTAAAAGGTGAACTAAAGATAAAAGCAGGGTGTAAATGCTAGAAACAATTCATTGGTGAGGTTAGAGCTAAGAGACTAGATAGTGACTTTTTCACTCGATTAACTTTTAATCTTGAAGGGGCGAGAAATAAATAAGAGGAATAAAGATCAGTGTGTTGGGACAGCACACCAACAATGGAACAATTAAGTTCACTTCCAACGATCAAATAGTTTAAAACACGTATGATCCATAAAATGTAAATGTAAACTACGTTTGTAAGAGTTTGCGATTATGGAACTCCCCGCATCCTTAGCCTACTTTTCGTCGGGGAAATTTCATAATTTACTTAAAATTCTGTGGAGTTTTAATCCATAACGTTATAAAGACATGGTCATGGAAGAAGACATTTAATTTTTTATATTTTCGTGTTTTTGAAATGTGCATCAGGGTAGTTTGGTGGTAACACGTTTACTTAGAGCTGGAAGATAAGGCCATTAACCTTGCTATTTGCAAGCCTAAGAAGTTTAACCCCCTTAGGCCACATCTCACTCACGGAGATTCAACATTTTTTATTTTTTAGATTTGAAAGCTACGTGCGCCTTTTGTGCAAGATAATTTTTATTATGTGTTACCTACTCTAAATGCAGTATTCGCCCTTACTGTTGGTCTCAGCATTTTCTCTACTTTAACTAGTAAGTTCTTAAAATCCATAATCAACTTGCAATTCACAAGGCTTACAGTCACTCAGGGCATGTTTTTCACGGTTTATATTGTTCCGTTGAATCGTGTAAAAGGTAGAACGAACAGAAAGGTCTGATACAAAATTTTGTCCAGAATCGTGTACCGTAACAGATCAGTTTTTATGTCCACCACAATGTTAAAGGTAGTTAAAATGAAAACGTAATATGGTAACATTGGAATAAGAAAAGAAGCATTCATCTGTAAGAAAACACGAGATAAAGCGAACGCTGTAAAAATAATGTATTGACCGATGTACAACATCGAATACTGTAACTAGATTTGTTATAATTGATATTTTTTATTCTTTCCCTCAACTGCCCATTACCAGTACCTATGTCAAAGAAAGCGATGTATTGTAGTGGAGATGAAATTAGGTAGCCAAAGGTGACCTGTTTCTTGTTTCGAACAAGGGACGTTTGATAATTATTGTTTTTAAACTATTGTATTCACAACAGGTTAAACTATCCGGTCAATATTTGATCCCAGGGGATGGTCGTGTTCGAGGTGTTTTACTGTGTTCGAGGTGTATTAGAAGAGCAGGTCGTTAGCCCCACCCCAGACTACAGTATTCCCACCTTCATCCTCAGTAATCAAGCGCCACAAGGGTGAAGGGTTGGAGCTCTTCCTGCCTAGCGTAACGATCTGCAACTTTGGAATTTGCATTTAAGGTTCACCGAGTCTTTCACCCAAATGTAAGGCTTGTCATCTCACCTACCCCCTTAACTGGTACAAGAAACGTCTGTAAAAACAGCATTGCTAAGCATTAAAGAGCGAATGGGTGTAAAATTACCTTTTATTACAACTTTAAGGTAGTTCAAAACCTGTTTCTTTACGTTCTTAGTTAATTTATAATTTCGTAAGCTCTAAATCATGGTAACTCCCTTTTAATTTGTATATATACATGGATATGTCTTGGCTCTGGAGGGGGAATTGGCAATGCGTCAGACCAAAATTTGTAACGGGGGCGTCATATGCTTAGTGAAGTCCTATGACAATAAGGCAGCTGTTTAGAGGAACTGAAAATATTTCCTTATGAAATATCCATGATCTAACATACTTCCCATTGAGAAGAAGATAGATCACTTTTCATTATCTGGGTGATTTTGAGGTATCCTACCCTCTACATTGAGGGGGCACGCTGTGGTCTAGGACTCTAGGGGACTTCTCTCCCCAAGACCTCCGGTTCGAATGTCATCAAGTTCTTTTCACCATGATAATGTTGCAACCTATTACGTATTGCATGAAGCAGTCAGTAAATGATTATGCACGATAACTGAGACACTTCTGGGTTAAAAAGGAAAAACACCTCTTCCATTGTTTAAACCTACCAAGGTCAAGTCGGTGAGATACTAAGCATTTTTCAGGAAGTGGAATTGTATACTTACCAGGTAAAAAGATTGTTGCAAACTTTGGAAACCGTGACTGTACACCACAAAATACTTTATCGTCAACCGATGTTTCATCAAACTACGTCTAAGTGTAAAGCAAAATACAAACTGTCACAGCTAAAGATCACACTATTCAAATCCATATTTAGATTTTGTAACATTTACCTTCCTAGTAGCTCCTTGAATCAATAGTTTTCATCTGAAACAAACACAAACACAATTCAATAGAAAATATTGGTAAAATTCATGACACTATTTTTGCCTGTAAGGATTACATATTTCTCATTGTTATTGATAAATTATATTTTAAAGGAAACACACGTGCTCATCATATTTAAAAATTCTTATACCTTACAAATACTTTAATATGAGGAAAAGTAAAAAGTAAACTTTGTGACAGTCACAGTTTATGACATGTAAATAAGCGTGATATAATACAATTTAAATAAACGGTATCAGTGGACTGACATATACTTTCTCCCTTAAGTAAATTTTAAAAACGACAATTTGTAATTGAACTATCATATTCTTTAAAAATAATCATCTAATTTCTGAAAATAGCAACCAGAGAAACAAAGTTAAATTAATTGTTAGAAGTTTATGGGGGAGAATCCCCCCCCCCGGTAATACCAAGCTTTTTGAGTGGGTTTTGTTGGGTAATACGACCTTACGCTTCATACCACGTTTCATGTAAAACAAGTTGGAAAATAGGAAGAAATTGATTTTTTAATATTCTCCATAAGAATAACGTTGGACACTCTCGGACAACGTACTGCGTTATCATGGACACTAAAATTAACTTTTCTCTGGAACCGTTAGTCGTAGACAAATAATTTAAAATACTAATATGTTTAGTTTTTAAACTGGTTTAAATAGTGACAAAAAAATCATTCTTTACATTCTTACAATTGTTTTTGCTGAAAAGTAAAAAAATTATTTTTGCCATTTAAAAGCCCATAACGTAATAACATGTGATTATGTGATAATGTGATGTGTGCCCATAACGATTTTGGACTTATAATTATTGTATGTCAGAACTATGCGATCCTTCGTGTTTTGTGATTCTTACGATTATCAACAGATAAACCCAGATTTTTAAAAAAATCTAGAAAAATCAGTTTTTGATATGATACGATCGCTTACCGTTCCAGACCATTAGATAATCAAATTGTAGAGCCAGATTTTACGATCCTTAATTGATAATTTATTAAATTATTTTCACTATTCATTTATTGATTAGTCTCATAATTCATAAACGTAAAAGTGATGTAGAACTTGGTCAAGCAAGAACAATTTGAATCTATTCGTTTCATCGCTTTATTAGAAGCTGCAGATAGAAAAAGAAGTTCACCAACCAATAACGTTATAACATTTAAAATAATTTAACAATGCCCATAAACACTATTTTCAAATGGGCTACAAGCTAGAGAATTATGAAAATCTAATGTTTCAGGTGAAATTAATATTTTATGAATTATATTAATGTGTTTTAAATACAAAACGAACTTAATTCTAATAGGTAAGAAAGAGGAAAATAAATAATAACATGTTTAAATATTAAACTATTTTCACCCCTAGCTGAATCCCTTCGTAAATAGAAAACAGCCGTTTCCTTAGTTTTATTAATCACTACCCATAACATACCTTTAAGTTGAAAAATAATGCGATTTTACTAAAACGCATGCTTAAAAATATAGTTCAATTTATATTTCAATATTTATTAATCGATGTCGTATCTTTTTAAATTTTATACTTTAATAGACTTTAAAAAGTAAATGTAAAAAACAAACATTTAAAAAATTTATATTTTTTAAACAAATGAGCATCAGTATTGCATATACTCTGATGATAACAATTTTACCTCAAAACAGATATTCCTGGAACACTAAATAATTTTCAATCTCAGTCCATTAAAGTATAGGAACAGCGGCGCATTTAAACCTCTGCGAAGCTCTCGACTAAGCTTCACCAGACCTAATTATTTGGTAATTGAAGGGTTTACTCCCTGTTTCAGCTCAATTTAGACGTTTAAATGCTTCAAATAACCTTTTTACACTATTTAGCTATTCAATTAGACCTGGATTAGGGACGTAATTCCCATACAGAGCTGCATGGAAAACATTTGTAACAAATTTACTGTGCAAAAATATCAATGTTTGCCACTATAAACTTTCTTTGAAATAAAATATCGAATTAGAAATAGCATATTAATAAGTTCACCACAACTTCTCACAATTCTTCAAATAATATTGAATATTTTAAGATTTTGGTTTGTTCAGAATATAATATTAGGTGCATAAAAGATAGTGTATTTTTTAACATTTTCATAATGAAATGTCTAAATCCCTGATCTGGTTATTACTTAAAACTGACATTTTGTTGGACTTGTAATTTAAAATAAACCATTAATTACAAATAGTGAATGAAGCCTGAATGGAACTGGCAACCCGCGGTTTGTGAAGTTAGTGCCCACCACCAACCACTGACCTACTAAGCTGTAACTCTTACAAATACGTCATTGATTCTCAGAAATTTGTAAACTACTCTTTATTTTAGAACAAGATGCTTAGTATATACTTATATAATTAATATAATATTATATTAATAATAATATACCTAATATAATTTTTTTCAACGAAACGAAAACACGAAAATAAAAAAAAACATGAACGAAAAAAGTTGTAACTAATTTAATAAGTACCTGTCACACTCCCTATCTATTCACGGATTGTAAATGCAAGCTTAAACGAGAAGTATAATATAAATCTAAATAAGTACAAAAAACTTATTTAGATTAATTTATTTAAATGGCTGGGACGATGGCGTGTCCTGTAATCCTGTAATGGATAGTTACGAGCGATGGTCGGTGGATGCAATATTCTCCGGTGTAGGTAGACGTCCGCACTATCGAATACTAGTTCATCAACAAAGATCATCCTCATTATTAGATCAGTTCGTAATTTAGAGGCAAAAGTAGTTCGGATTCCACTTTAAAAATATAGGCTCTTTAGTTGTCATTGGCTGATTGGATATCAATTAACAGTCATATCTAAGGAACATATCAGCCTTAGTTAGTAACTAGACTAAAATATAACACCACAATCATCTTGCACTAATTTCTTATTCATCCTTAGCTTAAACCTACCTGGATAGGTCACCATTTCAAAAGGTAATATAATCTAATATCTCAGCCTATAACATAAGCATATTTAATGTCATACTAACATATTTGCAAGTAATACCAAAAGTCGTTGACTACTGTCTACTGGATGGATGCTTGAATATCCAAACTGATCCCAAAATTAAATTTAATTTGTTGGTTTTTTATCCAGTTCTAACAGCCAGTGTTTGGGAAGATATACTTGTATATAAACCCATCTCATATATGTGCTATTGATAGGTTGGGGAAAATACTGGGTGGCTCAGTGTTAACAATACTATCTTCATAATCTAAAGGTTACCCGTTCGCCATTTAGAAATTCAAACAAAGTATGGATGTTCAAGGCTGCGTTTGTTAATTTGGTTATTAAATAAGAATACTGGTATATAATTCAGCTGGTCAATGTCGATAACAATGCTATATGTGTCCTGTCTATCTGTAATATCATAAATAAGAGGTGGTTTCTGTATGTTTGTTGTGGATACTAAACGCGAAAAATACTAAACCGACAGGTTTTAAAATTTTATACGAAGGTAGAAACTCATGCAACTCATAGGCATATTAATTTCCTTAAAATCCACTCGGGCTACGGTGAGCGTCCTAGGTTTTATTATTTACATTTACAAAGGATAACATCATAAAATTACTTGAATGTTAACAGCTGTGGACACTAAAATTAACAGCTCGGAAAGAAGAAGAAAGAGGTGCCGTTAACGTCTTAGGTTTCAATGCTTACATCTTCTAATGTCAACATTTGTTTACACTAAATTTTTACATTTTGGGAAGAAGAAGAAATAAACTTCATTTTTAACACTAGTTTATATTGGATCGGAATTAGTACCTATTGCCGAAAATGGTAGATTTTATGTTTTCTCCCGATTTCTGATTCTATTACGTTACTCTTTATCCTTTTACAATATTACTTATCAGGTGGTACTTTGTCATGTTGTAGACACTCGTATTTTGTCATTTTGTAAAACATAAAAAAATTAATTTACAATTTTTAGGCATGTAAATCAGTACACCTATCAGTCTTTTTAACCGTGCGAAGAATGGGTACTTTGGCTAGTAAAATTATATTCTCCTTAAAATTCCCACCAGACAGGGCAACGACGTGTCTCATAGATGAGCGTAAATATGATAGGAATTAGAAACCTTCTAAATTTTTTTTAATACTTTTAAATGTGTAAAACGATGTAAATGTGGAAACAACGTAAACAGTGTTTACATAACTATTTATTGAAAAATGTAATGCTAATAGAATAATATTTTATTTCACAAATATACCTTTCTACCTTTGACGGCTAGTAACCCCAACATACAGGGGCCGAGAGAGATGGATTAGAGGTCAGATTGCTCTGGTAATCAAGGCTGGCTTGATTAAACCCACATTGACTGAAGGACCCTCCACTGGGAGGCGCCGCTCTTGCGATGAAAAACACTACACAACTTTGATAGTTCACTTTTGTTAATATGCTTTGATTAACCCTCCAAGTGCTATGACTATTTAAATTTTGTTATTTTTATGCAACTCTTCATAAAATACCAAAAATACACAAAAAAAACACAAAACATGCCCCCCCTTATAACCAGTAACCATAAAAGCAAAATAGGTGTCCACTGCAATCCCAATTAAGCCTACAAATGCCGCCAACTTCCACCCAAGCCGGTCACCGTTTATTTAAGGTGGGTCCTCCACTCCACTATACCACACATTTGCAAGCCAAATTGGGATTGCTCATGGTCGGGATTCGAACCCTCGTCCCTCCGAATGGCTTCAACTGTTGTACTCGTCAGCACAGCAGTCTAACCACTACACTACAAAGGACCACCGTCTGAGAAAGCACTTATTTGGCTATAAAAGCATACTCTGGCGGCAAAATAACGAACTCAAGCGTCAGAATAGGGAACTAAAGAGTAGTTGCATGTATTAGCTCGTAGATGGCAGCACTGTAACAGTAATTTTTGACGTTGATAGAGCTATACAATTGCACCTCGCTGACATCTCACAGTGAGATGTTAGCACCTGGAGGGTTAAAAGTAATAAACTGGGGGTTTTCCAATAGTATTCTTGTGGGTTTATCAAATTTATCGACTACTTAAACCACAACATAAGAGACGTAAGTAACAAAACTAGCTCTCCAAGTGAAAAAGAATTCATTTTTTCACCTAATACAATATACATTTGCAATAAACCGTTATTTGTAAAAAGAAAATCATTGCCACACTAAATATAATTTTTAACAACTAATCTTGATACAACACTATCAACAAATATATAGTTGAATGCATAAGCTTTCGCTAAATTTCTCTGTTACTCTCACCTAATTTACGATAACTTATAATTCGTACTCTATTTCCCATTCTTAATCTTGCGGTGGCGCGTACGTTATAAGCGTGTCATTTATTTAAAATGAATACATAGGAAAAAGAAACCAGTCGTGCAAAACTATACATGAAGACCATTATTTTAACACCTGAACCGAAAATATTTGCCCAGCGATAATGGAAAAGATTTTTTTAAGAATCGGCCTGTTGTATTACATTTATAGATTTTAAACGAACTTAAATACACCAATTTAATTTTTGACAAGGGTATGTCTAAACTCTGAGGGGTGTTAGCGCTTGTTGTGTAACGTGAAACAAAGTGCAACGGAAGTAGTTTCCATAGTGACTACTAGAGATATTGAATTGAATTTTTAATATATAAGAATAAGAATAGCTGTTTAGATGAACTGAAAATATTCCCTTTAGACATTTATATATATATTTCATATATTATTTTACCATTTAAAGTTATTTTTGTCAGTTTGTGTTTTTATTATGTTGGTACTGTGGTACGAAAAAAATCAAATGTTAGTAAATAGTAGCTATTTAACCTAAAATTAATTTATTCTCCATACACACTCTTCACAGAGACATTAATAAAGAGGTTTAAAGCAGATTGTAATTGTTCCGAGAGATTAATGGTTTGCCCGTTCACTTCTCATTAATACAAGCCACCTCTCTTCTTGTCTTACAAGATTAATTAATTGCCCCCTCCCTAAGCGCAACAAAATTAATTTTTACTATGTAAATAGTTTCAAGATTTATCGGGAGAAAATAGCACTAAACTATCTATTAACACCTAATACACCCTTCTAATTGAAATATTTTGAGCTCGTATATCTTTACGACTAACCTTTATAGAAATATAAAATTCAATCTTATTTAATTTTTTCCTTAATTAACAAAATAAGTTTACTTGATATATCATACCTGACATGAAAGACTAATGATTTTTGATGTATTTTTGTCTTAGCTCGGGGAGGGGTGTTGGCAATTTTTCAGACCAAAGTTTAAAACGGTGACGTCATTTGGTTAGTAACGTCATGTGATTAGTGACGTCATATAGTTAGTGGCGGCATGGTTTGGTTATAAGAACAATTTTTAGAAGAACTGAAAACATTCCCTTTAGACATTTCCATGATCTAACCTATTTCCCAGGAAGGTAAGTACAAATATATGTAATGGAGCGATTCATTAATTACCTATTAAAAACAGATGAACGCTAGATAATAACAAGACGATAGTTTAGAAATTTTCCTGGATAAATTAGGACAAAAAGGATAAAATAAATTACTTTTGTTAAAATACAAAACAAAAATGAAAGGTTAAAAATATGGGAGGACTTTATGTGCGCGATATAATAATCGTACGATAGCATTTTTTCTCGTTATTCCTCCATGTTTTAGCCGCCAATAAAAATAATTCTAAATATATTTGATTTATTTTCTCCACCTTCTTGATTTCTATAGGTGAACAACAATGCATTTTCAGAGAGAAAACATGGAGGAATAACGAGAAAAATTATATCGCACGATTGTTATATTGCGCGATTGCATGGATCCCAAAAATATACAGTTTTAGCTGAAAGTTAATTTTACGGGTAGATTTAGAATGAAAATGTGTGTGATATGTAAAACAAAGTTCCTCGGTATTTTCAAACGATTTAAGGGACGTCAACCTTAATACTGTAGTTGCAGATTTTCTTATAAGAATAAATTACTAGCTTAGTATGATAAAATGGAATTATATAAAGTCATCAGCTGTTTTTGAGTTCTACAATCCGATTTGCGTACTGGTTACAAAGGCTATAAATAAATTAAACATCTTGCTACTCTAAAAAATTCTAGTCTAGCGTGCTAGTCTAAAAAATTGATATAGAAATCCCTCACTTATGAAGCAAAACATTCAAATGTAAAGTTGATGATGTAAATTTAATTTGTTGAATTAAATCAGCTCATAAAATAGGTCAACAACGCCTACTGAAAGAATTGCAATTTTTATTACCAGCCTTATCATTTATACTTTTAAAACGCAACGTGAATCCGTGTTCCATTGAAGCGAAGCGAGCGAGTGCAGTCGAACGTCTGCTGAAGCACTTCAACTGCCACTTCAGTCTAATGAACACTTCAGACATAGGCTCTGTGTTTTCTACATGTTCATTAATAGGCTTTGAAATAAACATCCCACACAACCTTCCATTTACAGCTACTACGTACAGTTTATTAGGCTATATACAAAAAAGTATGGCATATGAAAGCCACGATTAAAGTGACTAAGCTTTGTAAAAAATTATGTAACTAAACAACTCCATTAGTTATAAATAAAATTAGAGTTTTGTTTTTATATTGCTTGAAATACCGCTATTTTTGGTTATTTTTCGTTTTATCCCAAAAGAAAAAAAACAAGATGGGGTTTATCTCAATTTCTTTACGTCTCTGTGTTTGCTGCGTTTGTGGATACAGAATAAAACAAACTTTGGAATTATATATTGAGACAGTGGTAAGATAGTGGCTGAAAATTGTTAGCTAAACATACTAAGACTAAACCAAGACTAGAAATAATTATAGTGACCTTTAACATCTATATAAATAAAATTAGAGTTTTGTCTTTACATTGCTCAGAATTATTCATTTTTTAGTTATTTTTACTTTTCGTGCGTTAGAGAAGCCGAAACCGGTCTTATCACAATTTTTGTCTGTTTGTCTGTGACGCTCCAGGAGGCATTTTACGCCGTCTTCTTCGAAAAAACGGGAGAACTGATTACAATGAAACTTAGTTTCATGTATTCTCTACATTCCAGAGAAGGCTTATTGGCTTATTAATTGAATGAAATCATCCGCCGCCCCTTGAAAAGTAATTAACGAGCATTTAAAAACCCACTTTTACGCGATATTACTCGCATTTTGATTCAGTTTACAGTGAATAACCTACTGGTAATAATCAGCTGTCTTTGTAGTTTAAAGATTTAATAGAAATAAAAACAAACAGCTGTCAAATAAATATTAGTTAGTTTATATTGGTCATTGATTTTAAACCCATTTCGAAATCATACTATATTACAAAGTTATTTTAACGTATAACTAATTACAAAAATGGTATAAATGTTCTAATCTATTTAATTGTAAAGTAATGCTAAATAATAAAGCACAAGGTATTGATTTATTTTCTTTGTACTGATTTGTTTAGAATTTCAGGTTTACATTTTGGTATGATGATCTTTCTTCTTTAAACTGAATCCTACAACCCGTACAAAGGACGGGCTTACTGCTAGTAATGATATAAATGTTCTAATCTATTTAATTGTAAAGTAACGCAAAATAACAAGGCAGGGTATTGATTTATTTTTTTGTACTCAAATGTTTAGGATTTCAGGTTTCAGGTACACATTTTGGTATGATAATCTTTCTTCTTTAAACTAGATCCTACAACCCGCACAAAGGACGGGCTTACTGCTAGTTTATGCTAAAATTGAGGTTAAAATACAAACTCAATTTGCTGGGGAGAAACAGACGTAGGAAGTAAGCAATATATTTTTTGATCACACACACGCAACGAAGGGTTGACATTAGTTAAATATAGAGAAAATAATTGGGCATCTCCTCCATGGTATAAAGCTTATAGTACTTCATGTTCAATAAACATTAAAATAAACCAAATGGAAAAAGGAAATCTACTTATATTTTCATAAGAAGTATTTTTATTTTATGAACGCGTCTGATAAAAATAAACCACGTACGAAATAAAACAGCACAAACAGCCTTCAAGACACCAAAGCCCTGTAAGTGGATTACAGGGAGAAAGACAACCTACCGGTGGCACAGCAATTGAATCAAAGGAAATCCCTCTGTTAATCCATAAATGATTTTGTTGTTTCCTAAACATTTTACAGAAAAACGTATAAATTTTACAAAGATTCATTTTACATTAGTACCTTTTTCAGAATACAATAAATATCACATTTCATTTTTTTTCCTTGAACCGATATTCTAAATGTGCAAAAACTTTAACTAAGTAAAAAATGCCTTTAAAATAAAAAATAAATAAAATGTTTGTATTTACTTCCCTGTGGGAAATAAGATAGATCATGGATATGTCTAGACAGAATGTTTTCAGTTTATCTAAACAGCTGTTCTTCTAACCAAACTATGAAATCATTAACCAAATGACGTCACTGTTTAAAATTTTGGTGGTGCGAATAGCCAACTCCCCCACAGAGCTAAGACATAGCCGTGTCAAAAAGATGAGGTTTCCAACATACTTGACAACGAATTTTACATGGTTCTTCGGTAATACACAAGTTATATATAATAATATATATTTTTAGAACTTTTGTGGATATTGGTAGTAAGTTACCCTTGAAAAAAAGACAAGTACGGGTAACAGTAAAGGTACCTACAATAATTATTCATAACACGATATGATGTGGATATGGCCACAAAGAAAAAAAAGAATGTTTTTAAGAAGTTAACGATCTTCAAAGTCACTTTTTAAGAGTAAGCACAGAAATTTCAGAAAGAATTTTTTTTATCTCTAATTACAGTAGAATTAATTAATGACTGCTATTGATTATTCTTGAGACGTTTTATATTTCAAAGAAAAATATTTTATAACATTTAATTGAAATCATTTTGTAGAAAGTATTGAGTAGAAAAACAAAAAGTTATTTTAATGTCAGTAGTTTTTGACACTCAGGATATGTTTAAAATTAAAATCGCAATTACACGTTTTTTTGTTTAACTGCGACTTAAAAAAATTGGAGAGACGTCCCATATCAAAAGGTAATATTTTAAAAATAAAATGGTTAATAAACCTAAAAACCTTATAGGGCAAATATTTAAAAAAAATGTATATTTTGATTTATCTTAAAAGGTTTATAATATTTTATTTGTATAATAATGTTCAACATAAAAACTATTTGACCTTTAATGGTTACTATTTCTTTGACTAATATTTAAAACATAGGCTGACTACCGTGTAAATCATCTCATTGAATAACTCGTGACATAGGCAAGCATAGAGGACGTGGCTGGCCAATACACCAACTGTTTTACACCCTCAAGCCTTCTGCTGACAGTTTTCCCTCCATGTGATATTTCATACTGTTAATGTAAATATTATGTCATTTTAGTTATATCTGTGGTTTTAAAGTGTAAAATGTATCCTCAATTAGAGTTGAAAAATTTTAAACACTAAAATACAACGTCATCGTTTTCACCCGGTAGCGACAGTTTGGTTTTGATGCCTTTGATCAACATATTGACTAAACAAATAGGATTACCGCTGATAAGTTTGTTCAGTTTGACGAAAACACAATCAAACAAGATAAGATAACCATTGTTTACACGGCGAAAGGTATGAAATCACTGTGAATTGCAAATAGCTTTGTTCCATGTACTGTAAATCCATTTTTCGGTAGTTTGGCTAATAATATTAAAATATGTGGAAACACTATATGAAAATATCGATAGATTTGTAAAATTTTTGTTGAATTATTGGACTATAAATTGATCCAAGTAGTAAAATATACGAAAACTTAAAAATATGTGGTGTTTTAATTTTCAGAATTATATAAAACCATAATTTTCGTAAGAATGATAAATAGTATCCCTTGGGAATGAAATCAGACATTCTGTAAGTAATATTTTATGTAATAGTTTTCAACAAGCGTCACACTCTCAATATCTGCCTCAAGAATGGACCGGTCAGTGTTACGATGAGTTTACTGCCTTTTTATGGCCCGTAGTAAACATCTGGATCGACTCTTCAAAATTACGCTCGTCTTAACGTTTCCATCAACGGATTAGCTGTTTTATTTCACTCTGGTTGAAGAATGTATTAAAAAACACTGAACAATTTGTAGGGCTACAAACAATGCTTTAACTTAAAATCTACTTATCCCTACGTGCTTTTTCGTAACTTAAACTTGTAATTTTTAATATAAATTATTAGGTAATTACTTGAAAACGGAAGAGTTTATACACCTCCAGAAATGTTGTGTAGTTAAAAACACAGAAGCGTTGGAAAAGTCCAATAAAATAACCATGCTTTACTATGGAAGTTTTAGTTTTGTAGACTTTTAGAAAACGCGACGGTGTTTCATATATTAATTACAAATATTGGCTGGAAGGATTGGCCAGAACCATCAATTAATAATCTAAAGATTGTCAGTATTACGTTGAGGAAACCCCCGTGATGAGTTGACACCATAACCTATTCTGGACAATGGGTTGTTAATTAATGTCCAGGAATCAAGAGACAACTATAATCAAAAGCAGCCTACACCAAAGTGGCTACTACAATCCTTGAGATTACCCATGAAATAGTTCATATTATAAAAATGTATCTTATTATATAATTTTGAGCGTCTTCAATTGTGATTATAATGTTTTATGGATCTTATAAAATAAAACCTTTCTTATCCTAGCGTTTAGAGACCCTAAATGTATTAGTCATTAACACAATTTGATATTTAATTTCATTGTTTGTATATTTATATTTTAATATTCAGAAAATGTTTGAAGTAAATTATAACATTTTGGTCAGCTCTGTCATGATAAATATAGGACAGGTTATAGTATATAATAGATAATCGGTAATAACATTTCACAACTAAAGGAATCATAAATTGCTATGTTTAGATTGTTTTACGGTGTAATGGACTTCTGAAGAAAAAATATATCCATCTATGAAACCAAGCAGGCATTGACTTTTGGTTTTACCGATTGCTTTGGTTAATAATTTTGCCAGTCAGTGTTACATTCAGAATAGTATACTTCATAAAAAGAGTCTAAAGTGGGTCATTGCATATTTGAGACCATAAGTTTGACGTGCAAGATTTATGGAGCATTTCAAATATGTTCCAGGGTATGCAAACCATTTACGCGAGTGTTTTGAACGATCATTTTCGCTATACAAAAAAGACTAGTTATTATTTTTTAATAAAAACATACATTGGAATACATCTTTATTAAAATTACAAACACATACAAAATTTGGTTATGCCTTCTGAAACAATACTGCATGTTTTTTGTGTTTGTTGTATAAAAAAATGTTGGTAAACATTATTTTTGGTAGAAAACATTCTCATTACCTAGTAAACAATACAAATACGACGATAACATGTAAAAAATTCGCCTCACTAATGTAGTATGGCGAATTTTTATTATTACAAATATAAATACAGTACACCATATATGAATTAGTAATTCAACCATTTTTCAATTAAGTATGACATCGTGAGCCTGTGATTTTACACCCTGTATAAGACTTATGTATGTATAAGTCGTACAAGACGTGATAAATTAAAATAAACAAAATACTCAGGGTCGCAGTGATGGCTGATCACTATTGATTACTCATCAGTCTCCGAGGCATCTAATTACAATGCCATTGAGGAGAAAGATAAACTACACCCCGTACGTTATCTGAAACAATGGCGAAATTACTAGTTTATAAGTGATTTGTTTTGCAATATATAATCTACTGCACTTAACACAATTAATTAATTATCATTATTAATAATATACCTGATTAATTGACTAGACTAAATTTTGCATTTATTACTACCGTATTATTGTTTAAGGAGCGGCTGATTTTCGATTTGGTGATTTGTAGTCACAGACAATATAGAATCTTTATTTTAGTGATTTAAATAAAAAATAAAACACAAATTTGAGAGTTAAATTAATTGAACTACATTTGACTAACCTCAATTAATTATAATACATTAGACATGTTAGTGAAACTATAACGTATTCTAATGAAAGAAAATGTTTTATATGTATTTTGATTTACCAACTATCCCTTTATAAATTCAACTCATACTTTCAGTACATTTAGCAGACTTTCATATTAAAGGTCTGTCTGTCTACATATCAGTTTAAGGGGTGTTAAAATTGTACATCAAACCTCCGTAACCTTTAGATAACTCTGTCTTATTTTAATACTAAAGGGAAATAAACGTATGCCTTTTACATCTCATGTCAAAAAGAAAGTAAAAGTTTTAAATTTGTTCACTATTCCATTCTAAATTGGTCCTGTTTCAACGACCTAAATGTAATATTTAAAGCACTTGTATTATAAAAATAATATAATAACTTCTTGATTAACATTATACGTGCTAGTTTTACTATAGGATGAATTAAAAACTCACGGCTTCCAACACTACTTAATATATTTACAATTATATTGTAATTATATACAAACGGTAAATACATACAAAAGTTGTTAAATTGGTAATCGATTTCATCCAGTCACACCGGACATCATCAGGCCCAAACGGAAACTCTCAGTCTCTCAGTCTCACTACTTCTACAAAGTCTCCTATTGGGACTGAAAGGACCCTAAAGTAACTTTGTATTATCAATGGTTGAATAGGATCCTTCGTTGTGTGGTGTGAAATAAAATGATATTGTGTCACATATTAGAATTAATTTTATATTCTCTCCTCAGTTTCACTAATTTTATTTGTATTATTTTAGACTGAGACCTAACGAAACAAGATGGCGTCCATGCTTGAATACTTTTGGCTACCGGAAGTTCCTGTCATGGCGTCGGAAGTAGTGTTTATTGACTTGCTGAGAAACAGATTTTTATACGTTCTTGCAGACACATTTACAAATTCATTTTGATTCTGCAAGAACGAATAAAAATCTGTTTCCGGAACTCAGCAAGCCAAAAACACTACTTTCGATGCCATGACAGGAACTTTCGGCAGCCAATAGTATTTCAGCAAGGACCACCATCTTGTTTCTTTCAGTCTCCGTTTGGGCCTAATGATGTCCGGTGCGAATGGACGAAATTGATCACCAATTTAACAACTTTTGTATATATTTACCGTTTGTATGTAATTACAAAATAAGTGTAAATATATTAAGTAGTGTTGAAAAACATTAGTTTTTAATTCATCCTATAGTAAATTATAGGCAGGGTATGTCACTTTACTTCATTTAATATCCGGTCAAAAGTAAATTTTGTTGATTCCGCGTTATTCACCACAAAATGGATTTCGGGTATAATTGGGGTGAATTTAGAAAATAAGTCTGTGTCATTTTTCATTAAATATCTTTTCAACTAACTAAATTTAAATGTTTTATGTAATGCTACAAGCTAGGAAAGGATAATGTTTATAAATAAGAGTGGTAAGATTTTCACAGAAACAATGTTTTTCATTAAAGATGTTGTGTCTGTATTATCAGTAGGAGTATACAAGAGCGTGTAGTGGTTTATGTGTAAAGCTATCACCCCATTGTCAGCTGGGTTGTATGGCTTATCATGCTGCCATACCCAACACACTCATGATGGTCAGAACATAATGCTTCACATTACCTGGGATAAGCCGACAGCGTGTTACCTGCCCACGTCATCGTCACGCGTCTCATGGAATTTATACTATCATAAATGTCTTATCACTAATTAAGTCTAGCTTACAAAATTATCTCAGGCTTTAATGATTACCTCTGTGATTATTGCGTTATACATTACATAAAATCTATAAGAAAACAAATATTGGTATAAAATATATTTTGTAAGACTCCATTGATTTAAAGTTTTCAGGTTTACCTTAACTCGTTTTAAAATAGCTAAATTTGAGATTACCCTAAATAATGAAAATTTAAACGAAAGCATTACAAAAATAGAATGGTCAAAACTCGATCTCTCAGTAACAGATTTAAACTGTATACATTACTCATATAGTTCATATGAGTATTCATATAGTTTACTTATATGAATTTATAAAAAATAAGATAGAGTGTAATGTATCTATTTTGTGAATAATTAAGGATAAATAAATATAAATAATTTGAAAAAACTCAACTATATTAATGAACTGTTTTTAATTTAAATTAAATTACCACTGCTAAAAATGTTCAAGTAAAAATGTTTTTGAATAATTTAATTTATTTATCTCGTGAATGTTTTATGCTCATTAGATGAACATTAGTCGTTCAGAAACTTAATTCATCAAGATGTAGAGTTGTTTGAAGTTGATATGTAGTGGATTTTATATAATAGTTCTTTATTTTTATTACTTTATGGTCTGCTAATATGAGTAATACAAATAATGTAATACATAATAATATAAATAAGTAATACAAAATAAACTAGAATAAAATAAAATACATATTTATGTATCTATAAAATAGACAATAGTTGGGTAACATACACTAATACTAGGAAATTGAAAGGTAAAAGAAAAACATTACAAGGTTGTGTTTTGTGATTGTTTGGAGATCTATTTCACTGATAATAATATAGATCATTATACTGCTGGTACACAAAAGATTCATCAGGTTTTAAAACACTTTACTGAGCTTATGGTTTGACAAATACTGTTAAGATCTATACCATTGGAAACAAAAGTCTTAAAGTTTTTTGAACTCCTATAGATGTTCAATTGATGCCCACTGATCACCAAACAAGTTTCCAAGAGAAGCTGCAGATGAGCCTAAACGTTAGAAGTCATTGGAGCTTTTGCATTTCAGTTCACTTCCTGTGACTTTGAATTGACGATACCAACGCAGTATACTCTGGCGTAGGAGCAGCTCCTTCTGAAATGCCTACAGAACTCACTTTAACAGTTATAAATATACATTTTGGTCGTATTTTAAAACACAAAATGATTTTTCTTCAACCGCAAACATGTTTAAAACTAGATAGAAAATCTTAAATGTAGTAAAAAAAGTGTTGAACACATGATTATAAAGCTTAAAGATATACTCTTTAAAAGTGTTTCCTAGAACAGTGTAGGCGTAAAAATAATTAAATATACGTAACTAAAACTTGATGTCGCCTGATATTATTCTAATATTTACTGGTGGATTGAAAACGCATTATGTTTAATAGAAATAGCGATTTTAGATTAATAAGTTTTTAGTTTCGTCAGGTTATAAAAGAAAGATAGTAGCCTCATAAAATATTTCTAGCCCAGTCTGGAACGCCCCAGGTCTGGGGAGGGATGTCGTAATAGAGGGTGGTTTGAGGGGTGGTGGGGGGAGGGGGAGGAACATTTACTGTTACAAATGAACCTGTAAATTTCCGACACGAATTGTGTTCCCTCAACATATTGTGCTGTCGTACAAACATACTATATTACTTTATGGTAAATAATCATCAAGAAATAATTACTTTATCTATAAAACTTTAGAGAGCTTTCAATAAGTATCTCAAAGACATATGGGGAATTCGTGGTCCCAGTGCAGTTACTTTACAGTTGAGTTGACTTTTCCAACTTACGTGAGAGGGGTAGTTCGGATAATAAAAGCCAAACATGTATACTACAGCTATTGAAAATCCCTTATCGTCTAGAAAAATTAATTGATTAAGAGATACAAATATGTTGTACAAATTTTACACCTGGTAGAAAACTATTGATCACAAAAAGAGTTTTATTCAACAAATTTGCAAAACGTATCGTTAAATATGTGTAACATTTATTTAAGCATGTATAAACTATACATTTTATAAAAAGTTATTATAAAATAAAATAACATATTAATTTATGTGAAAAAACAAATTTTTGTAAATCTTTTTAGTCGATTCCAGGTTTAGGTAATTCCCATTTCGGTTGATTGAAGTTCCAATAATTGACTTTTTACTATATTGTAATAGCGTATAATGTTCGTGACGGCATGGCTTGATGTATTTTGAAAGAGACGCCCAATAGAAGGATCTGCCACAAGAATATGCAATGTCCTCGGGAAACTCTCACCTGAGAGACGGAAAGGAGTCTCACAACGGGTTGTCAAGTAAGGCCGAAGTGTACGGTTGTTGAGACATAAACCCTCCAAGTCTTGTATTGGTAACGTTTATTAAGTTACGAGTCCAGAAGCCAGGTGTTTTCAAAATGATTGCAACCGTGGGGTCTACCTATGTAAATGTTTCTCTAGTACATACGATTTTTTGCTCACTTTCCATAAGAACATTTTTAACAATTGAAACATTGTACAAGGTGTCTTTTGAAAATTTTTAAAAATAATTAACTAATTTAGGCTTTTTGTATTTATTCCGTTGATACACCATAAACTATTGCTAAAAATCAGCTCAGGAAAAACTACTGTTGATGAACGTCGATGTACATTGCACACTTTGAAAAACGTGTATTATTAAACAAACAATTAAACTAGGCTAATAATCAGGGACATCCAGAGTTACCAGGGACATCAAGGTACCATTCAAACAAGCTAGTAATTATCTTGAACTACGACAATCATACCACTACAGCGATTGAAAATCCCTTATCATCTAGAGAAATTAATTGATTAAGAGATACAAATATGTTGTACAAATTTTGCACCTGGTAGAAAACTATTGATCACAAAAAGAGTTTTATTCAACAAATTTGCAAAACGTATCGTTAAATATGTGTAACATTTATTTAAGCATGTATAAACTATACATTTTATAAAGGTATTATAAAATAAAATAACATATTAATTTATGTGAAAAACTAATTTTTGCAAATCTTTTTAATCGATTCCAGGTTTAGATAATTGCCATTTCAGTTGATTGAAGTTCCAATAATTGACTTTTTACTGTATTGTAATAGTGTATGATGTTCGTGACGGCACGACTTGATTTATTTTGTAAGAGACGCCCAGTAGAAAGGATCTGCCACAAGAATATGCAATGTCCTCGGGAAACTCTCACCTGAGAGACGGAAAGGAGTCTCACAACGGGTTGTCAAGTAAGGCCGAAGTGTACGGTTGTTGAGACATAAACCCTCCAAGTCTTGTATTGGTAACGTTTATTAAGTTACGAGTCCAGAAGCCAGGTGTTTTCAAAATGATTGCAACCGTGGGGTCTACCTATGTAAATGTTTCTCTAGTACATACGATTTTTTGCTCACTTTCCATAAGAACATTTTTAACAATTGAAACATTGTACAAGGTGTCTTTTGAAAATTTTTAAAAATAATTAACTAATTTAGGCTTTTTGTATTTATTCCGTTGATACACCATAAACTATTGCTTAAAATCAGCTCAGGAAAAACTACTGTTGATGAACGTCGATGTACATTGCACACTTTGAAAATTGTATATGTATTATTAAACAAACAATTAAACTAGGCTAATAATCAGGGACATTCAGAATTACCAGGGACATCGAGGTACCATTCAAACAAGCTGTAATTATCTTGAACTACGACAATCATACCATTAGACTGTGAATGTGGGTATTATTAGTGGTGTTATGCCAGTGTTACAAGGATCGTATTGAGTGAAATGTCTGCTGTTTATGTAACGGAATAGTATTGAGAGTGGAACTATAGAAAACAGGTATAAATAACATAATGAGGAAACTGGTGTTTTTGCCCAAGTAAATAATTAATATTTCTAATTACGAATATTTATCGAATCCAATACTTTAATATGAGCAAGATTTATATATATACATGTATAGGTTGCCCATGAAAAACGTTTTAGGACTTCGGTGAGTGATTGGGTATATTAAAAGGAAGAAAAAAGTTCCAATAGAGGTATGGCTTAAAACGCTTATATTCTCAGATATCCGCCATTTTGTATTATTCACAAAAATCTTTTTTAATTTGAAAAATTTTTAATCTATTATTTTGAAATTTGGTATGTCTTTTACACTAACAGATTAGTATTATTAAAATGGCGGCCGTTTTACCGTTAACAAAGTATTTAAAAAATGGCGGCCATTTTAAAATTTACCGTTAAAAAAGTATTTAAGTTTTAAAATTATGTTATGTTTTAAAATTAATAATTAAAATGACCGCCATTTGGGATTTTTAGGTTGGATCATGCTAGTTTTTTTACAGAATTAAAAATTTTTTGAATTAAAAAATATTTTGTGAAAAATACAAAATGGCGGATATCTGAGAAAATTAGCGTTTTAGGCCATACCTCCATTGGAACTTTTTTCTTCCTTTTAATGTACCCAATCACTCACTGATGTCATAAAACTTTTTTCATGGACACCGTGTATATTTGCAGAAGGATCTCGAAAACGGCTCCAATGAATTTCTTTAAATTTTTGAAATAACTAATTTTCGAGTAGGAAATAAGAAATAAGATCTTAAATCCAGGAAAATTCAGGTTTTCTTGTAATGTTCAAATAGAAACTAATAAATAGCTACTTCAGAACTCTAAAGGCAGTCCTTAAAAGTTTTTAATGTGTATAAACTCCAACGGCATTTTACAAGGGAAACACTAACTGATGTAAAAGAAAACGGTTCTGAACCCCTCACATTACCGAGATTTCGTCTTGCTCAACATTTTTCGGTACAAGGTTAGTAAAGATACTTTTTATTCTGGTATTCTAAAACACATGTCTATAAATCACTATTATTGATGGGATGGAAATACACTACTTTGTTCCTTCACAATAATCAAGATGGATTACGTGATTGAAATTTTCTATGAAGTGAGTCGCTGATATAGAACCGGGCCGAGTACCTTATGTCGAGTAAATCTTAGATCGCTGTGGAAAATCTCCCACGTGTCTGATTTATAACCACATACTTTTGCTTCAGATTGCCTACTTTAAATATATATAATAAAAATATTAATTTTAATTTTTTACTCCAAAATTAGTTTCTATTTTTGGTTTGATAAACTTTTAATATATTACAGTTCAAAATGAATTATATGAAAATTAATGATTCATATCAATGTTTGAGGATATTTTATTCATTTATTGCTATTATAAACGACGATAGAGTAGGTTGGTTACAATCTTAATGTCATTTGGTAAAAACCTTTGCATAGATTAAACTGTTTAACGAAAAAGGTGTGTGATTTAGATGGATTTTTTAAGATTTTGAAGAATTTCAAGACTTTATACTCTTTATAATATATATATATATATATATATATATATATATATATAATTACATATTAATATAATTTACAAAAGAATGCTAATAAACTGAATAAATATAAGTATTTTTGGTGAGTTTCAAGTTGTAAGGAAACTTCACTTGCTTTTTGTACATATAATCTAAAGTTTTATCTTTAAATACTGGGTTCTTTCAAAATAGCTTAAACGTAATATTTTATCACTTCCACCAATTAATTACTTTAATAGGAACCTACTTAATTTGTAAATGTTTTTGTTTAATTTTTATAATTTCTAGAGTCTATGCACTTCCAGTTTTCATATTTTAAGCTTCACCTCCTCCATGGCCACCATAGCCTCCTCTATCTCGGTATGCCAACGGCGTCTGGGTCGTACCCTCTTCCTCCTCCATGGTGGAATAAATTTTAAAAGCCATTGTTGAGTAAGTCTTCCTCCATTTTGTGTCCAAATGGCCAAACAAAATTAATTGCTTCCACTTCCACTTCCTCATTCTTCCTACTCTTCTCGTTTCTTATACAATCCATCCTTTTCTTCCAACGGATACAAGCACATACATGTTTGATACCTAAAAATCCTATTTATCTGTTTCATTTCATTCGTGGGTGGATTTCGTTCATCGAAGTATCGTTAGATTATACCTTTACAATCTAAAAATAATTATAAAGTTAATGATTGTGCCATTTTTAAAATATATTAGCAATCTATACGATACTTTGAGAATATTGTTTTCCTCAGCCAATAAAAATCTGTGTAAAGTTTGTTTGTTTTAGCTTAAACAGTTTTTGAGATATAACGAGTTTCGTAAATAATATAAAACGTCGGCTAGCGGCTAAACAGAAGGATTTTTCTAAATATCTTCATAAGACATTTTTATTTTATTTTGATGAATACCCCTCGAAGTTTGTCATTGACTTTAATGAACTCCCTGTAAAAGCAAATTTCAAGGTACACATAACATTCCCACAGGAATTTCCAATTACGATTGGTTTCGCGAAATGTTTGGCCACCGAAGGTAATCACTACCGATTCAAACCCCATTCGTGGAAAACTCTAATTGAGTCAGAGCTCCGTGTGCGATGTGCGAGCGATCGCCAACAATTAAAACCTCCAGCTGCCCAGTAATTGCGAAATACAATAAGTTTCTGGAAAGAAATAAAATAACTTGTTTCCATATGTTGTGCAGCTTAATTGTGTTGCTACCTCCTAGATATAGACAATTATAAAAACATAAAAATTCAATTCCATCGTATATTGCCCAAAACTATATATTTTAAAGTAAAGTTTATACGCAATTCAAAAGTAAATCTTTTATTCTCTGCATTTGTTATGGTAAGGTTTGTTCTGTAAACTAGTAAAATGACTCAATAATATAATAAAAATATAATTTTTCCATTCAAACTTATATTGGGATTATATCCCACTCATTACCAAAGACAGAGTGCATCAGTTTTCAGTGTACAGTACCCTATTCTTATTCGGTTCCAGATGTACAATCATAATATATCATTACCGTCTACCCAAGTAATGTAATCTATTGTAGGCTATGATTACCACGTAATTAAATTTGACAAAAATCTCTTATACGACTATCGTTTAGCCAACAATGCAGTAGCTGTAACAAAATTACTTGTTATTATGGAACTAAGACAAAATATGCTGCTACTAAAGGATACTTTTAAGTCATACAAAAATAATTGTTATATTTTTTATGTTACCGTATTTTATTTTTCTTTAAAAACGACCAACAGGAACCTAGGACTGAACTGTGAATTAATGCAGCGAAGAACAGAATAAATGTTTCGACTTAAGTCACATAGACTAGCCAGATGTGACCGTTTTTGATCTGGTAGGCGTCGTCCATCAGTGGCTACGAATCAGGAAGGTACTAGTCACCTGAGCTTCCACGAAAGCTGAATATATATTTGAATATTTTCAGCACTAGATATTTCTTCATTATAAATATGTCTAATGAGGCATTTTAAGATATCATAGGTTTAGGTGTAATATCTAAGGTTTATTAAAGGCTCTGACTAAAATTAATGGGATGCGTAAATGTAATAACACATCTGAATGCCAATCAATTTTTAATGCAACTACACAGTTTGAGTTTACAAGCAGAGTTGCCAACACTAACTACCGGACCAGACCACATTAATGATGTGACATCTGCACGCATCATTGAACTACTATCCACCACTTAAGCACTCATAAAACTGGTCTTAAAATCAATTAAAACAATAACGATCAATAATCTGACGTAATAATTAAACGCGAACAATGTAAACAGTTAAGCGTTAAATTTTGACAAAACCAATTTGGTCAAAACCATTCAGCTTAACATACGAAAACATCTCAAACATTTGAACATCGTCCCGTCAGACCGATTGTAGCGGGTTGTGGCACATCCAAATGTGCTGAATTATCGTGAATTATCGATATATTGATTACATTTATCAAATATTCGAGATTCTTATTCCATAATGCCCAAATCATTCAGCATTTTATCATCAAACTAGTTTGCTATACAATTCAATACATGTAAAATTTACTCTAATAAACATGTGTAAAAAATCACGTCAATTAGAATCTTCAAATAAAATATCGTATCTTCTTTTTTACTCTGTATATTAAAACGTTCATGAAGTCGATTAACGTCTGAAAACAACCCGTCAAAAGCCGAACAAACAGCTGGAGTCAAATGATGATTAAATCACTGTTGAGCGGGCTGCACTGGAGCGGACCCGAATACAAATAAGACTCAAAAGTTACAAATCTCTCTGTTTGCGTTCAACCTTTGAAATCGGCTCTGAACGATTGTTCGAGCAAACGTGTAAAAAGGTTATCTCAAACAGGAAAACAAATGAATCAGCGAATATAACATAAATATCGTCAGTGTTTGATATCTCCTTGCACCGGCTCTGTAGAGTGAACACTCTGTTGAACGATTGAGGGATATTTGGAGTCGATATTTGTGAGTGTAATAACCAACATTTTTGTAAACATAAAGATCAATCCCTGCTAATAACCCCCTTCCAGCTACAGTAGGATAAAGCGAAGCTTCAAATAATACTATATCGGGATTTGATACAGGATATAAATTGATCTGAAGCTGGCGTGTTACGGAATGTTGCTATAGACAACACATTTGAAACTACTCAGTTGTATTAGAAGAAAACGCGATTATATATTTAACATTGTACCCCTAACTTAATTGTTTCCTCTAAATGGGCCATAAATGAGTACAAATTTTTTATTTCCTATGAAATGCCGTTTATTGTACATTTATAAAGCATTATGCGTTTAATAACAGAATTCTAGACAATCTCAGCTACGCTTGTTTTACTCCTCTTAGAGTAATTATTTCGAAGCACCGAAGCGGATGTTTCCACGTGGTAGACCGCCTCTTAGTTGTACTACAAATTAAAAAAAAAATAATTTCTCTTTTAAAATAAATTCCATATGAGGAATGAAAATACCTTGTGAAAAAAATTATATTCACATTTAAAATCAAATAAATCACTAAATAATATAATTAATTAATGAAATAATTATTGTAATTTAACCCTTTAAAACAAATACTGTATAAAACTAAAATTCAAAAACCATTTTATTGGAAGTGCGGGTGTTTTCTACCATATTAAAAATAGAACAATACTTATCTTGAAGGTTTTAACTTTTTTAATGTAGCCGATATGCTATGACTGCACTTAAAATTTACAGTACAGTCAGTACAATAAAATAGTAAATTGTCCCAATTATTTTAATCCAATCCAGTTATTTTAAATACAGGTGGCTCTATACATTTAAAAAAAGTTAAGCTAAATTACAAAATGTGGAGAATTGTTTCAAAGTGAGATTAACTTGATTAAAGATTTAATATTGAACCTATAGATTTACATTTTTAGCCGTATGTAGTCGAAATTTTTAGTATCGACTTTAAATGGTTGAAAATGTTTACTTACCGACTTTTCAAAATAAAAATATAAGGTAAAACATAACGAGCAAAACGTAATAATATTTAACATTAGCATACAAAGCGGGGTAAAACCCTCGTATAATAATTATTACAAGTCTAATATCTTCACACGTTTCACTCATTCATTTAAAATTAATGCAAGTAAAGATAAAGTAATGTAGCCTAGGAAAATAAATAACAATTCTTCCTAATAATACAATATTAATATTTCCATAGATTTCGAAAGAGAAGTTATTTCATTTTGAATAATTTTTACTTTGATTCAAAAACATGAATGCAAATTGCCAGAGTTGTATGAATTGAAAATAAATATCGATACTTATATACTTACTCGAATTAATATACTAATATAAATCGTGATAGCTTAAAATAGATGAGATTATAAGCATCCACGTGACGAGGAGAACATAACGTGACATGGTGGCATGGCCAGCTGACAAGGGTGGAAATTCTCTTCTGGGAATACACAATATAGCTATAGTGTAATTAGAACATAGGATTCAATATTAGAAATTTGAGTTTATACCGGGGTTACTATGATCCAATATTTAACACAATGGTTTATCATCAAGCTTAAAAAGGCTTTCAAATTTATTCAAGTTAAAAGTTAAAATTTATTCAGGTTATTCAAACCTTTTCTTAGGTTCTACAATTAATTTTTGTTATTTAAAACAATTATTAGCACAGTTTGCTAAATTAAAAATTAGCTGCTAATGAAACATTTTTTGAAATTTTGAGCAAAGTCAACCAATGTAAAGTACATACTTTTCTCCAACATGTTTTTTACATTTAAAGTCAATAAAAACCATTACTAAGTGCTAAGTATTAGATAAGTATAGATTGGGAATAAAATACTTGAGTTGCAGTTGTCTTGACTTCTAAACCTCAAGAGTACATAAAAAAGGGGAACATATTTTTATGATTAGTATCACGTTAAACTATGCTTACTCATCTCTAAAATATTATTATTTATACCGTCGTATATAACACTGTTTTCGTATGAATTTATGTCGCTAAGCTCCAGACATCTTTGAGTTCAGGAATCGTATGAAGTACCCGTTTAAAAACTGTTTAGAGCATTGATTTCCCCCAAGGATCTCCCTCAGTCCACATATCTGGTCTTCTGGAGTCGGCCACTTCCATGATTTCAGTGATCATTGCATGGCACGATGGGGTGAGTGATAGACTTCACATGAAGGGAGCTGATAACCAGAAGCACTTCCACACATCATTAAAGAGAATATAGATTTTTACAGTGTTATTCTCATTAATATTCTTTCAGGAAATTTACATCCTCTCTTGGCAACCATTTTCTTCCACCCTGGATAATCGGTTAAGTTTGACTCATCGGTTAAGTTGATAAAATAAAAATAAAATTCTTAAGCTACATATAAATTATGCAAAAAACCCCAGTTTTTAGTACAAAACCCCCAAAACTACCCGTTCCAGTTGACCGATATGTCTGGATTACGAACTCATCCGAGCAAATGTAGGAATACACGTCTCTACCATATTTGGTGTCGATCGGATCATTTTTACGAGAGTTATCGTGTTCACAGACACACACACACACACACACACACACACACACACACACACACACACACACACACACACACACACACACACAATTATATAAAAATTAAAAAAAATGTAAAGACTATTGTTTTTGGCCTCTGGGCATCAAAAAACGAAAAATAACATAGTACCGGGCTTAAGTCTTACCATGAGACCTACGGTAATAGCTTCTTCCCTATGGGAAATTCGCTTAAAGGTAATAATAGATTATAGTAATGAATTTGATCAAAACTAGCTTTGCTTGTTGCAAAGACCAGCTAATTCATTTGGCAGAGACATTAATTACTATCAATTTAATTAAAATGGCATGGTCACTGTAAAACCATCACTAAATTTTGTTAGGATAAAGCTAATCAAATGAATGTTATATCATAATTAGTTAGACAACCAGATATCATAATATCTCTTCAAGTGACATCTTGTTAATTTGACGTTAAGTCTTGTATGAACACAAATTCATCGAAGTTAACATTATTCTAAAAGGGTGAATTAAATGAATCGAAAGAGTTGTATACTGTTAAGGATTAACAAAATAAGTTAAAACAGTTCTCTTAGAGATACAGCCATTGTTTACTTCTTATTAATACGATAGACTGAGACCGTGGCGTATTCTGTAATCCAGCTACTTAGAGGTCACGGATTGTGGATAGTTGTGAGCGATTGTTGGTGTATGTAGGGTTCTTTTGTGTAAATTAACTTCCGCAAAAGTGAATGCTACGTTAATCAGCAAAGAAAATCCTCATAATTAGACTGGTTCGTGATTCAGAGGCAAGGGTTCTGATTCCACGTTAGATCCCTTAGATATGCCATCAGCTGTTAGGATATTAATTAACAGTTCTGTCTAACGAATATGCCAGCCTTAGTCAGTAACAAGACTACAAGGTCGAGCCACAATCATCCTACATTTATTTCTCTTTTATACTTGGCTTAAAATACCTACCTTGGTAGGTTGCCATTTCAGTCAAACATCGTTTTAGTTAAGATATTCCTTAAACCTTTCGTAGAGGAAAAAGGTGGAAACAAAAACACTAATAAAAAAGAGAATTCTGTTTGTATATTTATTTTAAATTAATTTCTAATTCTGAAAATCTTTGTAACGTGTATTGTTGTTACAAAACTAGACAAAGATACAATGGAGTTTTTGTAATTATTATGGAACATTGTTTCCACTTATATTCACCGAATATTGCGAGGCCCCCACCCAGCCCCCCACCCCCTCCCCGTCCACCCTGAACACTAGACACCCTGCAGCGTACCACTCATCACAATACAAATATTACATGATCCTTCTTTGTTCAGAATTATTATTCTGAAATCAAGGCTTAATAAATCAGTTTTTCATCAAATAAATTAAAAATTGTAATTTATTTTTAATGTTTTAACGCCAACTACCAAAAATATGTAAATATATGATTATTAGAAAACTGGACTACTTTGTGTGTAAAAAATCTTAAAATTCTATTAAATTGAAAAATTTTCTCCAAAAATTTAAGAACAAGAAAAATATTAATATTGGTTTGGTATTACCAGTTATTGCTGGAATATATTTAAAATCAGAATTTTTACCTTACTGTATTAAATTAATGTAAATAATTTATTTCTATTGATTTTTTTCACAAACAATAATGCAATTTAATTTGATGAAAACAGTAATGATTCCTTAAAACATATCCATTCTTATGAAGAATACAATACATTTTTGGAAGGCAGTTTTTATTGTTTTATTTAAGAGTTATTCGGACTGTATTATTAATAAATAATATTTAGAAAATATCGATAACATTAACTTTTGAAATACGACTCTAGATCTAGATGAAAAGGAATTTTTACTGAAAGAATCATCTCTTTGTATCTTGTTTGTGGCATCTCATTTGTATAAAGATACCACTTATAAAGACAAATTGTATCTGAGACCTACAATCGCTGTATGGTTGTGTTGGAACTCGTTGAACTTTCCTAATTTTCGTTACGTCAAAAATTTTGAGGAGAGTACGATTGTTTTAAAAAAAATACATGATAGAACTGAAATTAGTTTTAATAATACGACTTAACACTCAAGTAAAACAGCCGCTCTGTTTATTGCTTATGGACATGGTATATTGTGCGTTTGGCATGAAAGGAATTCATTATAAATGGAAATATCGATTTTCAATACCATCTCACAAACTTACGTTTATTGTTTCCAGCGACAATAAAACTGGCAACTGACCATACGCTTAAAGCTTAATACGCTTAAAGTAATCACATTTTATAATTTTTGGCCCCTTCTAGTTAACTGTCCACGTCAAATTAGTAGCAACTAGCCCACTCATCTACTTGTCAAAAACTGCATACGGTAATTTATTTTTAACGATGAAACTATTCTCAAACGTTTTAATATTACCTAATAGTAAATTGCCAAAGAGTCTTACTGTGAATTAAATAGGAAAAATTTCTGGAGGTAAAGAATCTTCATCCATTTTTGAATAACTAACTAATAATCACTTCAAAATGAAAGATGAAAAAAATTGTTATGTCTGAGAATAGGACAAGGCAAAGTTTA
Organism: Nephotettix cincticeps; assembly: GCA_023375725.1. Lineage (NCBI taxonomy): Eukaryota > Metazoa > Arthropoda > Insecta > Hemiptera > Cicadellidae > Nephotettix > Nephotettix cincticeps. Next base: position 38,016,327 of record CM041788.1, read on the forward strand.
AATAAGCATATTTTAAAAATACATAAATCGAATTGTCAAATGACCAAATTTAGCATAACTTTTCTTGTATATTTACATTACATCAGCTGTTTTAGAATCCCTTGAGGTTCGTCTCAGTTATCAGCTGATCATTACAGAGCTCAATTGGCCTCATTAGGTGTCTGCAACGTACCTTTGTGACGTCTGAGTAGCTTACCTACCTCCTACCTCAGGCTTCCACGTACATCTCTTACTAGTCTTGTGGACGATTTTTACGAGACACTTGTATAGAAAATAGTAATCTAAAAAATGTATCGGGGAAACATAATTATATTTTGTAAACCGATAACATTTCAAACAAAGATTCAAGTTAAATTGAAAAAGAAAAACACTGACGACAAAAATATTTACCAATATTTACCGATCGATATAAATTTCTACATTACGTGGAATGGAGAATGAATTTGAAATAACTAACTTGTATGACTTCGTACTAGTTAGACATTGAATACGGTGACATAATATTCAATATGCCACTAACGATATGAATTAACTTTGACTATATCAAGTTAAATAACTTAAATTGTCGTTATTAGAATTTATTGGACGAAATGACACGAGCGTGATAGATGAGTCAAGCGATAAAGGTTCAACGTGGTTCTCTGTGTACTCTGATTATTCTGAGTGTGAGTGAAGAGTCAGTGTGGTGAGTGTAGTGGATTTGATGTTATATGTAACGTTTTACTGACAAATACTATCTGTTTCGTTCACCAGGATTATTAATTTACGGCCGAATGAACAATAACAATGAGGTAGGCCATTTACTTACCCAGATACAGAATAAGATGCGAACCCAACACTTTGTCTAACTCAAAGATTAATATGAATAATGTGTGAGTGTATCGTAGTGGATAGAGGTGCTTTATTAATGGCAAAGAAAACTGAGATAAGAATCTAACTTCCATAAAATTGGTTTTTAATTTTACTCAAGATCGAACCAGCGACCTATTTATTGTGAAGAGAGTACAGTAACCACTGAACGAGCCAGCCAGTCAAGTATTGACAAGCCTCCCGTACAGCTTCATAGTTAAGAGTCATGAGAGAACGCAATGTTAACAAAGGGACTATACGTTGGTCGTGGCTGGTTAGTGAATAGAACAACATCGGCAGCGTTGTACTTGTACTGAAACGTCAGCTGTCACAAAAAAGAATGAAAAAAAGTAGGAAAAGAAAGAAACGAAAAAAGTGAAAACTCCCTAAACCGCAACTCTGACTCGTAACTCAAACCACGTCTCTTTCTCAGGGAGTGGTGCGTATCTCCTTACTAACCATCCGACAGGGAGAGGTGCCCTGGACAAAGTGCCCTTACTTGATGGACTTCCGGGGTTTTCTGGGGGGAGGGTCATTACCTAGGGCGTGTTCACTAAAATAAACAGTTCAGAGCTCATTCGTGTATACCATTTTCTTGTCTGGAGGACTTGGAAGTTTTTCAGTTTCTACTTGAGCCTGGATTTGGAATGGTTTGGAACCTTTTCTATTCTTATGAATCTTCTACTTCCAATGAGTGTACAATATTCTGCAGGAAGACGTGCCTAGCCGGCTTTACTGGGGCCTTATATTGCTCCATAATTGAACAACTAACATATGAAAAATTGCCAGGAATTCTTACGATAATTTTGTTTATAGGTAAACAAATGTAAAAATTGTAAATGTGTTTTTCAGAAGGAAAACATTTACTTGAATATATGAGCCATAACTCCTGCGAAACCGTATTGGTTACATCATTTAACATAATTTTCTAAGTGACGTACGTATGAGGTGAAGTCTAGGAAACCTAATCCAATTCCGTTAATTGACTGGGGTGATGCCAATTTAATTAACTGAGCGCTTGACGCTTTAACAGATAATGTTTCTACCCATACTGATCGTATCAGTCTGGGTAGAAGGAGAACTACCATCAATACTGATCCTGATTCCTACTCTAGACACTCATCATTACTTTAAATAAGTCTACTAAATAAAAAAAAATAAAAATCTAGAAATTTTGTTATTTAAAATAAAAAATCTGTCTGTTAAACTTTTTATCCGAAGTTTAAAATGTATACATTTGAAAAAAATAGAAACGATTTCAATTTCGAATTACCATTTTGCTGGTTTAGTAAAATAAATCAAATTGTTATTATACAATTTGTAATTATTTATATTATTTTACCTTGTCTTTTGAGTGCTCCTATAGTATGTCCTATGTTATATGTCGACAACACTTCTTTCGCGTTTCACAAAACACACAATCAGGTTGGCCATCTATTGAAACTACATTAATTCATGTGGATATGATTTAGCTACCATTTAATGATTGATTTATGTGATCTAAATTATGCTAGCAATTATTATGCAATATTCGAACGAACTTTTTATTTTTTTATACTTAAGTTGTTTTCTTTTATGTTAAGATCATGATTTGACTAATAGAAGAAAATAGAACAAAGAATAAACTCTCTTCACGTTTATACTCGATATTCGAGAAGTTCAGACGTGTTGGGAAACACTTGGCAGGATACCGAGAATAAAACTATCAGCTGTCGATCAGTTGACGGCTTGAGATGGCGCCTTATTGGGAGTGCATCTCAGTATTCAATGTCCAGTCGACCTTGACTTACCATGACCTTGATATAATGGTAAAGAAAACTACAAAATTATAATTGTTATGAACTAAAGGGGTTAAACCATGAAATTGTGTTTTGACATTAAAATGTTTTCTAGAACCAAAAAACTACTTTGTCCCAATAAACTTTGTTTGGTAAAATGATTTCGGTAATTAATTTTAATTATTATTACACTCGATCTAACGGAGTTATTTAAAGTTATTGTGGTAAAAATATACCATAAATTAGCTAAAATTCTTGTGTGAAATGCTATAAAAATATCGAAGGAATTAACCCCTTTTGGCCTAACAGCAAAGGTATACAAGCTTGAATATTTAGAAGGCAACAATTTAGTCTTTATAATAAATAATTTTTAAACACATTCCATATCTGAATAAACTACTACATTTATCCGCGTTATAAATATTTCGTTGAGTTTTGTTTCAATCTATTATACCTTTTAATTAAAAAAAGTCATTAAGGTGATGTCGAAACAATTTTTGTTCTTTGAGATATTTAAGATAAAAGAAAATATTGTTAATTTATGAAACGAGAGTGTCTTGTGAATTGCTTATGCTCTCTAGATAAAGTTATACTCTCGCTCTTATGTCACAGATAGCAAAGGAAACCATTTGCAAAATGTAAACCAAAATGTTCTGATGTCAAAACCGAGGACGTTTTGAGCCGTGCGTTTTGAGATAATGAACTTACTAGTTATGAGCTTATCTACCTCGAGGTAAACAATGGTTGAACAATTAATCGGACCTTTGCTTTATAATAAGTTAAAATAATTAATGATAAGGATTGCAAAAATAGAGATTTCGGCGTAGGTTATTTGAAAACTTTAATATTTGCAAAATTATAGCTATGAATTTGGTAAAATATTATCGAAACTAAATTAACATATTCAATATGAAACGTCAATTTAACCGTAGTGTGATTGGTTTGTTTCTACTTTTTAAATGAAATTTTTCTAGGTTAATTCAGGAATAAGGCGAAACTGATTTTCTATCAGTAATCAAACTGTGAGTAGATATAAGCTGATGTGTGACCGTGTTTAAAGCTGTATTGGGGACTCAAAGTTACAGTATTTTAGACTTGGTGTCTTATTGAACCATTATTATTTGAAATGAGTTTAAGAAATTAATTAATCGTTGTATGGAAATTTATATAAATTTAATGGTTCAAATTTAAACCAATATTGTTGAATATTACTTCATTCAAAACAAATTTTTTAAACAAAAAATATAATAATCGTCTGTATTTCGCTCTAAATTATATTTCCCTTTAATAACAATCCTGTTTACAAATTGGAATTTTTGACAATCAATATGGACTTAAAATTGAACATTGTGAAAAAACAATGTAGCCATACTGTACTCGACAATTGCTTCCAGGTTCAATGGAAGATTTTTTTCACCGGAAGCATTGAAACTGGGCGAAAACACGTGATTTTTTGGCTGTGAAATGATCATAAGATAGATGTGCTCCAATGTGCTTGGATGTAGCAGGACTATAAATGTATATGTATTTTACACTGTACGGTATACAGCGCGCTTTTCTTTCTTTGTTTTTATCGGCCTATAATAAAATGGCATAATTAGATCTATTAAACTGTTTTGAATATAAAATGTGTTAAATTAATTATTGAATCGTTGATGATAGTTTTTAGATTGTTGAATCGTTAACGATATTTGTTAGATTAACTCACCCGACGTTGATGTATTAGTTGTTAGATTAATTGCCCTTTAAAAAGTGATGACGAAAAACACGTTTAAAGGTTTTTAACGCTGCCTTTATAATATAATTTTTATTTTTCTCCACCTAGGTGTTTTCTAGAGCAATGTGAAGTGAATGAGATTTGCTAGGGGTACAAAATTATAAATATTGTACTTCAAAAGTTTATCGAAATGTATAATTGATATCGTATGTTGACCATAAGACGAAATTTGTCTAACTGTTAACAAAGTGTAGGCTAATCCTGTAAAAACATATGTTTTTTATTTAGGTTTGATTTAATTTAATCAATAAAAAACTCAAACGAAATTACCTTGAAGATATTTGAATAAATTAATCGAATATATGGTTTGTGCATGATTCCACCCGATAACGCTCCCAGGTGATTGGCAGGGATACGAAATTAATTAACACTGTCTGACGCCCAAACAGGCCATCAGGCTGGAGATTATTATTTGTTTTTAATCGATTCTATCACATTGAAACAGTGATCGGTTAATATTTGCATTCATTTCAAGCTCAACACTTGGTTTATTTACTTACTATTATTGGTGGTGGAGTTTATCACCCGTAACGTCATTTGTATAAGTTTTTTTTAATACGAGAATCATACGAGAGTTATCTTAAGAGAAGAAATTTACTGAAGGGATCAGATTGAGGTGCCGTTAATACATGAAAAAGGTAAGTCCTTTACATGAAACATTTATTTTCTTTCACGTGTATTCTCCCCTGAGATGGAATCAACTAAAAGTTCCTTTCTTAGGCCCTATGACAATAGAGTTCACCTAGAACTTTCAGCTTACACAATTCGAACCACGTCATAATAAAAACCCTTATATTTAATTTATATGGTATACATTTATCAAATAACTACATAGTGCACAACATTAATTAATAATAAATATACGCACCAAGGCGTAACTACAATAAGGCTTACAATTTTGATAAAAAGCAAATTTTATGTAATGTTTTGAGTTTCCACTTTAATATCAATAATATCCTTCCACCTTAGCGTTTCATAGGATGAAGTGAAAACGCACGTCTTCCAACACTACTTATTATATTTACCCTTATATTGTAATTATATACAAACGGTACAAGGTTGTTATTTATACAAAAGTTGTTAAATTAGCTATCGATTTCGTCCAGTTACACCGGACATCATCAGGCCCAAATGGAGACTGGAAGAAACAAGATGGCGTCCCTGCTTAAATACTACTGGCTACTGGATGTTCCTGTCATGGCGTCGGAAGTAGCATTTATTTTCAACGCGTTTCAACGCATAAATATCAGAACATCGAAAGGTATTTCTGCTTAATTATTCCCGGTGTATGCTCGTATTTTTCACGATATTGTGTTCTGATAAAATAAACCAGGTAGGGATTAAAACCAGTGACCTTCATTACAAAAATCCAAAAATTGAACTAACCATTAACCAACGGACACTGGCAAACGTTATATTTTCCTTCGATGGTTTTTGTTCAACACAAACCTCACTTAAACGCTCAACAAATATACATAATATTTGATCTTATTAAGTATTCAGTAATATATCTTGATGAGAATCCGTCATGTACACTCAATTCTTTGTTTCCAATTCATAATTATTGGTGATGGTGAATTTGTGTTGTTTAGATTTTTACTACGGGCATTTTCATTACGATCTAAGCAAAACAAAAAGTCTAGGATTGACTCAATATCACGCTATATTTAGGAGGAAAGACTGTTAATTCTGACAAAAAGTTATTTCATTCGTTTGATAAAGGGTAAAGCAAGAACAGTATCTGCTTTTTCTTTCTTTCGAGGGTTGAAAATGTCATTAACATTTTTTATTCAAATGTAAGGTACTCAAAATTTTATATCTTATGAGTAGAAATTACGGAATCGATATAGTTTATAACAGAACAAGAAATATAACAAGAGAATTATTTTACCACCCGAAACAATCTAAGTCTATTATTAGATAAACTGTTTATAAGGGATTAAAATTTATAATAATATCCCAAATTCTCTAAAAACGAACTAAAAAATACACTATGAGTAAATACACTAATATAAAGTATCAAAATCAGCAAACTACAAAACTCTTCAAAGTTTTAGATTTTATACTGAGTTGGTCAACTCAGATTCAAGTCTTGACGAGACGGCCAGTAATTCAATTTCATATATTTGCACTAACCTTTTTTATTTCAATTTGAATTGATACGTAAAATATCACATTTCACAAGCGTGTACTGTACACAGACTGAGGTAACAGTCACGAAGGTAGATTTCCCCCACAAAGCACAGAACGAATAGTCTTCAATCACCAAGCAACCCTCAAGTGTTTCCGCTCTTTCTCTGAACAGCCTTAAGGTACGCTTTATTCTTTGTTCAAAGAGTTAATATATTTTTTAAATGTACGATAAAAGAATGGATAAAAATGTAATCTTACTGATGAGCAAAAACGAATAAGTACAAATAAGTATTGGTTGTATTAATGAGTTAACAATTAAAAAAACAGTTCAAATTTGGGTTAATTAAAATTTAGTTTTTTGGTAATACGACACTTGAAAATCCCAATCTTCTTTCGATTCATAGGTTTTGAGAGACTAAACCAAAATATCCAATATAACTTAATTACCTTGTTCAAATACTTGAGGCTTAGTTTCTGACACTTAAAAATAATACCGATAATATTATTATTTAATAACAAACCGCATACATTTTATTCAAATTAACTTTAGTGGTGGTACATCAGCAAACATTGGGATACTTTATACTTTTATACTTTTAACTGAAATGGCGACCATACCACAAGGTAGGTATTTTAATCCAAGTATGAATGAGGAATGAATGTAGGATGATTGTGGTGCGATCTTGTAGTCTTGTTACTGACTAAGGCTGACATGTTCCTTAGACAGGACTGTTAATTAACAGCCCAACAGCCGATGGCAACTAATGGACCTACAGTTTAACGTGGAATCCGAACCACGGCCTTACGAATTACGAATTGGTCTAATTATGAGGATGGTCTTTGTGGATAAACGTATGGTTATACGTATAACGTTCAATGGTGCGGACGTTAATCCACACAAGAGAGCACTACATCCACCGACCATCTCTCACAACTATCCACAATTCGTGACCTCCAAGTAGCTGGATTACAGGACGTCGCCACCGTCCCAGATATAGAATAAACATTGGCAGGGAAAACAATAGTTTACAGTATAAACTTTAATATAATTTACATAAAATCCATTATAGTGTTTTTGGTAGAACCTGTGTTATAATAATGGCCAATTCGCTGGTAACGAATTTTGAATACAAGCTAGTTGGACCGTCCTAAAATTTAAATATTTATAATACTAAAATCTTATAAACTAAAACACAGATTCTGTTCCAAAATTAACTTATGTTAATACGAACTTCCAGTATCATTCTCATATTTCGGTGAATTTGATTTCGTTCATACAAATATATAATTCTTATGTGGTTCAGTTTTTACATGTTTTATATACTTATCAGTTTCAAAGGTTCATGATAACTTTCAGATGTTAAATATCTTAATATTTAAAGAAGGAAGGGCAGTATTTATAGTTGGCATGTATGTTGCCTATAGACTTCGAACCCGCTCAAAAATTGCAATGAAACATTCAGGCATTATTAAACCATTATTTTTCATTGGCATTGTTTTGCTAGCATAATGCTAGGAACTCTAATGCTAGAAATTAATTTTCTAGCATTATTTTGGTAGAATTATTACACTTGAAATTATTTTATGATGGTTTCTGTGAAGTTTGGTGCAAATCTGTCCAAAGGGATCTTACCCAGATGGCATAACAGGGTGCAGTGTCAGGTTTTATAAATTTAGTGTATACAAAATTAACAGCTGAGATTAAAAAATAATTTGAAAATTTCTTTAAACTATATTTTGTTCAAATGTAAAAAAATACTGTGTTGTAATATTACCATAGTTGATTTAGGTTACTATAACTGACCTTAACATTAGTAAATGCTTGAATCCCGGATTATGAGATGAGCGCATTACCTCTGAGCTACCACGACATATTGTTACCAATTGTTGAAAACAATAATTTTGATAATATGTTGGACTCCGTACAAGAATTGAAACCTGGATGATGCTAGTGAAAGATGATTCGGATTCCGAAACTGCCAATCAGTTTTTTATTTACTGTGCACCTGATATTGTGTTAGGCCGTATGATATACTCCAAGCACAGAAATTTTGTCTATGTAGGTTGGTAAAGTATATGTAAAAGCGGCTACAAAACTTTAAAAAAATTAAATTATGAGTTTGTAAACAACCAACGTTACGTGATGATAATCATGGGATTAGGGCCTAATTTCAAATTATTAAAAGTGCAAAAGACAAGTGAGACTTTGTGTTGCCACAGCGCAGGCGTTGTGGCGACCTTGTGTGGAATCTCTGCGCATGAGTCACGAAGCCGTACTTGGACATCGCCACGCCGCGCCGGCCGGCCGGCTACTCAGCCACTCGTTCGACATCAAGAATCATCCGATATTTGATTTCGATAAAGATATTTTACTTCAATGTCGATAAATATATATATTATTACAGCCTAAACTTCTAAACTTCATACTGTCAAAATTGGTCTGGTGACATCCTACTAATAAAAAAATAACTTTAAACTATTTAACTTATATATATATATATATATATATATATTTGCTATTTTTATACAATACGTTCGGCATTGTGGAGATTTCAACGAAAAAAGTTTGAAACTTTTGATTCCTTTTTCCACATACTGATTCAAATTAGCTCTCCACCTCGCATCGTTGGAGCCTTTCTCCTGGAAGAGGACATTTGAAACTGTGTCGAACGATTAGTTGACGGTTTATTTCGAGCAAAAAAACGTGAATCGATCTTATAAATGACAAAAGGAGAAAAGCATGAGTGGTCGATTCTGGATAGCATAAGCGGACGTCTACCAGAGCTTGAGTGGTCGAGCATGAGTGGTCGACTCTGGCTAGCCTATGTGACTAACACAGATTAGGTACCTCACTGTCTATAGCTACACAGGATTTAGACCAATAGTGATGGACAACAGAACCGTTTTCAAAAGAATTCATCATTCAGAAGATAACAATATAACAAACCATATGCAAGGATATACCTTGTTTTAAAGAAATCGTCAGTTATCGCATTTTAACAGTAGAAAACTTGTGAACAAACTTCCAAAGACGGCTAAAATTGGAAATTTTAGACACTGTGGAACGGAATTTTATCATACTTTCAAAATTTAATATTACAGAAACTTGTCCCAGGATATGTGGAAAAACTTCCTAAATTTTCATAGCGATCATAATACGTAAATAACAGACGAACATCAAATCATTTTTGATGTACCAATCAACATCTGGCTAAAAATTTACTATCAAGAAAGTTTTAAAGGTTAAATTTAAAATAATATCTTTCAATTTCTAAGTCTGTAAATGCTATAGTTTTAATATGAAAAAAACACGCATTCCTCCATGCACGAAATATGTTATTAGAAAATGGTAAAGGACTAATTACTAATTATTTTCTTGTTACTTATAGCAATGTTGAAGATTCTATTAATGTTAATCTTGGTATCCTACGTAATGTAGGATTAGGACACCACGAGGAGGTGGTGGAGGAGATGTGTACTACACCTGCTTGTGGTACATATTGCACCTAGCCTGGCTAAACCTGGAAAGCTAAAAGGATGAATTATCGTACACCTTATGCCAACTCTTACTATTTTACACCATAGTGGTGGAGATTTCAACTGAAATAGTTACGGTCCATAACCCAGCTAAGGTACTATTGCCTTTTCTTTGAAAATGAGGAAAAATAAGAATCCGAAGGAAAATAGTTAAATATCTTGACTTTCCGGTAAGATTTTTTCTTAAATAGAACGTTTTGGTTATGCGACGTCCTAACAAATTTGTATTTATGTCACGGTCGTTAATTTCCAAAAAATTCCGCTGGTTTGCAATGTTGCCAACTTGTCCGCGAGGCGCCAGTGGTGCAAAGGCGCCAAGGATCCGTCAAGGCCGCAAACTGGATTGTTGCAAGCTTCCTTATTCGTCCAGCAGGTCCCGGGGAACATCACGCCTCCGGCGAAGTCACACGGCCCTCGTACCACTTCAAGCTGCGGTGCTGTCACGATTGGAAATGTTAGATTTCAGAGGATTATTTGGCCTCAACAATGATGGCCAGGCAAATCTTCCTGCGGAAAATTACACAGCTAGTGGGGAAGAATGGATTAATAAGGATGGGTAAAGTAGGGAATATGCGTTTAACCTAATTCTTGGTGAGGTTAAAAACTCTTACATCGATCTAGATCTGAGCTCGGGCCACATTAAACCCTATGATGAATAATAAATCATCCTAACATTCCCCCGAATCTACCAAATTCAGGGATCAAGGTCCTCAATCTTTACTGTAAGCGAACATGTCGTTGGACATAACACCTGTCCCAACACTCCCTCAGCACATCAAGTGAGCATTCTTTCTCTTGGGAACCCTACCTATTATAATGTCAAAAGATCAGACAGTAATAGGATACAATACTGCCAAAAAATGTAGGCCAGACTGGATGTTTATGCTAAGCCGAAAGTCGTGGACCCAGGAAAAAACTAGGTACAAGTGATATGGAGGCCCTGTACACTGAACTGGCAAAGAGATTACTGGTATGTTAACATATTCTGTTTAGTGGGCACAATTTAGTCCCTAGAATTAGTGAAAATTAGTTAAGAGAGCCGTCTATAGCTAAGATTAACACTATTTATATTGGGAAGAATTATTGATAAAGTTGTTGATTTATTTATAATAATAATAATTCTTTATTCATAAAAATAGTATATAATACAGTACTTAATGAAATGCTATGTAATCTTATCTAAATCTTACAGTATTCTTATGAAATTCACATATCAATAAATTACACAAAGGATAACCAAACACATAAACCCACTAAACTTATACATAAAATAAACTACTAGTGATTACTTAGACATAAACATTTCTGATGAATAACCGGGTTGCCCTAAGACTATTCCCGATTTGGGTCCCTTCACTACATGTACGTGAATCCAAAGGAAAAAAACAGATGTGCCAAGCTGTTTTTGCAATAAAAATTTAACCTATGAATTAAAAGAATAATTTAAAAAAGCATAATGTGCTTGCAAGACTGCTAAAAGTAAAACTGCAACATATGAAACTAAACTAACAGCAGATGAAACATAGGTAAAATATAAATTGGAGAAGTAAATTTGGAACTAATTCTAAAATGTATTCAGTAAAATTAAAAAAAGAACAAAATAAGTTTAATTTGAGGTTTAAGTAAAAACTCAACATCGTCAACCTTGAATGAATCCATTATCGAAGTTTACTCAAATATTTAGTAGCCTCAGTAATTTGAGAAATAGAATTAAATGTTGTGTTGAATAACCTAGGCCTGTTAAAATAATAGAAATGTTGAAAGTGTGTTAAGCTGGATTTAGGAACCACCAAAGTGGGAATGGAACGTAACTGGTAAGTCCTTAAGTGATCGTATGGTTTGCCACACTCATATTAAAGAATAAACGCAACACCTTGTAAATATAAAAATTTCTAAATGGAATAGTTGTCAATTGTTTCAATGATTAAATCTATATTTTTTCATTACTGTTCTTAATATACACTTCTGTAAAGTAACGATAGGTTTGATTGTTGATAAAACAACTTACTTCAAACAACCTAAATGTTTGTAAAATATTGAATTTATGCCACAAAATAAACAAGAGAGTCGAAAATACAATTGTAATATATTCAATTGCAATAAATCGTCGTCATACCCTTACAAAAAATACAAAATTTAGTCAACTTTTCTCGTACAATGTCAAGTCAGGGAAAATACTTCAAGGAATAATCTCACAGTATTTTACCGAGACATAAGGAATAAAGTTACTTTTATTCTACATGTAGGCAAAGTACATTAGTAATTAATTTAGGTCTGGTTGGAAACTTGTGTTTAATAAAACTTTTATGACGATGAAAGTTGTACAGGTGACTTAATAAAGAAAATTTGGTAACAGAGAATCAGCTGATTTCAAGGTCGGCACGCCGGGAGGCACGAGATAGTTGGCGACGTGCCAGCTGGCACTGCTATGTTGATCACATGACCATAACATCAGCAGGTGGTCAGAAACAAGAATCCAGTTGCTTCCTGAATAACCACCCGTAACTTATTGCACGTTGGTAAAACATATGTTCAGCTACTCATGAACTTAATACAAGAGAGATGATAAACTAAATAATTCTATGTTTGATTTCATCAGATTATTAAAAACCCAGGCGTATCTCTGAAAGCTCCTAAAAATCTATATTGCTGTTGACTAAAATTTGTTTCAACATGTTAAAGATAGTTTAGAAAAGGTCTTGTTATGCAAAATTCAGACCAAGGAGTATACGAATTTAACCTTGGAAAAGGGGGTACATACAATGAAATAATATCCTTTGAAGTACTTTTTGGTATATGACTTATCAGGTAATACTCGTAGTAAAATTATTATCAGCATAATTATTATTACGCTAAAGACCTCACATTTAAATAAAATAAAAATGTTTTGACCCTGAAAGCTGAAACGACTCACACAGCCTTAAACTCAATGGAATACATATTATTGTAGTGAACTCCTTTTTCCAATTTATCAAAAGTAACATTTTCATTATTTCACCTAAAAAGATAACCTATCAATAATATACCGTTATCTTAAAATTTCATGATCTAACTCTAACATAATATGCGAACCATCGATGACAATGTTGTTAAAAAAATAGTTTCAGTAAAAAAATTTGTTTTTGCTAATTTACCGTTTACTTTTACTCTCCTGTTGAATTAAAAAATCTTATTTAATTAAGCTAATGGAAAAATAACTTTGAACGAGGCTTGTATCTTAAAGATATAGCCTATAATGTTGTAATCTTATTTTTTTCAAAAATACAAATTGAGAAATCACCTCAAAAGCAAAAATCTGTTATATATTTCTGTAAACAGCAAATGGCTTATTTAAATGTTACATTTTTACATATTTTAATTCCTCATACTGTAAAAACGTTTCTTAAGCACCAATTACTTAAAATAATATAATTTATTGTTAATTTTCAACAATGTGAGCCGTAATTAGCCTGTATGAACGGTTCAACACAACGTCAAAACTTGAAGACTGAACTCTCCATTAATGACTGACAGTTAATTACTCGTATGTTCAGTCAACATGTATGCAACATTGATCAACTTGTCGACGTTGAAATATTTCACTCCAGTAAAACCTGTTATTACTTGATAACCACAATAAATGGAGATCTTAAACATAGAACCTGCTATCCATCTGGCATTGCATTAACCAAATTGTTCTACTAACCTTTAACAAAGATAAGTTTAGATCTTATGTGATCATTTGGACAATGTATTCTATAGATAAAGAGAAAAAAATTTGTTTGTATTTTAGTTCCTGTCCTCCCCATTACAGTAGTTCATTCCAACCAAATGGGCTACGTGTTCATATTTTGTCTATACTAAGAGCATATTCGACACAAGTTACAGTTTTTAAATTTTGACCAAGAAACATTCAAACATTTTGTTTTATTATTTTTAATATTCAACACCTAACGTCATTCTTGTTAATTATTTAATAGCCTAATTCAGCTGGTGACTGGGCCTGTAATTGAAGCAGCAATCTACATATGAGAAGGTGAGTGAGCAGGTTAAAAAAATAAATAAGTAGTAGTATCATAAATCAAAATTTCTCAATTTAAACATCAATTTTCTAAAATATATGATTTTAATACCTTTTCCATATAACATCTCTCTAAAAGTTAAGTATAAAGTATCTTTATCCATCTACATATGAGAAGGTGAGCGAGCAGGTTAAAAAAATTAAATAAATAGTGGTGTCATAAATCTAAATTTCTCAATTAAAATCTCAATTTTCTAAAATATATAATTTTTTTACCTTTTCCATATACCGTAATATCTCTCTAAAAGTTAAGTATTAAATATTAATTCTAAATAAAACTATAGCTTTATTCTTATATGAATAATGGAATAATTTATACTCAATATTTATATGAAATATATGTATTGAGTATTGAAATACTTTTGAATTTCTACGCCTTCTTACCTTAAGTATACCGATTTAGGGAAAGATTTACTTCCCATGCAATGGTTTTTAATTAATTTATTTTTGAATGGGACTTATTGGGTAATATAAGCATAAACTGTATAAAGTTTAAAAAACTGTAAGAAATTAGGATAAATTTGTCTTGCATCTCCCATATAAGATTATATTTGGCATCTCTAGACAACGTGTTTATCTCAGTAAGTTCAATACTGATATTGGTAGTATCGGTTCAATAGTGATAGTACAATTATTTCATACATTTATTTTATTTTAATTATTAACCATCCTGATAAGAGGGCTGGTGTCATCCACCCTGGAACTCTTGGTGAAACAAACAAATGAGGCCAGATTTAGAATTAGTACCGTATATAAAATTATAAAAACTTTTGTATTAAAATACAAAAAATTTGAAAATTTATTTTAGGCTTGTGTAATCAATTCACACTTTCACTGTCGAAAATTGCATTCAAAATGCCCTGCTGTTTAGAGTTTTTTTTCGATTTGATTTATCTTTGTCACATAGCTACCTGGAGCGATCGGAACAAGTGTTTTAGGGGTGCTCATAATTAGTATAAAATTGGTTTAATGATGTTTTAAACCCAGATATTTGTAGTACAGCTGACAGCCGCGAGAGTACCAGAGACCAGAGCAGGGGCGGAGGGGTGAGAGTGATTTATAGTGGTGAAATGATCTTGTGATAAATGTAATGGTCGACGGCTAAGCCGGAATATCTATATCGCTGGCTCGCGATTCGTTTCCCTTTCGATTTATCCATTTCCTGTTCCGGGAGTTCGGTTTGATTATTTTGATTACACAGAGATAATCCCTACCCCAAGAGTAACGTTGTTTTAATTATCTTCTTTGGACGGACATTCTTCTTTTTTCCATGGGTTAAATATTTTTGACCGTTCATAATATATTCATTGTGGGTTGAACGTAATCCTATTTCCACCCGAAAGAGTAAGCTGAAGTTGAGATTATCAGCTGTTCATTATTACGATGTAGAGTAGGTTAAAACCTTTTTAATGGAAAGTTAGCGGTAGTACTGGAAGCGATAATAGATTATTACTTTTGACAGACAATCAGCTGATAGTTTACAAGATGGAAGTAGTTCGTTTGCCTGTAAAACCTTTGGTTTGCATATTATTTAGCTCCAATATTTTACGCATTATAACTAAAGATGTAGTGCATAATCGGATTTTAAGTGTCTTTTCGTTACTCAACTTTACTTTCGACCCTTGTAAAAAAATACAAAAGAACTATTTTATTGTTGTTTTCAGAAATCGGATGATTATTTGTGAAACAATAAATTATGGCATTTAGATAAAATTTAAAGAATATTATAGTTTTAATACAGACTGTCGTTTTTAAATATAATTAAGGGAGAACGTATTTGCTAGCCCACTGATACCGTTTATTTCTTTATTTTCAGAGACATCCTCCCCGTGTCTACAAATTAATTTTAGTTTATCTCCTTGACGCCACAAAGATATCTTCTACACCACGAGAAAACAGAGATCTTTCCCATACTCACCATAAGTTAAGCTTATCATATTTCCTTGTTTGGACAGATATTTCCCTTTTACCAAATGTTTATTTGTTTAAATGTTTCAAAGAGTCCTTCCCTTCAAACAAGTTCGCTTGATTCCTTGCTTAAACAGAGACAATAATCACTAGGCTGGCAGCACACCATCACACTACGAGTTAAGTCTATCTGCTTGCTTAGACAGAGGGTATTACAGTTACATGATTAACATTACATGTTTGATAAATATATGAGATTCTTACCAATAACACGATAACAGGTAAACTTGAAACACACCTGAAAAATAATATTCTTATTAGCTACAACAAAGATAGTTTAATAAAATGTTAAATAACGAAGAATTTGCATATCGTAAAATACATCATAAAGACTTCAATATTACAATATTCAATATGTGGCCCCAGTTTATTTCTCAAACTTACCAAATAAATAGAGTGAATATTAAAAACCTATTTTTAAATCTCGATGTGTTAAATCTTAAAGGATTAATTTTGAATGGTATTTTTGTTATGTAGGTCTTAAAAAACTGATCTTACAAAACAAAAACATAATTATTACTAATAACTACTTCTCAACTACTGGCACACCTTAAGAGTAGTACTTTTCAACCAATAACCATACTATTATTTTTAAATTAAAACCAAGATTTTAAATTTCTTATTAGATGAGCTTGAAGCTTTCGTGGAAATGATTTAATGTTTTTAATTTTTTTCATTATTTTGACATAGGCCTAAATAGTGTAATAACAAACTATAACTTAAGTATAAAGCAAAAACGTTTTAGGCCGAACGTGCAATATATACGTTTTTCAAAACTTATTGTAATAAATGGTGTTTCAGTTTTGAGCTGAATATGTCTCAGAAGTATTTCCTCCACGTCATAAGCTGTGTGTGATCTAGTTGCCTAGCAACGGATCCCTTCTCGTTTTTATTCACAAATAAAACTAACTGTATGCCCTACTACCAAGTAAATCAGAATTCGACTTTTTTTATTATTACAATTTCTTCCAAACTACGTATTTCTTCTTCTGATCACTTTGAGTAGTGTTTTTATTTGACTTTTTCAACTCTGGTATGAACTGTAACTGGTAACTGTGGTATGAAATAAATGAACACAAGCCCTCGGAAATACAAACACAGAAGCAAAAAATTGTAAAATAAAACGTATAAACTAATATCAAACAAATTTAGTAAAAAAATGTGGAATACATATTATTGGTTTAAAATGGATTAAGCCACTATCTTAAACTTTTAGTTTTAGCTTTTTATCATCTTTTTAGATTTTTTATCCTGTATAATATTCATACTTTTGCTAAATTCGAGGATTTCCCTAAAAATACTGCGTATTAAAACTGATTATTTAATTTATATTCTTCTTAAACATTTTCAAACATTCGGTTTTTGTAAATAACTTTATTTACTGAACCGAATAAAAATTATACTTATTTCGTTATTCAAATATGAATCAACTATGAATTTTCTGTGTATAATTGTCAATGTAACTCAACAAACAACAATTTTAGGGATTTTTTTATTAGAAATATAAAGAAAATTGCTGAAAAACTGTGTAATTTTATTTTAAAGACTGAAACGTGATGATAAATATGATAGTATTGTGTTGACTAAATACAAAAACGTTTGTTACTTTATAAGCAAGACCTGGTAAAAATTTAAAAAATAATATGCGTAGTACTTGTAAATTTACTTAAACTATTGTAGAGTAAAAACCAGAAAATACAGTTTTAGTTAAAATTAAAATTGGCAGCAGAGCAATGTTTGCAGGGAAAATCACAGTGTTGTGTATACTTTTTCATTAAAATTGGATCTCAGATCAGCAAATAATTTAGATACATGTTAATTAACCTAAATACTCTTTCAAAAGATGCAATATTTGGAAAATGTCAAAAAAATAAAATATTTTTCATAGATCTTTTTCAGAATAAGAAAACGGTAAAATAAGTAAATTGCATGTACAACATTTTGTAGTAATTTATAAATACATAGGCAGGCCGCAACAGGTTCTTTAGTAATTAGGCAAATAATTATTCCAGTAGAGATTTTTCATAACTAAATTCTACTTTAAAAAAATGCAAAGCAAAACTACGCAATAAACCCAGAGAACAACAAAGAGCTCGAGTAAGCTTCAGTCAGGTTTATCACACATAAAAAGCATTTTAGCCATTTTAAAACACAAACGACCTTTCACTGAAATTAAATACGAGTTTTTAGGAAATTGTTCAAAATCCCTCTCGACAATAGACTGTTGGCACTATTTAAATTTATTCCACCCACAAACAACTCTCGGCTCTCCTCCACTTACCAAGGATTAGTGGTGAAATGTCGTCATTATTTTTAAGCTGATTCGCTTGTACAGAGATAAATATAAATTTGAGGGACAACTCATGGAAGGAAAAATAATACCATCACTAATACTCTTTGGGATCGTTAATATCAGTTAAATAAAGTAAATTAAAAACTCTTTGTTTGAAAAACGTTGTATAGATTATCAGCATGTTAACTCTTACTCTACGCACTTTTCAAGACAGTAATCAGAATCCGCTATTAACATTAAATTAGAATATTCCACAAAAATAGCAATACTCCAACTGTATTATATTAACTTTTATTATTAAAGAAAAAAATACATATCATGCATAAATATTAAATGTATTATAAATAAAATTCACAGTAATTGAAAATAACTTAACACGGTAAAACACTGCTGTAACAGTATTTGCAATAACGTAGACTATAAAACTGTAGTTCACATAATATGACGTAAAATGGAAATAATCCCTATGTCATTTATGGAAGTGAAAATTCAGCGTATTTGATGGGAATTGGTGTTAAACCCAATCGAATTTAAGCTATAATCCCGCGCGGACGGGACGACAGATCTGTTTTAGGGGAACAACACACGGCCAGATAGACCAGTAATATGGTGAAATACTGTTCTATGGAGTTTGATTGTCAAATGCAAAATCCTGTTAAATCTCCCTTTTTCGGCACAAAATTCAATCAAACAACATATCATTTCCCCAGATATAGATTAGAATAGTTTAACAAATCTATTACGGTAATCTATAAATCTATTGGGTATTCAATATATCTATAATCTATAATATTATAAAGAAGAGGTGGTTTCTGTATGTTTGTTTGTGGGTTTGTGTGTTTGTGTGTTTGTGGGTTTGTGTGTTTGTGGGTTTGTTGTGGCAAGTGAACGCAAAAAATACTGAACCAAACAGTTTGAAATTTTACACAAAGACAGATCTTAAACTCATGCAACACATAGGCATACTCATTTCCTTAAAATCCTCTCGGGCTACGCCCTGTGAACGTCCCAAGTTTCAATGTTTACATTTTTAGAGAATGAAAACATAAAATTACTTGAATGTCAACAGCTGTGAATACTAAAATTTGACAGTTCGAGAAGAAGGAGAAGAAGAAGAAAGAGCTGCCGTGACCGTCCTATGTTTCAATGTTTACTTTTTCTAATGACAACATCCGTTTGCACTATATTTTGACAGTTCGGGAAGAAGAAGAAATAAAGTTGATTTTTCAGATAAACTGCTGGATCGAAATTAGTGAATTATTTGAAATAGTGGAATGGTAGATTTTAAGTTTTTTCCGACGACTGTCTCTATTACATTAATCCTTATCCTCTCCCAATATTTGTCAGATGTTACTTTGAAATGTTGTAGACACTCGTGTTTTGTCATTTTGTAAACAATGAAGAATTAATTAACAATAACTTAAATGTATCAGTAGAGCCTACACCTATCAGCCTTTTTAACCCGTGCGAAGAACGGGTACTTTGGCTAGTAGGTTATAAATGATTTGTAATTTATTATTTACTATTGAGAAAGAATATTAAATAAATATACATATAAGTATAAGAATCATACATCTATAATCTAAATAAATTTTATCTGTTATTTCATTAATTTAATAATGAATTAAACACGTAAAAACATAATAATTTGACAGTTGATTGTGGTGTTATTAGACAGTTGGGTTTATTTGCATTTATTTCAATTTCCACACGACACAAGTAGCCATAGACAAAATACAAACCTAAAATGGTAAGTGGCTTCAAAAGTGACCATCACGGTACTACGAAAACCCACCATTTGTCAAAGGGGTGCGATAATTAAATGACCACAACAATCAGCCTCCACCCTTCACACTAAGACCTACATAGTGACATTGTATCAAATCATATTCACAGGTTCATTATATTCCATTATATTCATTATAAAATTTGTTCATTATAACAATTATTGTATTTTAGATGGATATAGATTCGATAACTAACACTTTAAATATTGATGTATTACTAATTTTATTCACGTAAATGTCCGTACAAATTATAGTAAACCTAATGAAAATGTCCAAATAGAAAATTTAAATGGGTGATTTTCCAGTACTTATAGGTGTCCGTATTGTTGAAGGTTTGTGTTATTGCGACTGAAATTATTATATAAATGACCAGGCGTTTAATACTTTTTAGTGATACACAAAATATAATATAACTAATCAGAGCATTTTTATGCTGATATAAAATGACTGAGGAGCTTCAGCCTAACTTACTTTCTGATTGTCTCTCCTTATACACTACACGTTGATCCTGATTTAATAAAGTATGTTCCAGCTGGCGGAAAGTTGGTCTAATAAGACATGTGTAGGAGGAGTCCTCAGGAGAAAAAAAGTAAACTCACAGTACTTGGCTAGATTGTTCAAATGTTGACTTCCTTAGAGAGTGTAATCCCGAAAAAGAAATCAAGTACGTTCCTTCGGGTTGGGGAAGTCTGAATCTACACCCTCAAGAGCTTATCAAATAAAAACTCATTAATTCCACAAACTACAGTGTTTACTGTTAGCATTGAATTACATCAAATAGTCCTACACGCCGTTCAACTTGTGCACCATGAGTCAAGTTGTGATTAAACTTGATCCACTTTTGTACAGGACGAGTTTAATGAATAATAAACTTCTTTGGCACTGGGTGTAAATTAAGTAAATTAGCCTAGGCTGACTAATAATTGCAAAGTATAAGGTATATGGATACTTCAAGAGTGAACAATTAGAATTAGATTTGAAAGATAAATGAGTTAGGTTTCTGAGGTAAATCAGCATAAAAACACGGTGTTTACTATATTATTTCTTTTTTCCAATGGCTCTATTGTATTCAAGTGAGGAAGATGTATCTCACTGGTTTTGCTTGGAAAGTATGCAACATTGTGTCGTCTTGTACTAACTTAAACGAATAGTGTTGAATTCAAACAAATACTGTGAATGATTTAATCAGTAAACCTCGTACTTGATGTATTGTGCAATGTATTTTGGGATACATCTAATTAGAGTTTTTTTCATTTACTTAGCAGACACAATAAATAATTTAAAAATGTTTTTATATACTTCCCTGTGGGAAATAGGTTAGATCATGGATATGTCTAAAGGGAATGTTTTCAATTCATCTAAACAGCTGTTCTTATTCTTTTATACTAAAAGAATAAGAACAGCTGTTTAGATGAATTGAAAACATTCCCTTTAGACATATCCATGATCTAACCTATTTCCCCCGGGGAAGTAAATACAAACATTTTTAAATTATTTATTGTGTCTGCTAAGTAAATAAAATCCATATCAAAAACAAGCAACAAACTAATCACATGAGTCGAACCTTGAAAATTCATGCTTGAAGGAAGGCTATGGCTGGGGTGTTTAGAATTGCTTTAACAGAACTAGATATCCTAAATAAAGATGGCGGAGGCACTGCAGATGCCGTGTCCTGGGTACCTGTTGCCGTAAGCCCGCACAGCAGCGCCCTCTGTCTGACGCCTGTAATCCTCGCAGAGCCCGAAATGTCACAACGCTGGGATTATCGCGGAAATATTGACCCGGCTGGCGGAAACCAATTACTGCGTTGACAACGCGCTCCCTCAAACGAGACGGCTGGAAACTGTTTGTTCACAAAAACAATCTCAAAACGCGATAAATATCTTTCTGTAACAATTAAAACACCAATTTACAGAAGCACAGTAAAATTAGCAAGCTAAAAAATGGAAGAGAAAAACTGTACTAATGACCTACTGAATTTGGGAAAACTGAATTTGCTAAGGTATGAGATTAGTAGTTCTTTCATAATTTCCCTTAATACTCCGCGGTTCTCTGGTGCTAAACACCGGTTTTGCACCAGAGAATATTGTATTTGGTGTCAGTTAAAATGCTATTGTGATGTCTACTGATTTATTGGATTAGAATTTTATTATTACAATTCCTCAGGAAGTTAAAAAATACCTGACGTGATATTTGAGGAGAAGCCCGATGGTCAGAGGGTCAAAGGTTGCTGGATCGAAAAGCAGAATAAATCGACTCCTATCATATTATGAGTCACCTCTCAGCAAATGTGGCTCACACCACTATGGTACCTCGCTGTATTTAATTCACCATAAAATACCTAAGCCTAAATTCACTGCAGTAGATTCACCAAGGCCTATACGGTGATAGGTAGTTGTTGAGTTTAATTGATAAAAAATATTATAAATACGGGTATAAACTATTATTGTCAACCTTTCACAATTAATTGTTTATTAAAATTGCAATCAAATTTATATTATATATTTATGGCAAATATAATTATATTTAAAAACAGATGTTGCTGATATTAAAATTTTTGTCGAAGCATATATATTTTTGTTTTATAAACTTTTACCTTACGGAAATAAAAATGCAATATGGTGAAGGTACTGCAGATTCTTAAACTCTTCATAATTATTAGGGTTAAATAATATCAAATCTACGAAAAATGAAAATGTAAAACGAAAGTAAGACCACATAAACAGTCATTCAGGTATGTTCTAGATGAGTTTTGTAGTCCACGCATTGTTTCCGAGTAACTTTGATCATTAATCAGGTAAAGAATCAGGTCAAATCAGGTTATAATCAGTCATAATCAGGTCAAATCTGCAGTTCTCTTATTCCAGTAAGGGTTGCCTTTATATTCAAGGTGAAGGGTGGTTCAAATCTACATTTCTCCCACTTCAGTATGTATTTTTTGTATATTTGTATGCCAGAGACATTTTTTTAACGTTTTGATGGGGAACGGTCCAAACCCCGGTCTTGTCAAGTTACTACTTAACGTCGACCTCTTGTTAGGGAGTATCATCAATTATGACAAATGGCGACTTGGTCCAGACTCGACCATTGCGGGATTCAATCAGGCGATCTTCAGTTTTGAAGGCGGGTATTATAACCACTAAACCACCCAGCCAGTTATGGGTTGTTTTCGTGTTCAAGGGAGGTATTTTCAATTACTTACCCAACTGGTTATAGTAATTATCTTTAAATAATACAATAGAAAATTTGAGTATGCAATATATATGAGATTGGAACTACTTTTAATTCGGTAAATGTTTTAATAATCCCAACACGATACCGATTTCTGCTTTATGGAAAAATATTTTGCCAACAAGTAATACATATTTTCAAAACTATTTGAGAAACCAGTGTTTTGGCAGAAATATTGAAAAAAATTTAAATCCACCACAGGAACAAAAAAATCTTCATAACATTCAAATATCACATATATTTTAGTAGCGTAAGGAGACACGTCAATTTTACAACATAACATGATAAATTTATATTTGAGTTTATATAGAATAATAAATACATATTGGTTTAAAAACAAAATATATAAAGATTTCACCATTGAGTATTAATTATAAAGTATGCAAGTAAGGCTGAAAATGGAAATCAAAGTTTGAATAACCAAACTGACTTCTAATTGAGTCTATTCATAGAATAACTTTTTTTTCAAACTATTTAACAATCCTCAATTTTAAAGTGTAAGTTATTTTACCTTAACAACGTGTCTCTTAAACAATAAACACTATTGAGATGACAAAAATCACGGATATTTTGGCAGCATTAACGAGCCCATGTGCTGAACAGAGTTTAATCTGATCAGATTATCCCTGTCAGCATGTTTTATGCCAGAGCAAAACGTTAAAACCAACGCTACACTCGAACCTGTGAAATAAATTTTAAAATTGGAAAATTTTATTTACAGATATGTATTTAAATAAGCTTTGTTATGAGGTAAAATTTAAAAAATCATGTTTCATTAGCCAACCGAAAAATAAGTTTTTAGTACAACTTATGTTTAGACAGAACTTGAAACCAACCTTACATACGTAAATTGCAATATTTTTTAATGTGGCCTAGTGAACTCAAATGAATTAAAATTATATATTGTACTTTCTTTTTCACTTTAAATTCAAACTATTAAATTGAAAGAACGAAAATTTCAAATACGTCAAATCTACTCCGTCTCATCGAATGCTAAACATGATTTATTCTTCAATGACGTGTGTTTTGCTGAGGTTATAGTTTATTTATTCTCATTTGTTCTCTTAGGCTTCACTCAAAATAGAAGGTATCCATTTGGAGGAGTAAAACACGCTTTTAAAACACAATTAGACCCCAAAATTTAATCCTAAAGTTTCATAAAACCTTTTTTAAAGGGTGGAGATCGAGTTAGTTTTTATTGTGAGTGTAGCTTGAGAGGACGAATTAAAATAAATAATTAAAAGTTTTGTTAATATTTAGTCTATAATATATTTTCAACATTATAATTTTCAATGAATTTTACCGACTTAAGCAGTCGGTTATACCTTTGGCTGACTGCAACCATTTTTTTGTGTTCATTTATCTTGAAGCATTGACAAGCATTCACATAAGCATTGACATATGCTCTTTATTATACAAGTGTAGGCCTACTGACAGTATACTGAGATAAAATAAGACAATACAATTCATACAATAAGACCAAATAGATTAAGTAATACTAGAGTAATGAAAGCTTTACCACTCGAAATAAAAGTAATCTAGAACAGTTTAGTACTGTAATCAAAAGCAATAAAAAATATAGATGTCAAAACTGTTTCTACTTGTTCTACAAACTCTTGTTCACTACTGCACCCCTCGTTATATTTTTGTATATGAGAAGATACTTTGTAATTTTTGTTACGTAAAATAATGTCCAAAAAATGTCCAAATTGATCAATTATGAATTTATTCTAAAATACTTTTAAGAGATCAATGTAAGCGATCAGGTTTAAAGGATTGGTATACATGAAGAAAACCAATTTTGCAACTCTGTAGTAATCCTGTTATAATTGAGGGGCAATCCAATGTCCAATCCGACCACTGGCTGGCAGGCGTTTCAACTAACTGAATTTATACTAAATGTGAGAATATCCTATAAATATCGGTGTCAGCCAAACATTTCATTAAAAAATATCAAAATGACAAGATGACGGTGAAAATAGCACGGTTTGAGATAGCATACTTTAAAAAAAGTGGTAATGAAACATTTTAAAATACAACTAATTTATGACTAATTTATAAGTTTGAGCTAGATGAATAATTTAATGTACATTAATTTATGTTTTTGACCTGGATATATTTTGCTCTATGGGTATTGGCAATTCGTCAGACCAAAATTTCTAACGGTGACGTCATATACCTAGTGACTTCATATGGCTATAAAGAGCTTTTTAGGGAAAATAAAAAAGATCCCTTTAGACAATATATGTGAAATAACCTGTTCCCCAAAGGGTAAATACAATTTTTTTATTTTTAATGATCGTCAAACGAAAATTGGTAAGGTAATTTGGTAAAGTAATTGATAGTATAAGAGATACATCTGAAGTTGTCTACCTTTTCAAGTCTATTAACACGTGAAACTATTTCATCCTACGAATGAAACTCCGTCGTTATTTTTCAATGGGTTTTAATGTGTGATAAGTCAAAAGAATGGTCATTATGTGGAGTTGGCTATAATGGCTTTTTATATCCGAATTTTGATTAGATAGACAGAAGGTGCTCTAAATGTTTCTTCGGCTGAAAATTATCATTGGGAAAAGGTTTTATCGTTTTCACAGAACCGTAACAGAAGTAAACCAAAACAGTTAGGAAAAAGCCCACGTTTTTACTGAACATATCTTTTTTGAATGTTTTTTGACCCGTGGGGTGATAAAAATTTCACAGATATCAGAATATTTTTAATACGTTTCATAACTTATCTATTTGAAAAATGTTAATTCCCATTTTGTTGGATTGTAAACAGATTTTCGCTCCTTGTCATAGCATTCAATCATTTTGCAGCGAACATAGACGCTTGGATAAACTAGTAGAGTTAGAATAACTGATGGCGTTTAGTCTAGATTTTTTAAGTTCCATAAAAACCCCTCCCACTGTCGTTGTAAATTGAATATTTAATAAAGATATGGAACCACCACATTTAATCATTAGTCATTAAGCCGCGAGTACTCATGTGTACTCTTTGAACTAGTTTAGTGAATACGGTACTCTGTGATCTTTGAACAGAACCAGAACATAAAAGCATAAAACTACTTTTACGTTCACTATAAAGCTTTTAAACCCTTCTTTAAAAGTCACTCGGGGGTTTAAAACTTTGAACACTTTTATAGCTAAATAATCCTCATCTTTCATAGAGCTAAAACCAAAAGAGATTTCAAGTTTCTCTACATATTTTTAGATGGGACAAATTTATAAATCGTGTTTTTAAGATGGGATTTGTTACCATGGTTGGAAATTTCTTGGTATAAACTATCATTAATGTTTTTACATTGTATACATTGCTTAAAGAGAAAACAATCTTATTCTGATTCAAAAAGTGCATGTTTATGTGTCAATTATGTATATTTTATTCATTACGAATTGATACGAATAAAGCTAATAATAATTTATCAGTGAAAAGGAATTTTAGGAAACAAATTAAATATGTTATGTTTTACAATAAACCAGGTTTGTTGATCGAGGCAATTTATTCTCTTTATTTACTTATTTTTAAGAACACACAAAAAGGCCCTGCTAACTCTCTAGTTCACAGAATACTCAAAATAAATAAATTTATGACAAAACAATTATTATGTAATTTAAAATGTTCAGTAAGGTAAGGGATAGGGCAGTGGGAATAATTGTTTCAATGTAATTGATCAACGAATTACATAAAAATTGACACGTTACACATTAAAATAAACAGCAGTGTTCAATGCAAAGCATTGGTGAAAACTATACTGTAAAATACTATATTTAGAGGTAATTATGAAGAAAACTGGGGAAATCGTTCAAGGGCAGCCCTGATTGAGCTACTGTCAGTACATCTTGTATATACAGTATTCGTTATACAATAGAAAACTTTTAGATTTAAATGTTTTACAGTAGAAACACTGCATTTCAACAAAACACATAAACATATTTGATTTAATAAAGTCTCATTTGACCTATCATATATTTCATAAATAATTCATCATCGAAAACTCGTAAAAGGGTAAACTGTTCAATATTTAGACTACATAATATTGGAACCTTACAATAACGAAATACTGAATCAAAATACCTTAAGACTTGTATCTTAAAACTGTTTAATCTTCCACAAACAATAACGGTAAAAACATTGCATAATAAATCCAAAATTATCAGGAATTAATCAATAATGTAATAATAATATAAAACAAGTTTTATAAAAATCTGTCCATAAACATGTGAATTATTTGCCTATTCTCCTTAAGATTAACATGGGAAAGAGTGTGCAGGTTAGCTGCTGTGAGGAACACTGAAAGTAGTCATTTCTACCATAAATAAATTTTATCTTAACATTTATACCAACTTTCATCAACATCTGTTCATAAATAAAGGAGTTTGCCTATTCCCTAAATGATTAACATGGGAAAAGAGTATGCAGGATTGCTGCCATGATAAACACATAAACTATGATTTTTAAGCATAAATGGATAGATCTCAACCAGATGAAGCTAATTATCAAGTTTTATCCAAAAATATTCATAAATATGGGAAGTATTAATTTTCCCTATCCTCCATAAGATTAACATTGGAGCCCCACAATACAACGTACTGTGTTTAGATTTTTTAATATCTCGGTAACCGTTGGAGATAGAGAAAAACTTTAAGGAACTTAAATGTGTAGTTTTTTAAGCTGATTCTAATGGTGAAATATAAAATTAGAAATTTTTTAAAATTACACGTGAAAAATGCAAAAAACCCCATTTTGGGGTACAAAACCCCCCCAAACTACCCGTTCCCATTGACCGATATGTCTGGTTTACGAACTCGTCCGAGCATTTGTAAGAATACACGTCTCTACCAAATTTGGTCTTGATCGGACCATTTTTACGAGAGTTATCGTGTTCACAGACACATATATATATACATATATATAAAAATTTTAACCACTATTGTTTTTGGTCTCTAGGCACCTAAAGAAGAAAAAAATAACATGTTTAAGTCTCACAAACGGTAATTTATTAAAATTAAAAAAAAAACAAAACACATCTGTTTTAAAGCTATTAAAATACATTTCGTATTAGACAGGCTTAAAAATTGTTTTTCTAACAAGAACCACAGACAAATCAATGCATTGTATTTTTCTACCAAAAAATCTTTATTATGACGTTTCTCATATTTTACTAAGTTACACTTGAGATGGTAAGAAAATTAAATTAATTTCAAAACTACGTTGAAACCATATATTATTGTCCAATGTAAGAACACCGGATTTAATTTTTGACTTAATCACAAATATAATTTTATCCACCAAAGGAACGACGTTGAACTCATGACAGTTTGCAGGCAAGGCAGGCGGGATTACTTCCATTTCCGCGTCATATAACCCATCTCTCTACGTATTAATGTCAATCATAACGATACATCTCGAGCGTTTTCACGGTCTTTATAAGGTTTACAGGCTTCATGTGCTAATAACTCGCGGAAAAGCGGGTTAAATGTTAATGATTGCAAATTATTTTCCACTGGACCGATTCTACATTCTTAAACATGGATAGCCATTATATAATTTTAATTATAGAAACAAAAAACAGATCACCACCTGCTATATTGTAATTATCACAGGTGGTCCACTCTGACAACCAGTTTTTGTGGTTTCTTCTCGAATCTAGACTAATAGAACGGTTCCCTAAAAAACCAAACCTACGAGGAAGGGAACTACAGGAAATAATGTCCTACCTCACCTGATTATATATTTTAACTACCCTGGTTATTTTGGTGGTTTTTATGGAGAAAGTTTTTTTTTAATTCAAGCTGAGTAAGGAAACATCTGTTTTGAAGGAGTCCTGAATAAAAAAAAATAATTTATCTGTCTGTATAATGACCATGAGACCATACCGATGGTGATGTTGGTGAAATTTGGTACAATTGAAAATTAAAGCAATAACCTAATACGTTTTTGTTTGTAATTATTTTTAAGGTTAGTACACCAATTAAAATATAATTTGTTTGGATAAGGAATCCAACGTGTTTGATTGAAATTTCATAGTTTATAGAAACCGAGAGTCCAAATAATATTTGGACATTACCCTCTCTGCATTATCTGCATGTCCGTAAAAATCACGGTTAAGATCTTTAAATACCCTAAAACATCCATGGTTTTACATTTTTGGCATAGCAATTAATATACAAAGTAATTTGACTATCCGCTTTACACTGGCTTAAAAACTAAATAATTTACTAACTGGACTAATGGTTCCAAGTTTAAAGAAATACAAGTCAAATATACTGCCTATTGTAAACATAGTATACTGTCTTAGAGCACCCATGTTTATCCTTATGGTAAAGTACTAATAAAATCAGTTTACTCCTTATTTATGAACTTTTTCATGAAACTATGCAGCGTAAAGTCACATGACCCAATAAAATCCGATAAAAAAACAAAAAAAGCTACCCATGGGGTGGGATAGAAAGACGAATCATAAAAAATACATCATTCTGTGGTGCACAATATCAGAAAGATATTTAATGACTGTTTTTGAAACATTCAATTTATTACAAGTTATTTGAATAAGCATAAAATACTGTAATAAGTACTGTAAGTTTTATCAAAGGTATATATTACTATTTACCATGTATTATTTAATGGAGAAAATATGTATATGTTCACTAACACTCTTCTTTGTAGATTGTTATTCGTACTATCATTCCAATCGTTAATGAATCCGTCAATGGTGTTATAAGGATAAACAACTAATCACAGGCAACGCTGTGGCGAGTCATTAGAGCAAAGCCGTGTACCATTGTAAGATTTGCAACGATCATTAATCACCGGGTCCCTCAGTGAATTTTACACAAATAATAGATTCATGCTCATGCGACCTATACAATTTGTTTACGCTACATTCAATTTGACCATTTACAAATGAACAGATTTTGTTTTGCAAAAAAGTTCTCTACTTTCGTTCATTTTAATTTGTTATTATTAGGATCCCAGAGAATGTAAAACAAATTTGTAATTATATATTTCAAGATTAATCAAAAAATATATAGATGATTCAAAATGATCAATTTCCGATTCATCAATGTGATAAAAATGAGTTACAATTAGATTTAGTTTTTTAATTTATAATTTTAGTTTATAAATTTAGTTACAATCGATAGAGGAGCAAAAATCATTAAATATCATCATTATTGTTGTCTGAAAACTCAAATATTGGCTTAACGAATTACGTGCTGTCTGAAAAATGTGATTGATGGTTAAAGTACTGTAAGCGTCCGGATAAATATGTTGATGGTCTACACTGAATGTAATCCTTGTCATCTCCTCGCATGAATACATAATACTCCAATTATATAGCTGTGTATCCAAACACCTCTATCATATGTTCATTAAACTTTTTCGACCTAATATTATTTAGTGTTATTTCATTATCAAAGCTATAATTTGTATAGAGATGTAAAATATATCTTGCAGTCAGGAGAACGTTTTGACAAATTCCTATGACAATAAAACTTATGTTATTTTAGTTTCCACTAAACCACCCATCATCTGTATGGTTAATAAAAATCATTTATCTGTGGTTAATAAAAACAGAGTAAATAAGGGGACCTTAGGGGTATAATTCACAAAGGCTATCCTCCTAGACTGCTAACTTTATGGCAGGAGTCGCCCACCTTTGGTTTTTTTTCTTATTGGAAGGGGCGGATTACTCCCAAGGCACTTAAGCCGTAGCGGGTTTTTGCGCACCCCTGTGTGGGTTGCGGCATTATCACATAGCGAAAAGTCATTAGAGATTGGCCGTATTTGAACCCGGGACCTTGGGCACCAAAGCCCCGCACTCTACCCCAAGACCAGCGCGCTCCCCCACCTTTGGTTTAGAACCAATAACTTACTGTTCCTTAGTTGACAAGGTGGTATATTTCATAATAGATTGCATTAGATTAGATTATTGAAATGGTGACCATACCACAAGGTAGGTATTTTAAGCCCAAGCATGAATGAATGAGAAACGAGTGTAGGATGATTGTGACACGATCTTGTAGTCTTGTTGCTGACTAAGGCTGACATGTTCCTTAAACAGAACTGTTAATTAAAAGTCCAACAGTCAATGCCATATCTAAGGGATCTACAGTTCAACGTGTAATCCGAAACACTGCCTCTTAACTATGAACTGGTCAAATTATGAGTATGGTCTTTGACTATTAACGTAGTATTCAATAGTGCGGATGTTAATCCACACAAGAGAAAACTACACTCACCGACCATCGCTCAAAATTATCCACAATTCGTGACCTCCAAGTAGCTGGATTATAGAACGACGCAACTGTCCCAGTCATCCATATTATGACTGGGAAATTAAATATAAAATTTACGAAATTTAATATACCATCTTTATTAGTCTAACGATAACCATCGGTAGTCTAACGATACATAGGTCATTTACTTTAGACAAAATGGCTCTAAAACCAACATAAAACATTAAACTGTATTTTTAGTACATAAAAATATTTAAAAATTTATTTATGAGTTCGTTTTATCTACATACTATAGTATTTTCGTATTTAATAATTGCGTGTTCTAACTCGATGTATGGTAATTACGGTTTAAAAGTGTTTTTGTAACTGAGATGATAATCCTAATGATTATCACTTGAGCAATATTTGCGGTGTAGGATTATACGAACATGCACTTTCTGAGAAGGATTAGGATTACACGAACACACCTCGTATGAAGGATTATTCGATAACATGGCCCTCACACCGGGCCTCTCATCATCAGGGATTTGGTCAAATTGCCTTACCACAACAGGAAAATGTAGGCTTAAATCAAGCAACGAGTGAAATGTTTTTTCAGAATACTTATTTATTTTTAAATAGGTACTTTATGAGTTTATCATAAAATTGTAAATTATATTTTTACAATAGCCTTATGGTCACTGAGCTTTCAAAAACCATAAAACTGAACCTTCAATCCTTGGCCCTTAAAATCACTGATGCTGAATTAAATTTTAAACTTTTCTGTTTTTCATTACTGTTGACAACTTTTTCACGATTCACCTCAGGAATATCTAGATCTTCAGACGGTAGCGTTTTAGGCGTTACATCAGGTTCGACCTTGTGGGTCAGAACACTAAGAAAAAAATGTTTAATGTAATCATTATATATATACATATTATATATGATTTACATTATTTACTTTAAAGACAGGACAACGTCTGTAAGGTCATTTAGTATTTAAGTAAAACTTATTCATTTTAAACTGTTTTAAGAACCACTATAATATGTTAAATTGGGCTGTTATTATTTGAACTATTTAATCTATAAATATAATGAAAACCACTATGATTAATTATATTTTCTTAATTATTTTTCGGACTCTTTAGATTATATATAATACTCTTGAAATGGTGGAAATAGTAGAATAGTACGAATCCGGTGTAGTATAATTCCTTTGCATCGCATTTTTACGCTAAATATAAAATGTTCGCATTCGTTGATTTACAAATATTCTTTTGTCGCTAGACGGAGGTTCATTCGGCGAGGTCCCTGATTGGACGTTGGATTGACCTTCAATTAAAAGGGAATCCATCGGGATTACAGGGATCAATTACTTTTTACACCATTATACGTTTACAGATTTAGTTTCAATCTCATCTGAAAATAGGTAACCTTAAAATACTTTAAAAAATTAATCCTAAGCGATGTGTTTTATAAATTAAGAGGGATCCTTGCCCCTGTCAAAAATCAAGCTGGGTACAGAACCTTCTAAAGGAACCCATCTTTTGTAAATCAACCGCGCTAGCGTAAATGAAAGTTTTCAAGTTTTTTTACAATAATATTTTATAACACACTGTGTTGGTAATGCACAGTTGGTAATGTAATAAATATGAAATAATAAATCATAAAAAGTGTACTCATGCCAGCATATTACGTTCTGTTATGACATTAAAGCGTGTTTTGGATATACTTGGTTGTAAAAAAATGTTTATTTATTTTAACTTTTAGGCTAGGTTTAATTTTTATTTTCTATCTACAAGCATAATACACTATTTACTAAGAATTTCTAACATAACTAGCTGTTAGGTTTAAAGTCAACTTTACGTTTTACGTTTTTATTTTGAGGTAAGCATTTTTCCAGCTTTGGTATTTTTTTATTCTTTTACATTCACAGAACTAGTAAAATATGTTGGACAGTTGCAAAAATAAAATTGTTTCGCTAAACAAAACCAAGTATTGTTTCTAAAGTTGAAAGAATTTAGTTTTTTACATCAGTATCCATCTATTCATAGTTTATCCAAACCCAATTTATAATAGTAAATACGAATTAAAATATTGAGTTCTTGAAGGTGGTGAGGGGTCCATTCAAAACGGGTACATCAGTGTTGAGTAGAAATGACCAGGAAATCTTATAAGATATTTTTTTATTGATGTTTATTTATATATATATTCTTCTTGCATACCATTTACCAAATACCACTGTCCTAATAGGTCTCTGATTGGAAAAGGAAGCAAAAATCATAAACAATAATCAAAAAGATAAAATATAACTCAAGTTGTGGGTGACTCAGGGTTTAAGTAGCTCAATATTTCTGTACCAGATAAAGATTATCGATAACTCGTCATTGTGGAACTTCGTGGATCAAACGAAGAGTAATCAAGGATGTGAGGATATTAGAATATTGAAAATTGAGGAGCTTAAGAGGAGTACGTGTAACGGTAAGCATAACTTCTATTACGATAAGTAGGAGCAGTAGTCGTTAATTGTTACGGGCGGATAATGGTTAGCTAAACGGCAAGGTATATTGGGACAAGCTTAAAATAGATTTAGTTAATTCACAAACCGTATAACTACGAGTACATTGGCTACACTACATTAAAGCTAAGACAATAAACCCAGTAAGTTACAAAAGCACTTTACAAACGTAGAAGATATTTATGGGTGTAACATGGTCTACATCGTTTCATTTTTCAAAACATATTATTTTGTTTTGAAAACAACCCCTTTTCTTTAAAACATTTTTGAAAAGTTTGAAAAAGGGCACTATGGTTTTTGAAAACTATGCTCATTGTATCACTAGTCTTAGGGAAATGTTATATGTTGCTTGTAGTTAAATAATTAGAAACAATTTAGCGACATACTTTAATTATTCCAATTCAAAAATCTGGAAATATAGTAACAGATACTTAAAAAAATTCAAAGACCGTAATATTAATATACAGTGACTCTATTAATATTGTTAATATTAATATTGATGAAAATTCATTTATTGTAGCTTAAATGTCACAACACCTGAAAAACTGTGATAGAAACACACATACTTAGTGAATAAACATACGAAGGATTAGGAGGTTGACGAGCCACAGTTGTAGTTAATATTATAATCTTGATAAACCCTGAGATAGCAGGGCCGGGGGTTGACATGAGCATAGAGGGGTTTAGCCAAGAATGATATGTTGTCTCATCTCTACATACAAGTCGCATTTGATACGATAACGACGATGTGCATGGATTTAAACCTGAAGACCTAACTTTTACTAATCCAACCAGTCCAAACAGACAGGGAAATTTATTATTTATATTAAAAAAATGATAATATAAGCTATTTTGGCTATTGATCTATCAGAATATAACTACAATAATTGTTCTATTTACGGATATGTAACGAAATACTGTATTAACAAAAACTTAACGGAAAACAATTATAACATGTCAAAACAATTTTTAACATATTTATTAGATACATCGCTATTAAGCACCTTTATAGTTAAAATATACTCTAAAACTACATCGTGTAATCGTAAACTTCAGTTAGAATAGTAGTGTTTCAGAGTGTTTAACTTTTCCTTTATACGACTAAAAATCCAACATGGTCAAGACTCTGTAACAACTGCTCAGTCTTGGTGCTAGTCCTGTACGAGTAATAGAAAACACCCCTGTAATTTTGATAGATGTCATGTTTATATAATCCACCGTATAAATGAGAAAATTAATTTCTTAATCATTTAGATCGCTAGTTATTATTATAATTTTCTTTACAATAACTATAAGTAAAGAGTTTGTTGGTAAAAACTATTGTTTGAATTTTTCATAAATATCGGGAGCGAATAAAAAAGAGACAGACCCTGCGGAATCTTAATGCTCTTAACCTGGATAGCAAGGTGAAGCGACATACACACTACACGGCCAAGCCAAGCCTTGAGAGGATTACATGGGCTCCTGATCACGTATTATCTAACACGTAAAGCTCGTTTGGACAAACATGTCAAATGTAAAACATTTTACACATTAACGATCAATCACTTTTGTTCCCAGCGAGTTAAAACTCCAAACTATTCTGCGCTACGAAATATATCCCCTGCTTAAAAAACGACTGTCTAAACTACCTTGCCCAAGAAAATGAATATATATCACGTGCTAAAATTACCTGACAAATATAATATTTTAACTCTTCAGATAACTATAATTAGAACTTATTTAACCTAATTTATTCTAATTATCTCAATTTATTCGATGTCGACGGTTTAAATAAGACGTTTCTATTACTGTTTACGCACAAATTTGTTCTTCACTGAGTTTGAGTGGATGCTAGATGTTAAATATTACCTATTTAATATTACCCTTTTTGAAATGACGACCTAAGTAGTTAGGACGTCATTAAACGTATAAAAAGGTTGCAATGTTACCCGCCTATGTTACGCATTGCCCGCATGTATAATGTACACATACGTGTCAAGCCAAAACTGTCAAAACCGCACTGGATGAACAGATCCGGGATGCGAACCACGTGTCCTAAGTGAGGAGTCCGTCACACTACCAACTGTCCCAGATTAGTATCGGCGAGCTTCTCTACAATAATAGATAAGTAAATCTAGGTCACTTGAATCATCGAGTGTCACATGAACACTAACGTCGTGTTTAAATCACGTTATCAGCTTGATTCACCGACACATCCGCCAGATAGCTCTACTTGTCTAGATGTCCACATCATACGTCATACGTGTAAACTCTTGTTCCTGTCTTAATAGCCCTAGATATCCTTGTGACGCCCATGTAACAGCTTGTCTTTCATCTGATAACAGTGGTATAGTACCACTTCATTCCTATTTAAAAATAACAACTTTAACACTTTCAACTTATAAATTATTTTTATACGTATGCAATGTGCTTCAATGCTGAAATATATTTCCCCCGTGAAAACAATTTTAATTATTGTAAGGATGGATTAAAAAAAGTACTGAAGTTTTTAAATTAATGTACAAGCGGCGGGAAGTAATAATTACGTTGTATTATTAGTATAGATTAAGGTTATAAGGTTTGTAAATATCAAGTGTTATGTCTATGTACGTAAGTGTATCGTATGCTAATACAGAAATGTTTTTTGGTACGAGTTTTTGTGACGAATGTGTGTTTTCTTCCTTCTTTCTTTTCTTTTCCTATTCTTTTTTTTCTTTTTTCTAAGTAACTACGATTAGTGCATACGTTAATTCAACACCTTAAATCTATTCGTGATAATCGAATAAGGATAAATGGAGAACAAAATTTCATATTGTTCTTATGGATCTAAATATGACGTCACCGATTTCGTCTCACTCATAACTGGTTATACTTTAAGAATACTCAGTTAAAGACAAATTTCTCCTTAAACTGTGCATTATCGAAAAATATAAGCTTATTCTTAAATAAAGCTTAATTTATCCTAAAAATTATAACTACAAAAACCTCTTTTTCGCATGAATTTGATCCACGTAAATTTTGAGATACGGTAATACGAACACTATCCCTGGCAACATCTAAGGTGTTCTACAAAGCTGTAGATAAGACGATTACCTGGGTATAATAACATTGTCATCTCTCGAGGTACATACAGGTTCCCAGAACAAGGATAACACCAGCAAATATCAAGCAACAAGGTGATTAACGTAAAACACATTATTGTTTTGCATATATAATTAATGCGATATATAATTCAAGATTTTAATGCACTTAACAGTAATTACTGAGCCATTTTATAGGTAAAATAAAAACAGTAAACATTTAGAGCGAAAAATAGAAAATGAACCAATTAGAATGCTGCTCAACAATTGGACCTCTTTTTCTTCTTTCTGCACAATTAACAGACTGTGTTAGTCTAAACATTTAAACAGAAACAACAGCTAATTGAACCAAGCAACTTAGCCAGGAACTCCTTAATTGAACTGCTTAATGATTATACTATTTTATGGACAAAGTCTTTGTCTCCTAAACGATTATTTTGGTTACAAAATTTGAATCAATACCTGTTGTATTACAAAGGCTGTGACGTGAAGAAAAAACAATCATTTGGATTGTAAAGAATAATAAATGGTGATTAATATTTAAAGTAAAATACAGTATGCAGAACAGTTATACAGTACGTATACTGTCCTACAACGGTATAGTACAGTGGACTACAAATGTACGCACGTTTGATAAGAAAAGTTTTTTTTGTATCAACAAACGAAATAGTTGTATGAAAATACATTTTATCGTTGTATTTTACACTACAAATAACGGACCTATGCCTATGGACCTATAGACATATGCACATCAAAATACTACGAGACAAAGTAAAGGTTAGATTCTTAAGTACGGTACAGTTATTTTATGATTCTCATTGTTAAAATGTTTTGTAAATGTAAATCAAGAATCCTACAAAAAATTCTTCAAATAATACTAATAAATTAGTTGGGAATATATTAGACCCCTAATTTCAATTTGAGAAGAAAAATAATATTATAATTTTAGTCTATTAAATTTTAAGAAAGAAAGTTCACTTTATATAGACTTTATAGACCTTTTGTACAGTATTAATCAATAAGTGAACTGATACATACTCCCAACCGTTAAAATCAAACTAAAAAATTAAAAATTCACCTTTTCAAACGCTCTAACTACAGTTTGAAAAATGTAGGGGAGTTATACCAACTAAACCCTATTCCACCTCGTATAGTAGCAAACCGATTTCAACAGTTTTTAAATAAACCAGCGTAGGAAAACAGTACGTATCTAAGAGTCCTTTTAGTCTTGCAATTTTAACGCACGATAAAAATCGGTCTAAATACGTTTGATCGAAAACGCATTTATAAGCTGATATCCATGTATTAAGATGTTCCAATATTGTAAAATATTGTTAAATAACTACGTTTGAAAAACATGCATAAAATGGCTCTTTAGTGTAGGTCCAGCAGTTACCTGTTGTGATCAGCTGCGAACTAGCCGGGGCACGTCCGCTCGCCGTGCCAGCAGTGCCAACAACACCCGACGGTGAATAACGGCCGCTACGTGACTCGCGCAACACTGCTTCCTGGCTAAACGTTACACTTTGCGTGCATACTTTGTAGAACCACGAGGCAAAGTCGACGGAAATCTACGAGCAGTATCGTTCAACCGTTGGAAAGAATGTGATCATAACTATACGATGGGTGACGGCTAGTCTAAATGCAAAAACGGTGCTTTCCACCTTAGCATTGAAATTTGTGAAACGAGATTCGAAAATGCCCCGAGGTATGAACATGGACAAGGTTCAGAAAGAGTATATTTTAGTTTTGAAATTATATCTATCAGTGACCTAAAAGATTAGTAGATTAGATTAGATCAGATTAGATTAGATCATTGAAATGGCAACCATACTGCAATGAAGGTATTTTAAGCCAGTATGAATGAGGATTGAGTGTAGGATGATTATAGCGCGATCTTGTAGTCTTGTTACTGACTAAGGCTGACATGTTCCTTAGACAGGACTGTTAATTAATAGCCCAACAGCCGATGGCAACTAATAGACCTACAGTTTAACGTGGAATCCGAACCACGGCATCTGCATTACGAATTGGTCTAATTATGAGGATAGGCTTTGCGGATTAACGTAGTATTTAATAGTGTGGATGTTAATCCACACAGGAGAACACCACATCCACCGACTATCCCTCACAACTATCCACAATTCGTAACCTCCAAGTAGCTGGATTACAAAACCTCGCCACCGTCCTAGTCGGCACATGCAGTTGTATCCAAAAAGTCCTAATTTGGGCAAAACATTTTAAAACACTTGGAATGGTATTAATTTAAACAAATAACAGTATAGTCCATATAGACTGACATGGTGGATTAGAGGTTGCTGGATCGATCAACTAGTTGGTGACTCCTGTCAGACCGTGAGTGACTTACCCCGACTGGCACCTCGCTGTCAGAGGCCCTGGGCACATGGTGGTCTGTTGAGCTAAAAATATATTTCATTTAAATTAAAATTATTACAAATTAGTACAAACATTTCAACTACGAAAAATAACCTCTTGTATTTGGTTTAAAATCCTCATATTTACCCTGAATTTACAACTGTAGTATTCCAAATCCACACATTCCCCAGACAGCAATTTAACTCCGTAATACTCCAAATCATTACATTCCTCGAGTGTCCCAGCCACACGGAAAGGTAGAATGTAACCTTGAAGGCTTCTCACTATTTATAAAATAATTGGTTCCAGTGGTTAACGAGAGTTTCAAATAAATAGAAAGACGGTTTGACACACACTTTATATCCTTAACTTCAGCATCTCCACTCCCGGGCTCCAAAAGTAAATTAAACCAAATTAAAATAAATCACAACACGGATAGGTGTTAGGATGGTTCAAATATACATATATGCTTTATAATGATAGCAATAAACTGTAAATTGTATAACCTTACTCCGTCGTGCGTTCTTAAAAATATTAGTTCAATAAAATAAGTTAGAAAGTTTAGTAATTTATAGTTTATAACGAAGAAATAGAATTCACCTAGGTAATTATGATAAAAGTGTATGTCAACAAAATGTATTGAAATGTGAAATACTGTTAGCTGACGTGAAAGCGAGATGGTGGCTAATCAAAAGCTGGATTACAGTTGCTTATCTCAAGTGCCTTGTAATTACAGAACGCTCCAAAACTGAAAGGGGAATCAGGAGATAAATTTTACCGAATAATCAAATTTCTTGAAGCACATCTCTATATATAAAATTGAATGTATGTCTGTATGTCCTTTATGCGTTGCCAAACTACTCATCCGATCGCCATGAAATTTAGGAAGTTGCTCTATATGTGTCCGGGAAGGTTTTAGTGAAAAAATATTTTCGAAAACCCCATAAGTTTCCATTTTATGGCGTTTTAAATTTCTAATGTTAACCTTATGGAGAGTAAGTTTGTTTACAAATTGTCTACAATGAAAACATTTGATTTCTTAGCTACAGCTGATTGGTTTACTTTCCATTAGCAATACCGTATGCTTTACTATCCAATGCCATCTGAATCATTCATTAATGTTAAACTATGAAGTAAATGTGTACTGTAAAAAATGAACAGCTTTATTCACCACGTTAATAGTTAACGGTTTTGGGGGATTATGTATTTATATTTTTATTTTCTGTCTGATTAAAGTCACGTGTTTATATGATAATTACAATGTTTATATTATTACGTTTATTATAATAATCAGCTGTTGTATATCTTTCCTATAAAAGCCGTATTACAGTTAGGTTTCGTTTGGGTTTGGATTGGATTTGAAAATTGTGAATTAATCCACTCAGATTTATTTGTTTTATGGGAATGATATTAATATGTTTTATCGTTTCAGTATTGTTATTCACTATGCAGCGACCCAGAATATGTAACCTTTCACAATGAAGCCTTATTGCTATTCGACTTCAGAACATGGCCAATCTTAAAGTTAACATGTGTTTACTGTGAGGCGTTACGAAGTTCGCCGGGTCAGCTAGTAATTTATAAATACTTAAAATGTTATATAAAGGTAATTGTAAGTTTGTTACGAACAATATTAAAAGTTTCATTCACAGTAAATTATTAATCATTAATGCAAAATTCATGCTTCTCATTTAGTGTGAATGATATGTAATAGCAGACCGGTGAAATGCTCTCATGTCGAACTTACAGACCCGTACATCATACCTTGAGAGGCAGTGAATAAGCCTACAGCTTCCATCACATATAATGCTACTCAACTACTTAAACTGTATGAATAATGTTCTATATCGTATTGTATTTTGAATTTTATAGTTTTCCTAGGAGTCCATGTAACAAATACAGTAATAATTTGTACGCAGTAATTTTTACTGTTACAGTTTAGTTGTTTTCTGTCAAAATAATATGTATACATGCTACAGTATCGGAAAAAGAGTGTCCATAATAATTTTACTATTGCAGAACTGTGTTAATAAGAGAAAATGTATTGTAAATAATTAATTTATTATGGAAATTGTAGAAAATATGTAACTATAGATATGTATTATGTTTTTATTTATTAACGTTCGTTGTTTCACAAATTAATGTACAATAATATCACGGCTTCATGTTTATTCCCAGTTATTTTCTTTACTTGGCCGATTAGCTGCCGCTTATTGGCAAAGGCGAAACTTTCATTTCAGGAATCGCTGGGTAGGAAGAACCCAGTAGCCATTTGTAATCTAGACATTAACTAACTAATTTAATTAACAGCAAACAAGTTAACTCAAACACGCACAAATATTCATCTAAGAGACACATCCACCCTGATGGGTATTTTGAAGTGATGTTTGAACGCGATTTGTTAGTATATGAATTTGCTAATGATAAATTTGCTACTATGGTTAATTTATAAATAAATATAACCGGATCCATGATCCAGGAACGAATAAGTAGCCTCATATTGTATTGAGGGAACTACGAGATCCAAATAACTATGCAGCAATTCATATATTTTTGTGAACAATATATCGGACCCAACTATTACAAAACACACGCACATTTTGGAAGCGAACAGCACTTATAAGTGGTTCATGTGTGACCGTCAATCACAACGGTGAACGACCAATCAGCGACGTGGTTGACTGTGGTTGTGGTTGCCCCACCACCGCGTCGTGGTGCTACGTGGTTCTGTGGTAGGCCTACTCTGTCGTCAGACAGGTAGAGTCTGTGTGACATTACTGATGCTTATTTATTCGTAACACCACTAAATGTTTTACAAGCAACAAATGGATGTATTATTCAAAATCAACGATATATTTTCTAGAAAAATATCCGGCTTTCATTAGCCATTAAAATACTTGTATATCTTCATTCGTACAGTGAAAGAATTAACAAATCCACACGACATTGTTTGTGTGTATATTTCAACATTAATATACACTCCTTCAGTAAACTCAACTAATATCTTCGATGCTTGACAATATAAATAACTAGACTATAACTGTAAAATATTTCTTATTCGTATTGTAAGAGTCTACTCGACTCTAAAAAGTAACGAAAATTAAATCTTCATAAATTGTGGCAGTGGCTTGGATTTTGGTGAAAGATGTTGCGGGTTAAAATTCTGAGATGTCCATTTGGGACTGAATCCAATATAACATCTCTTTGACATAGTAAAAATGAGTCTAAAGGGTCTAAAAAAGGTATTGAAAAAGAAATAGGGCCTAATGGAAAACTCCGTGGTAATACATTTTGTTTTCAATGAATGGGAATATTTGGACGGCTAAACATAAATAAACAAAATTGTTTTTATGTCTCTAAAAGCGCATACAAGTAAATTATTTATTTTTGTAAATATTTAATGCTCATCTAATTATTCAAGTTTTGCTGCAATTTACATTTCAATATGATTGTTTAAATTTTTTTATAACCACTTACAATTACCCAAGGATTCCACCGTGTATTATCGGATAAAGCTAAGTTTTATAAATAAACTTGAAAAATAACTCAGGATTCAGGTATATCAGAATTTAATAAAATATCCACCAATGATAGACTTTTGAATGAGGAATTTTCCCTGTCCAATTAAAGCTGGAATTGCGCATGGAGTTCCTGGAGATAGTTCAGTTTCCAACGACCACTAAACGTCAGGTAGCAAGCCAATTTACACAGCGTAATCCTCTTGATATAATGGTCCAAATAATATGAGTGGTAGACAATTTTACATTAAAATTTGACGCAAAAAATGTAGCAGGAAATATCTTCTTAAACCCCATTACATTTTTGCGGATGTCAGCCTCAATTAAATATTATACTTTGCTCACCTACATAGACTACAAATCTTAGTGAGGAGAGTATCAAGCAAATGAGGGAGTTAGTCGATACAGTACGGGGTGTACAGTATAGATAAAAACAGTTTGACGGCTGTGAAAAATATGAAAACGCAAACAAAATTGTTAACGTAATTTAGTATATAAGTTTTTAAGTAATACTAAATTCCATCAAACTTTCAGTCCATTACATGGCTCCTACCTTGAACAACAATAATACTAGAACGTTCTTCAATGGAAAAAGCTACAAAAACGAAAAGCGAGATTGGAAACACAATACACAATTAAAAAAACAATTTTTGTAAATTTTTTTACCAATAACAGTCATCTTCTAGATGAGAAGAGTCTCAAGTTTGGAGAATTAATATAGAGCTTTCTTTTTAACTCGGGGAGACATTTCAGTGTCCCATAAAGTAATATTGTAAGAAACAACAGCTGTTGTGTTTTTCAAGTTGAGACGATCTCATAATGATGTACTATGCTTTGAAATTTTAATGGGTATTGTTTATCTTGCATGCTGTATCCTGTATTAAAAATACTGGACAAAACAAAATCAAAAGCCAAAATGCTTCATTTGGCATAATTGGTTAGGTGTCTGAGTGTTAGTGTGATTGCCTCGAAATATGTAGGTTCAATTCTGTACCCAATTTTCACTTTAAATAATTAAAAATATCCCGATATTCCAATAATGTCTATATCAGTGCACTTTTTGGACTAATAATTAGAAAAATATCCAAACTAAATGTCGACTATAGAAAGTAACAAGACCAAGGTTCGGACAGTTCCCTATGTAACAACGTTGACATGGTGTGGGTTAAGGGTTAGGGTGTATCCGAAGGTTTATAACACATATGGTGGTTATGGTACAAAATGACGGCATTTTAAGTGATTTTCAATTATGGGATTCATTTCAATATGTACATATTTTAACTTTTATAGTGATTAAAAATGTTGGGAGGTACCTACGGTCTATGATGTAGAAGTAAACTCCCGAATTCCTTATGATTGCTATTTGACATGTCGCATGACTAGCTTCTCTTAAGGAATTCGGGAATTGACTCTTACATTT
The DNA here is from genome assembly GCA_023375725.1 of Nephotettix cincticeps. NCBI lineage: Eukaryota > Metazoa > Arthropoda > Insecta > Hemiptera > Cicadellidae > Nephotettix > Nephotettix cincticeps. Next base: position 38,060,854 of record CM041788.1, read on the forward strand.
TAGACCTTAGGTACCTTCTAACAATTTTCATTACTACAAACTTTAGAATATGTACATATTAAAATGAATCCCTTCATTGAAAATCACTTTAAATGTAAATTGTAGCAAAAACCAAGGGGGGAAGGGACTTAAAAATCCCAGGGCCATAATTTTCGAAATGCCGCCATTTTGTCCTGGGTTGAGAAATATGCCCCCAATTTTCACCAATTGTCTTTAAATTTCAAGGCCTTTAAAATGAGGTACATTTCGATGAGCTTTACATTTGACAATTTTGAGTTTCCCCAAAAATCCCCCATTTTTGGGGACACTAAAAACTTTCGATATTTAAAAAAATACTTTGGGTTAAGTTTGTATGGTTTCATGAAAGGTTATTTATTTATTTTACAAATAAAAATAATAATAGGGGCAAGGACCTAATAATCACCTTGTATATCAAATGTTCAACAAACTTAATGTGTCTTCAAACTGTCCAAATAGTAAAGTGTTTACCATTTGACTGGGTTTCAAAATATTTACTATTTATACGTAAAAACTGTTTTTGTAAACGAAACTTCGTTATTGCTAATCATATTTTAATGACTGTGACGTCAAAAGAATTTACAGTTCTATACTGAAAGGTATTTAGCTTATATAATATTAGTCCCCCGTAAGATTAGTGATGGGAAATAACTTATTCATAGAAACAGGTCAGTATAAGTTAACATAGACGCTTAGCAAAAGTATTATTTTTTTACGAAATATATATTAAAAATATATTTTTGATTTTATAAAAATAGTATGGATATTAACTATTTCCTATACTTGTCTATAGTCAATTGCGGTACAATACAATGTCTAGTTAGGATGCACAAACACGCTCACAGATTAGGGGCGGGCTGCTTAGGGAGTGTGAACCAGTTTGACAGTTTTGAGACTGCTTCCTAACTAATTTACGTAACTTTTGGCACCCAACATCTGCGAGAAACTCAGTCCTAGCTAGTTCCAAGAATAGTTGTAAAATTATGTCACGGTTTTCCTTAGAAAAACTTTTGATTAATGCTTGCATTAATGTAGTTTCATGCGACTTATGAAATAATACTCTTTTTACAAAGGAAAACATAAAAATCCTATTTCTCTGTGTTTCACAATTTCCATTTTGAAAGATCGGTAAATTGCCAAATGTTTCTAAATTGCAAGACGATTTCTATTCTAATACCTAAGATAACATCCAGATTCATAGGACACTGATCCACACAGTTGGAATTTTGAGGTGAATATGAGTGAGGGATGATGTGATGGATTCTATGATCCATGCTTTTATGATCTGGCATAGACCAGCTGATCCATTTGCCAATTAATAGCCCAATGGACGACGTAAACAGGGTCCCATATCGATCCGCTACAAAATTGTGTTAGGAGTTCCTCAGGATCAAACAGGTGACCTTCCGATTATGTAGCAGGCACTAATTAACATAACTGCAAAACCACTTAAACAAGTTCATCTGATTAGATCAAACACTGTTGAAGTATTGCGCACAACGGAGATCTATATAAACTAAAAAATATTTCTATTTACTTCTCCGTGAGAAATATGTTAGATCATGGATATGTCTAAAGAGAATGTGTTCAGTTAATCTAAACAGACGTTCTTATAGCCTAACTATGACAAAATACGGGAATTATAATTTACTAGGATAAAGAATCACAAAAAAGTTTCAACATCTCCTAAAAACAAACCTAACATTTTGTTCTCTCCTTCTAAATGCTTGTTCTAAAAAAAGTTTTTATTAAGAATTTTAACCGGCACACGTGAATGTACAGCACTTATGCCTTCAAAAAATTGTTGCTGTAGATACAAAATAATGTATACAACCTTACTCTACTTGTCCACTCTCTAAAGTCGTTTTTGTTCCGTGGCAGAATATAATATTTTTGTGAACCTAGGTACCGTTTTCTTTAAAGCTAACTACAGTATTAATGATATTTTTTTAATTTTGTTTAAACTAGTGTAAAGTCGATTGTAGATCTAGTTTATAACTATAATTTAGCTGTACAATGAACGTAAAATTAAAATTAATAAATTTTATCAGGATTTTTAAGAAATAATTTAAAAGTATGGGGAATCAATTCTTGTCAGTATGTAAGGATTATACAAAGACGGGATATTTCTGAGCGTCAGCGCAATTATCTGCTCATTACAGAACCGATCTTGCAAGACAATACTCTTGGCTACGTCTTAACATTTCTCCTATAAATAAACTGGAAGCTCAGATGTAGTGATATAAGCCAGGAATATTTCCAGTGAATACAAAAATAGAAAAGGGTATGAAATGAAACATCGGTAAAAATATTCATTTTCGTGCAAGAAATTTTAAAATAAAAATAGATTCCGGTACCGGGAATCGAACCCGAGCCTCCTGGGTGAGAGCCAGGTATCCTAGCCACTAGACCATACCGGAGCATGAAGAGATTGATTGTTCTGTCTTACTAAAATGTCAATTGTGTAGCATATATTGCACATAAAATGCTACAATAGCAACTTGAATTACATGATTTTTACAAATAAACTTCATATTACACCATAAAGTTCAGCCAAGGGTTTAAAAGATACAAAAATAATTGTAAAGGTTTCGAAGAATCCTGTTTTGCATGCATCATTTATCTTAGTATTGCGTAGTATCTGGAATTTTATACATGAATAAAGAAGATAATGCATCCAAGCTGCTGGATCCCGTTTCAAATATTTATCCGTATTAAGTCTGATAATTAAAATAACCTCATTTTCACCAACTACCAACCACTATTTTAAAATTTCTTGTCTATGAGTCAGAAAGAAACAAGTCAGTATTTGTACAATATTTTATATTCACTACAATATAAACCTATAGCAAACATGTTTATCAGTCATCAGTCTACTTCCGTTAAATTCATTACCAAATTAAAGTAATAGTGGCACATTTAAATTTTTGGACAGTCCACATTGTTTACATTTTTTAAACATCACGTTCGTGGACAACCCCAATTTGAAGGTAATATTCTGTATCAAATGAAAACGAAAACTTTTAAGTGGTCGCATATGACACCTAAACCGCCATGCAGAACATAATTCGTCCACAACTGCAGTTCGGATGAGATAGGCGACAAGCCGACACTCAGATAGGTTTACTACACGGCAATTACCACATATACAGGGTGTCCATAAAAACGTTTCAAGACTTCGGTGAGTGATTAGGCACATTAAAAGGAAGAAAAAAGTTCCAGTGAAGGTATGACCTAAAACGCTTATTTTCTCAGATATCCGCCATTTTGTATTTTTCACCAAATATTTTTTATTTCAAACATTTTTTACGGATTACTTTCAAATTCGGTTAGTAGACTACTATTCTTAAAAAATAACTAGGATGAGCCAAGCTCAAAATCCAAAACGGCGGCCATTTTATTTTTAGCGTTTCCAAAGTATTTTAGTTTTAAAATTTTACGTGGCCGCCATTTTAAATTTTGAGCTTGGATCATACTAGTTATTTTTTTAATAATCATAGTCTACTAGTGTAAAACACATGCCAAATTTGAAAATAGTCCGTTTAAAAAGGTTTGAAATAAAAAATATTTTGTGAAAAATACAAGATTGTGGATATCTGAGAAAATAAACGTTTTAGGTTTAAATCCCTGCATTTTGCGTAAGGAACCCAATGCATTTTATATGGGAAAATTAAAACATTTTTTCTCGTTTCGTAATGAAAAATTGTTATATTTGGATATCCTGTCGGTTGCATACCAAAAGGAAAGTCCGTACCGAATTTCAAGTCTCCAGCACTTCTAGAAGTGGGATAGAGAATAAAAGAACGGAAAGTCAGGGTAGTTTATTCATTCTGGATCCGACCTTATACTGGATATAAATTTTCATGATAATGACTGATAAATAAGGAAAATTTTGATTTTTTATTATCTCCATAAGAATATAAGTATGCTCTCAGAAAACGTACAGCGTTTACCACCGGCATTAAGTCTGTGGCAACGAAGTAGGTTTTCTATCTACTGTGTTATCTAACTTTTCTCTGTTAGTCGTAAACAAATAGTTTAAAATACTAATTTTTTAGGTTTTAAGCTGGTTTTAATAGTGATAGTTATTTTTAACCTATTCCTATGCCTGAAAATAAAGAAATGGAATTTTAAAGTCATATTATTTGGAATCTTAAACACTCAACGTAAACCATAAAATTTTAATCAAAATGGTTTTAAACATTTTCGATCAATTTGGATTTTCACCTTGCTTAGGTTTTGATGTACAAACTACCTTTAAAAATATAAATAAAAAACACTAGGATATAGTATGGATATACGGGGGTAGGGTGCAGTTCTGTACGCACGTATAAACACACAGAAACTTCAGAGACTTCGAAAACCACTTTTAGGTTCAGAATGCTCCAAAACTGATAGTATAACAACTGAAAATTCAAATTTGGAAATGTCAACGAAAAAAATTCTCCCTTTACCATCGTGTATGTGAGATAAAATAGAACTACTTTAAATCATTTCAATATAAGAAATCCAAACGCATGAATAGCGTATGATGAAGAAGGCTGAGGCAGGTGGGTGGAACTACTGAGGCAATACAAAGGAACGCTGAAGATAGCTAATGAGGCTAATACAGCTATGTAATGATCAGCTGGTAACTGAGACGAGCCTTGGGGTTCTAAAACAGCCGTTGCTATGTCTCTGTTACCAATACGATCTTTCCACCGAAACATACGCTTAAACTGAAGTGCAAGTAAATTTTTAGGGTAAGGGGGGATTAATAATATTCAATCGGTATTTTATTCATTTCACAAATTATTGGTGGTATATCTTGCACAACTTTCAGATACTAAAAGGGGTTTTCAATGCCTACAAGCCCAAGTTAATAAAATCGGCAGTTTTATTTCATACAGTTAAAAAAATAAATCGTATTTTACCAGTTAACTCTATCACAATGGAGTGAAATCAGAGTATTTCAATAGAAGTATAATAACGTTTTCTTGGAATATTTTTTTACGTTCGACCGTCATAAGGTGTCATACATGAGACACCACCCGTTGTTGTTGTAAACATTTTTCAAATTAGGGGTAGACCTAGTTGTGGCATTATCACTTTACGAGAAACCATTGGTGATGAGCGAGATTCGAAACCCCGACCCTGGAGGGTAACTATTTGGCTACACCAGCGCATTCCCCTTGTAGAAGTATAAAACTACGTTTAAAAAATTCCCTCTCTGCTTTTACGAGTACACCTTCAGACTCGTTTCTTATCACTGAATTTACAATACTACTATATTTATTGTATCACTTGAGTGAGACTACAAAATTCTAAATTTCAACTTAACGTATTGTTCCTCCAAAAATCAACATCATTGTTATAAACTACTGTTAGTAGTAGTTGGGCTTTCGTGAAACAAATGGGATTTCATATCTTCTTGGACCTATATTGGAATGTATAAAGAATTTAATTTTAAAATACCGGGAAAGATCAGATCATGCGCGATAAAAGGTGATGAAGTATTTCGTTTGAACTTCTAATTAACGATAAAATCTTGTCTCAAGTGGCGTGTAATTAAACCAGCAAGGGGGAAGTGAAGACGGGTGTAGCACAATATTTGTGCCTTCAACAGCCTTGTTGCATCTTGTATTTCATATTCAAATGAATTCACTCAGTAAATGGGATAAACCTTAGCAAATCTTTCATAGAAACCCTTGGAATGCCTTAGCACTTCAAGACCTTTGCTTGGTTATTTAGACTGGGATTAATACCAGCTAAGAATTTCTTGTTGTTATTTATTCTTATCTTAAGATTTCAGTTTTAAAACGGGTTTTGACCAGCTAAAGTATCTCAACCCCTGATGTGTGTGGTTTATTGGTTACAGTGCCTATTTTATAACCTAAAGGTCACCGGAGTAAAAACCTACGGTAACACAGTCTTTTTTACAGTCCAACACTGGGTTCAGTTTCTATCTACCTATTAATCGATCTACTAATAAAACCTGTTATAAAAGGGTTTGTTAGTCTTTGTCATAAACAAAGCTAAGTTTCATCAAGTACATTAAATTGGATATAGGTCCTTGGAGGTATATCCTAGTTTGGTTTGGACTAAGAACCGCTTCATTCATACCCACCTGAGTGGGTCGTTGTCTAAAATAAGCGTGAATTTATGTGTAAATGAATATCAGTATTGCTCCCAACTCTGTTGTTGGAGCAATTTTTTGATAATGTTAAGCTTAACATCCTTACTTAGGCTTGGATGAAATTGATACCGATGTCAAACAACACTATATTTGTTCAGAAGTGAACGTTTTTACACTTATTTACTTGAAATATTTTATAACAACACTGTCTATTTTAGTACCTAATATAATAAATTTATGAATGAGAGAAGTGTACAGTATTTTATATTGGACAAACGATGGAATTGTGACTATGAATTGGTACAAACATTCTCTCCGGAGAATTAAAGAATGACGAATAAATGATAATATTTTGATGAATGAACGTTTCAGAATGTCGTAATGACTTCGTCATCTTGAACCTTAGTTGAAATACAGAATTTCCGCTCGCGCTTCAAGCCGAGGAGGTGGAAACCAGACGAGATAGTGCACAAACACTGCATGTCTAACTAGCTGCCGCTCCAGACCGGAGAAATCTCTAATCGACTTTTAATAAATCGTAAACTACTAAATGTGAAAACCCCGTCTTTTCTGAATAAATTCTGATTTTTAATTCCTATATCCACATGCACAAAAACTGATTTTTGTAGAAAATGCGTTTCTAAATTATAAATGTTTTTATAAAATTTTAACTAGCATATCTTTGCGATCTGGACTTTAAATGTAAAAAACAACTATTTTTACAAAATATATGTGATGACAAAGGTTTGATGTTACGACAAGTACTCCTGTCCCATTACTCCTTTTGTTCACGTAACAAATTTCAGAAAACGGTTTCAAAATATTTTATAATTTGTATTAAGAACTGGATAACATGTTTTCCTACAACCGAACGAAAACAGGCACATTTTGCACTGTTTGCAGAACGTAGAAGTAGTACATTCCCGCTGAAATTTAATTCGTCAGTAAAGTGGGAACATTGAAGTGCTTCCATATACCTTATAACAAATTCTTCTTTTCATAAAATCTGGGCTTTAAATTCATCACGGATTGAAATAAAACAAAATATAATGTTTACTTTAATATTTAAAGTATATTATACAAGTATAATTTATAGTATAATATACTTATATCTATAATATTTTTCCTTTGTATTTCTTATACGATGTACTTTACAAGACTTAACAAAAAAATACATACAAGCATATTAAATATCTTCACTATTGTGGGGATTTGTTTTTGATATTATAGTTAGGATTATTATTATGAACTAATTTATAAATCTAAAATTAGATCTTAAAAATTTATATATCTTAAATAGATTATTAGATTATAAAAAATAGACATACCTTTGCACGGGAAATCTACACCTGCAACAAAGTAGGAAAATAGTTAGCAACATTGAGAAGATACCAAAGACATCTGGACTAAACACAAATATAAACAAATATTCGGTTTATTTTATTTCATTCTGTGTATTTCTGAAAACCTATAATTTTAAAGATTGTTATTTATTACAGTATTATAAATTAAAAACTAAAATATATACGATATTTATATTCTTAAACAAACAAACAACAAAATAAACATTAAAAAATGGAATAAATCAATGTTTCAAGTAGTTATTTGTTACTTTCATTTGAGATTTTATGTTGAGTTTAGTTTAAAGTTAGTTTCGAAAACACTATTGTAAAACTTTCTCGGGAAATATGCATGTTAGTTAATAAAGAAAATTATTATTTTTAACTTTTTTCTTCTGAAAAGTTCTTTTTGGAGGACTGTCAAAAATTGATATACGATTAAAGTTTTATGTATTTTTTATAATTTATAAAATAAAAAAACGTGTCTAATTTACCAACAGGAAGTAAAAGCCATTTTGTTTATTTTTGACTCCATATTTAAATACCTCATATTTTCAAATGAGATACTTCAGTATAAGGATTTAAGGATAAAGTGGAATCTCAATACTTACTTACTTACAAAAATAGGTTCACAAATATAATATTTGAATATTCATATAAATATGCTCATGACTGTGATTTTATTGGATGTATTCACTTCTCTTGCGGGGCCCAGGCCCAGGTGGTTGGTGTCGGTTAAGTTATAGTTTACTATGTGTCGTGGTTTAAAAAAATCCGGTTTTCCCATGTCGTGGAGTAAACCTCCAGAACATGGGCTTTACTCAAAACACGTCAGCTACATGAGCGTGGACACCTTGAACTGCGAGTCACCATGTCTAGTGGACAAGGACTTCTACAACACAAACAACGTAATCAACAGGGCCTTTATACAGGGTGTCCATGAAAAACGTTTCAGGACTTTGGTGAGTGATTAGATTACATTAAAAGGAAGAAAAAAGTTCAAATGAAGGTATGGCCTAAAACGCTTATTTTCTCAAATATCCGCCATTTTGGATTTTTCACAAAATATTTTTTATTTAAAACATCTTAAAAGGGTTATTTTAAAATTTGGTATGTTTTTTACACTAGTAGACTATTATTAAAAAAGTAAACTAGCATGATCCAAGCTCAAAATACAAAACGTCAGACATTGTATTTTTTATGGTATTTTTAATGGTTGCCATTTTGAATTTTGAACGTTGATCATGCTAGTTTTTTTAATAATAGTCGTGTACTAGTGTAAACTACATACCGAATTTGAAAATAATCCGTTCAAAAATGTTTAAAATAAAAAATATGTGGTAAAAATACAAAATTGTGGATATCTGAGAAAATTAGTGTTTTAGGCCATACCTCCATTGGAACTTTTTTATTCCTTTTAATGTATCTAATCCAACTGAAGTCCTGAAACGTATTTCATGGATACAACATGGTTTAGTTGTTTTCCCATGTCGTGGAGTAAACCTCCAAAACATGGGCAAAACCACCTTGTTCACAGTACTCGCAGTTCAGGATGTCCTTACTCATATTCATGCAGCTGGCGTGTTTTAAGTAAAGCTCTTGTTGAGGAGTCCTGGTATCGGCTAAGTTATAGTGAAGTGGTAAACTTGTAAAGTTATTAAAACCGATGCTAGTTATCAACTAAGAAAGAATTGTCGTAAAAATAATTTTGTTTCTTGCTCAGCAGGATTGTCACCTTGGTGGGTAGTTTTGCAAATACCTAGCTAAACAATTTTATTAAAATTGTATCCTTTCAAGATAAAAATAGATAAAAAAGAAGTATGTACTAATTTTTAAGTTTCTGGGTTATCGGAACGTCTTTTATATTTTTTTTGACTGGGACGGTGGCGACGTCCTGTAATCCAGCTAATTGAAGGTCACGAATTGTGGATAGTTGTGAGAGGTGGTCGGTGGATGTAGTGTTCTCTTGAGTGAATTAACGTCCGCACTATTGAATACTGCGTTAATCCGCAAAGCCTATCCTCATAATTAGACTAATTCGTAATTCAGAGGCTGTGGTTCGAAATCAACGTTAAACTGTAGGTCCATTAGCTGCCTTCGGCTGTTAGGCTGTCCTGTCTAAGGAAGGAACATGTCAGGCTTAGTCAGTAACAAGATTACAAGATCGCGCCACAATCAACTTAAACTCAATCCTCATTCATACTTAGCGTAAAATACCTTAATTGTAGTATGGTTGTCATTTTAATGATCTAATTTCATCTAATCCATGTCGTTAGTGAATGAGTAGAATAACTAGTGAGTAGATGAATGTGTGAGTGAGTGAGTCGGTTTTTATTGGGCTGTATATATTATGATACATTACATAAAATGTCATCATAAACCGACCATATAATTTAAAAAATATATATACTTCCCACCCAATCCGTTAAAACTAAATAAAAAACAAAAGTACAATTCTAACCGAAATATATAATAGAAGCTACAACATCACCTTGTGGCAGAAAAAACAGAAGTCATTTTACTTTTAATCAGTATTTTTATTAAATATAAAATATTATACCATTGGTAATACAAGTTTATCTCTGATTTATGACGGTCTCCCGACGGTGAGGTATGTTGGATGTTGGATGTTGGGTTTATGAGCCGTCCGTGCCAGGTGTAGTCTCTCTCTTAATGAAATATCTCCATCCCAATATTATGAAACGGCATTCCTTCTAAGAGCTTGATAAAACCAATAAACTAAATAAGGACGGTAGCTAATATATTTTTGAAGTTATATAATTTTCCAGGTATAAGTGAAGTCAGTGTCGTTTTACAAGATTTATCTATTTTTGAGGAAAAACTCAAGTAAATCCCCTTTCCTAGAAACATAGTTTAATACACAAAATTATTATGAACTACTCATAAATGTTAATACTTTTCCATTTATAAAATTATGGCTGAATACAAATTTAAACTAAACGTGCATCTATTCTCAGTTCTATGTGGATAACAATTAGTTTTATATGGATAAATTACAAGATAATGAATTATTAGATTTTTAACTATTTCAGAATAAATAATGTTTTTAATTTAAACATATAATTTTGGTTTGAAATGTACTGCCTTCTGTTCCAAAATTGTATGTTCAAAACCTTTTTTCCTTTCTCCTTAAATTATATTTATTGACAGAACTACTATACGATTAGTCTGGTGGCCACAACAATATTGAACATTATGGATGAATTGGTTAATCGTAGAAGTACTTGAATTTTTAGGTAATTGATTGAAATCAGTTTATTAATTAAAAACTGGACGCTTTTCCTCATGGCTATTCGTTCAACCACAAATGAGACACATCTCAGAAAACCGGTAAATAGTAAGCTCGTGGGTTCAACTTGAGCATACATAAAACATCAGCGCCCACCTGTACGGGCAAATCTAAATTTTACATCGCTTAGCTTGATCAATCTTTTAAACCACATCAAAATAAACCACATGTCCTTCGTTGAATTTATGCGAATTGCAAATATAATTTTTCCTCTTAAAATTGTTGATATATTTAAAGTTCTCGAGGAGGACATGTGTCAAATGCTGTCTAAAGGAAAACTTTTTAAATGTTGACTGAGAAAGTTTTTCCCTTGAAAAAATTTACTATTCCATTTACCCATACATAACACTATATTATATATTTATTTATATAAGTTTTAGTTCAACTTGATTATACAATATTGTGTATAAAAACATAGTAATGCTCACGGAAAAATTTACCTTGTTGAACATTAAAAACTGACTTTTGCATTATTAAACTAAATTGTAAGTTTATTTTTTAGGAGATTATTCGTTAATTTTTATTATTTCATAGTAAATTTGTCATATAATCAAGGTTTTACAATTTTTGGTTTAAAAATAATCAGGCTTGTTTTTACAAAACCTTTTAAACTTATTAGAAAGTTAATCGTGGTATAGTATTTCGAATCGAATAAATAGACCTTTACTGAAAATGTACATAAGCAACGAAAAATATTTTTGTCTTAAAATCTTTTTATTTAATTTCGGTTTAGTAAAATTGATACCCCTTTCCATTCCATGAAAATGTATAGGCCTACATATACGTTAACATAAAACTTTAATTTAATTGTATTCTTGTCTTACTATAAATATCACTATAAATATTAATAAATTATTATAATTACCATAGTTAATTATTTAATAGTATCACTGCATTTTTAATTATATTAGGATACATAGCCTTGAACAGGTATCATAAATGAATTAGGGGAGTTGGAGGTCTTCGTAGCCAAACGGTCTACGAACTGGCTGGGTGGCTGAGTGGTTATAGTGCCGCCTTTAAAACTGAGAGCCGGATCTGAACCCAGTCGCCATTTTTCATTGGGCTATTAATTAATGATGCTTTTTAACAATAGGTCGACGTTAGGTAGTAACAAGACCGGAGTTTGGACCGTTTCCTTATCAAAATTAAAAAAATACCGAGAGGCGTAGAAAGATAAAAAACTAAACCAAAACAAACTAAACAAAACAATAATAATAATGTCAATATTTTTATTGATTTACTCACTACAATAGTATATACCATCAATGTTACGTGAACAAGAACTAAACAAATTACAAAAGATAATAATATAAAATTGAATAATAATAAAACACAATATTTAAAAAAAAGGATTTTAATTACTATAGTCCCAAAAATGTCCATTACGTCCTCTAACATAAAAATTAAAATTTGTTTAAAAATATATGGTACACATTACAATATATTGTAACATTCTTGATTTATTAGAAATTTGTTTACCATATTTTAAATTTATTTCCATTGTTCAATTTTATGTAATTTGGTAGTCTATTCATTAACGTTACACCTGCACTTGCTGGAAGTTTGGAAAAAAGATTTAATCTTTGTTGATGAGGGAAAATCGTAGAATTTTTTGTATTTTAATAATTATGTGTATCGTTACCTTTTAATTGTTTACATGTGTCAATGATGGCAGAATATGTGTGTGTGTGTGTGTGTGTGTGTGTGTGTGTGTGTGTGTGTGTGTGTGTGTGTATGTGTATAACCTTTCAATAATTAACATGTGTCATTGATGGCAGAGTTGCTTATCAGTTTTTGTAGTTTTGTCCAACCATTGACGTCAAACCCCCTTATCTGGGCTGACACAACTATACACGTATACAACCTTACCTAAATATTTTGTTCAAAAAATGTGGAAAAACTATTGAGGATTTTTTTAAATGAATTATACACAAAGATAAGGATCGCTCTAATTAGATTGCTATCGCGTGAATGAGTTATGTAATGAGCCACAAGAGAGACAGATGGAGTCGAGTGGTGTCAAATACAAGAACTAATACTTTCAAGTAAACTATTATATCGAAAGTCGGGCATAAAACTACAGAGTATAGTAAATACTTTAAATTTCTGATCTTTTTAGTGTTTTGTACTGTGATAAATATTCAGTAAAGCTCTCGCATAGCATTATTCTAAGTTCTAAATTTCATTTAGCGTCAAGTATTTGAACTGACCTACTTTTGAGGAGGTAAGTTAAAGCTATCAATTAGTTCTTATTCTCATTCTCTAATTCATAATATTGAGAAAAATTATGAATTATAATATTGGTAAAATATATGCTATTTGTAAACTAAACCTTTTACTGGCTGAAAAATACGTGGTTAGTTTTGCGAAATCTAACAAAACTAAATAAACAATACTGAGTACCTTAATCATAAATAATGTAAAGAAAATCACAGTCTATAATTATTTTTTTTATTATTATTTTTGTATAGTAATCTATAAATTACATACACGTTACTGATTTTATAAATTATTCATCATATCATTATAGATCTATTTAGGAATGTGTTTTTTCACCTAAGTTTCACTTTCATTTACACAGTCTCAGAAGATTATTTTTTATTATTTAATTTAAAACCTCAATAGCCTAATAAATAATTAATAAAATAATTTAGTCTTTAATTTTGATATGTATGTAGGACTATGATATAGTTTAATTATAATTTTTGCATCGATCGATTATATAAACATTTTAACCAGTAGGAAATATTCCATTGATTGAAGCTTGTCCCGTAATGGGACATTTGGGAATGACTTCGTGTCCTGGGACCGTGCGGGGTTTAAGTAGTTACCTACCCTTCCTGGGTGATTTACATTGTGTCCTGGCTTCTCAATACCCACGAATTCATTCTTTCCTATGGTTTTGCGAATGATAAGCTCCAATCACGTTGCATGAATATTATGCATAAAAAGCTGCATACACATAAACTTTAATTTTAATTAACTATTGTCTTTTTATAAATATCACTATAATATTAATAAATTATTATAATTACCATGGTTAATTGATCAAAATAATCCACTGAAATTGAACACAACATTCCCGGGAACACTGTTTCAACCTCAAAAATTAATTATATAGTTATATAAATTATATAGTTAACTTGCTCAATATAGCTTTTAGTAGCCAGCTTTCAGAGTCTCCTTTTCAGAGTTCTATTCTGATATTGACATTGACATTAGATTCACCAACCGATCTCCTTTTATTTAGGAGACCAATATATTTACATAGTTGTTAGAAATTCCTTATTTCATTGTGCAATCCAGTAAGGTAATGTAGTTTATGTTCTGTTCCAGCAACATGGAGGTGGACTACGTTCCCATCCTCCTACTGGTGATGCTGGTGATGGTCATGTTATCTTACCCTTCCGTATATTCGCCGTTCGTCAACGCTTTCCACAAGATCTTTCACCATAAAACTCACAATGCCACGATTTAGTAATTAAACAAATACTGCTCAATTAGTATTGTGTGTTCACCCTTTTTCACTCAACCTATTTAAGGTGAAACATAGGAAATAACAAAGTTAAGAATTTCGCCGTAGGACAAGGCCAATGTTTGATTTTTTATTTAACAAAATTGAAACAAATTCTGTTCATCCAAAGACTAATCTAGTTTCTGAGTAAATGCGGAGTTACCAAGTAAACTTTAAGAAAGATTTGAAGTTATTTCAAGGATCAGAACATTAAAAAATTCGATATAAAATAAAACTTTTTGATAAATGCAAAAAAACAGACTAAACATGACAGCTTTGAATAGGCCATTTTATAAAACGTGACAAGGGACCGACATTTTCTCGGTGAAATTTAGTATGAAGGTGTAAAAACCTCGACATACAGGATACTTTTAGGATCTTTTTTTATTTACTTGGTTCATTAAAGAGCTCAATTTTTTTAAAAGTGCAATAATACTGAATGCTTTCTACAGAAAAGACAGTTGACATAATCAACTTAGGTTGGTGACACATATAAACGTGATTTAAAAAAACTAACTAGACAATTAGATATTTTTCACCACCAACACATGTACGTACAAAGATTTCTCACGATATAGTGTAGATTGATAACAACACTAAGCCAATAACAATAGAAATATAGATGAATAAGCTACTTCTCCAGCTTAATCTTCGCCATCTTCTCAACTAAAATTTGACTTAAAAAACCACATGATGAGGAAATATAATCACCTCTTTTTAACCCAATTTAAAATATCAGTAGTTCATTTTTTTGATTAAATGCAAATTAACCACAGTCCAAATGGTTATACTGGGGGTTTGCAGTTTCACTTTACCCTTCTAACCGAGAAAGGGGCAGAAAGTCAGCCACATGAGGAGAGAAGCCTTGAATGGAGGGGACTCATCCATTAGCTCTGATTAGGTTCTTATCTGAGTGTAAAATAAACCTGGACCGCTCTAAGCGAGGCTTGCCTCCGCCGAAACTTTACACCACATTCCGGGAAACAATGTTTTAACCTCAAAATTATATTTTTAATGATGATTCAGCTATACAGTTAATTTGCTAAGTAGCCTTTAGTGAAAATCAATTGGATATAATTATTTAGTACCAGTGTATTTTGTTTTAAATAATGAATTTTTGTGTAACAAAATTGATATAAATAGACGCTATGTCGATATTACGAGAAGGCCGTTTCTTGAGATCAAACTCGTGTTACCTCTGGACTAAATTTTATCAATATGGTGTAAAGAATAGTCATTGTTTTATGTAGATGAGTATAACGGGTAAGTCACCCCCACGAGATTAAAATTGTAAATGAATTTTTTTATCAAACGCAGGTGAGCAAGAGTATAAATACGAAAAGCACGTATTTCTAATCAAAATATTTTTCGTTTGATATTGTGATGCATAGATCGCATATTATGTTTAGATTTGAACATGCTTCCTGTGTCAAGTAGTAAGTATGTTACGTTTGTGCAAGTAAATCCTTTGCATTTTCAATTTTATCTATTTTAGTAACAAATCTAATTTCATATAATCGGCCGTTTCAGGCTGCTGATCAACAAGAGAGAAAACGTAAGCACCAGTATAACTAAAACAGAGGTAATATGCTCAGCTTGGACTGTCCCTAAATATATGAAAAAAGATAAAATACTTCATATGTTTAAATTAAAAAAGGTTAGACATATCTATTTTTGAAATTAATCCTACGATTATCATGCGACACATATTTTTACAAACTGTGAATTGTGTTCTTACTTGATCGTTCTAAAAACGTTTGTAGGCTGTATTTTTACAATATAGGTAGGTTTAATGTAGGTTTCTCTTTTGGACCAAGTATTGCTCCTGGTTTATTTGTGTCTAAACCAAAGTTAACCTATAAGCAGCAGTCAGAGGGGATGACGTTTCCATTAACGGTGATTACTTTATACACTTCACCTGTAAAGGGTTCACTAGAAACCGACCCTCTCATTCGATGTAATGTTCGTTTACAGGTGTGATCTTGTTCTATACATACTAGAACAAAACTAATTCAAATACGTATTTAATTTTCACTTGTTATAGGCCTCTAGAAAGTTGGCTAGAATCGATGTTAAGAATCAAAAAATTTGAGAAACAATTTCGATAGCTCTAACTTTTTGTGAGAAATGCTAATCAAAATTTAACCATCAACCCCAACTTCCAAACTTCCCGACTTCCGACGCTGTAGTATTTGTGATACGGCCAGAACACTGCCCGAGATCTGAGACCGACGTAGCTCTAATGTATATGTCGCAATACTCTTCAGCTCTATAGGTATCACGAGGGATATATCGTTTAGAAAAACTTAAAGCTTTATCATATGAAATTTTAGAAGCTCGGTTATCCCTAAAGGTATAAAATATATCACACTATCATGACATATAATGTTTAGGGGTTTACAAAACAAGTCTAGGGAAATTATCCGAGCTAAGTTTTCTTGAATAGGTAACTTTATCTTATCATACTTTTACTTTCTCCCCTTATACATAGTATATGGAGAAAGTATTGTTTTCGTCAAATCCAAAAATCCAATCCAAAAAAGTGGGTTTTGACGTGATGTGTGTGTGTGTGTGTGTGTGTGTGTGTGTGTGTGTGTGTGTCTGGATGTGTACAGTGCCACAGCCCAACCCGTTGGTCCGATTTAGATGAAATTTGGCATGTTTGCATATATTCACGGTATCTCCAGGCGTTTTTTTCATTTTTTTGAATTTTTGATTTTTAAGGGTAGTTCACCCCTAAAAACCCTTAAAAACGTGAAAAATCCAATTTTCTCGAAAACGGCTCTAACGATTTTGATTAAAATTTGATAGTATATAGTGAACAGAGTACTAAATAATTTGACACCACCCGCATGTCTGTAAAAATGACGGTTCAAAAGTTATGGGCTTTTAAATGTCAAAAAAATCAAATTTTTAAATTTTCAGCGAAAACTATAAAAGTAATGTATAACTTGACTGGTACCATTGAAACCAGCTTAAAAAACTGAATAAATTAGCATTTTAATTATTTGTCTACGACTAACGGTTCCAGAGAAAAGTTAAATTTACTGTCCACGATAAACGCAGTACGTTGTCTGAAAACGCCCAATGTTATTCTTATGGAGAATATAAAAAAAAACAATTTCTTCCTTACTTTCCAATCGTTTTCCATGATACTTGGTATGAAGCGTAAGGTCAAATCACCGAACAAAACCAGCACAAAAAAGCTTGGTATTACCGGGGGGGGTTCCCCCCCATACAATTTGAACAATAAATCATTAAATGATATTTAAAATAACTTTGTAGAACATGATAGTTATATTACAGATTGCCTTTTCTAAATTTACTTAAGGGAGAAAGTATGTGTCAGTCCACTGGTACCATTTATTTTAATTACAAAATACTCGGTTTAAAACCTTTTTTACGCAATAATGGTTTTATAGCAATTAAAAATTATGGAAATTTGGTACACAAAGGATTATGGGAATTTCGCCTTTCACTTTTGGTT
Organism: Nephotettix cincticeps; assembly: GCA_023375725.1. Classification (NCBI taxonomy): domain Eukaryota; kingdom Metazoa; phylum Arthropoda; class Insecta; order Hemiptera; family Cicadellidae; genus Nephotettix; species Nephotettix cincticeps. Next base: position 38,078,641 of record CM041788.1, read on the forward strand.
CAACCTGTGTAGTATTGTCGCACGACACACTCTAAACCTAGTCAACCATCCGATCGACTGACAGCTTCGTCTCCATTCCCAGAGTCATAACCGTGACCAATTAAACGTTTACGTATCTGTCAGATGAATGAACCGTGGCACCGGCTAAGCTAATTGTTATTAATTACAGTGAGCGACGAGAGAGCTCGCGATAATATAAACAAACTACCTTTGATGCCGTCGGAGCGCGCGGCGTGACTTATTAGATCCGACCCGCCAACACTGATCACAGCAGCTGGATCAGCGGTTATTAGATTCGTTCAAGATCACTCCAAGACAATACATCAAACAGGTTAACTCGTTATATTATTTTTTTCTTAAATAATTTCATGATTCCTTTTATACAAGTTTTGCCTGGGCGTTAGATTTTTTACATGTTTAAAGTTACGGTTTTTGAAGTGGACATCACCGTTCGTAATTTGACTATTAGTTAACTCCCTATCTTCAAACACGTTGGCCCTAGGCCAAAATTTTTTAAATATATACAGTCAAGTTTTCAAAATAAATAGTTTAAAAAGTGAGGATTTAATTCAAGGAATGCTACTGCAGGTAACTATAAAAATATTGGGACCTATTGTTGATCCCTGAGGGACTCTTAAAACCACTGTACAGTAACCACTTTGAACACCAGATATCACGCCCACTTCTTATCTGTTACCGTTAGGAGAATCTTCAGCCAGTCAAGAATGATAACCACATTGATAACTCAGATTTTTTTAATAAAGATTACTAAATGTATTAATCAAAAACGTTTAATGTGTGACAGAAATATATCAGATACACTTTGACATACGTAAACAAAACCGGAGACATGATATAAGTTATATTCTTAAAAAAATCTCAATAACTATACGATGTTTTACAGGTGTCTTGAACAGTAAAGAATAGAAACTAAATAAATAATTTAGATCATTTTTGATAAATAGTCCAAGTACAAATCGTTCGGGGTGATTAAATTTTAAATTCATTGGGAAATATAATAAACTAATGTAAATTTTTATGCGGTATAAACTACCAAACTCAGGTAGAAACGGGAGATTGTTCATCTTATGAACATCTCTTTTGAAATACATGTAACAAACAATAATCTCGCTGGAAAGAAAAGGTGAATGGAGTGTGACACCAAGTGCAACATTTGAGGAGCAATCTTGGAAGTGGTGATGCTTGCTTATACTTTATTACTCGCCTCAGGCCTTTTGCGACTCTACGCCCTTTAATACTTTAAAAGCTCTCATCACATTCTACATTTTAAGCACTTTCTTGCTCCAAGTAACAACTGGGTTCATTATTGGAGTTCCTTAGTATTTAAACTTCAAAATATCCAAAACTGTAAAATATAAATATTACCATAGTTTCGTAAGATGCTCCTTCACAAGTTCACATTGGCATCGTGGGTCAGGCAGCACTGTGCCTTTAAATTTTATGAAATTGAATCTTATGAAATAAAAAATATAAATTAATGTCAAGAGTTTAAAACAGGACTAAACATTAAAACAGGACTATCGTAAGGTCTAAAGTCAGAATGTCAAAAATGTGAAATTGGTTAAAATTATAGTGGGAGTTTTACAAGATTCATACGATGGAGGTTTATGCGTCAGTGAAATTATAATGAAAAAATTGCTCAAAAAGGAAATGAAATAATTAATTACTTGTCCCAAGTTCCTAACCTAACCTAACCTCAGAAGATGTTTCAGAATATTAATTACGTGATAAATTTTGAATCACAAAAATTAAACTCCTTTAATTTCACTGTCACGAAAAATCATTGATTAAATCTTGTTACTTTGAATCTTATGATATTGCTGTTCTTAAATGTGCTGTTATTTAAAAAAAACATCTATGAATTTTTTTTACTTCGTTGGACCAAATTTTACAAGATCCAAAATGACAGTCTGTTTAAAAACTCCATCTTGCGCTTGTCAATCAGAATCTACTTTTGGCTATTATGAAGCCGAGATAATACTCCTCAATACTTGTATTTAAACGTTTCGGGTCGTATTATTTTGGATCTAATAAAATATCACAGTGTACGAATTTTTGATATATTATATAAACTGTGGTAAGTCAAATAAACAAGTTATAAGAGTGGATTTAGGAACAATAAAACACGCCAGTGCAATTAATTCCAATAATTAAACTGCTTTTAGAATTAAACTAAAAAGGACACAATTTGTTAGTAAAATAAACTCCAAAACAACTATGATAAAATTAAAATTAAGATTTAGTTGATGCAGTTAAGTTAGCAAGTTTGTTAAAAGTTATGCATCGTTTTCAAATTAGGCCACTTATAGAATCGACATAAAAATATCTTATTAAGCTTTGATCCAGTTTTGTTTATTATGAAACGTCGTTTGATCTGTGAAGGGTGATCAATTCTACTATTTAAATGATAAAAGTATTCATGTAAAAAGAAGAAATTCTGATGAATTCGAGGAAGTAGTTACTTCCTTAGGTATGCTGGCTATACCTAGATGCCTGTTTTGACTTGCTTATGCGACATAATGAGCGCTCTATTTCTTATAATTATATTGTTTTCATAAACTTTTTTGAGTTGTTTTCATAATAAACATACCCTGAAATTTTGTAGCAAAATAATATCATCAGAAAGAATAAAATTACCAAATAAAAATAATTAATTACAATAAATGCAAATTACAGGTAAATAAACGCAATACTTTTGAAACGCTTAATAAAATAAAAAGGAAAAGACAAAAACTTATACGTAATTCTAAAAATTAATTCATTATACAGATTATTACAAAAATGAACAAAGAATTAGTGAGGGTCACAGTTTAAAACATCAAACCATTCAAAACTGGTCATAATTTGAATGAAGCGTTCGCCAATCAACCTTAGCAGCTATGATAGCCCAAGGGCGTCTTCAGAAGTCTCCGGCAGAGGGTGTTACTCAACTGTCATCATCGTACGACAGGCGTGAGTCAGGTGACATAACCCTCCTTGACGGCGACAAGTGACATTGGAGTAGCCTCGAGCTATGCCCTGGGGCGCGGCATCCTCCAGTAGTGGCGCTGGAGGCTCAAGAGTAGGGACCCTGAGCGAGACTAAACAGTGGTCAACGTGGAGGTGAGTACCTCATTAGTTCATTGCATTGGACTCATCTGCATTTACAGTGTTTTTGTTAAAAAGTTCAATCTCGTACAATTTACGTAGAATATAAAATATCACTTTTAATGAAGTTTTTATGGAAAAATATTTAAATAATTTAACAGTAGTTACCAAATAAATTCCATCTTACAATTCTGATACAAATTCATAGTGTTTGTGTAATTTAGTAAAAAACCTTGCTCTAAATGGAAATCATAAAAATTTGAGAATAAAAACATAAAGTGGTTATATGGACTAAATTTAAATTCATTGAATCGTTTTTCCATTGAATCCTAGAAAATCAATAATTGTTTTAATTTATTGATGAAAAATGTAAAATATTTCATTAAGAGGCTGTAGTATCTTCGCCGACCTTTATTAACTTCCCATAAGAATAATGTTAAATTCAAAATTTAAACAATATACTTTTAACTGAAATGGCGACCTACCCAGATAGGTACTCAGGCCAAGTATGAATGAGAAATGAATGTAGAATGATTGTGGAGCAATCTTGTAGTCTTGTTACTGACTAAGGCTGACATGTTCCTTAGACAGGAATTAATAGCCCAACAGCCGATGGCAACTAATGGGCCTACAGTTTAACGTGGAATCCGAACCACGGTCTCTGAATTCCGAATTGGTCTAATTATGAGGATCGTCTTTTGCGGATTAACGCAGTATTCAATAGTGCGGGCGTTAATCCACACAAGAGAACACTACATCCACCGACCATCTCTCACAACTATCCACAATTCGTGACCTCCAAGTAGCTGGATTACAGGACGTCGCCACCGTCCCAGTCTTAGATAGCTGTGATAAACCAGAAAGACTAGCAAGCCTACTCGGTGTCATTTGAAAGGAGGTTATAAAATCCAGTGGTCTGTCTAACGTAAATGTATATTTGTATTCACAGAACGGGTAGTATTACAAATAATAGTATTGACAAAATAAAAGATAATTTATTAAAGCTTTAATAACAGAGATCGCTGTTGAACAATGTTCAACAATAGTACAATGCTCGTAGTTTAAAAATTTATGTTTAAAGAGAGACTTGTTTCTAGGCCTGTAGTATTAATCTTACGGGACTAATTATCCAAAGAAAATATCTCTCTTAGAAAAAGAGACTCTTAAAAGACTCTTAAGAAAATTTAGTCTTATGGCAAAATAGTTTGCATATATTTTTATTCATTCCTAGTTTACCTAGTAAGAAAGCTATGTGTCAATGCCCCCAAATAGACACCAATAGTTGATAGTGGTCCTTGGCGGTCTGCGCCGTGCCAAGGACCACTATCAACCCCATCACAGAGGGAGCGAAGCCGTATTTATCCGTAGTGGTAAAAGCGTTTTGAGGAGCGTCTGCTTTGAAGAGGTTTTAACGCGGCGTCGGGGAAGGGGTGCAAATTACAGCTATATGAATAATGGATTTCATCCTGGCGCCTCGAACAATGAATATACATATGAAAACAGTCGGTTAACTGTCACTTGGCCGAGGAGGTAAATCTGTAAACAAGAGGGCCGACGAGGAAGGAAGTAGACCTACACTGGTTAACAGAACAATCAACAAATGACCATCCTCTACCTGTTCGTACCTAATACTGATACATTTAGACATAGATGAACGCAATTCCTGAATGAAATTTCACACATGACTTCAAAGATCTCTTACAATCAACATTACTAACGTATTTTATGTGTTCAACTATTAAGCCGAGTATCACCTATTCGATTCTAGATGTGCTCATCATTCGTAATTTGGATGGTTATTACATTCAACATAACGAAGTAACAAGACCTGGATCTTGACCACTCCCTATCAAAATGTCATTAAAAATTATCGTGGCGTTGGTATACAGAAAAATAAAATAAACACAATTGTGTTTGGGTTAGGTTGGACCATAAGTTGTTGACATCAAGGCATATCATATCATACACAGTACTGTTTCAATTCTGTTGAATATTATAGCCTATATATATTGCGTTGTTAAAAAATGATAAGCAAAAAATATTTATAATCTTTTACCTGGTTCGGAACCCCCAATAGCTTATCATTGATGTTAAACTCAACAGAGAAATATACATTTCTAATGTTAATCAAAACGAATGTCAACATGTGTTATAAAAAATTAAACCATGGACGCTGATTAAGGTTTAACTGTGACAGAGACCTGTCCTGTAATCCAGCTACTTGGAAGTCACGGATTGTGGATAGTTATGAGCAATGGTCAGTGAATGTACCAGATATGATACTATCTGGTATGGATTAACGTCAACACTATTAAGCATATTCACAGCACATTCATTCGCAAAGACCATGCTCATGATCAGTTTGTACTGTAATTCAAGACAAAAATGTGGTTTGGATCCAAAGTTAAAACGTATTAGGTATCTTAGATGTCATTGGCTGTTTGGCTACTAATTAAAAGTCCTGTCTAAGTAACATGTCAGATTTAGTCAGTAACAAGACTAAAAAAGATCGTGGCACAATCATCCTACACTCATTGTTCAGTCATACTTAGCTTAAAATACTTACCTGGGTAGGTTGCGATTTCAGAAAGATAACATATACATTTAGTTTCAAAGTAGTTTTAAGTTTTCTCATTACACAATATAAAAAAACTAATGACCTCGAAGTCAGTTGATTATTTCACTAAAGGAAAACCCACGTTATCAAAGTAACACACGTATTGAAAAGTTACATACATTAACAAAGATGAATTTACAAAACAATTATTTTTAATGCCCCAATTGATTTTTTTGTAAAGGTCCCACAAGTAGGCCAAGTTTACCACGATCACAGCGCCTTGGTTCAGTAGACCGTCCTACAGGCTACTGGCAAGGTCTAGGATGTGTCTGAAGCGTGATTCCTTCATTCAAAAACAGCTGATTGATCTACCTTGACAATCAGCTGATTGATCATAAACTAAACTAAACATTATAGACAATTGAAAACTCTTTCTTTTCTTGAAAACTAACTCTAGTTCACACCATAGAACTACTTAATTTTAGAAACTTTAAATACACAATGGATCGCAACGACAAGTTATGGTAAGTAGATGGGGCCAAGAACATCTTAGTTGTTACGTTAAGCTTAATCAAAATATACAAAATAAAGTCGTTTTAGTTAAAACATTTATAACTCGAGAACGGATTTTAAAAATTGCTCTCATGGTACTAAAACCACAAATGGCGGAGATATATTGCATACTTAACCCTTAATACATTATTTGGCGTGTTCCACACTTAACGCACTTCTATGAAATAGTTGTCAACGTAACGCTAAAGTACGAATCTACTAGTCGAAAGGCTTAAATATTTCACAAAACACTTGAACCAAATGCATAATTCACTAATGGACAAGGCCGTAATCTGCGGGAAGACGGCGCGGCGCGGCGCGCTGTCGTGCTGCATGGAAAAGCTTTCAACTTTAATCCACTCGCTCGGCTAAACGTTCCTTCACGCTGCGTTTAGAGTATTTCACGTGAAATGGAAGGTGCCAAATGAGTGTCATATCACTGGTGAATATGGCAAGACAACTGTTATATTTTTGTCGTAAAGATACAACAGTTTAATTCAGTTAAACTTTACTTACCGAATTCACAAAAAATTGGATTACAAAGAGAGATTTGATCAAATTATGAGCTAAAATATCCGTACATTATAGATAGAACGAAGGATAGTCATATTTCAAAACATTAGTTTAAGTTTATTTATAAATTGATCTGAATAATGTTTTGTTATCAAATTAATCTGACAAAGGTTTTCTTAGATAAGCCTGTGCGAAAATTGATATTAAAAATTATTTTTTTAAATAAAGTACATTTAATAGCTTTCATAACTAATTTTCATAAATTTCAAAAGAGGATATTCCAGAACATATGTTTGAAGTACGAGGTTTATCGAGAACTTGGTCAAGAATGCTCACACTTTCACTCGTGTTTTAAACCATACTTTTTGATACACTACAAAAACTAGTCATTTTACAAATAAATACAGACATTTTTATAATTCTTTATTACAATTACAAAAAACGCCTAAAATTTCTAAACTAATTACATTTCATAGGTTATCTAGGTATTTGCACATCCATTTTAGTTTATAAAACAATCACATATTTGTTCATATGTTTTGGTAAAATAAAAAAAACATAGTAAAAATTCTCATTACATTGTAAAAATCTACCTAATGATTTATTTTTGATGGTAGTAAACATACAACGAAAACAGGTGATTTTACAGTAGTGTAGCAAAAAACTATTTTCTCTTGAACTACAATAACTCAGACGTTAAAAATGTTTTAAAAGTAAATAGTCCTAAATGGGTTGTTGACGACTTGTGCGCGAACCAAGTTCTGCAAATTGAAAAGCTTCTTACACCGTATGCTGTATGTATGCATAGTACCACCTATGTGAAAGGTAAATATTATGAATAAATGGACAATAAACTAGGACAGCTACTGACTAAATAAATGCTATTTTTAGTGATGAAAATAAATAAGAAGTAGGAACAAGTAACAAGAAATAAACGAGATCACACAGATACACAGGTATCAAGAAAGGAATGAAGAATGGAACAATTAATATAATTAAATGTAAAATTTTTAAACTTAATATGATTTACTATGCAAACAATTTTTTACGGAAAGACACTTCGGTTTTTATTCTACAATAAAATAAACGGTGGACAATTATTGAATCATTAGTCTACGACTAACGGTTTCAGAGAAAACTGTCCATGGTAGACGCAGTATGTTGTCTGAGGGTGTCCAATGTTATTCTTATGGAGAGTATTAATTATCAATCTCTTCGTTACTTCACAACAGTTTTCCATGAAACTTGATACGCAATGTAGTGTCGCATCACCCATCCAAACCTACTAAACAGTTTACTGCTACCTAGGTGGGATGGGTTACGTCGCAAAAAGATTCTAACAAGTATTTAAGCTTGTTTTCTTATGTCGTTAATTTGAAATATTGGATGATTATTTTGAAATAATGAATCAAAAAAGAACGTTTTTAAAACCATAAAAGAGGGGAGAAAATATCTGTCTGTCCACTGATACAGTTTATTTATATAACCTTCATTTAAAAATAATGTAACATATTACTCACTCTGTCGGACCAATTTATAACTAGATTCAGTTTGAATGACGTTTCTCCCTGACGTCAAGCGTGCTGGGAGCAACGCTGCCGAGAGACCAATGGCTCGTCCAATTGCGCTGATTGGTTAATTCTCTTTAAAAATTGGCCTCTATCACATAATGCCCAATTACCGCTCAGCAGCTGAGATTGATAAATTATCCACGGAGCGCTCCTGTCAGCTAGAACATGAAGCTCCAGTCTGCCTCTTTGACTACGCGACAGCTTACTCATTTATGCATTGTTTTCCCACCGTTCCAGCGATTTGCTAATTTTAGATTTTTGGGTACCGGTTCTTGACGAAATTTTCTTGTAAATATTTTCTATATTACTTAACATTTAACCTACTTCCCAAATGGGGTTGAATTTTAAAATAATGTGTTATTATAACTCTCTACATCCTTGGTAAGTAGATAAGCTATTGTGCCTTATATGGGTTATAAATTAAATTAATCACTGTAATTTTATACCGATCGTACAAAACTCCTGCACTGCTCAAGTAAACTATACAAATTCAATTCGTAAAAATACATAAATGTCCGTTTTTGGAGTTAACTCATTGCATAGCCATAGCCGGGATGTGAGTAGTCTCATTTTGATATCTGGTGTCATCGGTCTACCCAATATGATGTTTCTCTTTTAAAGCAAGTACAATACTGTCTCTTTGTATTTACTATAATTTGAATTTTGATAGAATGACATGTTTTTAAAAACAAAAAAAACAAATTTTCTGTCCAATGAAAACAATTATATTGTTTAAATAAAGTAAATATTAATAAATATACTCAATATATAGTCGTGACGTTTCAGCGACCTTGTACGTTAGATCTAAGATAAGCTTCAGCCATGCGCTTCGTCTTTAAAAATTGGCCAACCTCAATAATTGTTTTAGCTAACATATAATGAGATTATTAAATGTCCATACTGTTTGTTATTTTAATATCAACTGAGTTACGTAGACTACGCAAAAGATAAATTTAATTTCATTATTGGTTTGACAGTTTTAAAATACAAAATATTTTTTCTATAAAATACGGAAGATTTTTAATTTCCTGCTTTTTACCATTTAATATTTTTCAAATTTTTATATGTAATTTTTTTATACATAAAATAAATATTTAATTTTTAATATTGTTCTTTCTCTTATAAATTAATTAAAAAATATGTTTTATTATACATTTATTTATAAGTAAGTTAAATTTTATATTTTAAAATAATATTAAATAAAACACGAATTTTTCCTACATTGTATCAGCTACACAAATAATATTTCAATTTAAAAAAAATCTGTGTTTTGAGAATGCATATTTTTTATTATTTTTTTTTATAAATATATTATACAAACTGCCTCTTTGTATTTACTATACGCAGGAACTATCCGCGATCATGGGAAAAGTACCGGACCAAACATCAGTGTGTTGTGTCAGTATCTTATATTTTGAAGGTGGTGCGTTCCTTTAACTTATTTTTTTACTCGTACTGTTGTACTAGCTGTGTTACTTAAAACTAAAAATGCTGTAGGAAAAAAACTCCTATATTCAATAGTTATGCATTTTCTCACGGATCTTGGCGTGACCTTTAGTCAGTTGTATGTCACAGACATAATAATAATACATTTGGATATTTCAATCTATTAACAGAAAATACATACAACCTATAAAAATATGATATAAACTTCTGTGTCAATATCTTATCCGCCAACTCATATATTATTTAGTTTTAACTTTTAATTTTTATAAAATTTTTTTTTCTCCACAGTTTTTATTTTAAGAGTAATCTAAGTTTTACCTTGTGATAGGATTATTTCCAAAATATACTTATTTCAATAATTATTTAGTGTAATATTTGAAATAGTTAAACAAGCTTTCTCATAATACATTTTAATTACTTTCACCTTTGTTAGGAAATAAAAATTCAATATAATAGTGTGTTTATATTTGTTATTACTCTTCTATAACTGAATGAATGGTTAACCTTACATACTGCATTATGAGGCCACTAAGCTTATCGGCAGTAGGTCAGCTGAGAAGAGAGCAGCTGATGGTCAGCTGGCTGTTATCAGCAAGGCGTCATGTGACCTGGTAACGGCCACCGCCAGATATCAGCTGATATCATACTTCCGGCTGATTCTGTTGAGTAAATAGAGAAGGCTCCACGTCGCAGAGCATGAAATTAAATTTTAATTTTATAATGTTTGACTTAATTGTTCGGGACATTTAATCTTCTCAAATCCAACGTCTAGAACTTTAGAAAATAGTAAGATAATATAAACCCATAAACTTTTATATTAAGCTTCTTAAACTTCTACCGTCAAAGATCATGGTGGCTCCCCCATGGGAAGATCCTCCTCTGCCCCAGCTCTAAGAGATTACATTGCTAGGATAGGGAAAACGAGTGCTACATAGATCGCTGGGAAGAATCCAGTTTTTGAACGCATTATTAAGTTAGTAATGCGCATTAAACTGGATTTTACAGGGGAAAGCAAATTTCACTCATCTATTTGTTTTCACTTGTCCTTGTCCAATTGCTGTTTAAATAAAGAGTTTGAATTAGACCCACAATTTCAACGAAAACACGACTTTTTGTTAGTTACTATCGAGTATCGAATTCACGATACGTTTAGAAAAATTCTTCGAAATATTGTTTTCTTGCTTGTGAGACTGAGTAGACTGGCTCTTTAAACAGGATTTTGCCCATTATGGAGCTGGTATATCTTAGCTGCTTTAGCCTAATAAAAGGTTTCTTAAAATCCTGTTTTAGCACGTAGTAAATTTGTATCACTCATTAAGATTTGATACTATAATAAAATCATACAACCTCGGTAGTAATTAAGAAAAACGTGGTTATTCATTTTAAGTTATAGGCTCAACTGAAATGTTTAATCAAAACAGGACGTACCAGCATGCGTACAAATTTTTATCCTCTATCCGATTATTTTCAAAACCCCTGAGCCGACCTTTCCTCATTCTTAGCAATTTTATTTCGTGGTGGTGAGGTAGATCTTAACTAGAAGAAAGTCTTGGACTCAAAAAGGGTTAGAATTATTAGAGGTAAAAAATGTATGTGCATTCATGACTAAAATTTACTCTGAGTGTTTAGTTGAACATAACGTAAATAAAAAAGAACCACATAATCTAAGTAACAGACAGGTCACATAGTATCAGATAAAAATAAATCTTGTAAGAAAATATAAAACATAACCTGGACAATAATAAAATAATAAGATAGACAGACCACAGGCCACCGGTACTCTGTACTCTGTTAGTAGTCTGTCCCGTAGGATGTAGACCCGCATGTGTGGGGTGGGTGTAGACCTACCAGCACACTAATTACATTACATTCACCCATCAGGTGGTCGATATACAGGATGTTACCATAACAATATCAGGCATCAGTACACCATGTAACCCCAGGTGCTGTCAATGTCTTACGATCAACATTACAATTATTGTCGGAAGGAATATTACAAAACCAGTGGTGGTAATTCCAACACTTTTATGGAGTAAGGTGAAGATTCTGAATCACAGTTTTCCATTTCCGATCTATCTCATCACGTTAACGATTTTAACACCATCTGTTTTACCACTTCAGAATATTATTTGTAACGAAATTCATTCAAGTTGGGGGTTGGCATCCAAATTTGAATCCTCCTTGCTTGATACAACTTATGGATAACTAATTGATTATGTAATTTCAATACCGATATAGTTTCTGACATTGATATGTCTTAGGCCTGGGATGGTGGTGTTGGAAATTTGCGGCACCAAAATTTTAAACAGTGACGTCATTTGGTTAGTGACGTCATAGTTTGGTTATAAGAACAGCTGTTGAGATTAACTGAAAATTTTCCCTTTAGTCATACGCATGATCTAACCTATTTCCCACATACTTTACTTTATACTTTTAGCGAATTTCAAAGAAGCTATTCGTAGGTTCATGGCAAGATTAAGAAATTTATTTTTTCTTTAGGTAAAACCAAAAACAATAGTCGTTAAAATTTATATATTTTATATCTCTAGATATATATAAATACATATATATTTTTCTATATAGTATATAAATTTTATTTGTGGTGTGTGTGTGTGTGTGTGACCAGAAAGATAACTTCGTAAGTGATAGACAAATTTGGTAGGACGTGTATTTTCAAAATGGAGTTCGTAGAACATAAGTAAAAATAAACTAGTTTATTTGTACAAAAGTGCGTCACATGTAATTTTTAAAAATAATTTTATATTTCATATTGATAGATAAAAAATACACATAAGTTCCAGGTCTCTATCTAACGGTTACTGATATAAAAAAAATCTAAACACAGTACGTTGTATTTTGAGGCTCCAATGTAATCTTATGGAGGATTAGGAAAAATTAATTTTTCACTTATTATCTAATATTTTTGGATGAAACTTGATATTTAGCTTCATGTGGTTGAGATCCATACATTTGTGCTAAAAAATTATATTATGTGTATGGCAGCAAACGAAATTTTCCATGTTATTATGGAGATTTAAACTCCTTTATCTATGGACAGATGTTTTGAAATTGGTATTGTTAAAATAAAATTTTTGATGGTATATTTTACTTCAGTGTTCTCACAGCAAAACCTATCACTCTTTCATTTTAATCTTATGGAGAATAGGCAAATAATTTCATGTTTATTGAAGTTTTACAGAACTGTTGTAATATATTATTTTTATAATTTTTGATTTAAATTCGTATATATTTACTATTTTTTATCTATATATAATTCACATATTATAATTTTTTTATTTTATGTCTTTTAATTTTTTTACTATATTTTTTTATCACATAGAAGTAAATACAATACATTTTTCACATGGATGTGTCCAATCTCTGGATAAGGTGATACAAATATTTGAGACGCAAAAAGTGTAACTGAAGTCACTTTGTATGGTTATGAGAACAGCTATTTAGATGGACTGAAAACAATCCTTTCAGATATATCCATTAACTTGAGCTATTTCCGATAGGGAGGAAAGTTCAATTTTTGTATTTTGATAGAAACCCAGATTTTTACTGACACCAACTTAAAGTACATTAAGCAAATATGTAATAGGCTTGCAAATAGCGACTAGGCCCAGATTGAATTCGTGGATTTCGGATTATGAGGAGAATTAATTGCACCTTAAACTATATATCCATACTGTACGATAAATGAATAATCCAAATCGATCGTATCATGTGTTTTAGTGTTAAAAGTGGGAACTAACGTTCTCTCAAAACATAGCCGTGAGAGTAAGAGAAAACAGTCAAGTATGGTTACAACTTTGAACTAATTCAATCTCTCATAAACTCAATCAATTTACGAATTTCCATGTCTAAATACAATAAATTTAAAACGTTTTATTGTTTTTCAACTGCTGTAACTTCTATTTTTTTTCTTAAGTTGCATAAAAATTAAGGATTTTTGCCCGATTTGGATCGTAATGGATTACTATTCGGTAATGATTAAAATATGAAGTCCAGTTAATGTTGAGGGTTTATTACTTAACAACTTTTGCAACGTATTAAAATGATAGGAAGTTTTCTAACTATACATTAATTTCAAATCAACACAATTAATTATCAAAAGTGGCTCTCCTCACAATATGGTTTATAGTATTGGACTGTGTCATGGGAAAAGCACAACGAATACCACAATATTAGTAATGAGGATTTTTTGTTAATGTCAACCAAACACCTCAAATTAATCTCAAAATGACAATCACATAAGAGTTCTCCAGAGGAATATAAAATATACACAATTTTCGTTTCTTACAAACTAAAAACTACCAATCAGATAAAAATTGATGTCTTTGTTAAATATTTGCGTGTCATTAAATACACTTTTCATAAACTGATATGCATTTTTAAATGTAAGCATCAGAAGGTATTAATTAATAAAATTGACACGCTTCCCTGATAGAATTTCCCAATTCATCGTACATTTCAGTCCTTAGCTTGGTAAAAAAGTATTCTAAAAATTAAAATATATTCCCAAGTAATTTCATAGTTTACTGACGGACGAAACCACTTTAAAGAATTGACGGCTGTCATACGCTGCACGGAAATGCTTTCAACTTTAATCTCTCTCGGATGAAATAATTTTTACAAAACGATTTTCAGACTGTTCTACATCACTGGTATGACAAATAAGAACTGTTATCATATTGCTGTATCTCTTTTAGGCTTATAAGTACTTATTAAACTTCATATAGGAATATTTTCTGGCATAAATATTCTTTCAAAATTGTACAACGCGAACGTTTGGGATTTTTTTATATAAATACTAAGTTATGCATTTTTCACATTTCAGAGGTTTTAGACACCGATAAAGGTTAGAAAAGAACATAATAATGAACACTTATGCTAATTTTCACAACAAGCTCAATACTTGTTGTGAATATAAGCTTACTAAGTTTCCTCCAGAGTTTATTTTTGAATGGTCTGACTAAAATGAATGGTAAAAACGAAAATATAGCTACGTAATTATATGTTATTCATTTACAATATTTATAAAAAATTTACCTCCAGTTAAACTCGGTCATCCAAGTAGAGTGGATTTGTAATGAACCAATACAAACTGAGCAACAATCATGTTTTCAAAGTTCTGATGTCTGTTGTATCAGATGCAACGAATGTAAATATACCGTGTACACACCAACGGCAAACTTCAACAATGCCACGTAGGCCATGACAATTTGTACTGATTGGCTAATCGTCATAAACAATTGACCGTTGGTTTATTTGATGGCTTCCAATTACAGTTAAGCAGCACTGATTGGCACAACGTTATGGGCGGTCACTATTCTGTAGAATCGTTCCACTAGGCATGGGACCTTTTTAGTACTACAATCATAAGAAAATTAAGTTGATTTAACTTAGTTTTTTAATTAAAACATTTAAAATTTTGTTAAAATTGTATTTATAATTAACGAAGAGAATATTTTGTAGGTAAATTTAAATTTTGAAAAAGGCTTAATAACCGCTTGAAGTAATCCAAGCTGTTGCCGTCTCAACTAGTTTCGGCCTATTTAATTTGATTTACAATGATATAGTAGTATATCAATATACTAATGAATCAATTTTAGGAAAATTTGGTACAAACGTGTAAAAACGTGGAAGTATTAAATAAAGTTAGAAATTGAAGTTAGAAACAGGACTGACCGGGAGGTTTGGAGTTGTGCCAGTGGTCAAGTCCCGGCCCAAATCCAAGTGTTGAGTTGCACGGGAGGTCATTTCGAGGGGTGTTTCAGTTGCGCAGGCGGTTAATTTGTTTAAATTTTATATTATTGGGCTAAGCCGTTTGCAGACTACATGGTGGAAAATTCCGTTGCTCTTCCCTCCACATATATGGGCCGCTGACGAAATGACATCTGTTAGAACCACCAATGCATATGAAGCTTTTCATTCGAAATTCGGGCAGAACTTTACTCCATTTAATCAAAACATTTTCAGCTTTGTCGAGGTTTGACAAAGTCTTCAAATCGATGTTTACAACGGGTTGAGAAGCCTACCTATGCCAAGAAAGATCAAGGATAAGAAAACTCTTTTTTTCGATTCGCAACATTACCGAAGCCATGTATGACGTATTCTTTTTCACAACAATGTGGTTTGCTGAAAAGTCTGATTTTTTCCTCCTGGGATCTACTTACTTATTCTAATGGAAAATAAGCAAATGGATGTAATTTTCTTATTATTTGAAATTTTGATCGTAATAAAACGTTACATATATCTTTATCTAGTAGTGGTCAATCATGAGTGTAAAATCCCAAACTTAATATTTCTCATCGCAGAAAATCTACAGACTCATCACCAAGGTATTATGATGAAAAATATATAAATTGATATAATTTCCTTACTAGATAAACGTACTGAAATAGCATTTCATCTGACACGATTCCTCAGTTTAATCTTGGTTTTTAGCGTTATAACTATTTCCTAAATCGATGGAAATTCTCTGACAAGGTCTGCTGTTACGTAGGTATTGTTTAATAAACATTTAATTTATTTATATTTTGAAATTATTTTATGAAAACTGAAATTATATAGCAGGTGAATGTTGACATGCGTGAGACCGGAGACAAAGTGGAATGCCAAACTCCATCCACGTGAGGCTTTGTTCATATTCGATAATCCGAAATATATTGCGTTATTGTCAGCGCGCGGAATTTAATTTGGGCGGCCTAACAAAGACTGTATATGAAATCCTTCAAAGCCGCACTCCTTTTCATGTATTTTACAGTTATTATTTTTTTAATTGGATAAAAATCCTCTCAGAATCACAACTTTGATAACATTGTGAGTGCAGCTCGCGCTACCATATATAGTAATATATATAGTAATATATAAAGTTGTCACTGTAAAAAAATATAATGTAAAAAATAATGTACTCCAATAACCAGTAATGTACACCAAGGGCGTAATTTTGAATAAACGTAAAATATTAGTTTTAGAGAAAAAACTTAAGGTAATAACGGAGCGACTCGGGAAATTTTGATTGGCAGCCCTGATCGAGAGAATGTCTAATGGAGCCATTCGTTGAAATCTAAAATGTTTAGACTAGGTGAACTATTAAATTTTAACTCTTAGATACTATGAAATTACAGTAAGATATTATAAAATATTATAATAAAGAGTTTTAACAAAATATTTTTTAAATATAAACTATTAAAGGAGTCTTGCTGCTTCCAATGTCAGTACTGTATTTTATTTAAACTAACTCAATCATTAACGTTCTATAACATTATTCAAGGTCCCAGATTAGTAATATCTATCGTATACAAAGCTGGATAATTTTTATGCCCATAGTTTTTAAGACTAAAATTAAGAACTGTCCTCAGGAAAAATTTTCCACCACTTGGACAAAAATATTTGGTCATACTTCTTGAAAAATGTGTTTTGATAAGGTCCAAGAGACGTCTTTACCGTCCTGGATAAAATAAAAAATAAATCAGACGAAAACAACTGATGTATAGATTTATGAGTAATGAATAAATCAGAATCAGCTGTTCCTTAAAGGGTAGCAAGAAAAAAATGGAAACCGTTTTATGAGAAAGGTTTTAAAGTAAATACATTTTAAAATGGTTTTCAGTATTCCAGCAACAGCAGTAACATTTTCATTAAAGATTTACTACGATTTAATTTATTATACTTAGTAAAACAAAAAATATATAGATAATACATTATTAATGATACCCATGAAGGTAGTTAAATTCGCATCTAGAGCCAAAACTGTCTAACTTATAATCACTCATTTTCCGACCTCAGCTACGATACTCGGCCTCGGATGAAAACGAGACACTTTAGGTCCTTCTGACGAAATATACTATTTTAAATATTAAACATTGAAAACCACATCCAAATTTTAAAAAAACTTTAGCATTGACTTCGTCCTAAGGCATAAACCTAGGACGTTTAAAGTCTAAATTGTAAATGAAAGCAAATGAGTGGTATCGCTATTAAAGCTCTTAAGAAGTTATAAGGGTTTTTAAACCACCAATATTAATTACATTCTTAAATTATTTTTAATAATGAACCACCATACCAGATAAGGTTTTTTATTTAGGTTCATATATTTAATTCAACTCAATTTAGGTCAAAAATGGTTTTACTCAATTATTTGAAAATATTCAGGGTGTGAGGTGAAGAGGTATTAATACGAAAAACAATTAGGAACAAAATTGATCTGTAGGCGTAATTTTATAATAAAATATGCACGTTAAATTCTTAACTAGATCACCTGATAAAATGTTTGTAAATATTAATTAACCAAGAGGATAATAATTTGCCTGGTAAAAGCTCATAATTTTGTTTTTAAATTAAATTTTTTAGAGTGCAAAAATGATGGAAGAGCTAAGGAAAGATGCATTACAAGGGATCAAACTGTGCGGGAAAATGACACAATAAATACCCCCATTACTGGAGTAGAGGGCGCGGGGCGCGGTGGACTGTTCTGGAACACCAAGGGTAAAATGGATTCAATACAAACCGTTTCTATTAAATAGAAACGTTTATAAGTTAATAAATTTTATCAACTATGGTAAACGGTCTACAACAAAAATTTTATTTGGATCTTTACTAATCGTTTATTTATTTATTTCCCCAAAAGTTGCATTGCATAAAATAATAAGTGAGCACTTTAAAAAAAGTCAGGAAATATTCCTACAAAGACTATATATCTGCGTGAGGGGAGGGTCACAGTCAATCACTCATGGAAGAAAACACCAAAGCAGTAAACAGCAAACTTTAAAGGTAGGAGAATTTTGATTGAGATTTTGAAAAATATTTCGATATTAAAAAAAATTAAAAGTATTAAAAAGAAGAATAAAAATGAGATTGAGTTAACCATAAAACTAAATACAATAAAAGATGTGTACTACAATATAATAAAAATATATTACAATTGGTTGCATTTGTAGTTAAAAGTGGTGTTAATACAGCTACGACAACGTTTTATGCTGTAATCAATAAGTGATTATAAAATAATTCACGTCCTGGAAAACTCTTATAAGAGGTGGTATAATGTAGAGAGTCAAGTTTGTTAAGTTTGTAAGAACACACTCTACCACGTTTAATATTGTGTTAGTAAGGTAGAAAATTTCAGAACCTATTGAAACTTTTGAGTTAGTATTAAGGTATAAAATATTAAAAAATTATTGACTAATACATTTAGTGGTATATTTATTTGTATAGAGACGTGTACACAATTTTTATTTTATGTTTTGACAAATGCAGTATTGTGGTCATATAAAAATACATTTAAAAAACCTGTCTCAACTTGGTTGGTTTTTGTTGTATTTTAGCAAATAAGGTGTCAATTTAATTTTGAACTATTTATCTAACATAGCTTTGTTTCTTATCTATGAAGATTTCCGAGATATTTTGCATTTAATATTTGAAATGACCGCTATATTGAAACGGATTTAGTTACAGAAATAAATTTTAAACACATATTCTACAGAACGTACATGTATATTAAATTCGAAGTTTCTATCTTAAATAGTTCTTGAGTTGTAAAATAATTTTAAAAACACAAAGAGGCAGACAGACGTGAAACTAGACATGGGAGACCCATGTTTATATTGAAACATATGTTTCTCTCAACCAAAAGAACGATTTTCAATTAAAGGTTCCATAAGGTTTCAGGACACCTGGTATATAATATTATAGGTATACATAAATAGTATGCATTTACAAATAAACAGTACAGTAGCGGTCGGTAACGTGGCTGCAGTGTTGGCAACTGTCCAACAAGTAATGGCATTGCCACGTGACCTAATCACTAAACGTCGATATCAGTGATTAGTTTTTACCTACGATCGCCTAACTATCACGCAACTTTGTTTATTTGGTAATTAATCCCCTAATGTAGAGTTGATTTACTGATAACAGACAATTGACTGATTAAAACTGTGTGGAGACAGGTTTGTGGCGTTATCCTTTTTTTGATGTAAACAAACAACAATTATCAAAGAAAAAGAATATTTATCACCATACTACACCACTATTTGAGTTAATATTGAATAAAAGTATTCAAGTTCATTTACTTTGTAACTAATTAAACAAAAATGACAGTGTCGTAAATTGACGATTTTAATTATGCCTATTGTTAATAGTTGTGGTAAACCATCTGGGAAATTAAATATCTCACATGCATTCACATGCAGAAATTAAATATTACGTAAATTATTTTTATATATTTTAATTAAATCAACTAAATAAAACGCGTGTAAAAATTGTCTAACTTCTCATTATTCCAGAACCCCATAGTAAAAACACTCTATATGCTGTTATCAATTTGTGTTCAACCTTATACCAACCTTATAAAATATATATTTACTTTTTTGCTGGCGCATTTGCAAGTTTCAGTGCGAAAAACATAAATGTAGGACGAACTGACTGAAAACTTTTTTGTAATCTATAGATAGATAAATATCGTTGTTTTCTATCAATAGGCATACTCAATGGCCTTCATATTTTTAGATACATAAATAACAATAGTACAGAAATATCTAGCAAAAAATCCTTTTTCTATTATATAATTCATTCAAGTAAAATTTCAACGGAATTATCTTTTTATTTTATTTTTTTATATTCGTACCCTTAATTATCAGCCAATAGTAATTTAACAGAATATTTTGTAGAAATTGAAGATATGACCTGAACAAAACATAGTATTAGTTTTTTCTTATATTCCATAATTGTATGCTAATAAACTGAAGACCGCCTTTGAATATTTAATAACAATGGTGTAAAAGAAATTATTTAAATCTACTAACACTGACTCCTGCTGTTTATTTGGATCAAAACAAGATATAGTCTGTGTTCAGAGAGTCAAGGCAATAAATAAATCGATTACAGTAAACTATACAATATGCCATCTTAGAACCTCCCCATTCTACTGTTTTATTTCTTTTTCTGTCCTCATTTACTCCGTAGTTGATGCGATGTGTATCAAGGAAAGGTAGGACCGAATTGAATAAAACTAATGTGCAACTTCTAGGATCCGAACTAGTGACACACCGTTGACTCGGCTACGGAGTCCACCACGCAAGCAACTACGTCACTATTTAATCTATATTCAACATTCTTACTTCGAGTGATCTAGTTGGTTTACAAAACCTCAGATCTGAACAGCATATACTTAATCAGCATACTGATTACTTAAATCAATACAAATAATTTTTAGTTAAACTTAGGATTAACGTGCTAAATCTATTAATAATTGATATTTGATTCACGAAATAAATTGGTTTCATACAATAAAATACGAGTACACCTTTTAAATTATAAATTTTAATAAAGCAAATCCACAAAGGCCAAGTAGGAAGCTACTAAACTGCCGGGCAGAGGTCAGTCAAGAGCTTTCATGAAATATTATATAAACGATGCGACGGAACGTATTGAGGTTCCTGGATCCTATTATATTATTTCGTCTTTGAAGAATACACTTTTACCGGAAGAAATATTATACGAGCATCTTAACAGAATATTTATTCTCTTACGAAGTTATTTTATTCTCGTCATACTGCGGCGAAAACTACCATTTTAATTGTGTGTGGAAAGTAATCCTTTCCTACCATAGAAGAGGGAAAAAGCTGATTTCGAGGTCATCGACCGTTCATTATTACAATGTAGAACAAAGATGTAAATACAAGCATGTCGCTTGTTATTTAACGATAGTATCGAAAGCAATAATAGTATTCGTATTTTATTTATTTATTTATTATTTGAAATGCTACAAAACAGGCTTACGCCCAATTACATTTTTGCATTAATGAATTAAAAACTATTTGGAAGCACATGCACCAGATCTTCACTGTCACTTACAAATTGACAGAAAATCAGCTGATTGTTTAGAATTTCAAGAACAAGATAGAAGCAAATCATTCGTCTATAACACCTTAGGTTTTAAAAGTGTTTAGCTTAATGTTTTACGTAGTATAACTCATTACACAGGTCTACAGTGTATTTTCATTACTCGCTCAAATTACAACCTCGAGCTCGACAGAAAAATACCTCTTGTGCATTTTAAATGTACTACGAGAAGAAGGATAAACTATTTTAAGCATAACACGTTTAATACGGCCAACTTTAACAATGAAAAATTTTACCATTTTTTTAGTCGTTAAGGAATGTTTTTTGCACATTTTAGCGAATTTTCCATAGGGAAGAAGCTACTACCGTGAATTCATGGTAAAATATTACGATTAATCTTTATGTTTGGATGAGGCTTAGTATTTACTTTCTTATGGTTGAGATCAAACCATCACAGCTAACGTGCATACTCATTTCCCATTTTAATCATAAAGAGAATAGGAAAACTCTTTTATTTATGTTGATGTAACTTGGTATAAACGGTAAAAATAAAAATTGTTTATTGTAGAAATGTCTACTTTAAGTGTTACTCACAGCAGCAAACCTTACATACTCTTTTCCCAAGTTAATCTTATGAAGGATAGGCAAATAATTCTCATATTTATCAACAGATATCGATAACACTTGTCATGTATTGTTATTAGTATATTGATGCTCTGGAAATTCGCTGAGTACACAGATCTGCTGCGACAGGGGTATTTGTTTTTATGTTTAGTACATAGTCGAGGTATGGGGTTCACCTTTTTCAATTTTATAAATTGAATTTCTTTAGTTTCAAAAGAGATTCATTCGGACTTTTAACAAGAAAAATCCAGTAGAATACTCTTTAAAAACAAAAATCTTTGATCATTATATAAAATATAATAATCTCTTTTGCTGAAAAATTTATTGCAGGTTCAATAATGGTGTAATGCCATCAATTACATCAATTAACAGGGATTTGAAAAACCCGAATGAATGGGAAGAAAACATTTTACTACCCTTATAGTAGAAGAAGTTTCATCAATAATAAGAAAATATGAGATGGATTTAAAGTAATTATTTTTATAAAAATACTTAGCAATTATCTATGCATGAAAATTAATTACGCATCATGTATCTCGTGGTATTGGTGGTAAAACCACACCTCAATTTTATTTCATGAAAACAGTTTAAGTTAATCAAAACACTACCAATGCCATCTGATTTTTTAGAAGCTAAAATTGAAATTGTATGTTTTTGAACTTTATTAATTTGAATTTAAAAGTTATACTCAAAATGTACTTACGTTTATAACCATACAGATAGTATTTAATCTTACAATGTACAATGTATCTTACAATGTTTGATAACAATTTATTTCAAGGGAGTGATCAGATACGACAGCCTTAACAGCATAAGATTCGATTCTATTTGAAAACCATTTGCTGAGCTTGATTCGTTTACACCGCGGTGGCCGAGCCTTTCCTGCAACAGCTGGAAGCCTTGGTCCCACGATACACATTTAATTTACTATTCCAACCTATTTCAAGGTCGCGTATTCATCACCTCTAACTAAATATTTAATATCGCTTCTTAATTGATTATTCACGTTAAACGGGGAAAATTGGCTGAGACCTTTAATTCTCTTATACTATTAAACTAAAAACCCCACATTTTTGGGTGTTTAAACCCATAATAACACAAAATGTGTTGGTTAACACCCAAAATGTTTTGGTTAAAACATTCAAAACTGTAAACACAATAATGAACGTGTATCCTATGAAATATCCTATGAAATACTATAAACATAAAAAAATCACATTTAGATGGGATTTTGAAAGAATATGAGATAATAGGTTAATTTTTCTTATAAATCTTGATTGAAACTAATGATACCTCTAATTTTATCTCAATTACTCTTTTCCATAACACGTAGCTGAATGATGTTAAGACAATAGTTTTTGTTCCACCTTAAAATTGCTTTGGTCTTGATGAGCGTAAATAAAATAGATTTTGGAGAAGTTGCCAATAAAGAGCAACTCAACTCTAAGCCTCTTACAGACAACGCGTTTTACGCCAATCCTCTTTACTTCTCTGTTCACACTGTCAACTCTAGACAAATATTTCTCGGTTGAAATTAATAAAAAATACTAAGACCCCTACAAAAACCATCAAAGTAATGTAAGTCTACTTAAAAGAGGAACGAATTGTAATAATGATTAATATAAATAAGTATTATATTTTTAAACATAATAAGATATAATTGGTAAAAGGGTCTTCAAACAATAAATTAGAATCACTATATGTTTTCACAATTTCATTTTTAGACTAATGTCTATCAATTTATAAATGTAACTACCCAGAAACCCCACGAATATTACAATTCTTATCAAATTTACTACGTGTAAGTTTTAAATCCAAGTTATCTCGAAAAGTTTTTGTAGGTATTTTTTCAAGTGTATTCACCCCTAAGTCCTTCACGTAAAAAATCTAAATTCGTCACAATTATTTCAAACTATTTTTTATAATTAATTAAATTTACAATACCAAGATCCGAAAAAACAGTATGGTCCCATTTTAAACGGGGTACTGAATTTCTTTCGAAATTTTTCGCTATCCATAATTTGCTAACGAAGCATGTCCGAACTCATGGTTATATTAATTTTCTCATAATATTAAGCTAAGACCTCCTCCTACAAAGGACGCAAAACGAAAACCAGGAGCCGGAAGTGAAGTCTCGGGGGACAGGAGTGTGTAAGACAAATGTCAGCTGTCGCTGTCTGGGAGACTGATAGACCTCTTGCGACAAGAAACACACTGGATCATTCAAAAATAAGAAGTATTCTTTTCGTAGTAAATAGGTTCATTTTAAGTGTGAAAAAAATTTTATTATGTGAAAAATATGAACACGTGTTTTAATGAGTTAACGGCGCCTGGGAGTCTGGGGTCTTCTTCGTCTTTTGCACTCATATATGGAGGGAAACATAGTTCAAAGTCGTTGATAATGCTCTCACGGGATAAAAATCCAAAATGGTGGAGTTAATTCATTAATACTCTTAAAACTTATGTTAACTAAATTTAAGCTCGATGGTTGAGTCGAAACTTGTCATACGGATTTTTTAAGTCTTAAAGCAAAAACAACAATATGGCTGGTCAAGTGGTCTTGTACTACTGTGTAAGTTACGTGTTCATATACCTAGATGCTCATTATGGGATTCACTCCTTTCCCAAAAACCGGTTTTCCTTAAAATAGATATTTCACATTGGTATCGAAAGCAGAATTTCTAATGTGCCACAGTCACTAAACCCAGCCGAGTGAAATACCCATAAACTAGAGGTTCATGCCAATTGCAATTGTAGTAACAGTAAATACAAGTATGTAACGTCGGCAAAAATTTCTACACAAAAACACAAATTGGTTGTAACTATTGAAACATTGAAGTACGGATAGATAAATAGATAAATGAGAGTATCGTAATGGACGGAGAGCAATTGCAAGATGCTAATAGGCACATAATCATTAACAGCATTAATCGGGTGTAATTAAGGCTAAAATGGGGGATTTTGCGAGAGACAATCGTTTCGAAGATTCCCCACAAATTGGTTCCGTCATCAATGGATTATAAATTATCTAAATATTAATTGTGGGAGAATCTGTACGATAAAGTTACGAATACGATATCAACAAGATCCTTATAATATTCCTTCTTCAAAATCAGTCGTCAATCAAGTCACTCTTCAGATTTGTTTAAACAACTATTACTTTAATCCTGTTCCATTTTTCTTCTATATTATGTATGTTTATTATCCTTTTATCTTCAATATGGGACAGCGAAAAATATACGGTACGGTATACAACGTAATGCCAAATAATAGTTTCTACGTTTACATAGTTAATATCAACGTTTTAAAAGGGCACAATAATTTCATTTCAAATATTGACAATCGATAAGTTTATATTATTCCATTTTACCTTTTTATTGCTATCAAACAATATTTATTTTATGACTTACAAAAATACTGATTTTAGTTTAACTAAAAGTCATTATACAAAAACTATTAATTAGGACTACTTTATGTTGTTAGTTTAGTGAATTAAAAATGCCTGTCAGTGATATTACCGGAAAAATTACAATAGTTTAAATAGCTTAAAACCAAGGAATGCTCATTTTATTAATATAGAATATGAATCTTTCATTGGCATAAGCTTTAAATTAATATTACATTTTAATTAAAACCTAAATGTATTAGTTCTTAAAACTAATTCAAAACTAAACGTAATATTGGGCAAAATGTTTCGTTGAAAGCTAATTTCAAACACAATAAATGAGAAATTCATTTAGTAAAGGTATGCATAAATAATTAAAGCGTGGTGTTTTAATCAAGATATTTTCCACAGATATGCAGTTGGTTGATAACATCGATTTTCTTTAAATTTTATGTGGCATTCCGGTAGTATTAAAAGAGAAACTCGAATGAGAAATAAGTTTTCCGCCATACAACGCTCTTTTAATGAACTTATCGTGCGTTTATTTGGTCCCGTAAATAGTTATTTAGTCTACCGAAACCGATCTGAGAAAATGGTGATTGGTTGGTTGTCTAAACACATGCAAAACTCAAGTCTTCAAGCCAGGAAGAAGTAAATATTTTTTAATGAGGGCTTATAAAGGATATTGACAACTAAAAATATTTTATTTGTGTAGGTTAAGGTAGTAGGAATAAATAGTGTACGTCTCTGGTCCTTAATGTGTTTACGAATTCGTGTATCAATCTCGCTCGCGACTAGACTGCTACAACCACACTAGTCCGGTAAACACCTCAGCACATTTACCAGACAAGTAACGTTATACAGGGTGTCCATGAAAAACGTTTCAGGACTTCGGTGAGTGATTATGTGCATTAAAAGGAAGAAAAAAGTTCAAATAGAGGTATGATCTAAAACGCTTATTTTCTCAGACATCCGCCATTTTGTATTTTCACAAAATATTTTTATTTCAAAAATGTTTAACAGATTATTTTCAAATTTGGTATGTGTTTTAAACTAGTGTACTACTAATATTAAAAAAATACTAGCATGATCCAAGTTCAAAATTCAAAATGGCGGCTGTTCAAGATTATAAAACTAAAATACTTTGAAATCGGCAAAAAATATAAATGTCGCCGTTTTGGATTCTGAGCTTGGATCATGCTAGCTATTTCTTTAATAATAGTGGTTTACTAGTGTAAAACACATACCAAATTTGAAAATAATCCGTTAAAAATGTTTGAAATAAAAATATTTTGTGAAAATACAAAATGACGGATATCTGAGAAAATAAACGTTTTAGGCCATACCTCCACTGGAACTCTTTTCTTTCTTTTAATGTACCTAATCACTCACCGAAATCCTAAATTGTTTTTCATGGACACCCTGTATAATTACCCCTTTATTTTATTATTATTATTTATAATTAATAAAATATAATTATTATTATAATCTACAGAGTGTGCGGTGAAATAAAGTCAGCGAGCTTCTGTAGGGCAATGAGAGATGAGAGGTGACGTCATAGTGCTCACGATCTGACAGTTGCCCGACACAGGTTTTGATACACGAGCGTTTATTTGAGTAATGTATCACCCCTAAGCTGCTATGACGGAGTTTATAGTCTTCTTAAGCATTAATTGTGTCATAAAATGAATAACCATTAAATGAGAAACAAAAGTATATATAAAACTGTTACTTACACACTTAAAACAAATGCAGGAGAAAATCCATCAACGGCACTTACCACGATTCCTGAAACATAAATGCCTATTAGTTTTCAGTACGTAATACGTATCCATTAGCATTTTATTCACCTGGAACAACACCCTTCCACCAACCTCCGTTAATCTCCCTATTTCCAGTAATGGTCCGTTTTGATTGAAAACACCTTTTTTAATGGGGGATCAATGTAGCGTCGTTAATTTGCCGTGGTAAAATATTAACAATGTTTACAATTCTTTTCCATTAAGGGTGTTTCTTCCGATCACGGGAAAATTATCACCCGTATTCTACAGTGTATAAATTATGATTTACAATGTTCGTGTTTAGTGGGAACGTATTTATATTTACTGTAGCTTTAATTTTTACGGTAAAAATTCATAAAAACTTATTTTTCACAAGTTAAAACCATTTTGTTAAACTAACAAAATACACCATTGTAATGTTGACTTTCTGGATCACGTCGGTAGAAAAAATAGGTTAAATATCTACTTGCTGCCATGTGACTCGAGCGTTGTCCTTATTGGATGACGCGCGTTTCAACATTGAAAGTGTCATTGTCGAATCCTTATACAGAGTGTCCATGAAAAACGTTTCAGGACTTTGGTTAGTGATTAGGTGCATTAAAAGGAAGAAAAATGTTCCCATAGATGTATGGCCTAGAACGCTTATTTTCTCAGACATCCGTCATTTTGTATTTTCCACAAAATATGTTTGATTTCAAACATTTTTAACGGATTATTTTTGAATTTGTTACGTGTTTTAAACTAGTAGACTACTATTAGTAAAAAAATTAACATGATCCGAGCTCAAAATCCAAAATTGCGGCCATTTAAAATTTTAAAACTTAAATACTTTGTTAACGGTAAAATTTTGTTGACGGTCTACTGGTGTAAAATACATACCAAATTTGAAAATAGTCCGTACAAAAAGGAGTGAAATTATAAATATTTTGTGAAAAATACAAAATGGCGGATATCTGGAAAAAAGCGTTTTAGGCCATACATCTATTGGAACCTTTTTTTCTTCCTTTTAATGTACCCAATCACTCACCGAAGTCTTGAAACGTTTTTCATCGACACCTGTAAAAAACTTGAAACTTTTACATCATCACATAAAAATTGTCACGTCACAAATAACACAAAAACAGTCATTTAAAAATACACATAGAACACAAACATGAAGGCCTACACTATTAAAATCAAGAACAGGCAGGAATACACCGTTCATATCGAGCCGCGACTGGAGGAGGATGCGTCCAATTTTTATCTGTTGAAAAAAAGTTTCAAAAAGATAAGGATTCGACAATGACACAAGTGTTGAAACGCGCGTCATCTAGTAAGGACAACGCTTGGGTCACAGGGCAGCAAGAAGATATCTAACCTATTATTTACCATTTACCAAAGAGTCACGTCAAGTTATTTGATTAATATACATTTTTTATGATTAATTCCATCAAACTTACAATTACCAATGAAGCTAACGTACAACGAATAATAAAGTAGCTATAAAGTAGTATAAAGTAGCTAACGAATAATATGTTTGTATTGTTTGACCTAACATTCCTTATATTGAAATAAAATTAGATATTCTTTTAGTATCATATTTTGATTATAATAATGGCATATTTAAATCACCAAATCTGAAATGAGACGTATTTTAATTTATTTGTTTATCTATCTGTACTGTTGCTAAAAAGGTTATTTTCGCTCCATGAAAACGAGAGCCATTACAATAAAACATGAACACATTTTGCTGAAAGTATTTGTATATACGAAACGTACCTACGGCCTTTGGATTTGACAGAACAAAATCCTTTCTAAAATTCATAATTAATTTTTAATTATAAATTTATCTAAAACACACTTTAAAACTATGCAATATTTAATAACTATCCTAATTCACTCAAAGATTTATACTAATAATCAAAATAATTTTAAGTTAAATGTTTGTCATAATTAAATAGTAGGCGTATATTTCAAGACAATGATGGGAAGTTGTTGTTTCCAGGCGACGATTAAGTTTACATGTGAGGAGTTTAGCCGAGCTTGGAATTCGATCAAAGCACAGAATAACACTTTTAATCCGAGTTATGAACGGTATTTTACTTACACTGTAATCATATTAGGAGAACTTAAAGAAAAGATGTAATATATTTTTTCAAACAGACCTTTAATTTCCCCACTTGATTCCCTCAGTACTGGTACAATGGCAACAATTATATTGTTTTTACAGCTAATTTCACTTTTTAGTTCACTTGGAAGTTACTAGCGCTAAGCGCTACTAGTGCCAGAAATCGTAACTAAATTACGAAAAATCTCAAAATCAACCAGCTGATTTATCCGACATAGGCCAGGAAAACACTTTTGTCTGTAGTCACAATAATTAACGTTGACAACAGCTGATTTCGGTATAGTGTAATGGAAAGTATTTTGCTTCTTACCACAGAATTGTACAGCAAAGAATCATGTACAAAGAACGGATACACAGCGTAAGAAAATTAAAATACAATTATTTATCTGAGTTTACGTTTCTAAATTGTCTACTAGCTTATCTTAATATATAAAATTCAAAGCCCTGACTCACTCACTCATCACTAATTCTCCCACTTCCCGATTACCTAGGAGGCTGAAATTCGGTATACTGATTCTTTAGGCCTAAAATAGGAAAGTCTGATAGTTTTTGGGACGATTTTCCCATAAATATCTACCCTATACGCTTTCAAAGTTCCCATGTTAATCTTATGGGGAAATAATTTTGTTTTGGATTCCAACATATGTATCTTACCTTTTAAAATATAAACAGCAGCTGTTTTTATTTGAACCATTGAGCAATACAAAGAAGCAAGCATAATGATTCAACTAAATTAGTTTCAATTGCTAATTTTTTTATGCCAAGCAGGTGATTTTTAAATGTTTTATATTTATTTAGTGTATTTCTACGACAGAGGCATTTTTAACGTATTGATGGGGAACGGTCCAAAGCCCGGTCTTGTTACTACCTAACGTCGACCTGTTGTTAGGAAGCATCATTAATTAATAGCCCAATGACAAATGGCAACTGGGTCCAGACTCAACCCTTGAGGGATTCGATCCGGCGACCTTCAGTTTTGAAGGCGGGTATTATAACCACTACAATACCCAGCAAGTTATAGTTATGTTGCCATAATGAGTACGATAATCTGCTTTACAGTGTTTCCTATTGCTTAAACTAGGTCATCATTTAATTTAATATAGTGTTATACTGAAAGGCAGGTAAAAAATATTGGGAGGTTGTAAACTAAATAATATTGAAATTACTTGTAATGTAGACCACGTACCCTCAGAACTGTTTAAAACTGTAATATAACACTATAGCATGTTTGACAGCCCTATCTCAATGCGTTATTGTTCCATTAATTAAAGTTTGTTGTATGCTCACGACACAACTCTGTTTACAATGGACGTGTGTGTAATTTAGTATCATATAAATCAGATACATTAACTGATTATTGTTAGAGAAATTATCATTTTCTCGCATTTGCGAATTATTATTGATCAAAAGTCTCAATGTAAAACGTTGCAATTCATCAAAGAATAATCTTTAACTGGAGAATTTCATATAAACAGGTAACTTCATTTTTAAACTGGTACGGTAACTGTCAAACGTTCATATTTTAGTATATACGTAACTTTTGAAAACTAAAGTTTCTAAATTTTAAATTTTTCCTCATAACATTTACTAGTTAAAATTTATATACACAAAACTACTCTTTCTAGAAAACCTACATTCATTGCATCTAGGGACGGATGCCTCTTGCAATAGCGATTCTTTATACGAGTATGAGTGTTTTATTCATAAAAATATTTACAATATGAAAGTTTTGTTTGATGGTCAATAGTTCAAACTCTGGTGTTGTTACTATGGTCGATGTTTTGTTACATATTTATTAATAGTTAAATTTAAGATTGATGATTGAGTCCAGATTCATAAGAGCAAACATTCAATACGAGCACATCCCCACTGAAGTACATGGTGATCAAACCATTATGGCGGCGGTCTACCCTACGTCACAATCCTCGGCACTACAAAATATCACTACAGTATTATTATTGGAAATACGAGCTTGGCGTTTCAAAGAATCCTGTTTTGAAAGCATTCATTATGTTAGCAGTTCGCAGTAAACGAGATTTCAGAGAGAGTAGAATGATTGTACAGGTACTCATGCTGGCTTGAATACATGTTTACTTAGACCTACACGTTAAAATGAATACTCATATATTCAACACAGTTTAAAATGTTCCAAATTTTAAACACACCTACGTGAGGAATATTAATTGCTATCCTCTATTAAATCTTGTTTTTTGCACAGTAATGACACAATTAATGGATCTATCTAAACAGAATCGTTTAAAACCTCGTTTTATACTAACGTGGCTGGGTTGAACCGACCCATAATGTAAAATGATTTTAACCGTTAAATTTTAATATTTTATTAATATCTAAACCCAAATATAACTTTTTCTATAAGGTTTATAAAGCTACTTCAATTGAATAAAACTGAATAATTAATGTTTTTGGGCGAAAACGACAATTAGCGAGGCCTAATTTGATATATTTTACAACGAAATTACATTGAAACAATTGTAACCCTAAGTATCACTCCAGCGGCTGTTATTGTAAACCGAGATGACTCAACAAAGACATCCCTCACCGGAACACTTTCTGCTAACGACTTTCCTAATGTAATTAGGGTTGAGAGAAATTACGAGTATCTTCAACAGCTCTGCTACTTTGCAACGGGTCGTCACAACGACGATACATCAGCTTAAACAGAGTAAGTCCTAAACAGTGTTGTGGAATGGGATCAGGACTGTTTATAATGTAACTGTGTAGTAACTCCAGTAAACTGAATCGGTACTTTACCATGTTATTTATCCCAAATCTCTTCATTTATAAATGTAAAACATGTTTAATCTACATTAAATTATTATAAGATCTAATTAAACAGTTTATGACATGGATATGTCTTATATCTGGGGGTATTGGCAATTTGAGCGACCAAAATTTGAAACAGTGACGTCGTATGGGTATAACGACAGCTGTTTAGAGGAACTGAAAACATTTCTTTTGACATATCCATGATCCATGATGATACCAATTTCCCACAGGGAAATACAATCATTTATTTACAAAAGTCTCGAACGCAACTTCGCATAATTTCTTTAAATATTAGAAATGAATAATTTAAGAGATTAAATTAAGTTTAAGACAATCCCCATGTGCAGTTAAATATTAGAGCTTCTTTAGGGAACGCCGCACCTACTGAGATAACTTTAACATATTTTGGGTAAATTTTATCAGGTTAATTTACCATAAGCTAAACACAACGATTCATTAAAATTGCTGGTGATTAAGGAAGGGTTCCTACTGTAATGATTAAAATTTTAACTATTTATTTTATTATCTTTCATTTCAAGAGAAATACAAATTCCTAGTATATTACAAAAGGCTAGGCTAAAGGAAATCATAGGTATTAGAAAGGATGACGTCAAGTACGTCAACCCTGTAACGACACAAAAACAACTGTCACGACCTAATATTTATTTAAAAACAAAATTGTTTATAATTAATTTCGAATAGTGGAAACTAAATCTTACCTCTTACTAGAGGGTAGCGAGAGAATGCAGTGAACTACCACCCTTGACGAGAGCATAAGACATAAAAAAAGATAGAGAGCGCGGACCCAACTCCCACCATTTCAAAATTAAATATCCCCTCTTACAATTTTAAACAGGGAATTTCCCTTAGCATAACCTACTTATACATACGTAAAATCGGTACACTACAAAACGTACTGTATTTATCGCGAACCATTTAGTTCACTCTTCTAATACTCTAAAGCTTAGATTACATGTATTATGGATAATTAATATTATAAAAGTTATTATATTTTTCCTCTATTTAGGAGTCGTAAATATAAGTAAAGCAAAGAAGGAAAGTAAAGGCAAGTAAAGTTTTAAACAAATTAAAACGGGATCCATGCAATCGTGCGATAGCATTTTTCTCGTTATTCCTCCATGTTTTCTCTCTGATAATACATTGTTGCTAACCTATAGAAATCAAGAAGGTGGAGAAAATAAATAAAATAAACTTAGGATTATTTATATTGGCTAAAGCCGCAAATACATGCTAATTTTAAGATTGGCCATGTTCTGAAGTCTAATACCATTACGACTCCGTTGTGAAAGATTAGATATTCTGGGTCTTGGCATAATTAATAACAATACTGAAACGATAAGACATTCCAAAATTATTTTTTCCCATATTTAGGATTGAATTATTTTTAATTGCTATGGCAATGGAAATGGGAGATTCTAAGCTATAACACTAAGCAAAAGCGTTTGTATTTACTTCCCTGTGAGAAATAGGTTAGGTCATGGATTTGTCTAAAGAAAATATTTTCAATTCATCTAAACAGATGTTCTTATTCTTTTATATTAAAAACTATCTCTGACCCGGCGAACTTCGTAACGCCTAACAGTAAATACATGAAAGGAGGGGGCTCACGCACGATTGTTATATCGCGTAGATCAAGTCATCCCATTAAAACACATTAAAGCTTCCAAACAAATTTGGTTAAAAATTAATAACAATTGGAAACCCCTTTAATCGAATTGATGTACTGTGTATATGTCCAAAACATTTTTTTAAATTAGGGAGACTCTGAAAAGTAAAGAATGTTCTTCCATCAACCCTTTTTTCATATATCCCATTGCATACGTCTAAATATTATAAAATCCAATTAATTTTAACAAATTTAAACGGTATTATGGTAATTATGTATAAAAGTAAACGCTTTTCACCTTCAGGTATCATATATTTACATTATGATTTAATGTTTTATACAATAGACCACGAGTTTAAAAAGGACACTACCTCATTTTAGAAGTGACTATGACATAGTGTTGTAATTTTGTCTCACATTCAGTTCACAGCAAGGCTCCTTGTAATGGGGTTGTTCCGTTTTGTTTCGTTTATGTCCAAGTCGTATACAAAAATAAAATGATAAACTAACTATTTATTCAAGTAAATATAAATACAATGTTTTAACGTACTACTTAAATGTAGTTTTTACGGTAACATGTAAACAATTATTATTATTACAAATGAAATGTATAAAGCTTAACTATTTAGCATGAAAAGTTATAATATACAGGTTTCAAATATAATCCAAGCTTTTAAGGTTATTTTTAGAAAAGAGTCAATTTTTTATACTTCAAACCGGCCCAAAACAACAATGGAAAATCTAAACTAAAGGTATGTAAGTATCTAATTATTAAATATGCTATTTAAATGAGGACTATAAAGCGATCCAGATCAATGGCATTTCATTTTTTTAGTTCCTCCAAGTGATATGGTGTGTAATAAACTACAAATAAATAGCTACCATTACAAAAATTAAAATAGAAACTTGTTTTTAATGAAATCAATAAGATAGTATTAAATACTTTCCAGATAAAGATATTCTGTTATGAAACTAACCTGTCTTGTAAAACTTACTTTTATGTAATATTTACTAGTATTTTTTAGCTTTGTTTTTACTGACCTATGAAAATAAAGATAGTTGAAGTTCTACACTTTAAATTTTATATCCCAAAAATGTAATTATCTATTTTCGGAATATTCATTCTCATTATGTTTTCGTAGTATATTATACTAATTCAATACCCTAAATAAAATGTTTTTAACAATAAATAGCAAAATTAAAAAAATTTAAAATGAAATTTTTAAATAAAAAACATTTATTAATAATTACTATAAAAAAAAATATCTATAAAAGCTTTTACATTAAAACTTACATTAGTAAATCCTAAACTATTTTGAGTTTTATTTTATTTTAAACCTGTCCAAATTAAAAATAATAAAAACAAAAAAATTTAAACACTTTAATTTTTTTAATTACATAAAAAATTATTTTTACAATCAATGGCTTTCATTTTTATTTCCAATTATTTACTAATTTTTACAAATAAGATAATTTACAAAATCAAAATAAATATTTATAAAAATTTTCACATATGCTTTGAATAGATCATTTATAATACTGGTTGCAGAATATTTTAATAAGAAATTTTTGTTTAAACTTAATATTACAGTAAAATAGATAGAATTCTAGAATTATTTTTCTACTAATTTTATTCCAAAATTTAAAGTTTTTATTTCCATGTTGTCTATATTATTATTTTGTCGTATATATTATTTGAAAACACCCATTAAATGATATTTAATGTAGTTTTAACATCCATCCAAAATAATGCGTTAAAATAGGAATTCGTTGATTGATTGCCGAGTAAAACTCATAATACTGAAGTTGCAATATTAAAAATTACTTTTTAATACTTTGTTTAAATTATAATATCGGGCTTCCAGGAAAGCTTGTAGGGGGCTCGTTTAAACACTTACCGATGTAGTAAAGCGAATCCTCAACTATATTTTACATTTCGCCTACTCCTTAGTTCCCTGTCCCAGGCCACTATGAGCGCGGGTGAATACTTGAATCCTATATCTTTAACCGGGGATTCCCGGATAGATAGCGTCATTACATAAAAACATTCGACAACAAACATATACTTAAAACTAGAGACCTAACATCTGGCTGTGGCGGGCGTCCTACATTATATCGGCACAAGAGGAGACTCTACCAACTCCTGGAGGCTATAAAGGGGCCTCAGCAGAAGGGAGCTGCGAATTTCCTCTTTGAAGGCTGCTGGCTCCAGATTTCTTATCCTATCTGGCAAGGTGTTAAAGATTCTGATAGCCGAGCGCGGGTAGCTTTTCATTGTGAGACTGACTAGGCTTATCATGTGCTAATAATCACATGGCTAGTATCATGTGTGTGTGGCTAAAAATCATGTGGCTAATAATGTGACCAATTACACGCTTCAAGATTGAGGACGTTAAACCACTAACATCCTGACTGTCTGAATCCCTAAGGCCCTTCACTAAACCTAAGATTTGATTCTCACTCACCTCTTTCCAGCTTGTTAATGATAGATGTCCTGAGTGATCAGTCAGTGCATCTACAGAATCCCTCTGTGTTAAAGCAGGCAAGTTAGAAATTATATCCTCAGCAACATTGACAAAATAATCATTAAATGTGTCAGGAGACAATGACACCTTAGGTTCAGGGGGCGGTGTCCTATACTTATTTACATGTTCCCATGCAGCTTTGCAGGTGTTTGGTGCAGTCATGATCCTGTTCACAATATAACGCCTCTTCACTTCTCTGACTTTAGCACTGTAGCGTTTTTTTATTTGTTTATACTGCAGAAAGCATTTATCTTTCAAGTTCTGACAAACCGGGTGCCTGGGGGGGGGAGATTGCGCACGTGACGACCGGTGCGGACTCATTACAGCTGTCAAAGTAAACCGACAACTGTGTGATCATCAACGGCCACTATATTGGATCCGTGATGGAGGCAGCTTCCTCCGGAAGTGTCGACGTGCTAAATACAAAAGTGGAAATACTGCAGCATCGGATACACTTCTGAATATATGAAAGTATTAGATACACGGTCGCATCTATGTGAACTGTGCAATAAAATATAGCAAACCTGTTATCGTCCTAAAATATTTTTAAATCAGTTGATTTGGTTTATTTACTTTAATAAAGCGTCAGCATATAGGCCCTTAAATTCAATAGTAACAACTTCAAAAGCTTTTTCAATTCTTTCCTTCTGCTACCTTTACGACAAATAAATTGAATAACTTCTTGATTAGCATTATACGTGTTGGTTTTACTATAGGATGAAGTAAAAACTCACGTCTTCCAACACTACTTAATATATTTACACTTATATTGTAATTGTATACAACGGTAAATATATACAATAGTTGTTAAATTGGCGATCGGTTTCGTCCAGTTACACCGAACATTATCAGGCCCAAATGGAGACTGAAAGAAACAAGATGGCGTCCCTGGTTAAATACTACTGGCTACCGGAAGTTCCTGTAATGGTGTCAAAGGTAGCATTTCAAAATCATATATCAGCATGGAAGAATGGGAAACCGGAGAGATCAAACACCGCAAAACACTTACTAGAAAATGGACATAACGTAACAACAATCGACGAAGACCTCAAGATTATCAAAACTTGTAAAAAAGGAAATGGAATGAATGCATGTGAAGAGTTATTGATTTATAAAGAAAAATGTAAAGATAAAACCAAATTAATAAATGAACAAATACATTTTGATTCTGCAAAAACGTATAAAAATCTATTTCCGAAATTCAGCCACCCAATAAATGCTAGACGCCATGACAGGAACTTCCGGTAGCCAGTAGTATTTAAGCAGGGACGCCATCTTGTTTCTTTCAGTCTGCATTTGGGCCTAATGACCAAACAACAATTTAACAACTATTGTATATATTTACCGTTGTATACAATTACAATATAAGTGTAAATATATTAAGTAGTGTTGGAAGACGTGAGTTTCTACTTCATCCTATAGACTGATACATTAAAATGGTATATTATTTCATTTGTAATTATTTTATTTCATATAAATCAAACTATTCTTAAAACTATGAATTAAAAAACTATAATAATATCACCTTTAATTAAATTGAAGAGAGGAAATAGAAGAGTGTTTGCAACACAAGTACCATTCAAAAATATTTTTCTCTTGGACTATTTTGGACATGGATATGTCTTAGCTCTGGGGGGGTGTTGGTGATTTTTAAGATAGAAAATATGTAACAGGTTTCCATAGAAACTACCAGGTATTGTGTTCAATTTTTAATATAAAAGAATAAGAACAGCTGTTAATATGAAGTGAAAACATTTTCTTTAGACATATCCATGATCTAACCTATTTCCCACAGGGAAGTAAATACAAATATTTTTTAATTTGGAATTTTACAATTAATTACACTTTCTCTATAGCGAGAAGAGGAGAAAGGAATAAGGAATGGCTATTAATCACTAACGTTTCTGTGCATTTTACGTAGTACGTGAGTATTATAGCTTTATTGGTTTTCGAAACATATTTGTTACATATCATTTGAAAACGCATGCTTTGTCAGTAGTTTTTAATGTTAATATAATAAGTGTGATATAACACCTTGACGGTACTTTTAAAAGCTTATTACACAAAAATGTAAAATATCAGAGTAAAGCTCATGTTTTGTGTAACTTTTTATTATAAAAATAAATCCAAATGAAATTATGTAAGAATTTTGTTACTTACACTTTATGTTGATATAAATAAATTATTTTTAAAACCAGCATAGTCTTAGTGAGAGTAATTAGTAAAATATTTTTTTCTATCAAGGATTTATTATTTAAAAACTGTTAACTTATTCGGTCGATAAGTGTAATGAAATAAAACCAAATGAGACTGAACACGGAGCACACAGACCTGATCTCATATTATGAGCCAAGTTCGTGCACAAACTGCATAACAACTGTTGTAAGCTTGGAACATCTCATTAACATAGTGAATAGACCAATTACAACTCCACAAACTAGTTCAGATAAACATATTGTAGTGCCTAACAACAACCGTATTTTAAGTGGATTTACAACCTTCAAGTTTTAATTCGAATAATCTATTTTTCTTCATACCGCTTCAAAAACATGTGTTTTAGATGCATGTGTAAAAGAGCAAAAGTCGTTCTTTTTCTTCCTAGGACTAAACCTACTATTATGATGATTTGATTTTTTGAGTCGTAGGCCGCATTGTTGATTAAACTTTTGATTCGAGGTCATCATTCGACTGTAAATAATCGATAAAGTAGCTACAACAATCTCTATCAATTTGTGTATATTTTGGACGTTCCGAACATCGTTGTGAAACTGGTAATCGACTATTGAATCGAAATATCAAATGGTTTAAATCGAACTATTAATAATAATAGCTAACACAAAAAAGTCTTTAACAAATAATGAGATAAAAGAAAGCGAGTTTACAAAGAATTATACAAATTTCATAGAAATATACCAGATGATTATTTTCAAGTTAACGTAACGTGTTATTCCTGTTTTCGAATCGATTCAGCCACTGAGCGCACTGTAATAACGCGTTTCTCCATCGAATTAAGGAGAATGAGACAAAGTCGATATCGATACGTTATGGGACATAAACTGCTCCGTGGCGATATTAAGGGCATAATTCAATAGCAAGCCAATATTGATATAAGAAGTTGAAAGCCTCTTTGTTGAAGGAATATCGAGACGTAATCTCACGTGCAACCTCCCTCATACATTTTTCCAAAAATATCCTAGATTATTAAAGTAACGTTATATCTCTATATATAAAATTAAATGTGTGTGTGTATGTATGTATGTATGTCCTTTATACATTGACAAACTACTCATCCAATCGCCATGAAATTTTAGGAAGTTGCTCTGTATGTGTCCGGGCAGGTTTTAGTGAAAACATATTTTCGAAAACTCCGTAAGTTTATATTTTATGGCGTTTTTAATTTCTAATGTTAACCTTATGGAGGTGTAAGTTTGTTTACAAATTTTCTACAATGAAAACATTCGGTTTCTTAGCTATCTGATTGGTTTACTTCCCATTAGCAATATGCTTTACTATCCAATGCCATCTGAATCATTCATTAATGTTAAACTATGAAGTAAATATGTGCTGTAAAAAATGAACAGCTTTATTCGTCACGTTAATATTTTACGGTTTTGGGGGATTATGGATTTATATTTTTTCGATTGTAAATAATCGATAAAGTAGCTACAACAATCTCTATCAATTTGTGTATATTTTGGACGTTCCGAACATCGTTGTGAAACTGGTAATCGACTATTGAATCGAAATATCAAATGGTTTAAATCGAACTATTAATAATAATAGCTAACACAAAAAAGTCTTTAACAAATAATGAGATAAAAGAAAGCGAGTTTACAAAGAATTATACAAATTTCATAGAAATATACCAGATGATTATTTTCAAGTTAACGTAACGTGTTATTCCTGTTTTCGAATCGATTCAGCCGCTGAGCGCACTGTAATAACGCGTTTCTCCATCGAATTAAGGAGAATGAGACAAAGTCGATATCGATACGTTATGGGACATAAACTGCTCCGTGGCGATATTAAGGGCATAATTCAATAGCAAGCCAATATTGATATAAGAAGTTGAAAGCCTCTTTGTTGAAGGAATATCGAGACGTAATCTCACGTGCAACCTCCCTCATACATTTTTCCAAAAATATCCTAGATTATTAAAGTAACGTTATATCTCTATATATAAAATTAAATGTGTGTGTGTGTGTGTATGTATGTATGTATGTATGTCCTTTATGCATTGACAAACTACTCATCCAATCGCCATGAAATTTTAGGAAGTTGCTCTGTATGTGTCCGGGCAGGTTTTAGTGAAAACATATTTTCGAAAACTCCGTAAGTTTATATTTTATGGCGTTTTAAATTTCTAATGTTAACCTTATGGAGGTGTAAGTTTGTTTACAAATTTTCTACAATGAAAACATTCGGTTTCTTAGCTATCTGATTGGTTTACTTCCCATTAGCAATATGCTTTACTATCCAATGCCATCTGAATCATTCATTAATGTTAAACTATGAAGTAAATATGTGCTGTAAAAAATGAACAGCTTTATTCGTCACGTTAATATTTTACGGTTTTGGGGGATTATGGATTTATATTTTTACTTTCTGTCAGATTAAAAGTCACGTGTTTATATGATGGCAAATTAAAAAAATTATTTCAATGTTACGTTTATTATAGTAATCAGCTGTTATATATTTCCTATAAAAGCCGTATTACAGTTAGGTTTAGTTCGGGTTTGGATTGGATTTGAAAATTGTGAATTAATCCACTCAGATTTATTTGTTTTAAGGGAATGTTATTAATATGTCTTATTGTTTCAGTACTGTTGTTACTGTACCGCGACCCAGAATATTTAATCTTTCACAACGAAGTCGTAATGCTCTTCAACTTCAGAACATAGCCAATCTTAAAGTTAACCTGTATTTACTGTTAGGCGTTACGAAGTTCGCCGGGTCAGCTAGTCTACTATAAAAACCCCTATCACGACCAAGTAAAATGCAGTCGAAAATTTTTTTCGTCTTCATTCAATAATAGGTTTGGCGATATCGCACTGTCATAGTGTCATAGTACCTAGTGGTAAAAATGGGCGGTAACGTCATCCTGTAATCCAGCTAATTGGAGGTCACGAAATGTGGATAGTAATGAACTACGGTCGGCGGATGTAATGTTCTCTTGTATGGATAGCGTCCGCACTATTGAATACTACGTTAATCCGCAAAGAATGCGAAGAAAGAATGTGCTTATAATAATTAGACCGGTTCGTAATTCAGAGGCAGTGGTTCGGACTCCACGTTAAACTGTAGGTCCCTTGGATATGCAATTGACTGTTGGGCTATTAATTAAAACTTCTGTCTAAGGAACGTGTCAGTAACAAGACTACACGATCGCGCCACATTCATTTCTCATTCATACTTGGATTAAAATACCTAACCTACCTGCGTAGGTTGTCATTTCAGTTAGAAGTATAAGTATATTCACTGGTTAGTCCAGTGTGATATGTTTCCCAATAATCTTGACTTTTCCTCGCCTCTATAAGGACCTGCTTTATTTGAGATTAAACATTCAGAAAACATTCAGGCCTTGGGAAAAAGATAGGTGAATCTGGCATGTAAAAATAACAAACCGTGCTTCTATGCATGACATAACTCCCATGTCGTAGCCTCTAATTTTCTTACCTTACACGTCTTCTCGTTGACATGAAAGCTCGTATGTTTCATACGAGCTTTCTTTCTATGAAGCTTATGTGATTGAAAAATAATTTCAACAATTCATCTCTGAACTAGTCGAGGACAATATTAAAAGTTCAGTATATCTTAATATATACATATAGCTCTCTAAAACGGGCTCCGCTGCAAAGCACACAAGTAATTTAAAAGGTTAAAGTTTTTACCTTTTGATGAGGAAATTTGAACGAAAACCCGGGCAGTGTTAATAACTTGGTCCGAACAAAGACTATAAATATTTAATACATTAGTTATCGCCAATATTCATCTACTGCTGCTGTATTCATACTATCAATGTTTTCCCAACAGTTATTGACCACACTCCAATGTTGTTCAAAGGACACAATTACAATGCATGGAATAATATGATTATGTTTGAATTCAGTGCTAATTAAAGGACAATATAATTAATTGAAAGTTATTTTTATACTTGTGGTAATAAACTGGTGTATGTTTCTTACCACAATAATGTTGTTGTCATGTGGTATAATGTATATTTAAATATAAAAAAAGAAAATATCTGTAAAAGGGTTTTCGATATTTTTAAATGTTTGAAAATACTTTTGGCATCTTAATAGAAGGCTCTTACTCAGCCATTTTGGATA
Organism: Nephotettix cincticeps; assembly: GCA_023375725.1. NCBI lineage: Eukaryota > Metazoa > Arthropoda > Insecta > Hemiptera > Cicadellidae > Nephotettix > Nephotettix cincticeps. The sequence continues at coordinate 38,121,400 of CM041788.1, forward strand.
TTCGGTTCCTTAAAAACTGTTTTAATCAAACCGAAGTATTCTTCTGTTAAACCTTAAGTTTTAAAATTAAGACCAATCGAATAAGTATAAAACCAGAATGCATCTCAGGGGCATTTGTGGGGGATTTATGTGATTAAACCTTTACTAAAACTTTTGAAATGAGTAAAATGAATACAGGCTCTTACCCACCGGAAAAATTGAAAAATTATTTTGAAAATAAAAACTTTATTGAAAATTAGCAACTCAAGACATTTTTGTGGGGACATCTCAAACTTTCAATCGGTTAAGATGAGAAAGGAAGTGCTGGACAAATGCAGATTTATCTACCATAAAATTTAGGAATCGTAAATAGTAAATTTCCCACCCTTTATAAAAATACATTGTTTTTTATCTTCCAAAATGACTTTTATGCTGAAAAGACATTGATTTAATTTCAATATTTACTTGCATTGTTAGTAGAGCAATTTGCGTAGTTTGTAAACTGCTTGCAATTGTCATGGTTGTGGACCCTTGTTAGAAGCCCCGCAAGTGCAGGTATCCGTAAGTGGTGAGTTGTCGCGGCCACTCCAACGTATTGAGTGTCTTGACGTGGCTTCTGTTAAATGTAATGTCATACTAAGCATTCGGCACTTGATACCTGCGTCCTCATTGTGTCCCCAGGATTATTGGAAAAAGGACAATATAATTAATTGAAAGTTATTTTTATACTTGTGGTAATAAACTGGTGTATGTTTCTTACCACAATAATGTTGTTGTCATGTGGTATAATGTATATTTAAATATAAAAAAAGAAAATATCTGTAAAAGGGTTTTCGATATTTTTAAATGTTTGAAAATACTTTTGGCATCTTAATAGAAGGCTCTTACTCAGCCATTTTGGATTTTTGGTTCCATAAAAACTGTTTTAATAAAACCGAAGTATTCTTCTGTTAAACCATAAGTTTTAAAATTAAGACCAATCGAATAAGTATAAAACCAGAATGCATCTCAGGGGCATTTGTGGGGGATTTATGTGATTAAAACTTAACTTTTGAAATGAGTAAAATGAATAGAGGCTCCCACCCACCGGAAAAATTGAAAAATTATTTTGAAAATAAAAACTTTATTGAAAAACTAGTAACTCAAGACATTTTTGTGGGGACATCTCAAACTTGCAATCGGTTAAGATGAGAAAGGAAGTGGTGGACAAATGCAGATTTATCTACCATAAAATATAGGAATCGTAAATAGTAAATTTCCCACCCTTTATAAAAATACATTGTTTTTTATCTTCCAAAATGACTTTTATGCTGAAAAGACATTGATTTAATTTCAATATTTACTTGCATTGTTAGTAGAGCAATTTGCGTAGTTTGTAAACTGCTTGCAATTGTCATGGTTGTGGACCCTAGTTAGAAGCCCCGCAAGTGCAGGTATAGGTAAGTGGTGAGTTGTCGCGGCCACTCCGATGTATTGAGTGTCTTGACGTGGCTTCTGTTAAATGTAATGTCATACTAAGCATTCGGCACTTGAAACCTGCGTCCTCATCGTGTCCCCAGGATTATTGGAATTTTTATTTTTTACACTGACTCCTCTTAAGTAACTTTTCCACTAGCATTCCACCAGATTCATTATATTATTATTGTATAAAATTCATTCTATTATATTTAGTCGGTTTAAAAGGAAGAAAAAGATCAACTTTTTTTAAATCAGTACAACGAAAAAATAAATTTAATTGCATGTAACGTTGCCAGTTACAAGACCAAATCTTTTGTTTTACGCGCAGTACAAAAATGTTACTTACTTTATATAAATACTTACTTTACTTAAATATAAATACTTTAATTTTAATCCAAGAAATAACTATAAAAACCAACAACATAGCATTGTGATAAATTATTTTTTAGAATATTTTGTGTACCTAAATTCCACCCCTGAGTTAGCAAACAAGTTCTATCTCGGCAAGCGGCGAGTGGCTATAAAAGGGTTTTTGAATGTACAATTAGGGCAAGACCCCGGAATAAACCTCTTACGATTGGCGCTTGCCCTTAACTGGCTCATCAGCTGGAGTCTCTTTTGTGAGTAATAAATAACACTGAATATAACTTAAAATACAAAGAAAATATACAGAACTATTCAAACTCTCTACCAGTCTATACAGGTGTTGTTCCTGGATCAGTATAGATTAACTAATAAATCTGAATATCTCTTTGAATCGTCCGGAAGTCCTCAGTTACTCTCAGAGCCACCATTTCGTTTTTCAAAACCTATTGAACGAAAACCTTTAATTTTTGCACACAATGATAACAATAATTTATTTTTTTTAATTTCAAAGTAAAAATTCCAAATCGTGGCTGGTTTAAACTTAAATAAGAATAACTTTGAAACTGGAATTCTTATAAACATTTTTCAAGAATTTTATTTTTTAGATGATTTAAGGAAAATCAACCTCATTTTTTACTTACCTGTTTTTTTCATTTGAAAATTAAAAGATTATCAGGGTATGGCACTATTTGTGGCATGAAACTGTTAGAGTACATCCGATATAAGTTAATTTTCTATTTTTATACAGGATGATTCCAGAAAAACCACCTGGCACCCATAATGCCGGTATCGCATCTTTTAGTTTTTCGTGATGCTTGTCATATACTCGTTACTTAAACACAAGGAGGACCTCTGGCTGTAGAAGAAGCATATTTTTCTATGTTTATAAGCAGAATCTATAGTTTCGGTCATTATAGCGACTATTGAACTAATTTAAACGCAGAAATTTAAAACACGTTTAAACTGTCAGCATGCCCGTCCATTATACGGTTGAAGGATTCTGTGTTAGGGAAACATATACTTATTATCATGACAAAATTTAAACCTGAAATATTAAATACAACACAAATAAAACAAAAAATAAATAAATTCTCAGCTTAATTAATTAATATTTGTTTACATAGTTTGCAATTAGACCAATTAGATTAAATTTGCATCATTATTAAAATTTATTCACCTCGACGTAACAATTTAGTATAGTATGATTTTAAAATATCTTGAAACTAACTAATTTAACATCTGTTGGTTATTTCTTTCTACAAAACCCATTATTATGATAATCAACTACTCTAATTGCCACTCCGCTTAGTTGGGTCGGCCGAGGGACCATTGTGGCATCTGATAATGTTGTACTCGTACACACATAATCTTGTTAAAGTACTGAATGTTGTTTATTGACCGAGTTTCTTAACTTAGACTTCTTAACTTGGTTAGGAAATAAAATACTACATAACTTTTTCTTAAAAGTTATTCTTAACAACTTTTAAAACAATCAACCGTTTATAAGTTATTTCAATTTAAAAATTGCAAATGGCCGCCATTTCGAAGTAATACCTGATGAATTAATCGAATTGATATTTTTGTCTAAATTGGGTATTTGCTATTTTAAGTCACATGCCAAGTTTCAAAATAATCGAACGAAAAAATGACAAATATACAAATATTTTATAAAAATATCAAATTTAGGATATCTGGTTACGTATGCATTTTAGGACATGCCCCAACAGGACCTTTTTTGCTTATTTTGACAAAATGAACCACATCATGAAGATAGGTGACAGACTTAATAGACACCCTAATTTGTCTAATATAGCTTAAAACTGTATTTTTTACGTGGGTCGGTTCAAAATAAACAAAAACTATCTCTAAAAGATACAGAACAAGGAAAATTAGTTTCGTAACTGTGGGCACCCTCGTATTCACGGAGAAGACGAACACAAGTGTCTTGTTCGGTGGACAGACGTACATAATTGAGATAAGACTAACTTTTTCTATTCGGAGCTATTAAAACATATAAATAGCCAAAATATTAGCCGATTTATGCAAAATGAGATCATGAACCAGATTCGGAAGAAGTGAAAAACTGATTACACATTTAAAATTTCAGAAATCCAAAAAATGTAAAGTAGAGGTTCTTTAAGCAATACAAAATCTATTTTTCTTTATACTATTAGTTGACTTCTTCACACCTCGGCCCTAATTCTAACTAAACGCGTTCAAAGATACAATAAAGGAAGCGTAGTAACGTTTTTACAAGAGTTTGATTAAGATATGGGGTAGGATGGCGTCACATTTTGGGAGTCCCTGATGATTTAATCATTGAAGTCTTTGGCTTTATATGAACACATTTTCGTATCTAAACTTAAACACATGGCAGTAACAATGACCATCAAAGTTTTCAATCCTTCAAATCTAATTATAACATTAATCTGACGTGCTAATATTCTAACAATCTAAAAATCTAACTTTAATATTTTGTTTTACAAGTAATTGAGTTAAAAGTGGGGTATAAAATTTATTCTGTTCGAGTTAATTCTCCGTAGTTACAGCATTACAAACAACGAACGCATAAATAACCCCACATTCTCCGGAAATGTTGATATTTATTGTCTCATTTCCTGCTAGCTGTACAGGCACTCATAATAACGCCTACTACACTCTGAATGTATCCTACGAACTCATTCTCTTCCAACAGTTCCACTGAAAATTTATATTAAAATACAGCAAGTAGTTATAAAAATGCGTCCCTCACACTTTAAATCCCCTTGGATATTAGTAAATGGATGTCCTGCTGTTTCATATTTTGGTATGTGACTACAACGTAAAGGCTTGATTACTGTGCATAACAAGCTTCTGTAACAGTACAATCACAGTATGTAGCCATGGTGTCTATAGTATTATAACTACACTAACCTATAATCGCTGCATCTGTAACAATATAAGGGTTAGGATTGTTCCTGAAAAATATCAGTAAATTCTATACTACTAAAGTAATAGTGCGTATAAATGGCTTCGTTACACTGTTTTTCAAGCACTTCACGTTTTAAATGATAAAAAAGGTTTGGATACGTTTGTTTTATTCCCTCCCAGACCCATGGAAATGGAGTCCACGGGTTCCCAAACACGAATAGCTGTGGGGTTTTCTCCGATATTATGCAAACGGTTTTTCAAAACCGCTCCCGAACTCTTACACGTTGTTCATACGCTCAAATGAACAATAATGTGTATGCTCAAGTGAACAATGAATAATGAGTAGTCATTTGTTACTACTTTCGATCTTGTGGCCCGCTCTATTGGGGGCGTTGTTGAAGATAAGGTTGAAGATCATTCCCATTTAACCGTAGGCCAATGTTATTCATCTTATCCCCCAGTTAGTACGGCTAAACTCAACCACTGATATTTCATTTAAATTTTATCACCAGGTCAGCTGGAATCGACTCTAAATCGTGTACACAGTACTACTAAACTTTGAAAATTGTTACATAAATTGATTCTAATTATATTTTTGAGCGACGAGAGGCCAAATCTAATCAACTGCCGAAAGAAAACCTCAACATTTTTTGCCTTGTCACTGAGTTAAGTAAACTAAAGTCTGGTTAAAAC